>CM075061.1:129472063-130920396 GCA_037428765.1 Rubia yunnanensis
GGATACAAGGCCTTGAACCTGACCCCCAGTTTTGATACTATATTCTAGCTAAGTCTGTATGGAGATCCACGGATAGAATTGGGATCGAGCGATGCCTTGACAAGAGAACTCGATGGGTTGATTGGGCCTTCGGTACAAGTCGCAACCCCCCTAGTCCTGTAATAGTGGCCACTTGATGTAAAGCCACCTGAAGAGCTCTCCACGTACAGTGGACTCTCGGGCCCTTAGACGTTCATACAAACATTCCTCAGTTTTATGAATTCGAGGGATTTCAGTGAATAGCTAACATGCAAGCTGGTCGGAAGCTACCTTCGAGGAAAAGCATAAGAATGGTTTAATAAGATGGGCAGGGGGTCGCTACATTCATACAGAGAATTTGGAAAGGCTATTTTGGGATAGTTCTTCCAAAAGAAAAAGTTTATGAAAACCTTGATCGAGCTCTACTCGAGTAAGCAGAGGCCATGCGAATCGACGGTGGCTTTCTACCATCGATATGTAGACAAGAGCCTTAGCATGATTAATTAAACAGAGGATGGGGTGATCCTTGGATATATGAATGGGATAACCAACCTCGAGCTGTACAAAAAATTGGTCTCAAAAAAGTCGGACACCCTGTAGCAGTTATAAGAAATCGTGGAACAGTGATTGAAAATTGAAGAATCCATGAAGAGGAAACGAGAGGGGGATAGATGGGAAGAAAAGGGGCCCAAGAACTATAAGTCATGGTAAAAAAGACCCGACCCTCCAAAGAAAATCGAGGGCTACATCCCCTTTAACAAATCCCTGATAGAGATATACTCTATCCACAAAGGGATGTTTAGGAGCCCCCCTCCTGGAAAAGACTACCATGGAAAAAGATATTTTCCCAATTTTTGTGAGCATCACAAAGAACGGGGCCACAACACAAATGATTGCACCCACCTATGGCAAGAAGTTGAAAGATGTATGACAGAGAACTTACTCCCCGACTACTTTGAGGGTCAGAGATGAAAATCCTCCTTTAAGAGATGGTCAAAACACCATTGCAAAGGCAAAAAGAAAGCCAATCAAGGGGGTAGAGAACAGCAGGCGAACGAAGAAGACCACACTGAAAACCAAGCTGGGGTCCGGCCGGAGGCTGAGGCTTTGGTAAAGGAAAAGGATAGAAACCAGTACCCAATCTACTTCATAAGTAGGGAGTTACATGGCTTAAAGACCCACTACACTGGCCTCGAAAAGCTAATTTAGGCTCTTGTACATGCTGCAATCCAAGGCCATGGGATTATCCTGCTCACTAACCACCCAATCAAGCAGAAACTTCTAAAGTCTGAGGCCTTGGGAAGAATGATGAAATGGGCAATCGAACTAGGTGAACATGACATCTAGTTCCGCTCAAGGACAACTATCAAGGGACAAGCATTAGCAAATTTTATTGTCAAAACCACTGAACCAATAGAAATTGAAGACGATAATGAACCCCAAGAGACATGGCAGTTTTACATTGATGTGTCCTCTCACTCCGGAGGTAGTGGGGCTTGAGTTTTACTCACAAGCCCCGATTAGAAAGATTACCCCTATGCTCTACACTTTGGCTTCAAGGCCACGAACAATGAGGCAGAGTATGTGGCGCTAATCACAGGCCTTTGAATTACAAAGGATTTGGGAGTTCGAAACCTAAACATTTTTAGTGATTCCAAAATTGTGGTCCTTCAAGTCAAAGGGGAATACGAGGCTAGGGAAAGAAGCTTGCAATGCTATTTGGAAGTGGTGAAGCCCTTCCTTGAATATTTCCACCATTATACCCTCACTCAAGTACCTCAAGAGAAGAATCACAAGGATAATGCCCTAAGAAAATTGGCCTCATTGAACCTGGATTTGCATTCTCATGGGCACTTAATAGTGGAGAAGCTAAGCATAGCTTTGAGGAGGAAGTAACGGTGATGGTGGTTGAAGAGCAAAAGTCATGGATGATGCCTGTGATGAGCTACCTTCAATATAGGATTCTCCTGGAGGACCCCGTCGAAGCAAGGAAGGTTAGGCTAAAGGCGCCTAAATATGTAATCCACGAAGATGTCCTATATCCCCGAGGCTATCTCCAACCACTCCTCCGATGCATAGCTCCCCATGAAGCTGACTACTTGATTTGCAAAACCCATGAGGGGACCTCTGGAAGTCATCAAGGGGCTCGTTCGGTAGATAGAAAGCTTCTCTTGGCTGGATATTATTGGCCAAAGATGTTTGAAGAGGTAAACAGGCATATCCAGGCTTGCCACCAATGCCAAAGGCACACACCAATCACCCACGTCCCTCAAGAGGAAATGATGAACATTAACAGTTCTTGGCCATTTGACAAATGGGAGATCGACTTGGTGGGACCTTTCCCAGAGGCCCCTAGCCACTTTTGGTACCTGATTGTGGCCATAGACTGCTTTACAAAGTTGGTCGAGGCCGAAGCCCTAACCGGCATAAAGGGAAAGGCGGTGATTGGGTTTTTTTTGGAAGGATATCATATGCTGATTTGGGATCCCTTTAACGATAATAAGTGACAATGGTGCTCAGTTCATCAATGACCCCTTTAAAATCTAGTGCAAGGAATACAAGATCCGCAAAAGGGTTACCAGCATTTACCACCCCCAAACTAATGGGCAGGTGGAAGCACTATAAGAAACAACACCTATTACTTCGCCCCTTTTACCCCAGTTTTTTCCTTAACCCAAAAAAACTGAGATAAAAAGTTCTTTTACCTCGGTTTTTTTTAAGTAAACAAATTTTCTTACCTCGATTAAAAAATGAGGTAAATAATTGCTTTTTTACATCGATTAATAAAATAACCGAAGTAAAATATCAAAAACTAAGGTAAATAATATGACTGAGTAGCCTGCAAAGTTGGTCTTTGATGTCATAGAAGATGGGCCAATTTTACGTAATACGTTGTGTCTAGAGATACAATTGCAGATGACATTGCAATATCGCACACGTGAACTTTACGGAGATAGAAAAAAACCTTCCCTAATTCGTACACGTTCAAATATCCCTATGTTCAATGTTTTTAAATCACTGGGCCAACAAATGATTTATAAAAGAGTGCTCACATGAAGTCACACATATAAACATGTACAGTCAATTACATGATGTTAAAATAAGATACTTAATTAATTAATTAATTAGAAAGAATATCCTTACAAGCACATAAATTCAAATATTAAATTGTATTTGTTCACACATAATAGAAATTACAATAAACTTAATCAGCTTGGAAATAATAACCTTGAAGACGATTGGTACCCAATCGTCTATCATCTCAAAGAACAAGGTATCCCCAATGCGTAGGTTGTTTCCCCTAAGGAACTCGCTGAAACCCTTTGGGGAAAGGACCTTCATCTTCCCACCCACCAAGTAGTCTATATGCCAGTCTGTCTCGTAGCACCTCAGCACTATGGGGGTCTTCTCAGTTGGTAGGATTTGTACAATATCCCTCGGGATGTACTAAGTTATAGTAAAAAAAATATAGATTAGAAATATGAATGTATATGTATCTACATATGCATTTGTCTACAAATAAAATTTATTCAAGCGCTTTACCAAAGTTGGTATTTTCCCAACATTAAGTTGCTTCAAATTGTAGTCGAAATGTGGGCTATCCATAGCCCACGAATGATGTTCAATGCTGAAGAAAAAAGGCTCTGGGTGCCTCCATTGTGCAGTGAACTATACGATAACCAAATAGTAATAGTTATTACGAGGTCTGTAGTTGTGTACCAGTATAAATACATATTTATATAGGGGAAATACCTAAAAAGGGTGGATTAGAAGATCCTTTTCTAGCCATTAGTCCTGCATCATATGTTGAAATGTTAAGTGCAAAAATAGTGTATGAAATGCAGTGTACGATGTCGGGCCATCCGTCGGTCGTCAACGTTGGTCCCATGCAATGGGTTAGCCGACATTAGTTAGTGACATCAGGAAGTTATCGGTCAAATCGACAGGTACAGAGAGTCATAAACGAAGTCGCATGCTGTGAAAAAATAAGTCACTCAACTAATGAATGTACAACGTCACTTTATTGTGGCATGTTCCGAGTTGTAACAGATTTCGCATTGAGGTCACATATGTCAGAGACAGCAACAACAAGAAATGCACAAAACCAGAATAATTTAAGCTTTGTAAACATCACAATAAAGTTAAACCATTTGGAAACATAACAAACCATTGTCTCAACGAATTGATAAGCGTGAATTTGGAAACAATTTCACATACCACAGATCAAACATAGCAAAGTAAGATTTAAAAATTAAACAAGTGTGTTAGGGAATTAGAAAATCCATACCTTTTTCCAAGGGAGAAGAGAAGGGAGGGGAGGAAGCTATAGAAAGTTGGAATTTGTGGGAAATTTGCGGATAAATGCTTAAATTTTTGGGCAAAATACTGATATGACCCTATGCTTTATAGGTTTGTGCCAATATGACCATGTGAAGTTGAAAAGTGTTATTGTAGCCATGTGTTTTGCATCAGAAGTGCTATTGTAGACCTGTGTTTTGCATCAGAAGTACCGATATAACCTTTTGGCACTATTCTGGGGTTGACTTAGTAATTTTTGGAGGTGACCCAAATTAAAAAAGACTAAACTACCCCTAGTATTAAAATTACAAAGAGATAGACTAAAATACCCTAGGGTTCTTCTTCCTCTTCACCACCACCACCGAGCTGCCACCACCACGCTGCCGCCGCTCCACCACCACCACGCCGCCGCTCCACCACCACGCCGCCGCTCCACCACCACGCCACCTTCTCTCCACCGCCGCTCCACCACCACTGTCGCTCCACCATCGCCGCTCCACCACCACCACCGCCACTCCACCACCACAACCATCGCCGCTCCACCACCACCACTACCGTCACTCCACCACCACTACCACCGCTCTTTCACCACCACCACCACCGGCACCGCCATCGCTACTCCACCACCACCATCACCGCCATTGTTCCACAACCACCACCACCGCAGCTCCTCCTCCACCACCACTACCACCACCGCCACTCCTCCACCACCACCACCGCCGCTCCTCCTCCACCACCACCGCTGACATCACCATTGCCACTCTACCACCACCACTCCACCACCACCACCGCCGCCAGAAACACAAAAAAATAGAAATCATTGATCATCAACATCGCCCACTAATTAACAAAGAATCACAAATCAAAACTCAAAAAAACACAGAAAATTAGAAAAAGAAACAAAAATTGAAAAACTTGCAAACACAAATTGAAAAACTAAGGGCACGTCGGACGAAGACTCCATCATCGCTCCACCATCACCACCACCGCCGTTCAACCACCACCAATACCAATTGACAGAAACCCTAGCCCACAGCTCTTCCCCAACCACTGATTAAACCCTAGCCCTATAGGGCAACGAGCCCATCCTGCCGCCACACATCACTCGTCCTTATCGGGCAACAAGTACCAGCGCCCAGCCCAACCCAAACCCCATCACAAAAATATCCAAGCTAGACCCAAGCCCCGCTAAAGGAATCGAGGATGGAGAAGAAAAGAGAAGAAGAAAATGGAATTGGGAAAGGAAAAGAAAATGGAATCGGGGAAGGAGAAGGAGAAGGAGAAGAAAATGGAATCGGGGAAGGAGAAGGAGAAGGAGAAGAAAATGGAATCGGGGAAGGAGAAGGAGAAGAAAATGGAATCGGGGAAGGAGAAGAAAATCGAAGAAGGAGAAGAAAATGTAGGAAAGGGAAGGAGATGAGAAGAAAATGGAATTGGGGATGGAGAAGGAGAAAAAAGAAAATCGAGTAAGAAAAAGAAAATCGAGTAAGAAGAAGAAAATCGAGGGCATAATTATCCTTTACATTTTTTAATTTTATTTTTTAAAATAGGGGTACAATAATCATTTCATGTGTTTTTAGCCAAATTCAGGCCTCTAGGGTTATATTTGTACATTCTAGCAAAACACAGGGTTACAATAGCACTTTCCAACTTCACAGGGTCATATTAGCACAAACCCTCAAAACATAGGGTTATATGAGCACTTTACTCTAATTTTTTTGTTAGGGTTCCCCTATTTATACCAGTTTAGTAGCGATGTCATATTGAACTGTCCCAAACTAAGCGATGCGGCATATATTTTTGGTTAAGTCAAATTGTTGTCGATCAGATACCGACGTCGGTTAAAGCCAGTGTTGTCCCTCAAGTTGTACAGATTTGCATGCCACTCGGCCTAACCAACATGATCTTGTTTAATTTGTAACATCGCATAATTGAGTGGGCCCATTAATAATAGTCCCTCATCATATAATTAAATAAAATTTGTTTGAGAGGGCCGGAGAAGAACGGTTACAAGATAAATTTGTTTGGGATTACCATAAAATTCAAGATACATTGTTCTAGAATTTAATACATCGGTTTAGAACAAATATTATAAAATTAATCATCAATCACACCCGTGAGAAAGAATGGTTACATTAAAAACTACAGGCTCAGCACCATTTACGATCTCAAAAAGTGGTGTATCCCCCATTACGAGTTCCTCCTTATCAAGAAATTTACCCCACCCTTAGGGGTGAGGGTCTTGTACCTCTGGGCCCTCGAGCAATGCATCTTGGCAATTTAATACATCGTGTGTGACAAACGGTTAGGGCTTACCAAAATTGGAATGGAACCGAAGTTCATCCTGGTGAGCGTGTGGAGGAAGTGAGTAATGACTTTTCTGGTTGATGTCCTTGGACAACGATCGTCATCCGAATCACTAGAGATCTGTATTTTGGCAATTTGAAAATATTAATTTTATCCTTTGAACAAAAATTGAGATTGAAAAGGAATTCTAGTTGGAACAACAAATGACTTACCTCGATCGGGGCACGTCTACAAGAATAAGGACTATTAGACATGATTTCTGAAAATAGATAAGAAATAGTGAATTTAATCCTTCGTGTGTCCCACAAACATTATATAGGATACATTAGTAATCGAAGTCACTGACACATCGACTGGAAGTCGATTGAACCAATATGTTGAAGAAATGCATGCGACATCGCTACATAGAGGGTTAAGAAAGTAAAGTGTAAGCGACCTCGCTAACTATTCGACCTAGACAAATCATGACCGACATATAAGCAAGGTTGCCAGTAGGATTCACAAACCCATTACACGACACAAATACCAGAGCATGGAATGGTTACAAACTAATGACAACTTAAAACCCAAAATCCTACTATCTAGAGCAAACATTCACGGAAATTTGAATACAAACAACACAATGGAATTAGAGATACATATGCATATCAAAACTAATGACAAATACAAAGAAGAAGGCAAACTAGTGAATCTAGAGAGCATACCTTTGTGAAGAAAGGGTTAGGGAGTGCAGAGAATCGCCTAGAATATGATTGTTTCAATTGAAGTCTATTGGTGGGCTCCATATGTATTCGTTATGCAACATTGTGTATTCCGCCCCCAGTCTTGTGAGGTCGCACACAAACCGATGAGACCTATGGGAAAAAAATCAAGAGTGACGTCGCTTAGTCTACATGCGGGCCTAAACATTTCAGCCCATTACCATAAATAGGACTTTTGGACTATGATTGTCCAGCTACATACGCGACGTTGCAAGATCATCTGGAATACAGATCTAAAATTGACATATAACCGACATCTATGATTTGTAACATGGGCCTTAACATTTTGGCCCAGTAGCAGAACAGCAAAGGGCCCCTATTTGACCAAAACAAGCATCGCATCAAATTTCATGTTCGTGGTTTGTTAGGAAATCAAAATGTAATAGAGTTCTGTCCATGAAGAATTTTAAAGTGATAGCACATGACTTACAATAAACTATAGCACACTAGTTACAAGTACACAATGTGTCATTCATAAGAAGTTGTTGAAGTATACATAAAATTAGTCTCTGTTTCTTTATCACACTATGATAGTAGAGTTTCAGCTACGAATCTGAAACTTTCTTTTTGGACTGAACGTTATCGGAGTTTTGGACTGACAGTGCATTTTTTTATAATTTTGCACATAGGTCCCTTCACCTAATTGGGAGAAATCAAAATGCAATAATCATCAATTGACAACAACAGTGTTCCATTATGGTCATGATAGATACCCAGTGTATTCTTCTGTCATTTTTCTTAGTATTCCACTTATACCCCTACAATAAGAGATTTGAGAACAATAATTTCCACCACCGAGCATAGTCAAATTTTATGTTCGGGTTTTTTAGGAAATCAAAATGTAATAGAGTTCTGTCCATTAAGAATTTTAAAGCGATAGGACATGACCTATAGTAAACTGTAGCACACTAGTTACAAGTACACAAGGTGTTATTCATAAGAAGTTGTTGAAGTATACGTTGAATAGTCTCAGTTTCTTTATCACACTCAGATAGGAGAGTTTCAGCTACGGATCTAAAACTTTCTTTTTGGACTGAATGTTATCGGAGTTTTGAACTGACAATGTATTTTTTTTAATTTTGCACACAGGTCCCTTCACCTAATTAGGAGAAATAAAAATGTAATATTGGAGATACACTGAACCGAATCATCAATTGACAACAACAGTGTTTTGTTATGGTCATGGACGGATACACCAGTGTATTCGTCCGTCATTTTTCTTAGTATTCCACTTATACCCCTACGATAAGAGATATGAGAGCAATATTTCCACCTCCAAGAATTGCATCAAATTTCTTGTTCGTGGTTTTTTAGGAAATAAAAATGTAATAGAGTTCTGTCCGTGAAGAATTTTAAAGCGATAGCTCATAACCTAGAGTAAACTGCAGCACACTAGTTACAAGTATACAAGGTGTCATTCATAAGAAATTGTTGAAGTATACGTAGATTAGTCTCAGTTTCCTTATCACACTCGGATAGTAGAGTTTTGGCTATGGATCCAAAACTTTAGTTTTGGACTAAACATTATCGGAGTACTAGACTGACAGAGTATTTTTTATAATGTTGTCGACCATAAGAAGTTGTTGAAGTATACGTAGATTAGTCTCAGTTTCCTTATCACACTCGGATAGTAGAGTTTCAGCTATGGATCCAAAACTTTATTTTTGGACTAAACATTAACGGAGTACTAGACTGACAGAGTATTTTTTATAATGTTTCACATAGGTCCCTTCACCTAATTGGGAGAAATTGATGATTGACGGTTGTTTATTTTAACATTAACAATAATTCTATTTTGTTGTTCCCATAAATCATTAGACTAAAGGGCCGCTAGGTTAACACCAATGATTTTACGATTATATGACAAAATTTTGAAATTCACTATGGACACAACGTGTGACGTCCAAGAGTGCCACATACAATGACTTAATTATAGAAAATTGGTCGACATTGGTTGTGCCAAAAATTTCAGTGGGAAATGAAAACTGGAGGCAAAAATTTGAACCAAAAATTTCCCCCAATCCCATTCAAGTAAATAAAACTCAACACTTACACTCATTCCCCTTCAATAACACAAACTCAAAACATCAACCTAACACACCATCCATCCCATTCACATAAATAAAAATATGTTATTCGAATTGCATCTCTCATTCATCAAAAACGACAACTAAGGGTGGAACATCTAAAGGTTCAAATCCCTAAGGTATTTTTCTATCCATTCCATGTTCATCTACAAATTTGGTGACAATCTTATTGAACATGTTTTTTTTCTTCATTGATTAATGAATCAGGAATTTCATGAGTATATGACGATCGTTTTGCATTTTATAACCATGTTCGCGCTTGGATCGACTTGTGCAATGTCGATTTTTATTATATGCAATGTCGTTTAGGACCAGATTAGATACTTGATCAAATTTGGATTAATGTTGCATACATTTCACTCCTTTCTATTGAATTCTTTTGTGGAATGCCCTATTCTAACATGTATTTTATTATATTTTATTGTAATAGGGCCAAAGAGAATCATTGATGGACTACCAACATCTAGTTTGACGGATTTGTCAATTTGCTAGCCACCTTCACATTCAAAATGCCTTACAACGTGGAAAATGGTGGTCCAATACAATTTATTTTTTGAATTAAATTAACATTTCAATAATGTTGTACCATGTTATTATATTAGTTGATATAGTTTTGTTGCTTTAAAAATGTCATTCCCATCAAACATTAAATGAATTTTTTTTATTGTTTTATGATGTTTAGTTATTGTACGATTTATTGCTTCTTTGACAACATGTACTGGCTACCGGCGAATGCTTATTTGTTCCAATGAATAATGAACATTTTAGTAATATTTATTTTTTTACCAAGCAAACACGACGTCGCATAAACCGGTACCAAATTGGAATCTGATCAAGGTCGCACTAATTAACCTCGGTAGTTGTAACCGACGTTGATTTGTCAAAACAATGTCGTACTCTTCTGCATTCCACATCAGCAGACAGATAACATGGTACCCCAACGCAAGTGATGTCGCATTGATTGATAATTGAAAAATCTTCAACCAGTAGAGCTTCAACGTCCCAAGTCAGAGTTCATATGCTCAAAGGTTATTGGCAGTTTCCTCGTATGTTTTGTACAGTTTGGTAAGTTCCTTATCAACCTTCTCTTTGTCTCTATAAACAGCTCCAATGATGGCCTGATTCTCCCTAATAGTTCACTCTAAGGCAGGGACTAGATCTCGCAGATATTTCCTAAGTTCTTCTTTTGATTCCTCAATTTTGGTGATAGCAGTCTTCAAGGCCACTCGAGCCACCTCCACGTTCTATCGAGCCACTTGAGCCTTACAACGGTAGCCTTTGATGGACTTGTTGGGCCGAGAAGACGATGCCCCAGCGGATTTATAGGCCTTAGCTGTGGTAAGGAACTCGTGCATCGAAGTTAACCCAGCTTTGGTAGTAATCTCTTTGAGAACTTCATTTTTCCTAGCTTCCAGAGAATGGAAGTCTCCCAAAATCTCATCCTTTGTTGCAGCTAAGGAACCTCTTTCCTCTCTCAAATGACTAAGTGCATCGAGAAGTTCTTTCTGCATCTCGTGAAGTCCACTGTTCTAGAAGCCCAGCTCTTCATGCATTTCTTAAAGCTCCTCTTCGAGCTGGATGGACCTATACCAGAACGGGGATGCCTCAATCTGATGCTCCTAAGCCCATTCCTTAATCTGGTGATACCACTCTTTCATGACTTGAAAGAAAAAGTCAAAAGAAGTGCCCCTTTGCAAATGGGGGGTGGCCAATAAGGTACCGAATCTAGGGTCTACGAGTGACAAAATGAAAGTAAGAAGGACATAAATATGAGAAAAGGAAATTCTTCATTAGTAAGTAAAATATTTTAAGGAGTACATCAGGAGCCCCAAGGGGAAACGTTTTCATACAGCTTTCTCTATGCTAGGAGTCACTTGAGAGGAACTCGAGGGAGCGGACCCACCCAGAGATCTCAAAATGGTAAGGGGGTCCGGCTCCTTCCACTCCGTATCTTCATCCACCTCCAAGTGATGGATTTCCTCTGCCAAAAAGTACTTACCAGAAGCCTTCAAATGGTCGAGTAGGGGGGTTTTATGCCCCCATCTTGGATGGACTTCCATGAGAGATGGCTCAACTCTCTCGGCTCCGAGTTGTTCTTGTAAACATCCAACATAGTTGCATACTCGGCAGGGAGATCCTTGGAGATAGAACGAGCCAAGTTGTTCTCAGAAGAAGTTTTGGAACCCCTGGGTCTTCACTAGCTTATTAGTGTAGGCCTTAAACGCGGAAGCCTGTTGCTCGGGAGAGCAAATGGTGGAAAGCTTGGCATTATGTGCTTGGGCCTCCGAGAGTTTCATCTCGAGCTTCTTTAAGTGAGTGTCCTTCTCGAGCTCAACTTCTCAATCCTCCCTTGATGGATAGGGGCATACTTCTCCATCTCTTCTTTATGGGTGAGGGCAGCCTTAACACGCTCGGCCTCGTAATTGGAGGCCACCCTTTCTAGATCTTCCTTATAATAAGAAGCAACATCCCTCAGCTCCTCTTCGAGCTCTTTGGATTTATCAATAGCCAGTTTGACCTCTTTGGCCTTGACCATGTAAGTCTGGGCAAAAGAGTCTAGAGCAATTGAGAAGGAAGGCGACTCCGAGACAAGAGTTAAAGAGAAAATATCGCCACCCAGGGGAGACAAGTTTCTCTTCCCCAAGATATGGCCAACCTACATTCCAGTGTTCCCAAAAAGACTCAGATTTGGATGAAGGGGGTGGTTCGGAAGTGGCATGGCCGTATCAATTTTTGCCAAGCAGAGAAGTGCTATCATGACCCCGTTTGTTCCTAGTAGATTCATCCTAGAGCTCTGATTTAACCTCAAAATGAGCTTTCGTCTAAACGGGGCTTGAAGTTATATGGTCATTGGGAACCTCACGATAGGCCTCCTCAAACACAGTCCCACCCTCCATCTCGTTGTCAAAACCAAGAGTAGTAGCAAAGTCCACTAAAAAAACAAGAAAAAGCAAGAATTAGTCAACAAAAAGAGAGAAAGAAAAGAAAGACTATATAAAAAATCAAAGCATAAACTAAGAATGCCACAAATATCTTCAAAGGGTGAGGAAGAAATCCTAATAGGTGCCTCTCCAGAATTGCTTGCTCTGGCAGGCTCCGACTTTGCTTCAACGGGATTCGAGGCATGCCCGGAAGGTTTTGAACTATCAGCCTTTGTTTTTTGCTTCTTTGTCTTTTTCGAAGCCTCCTCATCATTAATTGAAGAGGTCTTCCTCTTTAATTTTGTTTTCTTGGGTTGGTTGCCCTCATTTCCTTCCCCTTTCTTTTCCTTTATTTCATCTTTTCCTTTTCATGCCCCTTGCTATAAGGAGACTTCACAGAACTCACCAAAGGAAGGAATTCTATCCGGACTAGCTTTTGGCAATAGATCCAATCATTCACCTCCTCTGGCTAGATGGGGGGATCTATGATTGGAACGCTCAGCAGCCAATGTTTATCAGCTATCACACCCTTTAGAGCAACGCAGGTGGAAGGATTCGCATACCTTGGCTTCAGATTCCAATTAGGTACATAGTATTTCTCAGCCTCCTTCTTGAATGTATAAATGGGAAATTGGTGCCACCATTTTACAGTTTGATAAGATCTTCATGGGGTGGTTCAAAATCCTATTGCATAGGGTCACGATCCTCCAAGATTTGTATCCGACCTCCGATTGTATGCACCACAGGCCTACTCCCGAAAAGGTAGTATAGAGATCAAAAGACCTCGTAACAAGGAGTGATACCTAGGTTGTTGCAACGAGTCAGGAACACCATAACGAGAAGAATAACGTTCGAGTGCACTTGGGCCAGACTTACTCGGTGCTCCTCAAGAAGATGAGAGAGGGTGTGGGGTAAGGGAAAGCATAGCCCTAACCAGAGATGACGCTCGTAGACTGCGCACCAACCAGGCCTTGTATCCCTTGGATTTTCATCCTCTTGAAGGACCTCCCACCGTAAATCCTTCGAAATTTGGACCCACAGAGGCAGCGTCTTTATCATATTGGAGACCTCCGGAGCCACGGGATTTTGAGGGCTATTGAGGACTGGGGTCAGGATTTTCTCGAAGAAGTAGGGATGGCCCTCCTTGTCCTCCCAAACCTTTACCCAACTCACCACCATAGACCGTGACAAGGCCCATTTCTGATGAAAGCCCGGAAGTGGTGCAGAGCAACTGCTTGAGCTTTCCCCACCCTCCTAACACATTGCAAAGTAACAGGCTGCTGAAGACGGAACGACACTGGAATCTTAGAGATTGGAGCTCTCTACTCCAGCGATGATAGGAATGGACAAAAAATATGGTGGAATAGATTTCTTCCCCAATGAAAGTGTTTGCAACATCCTAAAACAGAAATTAAAGGTTAAGAGACAAGGAGCTTACTAGTTGATTGGCCAGAACGTAGCCTAAGCTTCCAGGAAATGCAGAACGGAGAAGAATCTTCGGTCAAGTGCTCTTAGAAAGAACGGTTTGGTGAAAATTTTAAAATGATTTGAGGATGAAGTGAGGGGATGGCGGTGAAAACCTAATATATATATATATATATATATAGAGAGAGAGAGAGAGAGGGGGAATAAAAGGTAATAATTACCTCAGGCTGCATGGGGGGTACCTGGGTAAATAGGCCGCATGGGGGAGAAATTTTAGGTATTTATGGTGAAAGTGGCATGCATGGAATCCAGCAGGGGTTCTATGCACCCAGAAGAAAAGAGTAAGCATCAAGCCCGCGACCTTTCCACTTCCCGCCCTGGGTTCAAACTCTAATTCCATGTGACTTTTTCACTTCCTGTATTAGGCTTGAACCCTTCAATTCCAAACGAAAATTAGAAAGCCAAAGTTAGAGCCCTTCACCCCTTCATAGGTTAATTCGAGCCACTTGGGCTCTAGCACAAAATAGAACCCACGGAGCTCGGAGCCTTCACGCTTAAAATGCCTTACTTCAAACCCTTGGGATTCTAGCAGAGATTAGAACCCAAAGGATGAATGCACTATATACAGGGTTTGAAATCCCCAGATTCTGGCACAGTTTAGAAAACTGGAGCTCGAATCCTCTACAATTAAAAAGTATAGATTCAGACGCCCTTGGATTCCGGCACAAAATGGAAGACCGGAGTTTGAATCCCCCATCCTGGTTCACTAGGACTGAAACCACCGAGGGCTCCAACACGGATTGGAAACCCTAACATCATACCCTCTATGGGTAAGGAACTGAGATCAGCACAATGTAGGGTTTTACCACATATTTAAAGCCCAGATTCGAGAGCATTTATCTTTCCTGATATATGTGAAAGAATTAGAATACCCTTTTTTCCTAACTCAGATTATAAGGTAGGAAATCAAGTTTTGTATTTCCGTTAATGGGGATCAAAGGTCTTTTGGTCCCTGACACAAGTCAAAATACCTAAGGACCGAACCCCTCACTCAGAACTAACGGGGGCCCAAAGGCCCTTGGGCAAACTAAAGAGGCAATATTTAGGCCACTAAGCTCTAGCACATACTAGAAAGCCAAGGGTCGAACCCCCCAACACATTTATCATCTTGAACAACAGGTTTAAAGCCTCAACCTGGAATGGACCTTTAACGCGACTTAGGGGGGACCAAGATCGTACCCCTGGAGTGTTTAAAGATTTCAGAGGATGAACCCTTGCTCAACCTTCAATTCAAAGAATCCCCATGAAAAGGGAGCAGTGACGAACCTATGGACGAGAGCACGGATTTGAACCCGCTCTCGGGATAAGTTTGCAGGCCAAACCCTCAGCTTCCAAAGGGCTTCTTGATAATGTGTATAAATCTGTATGGGCCTAAATGTCTGTACAGCCAGCTGACCGGTCCATAGCTTTGCCCTTTGGGTAAAGCCTTTTGGGCTGGCCCAAGGTGAAAGTACTTGCTTCACAAGCAAATAAAACAGTTTCCCTACATACCTACCTATATAAAGCCTAAAGGTAACCCTGCACCCTCAACTATTCATTCCTAATTATACTCTTATAGCATGATTGCTTACTTGGCCGTCGAAGCCTCTTCCCCTCGAAAACCTCCGGGGGCTTTGTCTTTGCAGATTCCGATCACCTACAGCAACGCAGTGCGGTAAATTGGGGAGCATCACTCCCAACCCTAACAAGCAATCATACATGCAATTATATACTCAAACAACCAAAAACATTGATTCCATTAATAATCCACATCCAAAGCTCCATAAATGCACAGTAGAAAAATCAATAAATACATAAATAGAGTTCTCAAGATATGGCTTAGACGCCTAAATCAATTTTTCCAAAGTACAAAACTAAGCTAGATAATCAAAACCCATAACATAGAACATAAATCTATAAAAAAAAAAATAAGAAAATGGAAGAAAAGGGGAAAAACTAGGGTATTGTAGCCCCAAAGTTGGGCTTAGAGAATGGGGAAGAAAGGGGGGATATTTATATCCCAAGTGGGTCAAAAAGTAGCCAAATAGTGTAGCAGAGTACACAGGCGCATATCGGGCATGCTGGGCATGCGCCATGGCACGAGACAGTTGGGCACTGGCACAAGACAGCTATGTCGGTGGCGCGAGACTCCTGGGGGAGAGCAATGTCGATCGTGCAGAAATTGGGCACTAGCGCAGGACTTTAGGGTGCTGGAGTGCGTGGTTGTGCACAGCCAGGCGTTGGGCGCATGTTTCTGACCTGAGAGGCTATGCCACGGTTTATTTCTCTCAAGCGGACGTGGAGTTAAGAGCGTAGCCCACGCGCCATAGTTTTCTTCGCCCTTCCGATCAGCTGGCCGATCTTCACATGATTTCGGTTGAACCATAGCTCAAATTTTGGAATTCTTGTAGTTGATTTTATAGTGCTCGAGAAGAAAAATCCAATGGTGCCAGCCTTGTAGGCTAATTTGTCTCAAATCATTTTAAGAACATTGTCCAAACTTCTAGGTGACAATTCATCCGCTTCTTTGCCTTCCTTCTTCAACCCTTCTATCTTCTACCACGTTTTACCACGTGGCCTTCACTAAACTACTCCAAAGGGCTTATGAGAAATCTACAAATTAAGCTCACAAAATGGAATCTAGATGCTCGTAAGGACTAAAAATCCATTAGACTAAACATAGGTTACAAAATGAAGGATTTAGATTTGAAAAGTCGAAAATGGTCATCTAAACCCCTTATGATGGAAACTTAGCTAAATCTGGAAATCTTACAAAAAAAATATGACAAAAGAGATGTTAAATGCTCCAGAAAATACATGTATTTGATGTCTCATCAAATCTCCCCTAACTTAAATCTTTAATCGTCCTTGAGTAAACAAGAACAAGCAAAGATCAACGCGTAAACTACATGCAAAAGTTTTCCTATAACATTCTACATCCTATTCCTAGACTACCCTAACCCCCAAGACATAAGAATCTCTCACACTCTCATACCTCAAAGCCTAAGATAATCTAAACAACCAACAAACCATAACAAAAGTGAGGTATACATATAATTCCAAGCTAACTTACTCTACTGAAAAAGCCACCCAATAGACAAATCAAGAGAAGCATAAAATTTTTTTTCAATTTCTCTCATTTTACCTAGGAGCTCTCTCGGGTTTTCATCCTAGCTTCACACATTTTTCATTTTCAATGTTCACCCTCACTTTTTTCCACACCATTTGGCCTCTCATTTTTTTTATAGGATGCCCTTTCAAGGTTTCAACCTATCCGAGCCTCCCACTTTTTCCTAAGTTTCCCTCTCGGGTTTTCAAGTTTTTTTTACAATTTTCATTTTTTTCAAAAAAAAACCTCAAAGTGGAGCATATGCACACTACAATACAATACAATGAAACATATTCCTCTTTACCTCCCCACACTTGAAACACACACTGTCCTCAATGTTAAAAGGACAAGATAAAGATATAAGGGAGAAAGAAAAATACTCACAACTAGGACCTTGAAGGTCCTTCCCAGTGATGGCAATGCTCACTCTTCAATGAATATTTTCTCCTCAATGTTCTAGACATTCCCGATCAACACTCACAAAAGACAACAACTAGTAGTACTCCTAGATGGTGGTTTTGGTAGTGGTTTTTGGTGGTGGATTGTGGTGGTATTCTTGGTAGTGGTTTTTGGTGGTGGATTGTGGTGGTATTCTTGGTAGTGGTTTTTGGTGGTGGATTGTGGAGGTATTCTTTGTAGTGGTTTTTGGTGGTGGATTGTGGTGGTATTCTTGTGGTATTGGGTAAGGGTTTGAGGACATGGTTGAGGATTTTTGTTTAAGGAAAAATACTAACATAACTTAAAAGCTCGGGTTGCCTCCCGAGCTGCTCTGTATTTTTAAGGTTGTCAACATAATGTTATCTATATGGTGAAGGTTTAAACCCCTTCACCATGAGCATAAAAAAATATAGAGGTCGGGGTACAAAACTTTCAAGAGGAAAGTTTTGTGGAGGTGGAGATGGTTTAAAGGGAGTTGGGTGGTTAAGAGGCTTGGGATAGTCTTTTGGCTCCTCTCTTATCTCTCTCAGAACTTCCAAAAATGCTGTAGTTGGTTCACTAGGTGGGGGTAGGGATGATAATGTAAAGAATAATAAATGTAGCACAATTACCTCTTCCTACACTTCGTTGTCTTCCACAACTAACTCCCCATCCCTTTTGAACTCGAACGCATTCATCATGGTGACCTCACTCACCGAACCTTCGAGCTCAATTTGGGATGGTGGATTTTTGGAATCATGAGCTTCCATTTGGGCCACTGCTTCCAGTATATTCCTCACATGCCCCCAAATAGCCTCAAAACTAGAGGAGATCCAAGTGTTCGGTTCCTCAATAGTATTGGCCAAGTTGTTCAAGCTTGCTATTGCATTCATGACTTTCTCACGTGCCAACCTTGAAATTTCTTGGTGGGCTTGGTTTTGGGGCATAATATAAGATGGTGAAGGCAAACTTTTTTCTTGTATTGTTGGTTTTCCAGCTCATTCTCATACCACCAATCCGGATTACCACTCCACTCCAGATTGTAAGAATTGTATTATGGATACCATTCTTGGGCTTCATTCCCTTGAAACCCAACATCTACTACCTCTTGGTAGCACTCCTTATAATACCCTTGGTTTCCAAAACCAAGGGTTCTTTCCCCCTCATAGTGCTCCTCTCTCAACATATAGCAAGACTCGGTAGGATGGTCGGAATGACACATCCTACAAAACCTTGCTCGTTGAGCTTCTCTTCTCATCGTGACTTCCCTCAAGGTGAGATGCTCCATTTAAAAAAAAATTCTTCGAAGGTCCATAATCATATTGCAAGGATTCTTGATGAAAATTCACCAAGAATTTAAGCAATACCTACTCCAAACAAAACAAAATCACCAAGAAGTGGAAAATAAAAACAACTAGCTAATATCCAACCAAATATGCCCAAACACTTAAAAATGAATGCCTCTTCCCCAGCAACGGCGCCAAAATATGGGAGGTTATCGCCTTACCTCCCAAAGTTAAATTTATAAGCCCTAAATGTTTCATATCTACAATTAAGTAGATAATGGCAAGTCGGGGTCGTCCACGAAGAAGAGAGATTTCCTTAAGGGTTTAAACATATGAGGTTTATATTAGGCTAGAAGTAGATATATATATATATATATATAACAGAAAGTAAAAATGGGGGTTTGGTTGATTTTGGTCCTAAGTTATGAAATTAAAAGACAAGATAACTAGCAAAGTCAAGAAACTATGCTAATCATCAAACAAACTAAGAAAAGGGGTTTAAAACTACAAGAGACAAAGCCTTGGGGCAATTGATTTCCACTACCCAACCTCTTATCTATCCTTGAATCTACAACCTATTTATTACTTTAACTACTTGTTGTGAAGATAATCTTTTATTCTTCTTAGATAGCAGTTTGCAAGAGTGAATTCGACATCTCTTGTCAAACCTCACTAATGACTCCTATAGTCAATAAACGGCTAAAAGTATCGCATTAATAGTATTGAGCACAAAGAATCAACAAGCTTGGTAACACTTATAAACACTACACTGTGTCTAAGCATTGAACCAATTTATGCATTTACACAAGATTAATTGAGAACGATCGATATTCATAGACTTTTCTCATTTCCTTTCGAACACATGACAATGAGTTCAACATCATCACATTCATCTAGAAATTATCAACACATCAACATCATTAGAAGCTCTAAGTCATGCTCTTGGATTAAAAGAGGGAAAACTTAGCTACTTTCTCCCAACCCTAACAAGCAATCATACAAGCAATTCATATACTCAAACAACCAACAACATTGATGCCATTAACAATCCACATTCAAAGCTCCATAAATGCACATTATTAAAAGAAATAAATAGATAAATAGAGTTCTTAAGATATGGCTTAGAAGCCTCAATCAATTGCTCCCAAGTTCAAAACTAAGCTAGATAGTCAAAACCCATAACATCGAATATAAATCTACAAAGAAAGAAGAAGAAAATGGAATAAAAGGGGAAAGCTAGGGTTTTGGAGCCCCAAAGTCGGGCTTAGAGAATCGGAAAGAAAGGGGGCTATTTATAGCCAAAGTGGGTCAAAAAGAAGTCAAATGGGGTAGAAAAGTGAGCAGGCATGCTGGCCTTGCGCCATAGCCCGAGATGACTGGGCACTGATGCGAGGCAGCAATGTCGGTGGCGGGGGACTCCTATACGAGAGATATGTCAGTAGCGCGGGATACTGGCCACTAGCGCAGGACTCCACGGCGTTGGTGAATGCAGTCAGGCACTGGGTACGCATTTTTATCTAAGAGGCTGCATCATAGTTAATTTCTCTCGAGCAGGCGCACGGTTAAGGGTGTTGCCTGCGCGCTATGGTTTTCTTCAACTGGTCAGTGGGCTGGCTGGTCTTTGTATCATTTTGGGTAAATTGCTCTGATTTTGGAGTTCATGTAGTCAAAACTTCCTTAGTGACAATTCATTTGTTTCTTTGCCTTCCTTCCTCGACCCTTCTATCTTCTACCATGTTTTGGTATGTGGCCTTCACTAAACTACTTCAAAGGGCTCATGAGCAGTCAATATATTAAGCTCACAAAATGGAATCTAGATGCTCGTAAGGACCAAAAATCCATTAGACTAAAATAGGTTACAAAATGAAGGATTCAGATATGAAAACCGAAAATGGTCATCTAAACCCCTTATGATGTAAACTTAGCTAAATCTAGCAATCTAACAGGAAAAAAATGACAAAAGAGATGTTAAATGCTCCAAAAAATACATTCATTTGACATCTCATTAAAGGCTATTAACACTAGAATGGTAGTAGATGAATGCCACAAGCATCAATGCATTGTAGAAGGATATTGAAGCCAAAGATAGGTAGCAGCGAAGTTCAAAGCGACCAACAAAGAAACAGAGAATTGAGTTGTACTTAAGTCTGAGAAATATTCGAGAAGCATTACCCTTCAAGGTTGGTTCATTGGATTCTTCTTCTTGAGCACTACCAAATCGACTACAAAAACTCGCAAATCAGACTAACGGTTCACCGGTAGCAAAGAAAACAATTTCAACCAGCCGAGACACAAACAGGTCGGAGCAGGCTGTTCATGGTTGGCGCCAATGGCCTGCACTAGAGAAGTAGCCTCAAGCCAAGAAGACTAGCACAAGGCTATGGCGCAACCCGCATAAAAGGCCATGGGCCGCAGGCACGAGACTAAGTCCCACTCCACACGGCTAAGTATGGATGCAAGACGTCCCACTTTTACGTCTCACAACGTTCCAAATCCAATACACTAAGACCAGCCGGAAGAGTGTGGGAAATAACACGGCCCACACCAAAGTTTCTAAGCAGAGCACCCTTCCTGACCATGGCCCTCGCCACCGGCAACGGGCGCAGATCAGAAGCCCCAAATTTAGCACTATGATAGCAATAAGGCCCACGTCAAAGGGATGCCGCAACCCACACCAGACTCCGCGCCTCATGTCACACACTAGAACAGGTGCCCCACGCCACATGAAGGGGTGCGACTAGCGCCAGATCTCGTGCCCTGCGCCAAGGACACACCATCCGTGACAGCCCACACCGGGCACCGGCTGAGCTAGGGTTTACCCTAATTTGGTCTATTTTGGGCCTATTTTTATTCCCAATCTCCTACTACTATAAATATAGCCTTAGTCTACTAGGGTTTTATCTTATCTTTAGTTTTGATCATTTTTGTAATTAGGAGAGCAACTCTAGAGAGAGAAAAAATCTCTCCTTTTCTTTTCTTTCTTTTGCTTTGATCCTAAGATGTAGAATTCAAATATTTAATTGAATTCCATATCTATGGATTAGTTTCTATAGCTTGGGGATAAACTGTAGGAGCATAGTTTAATTTAATTATTTTGTAAGATTCTATAGTTCATCTTAAATTTGTGTTCATGATATTATTGTGCTTGTTCTTGATTATTTGAATTGCATGAATAGTACAACATATATAAGCACACACTTTGGGCTATATTCATGTATGGTGCAAATATCGATGCCCTATTGAGAAGAGAAAACTGGATGTTAGAATGGGTAAGGGTGAACGCATCTGCATGGGTGTGTGCATGGGGGATTCGAGTATGCTTTGACTTATTTAATGCCATACCAGTCTTAGCTCACTTCATAAAGTTGTCTGTAAGGTTCCGGGTAGAGATAGTGAATAGTTGCATGCTAGGGTGTGAGAGGCCTTAGATCATAATCGCGAGACCTTAGATCATAATCATGGTTAATCTAATTGATATGACCATCGAGAAGTAGTGCATTCATGGTGGAAGCCCGGAATGTAATTGCAAGGGGAGAAATAGACATGCAACAATGGTCGGACCTTGTTGTACTCCCCAAATTAGGATGGTGGTGTCAATGGAAGGTTATGAGTGCACCCGCCGTGATAGGTACGGGGAAGTGTATGCCATCAGCCACACCTCGTGTTATGAACACTCTATTAGGTTTGTCTAAATTTCTATGTGAAGGAATCGAGGATCGAAACATTAGATTAAGCATGTTTCTCAATGATTCCCCAAGTGCTTAGTTAAATAGCTTACTTTGCTTTTTTACTTTTATGCTTAGTTGTTGTTAGTTGGAAAAACCAAAAATCCCCCTTTGTATGCTTTCTTTACTAGCTATTCCTTTCACTCATACGGATTGATGACCCGTACGAGGTTGTGTTTTGATTGATATTTAGACCTAGCATCTTTGTGCACAAACCTATGGCTTACCGCTAATTTTCTCCATAGGTAGCATAGTAGTGAGAACGGGTGCAGAACTGTAAATTTCTATCTTTTAACCTTCCCACGGGAAAGCCTCTGCTTGGGTTAATTAGCTACAATAAACGACCCCAGGGAGAGGCAGGTCATACGCCCTGACATGATACTTGACGAGCTTGACCGCTGGGACCCGGATGCTGAACAACCTGAGCCAGATGCTCTCTCCACTAGTGATCCTTATCAAGCCATTGGTCCTGACGGGTCTGGGGAGGCGAGGGCTTAAGCTTCTTGTGGGGAGGAGACCCAGGTTGCAGATAAGGATGATGTCGTTAACACTGCTAAGCCTTGATATCTCTGTTGAGCTTTTTATAATCATGTTGGTCTGTATCTCCCCATAAGATGTTTTTAAACAATATTTGACTTGACTTTTTTTTGGTGGTTTGGGGTGCGTTTTTCCCCCAGTTAAACTATGGATATAGGGTTCCCTTTTCCATTTTTTTTGTTGCGAATTTGAAGAAACTTTTTCACTATTTTCTTATAGGCCTTTCCTGCTTTGATCACATTTTCTTGTTTTGCATGATCATTCATTGTAAACCTGTGTTTTGCTCGTTGAGTGTCTCCTCTAAAGCTGTCTTTCAGTATTTTCTAAATCATTTTTTAGCCTTGTTTTCTTCTTCTTTTGTTTCTTTTTTCTTTAGCCAAACCCTTCGTGTGGTGGTGGTTGTGGTTCATTACTTAGTAATTTTGTTTGCGACAAAGCTATTTCTTTGTCCTATTTGGATCACTTTTTGATGGCTATGGCTATGGCCGAGGTCTTTAATTTTACCTGTTTGGACCCAGTCTGTAATATGTTGGCTATTAGAGCATGGATTACAATTTTTAGTTGGGTTAGATTCGTTGCTTTGCAGCTATGGCTGTGACTAGAGTTCTTTTATCTGCCTATTTGAACCTGGCATGCAATTAGCTGGCTATTGGAGTGAGGATTGCAATCTTGTATTCAGTCAGGCTCGTTACTCGAAGGCTATGGTTGGGGCCTGAGTTCTTTTCTTTTCCTATTTGGACTTGGCCTACAATCAGCTGGCTTTTGGAGCAAGGATTGGTGTTTTAGCTTGGGTCAGACTCGTTACTCGGTGATTTTGGTTGTGGCCAGAGTTTGTTTCTTTTCCTGCTTGAACCTGGCCGACAATTTTCTTCTTGTTTGGGAGGTCATCATCGTACCTCTCAAATTTATATTTTTAAGCCCTAATAATCCCTATCTACAATTAAGTAGATAGTGGCAAGTAGGAGTCGTCCATGAGAAGAGGGATATTTTCAAGTGTTTAAACATATATAGGAGAGAACATACTAGATATAAGCATATATATATATAAGCATATAAATGGGGGGGGGAAGTTTAGTTGGTTTTGGTCCTAAGTTATGAAATTAAAGACAAGTTAACTAATAAAGCAAGTTAAATATTCAAAGCATGCAACAACAACTAAAAGGTGATTAAACCAACAATTAACAGAACATTGGGCGCAATTGACTTCCACTTCCAAGTCTCTTATCCATCATTGAACATGCAACCTATTTACTACTTTCACTACTTGTTGTGAAGACTAAACTTCTATCCTTCTTAGATATTAGTTTGCAAGTGTGAATTCGACATCTCTTGTCAAACCTCACCAATGACTCCCTTAGTTGAAACACAACTAAAAGTATCCCATTGATGGCATTGAGCACGAAGAATTAACAAGCTTGGAAAAACTTATAAACACTACACCGTGTCTAAGCATTTAACCAATTCATGCATTTACACAAGATTAGTCAAGAACGATCGACATTCATAGACTTTAATGGTCTCCGGTCTTCAAGTCTTAATGTTCTTACTTTGTCACACAAAGTTCACTTAGAAAAAGGTAAAGGAGTGTAAAGTCGATCTTACCTCTCCTAAGAGAATTTAAAGGTAAAACATAAGCTCTTGATAACAGAAGAGCACAAATGTGATTCCAAAAAGTACTAAAATATGCACGTAAAATAGCACATCATTGTTGGATCCATGATTACAATTTTGGCCTGGTTAAGGCTCGTTACTCAACAACTATGTTGTGGTCAGAGTTCTTTTCTTTGCTAGCTTGGTCCTGGCATGCAATCTACTGGCTGTTAGAGCCTGGTTTGCAATTGGCTCAGGTTAGGCTTATTAACAAATTCTTTAAGTCATTTTCTACACTGCATTGAAAATCCACAAAACCGCAAAAAAATCAGGGTGCGAACTGGGATTTCCTTAGGATCATACCCCCTATTGGCTTACAAAAGACTTGATCCCTTCAGAAATCCCTTCTTTTCTGTCCACTTATCACATTGTTTGGATGCAGGTGTTACGTACATATTCATATTTACAGTTTTTTAAGCATAATACCTTCTTAGATTAACAACATTCCAAATGTGATGGATTGGCCTTCCATTCAGCATCTCCATCTTGTAGGCTCCCTTTCCTAGCACCTCGATCACCTTGTACTGCCCCTCCCATTCTGCGTCTAGCTTATTCTACCCCTAGGCTCTGCTAGCCTCGCTTCTTCTTAACGTGAGGTCTCCCACTTCCAAGGATTTGGGCCTGACCTTACTCTTATAGTGTTGTTTCATCCAAGACTTGTACGTAGCTTCCTTCAAGGATGCCTTCTCTCTAAGTTCATCCAGCTCTTCCAAGTTTTCTTGTTCTCATCCTAGCTCATTGGTTCAATTACCCTCCTACTGAGCACAGCCACTTCTGAGGGAATTATAGCCTGTGTTCCAAAGCACGGCCTATAAGGGGACTCCCATGTGGCTGCCCTGGGTGTGGTCATGTATGCCCATAGCACACTGACCAACTCTTCTTCCCATTCTCTTTTTGCCTACCCCAACCTTCTCTTTAAACCTTAAACTATCGTTCTATTCATCATCTTTGTTTGCCTATTTGCTTGTGGATGGGCTAGATATGTGAACTGTTGCCCTATTTTCAGGCCAGCGAACCAGGATCTGAAGGGTTCATGGGTGAACTATTTTCCGTTGTCGCTCACTATCACTTACGGGATACCAAATCTGCACACTATAATTCTCCAAGCAAAGTCTATAATTTTCTTCCCTGTTATCCTTGCTACGGCTTCCGCTTTTACCCACTTAGTGAAATAGTCTATTGTCACTGCCAGAAATGCCTTCCTTCATGTGGCCTCAGGGATAGCCCTGTAATGTCGATTCCCCATTTGGCAAAAGGCCAGGGCTATCTTATGTTGGTCATTCACTCCGCAGGGAGCCTGTACACCCTGTCATGTTCCTGACACCTGTGGCATTCTTTTACCGCTTTCTCCATATCTGCCCTCATTGTGGGCCAGTAATAACCTGCATGTAGAGCCTGCAGTGCAAATGTTCTGGGTACCTGATAGCTGCCAGAGCTTCTTTCATGTATCTCTTGAAGAACCGTATCTACCAGCTCAGGTTCGGCACATGTGAGCCATGACTCTGTGAAACCCCTCTTGTACAGCAACCCGTTCCTCAAGGCATACTGCAGTGCTTTCCTTTTGACTATTCATGCTTCCTTATTGTCTTCCGACAGCCTTTCACACTCCAAGTAGCTTAGAATGGGTGTCATCCAGGTGGCCACTGCATCATGTATAACCGCCACCTGGTTTACATTCGTTGACATGCTTGCCAGATCAAGTGCGCACGTGCTGAGGATGCCAACTTGCTGAGTGTATCTTCTCTTGTGTTCTATGATCTCGGGACCCTGGTGATATCAAACTCCTAAAACTTGGGTGCTTGGCTTCTGATCTTGTCCATGTACTTCATCATTGTTGGCTCATTGGCAGTGTACTATCCATTGTACTGATTAGCCACTAGCATTGAGTTTCCATTGGCCCACAGTTTCTTTTCTCCTAGTTTCTAGGCTATCTCCATGCCCGCTATCAGTGCCTCATACTCTCCCTCATTATTTGAAGCGGGGAACTTGAAACACGAGGCATAAGTTTCCTCTACTCCTACATGATCTGATATTACCAGGCCTACACCAGCTCTTTCTACTCCGGACGCTCCATCGATAAACAGCTTCCAAACGTCTGGCTCTGCCAGTCCGCTTGCATTGGTGACCTGGACTGGGCTCTGTGCTTCTTCCACTGCTTTCATCTTTCTCTCCTTGGGCATTTCCGCAATAAAGTCCACCATTACTTGCCCAATCAATGCTCTTCTCGGGGCATATTCGATGGCGTGCTCTCCCAGCTCCACTGCCCACTTCACCATTCTCCCCGAAGTTACAGGGTGCATCGGGATGTATTTCCTTAGTCTCCTCATCGCATGAACCAGAGCCAGAGCGAGCTTCTCCTGACCCGTGTAACTTCGTTTCGGACCCTACCAGGCCCGGCTCACAAAATACACTGGCTGTTGTATATTATTTTTCTCCCTAACTAGCGCACCACTAATTGCTTCATCACTTTCCGCCCCATACAGGTATAGGGTCTCCCCCTTCTTTGGGTTGGTCAAGGTCGGAAGGTCCTTGAGGTAGGCTTTCTGTTCCTCAAATTATCTCTCTTCCACTTCTCCCCATTGTATTACCCTTTTCTTATCCACATATCCCTTCATAGTTTTGAAGAAAGGGATTGCTCTTTCTGCTACTCAGGATAGAAAACGGTTCATGGCTATCAGCTTCCCGTTCAGGCTCTGGACCTCCTTAACCATGCCCGGCTCCTTCATCTCTAGAATTTCTTTTTTTTTCTTGGGGTTTGCCCTCAACCTCTCATTTGAAACCATGTGTCCTAGGAATTTCCCTACAATTACCCCAAACTGACACTTAGTCAGGTTCAACTCCATCCCGATCTCTCTAAATTTTACTAGGGTTTCCCTGACTTCCTCCACAAAAATCTCATACTATCTGCTCTTTATGACCATAGCATCCACATATACTTACAGATTCCTTTGATCTACTTTTGAAACTTTTTGTCCACCACTCTTTGGTACATGGCTCCAGCATTTCTCAGGCCGAACGGCATCATTCGGCAGCCAAAGGCTCCTTTCTCAGTTATAAAGGCAGTTTTTTCTACATCACTCTTTAGCATGGGGATCTGATGATACCCCTTATATGCATCAAAGAAACACTTAATTGGAGTAAGGTCATCTACCTTTTGGTCAATGACCGACAATGGGTGGCAATCCTCGGGCCAAGCCTTGTTTAGGTCCGTATAATCCGTGCACATCCTCCAAATGTCGTCCGTCTTTTTCACCAACACAAGGTTAGCCAATCAGGTCGGGTAGGGGATTTCTTGCAGGATCCCTGTCGCAACCAGCTAGTCTACCTCTCTGTTCTCTTCCCTGTTCCTATCCCTACATAGCATTCTCCACTTATGTTTGATAGGTTTGTGATACAGATCCACTCTCAGCTTGTGGCAACCAATATCCTTGGGGACTAGCATCATGTCCTCCAATTTCCAGGCAAAGGCATACCTGTTGTCCATTAGTACCTTTACTAGTCACTTTTCACCTCAGGGGGGAGAAATGTTCAAACCTATACTGACTGGTCTCCGCTCAGTTTTATTGCTTCAACTTCTGCTCTTAGCATTAATGTATCGCTTCTACATGTGCCAGTGATCATCCAGACAGTTCTGGCCTCGCTAACTTATCTCCCTTGGTTCCCACTTCCATCTTCTCGCTTGTGCTTGCTAAGAGCGACTCCATGACACTCTCTAGCCTTTTGTTGATCTCCCCTGACCGTGGCTATTCCTCCCTTGATTGGGAATTTCAGGAGGAAGTGCAGGGTCAACACTATCTTTTTCAGCAATGCTAACGCCGGCCTGATTATACGCAGTATCATATTATACAGGTTATTTTCCTTCACAACTATGAACTCCATGTCCACAGTCTTGCTCTTATCTCCTTCCCCACCATTAGCGGGAGGAGTATGGTTCCTTCAGACCACATTGTTCTGCCTACAAAGTCCACCAATTGAGTCACCATTGATTCCAATCTCTTCCTTGTGTGGTCATCTAGCTTCTCAAAGTAGTGCCAGTACATGATTTTTTCCAAACTTCCACTATCCACGTATTCCCGATAGATCCTCTTATCCATCACCCTTACTGTTATCACCACCGCGTCTTCATCAGCCGACCTGTCTGATACCAAGTTATTGGGGTCAAACGTTATTACTTCGTTTCCTCCCAACTTCCTGCCTGCTAGCGTTGGTTGCGGTGTCTACCAGCATCGTGCTTTCCGCTAGGATTCTTTTCTTCCTCCAGTGCTTCTTCCTATGATTGCATATATGCCTGTCACCGTCGTTGTCATGTTGTCCTCCACAGGGGAATTTTCTGCATTTTGCCTCGTTCTTCTCCCATTTTAGCTCTAGCGACCTCATTTCCTTTATCATGTCTTTGCTCCCAATTGTGGCTTCTTGCCCTACCCTTCCCTGCCCATCTTGCTTCCTACAGAAGCTTCCATGCTTGTTTTTATTCTGATAGGTGGCTTTGTTATGAGCCCTTGCACTCGTTGCCAAGTGTGCCAGCCCACCACTTTGCACGCAGTCCTCTATAGTGTGCTTCAAATGGATGCATTCACTTGTTTCATGACCGTGATCATCAGGGTAATCACAGAAGTGGGACTTATTTCTCATTTTAGGGCCCTTCTTCATCCTTGGCGGCAAGTTCAGTATACTATTCCATGCGTACAGGGAAAAGATATATTTGGGTGTTTGGATGAGCGCTGGGAAGACTCTCTCTGGCTTGTTGAACCTGATGGGCATCTGTTGGGTTCCTGCTTTGGTGCACTCAGTCGTTCTCGTCTTTCCATCCAAATTTGCATTAACCCTCCAATAGCCATAGCCACCCTGTGTTTCCTTCCTCTTCTTGTCAGCCAGGTCTGAATAGTTGAAGTTTCTAACTCTTTTCATTAGCTCGTTATTATCCCTAGTGGATCCATGGTGCAGTCACTCGGTACTAGTTTATGCCTTAAGTCGTTTATGAACGTGTCAATGAGGAACTAACTGCTTTTCTCCTCCACCTGATTTGCCTCATCATTGAACTGCTCCCAGTACAGTGACAATATCTCTGCTGGCTTCTGCCTGATGGCCAGAAACTCGAAACGTATCTTGTGAAATTTCTTTCTCTGTATAAAACACGACAAGTACTTCTGCGCCAGCTGACTGAAGCTGTCAATCGTCTCATCCTCTAGGTTCTTGAACCATAACTTGGTTGCTGTCATCAGGGTAGTTGCAAACACCTTGCACCAAGTGGACTGCGTTATCGTAAAGGTAGCCATATTGGTGCAAAATGTGTGCAAATAGTCCTCTGGATCAGCTTCACCATTGTACTGCCCCAATTCACTGGTATCTTTAACTTTGGGCCTGCCATGAACATATGGATCCTACTAGTGAAGGGCAAGCTTATACTCTCTTGGTTCGATTCTTCTTCCATTCCCCTGATTGGGACCATGCCCTTGGCATGCTCTTTCATTCTCGGAAGCGGCACGTAGCCTGTCCGCCACTCGCAATCTACTGCAATCTCCTCCCCGGTGGCATGTGCCTTCCTTCCGGAGGTGGTTCTACTCTGGGCTATCTCTGAACCCTTCCCCCATTGGTTAGGTTCTTCGCTGTCATCCTCCTGCTTCGAGAATAGCTCGCTTGGATGTAAGTACAGCCCTCTTCGCTTTGCATTGCCATTTTTGCGGTCCTCCATTTCTTTCAACCTCCTCATTACCTTCTTCTGAGATGCCATAATCGTCTGGAGTATCTTCGAGTTGTTTGCAAGTACCATTGTCGTGCAAAGCTGATGTCTTTCTCCTGTCGGCATCAACGTTAGGGTAGAGTCATCCTCCGGGTGCATCAACTTACCCATCAGCATAAGTTATGTATGTTGCTTCCTAGCAGGGCAAAATGGCTTAACTGGGCCGGGATCATTTAGCATTGGGCCTCTTGCCCATAATCAGAATATGGAAAAAAAGTATTACATTCTGGTCTCTGAGTCCTAATGCCAGCAGGTAAAAGCCATGATTTTTAAACATAAATCATAGCAAGGAGATTTAGAACTAATGCCAGTAGGTAAAAGCCATGAGTTTTAAACATAAATCATAGAAATGAGATTTAGAAGAACCGTTGTCCAATCATTTACATCCAATGACCTGATATTTCACTAGAGGATTTAATATGAGTGTTATCTCTCTTCTCTAGATGATAATAGCAGGTCATACCACCATGAAAATCAAGAAGTTCACTTCACCTTACATAATATAAGAATTGTAAAATAATAAGGTATTTATTACCATTCTCTAAATTCCAATCAAGTATTATATGGGATTACATCTTAGGCACATAGAAACTCAAGGCTCAAATACAATCCAAAAGTAAGGTAACCATAGCCTTAGTAGCACTAGTACAATATCGAGTATGAGTACGGTTACAAAATAAGGTAAATTAAAAATTAGGGGGTACGGGTATGAAATGGGTACGATTATAAATACATATTATATATATATATATCACTACCGAGGGCACTCCTAATGTAGCACCAGTTGCTGGGGCCTATGGCACCGGTATTTTGGCCCCCAAGCCGACTGGTGCCTAAGTAGGGCGGTGCTGAAAAGCAGTTACTATAGCACCAATTTCTAAAACCAGTGCAGATACCTCTATGAACCAACATCGGTTACATTTCTACAAGCATTGGTTCTCAATATCGGTGCTAGGATTCATTTATAGGTTCTTGGCCCTCATAACAAGCACCGGTAGTGTCCAACAACTGGTTTATAATTTGTGCAGCACCACTTTTACAACACCAGTGCTTGTTTTAAAGAAAATGATTGCTAATATTTTCATCACCGATTCAAATATAGATAATATCTCCTTCTCATTGTATACTCCTTGTTTAGAGGGAAACAATTGTTGCATAGAAAACAAGCAATGAGTTAATGCATGAAAGTATTTAGTAATTAAGAAAAAAATGGTTAATTTGAAATATGTCGACAAACCTGTAGAATATATGTAGAGGTGGTCTTAAGCACAAACTCTTCCATGAAGAGGAGGACGTAGTATCCGCATTCCCAACCACTGAATTGCAATCGGTACTGCAACAAGAATATCATGTTAAACGTAATTGTATGACTTACAACCAAACTTCACTCGGACATCTTGGATTGTATCACTTAAATCGATGTTTGGGATATTCCATGTGTAGTCCGAAGGGGGTTCCAACTTCAACTTCCGCCTTTAATATTCGCATGCAATCCTGGTAATGTTAGTGAACTCATAGTTTAAGTCATTCAAATTAACAGCAATGAAATGAATGTACGTACCTAGCAATGATTTTTTTTTCATTAATGTTCTTTACCTTTATTCTTCCAGTCATCGAGTCAAGGCTAAAAACTTCCTCCATACTAGGACGGATGAGCATTAAGTACCAATGATTGTTGTTTTCAAAAGAATGTATGTCAGGATATGAAAATTTAGTCGCCTATAAAGAATGTGAAATATTATAAAATGGCCACTTACATTTTAATATATGGCACAACATAAACCAGGGCTTCAGCAGCGAGCATGGTTGAGAGAATGTCTTCACCACGACCTTCGACCTTCGCCTCATTTATTTCCATGGAGTATCATCTCGTACAACATGGTACAAATTGGATGCGGCGATTGTTTATTTCTAAAACTTGATCCCAGAGGTGCCTTGACAAATAAAAATAGTTAATATTTGAAACATATAAGTGTATAAATTCATTGATAAATTGTGATCAAGTAAATCTCACCCTATCTAGACATTTATCATTTAGTTTGATAGCTATGTCATTCCTCTTAGGTTGCCAAGATTATTCCCAAAGTCCACCAAGCATTCCATAAATAATCATGATTTATGCGGTCTAGCAAATAAGCTTGGTCGGTACCCCAGAAATAAAGCCACTAACCCTAACAATTGCATGCTCTTAAGAAGCTCGTTGCAGTATGTGATGTACTTCCTTCATTGAATTGGCGCTTGTTGACAATCTGAAATTACGTGATTACAACAAAATTAGGCAACTTCATAATGAAATATACGAAGTACAAGTGACTTTTTCTAGCGAGAAATACCTTTTTGAGAGGTCTCTCATGTAAAAATTGATGCTCTAAGGGCCAGAATGAGTTGGTTGATCCAGAATTTGTAGGGGTGGAAACCTATGCATGAAATGTAATTAATTTCAACGATTATCCAAAACACATTAGTTAATGTAAAAGATGTTTCTATATTACTACATTTTCTTACCTTATTGCTCACATTTAGATAGTAAAACTCATTCGTCCATGATCTTCCCTCTCTTGACGACCTGCTCGAGGTACAACACCATTGCCTTCACAACTGGTTGATCAACAGAGGGTTTCTTGGCAGGCTTCTTCTGGGATGAGGAGCTGCTGTCACATTTGCTTCATGACAATCCGAGGATAGAAATAGCTTCCAAAAGTTAGGATTGGGTACCTCTATACCATCCCAAGTGATCCTTCTTCCTCGTTGCTCTTATCAAGATGTCCTCCCCCAAACCCAAGACTAGGATTCCCTTTTCTTTTTCCTTGTTCATCCTCAAATGTGGTTCATTTTTTTCATGTTAGTATTGAAAATTACAGCTCACTTGAAATAGAAAATTAGAAAAATTATGCAATCGTATACTTACAACGTTGCCCGTTATAGCCTTCACTTCTGGGGTTATGTAATCCTTTCTTTTTACCCTGTTCGACTCCAAGTACACCAGGGATCTATTCAGTTTGAATTATTTTCCTTTCTTTCCTCCTCGACCTCCTCTTCCATGTATCTGAGGTCCCTTAGCTGCTTCCTCTCTTTCTCCTTCATCTGCTCCACTAACTTTTCTTTTGTCGACATGTTCCCATGTGGCCCGGTGCGGTGGACATACTTCTTCCCCCTTGAGTTCTTTATTGCTTTTTTCATTTTTTCTACAAATTAAAAAAAATAATTAGTTATTAACATCTCATTATATATGGAAAAAGAATATTGATATATTTGTGTCTATAGAATGTAATAACTGTACATACTAGCATATCCTCAGTTCTACTATGTTCCTTGAATTTCTTCCACTCCTCCTCACTCATCTACTTGTATTTTTCCCAGGGATTGTACTTAGGAACTTTGATGTCTGGGAGAAGCCATATGTACTTGTTTGCTACCTTGGTCATCCAATTGCGATGTACATCGCCAGCCTTAATCACCACAGTCATCCTCAAACTCTTCATTTGTTCTCCAGTCAACTTTGTTTCAAACTTAAAACCCATTTACGATGGAAGATTACTTAGAATTAAATATCATGCACATAAGTACAATGTATAATTATTGACAAGTATGCATTGATGAACTAAGTATTGTAAAATTTATCATTACCGTTATGTCCTGCCACGCTTACTTTTTAACATCCTTTGGCACGTTAGGCCAGTGTATCCACGTACTAAATCCAATGCGCCTTCTAAAAGTTTAATTGCAATATGCAGTCTAGGTGCTCCAATTTCTTGTACAAACCAACAGACCGCCAACCTCCTTAAATGTGAAGGGGGTGGGGTTCTTTTCATTGGCTAACATAATCGATTGACACATAGTTGTCCCGCATTCCCTACAATAGTAGTCTATCTTGAATTTGTCAAAAGCCTTTCCATTACGCCTGCCTGCCTTCATAAGGTCATCATTCTTTGGATCCTGACGGGGCTTATCCTCTCTCTCACCCATTGGTTCTTCTAGAACTTCCTCCTCAGGAATTTCCTCATCAGGAGCATCTGTTGGATCCGCTCCATCTTCCTCAAACTATATTTTGAGGGGAACCATGGGTAAAACCTCCTCTTTCGCTCCTTTGGGGGTAATTTGTTTGTTCTCCACATTGTTTTGTTTGGATGTAAAGCTACCCCTCTTACTTTTTATGGCCATAGTTTTTTTGGAGGCAACTACAAATCAAAATAGCGGTAGAATGAATAAGAACCTTTTACATAGAAACCTGAAAACATCAATTGTATTACAAACATAACATCATACCAATCACCATAACATCGCACTACAACATAACATAGCTCTAACAACATACCAACATCTCCATAACAAATACAATAGAACATCGCATGGACAACAACATCATACTCAAACATTGCACAATAAACAACCCAACAGAAGTAAACATTAAAAAAGATTCATTGAAAAATTTCATCAAACACAGAGAATGTGATACTAATTTTACTCAAAGTGATGAAAAGTTTTAGTTTTGCCCGAACAGAAAATGATGGAATCATGGCGTACCTCTTAAAATTGCGGTCGAAAACCTAGTCAATGATGCTTTTTCGGCATCGAGTGGGAAAATGGAGAATCCGGTCTGTGCAATTGCTAAATGGGGTTTTCTAGGGTTCTTAAATGCTTCAATCTGGAGGAATAAAGTGGTAAATGGTGGATGTTGGCGGAATGAATGGTGAAGAACGTGGAGATCGTGAGGAAAAAATTGGAGAAGGTGGAGGAAGAATAAATAGGGGACCATTATGACAGGAAGACGATCGCTCCCCTTTTATATTAACTTTTTCAGTATTGGTACCACATCAAATATACCGGTTCTATTTTTAAAAAACTCGGTGCCTATGATATGAAACGCAACTGCCTTAGTCTACATTAGTATTTCATTTCTAGAACCCGAGAGTATGCCATAGTAAAAGTTTCTAAGTATACAACACCGGTCTAAAAACTGGTGTTGTTATTGTCTAAAAATGGTGCCATCATTTAAAAATACAGTTCCGTTAGGCTGCCTTGTATTTTTTATTTCCAACCTCGAGAGCAGGAGAAGAAAAATTTTTCTAAGTACAGAGCACCTATATAAAAACCGGTGCTCTCATATGATAACCGGTGCCAGGAATCATTTAAAGCAGTTGTGTATGGCTGCTTAATCCCGACTATCATTCAATTATCATAACCCTTTTATTTTACCATTGCCTTATTTTCACAAACCAACACCTATTTAAAATCTTATGGGCTGTAATATTTTTGGCCTAAAACCTTGAAATTTTGAATTTCACGCCAATAGTAGATCAAAATTTTTAAAATTTTGACTAATTTCAAAAAAACAACATCGGTTCTATTCAATGTTATACCGGTGTTGTGTTATTCCTCCACTATTTCCCTATAATTAATATAAGTACCTAATTGGTGGGAAAGTTGTCTATTTTTTAATGCAATACGATTGAGAAATATTCAATTAACCATGCAATGGATCCCATGTTTCGATATTGTTCCTGATGGAAACTCAGCAACGCTCACATCAAAACTTTGTTAAAATATCGATGTTGCCCAAAACTAAGTTATCACGTCTTTCTCGTATCCTATTTATTTCAAATTATGTATTCTTTGGTTAGTTTAAGGTTTTCAAAAGAATTTCATGTTATCATGGAATTTGGTAAGTCGCTAGAACATGTCTTGGAGTATCCTACTCTAGATAACTGAGAAGTTAGGAAGTTCAAACAGGAAGGTATGCTTGGGACTTTTTCCACCCAAATGTGAATCATTTTTTTAACCAAGGCTTAAGATTGAAATTAGGGTGTCATATTGTAGGATTACATCCAATCGGATTACTATTTGGACCCCCGAGTGAAGATTTTGTTTTTTGCTACTTAGGTCCCTCCGAGAATCTTAGAAATGTCAAAATTTAAATTTCCAATTCAAAAGTGAAATTGAGTATTGTATGATCATAACCATGTGATTAGAACTTGAATGTGTAAATGGAACATCCCTACAAGGGAATATAGATTATTAGTCCAAAATTTTCAGAAATTGCATTGTTGCCCAAAACAAAGTATGACCTTGACCATTCACATGAAACACTTGATTCTTGTTATTATAGCATAAATAAAAGAATTGAATATAATTTAATTTTTTGAAAATTTTACTTACAAAGCACTAATATATGTTGTAGGCTTAGTTCGGTAAAATTAGTTTGGAATTTACACTTGAAATTCTTATTTTTATTGTAATGCTACATAATTCTGTAGAATAATAAATAATATTTGGAAGAGAACTCACCTTTTTTCTTTATAAAGTTTGATATGATGGACGGATGGAGAGTAAATCGTAGTGGTACTACATTCAAAACCAGTTCTAAGGTGAAAGGCAGATGTGTAAGGTTGTTTTGTTTAATTTTTTTACATCATGTTTCCAACCCGAGATCTAGAAGGAAAAAGAAGTTACTAACTCCATAGCACCGATTATTGAACTGTGCCAAAACATGAAAATCCGGTGACGTTTTCTAGTCAGCCAGCTACTTGAGGCTGCCCTGTATTTTTTTGGCATCATTTTTTTCAACCCAAGAGCTAAGAGGCAAAAAAGGTTACTAACTCCACAGCACCGGTTGTAGAACCAGTGCCGCCACTTACAAATCCGGTGCCTTTTTCAAGTCAAGCAGCTAGCTGCCTAAGGCTGCCCTTTTTTACAACATTTTTTCAACCCGAGAGTTGTATAACCGGTCCCGAGAATAAAAAATCTGGTGCTGAAACATGAAACAGAGCACGTACTCTGTTTTCCAGCATCAGTTTGATGAATATAAACCGGTCCTGATTGGTTTTATAATAGTACCAACGAACCTTTCCATCAAAGTGAAAAACATAAATGAGCAACAATACACTACAGACAAGGTAAACCCAAATTCATATATTAATATCATTGTGTCGAGTACATAGAACAATGACGATTACACAAAAGTGTAATGATAATTACATTTATGATCATTAGATGCACCTACCTTTTCCTTTTCAACATAACATCACCCCCCTCCCTGTGATTTGACCACTCTTATCAACCCACAATCCATTGCCATGTGACCGTATTCCTGCTAAAGCTCCACCCACATCCTCCTAACTTGGAAATACATATGGGAATTCTGGACTTTCTCCTCGGATGGGCCAGTCGATCTCTTCATCAAAGTAGAAATCCTTCCCATGTAGGATGACATGCCACTTTTCATTGCTAGGATCCCGGACATAAAAAACTTATCGTACCTGGGCAGCTAAAACTTGTCATCCTCAAACCCAACTCGATTAAGGTCCACCAATGTGAAAACCATTGGTTTCTCTATACGAAACCCCTGCTCCATTATCAATCCACCGGCACTTGAAAACCACAACTTTTAATTCAACATAGTCCAACTCCCAATTTTCCTTAATCACCCCGTAAAAGGCCATCACTACAATGATAGGGTTTTTGTCTTTCTTGCTAGACTGCCACATTGATGTTATTGTTCTTCGTCGTGCTTTTGCTATCCTTATCAGCCGTTGCAAAAGTAAAGCCATTAATATCATACCCTAGGAACCTCCTAACTGTGCAGTTTCTCTTTCTAGCAAAGGCCCGAAGTTTACTAGGCATGTCTTCCACATTGCAACGATTATAAAACTAATTAACGAATGTGGAAGAATGCTCTAGTTGTATTTTATTCTAAGGCTAGTCTAGATAGAGTGCTTGTAAATATGACATGTGCTCTTGAACATAGATTGCAGTCTCACTACTTTTCCTTAAAACGTAAAGGTGAACTGTCATCAACTCAGCATATAAGCGAGTACGAGTATGAAGTGTGCCTTTAGAACGCACAACCCCATTCTTCCTACCAATGTGTGCTTGCTCTGGTAATCCAACCGACTTCTTAGAGACTAATTTTGAGGTACAGTATGATCTCCTCGGTGGCATACCTTTACACGATACTCCTATCTGGTCAGCTGCGATTGTGAACGTAACCTTTGAAAACACCTATGTGCCGCTCAAAAGTGTACATCCATTGCATGCCCACCGGAATGCATTGTCAAATTTCCCAAACTAAATGAATGACTAGATGAACCATAATGTCAAAAAAGGATAGAGGAAAGTACTTCTCCAACTGACATAACACTAATACCCTCTCCCGCTCCAACACGTCAAGCGTCTGTCTACTTATATTCTTCCAAAAAATGGAGTTGAAGAAGAAACACAGTCGCATAATGCTAAATCGAACATCCTCCTCCATAACTCCACGGATGGAAATGGGAAATAACTGTTACATGAGAACGTGACAATCATGCAATTTCAAGCCATTCATACGCAGATCATCATTCACAAATCGACTAACATTTGAAGAGTAGCTGGATGGTACCTTGATCACTTGGATATATTCACAAACTGATCTCCTCTCATCCCCTGACAAATTGTACGGAGCGGGAGAGAGGTATGTTTGCTTCCCTCTCATCTCCGATGCTAGATCCAACCAAATTCCAAGCTCCACCAAATCCTTCCGCGAGTAAGGTACCAATCAAACTCTCACACATATTTTTCTTAATGTGTATCACATCTAGATAGTTTCAAACCTCCAAATGCTCCCAGTATGGTAGATCGAAGAAAACTGACCTTTTCTTCCAAGGTTCATTAGGAATTGTACCAACCTTCTTCATCTTTTTCCCAAGAACAACATTCAATTTCCTCACCTTGTTTTGTATGACAACCCCCTTCAATGGTCTTAGCTCCTTCCTCACCTCCTTTCCACCAACAAACTGAAATGCGTCATCATGCAACTTGTGCTTCATTGGGAGGAATTTCCGGTATAGACAACCAGTCTTCAGATGTTGGTAATATGTGGACTCTTCACACACCAGACATGCCTTGTGCCCCTTCACCAACTAACCCGAAAGGTTTTCGTATGTGGGAAAATCATTTATGTTACAGAAAAGAATTGCCTTTAAATTGAACTCCAATCCCCTAAAACCATCAAACACATCAATATCACCGGACCACAGAACCTTCGAATCTTGTATCAAAAGTGCCAGATACATATCGATGTCATTTTTGAGCTGTTTAGGTCCAGAAATTAACAAAGGCATCAACACATATTTCCTCTTCATACACAAATACAGTGGAAGGTTGTATATGGCCAGCATTACAAACCGTGAATTGTGCCTAGAGGACATGTTGCTGAACGGATTCATTCCATTGGTACAAAAAACCATCCACAAGTTCCATGGCTCACTTGCGAAATCCGGATACTTCTTATCAAATCTCTTCCATTGGTCGGCATCAGTTGGATGACGAATGACATAGTCCTGAACATAACCCCTGCCTATGTACCACATCATGTTTTTCTCATCATTGACATTCTTAAACAACCTTTTCAACCTCGGAATAATTGGATGATACCACATGCATTTCGCGGGACCGTGTTTCCTTAACTTCACGACAACATCTCCATCGACAACTGCATTTCTCTGTTTCTTGTAGCGTGACACGTGACATACTAGGCATGCCACCTTCTTCAATAAGCCCCCCTTGTACAAAACACAGTCGTTCGGACAAGCATGTATTTTTTTCATACTCTAATCCCATCAGACATAGTATCCTCTTCGCTTCGTACAGGTTGTCCGGTATTCCGCTACTGGCGTGAAGCTTCTCATTCAGGTACTTTAGCAACTTATTCATGCTAGTGTCGCTTCATGCACCAAGGCCTTTAAAATTAAAAAATTCCATCAAACATGACATCATCGTATCCCTCATGTTGCAACCGAGATACAACGGCATGTCCTTCTCACCTAAGAAATTTGACAAAACCTTTGGCCTCCCCCTATATTCATCGATAACCTCCGCACACATGTTATATGAATTTAAGCCTCCAAAACACTCTCCTCCACTACCCACAACCACCTCTAGCGGTGCCTTCTCGCCTAAAAAGTCCAAACCAAATAATCTTTTTCAAATCCTCTCCTAACCAAGTGATGTTTCATCATGTCTCTATCACCACTACAGTTACGATTCTTGCAATCACGACAAGGACATAACACTCACTTCTCACGACCAAAAGCGTGCTCTAAAAAATCCCCCACAAAATCAACATATTCTTTGCTCAACCAACTAATGTTGCAATACAAATGCTTACGCATCTCCATTGCACGTTACATCTTTACAAATTCACAAAAATAGGACTATTATAGTTCCACAAAATTACCATGGCTATGCAAGATTCTAAATATTGAAATTCCATTTGGAAAATATTACGTACAACTCGGATAACAACATTCCAAACTACACCAACATGATCACATTCCTAAGCAAGGTCTTAATCACATCAACAAATCTAGAAAACAATCCAATTTCTTCTGTGAATGGAAGTATCATGAACATGATGAAACATACAAAGTCATGATCAAACACACAAAATATATGCATACAAACCATATTTAACATATAAGATCATTAACATGCCAAACAATTTAAAACCTACCTTCGTGGGTCTTCATTGGAGCATTAAATATCAAAACCCTCCCAAAAATACCATAAAGGCCTTTCTCTCCCAAAAACCCCACTTTTTTACCCGCCATTGAATAGTGGTAGGTGAGCATTATATGTTGTTTTAGCACTGGTTCCATGGCTTCATACCGGAGCTAGAATTTTTCCCTCCAAAAATTAACCCACAATAATGTCCATTCAATCATTACCAGCACTGGTTGAGGTGATTTTCTACGAACCGGTGCTAGTATTGACAACACTACCATCCATTGTTTGTATGGGGTCCTATATTAAAGGTACTGCTATTCTCAATTCCGGTGCCAAGTTTTATCAAAGACACCGGCAAACAGTTTTGTAGCTATGTTTTTACCTCCACTTTTTTTTGAGTAAAAAACACTGTTTTGCTTAAGGGAAAAATGTTCAGCATCGGTACATTGCACATTTTATAAGGTTATCGGTGCTAGTTATTATGTAAGGCACTAGTTTAGGGCACTAGTTCCGTAAGATTTGATCATAAAACAGATGCCTTTAATATTGTCACCACCGGTTTTTAGTCCCCATATGCTAGGTAACGGTGCCTATGTACCTGTTTTCCAGTAGTGTATTTATATAATAGTAATTAGTTATTTCCAAATCAAAATGATTTATATTAATTGTAAACATCCAAATTTAGTTCAAACTTAATATTTTTCACAATAACTAGCAAATATATTACTCCCTTCGTTCCATTGGATGTGGCACAATTTCCTTTTTTTGGTTGTTTTTAGTGAATTTGACACACTTTTCTTTTATGACAAGGTTCTTTCAATTTCATCCACTTAATCTACTTTTTCGTTTCTAAATTTAATTTCATCCACTCATTTCATTGACCTAAGTCCTAGCACCTAAGTCTATGGTGCTACATCCAACGAAACGGAAGTAGTACATAACAAGATTAAAATTCGATGTCTTAAACAATAAGAATAAAATAAGAAAAACACCAAATAAATTTCATTGTCCAAGTCAAAGAAAAATAAAGAAATTAGCATAAAAAGTGAATGAAAAACATCAATATTCAACAATAAATCATTCTCCAATTCCGGCTCATCAAGTGAGAGGCTCGCAAACTCTAAGAATTCAACATCTTCCATAGAATCAAATGCATCTCCGCCAACATCCCACATCTTTACACTCTCATCCTCAATATTTCATGATAAAAGATGAATATTGTTGTGGATGTAAACCAAGTCTTGAGATCGACTAGGAGTTAGCTTGTTCCTCTTAAGATTTTAATTTTGAATTTTTTTAATTCAAATTTAATTGGGTACAATGTACCCAAATCGTACCCAAGAATGTTGATAGCACCCTTGACCGTATCATACCTGATTGACCATACCCAAAAGTTAAACCGTACCGAGGAAATTGTTTTTACTATACTCGCGTTGAATGCGTACCCAGTGTTGGATATTTTCAACACATGTCCCACATTGGAAGTTGAGAGAGTGATTGATCAATATATAAGTTATAGTCCCACCACATTAGTATGAGGCATTTTGGGGTTAAACCCAATATCAAAAGCGTGCGGGCTTGGCCCAAAGCTGACAATATCATACTAATGTTGGTTGTTGTGGGCTTGGCAGTCCCAACAAGTGGTATCAGAGCCTTGTTTTTTGTTCTTTGGTTTTCTTGGATTTTGGATTGTTTGGTATTTTTTTGAATGATGGAGGCAAATGTAGACAAGATGATTTTTTTGAATGACACTAATACTACAAATAGAAAGGAAAGATTAAAGATCTTTTGTTTGTAAAGAAAATGCATTTACCCGTATTTGCTTCCGCTAAGCCTACACATTATAGTGATGAATATTGGAGTTAAAACATCTACAAGTTTGTGGTTATATTAGGAAATGAGTTGAAGATAATGTTCTTAATCATATTACTAATGAAACACATGCTAGAACCTTGTGGGATTAGTTGGAGACCTTGTATGCTTCTAAAACTGGCAATAATAAATTGTACATGTTGAACCAAATGTGCAATTTGAAGTATAGGGAAGGTACTTCAATTTCTGATCATGTGAATGATTTCCAAGGTATTTTTAATCAGTTAGCTGGTTTGGGCATCACAATTGAAGATGAGGTGCAAGCTTTATTTTTTATTAATACACTACCTGATTCTTGGGATACTTTGAAGGTTTCTTTGGAAAATACTTCTCCCGAAGGTAGTGTTACTTTTGACAACATTAAGAGTGGCATTTTTAATGAAGAGATGAGGAGGAAGTATCAAGCTTCATCGCCACACTTAGATATCATGTATGTTGAAGATAGGGGAGAAGAAAGAGCAAGTATTGGGGGAAAGAGCGATAGAAAAGCATAAGCAAGTCGAGATCATGCTACAAGAATGTCACTTGTCATCATTGTGGTAAACTTGGGCATGTCAAGAAAATTTCTTCAAGCTGAATAAATAGAAGAAAATGGTGGTGGTGAATTGAAGGATGAGAGAAATTACGTGTGTGTCGTTGCTTTGATTGGTGATCTTCTTGTTGCTTGTGATGAGCATGTTATCAACCTTGTTCAGTTGGAGTTCAGTTGGGTTGTTGATAGTGGAGTTGTTGTTCATGTCACCTCGAGGAGGAAATTTTTTTCATCATATACTGTCGGTGATTTTAGAGTGTTGAAGGTGGGAAATGATAAATACATCAAGGTGGTTGGCATTAGAACTATCTGCTTGGAAACCAAGTTGGGATCAAGGTTGGTACTTCATGATGTGAAGCATGCACCAGATATTTGCTATAATCTTATATCAGTTGGTTGTCTTAATGATGACGGTTGAAATAGTTCCATGGGTAATGGCCATCGGAAGTTCACTAAGGATTATTTTGTTTTGGCTTGAGCAAGAAAGTACAACAAATTCGATATCATGGAGGCTTCAGTTTTGAGTAGCTCAATCAATGTGGTTGGAAATGATGATTTGCAATAGTTATAACATCGGAGGCTTAGCCACATGAGCGAGAAGGGAATTGATTGTTTGGCCAAGAAGAATCCCCTTTTAGGCATCAAAGGTGTGAAGCTGAAGGGTTGTGATCATTGTTTGGTTGGGAATTAAAAAAGGGTATTCTTTAAGAGTCATCCTGCATCAAGGAAGTCAGATTTGTTGGAGCTCGTACATTCTGATGTTTGTGGCCCTTTCAAGGTATGATCTTATGGTGGTGCAATTTATTTTTGTGACCTTTATTGATGATTGTTCTAGAAATATTTCAGTTTATGTGTTGAAGCCAAGGACCAGGTGCTTGAGAAATTCAAGGAGTTTCATGCATTAGTGGAGAAGCAAACTGGCAAGAAGTTGAAGGCCATTCGTTCTGACAACGATGGTGAGTATTGTGGTCCATTTGATTCTTATTATATGATCCATGGTATTCGTCATTGGCAAACTCCTCAGTTGAATTTTTTGGAAGAGAAGATGAATAGAACCTTGATTGATAGAGTTAGATGCTTGCTTTCAGATGCGAAGTTGCCTAATTCCTTTTGGGATGAGGCTTTGAGTACGGAAGCAATTGTGATTAACCTATCTCCTACTATTGCTTTGACATTGATATTCCTGATGGAGTATGGTTTGGTAGGGATGTTTCATATGACCATCTTCATGTCTTTGGTTGCAAAGCTTTTGTGCACATTCTATAAGATGAAAGATCTAAGTTAGATGTGAAGGCAAGGCAATGTATCTTTTTTGGTTACGCTCTTGATGACTTTCACTATAGGCTTTATGATCAGTTGAGAAGAAGCTAGTCAGAAGTCGAGATGTGATATTCTTTAAAGATTAGACCATTGAAGATATCAGAAAGGTTCAAAATGTAAGCTCTGAAAGTTTTGAGTACTCGATTGATATTGATCCAACTCAAGTGGATCATGTAGGTGAACAGGTGGTTCATGAAGTCCCCAATGATAATCATGAAGATAAGCAGCAAGGTGGAGATGGACCTCGTTTGAATGATGGTGAAAAAGTTGAGGAAAAGGTTATTGTAAAGCCTACTATTGAGCTTATGAGGTCTACACAAGCAAGAAGGCCTTCATCTCTTTTATCTTTAAGTGATTATGTTTTTCGGACAGATGGGGGAGAACCCAAATGCTATAAAACAAAAGCTGTGGAGATTGATGATAAATCTAAGTGGATTGAAGCAAAGGATGATGAGATGAATTCTCTCGTAGAAAACCTTACCTATGATGTTTTTGAGTTACCTAAGGGTAAGAGAGCTTTGAAAAATTGGTGGGTTTATAGATTGAAACATGATGGAAAGTCTATATTACCATGATATAAAGCTTGGTTGGTTGTTAAAGGCTCCCGTCAAAGAAACGGGGTTGATTTTGATGAGATTTTCTCTCCAGTTGTGAAGATAACTTCCATCAGAGTTGTGTTGGACTTAGCTACAAGCCTTGACTTAGAGATTGAACAGATGGATGTGAAGACTTCTTTTTCTTCATGGTGACTTGGATGAGGAGATCTACATGGAGCAGCGTGACGGCTTCAAGTTGAAAGGGAAAGAGAATTTTGTGTTCAGGTTGAGAAATAGTTTGTATGGATTGAATCGAGCGCCTCGAAAATGGTACAAGAAGTTTGAGTTTGTGATGAAGAAGTTTGGCTACAAGAAGACTAATTCTGACTATTGTGTTTTTGTGCAAAAATCTCTGAAAATGATTTAATCATTTTTGTTTCTCTATGTGGTTGATATTCTTATCATTGGTCAGAGTGCTTCTAGGATCAACAGGCTGAGGCAAGAGTTGAGCAAGTTCTTCACGAAGAAGGATTTGGGTCCAACAAGGCAAATACTTGGCTTGGAGATTACTTGTGATGGAGCGGGTAGGAAGTTGTGGCTATCACAAAAGAAGTATGTTGAGAAGTTGTTTCAAAGATTTCAAATGGATGGTGCTAAATCCGTGAGTACACCTTTGGCTTCTCATTTTAAATTTGATAACAAGTCTCCTGATGATGATGAAGGTATATGAATAATATTCCCTATGCCTAGGTTGTTGGTAGCTTGATCTATGCTATGGTATGTACAAGGTCCGATTTAGCTCATGCAATAGGTGTGGTCAATCGTCACCTTTCTAATCTCATGATGGTGCATTGGGATGCTGTGAAGTTGATTTTGAGATTTCTTCGTGGTACTACTGATTTATCGCTTTGCTTTGGAAACAGGGAGCCTATTCTCGTTTGCTACTATGATTCCAATTTGGTAGGGTGATGTTACGTGTAAATCTACTTCAGGTTATTTGACTACCTTTGCATGGGGAGCTGTGAGTCGGAAATCAAGATTGCAAAAGTGCATTGCCCTATCTACCACTGAATCTGAGTATGTTGCAGCTTTTGAAGCAAGCAAAGAGCTTGTGTGGATGAAGAGATTTCTTCGTAAATTCTATTGTAAGAAAGAGAGGTTTTTCTTGTTATGTGACAGTCAGAGTGTGATGCATCTTGGTAACAATCATGCATCTCATAGTAAGACAAATCATAGTGATGTTTGGTATCACTGGAGATGCTATAGAGTCTAAGGTGTTTGAACTTGAGAAGGTTCACACAGATGGCAATGATTTGGATATGTTGACTAAGGTGTTACCGAGATGCAAGTTTGAAGTTTGCAAAGATATTTTCAGTTTGGAAATATCCTCCACATAGTCGGAAAGGGGGAGAATTGTTGGGTTTTTCCACCTATGTGTGGAAATTAGTCCTAAACATTTGTGGAATTTGGACAAAACTAAAAGGGGGCATTCTAGTCATTTTAGAACACCTTTGGAGTAGGTTTTACTTGGGGATGTGGCTTCCTTTAGTTCAGTTTAGGGGAAAAAAACAAGAGAGTGAGAGAAAAAGACACAAAAGTGGGTGAAAGGGAATTTTTGAGTTCCATTGCGTAGTTTCGGTAAATCTGCGGTTTCTCCCAATCCGACCGTTGGAATTTTTTGAAACTTTAGCAGAGTGTTCCCAGGCCTTTTATTTAAATCATTAATGGTTGATATTTATTTGGGAGGAATTTAATTGACTCATTTTTTCTCATGAAGTATCTCGGAAGATTTGGTAATTTCTTCTCCTATTGTCGTTTATTGTTCGTTGTTATAGTGGTTATCGATCCTATCTTTGTTTAGATAAACTTGTGATAGCATTATATGGTTTTTTAGGATCTATTAACACTCTATTTTTATTAATTAATATGTTTGAGGTGGGTCGATTGACCCCGTGGTTTATACCCTTCGCATTGAAGGGGTTATCCACGTAAATGCTTGTCTTGTGTGCTTGGTTTGTTCCTTATGTATCATATTTACATTGTTGCTCCTCATAGGTTCAAGAAAATAGGGAAGGATAGTTTTGGTCATCTTCCCATCAAAGTTGTATCAGAGCCATGGTTGGTTGTGCTCGGGGCGGGGACTGCATGTGTGCCCAATGTGGTTGCCCTCGGTTGTGCCCTTGGTGGTGGCAAGTGTTCCCTTGTGTCGAAAGTCTATCTAACCAAGGTGATTGTCAGGTGGAGTGTCCTGGAGGTGGTGTTTCTCTCTTTGTGTGATCAAGATGATAAATGAAAATTGATAGAAAAATAGGACACCAAAATTTGGTAACGTGGAAAACCAAATCGAGAAAAACCACAGGACTATGTAGTCCAAATCTATATGAGGCTATAGTAGGGTTACAAATATCTCACCCAAGTTGGATAGATTACAAGGATACTCACACTATAGTGGAACACTCACTAGCTAGAGAGCATAAAAACTTCTCTCTAACTCCTCACTCTAAGAGTGGATCTCTCACACTAGAGGATTGGAAGTGGCTATGGATAGGAGTGGATGAGATTGAATGATGAATTCTTCTCCAACAGCTCTATTTATAGGTGAACCAAGGAAACTCTAGCATTATCTTCCATCTTTCCAATTACCATAGTAAATGCTTGGAGCCTTCTAGGAGGTAGTTTAGATTTTTCCCCCATCATCCTAGAAACATCTTCCCCTTCCATCAATGGAGAGTTCCAGAATTATGGAGGAAACCCAACAAATCTCCCCCTTCCAACCTAATAAGAAGGGATCATCGGCACCTTTGTAACAATCATAAAACTTCTTACTTGGTAATGCCTTAGTCTGTATGTCTGACCAATTATCATTGGTGTGCACCTTTTCAAGTTGTAGTTGTTTTTCTTTCAATATATCATGAATCTAATGATAATGAACATCAATATGTTTTGATCGTGAATGGTAGGCTGATTTTTTGTCTAAGTGGATGGCACTCAGGTTGTCACAAAATAAGACATACTTCTTCTGCTTTAACCCCAATTCCAGCAAGAAGTTCTTCATCCAAAACATCTCCTTGCAAGCTTCTGTGGCGGAAATGTACTCCAATTCCATCATAGAAAGAGCCACAAACTTTTTGAAGTTTTGACTACCAAGACACAGCTCCCCCTAAAAATGTATTTAGATATCCTGATGTTGATTTTCTAGACTCCAAGTCTCCATCCATATCTGCATTTGTGTATCCCTCCAACACGAGTTCTTGTTTTCCAAAACACAAACACCGGTTGGTTGTTCCTCTGAGATATCAAAGTATCAATGTCACAACTGTCCAATGTTCCTTCTTAGGCTTTGACAAATGTTTGCTCACTGCACCAACTGCATGTGCAATATCTGGTCATGTACATATCATGGCGTACATAAGACTATCAACAATCGATGAATATGGAACACTTCTCATTTCTTTGTCACCATTTGGGATTTTTTTTCTTATCAAAATTGAAGTGCCCACCAAGTGGTACACTAATAGGTTTGGACTTATCCATGTTGAATCTCTGAAGGATCTTCTTAATGTATCTCTCTTGGGATAGAAAAAGCAGCCTTTTAGATCGATCTCGAGTGATACTCATCCCAAGAATTTGCCTAGCTGGTCCTAAAGTTTTCATAGGAAAATATTTACTTAGCGCTTTCTTAAGAGCAGCAATTTTACCTTTATTCTGCCAAACAATCAACATATCATCAACATAAAGCTTCAGTATGAGAAAGTCACCTCTATCGTACCTCTTCACGAAAACACAATGATCATTGTGTGCTTTCTTTATTCATGATGATTCATGAAGAATTCAAATTCTCTTGTACCATTATCGTAGTGCTCTCATCAAACTATAGAGACTTCTTTTGAGGTGGCACACCAAATTCTCTTTTCCCGGATGTATGAATCTCTCAGGTTGCTCCATGTATATTTCTTCCTCAAGGTCTCCATGTAAGAAAGTTTTCTTAACATCGAGTTGTTCAACCTCTAAAGTCCATACTAGCAGAAAGACCTAACACAACTTGGATTGATGACATCTACACCATGGGTGAGAATGTCTCATCAAAGTGTACACCTTTCTTCTTATTGCATCCTTTGAAAACGATCCAAGCCTTATACCTTGGTTTGGGATTGTTTTCTTCGGTCTTGAGCTTGTACACCCACACTTTATAGCTTGTTTATTTTTTAGTACCTCCACAAGACCATAGGTATGATTCTTGTGTAAGGACTGCATCTATTCTTTCATAGCCATTTCCCTATCATCTATGTGATCACTTTCCATGGCTTTGCATAGTGTTGAGGCTCCCCCTCATCAGTTAGTTTCACGTACTCGTCTCGAGGGTATCTAGATGAATGTTTTCTCTCTCTAGTGGAACGTAAAGGCTCAAGTTCTATTGGATCATCCGCTTCTTCCATTGCTTCACCGGCTGTCTGAGGTTGCCCTGTTGTGGCTTGCGCATCATTGATCTCAACTTCATCATGATTTCCCTAAACTCTTGTATCATCTTGTACCATAGGAGATGGCATAGGATAAAAATTCCCCTTGGTCTGTCTAGATTGGGCTTCTTGTGACATCTAGCAATGGTTAATATTTTAGTCCTTGAGGAAGACGACATCTTGGCTTCTGACAATATTTTTTTGGGTTGGATCCCACAATCGATACCTAAACTCATCTTAAGGTTAGCCAAGGTAGATGCACTTATTTGTTTTTTAATCTAGATTAACGTGCTCATCCTTACGAATATGAACAAATGCTCGAAATCCAAAAACCTTTAGATGGTCATATGCCACCTTTTTCTTCAACCAAATATCCTCCAGTATGTCATCATTCAAGGGCACCGAAGGGAACATGTTGATGATGTCAACACCGGTCTTCACGACTCCTCCTAGGAATGTTTTAGGGAGGTTAGCATGGGATAACATGCACCAAACATGTTCTTCAATGGTGCGGTTCACTCTCTCAGAAAATCAATTTAATAGAGGCATCCTTGGAGGCTTCTTCTCAAGTTGGATGCCATAAGGCTTGTTGTACTCTTTTAATGGGCTGCAGTATTATCCATTGTAATCCGCTCTGATAGACTTCAGCTTCTTACCTATCTCACGTTCCACCCTTGCATGGAACTCCTTGAACGCTTCAAGCACCTAGTCGTTTTGTTTTCAACAAAAACACCCAAACCTTTCTCGGATGGTCATCAATAAAAGTTACAAAGTATAATGCACCACCAAGAGATCTTTCTGTCATAGAGTATACATCAATGTGGACTAAGTTAAGAATATGCTCTCTTCTACGTGGATGTGCCAGTCTAACAAACGAAACTCTATGTTGCTTTCCAGCTAAACAATCAGTGAAATGTTCAAGTGTTGTACCTTTTATGTCTGGGAGGATGTTTTTCTAGGTGAGGATTTGCAATCCCTTCTTGCTCGTATGACCGATCCACTTGTGATATAACTCCATACTTGAGTTCTCATGTGCAACATTAGCCTCTTCCTTGCAACTTTGACATTGGATGACATATAGGGATCCCTATGTTCTTCCTCGACCAACAACCATGTAGCCAGTGGTGATCTCCATTTTCCATCTCCAAAGTGGCTTGTCATTCCAGCATCGCCAAGCTTCCCTGCTGAGATAAGGTTGAGCAGCATTTCTGGAACATGTCGTATATCCTTCAGCACGAGCTTGTATCATATATTTTTCTTCAAGATGATGTAGCATAAGCCAATGATCTTACTAGTGACTTTATTTCCCATCTTCACAACACTGGAGTCTCCTTACTGATACGACAAGAAGATCTCTTCATGTGAGGTAACATAGAAAGAGGAACAAGAATCACGGATCCAGAGGTTATTACCATAGGTGAGATTGAAGTAATCGTCAATGATAAATAATTCACCTCACTCCATCGATGCAACAGCAGTGATGCTCTCATCTTCTGTCTTCTTTGGATCTATTTGATCTTATTTAACCATTACATTCTTTTGGTCTTCCTTGAGATTGCGGCATTCAACTTTTTTTATGCCCCACCTTGCCACGATAGTAGCAAGTGACTCGGGAATGAGACTTTGACTGCCCTCGTGATTTGTCACGTCTGCCACTTCTATGTCTTCCACGTGACTCACTTCTACCTTGATTCTTGATCATTGTACCACGTTCCTTTTTTCATGTTTTTTCATTGATTAGGATGTCGGCGACGCCATCCATAGTAATCTTTCCTTCCAGAGCTGAGTTGCTAAGCATGACCACCAATGTGTCCCAACTTTCAGGTACTAAGCTTAGCAGCAAAAAGACTTGCAACTCATCATTGATTGTCATCTCAATCTTTCCCAATTTGTTCACAAGCCCCTTGAAGATATTCAAGTGTTGATCATATTTTGTCCACTCTTGTACTCCAATTTGACTAATTGCCTTACTAAGTGCGCTTTGTACGTGGTGTCTTCTATTTAATCATGGACTCAAGTTGTCCATAGCTCAAAGGCATTAGTGTAAGTAGAAACATGCTCAAATAAGCTACAATCAATGTACTTAGGAATCATGACGACCACATTCCTATTCAGGAGCTCCCATTCTTTATTGTTCTTCTCCCTCGGCTAGGACTTCTCTATAATTGGTTTGTAAAAATACTTACAAAATAGATGATCCTACATTATGGGCTTCCAATGGGCATAGTTCTCCTCTGTGAGCTTGAACATTTCTCTGTCATGAGTGATACTTTCCTCAATCTGGACTCCCACAAGAAACTAACGCTGATCAACCTGGCTCTTTTACCACTGCTGGGAAAAATGATATTTCCCTCTTTGTGTGATCAAGATGATAAATGAAAAATGATAGAAAAATGGGGCACCAAAATTCGGTAATGCGGAAAACCCAAATCGGGAAAAATCGTGGGACTATGCAGTCCAAATCTTCCACTACATGAGGCTATAGTAGGGTTACAAATATCTCACCCAAGTTGGATGGATTACAAGGATACTCACACTATGGTGGAACACTCGCTAGAGAGGATGAAGACTTCTCTCTAACTCCTCACTCTAAGGGTAGATCTGTCACACTAGAAGGAATGGAAGTGGCTATGGATAGAAGTGGATGGGATTGAATGATGAACTCATCTTCAACACCTTTATTTATAAGTGAAATAATCAAGCTCTATAATTCTCTTCCGTCTTTCCAACTACCATAGTAAAGGCTTGGAGCCTTCTAGGAGGTAGTCTAGATTCTTCCCTAATCATCCTAGAAACATCTCACCCTTACATCAATGGAGAGTTCTCTCCCTCTCTTGTTGTTTTCCCTAAAACGAACCAAAGGCAGCCACACCCCCCCCCCCCCCCCAAGTAAACCCTACTCCAAAGGTATGCTAAAATGACCGGAATGCCCCCCTTTTAATTTAGGCCAAATTCCACAAATGTTTTAGACTAATTCCTCACATAGGAGGAAAAATCCAACACCCAATACGTACCTGGTACGAGTACCATGACTGATTTACCGTACCGTACCCATGCTACCAAGCTAACCGAGGAAAAGTAAATGGGTATGTAAAATGTAGTCACCAAATGAGTAACTTACGGTTGACCGTGAAGGTGACGGGGTAATCTCGCGGTGTTGTTTTTCGACTGAGGTCTACCCAATTCTTTCCAACAACCTATTCTTTGTTCCTAAGTTTGCTGCATTCTTCCTTCTCTCTAACCGAATGGTGTGTTTTGGGTCAAGCAGTTTTTGACTAAGAGTTATATCGGGGAAACTTGGACTTTATCTTTTTGTTAAGGTACATAATGAAGAATTATCTCTCATAATTCTTCTACTGGAGTTGGAACTTCTACTGGAGTTGTAATCAAACTTTGGTTGTAATCAAACCAAAGTTTGGTTGTAATCAAACTTCTACTGGAGTTGGAACTTGGATGGTTAGCTTTCTACTTGTTTCACAGTAACTTCAAATACCACTGTAACTAATTCAATATACAACATCCTAAGTAAATGCCGCTGGGACAGCCTTCTGGGCTTAAACCCGTGTATTTTTCATTATTATTGCTATATACTTTAAATATTTATAAATTCATTAACCCAATAAAACTATTATTAGCCCTCAAAATTCTTAGAAAAAAAACACAACAGCTATAGGAGTTGAGTAATGGGCTGTAAGCCCAAATTGTATTAATTAAGCATTGTATTACCTATAAATGTCTAATAAACACACCTCATGCTCATGGAGGTTTCTCTCATTTACATGGTATCAGCCAGTGCCTTTTGGCTTTCTCTCTTCCATAACTAACGCCTTGCGTCTCTCTTCCTTCCCCTCCTCATCCGCCACCTCTCTCCCTCCCTCCTTCATCGATTTTATTTTTTTCTCTTCTTTCAATCATGGCAGAAGACAAGCTTTCTTACAGCAATATGATTCATCTGATGACGATCAAGCTTGATTCCTCCAATTACATGATGTGGAGGAAGCAGGTGCAGCTTCTTTTTAGATCTCAGAAGTTGTTAGGGCATCTTGATGGTTCCGCTCCGTGCCCTCCGTTGCCGACGCTGCCAACGTTCCTCACAGCTGCCTCTTCCTCGGGTTCTACCCCCAAGCGTGAGGATTATGACCGTTTGAAGGCTTCCTATGATAAATGGATCGCTGATGATGAAAAGTTGTGTTGTCTCCTTCTCTCTTCGGTCTCTATTGAGGTAATGTCCGAAATCTCTGCCCGTGAGACTGCTGCTCAAATTTGGGAGACTCTTGCTACTGTTTTTCATAATCGTAGTAAGTCTTCTGTGTTAAGCTTGCGTGTGCAAATCATGAATCTGCGCAAACTGGTTCCGTGCATGATTTACATCTCCACTTTAAGGTTTTATTTGATAAACTTGCTGCCATGGATGCTCCTGCTACAAATGATGATATGGTGTTATGGTTTTTGCATGCCCTTGGGGCTGATTTTAGTGATTTTAGTTCCCCGTTGCTGTCTCGTTCTCCGACTCCGCAATATGTTGATGTTGTTGCTGAGGCGGAGAATCAAGAGGCTTTTTTGAAGAATTTACAGAATTTTGGGGGTCCTGGAGCAGCCCCTGTTGCCTTTCTGGCAGAGGCAAAATCCGGCAGGAGTGGTCATGCGCCCCCACGTGGTGGCGGTTCGTGGGGCTCACGCGCCGGCCGGAATGGCCGCTCCGGTGGCCGGGGTCGCAGAAGTGGACGTCCTTCATACTCTGGTGGCACCGGTGGTCCCAGTTCTGCTCGCCATGATATCACTTGTTGTTATTGTGACAAGCCCGGCCACACTGCTCAGACGTGCTTCAAGCTTTTTCCTCTGCGTCCTCGCCATGGTGCATCTGCCCTGCTAATTGGTACAGGGAGCCTTCTCTTGTCACCTCTGATTGGTACATCGACTCTGGAGCAACCAATCATCTCAGCTCTTCCGCCTCTGCCTTGGAGAGTGTCACTCCATACTCTGGTAATTCCCGAATTTCAGTTGGTAATGGTGATTCTATTGGTATTCATTCCATTGGTGATTGCCAACTTACTCCTTCTTTGCGACTGTCTGATGTTTTATATGCTCCAAAAGTTTCTAAAAATCTTTTGTCTATAAGTCGTCTTACTAAGGACCTTGATGCATATGTGATATTTGATGACCGAAATTTTATTATTCAGCACAAAGTTACCAAGGGGATTCTGGGAAGAGGCCACAGTGAGCATGGTCTCTATGTGCTGGACAGAGGAGAGGTTGCCTTATTGTCTTTTATTTCTCAGAATAAAACTCGGGCGTCATTTGATTTATGGCATGCTCGTCTTGGCCATGTGGCCCCTAGCATTATTTCTACTTTGATTAAGACTGGTGTTTTGTGTGCTTCTTCCTTATTACCTAAGCCGGGTTTGTGTACTCCCTGTGTTATGGCTAAAGGTCAAAAGCAATCCTTTCTTATTAATTCCAAACGGGCTTTGAAGGTTTTGGACTTGATTCATTGTGATTTATAGGGGCATGCCCCAGTTTTATTGGAAAATGGATTTTCTTATTATGCCATCTTTGTGGATGATCATTCTCGCTTTACTTGGCTATACCCGCTTCGCAGAAAATCGGATTTTGTAGACATTTATATGCAGTTTGAGGCTCTTGTACAGAAAAAATTCTCTACCACTATCAAGACCTTCCAGAGTGATGGTGGTACAAAATTTCTCAATCATCGTCTACGCTCTTATTTTGCCTCTAAGGGCATTCATCATCAGTTATCGTGCCCCTATACTCCGAAACAAAATGGTCGTGCGGAACGCAAGCATCGCCATATAACTGAAATGGGGTTGACTATGTTGTTCCATTCTCACTTGCCCTTGTCACACTGGAACAATGCTTTTGCAGCTGCTGTCTACACCATAAACCGGTTGCCCACTCCTGTTCTTGATGGTGCTTCCCCTTACAGTCTCTTGTTTGGTCAAACTCCAGACTACTTGAACTTTCGGCCTTTTGACTGTTGGGTTTATCCCTTTGTCCGACCTTATGCTGATCATAAGCTCTCTCCTCGTAGCATTCCTTGTATCTTTATTGGTTACAGTTCCCAGTATAGGGGGTTTCACTGTCTAGATAGTGTCACTGGTCGAATTTATATCACTCTTCGTGCTCGTTTTGACGAGACGTGCTTTCCCTTAGCTAATGGGAGCACTGAGCAGGATTTTTCATCCTTGGATGTTGTTACTTTTCTGGATCCTGAGCAGTCTACTTCTGAGCCGGTCTTGTCCTCCTCGGCAGTTTCTGGTCCTTGTACTCTTTGTGATCAGTCTTCATCCTCGGCTTGCCCACCGCCTCCCGTGCCCATTCCGGAGGTCCCGGTTACTCCATTAATCACTTCACCGTCAATGCCGGCTTCTCCATCTTCGAGTTCCTCCGCTTCCTCTAGGTCTTCTTCAGATTCTGATGCTCCGCCGCAGAGGGTTCATCATATGACCACCAAAAATCAGGATGGTACTCGTCGTCCTACATCTCATCCTAATTTTGTTCCCACTGGTCTGGTCTTCTAGCTGCAGTTTTGGTTCATTCTGAGCCTCGAGATTTTTGTACAGCTCTTAAGGATCCGAAATGGGTCAGTGCAATAGATGAAGAGATGAATGTGCTTCGTCGATAGAACACTTGGGAGCTGGTGCCTCGACCTTCGGATGCCAATGTTATGGGTTTAAAGTGGGTGTTTCGTCTAAAATACAGATCTGATGGGACTATTGATCGTTACAAGGCCCGTCTGGTTGCTCAGGGTTTTTCTTAGATTCCTGGTTTCGATTTTGATCACACCTTCAGCCCGGTTGTCAAGGCTGCTACAGTTCGGATTGTTCTTGTTATAGCTACGCTTCAGAAGTGGCCGTTGCATCAGCTTGATGTCAAGAACGCCTTCCTTAATGGTGTTCTTGATACTCCAGTTTATATGGCTCAGCCTGTCGGGTATAAGGACCCTGCTCATCCTGATTATTTTTGTCGTCTTCAGAAGGCTATTTATGGCCTTAAACGGGCTCCTCGGGCCTGGTTTGGTAGATTCAGTTCTTATCTACGCCAGCTTGGTTTTCTTTGCAGTTCTTCAGATACATCCCTGTTTGTTTTCTCTAGAGGTTCTACGCTGTTGTACCTTCTGGTCTATGTTGATGACATCATCCTTACTAGTAATGATGCGGGTGCGATTCGTCAGTTTATCACCAGAACTAATCAGGAATTCTCGATCAAGGACTTAGGTTCTTTGAACTATTTTCTTGGTCTTGAGGTATTCTCTTCTCCTTCGGGTATCTTCCTTGGCCAGGCCAAGTATGCTCGTGTTATTCTTTCTCGAGCCGGCATGACTAAGACTTCTCCAGTCACCACTCCGTTTGTACCGCTTTCTCAGCTTTCCTGTAGCTCCAGTGCTTCTTTTGGTAATCCGACTCTTTATCGCTCGCTTGTTGGTGCTCTTCAGTATCTGACTATCACCCGTCCGGATTTGGCTTTTACCGTTAACTCGGTTAGTCAGTTTCTTCAGGATCCCCGGGAGGATAATTTTGCAGTTGTCACCAGGATTCTTTGATATGTGGCTGGCACACCTCATCTGGGTCTTACTTTCCACTCGGGTGGTTCCTCTGATGTTTGTGCTTACTCGGATGCTGACTGGGCCCATTGTTTGGAAACGCATCGTTCGACCTACGGCTATGCGGTTTTCTTTGGTGGTAATTTGGCATCCTGGAGTGCCAAGAAGTAACCCACTGTCTCGCGCTTGAGCTCAGTCGGAGTATCGTGCTCTCGGAAACACAGTGGCTGAAGTGGTTTGGCTTTCTCATCTACTATGGGAGTTACGTTTTCCCTTGGATGGTTTGCCTTTGTTGCTATGTGATAACAACAGTGCGATATTCTTGGCTCAGAATCCCATTGCTCATAAACGGGTGAAGCATATCGACATCAATTATCATTTTGTTCGGAGCTGGTGGCTTCTGGCAAGCTTTGTGTCAGTCATGTGCCTACTTCCTTGCAGCTTGCAGATATCTTCACCAAGGGGCTACCAAAGCCGTTGTTTGAATTTTTTCGTTCCAAGCTCTACGTTTCGGTCAACCTGGCGCTTCGCTTGAGGGGGGGTATAGGAGTTGAGTAATGGGCTGTAAGCCCAAGTTGTATTAATTAAGCAATGTATTGCCTATAAATGTCTAATAAACTCACACCTCATGCTCATGGAGGTTTCTCTCATTTACAACAGCTAAATAAATAGACAGAAAATACCCGGATGTTAGATCATCTCCTTTTTATTTTATTTTCTATTCTTTTTTCATTATTATTATTGGTGTATATTTAGCCCAACAACTAAGAAGTTGATGGCCTCCAGGCCCAGTCCAAATTAGCTTCGTAATAGATTAACCTATTTAGCCCAAGACACAAATCAACCATGAACCAATAAAGGTGGAACCTTGTAGTCGTGTGTGAAGTTGTGAACCGAGAAACATGGAATGAAGACGGCTACTTAGCCATAAACCAAAAATATAGCAATCGTGGCATGACCTATGATCTCGATCCCTAAAAACACACAACCACGACTACATCGGGCTATAAATATAAAAAGACCAACATAAGCTAAGGTAAGTGTTACTAAACTGAGTAATTCCAGTTCTCAGAGAGAAAATCTGACTTGATCGTCAAGGCTTTTCTCCCGGAATTACTGCGAGGACTTGTTTTGCAGGAAAGAGGATTTCTAGGGTGAACAACGATTGACATGCGTGATCGGATTACCGCATCATTTTTGTGCCGACTGTGGAGATCAATATTTTTTTCATTTTAAAGTCCTTCAGGTAAACAATGGTGTTCACCTGGAGCGAGAAGAGCCATAACCAATAGACGCAAGAACACACACCTGGACGCAACAGAACCATGCACCCTAGCCTGGACTAGTAATATGTCCCTAGTAGAGAAAGGGAGCGTAACATGAAGAAACAGAGGAGGAAGTAGATTCTCCCAATATTAACCAAGAAAAAGAAAGGAGGGAGTTCGCAGTGTTCTTGGAAGAAAATAGAGAGAGTTTTTAATCACGTTCAAGCCAAACCCTACGAGAATAGAAAAGATAATAAGTCAGGGGCGTGACAACTTTAAGTATGAAGAAGAGTTAAGGGACATAGTCATAGACGATGATGCAGACAAATGACCTTTAGCACCACATCTGCAAGATCTCAAAGGCCAAAGAAATTTAAACTTCCTTTACATGTTGAAATCTACGATAGGACCACAGACTCGAAGGAGTTCCTATATTCATATCGAAATAGCATGAGATTTTGGGATGCAAACATTGAATTGGTATACAAGGCTTTCCCCATTTTTTATTGGGAACATTGATCACGTGGTATGAGGATCTCCCAAATGGAAGTATTAAGTCTTGGGCTCAATTTTTGGATTTGTTTTTGGGTCGCTTCTATTAGAAGCAAAAGTTCACAAAAACTATTGTAGACTTGAAAAACAAAGCTCAGCGAAAATATGAAAGTCTTATTGAGTATCATAATAGGTTCGTCACGGAGAATTTGCGAGTTTGTGACTTGTCATTCCAATCTCCCTTGGGGGCATTCACAGGAGGCATGCGATCAGGGTAGTTCTACAAAGAATTAACGAAAAACATGCCAGAAAATCCAATGGAGCTACAAAAGATAATTGAGCAACAAGTGCGAACGGGAGAAGGGAACAACAGTAAGTTAGAGCGAGAACGGGGCGAAAAGCGAAAAATAGAGGATTTAAAAAAGGGGCTCATAAAGAAAGGTAAAGGAAACATCCCTTTGAAGGGAAGTTAGCCATGGATGCAAGGTGTACCATTCCAAGAAACACCTCTGACAAAATCAAGAAAAGAAATATGGCCAGCAAACAAGGAGCTATTCTACGAGCTGGCACCTATGATAGCGCCACCAGATAAGATGTCCAGAAAATATTATAGTTCCTTCCACAAGGATCAAGTTTATGACATAGAGTATTTCAGAGGTTTGAGAAGACAAATTGAAGGATACCTGAAGATTGGCTACTTTAGCCAATGTAGGAAAGAAGGAGGAAGCCAGTATGGCGAAGCCAACAAATCAGGGAACTTCATGGCAAGAAACCAAGGGACAGCAAGCACACTTTTCAAAAATAAAAAAATGATTGCGGCAATGGATTAAAATGAGGATATAGCGGCCAAAGTTCCAGAAAAAGTAATCATGTCCATACAAGGATCAACTGAGTCATTATCAAACAATGCTTGGAAAGCTAAAGCAAAATATTCTCCCCCACAAGAGCTTGTTGATAAAAAAAACTTTGTTCAAATGAAGCAATCACTTTTAGCGAGGAGGATGCAGTGCCTAACACTTTACCTCATAATGACCATATGGTCATCATTGCTAAAATTGGGAATGTGACACTTCATACAGTGTTCGTGAACGATGGAAGCGGTTGAGATACTATTCGTAGATTTCTTTGATAGGCTAGGGTTCAAGCAAACTGACCTAAAGAAGTCCACCTCCTCTCTTGTAGGATTCACAGGTCCAGCAAAAACACCTATGGGGAGCATACTGCATGTCACCATTGGAGAAGTGCAAGAAATTGAACCATCATGTGTGACTTTGTGGTCATGGATGCTTCAAGCCCATTTAATGCCATTATCGGAAGGCCCTGGATGAACACAGCAAAAGCGGTATGGTTCCTATACCACTTAGTAATGAAGTTCCCAACTCCAATTGGAATCGCAAAAGTAAGAGGAAACCATCAAACAGCGAGACAATGAATGGTTATTGCAAAAGACTAAGATGGCAGGGAGAAATATGGAAAAGACTAAGATGGTTAGCACTGTCTCAGATGGTGGATTACTCGAGCAATCAGATTCAGCGGTAGACCTGGGGGAAGAAATGGAGCCAGTTAGTTTGGACGGAAAAGACAATTTTAAGTGTGTAAAGATAGGGAAACATCTTCCATATATGGGAAATGAGAGGGTCATACAAATCCTACGAAGTTATAGAGATAAATTTGCATGGAGCGTACATAACATGAAAGGACTCGACCCTGGAACCGCTACCCATTCTTTGAATAACAGTGACTCGATCAAGACATTCAAACAAAAACAACGTAGCTTTGCTAGCGACGGGCAAAAAGTGTTTGTGAGGAATTTTCAACACTGCTTCAGGCCAGGATATTGAAAGAGGTCATTTATCGAAAATGGTTAGTGAACCCAGTGATGGTGAAAAAATCAGACGCAAGGTGGATAATTTGCATAGATTTCCCTAACCTGAATAAGGCATGTCCAAAGGATTGTTATCCTTTTTCATAAATTGATAACTAGTCAAAGCAATTTCTGGGTTTGAAGTTCTAGCATTTTTGGACGCATATAAAGGATACCACCAAATACTGATGAATCCGAAAGACGCGAAGAATATGGTATTTATAATGAGCTTCGGAACATTTTGTTATGTGAAAATGACATTTGGAATAAAATATGCAGAAGCAACATACCAGAGAGTGATCGATAATGCATTTCGCAATCAAATAGGATGAAATGCAGAGGCTTACATTGATAACATGGTTCTCAAGAGCGGGAAGGTGGGTGACTTTGCTACAGATTTAAAAGAGACCTTGGATACACTAAGTAGCATTGGGATAAAGCTTAATCCTAAAAAATGTGTAATTATAGTAGGCGCGGGAAAGTTTTAGGGATACAAGGTATCCTCAAAAGGGATCAGAGCCAACCCAGAGAAAATATAGGCTATAGTGGATCTTCCCCAGCTACGAACGGTCAAAAAGGTGCAAATATTGATGGAATCGTTGGCAGCGCTCAGTAGGTTTTTGTCAAAGGCAATGAAGAAGCATTTCCCACTCTTCAAAGTCCTAAATAAGGTGAAAAGGTTTAGCTGGGGAAAATAATGTCAGAAAGCATATGAGTGTCTGAAGGAGCAGCTTCAAACATTGCCAATGTTGAAATCACCAGTTTTGGAGGAAACCCTATATTTGTATTTAGCGGTCTCGCAGAATGCAGTCTAAAAGTTTTGGTGCATCAAGAAAGCCAAAAACAAGTGCCAATGTACTACATCAGCAAAATATTACAAAATGCAAAGAGGGCATATATGCTAGTTGAGAAGCTAACCCTAGCTTTGGTATACTCAGCAAGAAGATTAAGTACATATTTCCACATTCATCGGATCATTATCTACACTAATTTCCCAATCAAGAACATCCTCAGCAAGCCTCAAGCACCTGGCATAATGACGAAGTGGGCTCTTGATATGGGCCAATATGCGATCCAATTACAGCCGAGAACAGCGATCAAGGCTCAGGCCTTAGAAGATTTCATTGCAAAAATGACAAGTGAAGATGCACAAGACATGAACACACGCCAGAATTTGGGGATCGACAAAGGAAAATCAAATTGGGTGGATGTCGCATGGAAATTGTTCGTTGATAGCGCTTTTAGCAAAGAGGGCTGAGGTGTAGGATTGCTATTAGTCATCCCGAAAGTAGGGGAACACAGATATTCCCTTCATTTTGACTTCCCACTCACTAACAATGAAGCAGAATATGAGGCTTTGATCTGTGGCCTAGACCTTACTATCAGAATAAAGGTCAAAAGCGTCCAGGGATTCAGTGATCCACAGATCGTAGTTCAGCAAGTACAGGGAGACTACGAAGTGCGAGAAGAACACTTGGTGAAGTATTTAAGGAGGGTCCTGCAACTCATAGCCCATCTTAAGTACTTTGACATCCAGCACGTACCAAGAAGTGAAAATACAAAAGCAGGCGCACTAAGCAAACTAGCAACCACTGGGTTTGAATCTTTGATCGAACATAAAGATGTGATAGTGGAGGTCATTCTAGTAAGAAGCACAGTGATGACAATTGTGGCAACAATCCAAACAGAAGGGGTAAACTGGATGACATCGCTAATGGAGTACTTTGCAAAGGGAATATTACTAATAGATAAGGTCCAAGCCCGAAAGTTGGAATTGTGCTCTAAAAACTATGTCTATGAAGGAGGAATCTTATACAAGAAAGATTTTTTATCTCCATGGATAAAATGTGTAGGACCATCGCAGGCATGTGAAATATTAAGAGAAGTGCACGAAGGGCTGTGTGGAACGCATCAAGAGCAAGAACAGTTGCAAAAAAAATTATCTGAGCAGGATACTATTGGTCGATTATGTTTAATGATGTGCATAACTTCATGCTCAAATGCAAAAGCTTCCAAATTAATGCCTCGTTATTGCATAAACCATACGCTTCTATTAGAGGGATATATGGAGTGTGACCATTCAATAAATGGGGGATCGACCTAGTTCCCAAAGGGCACGGACAATGCTAAATTTCTAATTGTGGCAATCGATTACTTCACAAAATGGGTGAAAGAAAAACCATTAGGATGAGTCACAACTAAGGTAACAAGAAGATTCATTTGGAAAAATATAGTGTGTCGCTTTAGGGTGCCACACACTATCGTCACAGACAATCGCATGCACTTCACAAGTGGCACCATCACTAAATGGTGTTCAAAGCTAGGGATTCTTCAAAAGTTTGTAACTGTAGCTCACCCTCAAGATAACAGCCAGGTAGAAGTAAAAAATAGGATCATAGTCCAAGATATTCAAAAGCAATTGGAGGGAAAGCGAACTGGCTGGGTGGATGAGATACCTAATACCTATGATCATACAGAACAACCGTTCTAGAACCAACAGGGGAGACACCATACAGTCTGGTTTATGGTCATGAGGTGGTAATACCAGTGGAAGTCGGTAAAGTCTTCGCGTAGACGATTACAAGAGAATGATAATCCAGACATGATAAGGCTAGATTTAGATGAACTGAAAGAAAAAAGATAAATGGCAACAATCACAGAGGCTAAGTACAAGGAAAGAATGGCTAGAGCTTACAATCAAAAAGTTAAAGAGATGCAATTTCAGATCGGTGGTCTTCTGTTGAGAAACAATGAGGCAAGCCTAGCAGAAAAAAGAGGAAAGTTATGCCCAAAGGGGGCCCTAAAAGGTTACAAAGGCACACAGATCCAACTGCTACAAACTAGAAAGGTTGAACGGCAACAGTGTTTCCAATACTTGGCACGTGATCAACTTGAGAAAGTTCTATGTCTAGATTTGAGGAAAAAGATAGGAAATATCTAGTTGTACAAAAAACCATGAGATAATCATTGGTTACATTCGTTCATTTGTTCCCAAGGCGATATTATCGCAGTCGTACATTATCAATATCAAAAGCCGTCTTTCCGGGCCCAGGATACTTTTTTAGTCCTTTACTTGCACATTTTAGATATTAGCAAATCTATAGTACATTGCAATCAATACGCTTACGATCGTCAAAAGCCAAATACAATTATGCATATCGTAGCAAACATCGAGATTGTCTAAAGTCAACGAACAAGAGCAAACATTCGATCTTATAATTCGAACAACACAATTGCAAGCTGTAGATCTTGCAACTTCAAATATATTAATTTTACAAGCTATAGATCTTGCACAGGGGCATATGTACCCAGCAAGCGATAGATCTTGCACTTCGCAAAAATTGAAGCTCTTAAAGTTTCAAGCAATGGATCTTGCAACTTTGCTATATTTACTGTGCAAGCTATAGATCTTGCAAAAGGGGAGATATGCCTACAAAAATAAAATCAAAGCAGCACAAGCAAGCAATGAATCTTGAAACTTTGATATATTAACTATGAATGCTACAGATCATGCAAAAAGAAAGATTTGCCTACAAAAACAAAATAAAAGCAATACAAGCAAGCTATAGATCTTGCAACTTTGAAAAATTAGTCACGCGACTCATATACCTTGCAAACAAGGCATAAAATCCTGCATAAACGTCGGTGGAATACAGCTTATCAAGTGATAACGAACAGTCAAGTTTTTGAAATCATGATAGCATTATTTAGAACATTACAAAAAAGAAATGGTAGTATAAAAATAGGAGAACTATCTACGTCTAGATGCTCGTGATGATCTGGAAGATGACAAACCATCACAACGATGAGTGCGCTCAGTCTCACAGTGGGAGTGCTTAGCCCTACGCCAGGTTTCCTCAGCCACATGATCCTCACTTACTACATGATCATTTCACCATTTCATGTGCATGTAAGCAAGATGACGCATTAGACCCCTTCGTTCTATATGACCAAGATATATAGCATAATATGCCTTAAAGTCAGTAATAGGGCCAAACTCCTTGCAATCCTGCTGCACACATATAACATCAACAGTTTCTTGATACTTCATATTCTCAGCCATCAAATTTTTCACTTCGTCCTCTAGACATTGAATGTGCAACTGAACAGCCTCAGACAAGTTAATCCTTTGCCCAAAAATTTCCATAGTAAGATCTCCATGACCAGTAGAACTACAAGATGATGATGGGAGAGCCTGAAGCCTATCTTTGTAATCAACGCAAGCTTTCTCAAGTTGGTGCACAGACGAATCAAGGCAATTGCACTCAGCAAGAAGCTGGTCATTTTCACTTTGACACTGCTTATTTATAACAAACTGGTCGTCAAACTTACTTTGCCAACCGATGTCAGGCGAAGAAAGGTGATCACACTCATCTTATTTTTTTCTTCAATTGATCTAACAAGTCGTCGATGCAAGCACATTTCTTATAAATGATCAAGGTCTTCTGATGAGCTTCTTGAGTTTTACTTGCAATGAAATTATTAACTTCCTCCTGCTGTCAAATCATCTTCACCATGCTCAACTGTTGACGGTGTATAAGGTTGCTCAGTTTAGCACAAAACTCTCTTAATTCGCACACAGAATCCTATGTGTATTTTACAGTCTTCTTCCATCTCGCTTCATGGTCATTAATGCCCAGTAGCATATACTTCAGATGAATACCTAACAATAACGTCCATTCTTGGACACTGGCAGGAAGGTTGAGCGAACACATATACACATCAACGGATTCAAGATCGACCGAACTACGAACAATGTCCTTCAGGCCATCTTGGACAATTTGGAGGCCCTGTGCAAAATAAAAAAATGAGGCCCCTAAATACATTAATATAAAATCATTAAACTAAATTTATATTATTTGGATATTACGGCTTTTCATAAAAATATAAAGATAAAGATAAATTAATAATACTACTTAATTACCATTAAATATAATATCAAAAATACTACAAGTCTAGTTCTTACAAGTAGGAAGATACTTTGGGCATGTTTCCGGATAAACAAACCTTCACCCCAGTGTTAGTTGTTTTCCGACCAGACGCCCAAAGCTTTCAATTTACTTTTATTTCTACATAAGCTTACTTAAATTGAATCATCCTTCTAACATTCTTAGATTCAAAATCATCAACTAAATCTTCATAATTAATTGTTTCCAAAACATCATTCTCAATTGCCATCAATGCCAAACCACTAAGTCTTTCTTATGTGGATCGCAATTACGACTTCAACAACATCAACTTGGAAAAACTTCTTTCTAGAGATGCAATAGTCATGGGAATAGTCAAAAAAAATTCTATACGCAACAACACAGTTAGAAAAATAATCACAATTCCGTAAGAGCTTTAAAATATCTAATGGTCCTGTGTTTTCTAGAGGCAAAGATTCTCTAAGTAATTCTTTAACTCAACATACAATTCATTTCCATCAATATCAGACTGTCCCTTATTTTGAAGTGCAATTTCAAATTGAGCAGAAGAAGATTTCAAACTTGCATCATCAAGGGATTGTAGAAGTAAATAGAAAGCCAGAGATTTTTTTCATATTCATTGAATTGCTCAAATTGACTATTAAGAGAAATAATAGCTTGACCAACAATATATAAAAATAATAATTAACTCAAAAAAAGTCCTCTCCAGATAGTTCAACTGCTGCCCTATTTGGATCCTAATCAAAAAATATTTTCTTCAAATTTCACGTCTTTGAGGAAAAACAAGATCAATAATCATCTCTATGGCAATCTCCTTTGCAGTTTCTAAAGCTTTTTGAAAACCTGTTTCTCTAAATTTCTCAAAACAAATTAGTTAAATCCTTTATTTTTTTCAATAATTTCACCAATTAGCACATCATTCGATTGTAAATTCTTACTAATCGAGTTAACAGCAAAAAGAACTTCAAACCATATAACTATTGCTACCAAAAAAATTAAAATCACCAAGTTCATTATTTGCTAAAGATTTAGCTTCACTTCTTATCTTAGAATCAAGATCAGTTTCTCCTACTTGGAGTAGGGGATCACGTACAACATCTATTTGGAATCTTATAGCTTTAAACACTTTCAACATGACTTTCCCAACGAGTAGATGACAATGACTTAATAGTCAACCCTTTAACATTATCTTTCAAAATTTTCCACCTTTTTGTATAATGTGAAAATATAGTATGAATACGTTGAATGATTCCAAAAAAAATCCCTAGCTTTACCACATGTGTTAGTCATGTCACATAACAACTAATTAGGACTATGACAACCACAATGAGTATAAAATGCTCTAGGATTTAGATCTAAAAGTCTTTTTTGTACTCCTCGATGTTTTCCTTTCATATTTGCTCCATTATCACAACCTTGTCCTTGTACATTATCAATGTCAAGACCAAGATTTTCTAATTCCAATTGTAAAACATCAAAAAGCCCTTGACCACTCGTATCATCCACAATTAGAAATCCTAGAAAAGACTCCTCAACAGTCACAGGTTTTGAAGAAAAATCAATATATCTTAATATTAGAGTTATTTGCTCTTGGTAGCTAATATCAGGAGTACAATCAAGAATAACAGAAAAATACTTTGCTTGTTTAATTTTCTTTATAATTTTTATATTTGATTACAGATTCAAGCATAAGTATTAATTCATTTTGAATGTTATGGCCAAGATAATGAACATGAATATCATCATTAGCAATACCCCGAACATACTCTTGAACAATTGGATAAAATTCAGCTAACATTTCAATTAAACCTAAAAAGTTTCCAATACTACTTTGATATAGTCGATCATTTTTACCACGAAATGCTAAGCTGTGTTTTCCAAGGAATTTCCCAATTGATAAGATTCTAAATAAACCTTTTTTCCAGTGATCATTTTCCTTATTAAATTTATTTTGAGTAACTTTATCTATAGTTTCATTCTTATGCAACCTTAGACGCAAATCATCATGTTGTTAAAATGTTCTATGCTTGTTTCATGCTCTTTAAGTCGTCTACTTAAATGGGACCCATCCCTAAAACCCTCATTCACTAATTGACCTTTTAAATTACCTTTTTTAAACAATTTACAGCAAAAATAATTAACTTTATCAAGCTCTTTTGAACAAACAAGCCAACCTCTATCACATTTTTCTCCATTTGATAAAATTATTTTGTAAAAAGTTGGAAAAAATCGTTTAGAATACCTATCTTTGTGACCTTTAAAAATAGATAAATCTCTTTTATATCATTTAACTACTAAAATATCTGTCATTTTAGAATCAAGAGAATCCCAATTTCTCGAATTAAAAATATCAAATCTGTAAAACTCTTCAGATTGGTTTGCTTTGCTCACTTTATCATACTCAATAGTCCTATCATCATTATTTTCACTATCATAGCACAATTCAACATTCTCATTATCATTGGGATGATTATCATCATATTCATTCTCATTATTTTCATCATGGCTAGTACTATGACTCTCATTTAAAAGCACATCAGCAACATCAACATTAGAACAATTTTCATTCAAAATTTTTACATTCCCCATATCACTATTGTTATTTTCGTTTTTATTTTCTACAAGAACATGTGGTTTCTTTATGAAAAAATTATCAAGAGCTCCTCTTTGAGATTGAGTTACCTCTTCAATTCTTTTTCTTTTTTTACATTTTTCACAACCAAAATCATATTTCCTATAAGGCATAACTCAATAATTATACAACCAAATGGGAGTTCTCTAGTCCCTCAACAAAATTTAATTAAAATAAAAAGCACAATTCACACAATGTCATTATGCAACCAAATTCAAAAAAAACAATTTGCAGTTATACCAAAAAAAATTTAAACCAATTAATTAAGTAAGATAGACAAAAGCTAGATATTGAAGAATCTGAAATTGAAATATGCGGCTTCCTCCAAGCTGTCGGCTATGATAATTGAACACATGAACGGGACTATAGGTACAGGAACAGGACACAGGAGCAGTGGAGCAGTAGCACAATCTAAAATTCTTAATCTTTAGATGACCAGAAAAATAGAAAAACAAATCGTTGAATTAGACCGATATTCTTAGACTATGAAAGAAACTGGGAGATTCTTGAGAGAGTGATATGAATTAGGTTTCTTTATTTATTTTTATTTATTATGATTTTTAGAAGATAACACTATACTCTTTTTTCCATTAGGTTTTTTAATGAGGTAGTGTGATCATTTATTTTATTTTAGAATAAGGCCCATTAATTTAGCAATGTTGGCCTTTGAAGAATTAATGTTTCGGTCATGGATTTATTTTAGTGTTTAGAATATTCAGTTCTGATTTAATTAGAATTAGATTTGGTAAGATTCGATAAGTCAATATTCATTCAAGATTTATCTTGAAGAATATAGTCATTTATTTTAGGTAGTCTAGTTAAATATGGATTTACCTTCTTAAAGCTGTCATAATCCTTTTCAATTTCTTGTTTGTATTTTTTTAAGATCATACCTATGTACTATAAATAGGGGTGATTTTCAACATTAATTTTTACCTTACACTTTTCATCAATCAAATATACAACCTTTTGAGTTCATACTCTTTGCTTACGAGCTATTCCATTGTTGCTTAACCCCCGAGGGCTAGTTAAGTATCAATAAACCCTGTAATTTAATCCTGAGGGCTAGTTAGAGAGCGATTCGAAATTGAGTGTGCCCAGAGGGCTAGACCTTGAATTTTGTGCGGCATTGAAGGGTTTGCGAGTTCCCTTGTTTTGTCAAAGATCTTAATTCCGCAATCTAGATTTTTCGCAAGGGGATTCATATCAGAGAGATAACTGACCTCTGATATAAATAGATAAAAATCTAATTTCGACCGTTGATGGATTGCCCGATGGAATCGTTCAACTTCTATCATCATTGGTAGGCATGATTGGAGTGATTATATGGGAGAAAATTTGACAAATGTAGACTTGGAGATTGGAAGAGAAATTGAATGATTTGATCGAAAAGTACAAAGGTATGGAATTGAGATGGAGGACAGAAGTGCAGCATACATAGTCGGAGAAGAAGTAAAGCCGATTGGGTTTTAGGTATATACTAGCTAATGATGAAATTTTTGGGCCCCAAAACCTATTCTTTTGAACTAGATGGGCCTGTTTATGGCCGGCCCTGATGTCCTAGTCGAGCGATTCGATGTTGTAACCTTTGGGAATAAACTTGCTACAAGGGCATGTTGTGGAAGAAGATGGAGTCGATGAGGACGTAAGAGCTTCCCATCCAATATGTAAAGGAATATATTCCATATGAGAAAGGAGATCAAAAGAGATAAGTTGTCGATATTCCTTGGATAAACACTTAGTAGCTTCAATCAGCTTAATATGGCAATATAAGCGAGGAGACAAAAACCCAGGGAGACAAGGAAAACAAACATAATATCCCAGATATTCAACACTTTTCAAAATTTACGATCAACCATAATATCATAGCGCTGCATATAAATAAATACGAGAAGAACGGTCAAAATTAGAAAGACAATCAGGATAAAAACATCCTTGATAGTACAGGATAGTACAAACATACTTCAGAATATTGTCATCAATTTCAAATAAGTTCTTAAAACCCATAGCACTAAGATTGACTAACTTTAGAAGGAGAAGGAGACAGAGTCTGGACAACAACATCAGAATTCTCCTTACTGGCGTGCTGAGCATAGCCTTCAACATTCAGATCACCCTCATGGTTCACATCAACATTAGGATTAGGATTAGGCTCAGGAATGCGAAGCTCAGAATCGGGAGAGCTAAATGGAAGATCCTCAAAGTAATCAACTGCACACACCTTTAACTCAGCTTCAGAAGGAAAATCAGGAAGACTGGCGAGATGGGATAGCAGTGCATAAGGATGACCACCATCAGAAATGCTACTAATAAACCCTTTCTAAAGAATAGCCTTCTGCTTCTCCAAAACCTTCTCAGACTTAGCCTATTTGGGTAGCTCATCAAACTTCAGGACTTAGCCTATTTGGGTAGCTCATCAAACTTCAGGGTAAGATTCAACTTTTGCAGCTCGACCAGAGCCTCGAAGTACCTAACATTGTGAGCACAAGTTGAAACCTCTTCAAATAAAGCATATAAAGATGTTGTCTTCACAAGCTGATAAACTAAAACCTGGGGATACTTAGGTAAAATGAGGCCGGCAGTCCGTAACTTTTCCAACATGGAACAAAGCTTATCTATTTCACTCTCAGTGGCCAAAGCACACTCTTCAACAGTGTGCGCTCGTTCTTTAGTGGCTTCAAGAGAATCATTCAAGGCAGTACACTTTGTTTTGCTGGCCTTCCATATTTCCAGAACTAGCCCATATCCTTTAGCAAACTCGGTAACCCGCTCGCTGACGAGCTAAAGACTCTCACCAACCTTGTTTTCAAAATAAGCAAAAAAAGTATAATAGTTAGACAATACATCGACACAAAGAAACATAAAGTTAAATCACCATACTATTCCACAAAGAAAGTACCACAGCCATATTCTAAGGAAGTGACAGCTTAGAAAGGGTAGAACGAATAGTTCCTTCTACCATCAAATCGTGGCTTCAAGACAGAATGGGAAGAGAATGGATAACATGCCCTTTCTTCTTAGCTGGCTCCAAAGTTGTTGTAGAGCCTTTGGTTTGATCATTTCCCCTTCGTATATGGGAGGTCTCATTGGAGTTGCAATTACCCCCCCCCCCCTTCTTAACTTCTTTGGTTACTGCCCTGGAAGATATCAATTGAGTGGTGGCTTTGATAGTGACTCCCTAGGGGATGAAAATCGCAATGTTTTCATTAGTCTCATTAACTAGAACCTCTAAATCCTCATCTTCGCCATCAGAAATCAAGTTTCTTTCAGCGGAGCGCTTGGTTAGATCCATATCTGCAATTTAGTACACAAGAACACATAAATACACAAGGCCAACGAGAACATCAACAAAGAAAAAGAAGAAAGACAGAGTGAATAGGACAAATTAATGACAAGTAAACATCTTCGCACAAAGAACCAACGGGGAGAATCCCAATTGAATGTTGACTGAGCGATCATACAACTTCAGACTCAGCATTAAGGTGAACCCTGGCCTTAGGAAGTATTGATTTAGGAACGTTATGGTTCCAAATTGGAATAGATGGTTGACTATTATTACCAAGTTTTGTATAGAAAAACCTTTTACACAACACTACACAATTATTTGGAAACCCACTAACGAACTCAATAGTTGGGATCACGGGGTAAAGCGTAAACTCATCAGAATAATTTTTCACCTTTTAAAGATGATAAAGGTTACAAAATAGGTCAATGGAAAAAAAGGCATGTAAGGTGCTCCGATAGAAGAATACAAAAATTGAAACAGTTTTGGGATGCAACTGACACAAGGCAACTTGATAATGTTCAAACAAGTGCAAGACGTTCTGAGACAAAGAGAAAGAAATTCTAAACTTGGCATAGTTGGGAGGTCGTTGTCATACCTCTCAAAGCTAATATTTATAAGCCCTAAATGCTTACTATCTACAACTAAGTAGATAGCGGCAAGTCGGGGTCATCCACGAAGAAGAGGTATTTTCTTAAACATTTAAACATAGAAGGTTGATATTCTGCTAGAAGTAGATATATATACACATATAAAAGCGAGTAAATGGGGGGGTGTTTGTTGGTTGGTTTTCCTAAGTTATGAAAGTTAAAAAGACAAAACAACTAGCAAAGTTAAGTAAATATGCTAATCATCAAACAAACTAAGAAAAAAGGGGTTTAAAACTACAAAAGATAAAGCCTTGGGGGCAATTGAAATCCACTTCCAAACCGAATGTAAATCATTGAACCATTCACTCATTCTGTCACATTTGTTACCTAGGGGGAATGTCAGTTGAAGATCAACATTCATTCCTTCTTAATAGTAATTTGTAAAGACAAACAACAACCATTTGCAAACCTCGTTGACAATCATTCTAGGAAAACCACACCATAGAGGTATTTCATCAATGGCATTATACACGAAGGACCATAGATTTGATAACAACAAACCTTCTACCAAAGACATAGCCATTTAACCAAACATAGCATTCATTAGGCTAAACCTAGAACAAACCACACTCAAGGTTCAATCTTTCATTGCATCAATAGGATAATATGAGAACAATCAACATTAACATACTTATCTAGCAATAATCACAACACATTATGCACAAGAAGTTCTAGGTTCATGTTTCTAGATTTCCATGCAAAGGAGCTAAGGAATTCATCACTTTCCTAACTCCCTAAAACTTAAAGCATACAAACACTTCCTATTCTCAAACAACACATGGCATAAATGAAGTAAAACATAGCATTAAGAGCACATGAATGCTAAATAACAAAGGCTTCTAGAACGAGTGAAACAATCTATTCACTACTTCCACTACTTGTTGTGATGATAAATCTACCATCCTTCTTAGATAATAGTTTGCAAGAGTGAATTTGACATCTCTTGTCAAACCTCACCAATGACTTTCTTAACCGAAACACGACTAAAAGTATCCCATTGATGGCATTGAGCACGAAGAATCAACAAGCTTGGCAACACTTATAAACACTACACCATGTCTAAGCATTTAACCAATTCATGCATTTACACAAGATTAGCAAAGAACGATTGACATTCATTGACCTCTCTCATTTGCTACCTAAAACAAACATGATAACGAATTCAAAATTATCACATTCATCTAACAATTATCAACACATCAACATCATTAAGAAGCTCTAACTCATGCTCTTGGATTCCACATTAAAAGAGGGGAGAATTAGCTACTTTCTCCCAACCCTAACAAGTAATCATACAAGCAATTCATATACTCAAGCTTCTAACAACATCAATGCCATTAACAATTCACATTCAAAGCTCAATAAATGCACAATAGCAAAAGCACTAAATTGATAGATATGGTTCTTACTACATAGATATGGAAGCTTCAATCCATTGCTCCCAAGATTAAAATAAGCTAGATGATTAAAATATGTGATTAACCTACAAAAACTATGAAAAGAAAGAAAGAAAAACTAGGGTTTGAACCCAGAAAAATTGCATGAAGAAGAAGTTATTGAGAGGAGAGGATAAGGTGAGTATATATAGTACAAAAAAAGCAAGAAAGATTTATGGCCATACGTTCGTCGCGAGTCGCGACGGAGCCCAGTTCCAGCATCTTTATTTCTTTCTTCTTTTCGTTTCATGTCCTCCTCTTCACTTCACTTTTCTTCAATTCTTCAAGTCTTCAAAAGCTCAAATACAAGTCCTTAAATCTTCAAATCTTCAAAGGTATTCTTCAAAGTCTTCAAAGTCTTCAAACAAATTGCCTTGTCATACAAAATCATCTAGAAAAGTAATAAAAGCGTAAAAGTCGCTTTTAACTCTCCTAAGAGAATTTCAAGGCAAAATGCCACATTTAGAGCACAAAAGTGTACAAAAGTGAATCCTAAAAGTCCTAATATAACCGTATAAAATGGGCACATCAATAATCTAGGTAACAGGAGACATAACCAGGGGGAGGGTGCGAACACTTTCAGAGGACTCTGGAGCCCTAAGCTTGTACGAAGACAAGAAAGAAAAATTATGCTTCAATTCTTCAAGGTAAGAATCGGAGAGAATGCTACTAATGGAAGAAGTCGATGGGTTGGTTAGAATCCTCCCCGGAATTGATATTGTAATCAAGGACATTCAGTACAGAAGCTACAGCAACATTAGAGGAAGACATTGAACCAGCGAAAATCCTAAGATTTGGACAAAGGTGTTATCAACTACAACTACAAAATTCAATAATGAAGATTCTGGCCAAATTTCAGAGAAAGAACAAAAAGAGTGCGCCAAAAAAATAAGATGAACCTCCGAATCAGGAAGAAAAGGGAAATACACAACGCAAGAAATACCCTACAAATGCAAATCTAAAGAATTCGCTTCAGAAAGGAACAAAAAAGATGGAAAGCAGAGAAACTTACTAGATTGATGGAGTACGATGAAAAATTGGAGCAAGAACGAAGTGGAGAAGAGGACAGAGAATTATAAATATTTAAGGGAGTTAATTAAAGAAGGTGAAAATCAAGAGTCAAAAAGTGAACAGTATGTAATAATGGCAGCCTAATAAAAAGTAAAATATTTTTTTAGGAAGTCGAGAAGGTAACGATGTATGAGTGCACAGAATAGTGACAGACTTCAAATCATAAAAATCAAGGCAATTATAAAAGAAAACAAAGTGTAACAGCAGAAGAGGAAATCTCGGAATGGATAGCGAATACGAAGGAGAGGATATCGGCTGCAGGTTTGCAACAGCTAGATGTCTACACTATACTGGCACGTTCAAAATTTGAATTCTAAATTCAAAGATTAGGCTATTCAGTTGAGTAATTAAACATAGCCAAGAAGCATACGACACTTCGCAAGAATAGCTCATATTGCTGCGGAAACAAACACATTATATTGACGCGGCTTACAACTATAGTTATAGCTTCGTGTCATATTGACTTAGTGGCTGGGAGGCTTATGGTGTATATCTAGCCCAACAACTGAGAAGTCAATGGCTCCAGGCCCATCCCAAATTAGCTTCATAATAGATGAACCCATTTAGCCCCAGTTACGAATCAACCATGAACCAATAAAGGCGGAACCGTGTAATCGTGAGTGAAGTTGATGTTGGTGTTTTATGAAACACAAAGTTATTTAAGTATAATTGGTTCGAGTAATTGTAAACTCGGGATGTTAAAACATGTTTGGTGGTGCAGAGTGCACACTTGTATAAACTATCTACGTGTTTACAGGTTCATTGGATAAGGATTAATGTGTTAGTGATGACTAATGACTTGTCCTAGAATGAGGAAAGATTGAGTCTTTTCACGACAATGATGTGTTGTGTCTTTTCGCGACAATGTTTCCTATATATACATGCGTATACATGCATGGTAGATACACAGAACACGAACAACAGAATTGATTATTTCTTATTTTACTAGACATACTCAGCGACCAAAAACACAGATGCTCAAAAGTATTCTCCTGATACAAGCCTAGAACAGGAGGGATTCTCGATTGTTTTATCCTTGAAGGGAATTCGTCTAACCCAAGGTGTAATAGGGTCGAGTTACTCTTTAAGGAAAGCGTGTTCAACGCGACTCATATCGATATCCAAGAAATTTTATACCACAATCATCTAAGGTGATTTCACATTCCATTGGAATGCAGTATTACAACAATCTACCTCAACAATTTTAAAGAGTAATTTTTGAACGTATTGGATGATAAGTTGGGTGGTTTGACCATGAAAGATTGCGTACAAAGGATGCGATGGTGCACCATATGCAGATGGTGTGCAACATATGCAGATGTGCAGGCATGGATGGATTCGGTGGTGCGAAGAAGCTTATGTGTGGTTTGGATCTAATCCATTTAACATGACTTTTGGATTCACGTGAAATAAATTTGATCCCTACAAAGATTAGAATCCAATTTATATAGTGCATTGTGAAAATATAGACATGCATGTTAAATCAGTTTTACTGATAATTTGGGATTAACTATCCTTTTAAATTGAATAATAAGGATGTGAATAGTTTTTATGAATTAATTGCATGGTAATAGTATGCATGGAAATATTATAGTTGCAGCAAAAAGTTGCAGATTTAATTTTAAATTAGCAAAAAGTTGCATAGATGGATTCGGTGGTGCGAAGAAGCTTATGTGTGATTTGGATCTAATCCACTTAACATGACTTTTGGATTCACATGAAATACTGTTTGGTCCCTAAAAAGGTTATAATCCAATTTATATATGCCTATGAATTGATCATTGAGTGATATATAGTGCATTGTGAAAATATATACATACATGTTAAATCAGTTTTACTGATATTTTTGGATTAACTATCATTTTAAATTGAATAATAAGGATGTGAATAATTTTTATGAATGAATTGCATGGTAATAATATTTTGAAAACATGCATGGAAATATTATAGTTGCATCAAAAAGTTGCAAATTTAAATATATATCTGGATGTGAAATTGAGCTATACATTGGTTTCAGTCTCTCAATTAACTTGATGTCTTATAGCAATGGCATCCACGTATATGCATTAATACTTACATATTGATGATCATGTAGTATTAATTTTGTGCGTTCAATATATATCAAGACTCAATCCACGCAAAATGTTTGGATTATTTGAATAAAATTATGTTAATGCAATATATGCTTCACGTTGAGATAGATTAATTTTGTCACTGAAATTTGGTTGTTCTTGTGAATTATTATGTTAGATGTTTGCCAAATTATTTTATTGATAAAGATTACAATCGATTAAGTTAATGCTCGGGTCTGGTTTATTTTGAATGATTAAATATCATTCTGTTTTGAACTCAATTTGATGCCATGTTAATATGCAATCTTGTATGGGCTTTTGTTCTATTGACCAATGTGTATCGTAGAGAATACATGATATATTGGTTCAACCCTAGGCTTTACATAAAAAACAATTGTACATATTTTGTGAATACAATTTGAATATTGATTTTTACGAATACAATTCTGGATAATTATCTATTTACGTAGATTTGGCAATTTTGTATTGCACAAATGAAGCCTATGGGCTCAATGAACATAATTTTGGTTATTATCATATAACCGGGAGAAATATGAATGGGTTTTGATTCTAAGAATCATAACGATAAATTTGAAGTACGAGTTGGTCTAACTCTGCAAGAGATAAGTACTTTTATTCATAAGTTTTTAGTTTCAATTTTAAAATATTGGGGCATGATGATATGTTTTGTGATATCTATATATGAAAGAGAAATATTGTTCATATATGATTGATGTAAACTGCTGATAAAGAGGCTGAATAGTTACGGAAATTTTTTATGGCCTAAGCCGGTAGATGACTAAGGCTTATAGTGAATTGTTTAATAGAAAATTTAAACACTTGGGTGCTAGGCATAGCGTGAATCGTGAGTTAATAAATCATGTGTCATTTTAGTTGATTTTGTAAGATATCAACACAATCTAGCGGAAAACTTGACGAAGTGACTAGTTAGGGACTTGATAAACAAGTCGGTGATTGGGATGGGTTTAAAGCCTATTTAAATCTTTGATAATGGGATACCCATTTTTTCTCTGATACGACATTAGGTAAATTCAATGTGGAAGGCCTATTGTTCGAGATTCAAACATATGATTTCATATCCCAAAGATTATATGTTTGGACTTGCATGGAAGTTAGGTTGAAGTTTTAACTTCTTAATGGATCCTTTGATAAAGTACATTTGCAGGTGTACGATTAAAGAGATTCACCTATATGAAGTGTGAAGTGTAGCTGCTTCAATAAGCTCAGGTTTGGCTTTGTATGCACTCATGAACGGATATGGACACATGGCTTATGTAGTGTCAAGTTTAAGCTTTTGAGTTGTATTTAAACTTGTGTGTGGATTATCTTCAAGTGTTCAAATGGGTTGAGAGGTTCAATCTTTAGAGACACCCCGATCCTCGAATATTTGGAATGTGTAGTTCACTAAGGTGAAAATTCAATCTTCAAGACATTTTCATTTATGCACTTGTTTGGTTTTGTTGTTGGATTTTCCGAATCAAGGATAATACTTAAATGGGGGAGGATTGTTGGTGTTTTATTAAACACAAAGCTATTTAAGTATAATTGGATTCGAATAATTGTAAACTCGGGATGTTAAAACAAGTTTGGTGGTGCGGAGTGCACACTTGTATAAATTATCTACGAGTTTACAGGCTCATTGGATAAGGATTAATGTGTTGGTGATGACTAATGACTTGTCCTAGAATGAGGAAAGGTTGTGTCTTTTCACGACAATGATGAAGTTTTTTGTATTTTCACGACAATGATGAAGTGTTGTGTCTTTTCACGACAATGTTTCCTATATATACATGTGTATACATGCATGGTAGATACACAGAACATGAACAACATAAATAAATATTTCTTATTTTCCTAGACATACTCAGTGACCAAAAACACAGGTACTCAAAAATATTCTCCTGATTCAAGCCTAGAATATGAGGGATTCTCGATTTTTTTTATCCTCGAAGGGAACTCGTGTAACCCAAGGTATAATCGGGTCGAATTACTCTTTAAGGAAAGTGTGCTCAACGCGACTCATATCGATATCCAAGAAATTTTATACCACAATCATCCAAGTGTGATTTCACGATCCATTGGAATGTAGTATTACAACAATCTACCTCAACAGTTGTCAACCGAGAAATGCAGAATGAAGACAGATACTTTGCCATAAACTAGAAATATAGTGATCGTGGCATGACCCATGATCTCGATCCCGAAAAACACGCAACCATGACTACATCAGACTATAAATATAAGAAGAGCATCATAAGCTAAGGTAAGTATTACGAAACTGAGAAATTCCAGTTCTCAAAGAGAAATCTTGACTTGATCGTCGGAGCTTTTCTCCCAAAATTACTTCTGAGACTTATTTTGCAGTAAAGAGGATTTCTAGGGTGAACAACGATTGACCTGCCTGATCGGAATACCACATCAATTATTATTGTTGCTATTATTTTAATCTTTATAAAATCCGTTAATATTAAATGAAACCCAATAAAATTATATCTTGGCAGTATTTCCTAGAAATATCAAAAGAAAGAGAAAATGTGCATAAAATATTCGGGCTGCTCGGTTCTAAAATTTGAACAGTTAATTAACTATTATAATAGTTACCCAATGTAGTTATAATAATTATGTTGAAATGTACTGATTCCTTAATAGAATCTTTTTAAAAAATTAAAAGAAACGATCCTGACATTTATTTTTAAAAAATTGGGGTGTCACATTTAGATAACATTTCAAAAGTTTAATTAACACTTTATAAGTTGTAATATTTTAATAAGTATTGCTAAAAAGTGTTACGATATCTCTAATTTGTAGTAGCAAACAAATTTTTTTTTTTGATGAAAACACCCGAAGGTGAGGGATATGTATTAAGGTTCCCCAGGCCTTGTAACAAGAACAAAAACATTTGTACATCCAGAGTTTTGATTTCCTTAAATATTGAGGCAACATAGTTGCCTCCAAAAGTCCTACAAACTATCTATATTGGTGGATGACTGAACATCTATACAAAAGTGACATAATCTGTATTGAAGTTGCGATCCAAATGAGAGAATCTCCACCCCTCGTGTTAATTCTCTTCCCTGGCCAGGCAACTTCAAAGGAAGTAAGTCGAATGCTAAGCTTGAAAATTCCAGAAACCAAAAGTAAGATTAGAGGACTAGAGATGCACTAGAGCAGGCCATGGCAGTATCGAAAGGAGTCTCCTAGTGTGGAGAAGGGCTGTAAAATCAGATTGGCAGCCATATTGTGAATAGCAACTCCACTCAAATCAGCATCCGCAGGAGTGCACCCCATGTAGCATAATGATCTGCATACAAATATAAAACCCATCAGCAGTATCATGTCCTATTAAGGCCATATTTTGGAATTCGAACGTAAGGAAACTGCTGCATATCTAAGGAAATGAGACCCCTGATCTGTGGCGGCAGATTATACAAATTTAGTGGCTGTTTGTGAGAAGAATGATGTTTCGCAATTGCATTAGCCACTGAGTTACATTCTCTATACACATGTTTTAGATGAGCACCACCTAATAGACTCTTAATCTTATAAGCCAAGTTGAAAAGATTCCAATTACCAGAGTATGGGTTCTGAATCATATTAATGACAGAAATTGAGTCTGATTCGATGATTAAAGGAATGTTTCTATGTGGAAAAGATTGACAGGCAACAAGTATAGCTAAGAGTTCAACATGGAGAGGGGACACAGCCTCAATAGTGATTGACTTAATGAGAATAGGCATACCAGTACTATCCCTTACTATAATCCCAGCAGCAGATGTATGAGAGAACCATGATGCATCCGTGTTCATTTTTATAGAATTGATTGCAGGTTTTTCCCACCAGACTGATCTAAAGATTGGCTTTGGAGGTGGTCTAAGAAGGGAAAATAGATGCATAAGTGTTTGAGGGAATGCAGTAGTAGGAATCATCTTAGCAGGGCATGAGTATAATGATAATTTGATAAGCTCAATTATCTCTTTACATATTAGCTCAGCAGAAAATGGGACCTGGTCATAGAAATATCTATTCCTAGCCTTCCAAAGACTCCAACAAATGAGAGAAGGGAGCATTTTGCATATCAGTTGCATGCTTTTAGTTAAGTATGGACAGTACCAACAAGAGTAAAATCTTTGAGAGAGGGGTTGATGATCAGACAGTTTGAAATCTATCAGAGAAGTCATTCTATTCCATATCAATTCTGCCAGGGTACAGGAGATGAAAAAGTGATCTATTGAATCAGAGTGGCTGCACACAGGGCATTTTGAAGCCAAACTATATCCACAAGTTATCAGAACATCATCGAATGGAAGGAATGAATGAAGCAATTTCCAAGTAAAAATCGAAACCTTTTTTTGCAGCATTACATTCCACACATTTTTGGAGACCGGGAAGTTACCTGTACAGTTTGTGATGGTGTAATATGCTGACTTAAATGAAAATGCACCTGAAGTATTAGGTTTCCATATGATCCTATCGTCTCTATCTTCCACCACCATCGCATCCTGCAAAAATGACAAAGTATCATTTTCCAGATAGGGTGATATCTGAGAAAGAATTACTAATTTATCCCTAATGAAGTCAGATACTGAATACAGCTTTAATGCCTCGAGGATATTGCTTGGGATCTTATTGATCAGCGGGCCATTAGGACACCAATTAGATGTCCAAGCATTACAAGCACCTCTACCATGGATAATAAGAGAATTTTCTTCAGCTATGGAATTGATAGAGCAAATTCTTTTCCAGGTAACAGAAGTTCTATATGAGTCAGGCAAAGACCAAAGTAATTTAGACCATGTAGTTATTCCTAACTGGCTTTTCCACCACAGCTTAAGGGATCATGCATCAACTATGCCTTTGATAGATCTAAAACCTAGGCCATTTAGAGATGTTGGTTTAGCTAGCTCTGACCATTTTTTCCATGTTTTATTCCTTTTCCCATCAGTTTCACCCCAAAAGAATTTGGCCAACTTTTTCTCAAACAATCTGATTATGTATTTTGGGGGATTAGTCACAGCCCATAAATGTTGTGGTATAGAATACAAGCTACTTTTAATCAAGACTAATTTTCCCCCAGTACTTAGCCACTTATTCTTCCAGTTTTTCAACTTATTGTCTAACTTTTCCATTAAAGGTTGAAAATATCTATTCAAAGTTCGCCCCTTAAAGATTGGGCAGCCAAGGTATTGAAACGGAAAAGATCCCTGTTTCATTTTCAGAATCGACCTCATCTGATTTAATTTAATATTAGATGCTCTCTTGCTAATGTAAAAATCATATTTATGGAAATTGAATTTTTGGCCAGAAGTGAGTTTAAAAATATCTAAAAAAGCCTTGATTTTGATTAAATTAGGTTTCGAGGCTTGCATGAAAATAATGGTATCAGCAGCATACATAAGATGTGAAATTGGTGAAATTGCAGATGGCATCTGAAAATATGATAGCTTACCAGTATTGAAAATAAATGATAAACTTCTAGAAAAAGCTTCTGAAAAAATGTTAAATAGGAAAGGAGAGAGTGGATCACCTTGCTTAATTCCTCTAGTAGCTTGGAAGAAACCCACAGGATTTCCATTAATTAGAACTGGAAAAAAAGCTTGAGAAAGATTCGAAATTACAGCATTAAGAAAAGGACCATCAAAACCAAACTTCCTAAGTACACATTTTAAGAAGTCCCAGTTGACTCTGTCAAATGCCTTTTGTAAGTCCAATTTAAGAATGCAATTTGGAGTTCTAGCCTTTTTATCTAAAAATCTCACCAATTCATGTAGATAGAGGATATTATCCGAAATATCTCTATTTTTCATAAAAGCCGATTGATTTTGGGAGATTAGGTTATCCATATAGGGTCTGAGTCTTTCCATTAATACTTTAGAGCGGATTTTATTAATAGTATTAGAAAGACTAATAGGCCTAAAATCATCAAATGAGCTGGGGGTTGGTTTTTTAGGTATTAATGTAATCCATGTGCTAGATATACCTTTTGGAATGGGTGAACCCCTAATGAAATCATTCACTGCATCCACTAAATCTTTTTTTATAATGCACCAGCACTTAGAATAGAACTTATTAGTAAATCCATCAGGACCAGGACTACTATTATTGCTTAAACCCTTTAGTACTGCCTCAATCTAAAATTTTCAAATACCCTTTAGTAGCAAACAAATTTTCAAATACCTGTTAAAAAAATACAATCTAAAATTACTTTAACTCATAAGTTATAAAATTGGAAACTATTAGAAACTTTAAAAAATAGTTATTCATATTTTTCAAATTTTAAACCATGTAAAGTTAATAAAACAATTATAGTGTTTAATTAATAATAATTAAATAGATATTAAATCATAATCTAAATAATTAATAAATCACATTTTATAGTTTTCACATTTAAAACTCAATAAAAAATTGCATATTAATCAAAATAATATTTAGAAAATATTTCTTAAATTAAATCATATTCATATCATAACTTTAAATACTAGTTTACCTTTATGTATTTCTACATTTGATTCACAATTTTTTAATAATTTTTAGTATTTAATTTTGTACAATTTTCAAGCTTATATAAAAGGGTAATATGCAAATATAACCCTATATAATGGAGAAAGTGCATATATAACGCTGAGTTATTTTTTAGTGCAAAAACAACCCTGATTATTGAATGAAAGTGCAGATACAACCCTATGAACATAATTATGGCGTTGACTAGAAATTTGACCCACTTGCAAAGACTAAAATACTCTTATGCTGAAAGACTTAAATGAGATGGACAATGATGCCCTTATTACCATGGCCCCACAAACAAATTATCAAAAGTCTCTTTCGTTTGAAAAATATGCCCGTTCTCTCGTTTTATGGTCAGCATCGATAAACCCAGGTTGTCGCCGCCGTGGTTCCCTTCAGTGTTCTTCCCCATTTTTTTCCGTCAAACTCATGGCAATAGCCTCAGCCCCCCTTCCCGGAGATTCAAATCGCCCGTCCTCTACTGAAGGTAACCAACTTCTTCACTTGAACCCTAAATCTGAACTTGGGAAAAATTTATTTTCTTATTCCCGTCGAGTAGACTGCTGTAGATATGTTTTTTATTTTTGTTTATAGTGTTGTTCTAAGGAATATTTTTGTTTATATTCTTGACGAGGGATTAGAATGGCTTTGTCAACCTACACTCTGAATCGTGTGCATTGCGAAGGATTCGAATGCTTGGTTTGTGAGAAGGGAACGATTGCTTGTGTGTCTCGATTGGCCGAAAATCCAGGGAGACCTTATTATCGATGCCCTCGCAATCATGGATTTCAAGGTTGGGTTGTACCAGATATGTGTTACTCGGGAAGAGACAGTACTGGAAGTTTAGTGTCGCGGCACGAGTTTCGTAGTAAAGGTCCAAGAGGCAGTACTGCTGGCAATGTTGAGGTCGAAGAAGCTATGGTCGTCCCATGTGAAGGTTATGTTGCACTGCAATATGGTTGCAACTGCTCATTAATTCTTAAGGCATTGATCGTATTGAATTTGGTTTTTCTTGGTACGAACATGACCATATTCTTGTTGGGTTCCTGGGAAAGTGAATGTTGGGGCCTTCAATTAGTTCTTGCCTTGGAGAAAACATGTTCTAGTTGTTGTTTTGGTGTGTATTCCATTTAATGTAGGTGTATTTTGATGGGGTTTAGACATATCGAATGTTTGTCTCCATTAATCCGTGGTGTAAAATTACTTGAACTTGTTAGCTCTCTTTTGTTTGATCGTTTGTTGCAGTTGTAATGAAGTGCATATTGTCCTTCGTGACATATATTAGTATTGATTTAACCTCACCTAAATCATTGAAGTGCATATAAAACCTTGCCTAATTCATTAAATTGCATTTATAGCCCCGATTAATTTATTTAAGTACAAATATAACCACACCTAATTCATTGATGTGCAGATATAACCCTATGTATATAGTACAAATCCTGATATAACCCTTGTAATGTTTACCAAGTTATGATACAACCCTAGTTCTATTAGTTTGTTTATGAGAAGAAAACTGATTCGACCATATTCAATTATTACAAACACATGTTTAGTAGATAATTTGAAAAATATTTCGAACAAAAAACATCACATTACATTAATATAGGTTCAAATGTTTGACAATGGAAGTGGACGACACCAAATGTATAGTGTGCCACATAATTCCTATAAACGTCTGCTAAAGGCAGTGAAGGTAGCAAAATAGGTGAAAGAAGGTGGCCTACATGAGTCATAGTACTACAGGGCAGCGGTTCTGACTAATGGAAAGTGCACAAATGAAACACTATTTTCTCAAGTTTTACGACATAAATTAGACATAAAAGATGGTGATGATAATGTCAAGTGCGGTCAGCTGGTGGTGGTTGTGACACACTTCTTCTTGGACTTCCTGTTTTGCTCTCGGGACCGATTTTGGAAGGAGGGGTAGTGGTGAGCTGTAACGTGGGACATCAGCTTTAGCCGTGGTAGTTACCAATGGAGCTAAAGTTGTGCCAAGGAACCTCGCAGTCCTCTCAGTGTATAGAAAAGTCCTTTCCCAATTTTTTTTGTGAATAGCCTCCACTTTAGTACCAAATACAGGGAACTCTATTAGTGGTGGGGGCCCAGATAGCTGAAAATAGTAGGTGATGCAGGTGAATACTAATGTAATAATTAGTTCTATGAATTTCATATATAACCCAACATAATCGTTTGAACTACATATATAACCCTACATAATATGAATATGTGCATATATAACCCTACATAATATGAAGATGTGCATATATAACCCTAATTAATCATATTCAGTGCATATTTGACCATGCATAATGACATTACCTGTGGATCTGATGGATCCAGATGGTTGACGATTTCGATGACAGTGTTCCCAGGTAGTGTGTGAAATACGACTGGTCCTACCTCCGATTAGAGGGGGAAATCCTGAGCATAGTAAAATTGAAGAAATGAATTTTAATGATTTGATAAAGAAATATTATGAGGGGAAATTGGAATACCTCAGTACTAAACTGGCGTGGTAAATGTGCTCAAGTCTCAGTCCTTGGTGTAGGACCCTCATTTTTGCTAGTGTCCGCATTCACTACTGAATGGTCCCCAGTTACCGGATCCTGGACCAAGTACGAATCTTGGTCCTCTACCAAAGGAAGCTCTTCCACCACAATCTCCCCCACAACCTTGTCCTCAACCAAAGGACGTCCTTCCAACAGATTGTCTCCCACAACCTGGACCAAAACCTCAACTGTGGGTTGTTCCATCACCACCGATGGATCCTCCATAAGAACCTGCACTAAAATCCCCTTCCTATCATGGACATTGGATGCAGTAGCCCCTTCTTGGCTGCTGAACTATTTCTCCACAGCATCCAGTGTTTGTAGCATCTGCATTTCACCCTCATCCTTACCCTATAACTCATCTTATACTTGAGAACAGGTGCCAATTAGAATTTTAATTTAGCAATTAGAACATGCATGATATTGATTTTTAAAAAAAAAAAGTGGTCTCTAACCTCATTTGCAATATCATCATCTTGTATCTTACGCATCGCCGTCTGCTTAGTCCTCCAGGTCTCATCTCATTTTTTTGGCTGTGGCTCTAGTTCAGCGATTTCATTCTCCACTTGTTGAATGATTGCCATCACATCCATTATATGCAATAGAATATTGGCATATTACTAAGATGGCCTTATAATAAATGCATGAAGTGCTGAGAAGACCATGAATTTTACCTCTTTTTCATTCAAACTAGGTGGTGGGAATTGCATCTCCGTATCAAATTGTATCTCTGTATCATCAACTGCTTTATCCTACAGTTCATAATACAATAATGCCTTTATTAATTACTCATATCAGTTCATAATACAATATTTCCTTTATTAATTACTTCTAGTTCACCACCTTCTTAAACCTTTACAATGAAAATTTAGTGAGGGGCAGCTACAAAATAATCAGAAACTACAAGATTGTACCAAAAAACTTCTTCAACATCGATTGTAGTTGTTGGATCATGTTGTACTGCATCATTAGCCACCTTTTCCTGCAATCAACAGATATACATTACATACGGTCAGAAATTGAAAGAGCTTAGTAAGGTACTCAATCCATACGTATTTTAACTAATTCTAACTTTCTCTGCTTTTTGGAACTTGCAACTGTTTTTCCTGGCTTTGATGGCTCTCTAGAATTTGACCCGTTTGCAGCCCTTGCCCGCTTTGGCAGTTGCTCAGAAACTTACCTAACCACGAGTCTGCCTCTCTTTATTCCAGCACGTGAAGTGGCTTGTGAAGTGGCATGTGAACTCGCATTTGTTCTCTGCCGCATTAGGATAAACTGTCATGAAATTTACAACTGATTTTGCTCATAATTAATGGACAAAAAATAGCTAACTTGTTCAAAATACCTGGGATGCTGCAGCAAATTTAGCTTTTCCAACTAACTTTCTTTCTTTGGTCGTGGGTCCACCTTGACACCCCCTTATATTATGACCATATTCTCCACATTTGCTACACTTCTTTTTCTTGCTGCTACCCTCTCCCTCCCAGTCCTCTTATATTCTCTTTGTCTTTGGTCTCCCAATCCGATGATGTAATTCTGGAGGTTGGCACGGTTGGGCAGTTGAGCTTTTTGTCCAGAATGCCCTGTGAGGTAATGGCTCGTTCTAGGCTTTCAAAAATATTTCTTTAGATAACATGGGATCACATGATTCGTGAAGGGGGTGTCTTTTGTGCAATAGTATCGCAGACGCATGTCTACATGGTACCCAGTGTGATCCCAAACACCACAGTCGCATGACCGCCTATCAAGCCTCACCCTGTAATGACAATCACCATGTACTGCTTCATAATTTGTATCTGAGCAAGGAGGGAATGTAACTCGGTGAGCCTATTTTGAAACAAGCTTCAACATTTCTTCAGTCCGTGGACACATTACACTATCCTAGGCTACACACTTCTTGTAACGATTATCCAACTTTGCCATTAACTTCTTTCGCAACCCCTCCATCAACGTAAGTACGGGCTAGTTCCTCAACCCTTTAACCTAATTGTTGAAAGACTAAGTTGGATTGTTAGTTACGTTGTCACACTTCAAGGTCGTCGAGAAAGTGTATCTAGCCCACAAATCATCACCAAGGTCATTTAAGTACACATAAGCCTCATCATTTAATTCCTTCATCTTCTCAATTGCTATTGTGAAATCCCTTTTGTTATATGCCATAGCAGCTCTCCAAAACAACTTCTTGAAAATATCTGCAGGGTGCTTTCTACAGAAATTGGCATAGATGTGATGGTTGTATCTCTTCTGTGTGGCATGAGGCACAATCTCATCAATTGCCTTATCAAGGCCCTGCTTTACAAGAACAAAAAGTGCATCAGTCATGTGGGTAAAATCAGAAAATGTCTAAATCATATAAAGTTATATTTGTACATAATTTCATCAGATAGGGTTATATACGCACATAATAAATTCAATCAGGGTTACATCTGCACATAAATAACTTACACAGGGTTATATCTACACATAGTTAACTCATACAGGGTGATATCAGCACAAATTCCTGAGAGTGTATGAAACCATTGACAATACAAGAAACGGCACAATATGCACAATCTAACCCTACAAATCCTAAACTAGAATAGTCATGAATGACTTTCTCACAGATCAACCATAAACTACAAAATTCGAACTCCAAAATAAAAGGGATAACATAACTCATCTTCTACTGTTTAGTCATGAATTCCAAAATTTGTTTTCTGCAAATCCTCCCAAGAAAAACTCCATTTGTTTGAAGAAAAAAAAACCAATTATCTTTGAATTCGGACTCCACATAAGCAAAAATGAGGGGGGAAATGCCATCATCCAGGTCACTGGCTATTGCACTAAGTAAAACCTCGCTATACTGACCCTTAAGGTGGCAGCCACCAAACCCCAAAAATGGTTTGCGTCAAGCTAGAAATCCTTTCTTCACAACATCAAATCAAATGAATAGCCTTTTCACATATGGCACTGGTTGGCTCGGGTCGTACTGCATCAGCACTTAGCTGCTTAGGTTGTTGTTCAACACCTCTTTGCAATACTGTGAGAGGGTTTTGAATGATTCGTCGTGGCTACCATTCAGCATCAATTTGGCCAATTTCCTTGCTCTCATCAACTTGTAACGGTTCGGCTGAACACCAAAAGATTTCAAGTGTTCCATCAACACATCATTGGACACCTGCCGATCAACCTGAAGCATATTAACAAGTCTCTTCATTATCCATCCCTATGGTGCCTTCAGCTCTTGCCTACATGTGTGTTTCCCATCCAGTGTGCAAATTCTAAAAGTATGGCTGACGGGAAGTGTCGAGCTATGGAGCCTCCGTCCACAATTATGAGCCGCACAAATTACTGTTACTCTACTCTTCTCGCTCTTCATATGTTTAAACACAAAGCCCTCCTGTACAGAGTAGTCGAGCAACGCATCCTTAAAATATTTTTGGGTCTGAAAATCCATCCCTTTAACCAGTTTTATTTTTTCCCCGTCTTTGATATCAAACTTCTCCTTGTTGGTGCAATTCTTCATTAGATTGTTCTCCAAGTCAAAGTTCGGGAATTCGTCCAAATCCCGCATTGTGTCACTTCCACCATCCTCATCCGACTTAATCTCAGAACATGTCTCAATGTTCTGATGATACCAGCCCAGGTCTTGGTCTAAAAGCCCTTCTTTAAGGTTGGGTTGCACATAGAGGAAATGGCCAGGGGTTTAATTGCACCTATATTAAATTTACATGTTTATATATGCACATATCAGAAACAGACAGGGTTATATATGCACCTATCATAAACAAACAGGGTTATATATGCACATTCATAAACATACAGAGTTATACATGCACATTTCAGAAAAATATAGGGTTATATATGCACTAACAAGACACAACTTCTAAGAGCAGATTCACCAAACTTGCTATCAAAGTTTGGTTACACAACAACAAGGCCTAATGTCCAGGTTAAGTATCATTACAGAAACATTGAATATTCATCATTTGAATATATATAACTTCACCAGATTCTCCCTCTACAACATTCAATATGTTCCTAAATCTAGTTTACCGACTTGGACCATACCACCCACTCCATATACACAACATGACAATTATCCAACAATCATTCAAAATATCACACCCTCCCTCACCCCACCCCCAAGAACAAACACAACAAGTCATATATCACAACCACATTCAACATCATCCACAATAATATCATTTTAACACATTCAACATACCATCTAACACAATACCAAAAAAATCTACATCATGAAACCCTCAATCAAGAGTACCATAACAGCCACACAACACTGCACATATTCAACATTTTAAACTAAACCACCTTCAACATTTTAAACCCTATGTACAAAAACAGAGCACAACAACAGTAACATGCACAACACTAAACATATTCAAATCATCCGGATAATACACAACAAAATCGATTTAAAAAAAAAGTTTTTAAAAATCTAGTTTCTTAACGAATATGCAATGTTTCTATACTCAAAGGTCGAGAACATTAGATAATATACAAAATCGGACTCTAAACAACAATATTCTACAAATTCTCACGGATTTTAGGAAAACTTGCCATTTTTTAGGGTCTCACGATAGCAAATATGGGTTTTCTCAGAATCACGACATCCACAACCAAGGTCACTTCATCGAACGTAGTGGGTAGGCCTACATCATCCCTGGAATGCTACTCAAGATCGGCCGGGAGTGGCGGGGATGGGTTGAACAGGTACAGTGAGTTTGGGTTTGGGTTGGTTTGACGATCGGAAGGGTGGGAAGTCGAGTGGGTTTCGGTTAGGGCGAGAATGGAACACAAAAATGGGGTATCAATGACCATGGGAGTAATATCGTCAATTCGTAATTGGCGGCTTTTGCAATTTTTCAAACCAAAACTATCAGGGGTAAATTGGTCATTTTAGTTTTTTCCGACCTCCAACAGCCTAAAAAAGTTATATTTGCACATAACATGAATACGTAGAGTTATATCTGCACTTTCATCAATTATATATAATTATATATGCACTTTCGTCAATTATATAGGGTTATATATGCATTTTGCTCATTATAAAATGCACAAATCACAATTTTGACACCTGCACTTTTAATCACGGTCAAATCAACAATATTTCAGCCATTAAACCTGAAGCAATTCTTAACACTCAACATAACTAAAATTTAAAATTACAATTAAATTTAGATTGATTGTACATATAAATCACATCCGTAACTGAATTGTGAAGCTATCCTTTATGGCATCAAAAAGTACACATAACATTTGTAACGGTCAAACTGTTAAAACACATTTAACCATATTAGTTGCATTGAAACTCAATTAATGTTATTAATTTCCTATGTCAACTGGTAAAATTTTCAATCTAAATCTAGAACTATAACCAATTGTAACAAATCATGTATCATGTATCATGTACCATGTATCATAATATAACAATTACAATCTTATTGATTTAATAATTTTAGAGTTAACTCAACATTAGGCTTGATGTGGGGTCACAAATTATCTCACTTAAAACTGGAAGGCGACAAATTTCTTGGCTATTAATTAGAATTAATTTTTGAATTATATTTTATATTTTTTTATTGAATATATTTAGAATTTTTAGAATTTAAACAAAAAGATGTCGAAATGCTTGTGGAGAGATCGCAAATAGTCCTACTTTAATCTCCAATCTTATAAGACAAAATTTCTTCGTCAACTTGAAAGTCGCATTTATAACCTTATTGAAAATTAATAGTAATTCATTTATTATTGATGGAATTCTTAGAAAGAATTGATTTTTAAATCCTCTTCATATTTGAAAGTCATCACATTTAATATGACTAATCATATTAATAATTTAATTCACATTTAATTAAATTTAATATCATTAATCAATTAAACCATATTAATCATGATTAATCATATTAATCATATTTAATCACATTAATCACATTTAATTTGATTAAATCATATTAATTACTTAAATTACCTATTATCGTATTAAATCATAACTAATTTTATTAAATCATGTATGAAGCTCAATTAAACATATTAATTGAGTAAAGTGAAAACTCTTTACATTTTATATATGGAATAAATAAAGTTTATAATTGTATTATAAATTATTAATTTCTTGGTTGCCTTAAGATAAATCAGAACATTTGGGTTTCACTAGTGTAGGAATGACCATTAACGGATGAGTCCGTCTTTTGAAAGACGGTCTTTCCATAAGTTATGGAAAGACCAAGGTTTAAAGTGTAAATTAGAAGAAATTAAGATAAAATTTTCGGGTTGCATGAACCGGGTTATAAATTTTATAACTACTACATGTTTCATACTAAAACTTTAATATTGCAACTAAGACCTTTTACCTTTTATTATTCTAATCAAACCCCGTCTTTCCATAAGCCTATGAAAAAACCGTCTTTCCCAAGACTTTGCCTTAACGGATAGGGGTGGGCAAAAAAATCGAAAATCGAAAATCAAATAATTTAAATTTGAATAACACGAACCAAATTTAAAATGTGGTTTTTGGATAACCGAATTGAGTAAATCGAATCTTCAATATGGTTTTTGGTTTTGTTTGGATATTGAAACTCAATCCGAAACTCGACCCAAATACCGAATTGCATATAGAAAATAAATTAATTATTTACTCCCTATGTTTCACTATATTTGGCACCATAGGTTTAGGGGGTTTTTTTGCAGTTGAAATGTGTGAAGAGAATTGAGTGAAGAGAGTAAAAAGTTTAAGGAGTGGTTGAGATTCTTGAGAATGATGTACTTTTTGCCATTAAAGGAAATGTGACAAATCTTAGAAAAACATACAAAAATGGTAAGAGGCCAAACATAGTGAAACAGAGGGTGTATATTAATAATATAATTTTAAACTCTAAAAATTATCAATGGGAAGTTGTACAAATGGTGGCAACTACCATAATTATTTGTACTTTGTAGTTAAAAGTTGTGACCGGATTGTCCAAGTTGATATTTATGTTCCTGGTTGTCCACCTACTGTTGTAACACATCTCTATCGACTTCTCTCCAGTTGCGGACGAAAATCAATAGGCACAAACAAGAACTTTCTTCATTGGTGGACAAAGTAGCATACTATGTTTGTGGTTATTCTTGTTAAGTTGCATCAACCCCTGTACCTGCTTGAACTCCACATAGTGGCGGAGTGGCCTATGATTTTTGCTTCGATTTTTTGTTTGACTAATTTTTTTTTTCTTTGATATTTAATATTAAATGTAATGTTAAAATTGTTAAGGTTGAATTTGTATTATAGTTGTTGAATTTTTATTTTGAACACTTGAGTTAGATGATGTGGAAATAAATTACGTATTTTTATAGAATTTTAAATTAAATTATAGTATATTTTTAATAATTGTTTTAAAAAATTCCCATGAATTCGGTTTATTTGGTTTGAAACCGAATTCAAACCAAAATTGAATTCCAAATTTTGTTTGGATAGTTCGGTTTTTCGGGTTATTCATATCAGTTTTGATTTTGAATATTTTAGGGGCAAAACTGAATAACTCGAACCAAATAAATCGAAATTGATTAAATTGTCGTCTTTTCATTGTTTTGATATCAAAACACGAACTCTTCCAGTAGTTGTTTAAAGAGACTACAAACAACAGTTGTGTGACGGTTTAGTTTTACCCTTTGCGTAATTACAAGAGAACAACACCGTATGTAAACCAACACTCGTTGATGTTAACATTCATCGTCGTTGAAAGTTCACCAATGTTGATCTGGCCATCCTCTAATACCATAACGAGGGTCATACGAAGCGTGAGAATGCGTCAATGATTAACGATGTTGAAAATCACTTCAAATTTCTAAATATACCTTTCACGAGTTTGGTTCAGAAAGAGAAATGTGATACAATGTATTTGACCGCATATAGAATGACAATCTTTATATCGAAGTAGATCTTCTGATATCATAATATTAATTGGATATAACGGTCGTAGCCTTTCATTCTTCAATTTTCATATGGGTGTAATACAAAAACAATTCAGGATGTATAACCGATTAGAAATGTTTAGACCTGTCCAAGTTTCGATATCGAAAAAAACACAGGAATATTTGGTAAATGGGTATTTCCATACAGGCCACACCAAATCATTCCAATGTATGATCATCGAATAAAAACATATCAGGGTGTTGGAGAAAAAAAAATATTGATACAAACAAGCAAACTTGAAAATCCAAATCCAAATATTATCAATAATTGAACAATACATGTGTAGGCCAAATCTAGAAGGAGTGTGATCGCTTGGCGGTTAAATAATTGCTACCCCTTTCTTCCTTATTGCTTTTAGTTCCTTCCACGCAAGGAAAATGTCTCTCTGGAAGTGAATCACTTCCTTCACTTTGGCCTTCATTCCACACACCCTCTCTAATGCGCTCATCAAAATGTCGGCAATAGGATACAAAATAAATAGTAAGTTTCATTCAATTAGTAGTTTGTCATCGATGATACATTGAGATGTTTTGACAGTTACAAACCCGGCTCGCCATTAAGTGGTCCCTTGTTGTTGTCGTTCTTTAATTTGTGCACCTAGTTTCCTTAATTGAGTAACCACCTCTTGTTCTTGAAATACTTTTGTCGTACAACTTGCACGGTACCTCCTGGATCCTTAACGCAATGGTCTCATAATGTTTTCTTATGATCCTAGTAATGAAACTTCCATGAGGAAAGTTATTTGTACGCTTCTTGGAGTTCACCACTGATATCACCATGTGCTACAATATGTGTACCTTTGATTGATTTTTCTCCCTATGAACAATAGAATAACATGATGGTTTTGAGCGTTGGTAACAAGATATGGCCTCCTATTGGTACAATAATCCTTGCAGCCATCTCGTACATGACCCTTTCTTCAATTGTCATGAAGTCTAACTTGAAGGACTCAACCTTACCCAAATAATTCTCCCCACGAATGAAATACAAGGGACTTGGTGTTACAGAATCCAACAATGGTGGATCAACATGATCTGGCTACTTATTGGCATGGTATATTCGAGGGGGCCATCCAAATTCATCAGGTAAATGTCATTAGGACTTTTGTAGTTAACACCCAGCAATGCATTAATGGTCCAAGGGCTAACTAAAATGTCTTTACCGTTGACCTTGTAAGTGTATGAATCACCTTACCCTTCAATCAAATTTTCATAGATTTGACCAATCACTAGTGGAAAAAACACTATTAAAGGCAACGTTAGAAGGTGGTTCTGTCAATTTTTTAAGGAACTGCATTTGGGAAGAGATTCTAAGTTTAGAACATCTCTATTTAGGTTCCCATTAGTTTCAAAAGCGTTTCAAATATGATTAAAAGAGGTTCTTAAGGAACTGCATGAATCACATTTAATGAACATCGATTAAAGATGGTCTGGATATGATTAAAGATAGGTTAGAAGAACAGCCTTTAATGGATATTGATTAAAGGGGGGGTTCTATTGTAGATCCGTCTTTAATTGGTTGCCTTTATTTTTTATTTGGCCCAAATATTAAAATTATGGTTTCCTTCAATACTCATCATTTTTGGCCCATTTCCTTCATCTCTTCACCCATTCACCTCCTCTTCTTCTCTTCACGTACAATTGAGCACCTCCTTTTCTTGTCATTTTTAGCGCCTCCTTCGTTCCATCTTCTGTAGATTTCGTAGCCTCACCCTCCTCCCCATCAATCCCTTCGCCACCACATGTCTCATTGGCGTCAGTCCTTTTGTCACCACATCTCCACCGCTTACCATCACTACCGACGGCTCCGCCTCTGTTGCAATTGTAAGCCTCCACAGATGCCATCGCCACCGTATCCATCTCCAATTTTTCATTATGAGGTTTGAGATTCTATCGACGATATAAAATTTGAGGCTCGATTTTTCAATTAGGTTTAATTTGAGTTTGGGGTTTATTTTGCAATATGAGGTTATAGATTATATGTTGAATATGTATTCAATTTTTGTGATTGGATTGAGGTTCTCTGTACAACTTGTGCTCTATTTTTGTGTTTTTTTATTGCTATAATATTTATTTCACTTGAAGGCGATTTTTAGCAGCTTTTTTTTAAACGTCTGATACAGTCATATAGATATCAAAATTGAAACTTAATTCATATCAAATTAAAGGTGATTTTTTAACTGCCTTTAATCTTGCAAAGATTAAAGGCAGAGCCAGAGAAGGCACCTAGAAACTGCCTTTTGTGGTTCGATGAAACCGCCTTTAATGACCCCAGTTTCCACTAGTGAACTCCATAAAAATATGTCATATCAGTTATACACTTTTTTAAAAATAAATTTCCACTGGCAGTGGAGGGGTTATTTGAGGATCCTCATACCAATAAAAGTGTAATTATACATCAATGGTTCAAGACTAGCTTGAACATCCGGATACAAGAGAGAGTACCATTCTAGGTTACGACAATATATACTTTTAACGTTTTAAAATGATGTTTCCCAGAAAACTATCTCCACCCCTCGTGTGAATAGTTTCAAGGCCAGATCCTTTTTAAAAAAATGTTATAAGGTGAAAGAGAGATTGAGGATGGTAGTAATTCAGTATGCAAACATCTGAATTGATCATCCGTGTTGGCTCATGATGTAGAAGTTCACAGTAGCAGCTTGTGTTGTTACTAATTGAGAAGACATTGCAGTCTCCACTGAAAGATCCAGCTTGAGTGAGAAAAATCCAGGTTGGGTGAACAAAATCCAACTTGTGACTCCAGCCTATCCTTCCCAAGCTTTATGTCTTCATGGGAGTACCTGTGTCAAATAGAGAAACGAGTAGCATCTGACTCAAAGTATAACACGAATAGCAGGAGTTCTACATTGATCTAGTTTGATCAGTCCGATTGCAGTGTTATCCAGTGATTCCCAAGGTAAGGTGCAGCTCCTATTGAGTTGCAGTGCCTTTTTAGATAAGTGATCATCTATTTGATTAGCTTGTCTGCAAATGTGGGATATGGAAATGGATCATGTCCTTTATTTGATTGTATAAGCCAAATTAGAGAGAGTCCATGGGGCTTTGGTTGGGTCTTTTATACCCTCTAAAGCTTGCTTACAGTCTGATTCTAACCTGAAACTTTTAATACCCAGATTCATGGTAAAGTTAAGACCGAGTATAATTGCTAGGAGTTCTGCTTGTAAACTGGATTTTGCCTTGGTTACTTTAGTAGAAGCATCGATGAAATTCCCCTTGTGATCCCTGATTATAACCCCAAGCCCAACTTTATAATTTTGTTTAGACTAAGATGCATCAACATTCATTTTCAGTCCAGAGATAGGTCTAGACCAACTACCAATTATAATCTTCTTTTTTATTTGTGGTTTAGGTTTTGGAATCAGACCTATGTTAAACCAGTACAAATCATCGAAATTGGAGCTTCTAATAGGTTTATTATAGAAAGATAAGTGCACTTCTTGTTTGATTAATTGAATCAAGACATGAGTCTGTGGATTCAGACCTACATATCAGTCATACACAATAATTCCTTGCAAACATTGTTACTAAAATTTACAAATTACATCACCTAACCTAATTATATCATTTTGTTGAACTCTGTAAGAATCCAACATCTTCGCAGATTGAACATAAGTGTTGTACCTAAACTCACATTATTTGGTGAAAACATTAAGCATTCGAACCAATCGTATTTCCTTCTCTGCGACGTCTGCTTCATCCTCCGAGAAGTTGTGGCTACCTACACCAACCCTGAAGCCATTTGGTTGTGATGGAAGATGTGTGTTTCTCGTAATTGAACGATAATTGTGGCCGGCTACCGATTGAATTGCAGTGGTGAAGATTTAGGTGTTGGACATATATAGATTTTATCATGCGAAAATTAAATAATTAAAATTGAACAAGCAATTTACATATGCAAGAATAATATACTTTTATTAATTATTCAAGCATACAATCAGAAAGCTTAAATTACGAATAATTAAAGCAATACATGGGAGAAATAAATCACGTTTCAATCAATAACAAATTGATGGAGTCACTAGTAAACTCGCTGCCCTTGAAACGAATGAGTCTCGTCGTGAACATCATTCCCTAGGGTAAAACCATCGAAGGTAACAATTAACACGTAAGAGTTACCTCGGATTCACACAAGGCCCGAAGGACTATCACCTCGACAGAGCAACGAACAGAAACTTCGAGAAAGACAGAAAGATGACTCAAGTTTAGAATATGGAGGGACTTTAGAAATGGTGCAAAAACTTCTAACTGACTTAGAGACTCTATTTATACTGCTCTAAGAGACCCTAATCATGGAAACATGATATTCTGATTTTCTGTAATTAGAGAAGAATATTCTCCAATCACCAACTCACCAAATCCGAGACATTCCATGAATACTCGAATCAAATCTGCTGGAAAAGGAAGAAATATTTGCACAAATATTTTTCATCGTATTAAACATGGTAAACCGCATATTTATTTAAGACAAGATATCTCACAAAATATGAAAGTATTTTGTTCTTATCTCTTAAGAATTACACACAAGAAATTCCATTTATACTATGCGGTTGGGCCTTCTAGACACAAGAAATTCCATATATAGTATGCGGTTGGGCCTTCTAGAGACTTTCATGCGGTCCATACTCATTTTGGACAATCCAGAGAAAAATTAATCTGGGTCAATTTCCACCTAATTCTTTCTCTTTCAAGAGTGACATTCCAAACATCCATATCTCATTCACCCTTGATCCATTTTGAGAGTTTAAATAGTCAGTTTTATAGTACTTGCGGAGGAGAACCCAAAAATGACATCCACCGACCTAATATCTATTTGGGTACCACTCAAATGATGCCCAAAAGTTGACGAATTTCAACCTTGTAACCATCATTTTCCAACAATCCCCCACATAAATAGATATTGATGTAGGAATCATAACAATCACGTCAGACGCAGAGTTGACTTGGTGATAGATTCATTTCGACGGCATAGATGTTGTATAGGATAAGTAGGTGTCACCCTTTGAACTTTCCCTTGAGAGATTACACTTAGCCCACTGGTTAGGAAGTAGACGTGATGTCCTTCAACTTCCCCTACCGCTTGTGTGAACGATAATGCACTTCCCACGGACATCTTTCCTAGCCCTTGCGCTTTCCTCGTTTGTGTCCATTAATCAGGCCATAACACACGCCTAGTTCTGTAAGGTTTCTAAAGAATTGCGTCCCAACAATTTACTTTCGAAGCGGCCACACTTCTCGCTTACATAGGTAATTCTTGGCGTAAGAGCAATTCCGTAAACTATTGCGCTCTTTCGAGTACTACATTCTCGATGCCTTGAATCATTAAAAGCAATTTAATGCTTAACCTCCATTCACATCACTGTTTCTTCATCATAGGAATAAGACAGGAGGTATGAAACCCCCACAGTGATCGCGATGGGTGTCTTTGCAGTTTAGTTATCCCTTTGAAAATAGATCTTGAGTTCTCCAGTCACATAGGTTGGGTGTCCACGTACGTAACCCACCATTTATTGGACTCAGTCCTATTCCTTTCGATGAGTTCTCAACTAACTCTTGATTCGATTTCCTCGACAAGAAATCGGTGCAATCCTTTTGTCAAAGAATCACAACTCTTATCCTTAAGTAGTCAATATCGATAATTCTCATAGAGAGTAGTCGTCCAATGGTAAAGTGTCTATGTCGAGACACACCATCATCGATATGACTTTACACTACAGGCTTTATGCTACACCAATATGCATAAAAGTGCTTGGTCATCCTAGGGTATATCTTTCCCAATTTTTTTTCCAATACGATGGACTTAGATTCTTCTATGAATCTAGCAAGAGAGAACCATTTCTCTACACAACTCAAGCCATATCCACGAGTCTCACACATAGCTTGTTTCTAGTGATCATTTCTGGATTACTCGTGTATCATCTTACTATCTATTATAAGAATTGTCTAATGTGCACTTTAATAAATACACCAGACTATCAATGACTCTTGAGTTCTCTTCTTAAGAGACACCTCACCTTTACAAAAAGGTAACTCATAATGTTCAGAGTCATTCCATTGAATACGACATATCTCCAAGAGACTCAATCATCGTATCAATTTTACTATCAATGAGAAAACCATCAATTCAAATACATAAATGACATGGTCATTTTTCGTGTCTCTTAGCGTATCCGCCTTCATCAAACTCATTGATTTAATATCACTGGCTAAACAACAATTAGTTTGGTCACATGATGGGTCATTTAGGAGGAGCTTTTCATTTTTGCTCTATTCAGATTTTAATATCTAAGTCTCCAAATAACCATTTTGGTCCATTGTATGTACTTCAAGCTTTCACAAAGCCTTGATAGCAGGTACCATCACTCTTGGACTCATTCTCGCGTCTGGAGAACACCCATCAAGTACACAAATATACTTACTAATTGTTCATATCTACTAGTACTCTAGTGATTTGCACTCATGGTAGATCAATCTCTCTATTGATCACCGCTTTCCACAAACGTCATTTCATGGAATCTTGTTTCCTTCGTTGGTTTATCCCCAATCCTTAATGATTCCATCTATTGACTCTTAAGTCCATTTAAGATAGATTATAATCTCTACCAGAAACTTCCACAAAATACACTTTCTATCAAGATGTATTTCTAGTTTCCGTATATTATTTCTTGAGAATTTCAAGAAATTGATAGCACTTCAACATTGTGCATATCTAGTGAAGATACCGTTTAAGTATTCCTTTTACTGCGTTCACAATATGCCAACCCCCACATTCGAAAGAACTTTTAGGATGGTTCTATGAGGAGCTTTATTTTCCTTCTTCTTGGGGTATCTTATTTAAGATTTCCAACCAACGTAAAGGCTCCCCCACATCGTTTGATCATTTCTAGCAATTTCCTTCAATCACCATATAACCTTGCAAATGCCTACATTGTGAATCACATTCCCCAAAGGATTCTATGTATTCACATCATAGTCACAGATAACCACATATGTTTTCTATACATCACGTAAGTGGTTTTGTTAATATACAAACCCAACTTACTAAAAGTCTGTGTGTTGAATAATGAATCAGACACTAGTTTCTTACCCATGAAATTTATTTTAGGGCTAGATCCTTTCAACAATCAAAACACCTTCATGTATTGATCTTTTGTTGTGAAAGTCTCTCTTATTCCTTCAACTCCCTTGGGATTAGAGATAACTAAACTTCCCGATCTCAATTAATCGTTCTTCCTCGCATGACCAATACCACAACCGATGTAGTATCAATTAATCGAGGATTCGATTATCTCTCACTAGGGCGCAGTGTGAGTTTACCAACTCCACACAAATTTCATGCTCATTTTAAAAGCAAAGTTTAAGTACAACTGCAGTATACCTTCAGACTACTCAAATCAAACTTGAGTACCTTTATGCTCGAAACACATTCAAGTCTATTGCTCGACTCAAGTTTGAGTGCACTGCTCGACTCAATTTCAGGTTTACCCTTTTAGTTTGAGTTAAATTCCTTCCGACTTGAACAACTTGATTCAAGTCTCTCATGATGACTTTTCATCTCAAGTACCTATCAAAATTCATATGGTCGTTGAATTTTTAGGTTTTCGTCCACCCACCACATTGAGTTGGTTTTATTAAATATCCCCACACGTGTTAAGTTTCTCAAAACCTCGTGTCCAAATGTATTAGGATTCCTCTTCTCATAATTCTAAGGCTTTCCCAACCAAATTCTTGAGATTTTTCCCTGAATTCTTTGATTACAAGTAATCAGAGTTTTTATTATAGTCATGATAACTCATGCTTTAGGGTTTATACCATGGTTCACAAGAACCAATACCCTAGACATAGTCGTAAACTAATGTCTTCACGTTCACATTTTCTAGGTCATACAAAATAACCAGATATGTCGAATGTCGAGCCCATATGCTCTATCCATGCAATCTAAAAATCGATACTCGTGAGTCATATGCTCGTAAACGATCAATGAAGATAGCCAATTATCGGGACAAGCCTTCTTAAACCTTTCATTGCATCAAAAGGGAACTTTCCCAAAAAATTAATATAATCATAGCATATAGAAGCATAACACAATTTTAGACACATCATAGATCTAAAATTTTTGTTTATGCAGCTAAATCAAGTCCCTAAATGAACGAGAATACATCATGGATCAAATAACTCAATGTCACATCCTTCATTCATGCACGAATATATTACACTCTTGCCGAGAGATGTCATGTTTAAGTGCAAATGAAGTTTACCATTTTATCGCATGCGATTCTCAGACCAAGCATATAAAAGTCATGAATCACTAGCAGCACATTCTCACACAAATATGGTTTAAATCTTTAACCAACATGAGCAGCCCACACAACCAAATTATTATACCATGAAAAATAGGTATTTCAACATTTGATCAAGTATTTAAACAAATACTATAACATTTTGAGGGCTTAAGAAATTTAAATGTCTCATAATTTTCAACACACATGCACTGCTTTCATGTAATTTCATAATTAAAAAGAATAGTAATGATTGATTCAATATTCCAAACTCATGACATTTTTTCTAACTTTAAGCTATTCATGCAAAGAATCAAATATGATTTATTACCATATCAACATTTAATCTCATAAGCATGAATATCACGGAATTAACATATTTCCATAATTACGCCATGTAATTTAACATACATGCTCAACTCATTTTTCCACATAATTAAGGGATTAATATAACCAAATCCATTCACTATCAAATTCGATAGCCTTAGTGTGCTGGACATATATGTGCAAATATTATTCACATAACTCTCTTTGTAACAAAGTCATCTTCACGTCCAGGTTCACGCAGATGGTTATCAAATATAATCCAAGCAATATATGTATATATAGCATATGCCATGATTCACTTTAATTAACGTGTATACGAATCATAGTTTGCAAAACCGTGGTTACAACTCTTGACTCTTTCAGTTTGTCAAGCAAATCCTACTGTATCTCCATACCAAGTTTCTCTTCCATGAAAGATATACAATCGTGTATACTCGGATTCACCAATGTGTACATGCAAAATTATTCATCATTAAATATAAGTACACATCAAATATCGTAGTATAATATTTTAAATAATTATACATAACAAATTGCTCAATATGATTTTGTTGTGAATAACCAAAACCATTAGCATGTATAATTTCACAATTATTTAATTTATGCATGGAAGAACAACACTGCCAAAATAAGTATGCATATTAAAGCAGGAGTATTTCGTAAATAACTGAAACCAATTTGTATGCATATTATTAACCAAACATGCAATCATATATATATATATATATATATAAGTTATTGTTTTCTTTCATAAGTCCTCCTAGTCAAATAGAATTACATCTATTACAATCTAATTCTATATATAAACGAATATGTATTTTAAGCAGAAAACAAAAAGATATTTTATTTTTAAAAGAAGAATTAAGTTATTCGAAGATAGAAGAACAATTAGGTTATAAAATAATAAAGAAAAAATAAAAAATTTAGAACAAGAATTTAAAAAACAAATATGCTCAAACCATCCCAATGCATTCTGGGACAGGAAAAAACATATAGTTTCATTACCATATGAAAAGGATTTTAATGAACAAAACATTTCTACTAAAGCAAGACATGTTCAAATGAATGTAGAATTATTAGAATTATGTAAACAAGAAATCCATGATCATCTAGATAAGAAATTAATAAGAAAAAGCAAATCTTCATGGAGCTGCTCAGCATTTTATGTAAATAAGAATGCTGAAAAAGAAAGAGGAGTTCCTAGGTTAGTCATAAATTATAAACCTTTGAATAAGGTGTTACAATGGATTAGATACCCCATTCCAAATAAGAGAGATTTAATTAATAGATTAGTTAATGCAAAAGTATTTTCAAAATTTGATTTAAAATCAAGATATTGGCAAATTCAAATGGATGAAAAGGATAAATACAAAATGGCATTTGTAGTTCCATTCGGTCAGTATGAGTGGAATGTTATGCCATTCGGATTAAAGAATGCACCATCTGAATTTCAAAAAATAATTAATGATATTTTAATCCCTACTCATCATTTGTAATAGTATATATCGATGATGTATTAGTCTACTCTAGTACAATTGATAGTCATTTTAAACACTTATATATTTTACTAAAAGTAATGAAAGCAAATGGTTTGGTCATATCCGAACCTAAGATGAAATTATTCCAAACAAACATTAGGTTTCTAGGATTCGATATACATTTAGGAAAGATTAGACCCATTCAAAGATCCATTGAATTTGCAGAAAAATTTCCAGATGAGATTAAAGATAAAAATTAATTACAAAGATTTTTAGGATGTGTTAATTATATTTCGGATTTCTTTCCCAAAATTAAGATCATGTGTAAAAATTTATATGAAAGATTAAAATCCAATCCCCCTACATGGTCAAATAAACATACTAACTTAGTAAGAGAAATTAAATTAAAAGCTAAATCATTACCATGTTTAGGAATTCCACATCCAGAAGCATTCATGATAGTTGAAACAAATGCATCCAACATAGGATATGGAGGCATATTAAAACAAAAACATTTAGGAAAAATATCTATAGTAAGATATCATTCAGGATTCTGGTCTAATGCACAAAAAAACTATTCAACAGTTAAACAAGAAGTTTTGTCCATAGTTTTATGCATTTCAAAATTTCAAGATGATTTATACAATAAAAAGTTTTTATTAAACATTGATTGCAAATCAGCAAAGGATATTTTACAGAAAGATGTCAAAAATTTAGTTTCAAAACAGATTTTTGCCAGATGGCAAGCTATTTTATCAGTTTTTGATTTTGATATTCAGTTCATAAAAGGAAAGGATAACTTCCTTCTAGATTTTCTGACTCGTGAATTCCTTACAGGGAACCATGAGTAAAAATTCAGGATCTTCGAGTTCTTCCAATTCCAGAACCAGCAGAGATTATTTTAACCCAAAGTCTCTTACTCCAGCTATTCCATCCCAAGATTTTCCTCCACTTACCTATTCCACCATTGCACAAACTCCACATGCCAGATTTGTTCAAAACAAAACTCCTTCCTTAACTTCAAATTTTACTCCTCTGACTAGAGCTCATACTCCACTTCCCAACACAAAATCCATTCCTACTAGCTCAAAACCTTCTCCAGCTTATTTTGATAAACCTAATCCAGAACATATATTAGTAACCCATTTTGAAACCGAACCAGAAATTCCACAACTAAAAACCTTTGTATCCAGTATATTCTTGCCAACATCTCCCTGGTTGGCCGATGATATCCACAAAACTCAACAGTTTTACGAACTAATTTTGGTAGACACCCAATCTATTGAAATTCAACACATTCACAACCAACGGGACCCCAATAGAATAGAATATTCAAAAATTTACATCAAACAGATATTAGGCCCTAGCCAAATTCCCAGTATTCATTCTCTCAATTCCTTTTCAGTTGATTATTTCCCTTCTGGATTTAATTATGTTGATTACATTCAAGCCTGGTATAGAACTTTCTTTATCAGGTCATTTGACCATTCATGCTTTATTAATTTCCACCAGACATTTAATAAACACATTCCACTTTGGTTCATTGACTGGTGGTGCAAATTTGGACCATCTCAAGATATCCTTCCTCAGCCAATTTTGGAAGGATTTCAGACATTCCAGACCCTTAGCCAGCAGACACTTAGCCAATTCAAACCTTATGAGAAAGACATATTATTCCATGCTATTTTCAGAGTTCCTTGGATATTTGCTTGGAGCTTTCAAATCAAATCAGTCCATCCTGCCAGACCCTTTTCTCTGGTTCGTCAATACAGAATAAAATGGTGGGGTAATTTTAAACCAGAATTTTGCTCCCCCAAGGCAGTTACTCATTACTTCCAGACAGGAGAAAAATTAAAATTTTCATTCAAACCAATTATTCAACAAACACTTCCTTCACCTATTCTCATGTACCCTCAGATCCCTTGCCCAACACCAATTAGGCAAGTCAGTACTTTCCAACAAATTCCAGCAGCAATGGTGAATCCACAAGTAGAACAGGATGAAGACCTCCAAAAAAATCTTGAATTCTACAAACAATTGGTCAGTCAAAAACAAGCTATCAAGAACGAAGCAGATTCTCAAATGGATGATCTTTTCCAAGACAGCCAAGATCCCTTTGAACTGTAAGGGAGTAAGCAATGACATATTCCACAATTCAGGAGGGACCCAAACTCCACTTTGCCAATAGACAGAGGCCAGTGGTGGATCCCAGCTTCCACCAAATTCAACTCAATCAGACAGAGGATAATGGTGGGAACCACTTTCCCACTACTTCAATCTGCTAAGAGATAATGGAGGGCCCCATTTTCCACTCAACACAAAAGGAGAGGCCCAGATTCAAAACAGCAGATCAACGGTTAGGATTAATGGATCCTAAACTCGGATCCCAAATTGTAATAGATTAGAGTTTCAAAATTTTTCTATAAGTAGGAACGTTTCAATTCATTTAAGGACACGCTTGAATTATCGCCCTTTTGTACTTTCTTACAATCTCCTCCATCTAAGCTCAACGTACAAACTTGAGTTCCTTATCCAAAGTAAGCCTAAGCCTATTTCAATATAAGAGAAAATTTTATTCAATCTCTGATTGTTCAAGTTCATACAGTTTATATTATTACTGTTTTAAATTACTATTGTTTTCAATTTTAAGTTTACATTACTCTTTACTGTTTTCTTAACGATCCAAGTGCAGAATGGTATATATACTTCCGCATGCATGTTACGTGTGTTCCATGCACAATTTTTTTTTTTCATGCATATTACGTGTGCTTCATGTATCACAAACATAAATTAAGGCATGCACTCACGCATATTTTAATTGATATAAGGCATATGATTTATCACACCAGGCATGCAAATTTCGCTTGTATGCAATTTCTATTAACATATAGCATACATCTCCATAATTTTACAAATAAATATGGCATGCATGGTATAGCATCCAAATTCGATCGGCAGATATACTAGATTTCTTTCGCGACATAAGCATTCGACATGCAATTTTTAATTCAACATATTCCAATAAAGTATTATTCATTTCAAGACTGTTGGACATATATTGATTTTATCATGTGAAAATTAAATAATGAAAATTGAACAAGCAATTTACATATGCAAGAATAATATACGTTTATTAATTATTCAAGCATACAATCAGAAAGCTTAAATTACAAATAATTAAAGCAATACATGGGAGAAATAAATCACGTTTCAATCAATAACAAATTTAGAATATGGAGGGACTTGAGAAATGGTGCAAAAACTTCTGACTGACTTAGAGGCTCTATTTATACTGCTCTAAGAGACCCTAATCATGGAAACATGATATTCTGATTTTATGTAATTAGAGAAGAATATTCTCCAATCACCAACTCACCAAATCCGATAAATTCCATGAATACTCGAATCAAATCTGCTGGAAAAGGAAGAAATATTTGCACAAATATTTTTTCATCGTATTAAACATGGTAAACCGCATATTTATTTAAGACAAGATATCTCACAAAATATGAAAGTATTTTGTTCTTATCTCTTAAGAATTACACACAAGAAATTCCATATATACTATGCGGTTGGGTCTTCTAGAGACTTCCATGCAGTCCATACGTATTTTGGACAGTCCAGAGAAAAATTAATCTGGGTCAATTTCCACCTAATTCTTTCTCTTTCAAGAGTGACATTTCAAAACATCAATATCTCATTCACCCTTGATTCGTTTTAATAGTTTAAATAGTCGATTTTATAGTACTCGCGGAGGAGAACCCAAAAATGACATCTACCGACCCAAAATCTGTTCGAGTCCCATTCAAAACGATGCCCAAAAGTTGACGAATTTCAACCTTTTAACCATCGTTTTTTTTTAATTAAAACCACCATTAGGTGGGGGGATTTTTTATGGCTCCCCAAGCCTCCAACTTGGGATTTAATTCCCATAGAGTTAGTCAGATAGCTAGATACATGGGCGAATTGGACACTAGTTGTACCAATTCGAACAGGCTTAGGCATATGCCATTAACAAAAGAAAGCCTGTACAAAAGAATGAAGAGTTGTTTCTCTAAACATATATGCAAATCAGAGAGAAAAAAGGAGTAGCCCTTCTGTTTGTGTAAGACTCCATAACCCCTAGTGTCGAATTACACTCCAGCCTAGCATGTCCTGTTTTATGCCCTGATTCTTCTCCAAGAGTGTAGGTTATCCTTCCAGAGCTTTTCTCTCAGTTGTAGGATGCTTCTGAGATCAGTGAAATGCTGTGATTCCCTCCTCTGTTGTCCAAACTTTGCTAAGAAGTCTGCAGGTCCATTGATTTCTTTGTAGATATGGGAAGCTCGAAAACTGTTCTGCCTCATTAAGTCAGCCACTTGTCTGGCCAGTTGAAGACAATTCCATAGAGGCTCTAATTTACCATTGATGATGCTCACTGCAAGTTGGCTATCCATCTCCAATGAGACATTATTGAAACCATTTTCCACTGCCAATTGAATGCCCTGTAGGGCTGCTTGAAGCTCCACCTGCAAAGGGGAAACACCCTGTGTTAGTTTGTAAAATGCAAGTCTGAATCTACCCCCTGTGTCTCTTATGAGCCCCCCTACTGATGAGGAGTTTTGTTTAAAAGCTGCATCAACATTCAATTTGAAACCACTATCAGGGGGCTCCCACTTGATAGGGATTAGTTTTGTAGGTGGGGGTGGATTCAGAAAAGAAATTAACCCTCTTTGAACCCATATGCTATCAGAGAGATGGCCAGAAGTAGGTGGTCTAGCTATAGAGATAAGTCTACAGTTTGCCTTAACCTGATTCCAGGTATGAAGAGGGGTTATCTTAACACCCTGGTATAATGCCTGACCCCTTGCTTTCCACAGTACCCACAGAATTAAACAAGGCAGAGAGCAGCACAGAAAACCATGCAATTTTGACAGATGTGTAATATTCCAGTAAGTTGTTAATCTATCACATAGATTAACAAAATGAACCTGTGGTAGTTCTAAAATAGCATGCATTTGTTTCCATATGAAAGAAGCATAGGGGCATGTGTTAAAAAAATGTTGCAAAGTGTCCTCATGCTCACAGAAAGGACACTTGGATACATTAACAATCCCAAAATCAGTAAGCATATCATCCATAGGCATCAAGTTGTTAAGAATTCTCCAAGTAAGAAATGAGATCTTCACTGGTAGATTTAGAGACTGTACCTTCTTCAATGATGTAGATTCTCTATGCCTGTGTCTCAGGCTTCTATAAGCACTTTTAACCGAAAACTTACCTTGTGGACTTGGTGTCCAGACCATGATATCCTCATCTTCAGTAAAAATTTGCTCCTTTTGCAGCTCCTGTAAAATATCAGCAGAGATGTATGGTGCCAGAAAAGATAGTATTGGTGCCTTGTTAGTATAGAAATCTCTAACTGTCAGATCAGGATGCAAGGGGCCCCTACTACCCAACTTGTCAATCAGAATTCCATAACCTAGCCAGTTGGAACCCCAAAAGCTGCAGGTACCTCTTCCTAGAACTATTCTGGTATGGTTTTCTGCAAAGTCAGAAACTGACTTCACTCTCTTCCATGCATCAGAAGTTCTTCTATGGCTTAGGAGGGACCAAAGAAACTTGGTCCAGGGTGCTGTGCCCTGCTACATTTTCCACCATAACTTGAGGGAGTATGCATCTATAGTGGAGTCTAAATTTTTTAAACCAATCCCATTTTCTTCTTCTGGGAAAGCCATTCTTTCCCAGGATCTCCAATGCTTATGCTTCCTTCCTTCTGTTTCCCCCCATAGAAAATCTGAGCATAGCATTTCAATTTTTCTGAGAATGAAATTAGTTGGCTGCATCACAGCAAATACATGTTGAGGTATGGAGGAAAGAACATACTTGATTAGTATTATCCTTCCACCTCTGGATAACCATTTTGAGTTCCATGTATGAATTCTAGCACTTATAGCTTCTAGGAGGCCATGGAAATGTGCATTTAGCTTTCTACCCTTGTAGATAGTGCAGCCTAAATACTTAAAGGGGAAACTACCCTCCTGCATTCCCAGGATGCTCTTAATTTTTCTTTTTTGTGCTCTACTGCTTTTGTCACCTGTGTAAAAACTGGATTTCTGCATGTTTACCTTCTGCCCAGTTGCCATTTCAAAGGAAGTAATAAATGCAGCAAAATTTTTGAGAGACTTGTCAGTTGCTTTAAGAAAAATACATGTGTCATCAGCATAAATCAGGTGTGTAAGTGGGGTAGTGTGCTGTGGCAGATGAAACCTAGCTAAAGTACCATACTGGAATAATGTATGAAGCTTCCTAGACATGAGTTCAGTCAAGATGTTAAACAAAAATGGTGACAGGGGGTCACCCTGTTTGAGTCCTCTTGATGGCTTGAAGAAACCATAAGATACTCCATTTATTATGACTGAGAACCATGCAGATGCAATGTTAGACATAAGTATTCTAACCAAAGAGCCATGAAATCCCAGTTTAAGCAGTAAAGAATTTAGAGCAGTCCAGGAAACCCTATCAAAAGCTTTTGTCATGTCTAATTTGAGGATAAGGTTGAGACACTCATTATCTTTCTATAAAAATCTAGTAGATTCTTGCATCAGGATAACATTGTCTGCTATTTCCCTCCCTTGAAGGAATGCTGATTGTTCACTTGATATAAGTGAGGGCATCAGCTGTTTTATCCTCTCCATCAGAATCTTGGAGCAAACTTTATTGCTAAAGTTTGAGAGACTGATTGGTCTGAACTCACTAAAGTTTGAGGGGTGCTGTTTTTTGGGGATAAGGACTATATGAGTGGATGCCATTGCCCTTGGAATTGGTTTACCAGCTTGAAAGTCTCTTACTGCCTCAGTAAGGTCTTGGGCTATGATGTCCCAACTGTTTCTATAAAACAGTCCATGAAAGCCATCAGGTCCACTTGCACTGTGTTCTCCAAGACTAAATACTGCTGCTTTGACCTCATCAGTAGTAACTGGTTTCAAGAGCTCTGTATTGGTCTGAGGAGTAATCAAGGATGGAATGTCTTTGAGAAAGAAGGCTAGGTTTTCACCATGCATGTCTGTATTCTCATCCTGAAGAAGATTTTTAAAAAATCTTTCCCCTGCACTTCCAATAGCATCCTGGTCAGTTAACCAGTTCTGATGCTCATCCTTAATCTTTTGTATGGACAGTCTAGAGTGCTTCTATTTTACAGAGTTGTGGAAGAACTGGCTATTGCAGTCCCCTTCTTTCATCCATCTAACTCTACTCTTTTGTTTCCAGAAGGTGTCTCTCTCCTTGATTTTGGTTAGAAGTTTAGTTCTAGCAGTATTAAGAGCTTCTAGGGTTAAGAGGTTATCAAGTTCATCATTCTCAGTCTCCAGTCTGTCTACCTCCTGCTCTGCTTCTTTTATGTTTTGAAAAACATCTTTGAATACCTCTCTGTTCCACTGTTTAAGAAAAACTTTAAGCCTTTTGAGTTTATTACAAAATTTTGACATTCCATAACAATCTATAGGCTGCTCCCAGTTATTCCTTAAGACCTGTTAGAAGCCCTCTCTTATGTACCACATATTTTGAAACCTAAATGGCTTTGGGTAGGTTTTGGCCTGGTTGTTTAAGCTCGCTAAGAGTGGGCAATGGTCTGATGTGGTTCTATTCAGTACCTGGATTGAGGTGTTTGGGAAGATTTGCCTAAGTTTTGGGTTAAATAGACCTCTGTCTAGTTTTTTGGAAACCTTTTCTTTAACTTTTGTTTCTTTCCCTTTCAATCTGTACCCAGCCCATGTGTAAATGTTTCCCACTGTGTGAGGTTCCTCCAAATCCATAGCATTTATGAAGACATCAAAGTCCATTATACTATCTATTTCAGGATTAGAAGAGCCATTGTACTCGGAAAGAGTTCTAATTACATTGAAGTCTCCTATCAAGAGATATGGTAAGGAGGGTAAATTTAGAATTCTGCCATACATCTCTTGTCTTTCTAGCCTAGAGTGCTCAGCATAAACTACAACTAGATGCCAGGCTTTCCCTGGGTCCTGGTTATCAATTCTGAGTACTATAAAATTGGGATCATTATGGATGAGTTGAGTGTGTATATTAGTGTTCCACATAATCCATATTTTCCCTGATTCAGATGCTAAACTAGAGTGGAAGTGTAAAATCTTAGTGAAGCCATCTAAAGTGTTATGTTTCTGCTTAGGTTCAATAATGGCTAAGATATCAGGTCTATGGACTAAACCTAATTCTTTTATTCTATCCACAGAGGTGGTTAATCCATTAACATTCCATGCTAAGAGTTTACAATTCATGGGAAATGTTTTGTTTTGCAGCTAGCCTAGAACTGATTCTGTTAGGTTGGGTGAAGAAGGTGGGTTTCTTCTTCTCAACCTTTCCAGTTTGATTCTGCTGGTCATCATTGGCTATATTAGGTACTACAGTCACTGAAGGCACAGAAAGAGCAGCAGAAATATGAGCTAGAGCTTGTACAGAGGTATCAACTAGAGGAGACACATTGTTATGATTCATGGCATCCATATTATAAGTGTGCACATCATTTACATCCTGAGGATCTCTATTAGAAATTCCAATCTCAGACTCTTTTCCAGGCATATTGACAGCAGATAATATTTTTTTCCACTTTCTCCACATCATTATCTATATGCTCATCATCATTCTCAATCACAGGCACATTATCATTCTCAATGACAGGCATATTCTCATCCTCATTCATAACAGGTAAACTTTTGGAGGGAGAATGTGGAACCTGTTTAATGTGACTCTTCTCAGCATTAGCCAAGGATGCATCATTTTGGATGCTTACTTCCATAAGGTCCATTTCGAGATCCTCAGCTTGCCCCTCAGTTTGTTCCTCTTTTTCCTGCGCCTCATCCAAAAGTTGAAAACGATTAGTAGTTTGGAAAATAAATTGACCAGAAGTACCTGTTCTCGATGGAGATATGAGATCATCCAAAGAACATCCTTTTTTTATGGCCCAGATTTTGCTGGTGAAGGTGAGGGTGAATCCTGGACGATCAGTCCTTTTCCTTTGTCTAAAGGTGGTTCCTCCATGGTGATAGCATCCAGGAAAACATCCTCCTCCTCCTCCTGGATTTTGTGAGGGTCTGCTCCCTCTTTCTTTTTCCAGACCTCCACAGGCTTTTTCCAAAGGTCTGGATTTTGCGGAGGTTTCTTGTGGGCACCAGTGATTGGGGCTTGGCCTTTTGGTACTAGCTCTTTTGCTGTGTTCTTGGTGGCGCCAGGGCCTGTTTGTAGAGCTGCTTGTGCCCCATTCCTCATTCTACAGTTTGACCCATTGTGACCCAATTTCTTGCATTCCTTACAGTAATGGGGGGGATCCTCATAAGTGATATTGTAGTACTTGTGTTTTCTCAGGGTCCCTAGTCTAACTTTAACAGGAAGTGGCTTCCTAAGGTCGAATTCTACACTCATTCTGACTCTAGAAGGTCTTGATAAATTCTCCGTTGGGATATCAGCATAAAGAAACTTGCCTAGAGACTCACCAATACCTTCTATGGCATCCGGGTGAAAGAAGTGTGTCGGTGGCAGCTCGACATTGATCCAGATGGGTGCAAATGGGGGTTCCTCATCAATGTCGAAATCTTTGGTCCACTTTAGTATCCTCATTACCGTTCCTCCAAGATTCCATGTGTATCTGCTCCAGCAGCGATGCAGATCCTCGTCTAGGTCGAAGGTGATTCTCACGTGCCTCGCATCCAGAGCAGTGATTTTGTATTCCCCTTTGAATCTGATTGTCTGAAAATGGTGCCGGAGAAATGGTAAAGTTGGCCGACCTCTGGTGAATTTACCCACTAGGGCATCGTTGAATGGCTCGGCGATGAGGTCGATTTCCTCCTCCGTGAAGAAGCAGCATGGTTCCCCTTTGTATGACAGTTGAGGTTTGAGATTCAATTTCGTGAGCTTTGATGTCGTTTTCTATCTGGGTTGCTCTTTTGTTTGAGGCAGTCAGCGTAGGCCAGTGGCGGGCTGCCTCCGGGTGGAGGAGCCGCCATGGGAGGTTGTGTTGTTGAAGAACGATGGTGGCGATATAGCCGTTACAGTAGAGGTTATGGTGGTGATTGGTGGGGATTGGTGGCGCTATGCAGTTAGAACGGTAGTGTGTGTGTTCGCACTATAATTCGCACGCAGTTAGCTGGAGAGAGCACCTTTTAACCATCGTTTTCCAACATTAGGTATATGATGTTTTTGTTTGGCGAGCTGGGGTTTTCCTTCGAGTTTATGTAAGTCACACAGGTTTTCGATTTCGGAACACTATCCGGAGCAAGAAACCCTAACTTCCTATATAAATTCTGATTGCAGAATGTTTTGCCGGAAATGTGAAAATTAAATCAAAATCAATTTACTATAAGAACATATAGAATTTGATTGAATTTTGTTTTTGATTGCATCGCATTTTGTATTTCAAATGTACACCCGAATGAGGAACACGTTCCTTTCTAAGCGCTTATCAACCGTAAGGGGGTTCCGAGTTCGGAATAGTTACCGGAAAATTAATGTGTGCAACTGCATATTTAGTTGGGGTAGGTGTACATTAGCCACTTCTTGTTAAACCATAAGTATCCAAACCCACAATGCTAAACGAGCTGTGCGATCATGATAAAGCATTGACAGAAAACATGTTATCTAATCAAGTCATTACTTTCCTGTTTAGTTTCAAGCTATTTTTAGACATAGACATAGTCAATAAGGATGCTAGTTGTCTTTCACATTTGCAGGAAGTTTGTTTCCATTTTTTGTTTCGTGACTTAGCACGTGATAGACGTTGCAAGTTTGTAGGCGTTAGTGGGTTCGATATTATCGGACAAGTCGTTGTAAAATTGTGTATATGTGGAATATAATGAAGGAGAAAAAAAATAGAACTTTTACTGCACCAAAAATCTTAATAGTTATTTTCTCTGTCTTTGTATTTGAAAACCAACATTTGGTATCAGAGCTTTCTTCTTTTTGATCTAGGAGACCATGTCCGCTGAGAACTCACCGATACGGGCACGAGGACGGAGCCGGGGATGGAGCGTCATCCAGAGGAATGGCAACGATGTCGTCATTCACGAACGAATCGTGCAGGAGTGGACAAATCTCGGCGGCAACATCGTTTACCCCACTCTGACGGCGATAAACTACATCGAGTGGGCCCTAGTCATGAAGATCAACTTACGGGCGCAGGGTCTCTGGGAGGCTGCGTCCGGCACCGGAGAGCCGAGCGAACGTGAAGACATGGTGGCACTCTCGGCGCTGATTTGTACGGTGCCACCGGAGATGGTGCCAGCTCTCACCGTGAAAAACACAGCACACGAAGCATGGGAGGCAATCCGGATGATGCGAGTAGGGGTGGATCGCTTGCGGGAGGCGACGGTACAACGACTGCGCAAGGAGTTCGAGCAGATTACGTTCAAAGATGGCGAGTCACTCGATGCGTTCGGCATGCGCATCACCGGCATCGTCAATAATCTCCGCTCTTTGGGTGACACCGTCGAGGAGATAAAGGTGGTCCAAAAGTTTCTGCGGGAGGTGCCGAGGCAGTACGCACATATCGCATGCTCGATCGAAACATTGCTTGATCTGGATGGCATGACGGTCGAGGAGTTGATCGGTCGGCTCCGATCGGCTTCTGAGCGGTGCTCCATCAACACCACGGGCAACTCCAGCGGACAGGTTCTTCTCACGGAGCAGGAATGGATTGCACGCGGGAAACAGCGCGAGCAAGGGCACGGATCCAGCCCCGGAACCGGCGGAAAGGGCAAGCCCAAATGGAAGGGGAAGCAGCAAAATTATGGTCGCGATGGCAGCCAGCGTGCTTCTAGCGGTGATCGAGATATGACTAAGATCAAGTGTTACAATTGTAACAAGTTCGTCGGCCATATTTCCAAGGACTGTCCAGAACCGCGACGAGAGCGTAAGGAACGGGCAAACCTTGTGCAAGAACAAGAGGATGAGGCAACGCTACTTGTGGCGAGACTACACTCTCTCACAATCGGGAGTCAGGCAGCCGACGGTCAGGTGTTTTTCAACGAAACCCGATCACAAGCTAGGTCGACGAAGCAAGCCAGCCAATGTGACACAACGTGGTTCCTGGATTCAGGAGCAAGTGCTCACATGTGCGGAAGGCGTGATCACTTCTCCGAGTTGGACACAAACGTGCGAGGCTCCGTCAAGCTTGGAGATGACACATCCGTAGAAATTGAAGGCATTGGCACGATCCTCTTCACGTGCCGGAACGGTGAGCACCTTAAATTAGCCGAGGTGTACTATATATCTCGGCTACATAGTAGCATCATTTCACTTGGTCAGCTGGACGAGAGCGGATACAAAATGAAGATCCGGCATGGATGGCTTCAGCTGCGGGACCAAGACGGGTGCTTAATCGCGCGGGTGCCGAGGAACCGAGGGTGCCTTCACCTGAACTTGGCACGGCCCGTGTGCCTTGCGGTGTACGGAAGCGAGGATGGATGGCACTGGTATGAACGGTACGGCCATGTACATTTTGAGGCTCTTCGGTACCTTGCTCGTGACAAAATGGTGCATGGATTACCTCTGATTGGTGATGTCGAGCGACTGTGTGATGCCTGCCTCGCCGGGAAACAAAAGTGTGGTTCATTCCCTCGCCAAGCCTGGAACCGTGCAAGCGAACAACTTGGACTTGTGCACGCTGACTTGTGCAGACCAATCGAGCCACAAACTCCCGGAGGTAAACGATATTTTCTACTCATGGTTGATAATTTTAGCAGATATATGTGGATTAGTTTGCTTGCCACAAAGGACCAAGCGGGTGAGGCGATCAAGAAGATCACGGCAGCAGCCGAGCTGCAAAGCGGGAGCAAGCTGAAGATGTTGCGCACCGACCGTGGTGGTGAGTTTACTTCCCAGGGACTTGGAGAGTATTTCGCCGAACGTGGAGTTCAACGGCAGCTGACGGCACCATACACACCGCAACAAAACGGAGTGGTTGAACGCCGCAACCAAACCGTCGTTGGTATGGCGCGTTGTCTGTTGAAGACAAAGGGGGTGCCGGTAAAATTCTGGGGAGAGGCCATGACGACAGCGGTGTATCTTCTGAACCGAGGGACGACGAAAAGCGTCACCGAAAAAACTCCATACGAAGCTTAGCACGGACGTCAACCAAGCGTGAAGCACTTTCGTGTCTTCGGGTGTGTTGCTCACGTTAAAGTCGCGGCCCCAAATTTGAAGAAACTGGATGACAGGAGCACACCGATGGTTTTGTTCAATTACAAGCCAGGCACTGCAGCATACCGGGTATATGATCCAGCCACGGAGTGAGTCAGAGTCTCTCGCGACGTCGTCTTCGACGAGGATGCAGCATGGGACTAGACTCTTCCAGGGAGTGAGCAAAGACGTGATCATTCTGGAGAAAATTTCTCCGTTGAGTGGTTTGTTTCTCCCGTTGTGGGTACAGACTTGAACTGGAGCACGACGCACGCAGAGAGAGCATCGTCTTCGAACGCCGGAATCTCCACCAGAAACGAAGTCGGAGACGTGCCCTCACCAGTCACTCCAACTACTTCGGTTGCACCTCCACCGCCGACGGTGGAGTTTATATCCCCACCGACCGGTGCGTCAGAACCATCTCCGGGTGAGGAGGCGCCTCACCGGTACCGTACGCTAGACAGTCTGTTCGATGCAACTGTCCCTGTTGAAGCAGAAGACGACGAACAGTGTCTCCTCATCGCCGACGAACCGGCGTCCCTTGTTGAAGCCGAGAAGGATGAAGGGTGGAGAGTTGCGATGATGGAGGAACTTGCAAGCATCGAAACAAACCAGACTTGGCGCCTCACCTCTCTACCACCGGGACACCGCGCCATCGGACTCAAGTGGGTGTTCAAGCTCAAAAAGGATGCGAATGGGGAGATGGTGAAACGAAAGGCACGTTTGGTGGCAAGGGGATATGTGCAGTGGCAGGGGGTGAACTATGAAGAGGTGTTCGCTCCGGTCGCAAGGATGGAAACCGTGCGAGTGCTGATCGCGCTCGCGGCTCACCATGGTTGGCCGGTCCATCACATGGATGTGATGACCGCCTTCCTCAACGGAGAACTGATCGAGGAAGTGTACGTCGAGCAACCACCGGGTTTTGTCATCAAAGGCGAGGAGCGCAAGGTTCTCCGACTTCAAAAGGCACTTTACGGACTTCGTCAAGCTCCGAGAGCGTGGAATGCGAAGCTGGACGCAAGTCTTCGCAATCTGGGGTTCGAGCGGAGTGAGGCGGAGCATGCTGTTTACCACCGGGGCAACGGGGAAGATTTTCTTCTCATCGGAGTTTACGTTGATGATCTCATAATCACCATAGCCTCAATCGAAGAAGTGCCCAGATTCAAGACGGAGATGACCAGCCTTTTCAAGATGAGTGATCTCAGTTGCCTCAGCTATTACTTGGGAATCTAGGTGAAGCAACGGGATGGAGAAATTACTCTCTGTCAATCTTCTTACGCAAGGAAGCTTCTTCAAAAGGCTAGAATGGAGGAGTGCAATCAATGCGCGGCTCCGATGGAAGCACGGCTTAAGCTGAGCAAGACCGTAGACGGGAGACCGGTGGATTCCACGCTATACCGCAGCATCGTGTGAAGTCTCAGGTATCTAGTTCACACACGGCCGGACATCACTTATGCGGTTGGTTACGTCGGCCGTTTTATGGCGAAACCCAACACTGAACACTTGGCAGCCGTGAAGCATGTGTTACGTTATGTGGCGGGAACTCTAAACTTTGGAGTCTCATATGGAAAAGGCAGTGGACCTTTGGCTTTGACAGGTTATAGTGATGCTGATTTAGCCGGAGACGTCGACGATAGGAAGAGCACGACCGGCTTGATCTTCTTCCTCGGAAAATCTCCAGTGAGCTGGCAATCACAGGAACAACGAGTGGTAGCAATTTCGTCGTGTGAATCAGAGTATATTGATGCCGCCACCGCCGCCTGTCAAGGAATTTGGCTTAGTAGATTGCTTGGAGAATTGCAGAATGAACAGCCACAAGCGCCGACGTTGTTGGTGGACAACAAATCGGCGATCAATCTTATCTGAAACCCCGTGTTTCATGATCGTAGTAAGCACATTGACACCCGGTACCATTTGATTCGAAATTATGTGGAACAGGGTAATCTTGAGATCGACTACATCAACACGGAAACTCAGCTCGCTGATATTCTGACAAAGCCTCTCGGACGAGTTCGTTTTCAGGGACTAAGGGGCAGAATTGGTGTTGCTGACATAGAGTAGGTAACGACAAGATTAAGGGGGTGTTTTGTTATCTAATCAAGTCGTTACTTTCCTGTTTAGTTTCAAGCTATTTTTAGACATAGATATAGTCAATAAGGATGCTAGTTGTCTTTCACATCTGTAGGAAGTTTGTTTCCATTTTCTGTTTCGTGACTTAGCACGTGATAGACGTTGCAAGTTTGTAGGCGTTAGTGGGTTCGATATTATCGGATAAGTCGTTGTAAAATTGTGTATATATGGAATATAATGAAGGAGAAAAAAGTAGAACTTTTACTGCACCAAAAATCTTAATAGTTGTTTTCTCTGTCTTTGCCTTTGAAAACCAACAAAACATCCAGAATGAAAAGGAAAATGCAACAAAAACGGCTATTGGAGCTGCCATAAATTAAAAGGTCATTTGAACTCAACAAAACGGTGATTGATTCTTCTAATAACAACCAAACGAAAAGGGCCATTAATTTTCAGATTAAAGTGGTGAGGAATATCACTCATGCCTTTGCTTCAATAGCCATCGTACATGTTCGGAGTGATTGATGTTGATCCAGCAGGCAAACGGTTGCCACCACTGTCAACATTTATTGAGAAAAGGAATAGGAATTAATGGCGGCCATTAACTTACCAGCTTGCTCTGTGGTGAGACTCTTCAGCTCTTCCATCGAATCCCTCAGTTGCTCGAGTTCATGCAAGCCAAGTGGGGAAGGGTACTCGTCCCGCCACCAACAGAGGCGGTTATGCACGGCGGCTCTTCGGAGCATCCCATCAAGCAACTCGCCCCTCCTCTTTGCCAACTCCAACTCACTTTCAATAAAAGTCAATTGAGAGTTCAACTCCCGAACCACGCTATTGCCCTGGTGGCCAATGGCGTGGCGGCCTGAGCGCTGCGGAGGAGGGTTCAGATACTTATCGATGATGCAATCGACGTTGGGGGTGCCGAAGGAGAACGCTTTCCCCGCCGGAGAAAAAACGACGAGGGCCAACTCCACATCGCATAGGGTGCTGAGTTCGTGCGCTTTCTTGTAGAGACCAAACCGTCGCTTCGAGAAGGTAACTTGGAGATGACTTTTTTTCTCTATTTTTGCGATCTTGATCTTTTGACGACCCATGTTAGGTTTTTTCGCCATGGCCAAAACACACAAGGAGAATGGTATAGTTATGGATTGATTTTCTTTTGCTCGTTGTGGATAACAAGATGAAGAATTTATAGGGTTGAGAGAATGCATGTAACCTGATGAATAAATTACTTGATTTATCATCCCTGATTTGGGAGTTTCAAAAATCTTGTATCTTAACTTCTGAAATGAATATTAGAAGTTACTTTACTTGTTTCTATTGATGGCCATTATTTTAAGATGGGGTTTTAAACGTTACTTTTACAAGTTCCAAAGTCAACCCCTTTTTTAACAAAATTTCAAGTTATTCAAATTGTGAATAGTTAACTAGAAATATCCTTCTTCATAAATTTATGGCCATAAGGATTCGCATCATTTTATTGAATTATACTATGTAATATGTTTATAGATAAGGATTTTTATTTTGTTTAATTTTTTCTAAATAAAAGCTTTTGAAAATAACACTATTTTTTATCCCTTAAATTGATAGTATTAACTATTGTTTTTACTATTGCTCCAAATATTACCCTACTGATCTTGGAATTGATACTACTATTCTCTCGTGTTTGCACACATTATTTACAATATAAAATTATGGACGATCTTGGAATTGACACAATTACTCGTGTGTTTGATGACATTAAATTATAATCATTTACATGAAGTCATATATATTTTGAAAATATATGTAATATATCAACTCAAATGTGTTGTTTTTATGATAATGTCTTGCAGAATTTTAATGGTAGAAAAGGTAATATAATAAATCTAAACATAATTCTATAGTGGTAATGAGTCGTCTGTTTGTTTATATAATCTAAAATTGTCAAATGTATGAGTTTAATGGTACACTATTAATGAATTATATTTTAATTCAGTGACTATTGCAATTTGGTCTCTTATCATAGAACTCTAAAGTCACACATCATACTTCTATCAAGAAATATAGTACTTTACCTGTTCTTTCTATTGATTGTCATTATTACGATGGAATTTCAAACGTTATTTCTACCCGTTTGAAGCCAATACCTTTTTTTCTTTTTTTTTTTAAGGTAAGCAATTGAAATTATGAATATTTAAATACATATATTTCTTTATTGGAATTTTGTGGTCATAAATATATGCATCGCTACTATATTACACATGCACATATTAAATTTATGAACTAAAATAAAATATATAGCGTAATTTTTAATTCATAAGTAATAAGTAATAATTAAGAACAAAATAAAAAATATATCATAATTAATAATTTGAATAATTAATAATTCTTAGATCTATATGAGAGTTACATGGAATGCAGTATTTAGATAAATTAGTATATTTGTTACTATTGTATTATATTTATTAATATAATTTTACAAAAATTGACTCGGTCTTTCTTTCTATTTAATAATTAAGTATTGTATATTTAAATGAAGATAAATTATACGTAATTTATATTTAATTAACACCGAGCACGACCCTACTCTACATTTTTAATTTTTTTGTAAAAATACTATCTATTATAAATAATATATTGATAAAAATATATTCATAATTAATCAATAATTATTGAGTTCGTCTCTTGGAATACGGTCTTTTCATAAGTTATGGAAAGATAAAGGTTTAAAATGAAAATTAGAAGAAATGAAGATAAAATTTACGGGTTGCATGAATCGGGTTATACACTGTATAACTACTCACGTTATAATAAATTTTTAATATTGCAATTAGGCAAAGTCTTGGGAAAGACGGTCTTTCCATAGGCTTATGGAAAGACGGGGTTTGATTAGAATAATAAAAGGTAAAAGGTCTCTTATTATATAATAAATTTTGGAAAATTGATTATTTAATTATGGAAATACAACAATATTAATATAAGTAATCACATATATATTAATATTATATTTATATTTATATACACAAGATTTTAAAATAATTATTAATTTAATTTACTATTGGTTAAAAATAGTAACATATTTTTATAAGTTAACCCCAACTCGAGATTACCAAATAATTACCAAATATTTGGATAATACCCGTATATTAACAAATGTTGGAAAGTAGATTGAAGACATACTTAATAGGATGTTAGAGGATTGATTGAAAACATACTTAGTAAGAGATCTGTTCTAAGAGTGCATACAATTATAAGTAATTAATATAAAATTATTAAATTTAAGAGAGAGGGAGAGGGGGAGGATTAATTTCTCCATGGGTAAAACTTCCAATGATAATAAATTTATTTTTTATGTCACTAACAACTCAATACCACTACTAAATTATGATGGTAACTAATGCAATTAACCGTTATAATGATAGGGATAATGTACGTTAATTTAAACTTAAATTATAGATTTGATCATGAAAATAACCGCCAATTTAATAATAAAATTTAAGCCTTGGACAAAAAAACTATGTGACAACTCACTTAAACCATGTTTTTCGTCTAATTTGTACTTCATTAAACTGAAATAAAAATAAGTAGTTAATCAAAAATAAGGGAAAGTCTCTGGAAATGGGCATGTCCATAAACTTATGGACAAGTCGGGGATTATTTTGAAAATTAGGGTTCAGTTTATAATTAATTAAAAATTTGGTATCTGTAGAAATTAAGGGTAATAATGTGTGTGTATTCATGACCTCAAGGTACATTATATAGTAGTACAAAATACCTATACAAGCTAGGAAAAGGAAATAGAATCTAATTATAATTACAAGTAGTATTTATATTCCTTAACACTCTCCCTCAAGTTGGAGCATGGAGATCAGAATTGTTCAACTTTTCAAGTAATGAATGAAACTAGTTACGTCCGAGAGCTTTGGTAAACAAGTCAGCGGGTTGATCTGTAGTGCGGATATGATGAGTAACTATAGTACCAGATAGCACAAGATCCCGGACAAAATGACAATTAACTTTAATATGCTTCGTATGTTCATGGAACACTGGATTTGCTGCAATATGAATAGCAGATTGACTGTCACAAAACAAACGCATAGGAGCAGATTGCGCAACCCCTACATCTTTCAGTAAATACTTAAAACATAACAACTCACAACAAGTAACAGTCATAGCACGATACTCCACTTCAGCAGAAGACCGAGAAACTGTAGGTTGCTTCTTGGACTTCCATGAAACCGGAGAATTGCCAATCACCACAAAGTAACCGGAAAGAGAATGCCGGGTAATTGGGCAAGAAGCCTATTCAGAATCACAGTAAGCAGCCAACTGTAACGCACTACGAGAAGAGAGAAATAAACCTTGACCATGATGGCTCTTCAAGTAGTACAACACACGAACTGCAACTTGCCAGTGAGAAACACAAGGAGACTTCATGAATTGAGAAAGTGAGTGAACTGAATAAGCTTAGGACGTGTGATGGTAAGGTATATCAGGTGCCCAACCAGTCGCATGTACTGCTCAGGATTGTGGTAAAGCGGGACCTCAACACTCGCCAGATCGTGTTGCTGCTCCATAGGAAAGTTAGTCGGTTTAGAGGCAGATAAACATGTATGAGATAAAATGTCCAGGGCATATTTCCGTTGTGAAAGAAACATCCTCTCCTGTGATCTAGCAATCTCTATGCCCAAGAAATACTTAAGCAAACCAAGATTTTCATGTGGAAACAAGAATTCAAGTATTTCTTGAATTCAGAGATAAGCGCAGAAGAGTTACAAGCAATGACCAAATCATCCACATAAACCAGAACATGCAAGGAAAACTAATCCACGGGAAAAAAACAAACAGAGAATAATCTGTTTTACTTTGAACAAATCCAAATGCTCGTAAAGCTTATGCTAATTTGGAAAACCATTTTCTAGAAACCTGACAAAGACCATAAAGAGATTTCTGAAAGTGACATGCCTGACCAGGGGGCACAGCATAGCCCGGTGGAGGTTGCATAAAAACCTCTTCATGCAGATCACCATGCAGAAAAGCATTATGCGCATCCACCTGATGTAGTTCCTAACCACGAATCACTGAAATAGATAAAAATAGGTAAACTGAACTCATCTTCGTAACTGGAGAAAATGTCTTAGAGTAGTCAATCCCTTCAACCTGGGGATTCCCCATAACCACTAGGCGCACCTTATGACACCCAATGGTACCATCTGACTTAAACTTCGTCTGGTAAACCCATTTGCATCCAATAGCCTTCTTATCCAGAGGTAGAGGGGCCATAGTCCAAGTCTGATTGCGCTCAAGTGTAGTGAGTTCTTCAGTCATAGCATCTCATCAATGAGCATGTTATGACACCTCAGAATAAGTAGTGGGATCAGCACTAGAAGTTACTGCACCCAAAAATGTAGAATGCATACTAGAAAAGTTATCACAATTTACATAATCAGTAAGAGGATAGAGAACACCTGAGGCTAGTGATGGCGCATGAGGCATCATGCAGTGGGGGGGTCTTCAGTAGTAAGAGCACAGACATAATCATCACATTCATAGCCTTCCAAATATGGAGAAGGTCGGCGAGCGCGAACACTCTGTCTGAGATGAGGCAACTCAGCGGCGGGAGGAGACTTCGGAACAATCAGAAAAATAGGTGGCAGAGCCGATAGAAGCAGATGGCGAGCAAAATTATCCGGGACCAGAGACACTGCATCAGGCAGCAAAGCAAAAGGAGTCACCAGAGCTAGCGGCGTGGAAGGCACGTGATGCGGAGGCATCTGGGTAGTGCGTCATCAGGCCGGATCGGCAAGGGTTACCGGTGATCTGGGTCGGTTGCTAGAGCTGAAGAAGCGGCCGGTGGTACAGGCGCAGCGATGGCTGGTGGTAAGGGAACAGGCGGCCGGCGGGATAGGCTCAGCGGTGACCGACGGCATAGGGTCGGCAACGGCTAATGGGACCAGTGGTTCTGCAATCTAGCCATTTGACTCTGGTGGCAGCAAAAGTGATGCCAATGGTGAGGTGGTGGCACCGCCGGGATCCACTAATGAGGCTAATGTCGGAGTTGCTGCATACCGAAACTGGTCTTCAAAAAAATCGGCATCCCGACTGTTAAAGATGATGCGGGATTCTAGGTCAAAAGGTGATAGTCTTTCTTTCTAACGGGATAACCAAGAAACAAGCATCGCCGACTTCTTGGTGCAAAAGATTGTAGTTTGGAGTGCGTCCATAAAGTAACTCAAATGGTGTGCGTCCGTTAAGTTGCTTCGTTGGTGTCTGTTTAATAAAAAATGTGGCAGTAAGAACACATTCTCCCAAAAATCAATAGATAGATTAGCTTGAAAGTGTAAAGCACGAGCCACATTTAAAAAATGGCAATGCTTGCGCTCCACGCGTCCATTCTGCTATGGTGTATCAACCATAGAAGTCTCAAAGAGGATGCCAGACTGAGCAAAATAAGATCTCAAGGGTAGAAATTTTGTACCATTATCAGCACGAACATGACAAATGGTGCACCCAAACTGGTTCTTGATCAAAGCACAAAACTCCACAAATCTAGAGGCTACATCTGACTTAGCTACTAATAAGTAAACCCAAACAGCTCGGGAATAATCATCAACTTTAGTTTAAAAATAGAATGCACCACTAGAAGATGTTGTTCTATAAGGCCCCCAAACATCACAATGTGTCAGTTGAAACAAAGAACTAGCATTTGAAAAGCTCAGAGAAAAACTATGTCTATTCTGTTTTGCTATATAACACACGGAGTAAGGTATAGAAGTATTATTTGTGCTAAAATTAAGAGTAGGAACACAAGACAACACCGTAGATGGTGGATGACCAAAGCGTTGATGCCATAAATCGGATAAAGAAACTAAAGCAACTGTCGGAATAGACTGCAGGATAAGAGGATGAACGCGAGGATTCAATAGACGAAGCCAATAACCCCCCCTGCTGTTCACCCACCTAATCATAGTCCTTGTACTAATTTTGATAAAATTAAATAATTTTCAATAAACGAATCTAGACATTTTAAGGCAAATAACAATCTAGAGCGTGATAATAAATGACATCGTAAAGTAGGTATGTAGAGCACATGAGTAAGGGTGACATCGCCAAAGAAAATAGAATCATATTGTGTAGCAGATGACACAGATCAATCAGGCAATATAACATTCACAGAATTTGTAGTAGTGGTAATATAACCCTTGTCACCATTCATGTGATATGAGGCTCCCGAAACAAGAATCTAGGGTAAAGTAGACTTACCTAACTCATGATCAGATAACGAATTAAACTAATTAAATTAATATATGTTTGTACTCCATTGGTCGTCAGATAGAGCAGGACTGAAATTAGATCGAGTAAGGGTGCTAGGGGAGGTGGCCACCTTAAACCCTTTATGCGATGTCACTACACCGGCAAAAATAGCCGTAATATTTCGTGTAATAAATAAATATTAAAAATAATTTCTCAAAATGGACCAGTCAAATGGGTAATATCAACCGAAGAGGAAATATGTGTGTCCCTATACTGGCACGTGGAAACATGCGCTGCTGGAGGAGAGGGCGCATTTTCCTCAACCGCGCGTGACTTCACACGTTTCTGGTGATCACGTGCATGTCTTTCAGAGCAATGAGCAACTTGGTGAACACCGGGATGAGCAAACGAGCACATGGAGAACACCAGGCAGCAGGCGGCGATGTCTTGAGCAAACGAGCAAAAGACGTCAGTCGGTCACAAATGGCACTAGTCGAGCAACAGGCGGATGGCGCAGTCACAAATGCCAACGGCTACAAATTTATCGACGATGATGGACAGTAGGAAACGACGGTCGACAATTGGTGGCAACAAACGACCGGCAGAATGCTAACAGTAGTGAGCGAATGGCTGGCAGTGACAGTAGTCTGCGGACAACGGCGGACTGGTGGTGTAAACCAATGACACCAATTTTCCTTTTTTTAAGTAAGGGTAGAAACTCATCTTGGATCGGCGGCGCGTGGAAGTCACATGCGGACGAAGGTGGAAAATTTAAGACTGAAAATTTAGAGTTTTAGGTTTCAGGATTTTATGCTCTAATACCATGTAGAAAATAGGGGTAATAATGTGTGTGTATTCATAACCCCAGGGTACATTATATAGTAGTACAAAATACCTATACAAGCTAGGAAAATGAAATAGAATCTAATTACAATTACAATTACAAGTAATATATATATATATATATATATATATATATATATCTTAACAGTATCAATTAGAGAAAATCTGTTATGAACCCTTTCTTCTTCCTCATTTTTAGTCTCTGATTTCTCTCTCATTGTTCTTCTCTGTCTCTCTCTTTTTTCTTCTTTTTCTCCTTTTCCCTCTAATTCCATCTTTTGTCTCTGTAATTTAGCATGGCGCCGATCTTCAAATTACTCTTTGGATCATAGGAGATACAGTCGATCACCATGGTCCACGGCATTTATCTGAGAGAAGCGTGAGAAGGAGCAGAAGTCGGAGCAGATCTTACTCACCTTGCTACATTCGCCGCAGAAGGTCATACTCTTCATATTACAGGCGCAGACGTGAGAGATCTTACCCTAGGTTTCGATCACTATACAGCAGGTCACCAGTGAGCAGGCGAATACACTCTGATGCATTGCACAAAGAAACAAATGTTGTGGACAATGGATCAGCTAAGCAAATGGTTTTGGAAAATGGATCAGCTTGGCAACAAAATTCCACCTCGTTGTGTGATCTATTGCTTGAATTAATAAATTTGAATGCTAAAAGGGTGTCTTCCTTTGTTAAAGACACCCATTTTCTCAACATCAATGAACTTGGAAGTGGTGTTGCAAGGAGGGTGCGGAATAAGTTCCGTATGTGTTTGATATACATGGATAGGATGAATTCAATTTTTTACCACATAATTGACTCCAACTTCAATCGAAAAGTCGACGTCGAAATTCCTAATCAAGTAAGAGGCAAAAGCATTGCTTGCTGCAGAGATGGTTGGCTTCTGATTGAAGATACCAGTTCATGTTGTTTATTTTTTTTTCCTTTGTTTACTGATTGTTTGTTTTTAATTTCTCGTAATTAGTTTTCTTATATGTTGCACCTGTTATTATCCAGCGTGCATCTGTTAGTTGTACCGTGAATGGCTTTCTTTTTTCATTTGTTGTTGATTGTCATTTTGAATTACGAGGTGCATCTGTTTACTTGTATGTTTCAATCGTTAATATTAAGTATGTACTTGTTAGTTGTACTGTGTATGCTTTTTTTCATTTGTTGTTGATTATCCGTTTTGAATTAGGAACTACACCTGTTTACTTATATGTTATATCTTTTAGTATCTAGTATGTACTTGTTAGTTTCATTGTGTTTGACTTTTATTTTCACTGTTGATTATTTACACGTGCATTTGTTACATGTACATGTTGATTATTGTTTGTTTTGAATTATAAATTGTACTTGTTTGCTTATATGTTGCAACTGTAATATCCAGTGTGTATGACTTTTTGCATGAGTTGGATCTAAACTTTTTTTGGTTTTAACTTTTAAGGAATCGGGCAACATTGAACATTAGACTACACAAGACGTTTGGACATAAGGAGGATTCTGACGAAGATGACACTAAACTGGTGACCTATTGTATGGTGATCGAGACCTAGGGTAAGATCTCTTACGTCTGCGCCTGTAATATAGAGAGTATGACCTTCAGCGGCGACTGCAGCAAGAGAGGGAATCCTTGCCATATAACAAAGGTGTAAGTTGTTGTTCGGAATTGATAATAATCGATGAATAACAATTGCTGCTTCAATGGTATGTTGTTCCTAATTCATGTACCATCCTTATTGTTAGAATTTTGGTTGGCCTGATTTGGGTGTCCGAAGGGCCAACCGTTAGGCTGAAAATGGGGGATTTCATGTGTCTTCTCTATTTTTAGAACTTTGGTTGGCCTAATTTGGGTGTCCGAAGGGCCAACCGTTAAGCTGAAAATGGTAATTTTATGTGCCTTCTCTATTGTTAGTTCTTTGGTTGGCTTGATTTGGGTGTCCAGCCGCATAGGATTCAAATTATCAATGTTTTGATATTGATTGTCTCAATGGCGTATGTGCTTGTTTGTTTGTTTCCGTGTTAATATTAAAAATGAAAATGAGGTAAACTGTACCCCGTTCCTAGTTGGACATGTAGCCTCATATGATGATTGGTTAAAAATTGCAACTAATGTGTAAAAAACATTAGGATGTTAGAATTCAGTGATAAAACATGTCTTTTTTGCAACCAATGTCTAAAAAGCATTAGGACAACAATAAGATATAACCCTGACCCTAAAGTGTTTTCCTCATACTTCACTTGTAAAGTATAAGTAATAAAATCAAATTAGGGTGCTACAACAGTTAAGAATAGAAGACAAATTACTGGTACACACTACATTAAAACAAATTCTAAGACCTTAACTTAGATTATGGTGTACATAAAACATGTCATACATACAAAAGCGACATGTTTCCCTGTTTTAACAAAGTGCAAAAATGAACAACCCACCAAAAAAATCTTGTCATATTTTTCACTTGATCAATCTTCATCTTCTGTCAAACCCGACCTAAATTGCATATTTTTTGGCTCTCCCACCTCCCTCGGATGTTCCATACAGCCTTGCACTACCCCCTTTTCAGTTGTTAGTAACCTTGGTAGGTCACCCATCCTGATTAGTGAGTCTTTTCCCATATGTGGCATTTTATAGTTATTACCTCCACAAACCTTTAAAATTTCTAGCATTGATGCCTAATGTGTGAGGAAAACTCTGTTTAGTGTTTCAGCATGTTCCCTCTCAAATGCACCATAAAAAGTTGCAAGTAACCCTTCCAAATCAGTAGCCACTGTCTCATGTTGCAAAGTTTTAATAGAGTTAAAAAAACTCTAGGTCTAGGACGTTGAGGTCAAGGGATCTAGGTGGTTGACTGGTTTGATTGATGTTAAAACTGTCTGATGAGGCTGCAGCCCGAAATGCAGGATCATTATTATTAAAATGTGGCTTAGCGTTATCTTGTTGGATCGATGTTTATGACCTTGGATAGGTAGATATGCCATTTGGCTTTGATAGCTGGGATAATGTCATTTATAATCTTGGCTTTGGTGGTTCCCTATTTATACTTTCAATTGGCTTTAATTCAATAGTTCTAGGTGGCCTATTTTTACTTTTCTTTTTTTGCTGGAACTTTATCAACAAATGGGAAAACACCAATCTTACCATCAAATAAAAGTTCTCCCCTTAAGCTGTATATTGGTCTACTAACAGCACAAATGAACATCAATTTAGGGATGTGGGATTCGTGTTTACATGTCCTTAAGGGTTCAGCTTCATGCAGGGCTAAATAATACCTAACATTGGCCTTTGTCAAATAAAATCATTTTTCATGTATATGCACCACATTGTCCATTGGCTTGAAACTGTAATGATTATATAACTTTGAAAAGCACAAAAATGTAACCTTTGGATTTTGTTCTTACTTGTAAAGGTTGGTTTGATGCTATTAGTGTGGCTTTTTATCACCTTTGCTTCCACTGCTCTTTGTACAATACTTTTCCCAATGCCTAGACCTGTAGCGGTGTCTCGAACTGCTCTCCTCTTGTTGGTTTGTAAGAATTTCAAAGCTTCCATGTAAATAGTGTTTTTCCTCCTATTCGCATGACCCATTCTCATAATCCTGATGTCCAGGGGCATACCCAGTTGCAGCTGCTTATTTGCCCTTGCCCATATTGTGCTGATGGTTCGGATTGAGATCTGAATAATGCAGCAACCCTAAGTCGCTTGAGATGCACAATGTTGCCACCATTTTAGTTGGCTAACAAGAACTCCCCCATGTGTTGCGGTTACTTGTTTGTTAGATTCTTCTCCTTGTTTGTTAGATTCTTCTCCTTCATCTTCAAGTTCCTTCCCAACTAGCACCGTGATGAAGGTAGAACTAGATGGTTCGTAGAGAAATCACGTCTGAAAGGATCGGCGGTAGGGCTCGATAAGAACTCTTTACTAAATTCTGAGGGCCCAAGAAAATTAAATTCCACTCACATTTTAATGGTAGGTTGTTGGGGAGTATTGAATGAGAATGAGTATTGATAGAGAATAGTTAGATTCAGTATGTATTTTTGCTTTATGAGTATTGCACTTTTTCATTTTTATTGTACATACACTATTCAATGTTCTTTTCATTAAATGTAAGTCTTTCATTTCATTTAAGCCAGTGTAGTCCCGCCCAGATTTTTTTGGAGTTTTCTCTCCACTTAAATTGTTGAACACCAAATTAGTGTGGGAACCTCCAAAAAGCTAGGTTTGCCTCTAAAAACTATGGGATATGTTGTACTTTTAATCATTAAACGTGGGCCCTAAAAATACTTCAAAACTCTCTCTCTCTGCAGATTCAATAGAACAGAGGGAGTACCATACTAAACAATTTATTTACTATGGTAATATAAGTTCACTCTCACATCTTTATACTCCTAACACAATCAAAGGTCCGACCTACTATAATTCACACGAGGGGTGGATAGAAACACCTATTATTCTTGTATAGTATTAGAGGGGGTCATTATCGCTAAAATGTGTAAATACTATTATTTCAACTCTATTTTATTAAGGGTTTGGAATCCCTAATAAACCACCCTCCTCACAAGGAAGTTTTAAATTTTTTAAAAGAAACGTAAGACCATAGAGGGTTTGAGGAGTATCTATTATTCTAATAAATAAAAGAAGCAGTCCATCTTTGAAAGACGGTCTTTTCATGAATAAGGTTTAAAGTGCAAATTAAAATAAATAAAAATGAAAAATTTTGAATTACATGGATGGGGTTATAATCTTTATAAGTACTGCACGTTGTAAAATAAATTTTTAGTATTGCAACTAACACATTTCACATTTCTATTATTCTAATAAAACTTCGTCTTTTCGTAAGCCGATCTTTCCCAAGAATTTGCCCTAAAAAAAAAATGTGTGTTTCAATTTTTAAAAAAAAACAATTGACTTCGTCTTCTTCATCAAACCCTAAACCCAGCAGTTTTTTCAGTAACATCCTGCTGCTCCCATATCGTAGAAATGAGATCAGCCATCATCTTCACCTCTTCTCATCCACTCAAATCCTTGCGCAATCTCTTCACCCTCGCAAATCCCACTATTCATGGACTCGCCCCATCCCACCCCATGCATTCCCGCCTCCAAAACCGCGCCATTTTTAGCCTCATCGTTCGCTGGTATTCCGCACCATTGGAGCCCAGTTTAAGCCGCGCTGCATCGAGGCGGAACCCCAATTTCGCCGTCTCCAAATGCATATATTCCTCGGCGCCGGCTAGCAGTGTGGGGCGCAGTGACGCTTGTTGGCCGGAGATTCAGGATGCAGAGGCGCGTGAAGGCGAGCGCGTGGCGTACTGTGAATCGGATGGTAATGATGATGCCTTGTCTGGTGCCCTGCCTGCTATTCCTGTCAGGGCCTTTATCTTCTCCACAAGGTTGGTGCTTTTATGTGGAATGGGAATTGTTCTTTGTTTCATAAAATTAATGTTTAAATTGTGTTTCATTAAAAACAATATTTTTAAGGATACTAGCCAGGCAAAACAATGTGAAGTTTGTTGCTGAATAGGATATGTTTTTTTTGTTTGTGTGTGGGCGTGGCAGTGTGGACCTAAAGAGCTTGACGGAGCAGAACAAACAGTATTTTATTCCATCACCGTCGCGTATGACAAACTATGTAGTTCTGCGATTTGGCAACACCACTTCTGACCCTAATGTAAGTGGCTCTTGCTTGAATGCCCCTTTTGAATAGTGAAAAATCTTTGATTACTCTGGAAATTGGTCCTGGTTTATAAGTCATTGTTGTTGTTTAAGCAAGTTCTGTCAATTGTTATTTTTATTTCTGAGAACAGTTAGTGACGAGGTTATAGGTGACTATTGAGCTGCAATAATTTCTTCCATTTGCAACTTTTCAATCGCAAGAATGTTTGACATTGTCTTTCTTCTGTTCTGTCATACTAGAAATGAATTTTGATCTGAATCATGGATGTTCTGAAGAATTAGGGGTTTTAATAGTATGGCATAAATTTCATTTCTGCCAACGCTTATGCGATTTCAATATTTAATGAAACCACTGTAATTGTTAGATAATTGAAGATGGCACTATATGATACTGGGATCTGATCAGTTCTTCTTGATAAACATGGGAGTTCATTTACAGGTAGTCAGTCTCTTAATGTTGCATAAGTTCACATGTGAAAATTGTTAATCTTCTTAAATTTTACGTCCTCATCACATGTGTAAATCCTCACATCTCGGTGATTATAAATGCAGCAAGGGAGACTTTATACATATTTCTGTGATTGTTCTTCAGCTCGAATTATAGTGTTTTTTTATATTCTGCTATTGTCTTTCCCTTTTTCCCTCAGGCACATGGCGCTAGTTTGAGTGGGAGTGATTACTGTTATATGGTAGTTTTCCAATATGGCTCAGTCGTCTTGTTCAATGTCCGGGAACATGAGTTTGATGGATATTTGAAAATTGTGGAGAAACATGCTTCTGGATTGCTCCCTGAGACCAGGAAAGATGGTAAGCTCACTTGTATACATCTCAATTTTGGATTTTAACTTTCTTTAAAACCATCAAGATACAGTTTCTGTTAGTAATTGATTATATCATGTGGAGATATGTAAAATGAGGATTACATTAGGAAATTTTTTTGTTGAATTGTGGCAATTGACGAGGCTCTGCTTATGTAGTCTCCTTGGTTTAATATTAAGGTCTGAGCCGTCTGCCTGACTGCTGTAACCAACAGTCCGTATTTTAATTAGCTCCAAGGTTATAACTCAAACAGCATTATTATGCTTATTCAGCCAGCATTAGTACAGTAAAGTTCTTTGTGTTGCTCTTCGAATTATCTTTGTAGAATTTAGATCAACATTCTCAAGCTGTTCTATTAAATCTCTATTCCAGCCTTGACCTATTCACTTTTGGCATTTAGGCTGACCTCTGTTCTTCTATTCTCTTAGAATATGAGGTTAGAGAAAATCCAACTTTAAGCACTTGGATGCAGGGAGGATTGGACTATATCATGTTGCAATATTTGAATTTTGATGGGATCCGCACTATTGGCAGTGTTCTTGGTCAAAGTATTGCTCTCGATTACTATGTGCGCCAGGTAGGAGAACCATCAATTTCCATGTATTTCTGAATAACATTCTCTTATCCAAGGCATTCAAGCTCTTTTTGGTGCTTCCAGGTTGATGGAATGGTTGCTGAGTTTACTGACATCAATCGTGGGATGGAAAAAACTGGAACATTTACAATGGAACGCAAAAAGCTATTTCAGCTAGTTGGAAAGGCCAATTCTAACCTGGCGGATGTGATTCTTAAGCTTGGACTTTTTGAAAGGTAAATTTGCTTGTGGTTGGGTAGGAAGAAATTCTAATGCTCGCAGGGATGGTGTTGCTGTCATTGGTCTTCTTGCATAACATATAACATATTGCTCTGAATGATTGAAAAGGCCCATATGCCTGCTATAGCTGTTTCCACTTTAATTATAATGGTACTACTGTACTCATTCTTTCTCAGGGAAAGAGTTGTACTCAACCTGTAAAATAGTAGTATAAGTTTGTGAAAGATGCTTAGCTCTTGTTTCTTCTCTTTCTCGGATTTATAGACATGTTTTCACACAAAAGGAGTTAGTGTAGTTAACTAGTGAAATAGAAAACGTTCATGACAGATGCCTTGCAACATACAACATTAAACTTCAAAACTGTTTACGTAGGAAGATAATGTGAGTTGGCCTCTGTGCTTTTAGTTTGGAAATCCAGTTTACTTATTTACAATTTTAAAATAAAACAAAAGTTTAAATGTATGTCTCCTTTTGAAACTGTGGTGTACGTGTCAGAGCTCTTTTTGAAGCTTAGGCCTCAGTTGTGCATGTTACCACCACGGTTCTTTGTTTCCCTCTGTATTCAACTTGTTAAACTTCTAATGAAGAGATCCTTAATCCTTTACTCCTCGTATTCTTTATTCATATACTCTCCTCTGTTTGCTTTATTGCATTACTAGTTCGTGCTGTCAAATTATTGCACTTTCTTAATACGACATTCCTCTACCCGATTTTCTTTTTTAATCGTGTTACTTTCTGAATGTTTGTATGGTGAGAGATATGTTGATCACTTCTTTGTTTCTTCAGGTCAGATATTGCTTGGAAGGATGCCAAATATGCTCAGATTTGGGAATATCTCCGAGATGAGTTTGAATTGACCCAGAGATTCGCTAGCCTCGACTTCAAATTAAAATTTGTAGAGGTATCATCATAGAGCCTAGAGCAGAATAAGTTGTCCTCAGTTGCAAATTAACACGTTCTCTCTCTTTTCTTGCAGCACAACATCCGTTTTCTCCAGGAGATTCTTCAAAATAGGAAGTCAGATTTCCTCGAGTGGCTTATCATTATACTCATTGCAGCAGAAATTCTGATCTCTGTTTACGACATTGTCCACCGATCAGCTTCTCTATGAACATGTAGCTTCTGTAGGGTAAACAAGCATTCATCCCACAATATCAATTTATGTATATAGGGCTCACTTTGTAGAGAAAAGAAGACAAATTAACACCCTTAAGTACGTTATTCTTGATTCAATTTATTTATTCCAACTTTGCAGTGGGATCATCACTGGGAGTAGCTACTTTTGCAATTCTTGGTGATGTTCCTAATTTTGTGTAAATTGAGAAAGTCTCGTAGAATTCAGATTAAGGTGTTCTCGTACTAAATAATGTATTGCTAAATTAGGATTGGACACTAATTATCACTCAAAACCTCCATGGCAAGTTTTTTTGCAAGTTTATACACAACTTGATTTTGTTGTTTGCACACTTAAGCTGTCCGAACGTATGGTATACATTGAAATTGGGAATTTTTCCAAACGAAATTCAAAAAAGAGCACCCAAAATATATATTGCCAAGTAATGAAGATTAAATGGAGTCGTTTTTTCCACAAATCATCATATAATAAGGATTGTTTACTATTGGTATCAATCGGGGATATTTCTGTCATTAATTTGACATTCCTTGTTTTGACTTTTCTTATATTGACTTCCCTTGTTTTAGAAAACAACACCGTTCTACGGTTCTCTCTTCCTCTACTAGAATCAACTCTGTTTCTGCGTTGCTCTATTCCTCTACCATAATTGTCACCTGCGCTTCTCTCTTCCTCCACCAGAATCAAGACCTCCACCTCTGCCCCTTCTTCTGTTTTTCAATCGCGCACCAAGGTAAAGTTCACCAAGCTTTATCGTAGCTGCTTGCTGAGTCAGACCTCAATTAAACGGTGCCGCTTTTTTTAACTGATTTGGCAAAGCGGATATGACGCTCACCTCCGATTGGAAATAAAATTTAATACCAGAAATCACTGATTTGGCAAAGCGGATATGAAGCTCACCTCCGATTGGATATAAAATTTAATACCGGAAGTCAATAAATCCTACATGGCAATGAAAGTTCTATCTATGTAATGAAGCCCACATTGGAGATGTTCTAAGATGCGTGGTTAATCGACTCCGGCAGTTATAAGCTCTAGGATGGAGTGAGAAATTTCATTTCAAGAAAAACAAGGAAACACCTAGAAACCGATAAATTAACATAACTACAGACATCATACGACACAATAATAAAAAGAGCTATAAAATATATCGGCGGGAAAGAAATTATGTTTGCAGAGAAAGAGTTTGTATTTGGCAATTTTGTGTATATATACGTCACACAATAATCATCTATCTGAAGGTTGGATTGGAGAAGGATTGTAAGAGTGACCCGCAAGCAAAACATTTTATATTACATGAGATAGAAGGTGAACCAAGTACCAATCAAATTTTACCATTTGGACCTCATAAATAAGCAGGACCCCTCGTGCATTGGATATGCTCTTAGAGCATCCACAATTAACACTCTCCAAAACTCCCCAACACTCCCACTTTTTCAATTTTTAAATAATATAATCATTTTCTCTCTTCAATTACACTCTCCAAAACTCTCCTCTTCAAATTAACTTAACAATCATAACTCAATTCCACATTATCATTATTGTCCCCACATCATTTTCTTTTACTTTCACACATTTTTATATTTCTACAATCTAATATTTACTAAGACATCACTACCACAGAGACCCCCCTCTAACACAGGTTTTTTAGCACCGGTTATTAAAACCGGTGAAAAAATTGTAATAGCACCGATTTTTTATTTGTTAGCACCGGTTTCTAAACTGGTGTAAATTTTACACCGGTTTTTATAATTGTATCACCAGTTTTTTTCTAATAACCAGTGTAAATTTAACACCGGTCAAAAAACCGGTGCTAAAATGATGAAAACCGGTGTAAACCTAACACCGGTTAAAAAATCGATGCTAAAAATTACAAAAACCGGTTTGAAATTAGCACCGGTCTAAAAACCGATGCTAAAAATCTCTATAACCGGTGAATTGAAAATTTTGGTAAAACCCGGTGCTAAAAAATTAAAAACCGGTGATAAATTGGCACCGATGCTAGAAATTAAAGAAAACCGGTGAAATGTAAATATTTGGCACCGGTTTTAAAAACTGGTGCTAAAAAATTAAAGAAACCGGTGTTAAAATAATTCTGGAAAAAAAGCGGGAAATATGGCACTGGATTTTTTAGCACCATTTAAAAACCGGTGCTAATGGGGAAAATGGCACCGGTTTTACGTACTATTCACAAAAACCACTGCCAAATAGAGCATTTAATGCTTCGAACTACCCCTCAAAAATTAGATCTGAACTTGTAGTTCCCTTCTCTCTTCATTGATGGAAGATTTTTTGGATGGTGAGCAATAACCCAAAGCAATGAAGACCCATGGATGTAAGTTTTCCTTAACTTTTTTGAATTTCAATCAAATACTAGTTATAATAAGCATTAATGCATGCATGGACAGAGTTTATTTGTATTTATTAATGGTTTATATGCTTTAAGTTGGTTAAGTATCTTGTTGTGAGAGTGTAAATGATTGTGGATGTAAACATGGTTGTGTTTGTTTTGGTAGATGATATATATATATATATATATATATATATATCCCAAGAACAAGTTGATCGATTCACATACATATACACATACATGACACTTTTAGTATTGTGTAGCAAATTGATTGTGTTTATTTTTATTATGTTTGAACAATGAATATTTGTGTAATTGTTTGTATTATTTTGTTTAGATACAATGGACTGAGAATCGATGCTTGCGTGGAGAAAAAAAAATGGTTAGCTATCCAAGTGTAGCTAGAGGGAGTGGTGAACATATTGCATTTATTGATTCGTTTCTTGATTATGCCTTTGGTCGGGAGGAGAGGATACTTTGTCCATGCAAAAGATGCTTGTGTCATGAACGGTTTGATGATCGTGGGCTTGTTAGATTTCACTTGCTAAAGAACGGATTTTACGGAGGTTACATTGTATGGATATTTCATGGAGAGGTTGAGCAACGACATAGTGGTGGTGGGTTTGACAAGGTAAATGGAAACAAATGTACCGTTGATGCTATGTTCGATGACATTGTAAGAGATTTTCAGGGGAAGCCTAAAATGTTGAGTGCTTTGCTCGATGAAAAAGAGAAGCCATTGTATCCAGGATGTAAAATTAAGGAAACCATAATCTCCTTTTTTATGGAGGTTTTCAATTTGAAAGCTACAAGTTCTTGGAGTGATACAAGTGTGAATTCACTCCTAAAGCTTCTAAATGATAAGTTTCCGGAAGGGAATGGAATACCGAAAAATTTTACGAGGCTAAATAATTATTGTGTCCACTCGGTTTGAAATACAAGAAAATACACGCATGTCCTAATGAATGTGTTGTATGACGGTGATTTGAAAGACGCGGTTGAATGTCCCGTGTGCAAATATTCAAGATATAAGGGTGTGAGTAATGCTGATGGTGGGTGTTTGGCTAAGAAGAAGAAGAAGGTCCCATTGAAGTGTGTGTGGTATTTTCCTTTAATTCCTAGATTGAAGAGGTTATTTGCAAATTCAAAAGATGCAAAGAACTTGCGATGGCATGGAGAGCGGAAAGACCAAGTGACGGCAAGATAAGACATCCGGCAGACGGTGAACAATGGAGAAATTTTGACAAGCGATATCCTTCATTTGGTAGAAGTTAGAAATTTACGCTTTGCATTGTGTACTGATGGGATTAATCCATTTGATAATATGTCATCGAAGCATAGTTCTTGGCTCGTGATGTTGGTTATATATAATTTTCCCCCTTATTTGTGCATGAAACGTAAATATGTTATGATGCCTCTGTTAATCTCAGGTCCTTGACAACCTGAGAACGAGGTTGATATGTATTTGAGACCATTGATTGATGAATTGAATAAATTGTGGGAAGAAAAAAGGGTGTTGGTATTTGATGCCCATATAAATGTGGAGTTACAATTGTGTGCCATGCTTTTTTGCACGATCAATGATTTTCCAGCCTATGGTTTCGGGGTATGTTGTGAAAGGGCACAAAGCATGTCCTATTTGTGAGGAGAAGACAGAATCTAAACAGCTAAGACATGGAAGAAAGAGAGTGTATCTTGGCCATAGAAAATGGCTGCATTGAAACCATAAATACCGGGATGATGTGGTCAATTTTGTTGGGGAGAAAGAACGAAGAAAATCCCCTACACCACTAACTGGTGTGCAGATTCACAAGAAGGTTAAGAAATTGAGAGTGGTGTTGGGAAAGTATAAAGGTAAGGACAAAATACATTGTGATGGTCCATGGAAGAAAAGGTCAATATTTTTTTTATCTACCGTACTGGGAGCATCTTGAGGTTAAGCATTGCCTGGACGTGATGCATACTGAGAAAAATGTTTGTGAAACTTTGATAGGCACCCTCTTGAATATTCCCTGGAAGACGAAATATAGTTTGAATGCCCGGTTGGACTTGGTAGATTTGGGAATCAGAAATGACCTCGCTCCAGAAGTGAAGGGTAAGAGGACTTACTTGCCCCCTGCACCTTGTACATTGCCAAAGGAGGAGAGAATCTCAGTTTGTGATAGTTTGAAATCAGTGAAGGTCCCAATTGGTTATTCATCAAATGTTAGTCGGGTAGTTACAAAGGATTGTCGGATGACTGGGTTGAAATCTCATGATTGTAATGTTTTGATGCAACAACTATTACCTATTGCTATTCACGGGGAAGTGGAGGCCGACGTAAGGTACTCAATCACTAGACTTTGTTTATTTTTTGGTTCCATATGCCGGAAGTCTACTGACCGGGACCATTTAGATGTCCTACAAAAAGAGGTTGTTATGCTATGCAAGTTGGAAATGTATTTCCCTCCATCTTTTTTTTATGTAATGGTTCACTTGGTTGTTCATTTAGTGCGGCAAATAAAGATATGCGGTCCGGTTGGTATGCATTGGATGTATCCTTTTGAGCGTCACATGAAAGTATTCAAGGGATACGTGAAATGTATGAGTCGGTCAGATGGCATAATTGGAAAGCAGTCCCAGACCATGTAAAGAAATATGCATGGGAAGACATTCTCGTAAGTGTGTTCTAATCCTCCATTTTCATTTGTTCATTTCAACTTCATTACATTTTGCACTGAAAACACAAATCTTTGTCCGCTAGATTAGCTGGGATATACAAACCAAAATGACATTCAATGAGATGAATAAGTTCCGAAATAAATGGACAATTTATGCAGATGAAAAGTGGAGGAATTGGAAGGTTAAGGTGGCTCACAAGTACATCGAGCAAAAAAATCAGGTTCTTGTGCATGGACAGATTATCAATGATGGACAAAAAAGAATGGGAGCTATTTGTGAAACACATATCAACCCCTGAATTCAAGGTTATTCCTTAAAAATTCTTAATTTTTAGTCATTACTTTGTGAGCATTTTAAAAAACGATGAACATATAGGCATTAAGTGACGCAGCAAAAGTAAGTGCCTCACATAAGGAGTACATCCATCACACGGGCAGTGGAGGGAATCGTAGGCTTGATACTCGAGAAGAGGAAAAGAAGGGCTAAAATTGACGAGCTCATGAATCAAGGTCAAAGTGTAGAATAAGCGGAGGCTTTAGTTCAAATCAAATATTTCAAACCGGACCGCTCGGAGGTGTTCCTAGAAATAACTGGGACAGGAAATTATCGACCTACACCAACGACTGCATTAAAAGAGCAGCCTCCACTATTGTGAGCTAAATTCATAATTGATTCTATCTCTATTAATATTCTCAGATGGAATGCATAGTAATGGTTTGCATATGTTTTGTTTAGTAGAAAAACCTTTTGGATAAGAAGCAAAAGGGAGAGTTGGTTATACAAGGAAAAGAAGATACTCTCGTTCAAGCAACGGGTAAGAAGGATCATAGGGGTCGTTGGAGAGGTTACCCCACAACGGCCAAGGTGAACGAGGCACTGCCACATATTGTTGTGAGCCGTTATGCATCTAGTTGATGTGGGAGCAAAAACACAAAACCATCTGAAGAAATCTCAAATTCAAACAAACTACCAACATATGTCATCGAGCTCAACGAAAGATTTGTTGCCTTATTTGAGGCCCAAACAAATTGGTTGGCTGGACAATTGGGTAAACCTATTCCCCCATACTTGGATGCCCGCAATTTCCTTGCTACATCTTCCAACCCCGTAAAGACAATCGGGTATTTATTCCTTCAGCATCTGGATGTAGTGACCCACAAGGAACCGTTGCGGATGACAAGGTATTCTATACCATGAACCTCGTCGTTAGTTGCTTTCTTGTTCTGTGATTGTTAATTTCTGGATTTCAATTTCCTATCAAATTGATTTTGGATACTTTTAGTTGTGGGAATATATTTACTGTTGTCACGTTCATTTTGGATGTTGGTAGTTCGGGCCTACTAACATCTTCATCTTGTTCTTTTCTCAGTTGAACTGAGAAAATGTCTCTTTTCCAATATAGTTTTAATTGAGAGACAGTTTATCCCAGATGAACGTTGAAAGCTGCAGGGCACTGCAGCCTTCAGCAGCTATATGTAAAATTCATTTCTTGTTATAATCAACTTTCCGGGCCAATTACATCTTCAACGACCCTTGGTCCCTATTAAGATTGATTACATTTATGACATTATTTAATTTTGATTACTTAATAACACTCTCTTATTGTCCAACTTATGTTTTTCCCTTTTTCTGAATTTTGTTCTCAGAAAGGAAAAAAGTGATGCCTATATGTTTTGAACCATAATGGAGAAAGTGATATAGCTGCATTTGGTATCTTGTTTCCAAAGGATAAGGAAACGGACTTACCCATCAAGTAGGAGCGAGTAAAGCTTTGTGGACCTGTGATCATTCCCAAGGCACCTTTGCCAATTGAACACGAAGAATTTGAGTATGTCACTGAGGCCATTGGATATAACATTCTATGGCCGGGAAAGCTGATAAGTGTCATTGGGCAACAGGATGATGAGGTGTGATAATTGTATTCTTCTTCTCATCTTATCATATATCTTTCTGGATATTACTAAAACATAATTTCTTGTTCATCTGCTTACGTAGGAGAATGAGCAGCAATCGCCTCGGAAACAATTGGTAGTTGATGAAGATGGAAGTCTTGAAATAAACCTCACACCAAAAACTACCATGGAGACTGAAGAGGTTAAATAAATAATCATACTAACTATCTATGGCATCCAGATACATATTAACACACTCTCCCTTACAAGAGGCGGTGGCTCAGGAAGATACTCTGAATGGAGAGGTGGTTGCTCGATCAGTAAAATGAGAGGTCAAACATACCCCTAGACTTTTTCATTCCGAACTATTTTTTTTAATGCCTGACTAACATTTTACCCATTAGCAAGTAGCAAAAGAGAATACTACATCAACGGAAAATGGGTAACCAAATTCTCCCATGTCGGTTTCTGACCCATTATATTTTTGTGAGAACTCATTTTAGCCTTTACATTATGATCCACTACTGAATTATATACATATACTGCTCAACTGACATTATTAGATTCTCAAAGTAATTAGGGGGTCACGGAAGACAAAGAATGCATCACTGCTGTTCAACAGATTAATGATGTTTTAAGGCTATCTACACAAATATGTGGACCTAACAAAGTCTTCAGCATCAATTTCAACGCGGAGGTGTTTGGATCAGAAGAAGTTTACACGGCCATATTTACTGACAAACTAAAACTATTCATGAGCAGCTTGGACGTAGAAAATGAAATGAAGTGGATCAGTGGGTGCCAACTTGATATATGGGCATCGTAAGAATTTCATGGTTACATTATTTATAGATGTATCATTAAAATTGTTTCACTTACAATATTATTTTTCTAGATACCTATGTGATGGGGTGGTTGATCGAGGCCACGCCCAGTTTATTCCGGCTGGTTCAAATTCAATTGCTCAAAAGGCAAATCAGAGGGTCGAATTGACTGCGGACGAGGTTTCAACTTTCATGTGCCGCACTCAAGCAAGGATGTACGTCTTCCCGTACAATTGAGGGTAAGTTTTATTCTTTTTGTATTTTTTAACTCGGCCGCATGGAAGCAATAGCAACCATATGCTGTGCTTTTATTTTTTCAAAATATTAAAAGTATTTTGGTGTTTCCTTTTTTTTATAGAAGCCATTGGTTTTTGCTCGTCTTCGTACCGGAAATCGATCGAGTATATTGCATCGACTCGATGAGTGGGGGAATTTGCAAACGTAATAGGCTATGCCTTAAATTGATTCATTTGTAAGTGGAACACGTTTTTGTCATTCCTTCTACTTTAATGTTTTACAAAATTGTTTGTTCCCGTAAACGTGTTCTTGTAGGTTTCTCACTTTCTTTGCTCGATTATTTACAATTAATGTTAATAATCGGTACAATGGCATTCATTGTTCTATTCATTACTTGCGTTCATCATAGCATGTTGGAAAAAGTTAGACGTAATTAAACTATTATGTGTGATCCCCAATTTCTGAAAATATATTTTTATATATTGATGTAAATATATTTTCATTGATTGTAGGGTTGCAACAAAATATTGACGGTTCAATTCCGACCAAAATAGATCCTACCCTTCGAACTATACATGGAATGTCATAAACATCAATGTACGTATTATCCCGTAACATCATATTTCCTCTGTCATTTTTATGTTCGTAATCATTTCAGCAAATTCTCTTTTATATCAGCACAAGATACAAAGTAGTACTTGGGAATGTGGATACCATTGCATTATTACCTGGAAAAAATGGTTAGGGACGTGCATGACATTGACATTATTCCGGTACGTTTTCCTATATTATTTTTTTTGTATTTGTTAGTCTCTCACATATATATCCTTTTCTAACATGCAATTTAATACATTGTTTAAGCAATTTTCAGAAGATTACACTCATCTGGGGAGCGATCAACTGCGCAGCATTGCTCTAAAATGGGTTTGTCTTTTTGCAAAATATACTCTGCCAAAATGCATAGCTCAATTGAATGTCATACAGGGACTTGCCTCCATCATTGGATAGTAGTTAGTATTATCTCTTATGAGAAAGGTAATTGACCTTCACTTTTGATACTTGATGTGTCCATTTTAGATGGTTATTTTAGGCTTTTTAGGATTAGGTTTTGTGCAATTTTGTGCTCTACATGTGGCATTTTGCCTTGAAATCATCTAAGGAGGGATAAAGGTGGCTTTGACGTTTTTATCACTTTTTAGATGATTTTGTGTGACAAGGTGATTTGTTTGAAGACTTTGAAGATTTGAAGACTTTGAAGATTTATCTTTGAAGATTTGAAGACCTTTACATTTGAGCTTTGTGAAGATTTGAAGAAGTGAAGAGATGAAGAAAGGAGAGCAAAGCAACGGATGAATGATGATCCAGGGTTCTCAGAATTTTCCGAGAAGAATCAGCCCTCAAGAGTGGCACCATTGGATTCCTCTTCTCGAGCACTATAAAATCGACTACAAGAACTCCCGAAACGGATCAACAGTTCACCCGGAGGAAGCAAAACAAAACAGGGCTGGATTTCACTGCTGGTCGCGACTCGCGATGGAACTGGTCGCGACTCGCGACGACAGCGCGAATCCAGCTCTACAGCAGCGTTTTTTCTCCCCTTTTTCTTCCACTATAAATACCTCTTCACCCCTTCTTCTCCACAGCTTTTGGCCCCTGTTTTGGGCCAAAACCCTAGCTTTTCTCTTCTTGTTTTCTTAGTTTCTATGTCTTTTGTTGTTCTAGAGTAGTTTTTGTACTTGGGAGCAAGGATTGAAGCTTCCATTTCTATGTAGTAAGGAGAATTTATATCTATCTATTTAGTGTTTTTGCTATTGTGCTTTTATTGTGCTTTAATGTTAATTGTTGATGCCATTGATGTTGTTGAAAGCTTGAATGAAATACTTATATGAATTGCTAGCTAGGGTTTGGGGGATTTGGGTTAATTTCCCCCCTTTTCTTGTTAGGAATGTATGAGTATGATTTAGAGCTTTTGATTGTGTTAATGGATTGATAATGTGCTAGATGAATGTGATTGATGTTGAACTCTTCGTCATGTTCGTTTGTGTAGCAAACGAGAGAGTTATATGCTCTTGGATGAATGTACGTTGCACGTTCATCCAATCTCGTGTAATTGCATGAATTGGTTAAATGCTTAGTCACGGTGTAGTGGTCATAAGCATTGCCAAGCTTGTTGGTTCTTCGTGATTAAATGCCACCAATGATACCTTGAGTCGTGGTCGCGACAACGGGAGTCATTGGTGAGGTTTGACGAGAGATGTCGAACTCACTCTTGCAAACTACGAACTAAGAAGGATAGGAGTTTAGTCTCCACAACAAGTAGTTGAAGTATTGAATAGATGATTTTAACTCATCCTTGAAGCATTTGTTATTTAGCATTTGTGTATTCTTGATGGTGTGCTTCACTTCACTTGTGCCATGAGTTGTTTGAGCATAAGGAGTGCTTGTATGATTGAATTGGTTAGGTGTTAGGAACGTGACGAATTCCGTAGCTCCTTTGCATGAAAATCTATGAGCATAAACTTAGAACTTCTTGTGATTTATGTGTTGTGATTCTTGCTAGATGGGTATGTTGATGTTGAGTCATGTAATGCTATATGATAGAATGAGTGAATGATTCAATGACCTACATTAGATTTGGAAGTGGATATCCATTGCCCCCAAGGCTTTATCTTTGTAGTTTAAAACCCCTTTTCTTTAGTTTTGTTTGATGATTAGCATAGTCACTTGACCTTGCTAGTTATCTTGTCTTTTTACTTTCGTAACTTAGGAACAACCAACCAACCCCCCCCCCCCCATTTACATGCTTTTATGTGTGTGTATATATATCTACTCCTAGCCTAATATCAACCATTATGTGCTTAGACGCTTAGGAAGATCCCTCTTCTCCTTGGACGACCCCGATTTGCCGCTATCTACCTAGTTGTAGAAAGTAAGCAAAAAGGGCTTATAAATTATCTTTTGCATAGGGGGTGCGACGACCGCCCGCTATCAATACTCGTCATCTCCATGATGAGGGGGGTTCCAGTATCTTATGTAGGCCACTAAGAACCACGTTTCATGCACTTCTTTCGCTAGTCAAAAATTATAGTTGATCAAATTCAATATTTTTTCTACCTACTTGTTGTCTATGTGTGATGATTGTTGTATTTATTAGGAATTGATGTTGGGAATTTGTGTTATTTATATTGGTGCACCGATTTAAGTAATCTACGCACAAATGATAATCGGTGCCATCTATGAAAAAGAATGCACCGGTTTGGAAAACAACCGTAAATATGAAACTGGCTGCGTGAAGATGGACTGAAAGAGTGGCATCGTGCCACAGCTTTCAGCGACCAGATTAATCACACATTTAACACCAGTTTTTTCTAAAATAATAACCGGTGCAAAAAACTAACTGGTGCTAGCCTATCATATAATTAGCACCGGTTTTAAAACCGGTGATAACAATACGCGTATAGCACTGAATTTAAAACTATTAGCACCGATTTTAAAACCGGTGCTTAAAAAAACTGTTGCTAAAAATACACATTTAGCACCGGTTTTAAAATCGGTGCTAAAAATACACTTTTACCACCGGTTTAAAACCAGTGCTAAAAATACACTTTTAGCACCAGTTTTAAAACAGGTACTACTAGGACACAAATTTTACACCGGGTTTTTATAGCACCGGTTATAAAAAAACCGGTGCTAATTCGGTACATATTAGCACCAGTTTTTTAAACCGATGCTAGATGTAGGAATTTAGCACCGGTTTTTTTTCAACCGGTGCAACCATTTCAACGATTACCTAGGCACCGGGTTTTTTCTGGAAATAACCGGTGCTACAACATAAAAAAATCGGTGCTAGAGGGTGGTCTCTGTGGTAGTGTGCATACTCCTTCCGTCCCACATATGACATCTTTTTAATGGGTGATGAGAGTGGACCCATATAAATTAAATGAAATAAAGAGTTATGACCACATATTTATGGCTAAATGTATGAAGTTTAAAGATAGGAAGTTTATAGTGAGACGTCCTAAAAAGGAAAGTAGGAAGTTTATTGTGGGACAAGGGGAGTATATATTTTGAATATAATATGTATATATGTAGATATATCCATAGAAATAAAAGTTTCGTAAATATATAAAAAAAATTAAAAAAATGGAAAATGCCCCGTAAAAGTGATATGGATTTGGAGGAGATAGAAAATACGGAGGTGCAACATTAAAATTTGGATTTAATTGTTGGGAAGGATATCTTGAATTCGAAGGATTTGAGTTGTCGATTAATTATTGAAAATGAATTAGGTGAATCCATTTTCAACAACTCTAATCAAACCAACAAACTACAATTTTTTCGTAAGAATGAAGGAGGGTAAAATAGAATTTGAAAGAGATGTGAGAAATGTATCAATATTGGTCTCTATTTATAGAGAAATATATTTTTTTAAATTTGGTGTCACTTTTAATTTTATTTTTTTTGAAAATAATTGTGTTTTGCTCATTTTAATCCGCTGGAGCAAAAATACAAATTAGAAAAACACGTGACACAATACTATTAGACTAGAGTACTTCCTCTGTCCCGCTATAAATTGCTTAATTATTTTTTGGGAGTCAAACTTTATAAACTTTGACCATAAATATATATTAATCTATATATAATAAAAATATGAGTTGAGTGCTCATATAACCCTATGTTTTGAGGGTTTGTACTAATATGACCCTGTGAAGTTGGAAAGTGTCATTGTAGCCCTTTGTTTTGCTAGAATGTGCTAGTATAACCCTGGAGGCCTAAATTGAACGGAATTTAGTAAAATGTCCAATATACCCCTGATTTTAAAAATAAAAATAGAAAAAGTCATTTTCCCTTCCCTCTCATTCTTCCCTAATTTGCTTCTCTCCGTCTTCCCCATTTTCCTTTGCTCCTCTCCTTCTTCCCCATTTTCCTTTCCCTTTTTTCCTCCATACCTGTTACTTTGTCCCACCGACGAAGCAAATATGCGATGGACCTGGTAATGCAAAGCTGCGGCGGAGCAAATCGAGGCGGAAATGGTGTCGGAGGTGAGTCGAAGGCAGCGGTGGAGATGAATCAAAGTGGCTTTCCAATCGGCGTTCTAAGGAGAGGTAGGCACGGTGGCAGGGCTAGGAAAGAGGGAGAGGTAAAGCGTGGTGGTGCGACTAAGTTAGGGTTGAGCGGTAGCGTTGATGAGGCTAGGGTTGAGCGGTGGTGGTGGTGGTTGGGACGAGTGGAGAGCCTTCGTCCGGCCCTTAGTTTTTCAATTTGTGTTTCTGAGTTTTTCAATTTGTGTTTCTGGCGGCGGTGGTGGCAATGCGGTAGTGATAGTGGCAGCGATGGTAGCAGGGCTGTGGAGCGACGGTGGTGCTGGTGGTGAAGCAGCAAAGGAGCGGCAGTGGAGCGGCAGCGGCGGTGGTGGTGGTAGTGGAGCGGTGGTGGTGGTGGAGCGGCGGCGGCATGGTGGTTGTGGCGCAGCGGCGGTGGCGCAGTGGTGGTGGTGCTTCAGGAGATGAATGCTAGGGTATTTTAGTCTATAGATTTGTAATTTGAATGCTAGTGGTAGTTTAGTCTTTTTAATTTTGGTCAATGCCAGAAATTACTAAGTCAATGTCAAAATAGTGCAAAAAGGTTAAATCGGCACTTCTGATGCAAAACACAGGGCTACAATACACTTTTCAACTTCACTGGGTCATATTAGCACAAACCTCCAAAACATAGGGTCATATCAGTATTTTTCCCGAAAAATATTATATGAGATCTTGTTAGATTCATCTTAACATCTATTTTATAAATAATAATTTTTATGTGACACTATTTTAGGTAACTAAAGATATTTACGGTCAAACATGCTTATTGAAGACCGTAAAAAAGTAAATAAGCAATTTATAGTGGTACGGAGTGAGTACATACATAACTTATCTCATTAAATCTCCAACTTACCAATGGGGACCACCAACATGAATTGGAGAGTGTAAATGTTCCACCCCTCTTTTCAGGTAACTCCCATTTTCCTACTCATATTCACCAAAAACCCCCCATTATAGCCCAACACTATTAAACTAGTTTCAATAGGTTCAATGGTGATGTTTTCTATTTAGGTTCTATATGAGGATGCTAATATGTAATTTTGTTGTTTGTATGTAATCTTTCAAAAAAATAGATGGGGAATGATGATCTGAGTGTGTATGGATTTGAACCTGTATGGAAATCCTATCAGTTGGTGTAATTCGTTGTTTACAAGTTTTTATCGACTTTTTATGGTATCCTTTTATTTAATTCTAAGTTCTACATTTAATACTAAGACCGTCTTTCTACATGCATATAAAAAATGAGATTGAATTAAAATTATAAAAATGTAAAATATTTTAGTTGCAATATTAAAATTTTATTATGCAACGTGCAGCAGTTATAAGTTTATGACCCGATAATGCAACCCAAAAATTTCATCTTGTTTTTTAGAGCATCCACAATGGTAGTGGACTTAAGAAGCACTACTTAAGTGCAACATCATGAATTTTGATAAAAACTAGGTAAAAATTAACTATCAACGATGGACATCCTTAAATAAACACTTCTTTTTCATTTAAAATTATAATTAATAAAAAAATACAAAATAAGTGTCAATCATTGATTGATAGACATTTCACAAATAAAGAGGTACCAACTCCTTAATTAAGGAGCAACTCTTTATGCATGAGTGATTTTTAAAACTCCACAATGGTCCTCAAATAAGGAGTGCTCCTTATTAAGAAACGTGGGTTTAAGGAGTGACCACTGTGGATGCTCTTAATTTGTAGTTTAGAGCATCCACAATGGTAGCTCCTTAACCTCACTTTGCAGTCTATAACCTATTTTTGGGATCCCAAAAAAAGGTTTCCGATGGAAAAAGATATAGTTCTAACAAAAAACATTACACAACCGATTGACTTTTCCAGAGAAACAGAAAATCCACAACAACATTACACAATAGCATTACACAAAATAACATTGATCGAAGGACGAAGGAAATTAATCGAAAGATGAAGGAAACTAGATCCAGATCTATTTACATAGAAATAGAAATTGACTTTTCCGGCTTGAGGCGCAGAGGGCTTAGCGGCAGTGGCGACGTGGCCCACTTGGCAGAGGAGACGTAGCCCACGTAGTGGAGGAGATGCAACTGACACGTCAGGGCTCACGCGGAGGAGAAGGAAAGATGGAGCGTGCGGCAGTGCGGGAGGCGACGCTGGAGCGAGTGCGGGGTTGAGCGATGTTTTTTGGCCTGGTAGAGCTAGCTGAAGAGAGGATAGCGCGGTGGTGCTGGAGAGGGGATGGCGCATGTGGGTGATTGAAAGGTGGGGAGGGTGGCGAGGGGGTGGTGTGGGGTGAGCAGAGGGAGCAGAGTGATCATGGAGGAATAGAGAGGGACATCAGATTAAAAATGGGGAAATGGTTAAGGGGTGAGAAACCCTACAATTTTCTTATATAGTGGGTCAAAATGTCACCCAATTAAAGGCGGTTCTACAATAGAACCGTCTTTGATTGATGAACATCAAAGGCGGTTCTTAAAGAACCGCCTTTGATCAATGTTGAACCATCTTTAATCGGATCTGAAAGTTTGTTCCGAGTTTGGAACCTCTTTCAGACCTCAATCAAAGGCAATTCCTCAAAAAATCTATAAAACCACCTTCTAATAATGTAATAGAGGATTTTACACTAGTGATTGTACACTTGACATAAATCTGGTCAAAGTTTTTTTTGAAAGATAAGGATGTCATGACATTGACATTGTCATGGGGATGTCAACGTAGCTAAATGCTTTTGTTTTATTTTGAAAGATAGGCTAAATGCTCTTTGTGTAGAACATTTCAGAATAATCACGTAATGACGTAATAGTTAGTTGAGTAACAACAAATGATGATGAATATAACGTTACATGACAATCCGAAAACAAATAATAAATAGCAAAGGAATGGCAATCCACTTAACAGAGCGATCTAGAATGACACAATTCGAAAGTTAGATGATGCACCCTCTTTTTTGAGACATAATAAAAAGAGGAGCAAAATGTGGTTGGGAGATCAATAGAGCAAAATGTGGTTGGGAAATCAATAGAGCAAAATGTGATCTTATTCCATTTTTTAGTCCCTGATATTAATACTGTTTTCTTTCTATGCCCAACAAATTTAAAATGATTTATTTGGTCTCCAAGGTGGTTTTCAAGGTGATTTTCAGGTGGTTAACATGGTATAAGATCATATGTTAGGGACAAAAAATATCCTGGAATCTAGTTTGGGGGGCAAACAAATTATTTTGAAATTATTGGGTACTAAAAGAAAGCGGTATTGGTCTCGGAGACCAAAAGATTGTATAAGATCATATGTTAGGGGTCAAAAAAATAGACTAAATTATTTTTTTGGTCCCCTACAAAGTATCTTTTACCATCTTTTGGTCTATGTTTGCAAATCAACCCTTAAACGGTACCCAACAAATTCAAAATGATATGTTTTAGTCCCCAAAGTTGGTTTTCCGGTATGCCTAAATGGTTTTCCGGTATAACTGGAAGTATAATGGTAATTTTACTAATTAAAAATATTTTCAATTAAAAATTCATAATTTTAATATTTTCTTTTTCTTTATTTTTTGCCGCTGCTAATTTCCACTGCCATCGTTGCTGCTGCCAATTTCCATCGCCTTCGCCGCTGCTGCCAATTTCCACCGCCTTCTTCGCCGCCTTCAGTTTCAAATGGCTCTGATTCACCTAAAGCCCTGCTCCAGATCTGGTTCCCAACGGGGAGAAGTCGACGAAGATGAAGCGGCGGAGAAGGTGTTGAAGAAGACGAAGCGGAGAAGCGGCGGAGAAGCGGCGAAGAAGCGGCGATAAAGATGAACTGGAGAAGCGGCGAAGAAGACGATGCGGCAGAGAAAACGAAGCAACGGGTGAAGGCGGTGGAAGGCGGAGAAGACGAAGCAACGACGGAAGGCATTGGTAGGCAGAAAAGACGAAGCGACGGTGGCGGATGCCCAGAGCTCAGGCGGAGAAGATAAAGCGGAGAAGCGGCGGAGAAGACGAAACGGAGAAGCGGCGGAGAAGGAGAAGACGAAACGGAGAAGCGGCGGAGAAGGAGAAGACGAAACGGAGAAGCGGCGGAGAAGGAGAAGACGAAACGGAGAAGCGGCGGAGAAGGAGAAGACGAAGCGAAGAAGCGGAGAAGAAGATAAGCTAGAGAAGTGGTAGAGAAGACGAAGCAACGGCGGAAGGCAGTGGAAGGCAGAGAAGAAGCGATGGCGGCGGATGGCCAGAGCTCAGGCGGAGAAGACGAAGCGGAGAAGCGGCGGAGATGGAGAAGACAAAGCGGAGAAACGGCGAAGAAGATGAACCAGAGAAGCGGCGAAGAAGATGAACCAAAGAAGCGGTGAAAAAGATAAAGCAACGGCGGAAGGTGGAGAAGACAAGGCAACGACGGAAGGTGGAGAAGACGAGGCAACGACGGAAGGTGGAGAAGACGAAGCAATGGCGGAAGGCGAGGAAGACGAAGTAGAGAAGCGGGGAAAGGCGGAGAAGACGAAGCAATGGCGGAAGGCGGAGAAGACGAAGCAACTGCGGAAGGCGGTGGCAGACGGAGAAGACAAAGCAACGGCGAAAGGCGGTGGCAGGCGGAGAAGACGAAGAGACACCGGTGGATGGCCATGGAAGATCTCAGGCGGAGAAGGTGAAGCTTAGCGGAGAAGACGAGCGAAGAAGATGTCCCATTTTCTTTTTCTTTTTTCTTTTTTAAACTTGGGGGTATAATGGTCATTTTACATATTTTGACAATTTTACCTTTGACTTTCCCTGAAAACCACATCTGGGGACCAAAACATATCATTTTAAATTTGTTGGGTACCGTCTACGAGTTTATTTGCAAACGGGGACCAAAAGATGGTAAAAGATACTTTGTAGGAGACCAAAAAAATAATTTAGTCAAAAAAATAAATTAGTCAAAAAACAAAGAACGTTTCAATATTAAATACAAAAGCAAGTTATTTTAACCTTTTATGTTGAGTCCGTCTCTTGGAAGACGGTCTTTCCATAAGACATGGAAAGACCAAGATTTAAAGTGCAAATTAGAAGAAATTATGATAAAATTTTTGGGTTGCATGAATCGGGTTACAAACTTTATAACTAATACATGTTGCATAATAAATTTTTAGTATTACACCTAAGACATTTTACCTTTTATAATTCTAATTAAACCCCCTATGGAAAGACGATTTTTCCCAAGATTTTGCCTTTTATATTTTGTAGCCTTGAAATAAAATTTCAAAGGTAACCGTATTTTGTAAATCTCACTAACCTATTATGGACGAAGGAAGTATCATAAAAATAAAAGTGGTTTATTCATAAATTTATGAAAATTATGTCACTTAATTTTTTATCTTAAAATTTGTAATTTTAAATAAAAATTAAATATTAGATTTTATAAATTAAAATGAGTAAACATGTGTATTTGAATGTGAAAATATAAAAATATATGATACATTTAAAATTTCAAATCTAGTAGTATATATTTATTTTGACAAATGCAATTATTCATAACTTGGTATATATTCTCCTTTCAATCTCATTTCTGTTAAATTTTAGAACATTTTCAGTGCAACGAGGGTCATCCATATATTTGAGAGCCATTTGATAAATTATTATTGGGCTTCAACACAACATGGACACTAATAAAAAATGGGGTGATTAAAGACAATTTTATTGGATCAGAAACGTCAACCATTATTAAAGTTCTTAGAATCGTCTGACAATAGAATGCGATAATTTTATGTCTCTGTCAAGCCAAACGAATTGCCTTTGAATGAGTTGGAAGTTGGAACCTACTCGTCAACAGTGATGAAGAGCTTCGAGTTCGGAACCTCTGAGGTCCAAGAAAAAGGGTGCCGGGCGGAAACTTAGCAAGCGAATTAAATAGACCAGTCCAAAAAAACTGCCTCAACATTAAACATTATACAGAACATTGTACAATATTGCTGCTAAAACATTATACAGATCTAAAACAGACCAACATTAAACATTTTAAAGAAGAGAACTAAACAGATCCAAAACATTAAACATTGTGTCTGATCTAAAACAGAAGCAAAACATTAAAATTACTTAAGAACTACAAACGGGCCAGGGAGAACCGGCAAGAACTACAGACGGGCGGCGCTTCAGACGGTGGCGGAGGCAGCGCTTCAGATCGGGACGGCGGAGGCGGCGCTTCAGACCGGGACGGCGGAGGCGGCGCTTCAGACCGGGACGGCGGAGGCGGCGCTTCAGACCGGGACGGCGGAGGCGGCGCTTCAGACCGGGACGATGGAGGCGTCACTCCTTCCCCGGCGGAGGACCGTCTGAATCACCATCGCAGAAGAGGTAGGGCGTCGTGAGGACGGTGGAGCAGTAGGCAGGGCGCCGTGAGGAGGACGGTGGAGACAGGGGCGCCGTCCCGAGAGGAGAGGAAGCAGGAACCGTGGAGGCAGCGGCGCCGGTTGATGCAGGAACGGCGGAGATGAAGGGACGATAGTGACTTAGGGTTTAGGCAAGTGGAAGAGGCGAGAGGAAGGGATTCTCGAGGGGGGGAGAGGGAGGGAGTGATTTTGGGTTTAGGTAGAGAGGGGCGTGAGAGGGAAAGGTGAGAGGGAAAGGTGAGAGGGTTGAAGAGGGAGTGAAAATAGGAAAACATGGGCATGGGCTTGCATCAAATTTCTGGTTAAAAGGAGTTCCAAATTTAAAACGCATGTTCCTCACTTGGAACCGAATACGATTAAAGGCAGTTTTGGCAGAATTGCCTTCTGTTGGTGTAGGTCCGTCAAATGGGTTAATTGGATAAATCGATTATCCAAATTCAATGAATTATTATCCAACTGATCATTATCCAATTAACTTATTTATTAAATTAGTCATAATGGGTTGGGTCATTAAATGGATAATCCATGAAATATTCATATGACTAAATGGGTTAAAATATATTATCCAATAAGTCATTATATAATTAACTCAATAAGTTATCAATAAACATTTTCTATCGATTTGAGTTACAAATTGTCATTATCCAATGGGATCAGGTATTAAATACTCATTATTTTTTAGGATTTGGGATGAGAATAATTATGTTAATGGGAAATTTTGATCTCAATGGGTCCCATATATGTTAACTTAATGGGAAAATAACAAATACCCAATAAATATTCAAAATTACCCAAATAAATGCATGTGTAATATTTAACATAAATATTCACTATAATTCACAAATTATACAAATTATAATTCACAAATTATTCGAGTTCAATCTCGTACAATATTCGAGTTTGTACAGTATTCAAGCTCGTACAGTATTCGAATCAGTCTCGTATAGTATTCGAGTTCGTACATAATTCGCACTCAATCTCGTACAGTATTTGAGTTCGTACAATATTCGAGTTCAATCTCGTACAGTATTCGAGTTCGTACAATATTCGAGTTCAATCTCGTACAGTATTCGAGTTCGTACAATATTCGAGCTCAATCTCATACAGTATTCGAGTTCGTACAATATTCGAGCTCAATCCCTTACAGTATTCGAGTTCGTACAGTATTCGAGCTCAATCTCGTACAGTATTCGAGTTCGTACAGTATTCGAGCTCAATCTTGTACAGTATTCGAATTCGTACAATTTTCGAGCTCGTACAATATTCGAGCTCGTACAGTATTTGAGCTCGAGCTCAATCCCAACTAATATTGTTCGTTAATTTCGTCGAGTTTACAAAGCCAACATATTATATATTTTTTATTAAATATAATATAATGTACATAATATTATATTACATAATATAATAAATGATTATATATTAGGGAAAAATTAAATCATTTGTAATCAAACTTGTGAAAATTTAGTTATCTTGTGATATGAAATTATCCACGGGTCACCCATTACCCAACCCAACTCAACCCACCCAAAATTATCCAACGGGTAACTCATTATCCAACCCAACTAAGCTCAATAACTACAACCTAATTATATCCATTAACTCAATGGGTCATTATCCAATAAGTCTTATCCAATAAGTGAAAATAGTATATGGATAACGGTTATCCAACGGGTGACCCGATCCGTTTGACGGGATTATGTGCAAATATAACCTTTTCCGGTAACTTTTAGCCAGAATTTCATTAAAAGACATTTTTGCCCTTGTAGAAAAAAATAACTAAAAAATAGGAAATGACGTTACTGCTCTTAGCATCATTATTCCGGACCGCCACCGGATCTGGTAGGGTTATATCAGCACATTATCAAATTTGATAGGGTTGTGTCTACACATTCCTAAAACTTATAGGGTTTTATATGCATTTCGTCAATTACGTAGGGTTATGTATGCACTTTGCTCTAAAAATAAAGTGTCATATTATTACAAAATCAACGCCAACCACATGCAACCGCCATTTCAACCTCTTCTACCAATTGCCGACGTTCAAGAGTGTGATTTTAATTTGAAGAAAGAGATTTGGCAAGCTCGACACAGCGAACGTTGAAGTGGAAGTGTGGGAACCTTTTAAAAATGTTATCTTCATCTGAAATTCCTCTTAATTCACTATATTAATGAACTATTGAGTTTGATTATGTGATTTTCTTTTGCTTCTTGTCACATGAATAGAGATAAGCGATGTATATGGTATTTAATTTAAGGATTTTGATGACATTTTTTATTTTGTTGAATTTAGTCTGGATTAATGACTGGATAACTTTTGGTGTTGTGTCTAGTTGTTATTTTGTTGGGTTTCGATTTAGGGTTTTTAATGTTGATGGGTTTTGCTTTTTATAATATGTGCTAATATAACCCTACATTTTTTATGAATGTGCTGATATAACCCTATAAGTTTTAAGAATGTGCAGATATAACCCTATCAAATTTAATAATGTGCTGATATAACCCTACCTAGTCCGGCGACGGTCTGACGTGTAATGGTATAATTGTCCATCCAAATTTAGCTTTTGATCTTAGGGTATTTTTGTCATTTTAAGGGGGTCAATGCCGGAAAGACACGGTCAATGCCAAAAATGTCACCAAAAGGTTATATTTGCACTTTCGTTAAATAGTTATGGTTATATTTACACTAAAAATTATCTCACGATTATATCCGCACTTTCTCAATTATATAGGGTTATATTTACATATTTCCTTTGAATTAAACATAAGGCGGATTGCTTCAATTTAATTTAGCATTTCACGTGGTGCATTATCTGAACTAAAATAAATTTGCTTGAATTCTATTTTTTTCCTTCTGAACAAACTAAATTAACTTGAATTGAACTAAAAGTATTTTAACTGAATATTGTAATGATATATTTTAAATGGAATATTTTAAAATATATTAAAATACTAAATTAAAATAAATTAAACTGAAATGTAAAGTTGTGAAGAATATAAAATTATAAATAAATTCTCTGCATTAAAGTTGTGCGGAAGAATGATCATAAATGCCATTTCGAACGTGTTGTTCTGCTACCCCCATCAGGTTTTGACTGTTCATCAACAATCTTAATTAGTGGTAACCAACCGGATCTGATTTCACAAAATATTGATAAGGCTAGTACTAGTGAGCAATGAATACGAGTAGTATTTAATAAACCCTGATACGAGTAGTATTTAATAAACCCTGATACGATACCGAGTAATGGGTGGTCCAACACTCATCCCATGTTTCTCACCGTACCAACCTCCATCCCATGTTTCTCCCACTGCAATCTCACTTTTTTCCCCCAATACCTAAGACTAATGCACACTTGTAGTCGCATGTTAAATTACATACTCCCTCCAATCCTTTATTTATGGTCTCCTTTGACCAATCATATTTTTATGACATGTTTGATCATCGATAAATTTTATTATATATAGTAATAAATATTATGTGAGATATCTTTGAATTCTCCGTAAAATGTAGTTTTTGAAAAGTAAAATGTTATAATTTATTATCGTAAGTAATAAAAGTTATCGATAGTCAAACATGCCTTAAAAAAATGTCAGAAAAAAATGGAACATAAATAGTGGACCAGAGGGAGTATTAATCATTGCACACCGTCCAAGAATATTGTTAGACTGTTAATATATTTAGCTACGTATAATAACGGTAAATAAAAAATTATTTTCTAAAATCTGCTTGTTACGATAAATTCAATAATATCACATACGATAATATTATGTCTCATATATCTATTCAAATATGCGGTCAAACTTTAATAGAAAATAGTATCATAAAGTAAGTGAATAATTTAAGGTGAGACAGAAGAAGTATTCTACTACTCTATTCATCTTCCTACTTTTTTTAATTTACGCATGTCATAATTAAAGGTTCACATTCGACTATTTTCTTATGACAAAGTCTTGTGTGAGACGGTCTCGCAGCAAGATCAGAGATTAAATAGTTAAGAATGTAACATGTGGCTTCTAATTAGTGTTTTTAAAAGTCCAGGGGTTGGATGTGAAATTTCACTATTTTACATTTAAGTCCAGGTATTAATAACAATTTCCCCCTTCTTCTCCCATTATTTTCTCACGCATTCTCTCTCCCCTCATTCTTCTCTCCTGCACAACTGCTTCTTTTTCTCTTCCACTCCATTTCTCTTCCATTTTTCTTCAATTCAACCGATCTTTTTCCTCATTTTCTTCCACGTTTCTTGCACAGGAGAAGGACGCAGTGACTCAAGGAAGATTCACTTCATTCTCCGGTGAATTTTTCGCGAATTTTCCTGCTAAAGCTTCGATTTCCAGCGGCTGAACATAATACAACCTTCCTTTCATGTTTATCTTCGAAGGTAATCTCTTTGCTCAGATTTATTATGCATATTCTGTTTTTTTGTTTGCTTTTTTGGTTAATGTAATTTTCTAGGGTTTATGTTGTTCAATGTGTTAATATTTGGAGATTTCTCTATTTTTTGTGTTTTGTGAGTTGTTCTTCTAACGAATTTATGCTAATATTTGTGTTGTTGCTGCAGTTTGTTATATTTCTAAGGAAATTTGCGTCATTGTTACTGCAATCGATGAGGAAGAATCGTTTGTAAGTTTCTGAATTTTCGGCCGTGATGTTTTGCTACAGGTATTGATCTTTCAGGTTTTCAGTTTGATGTTTCAGCTTTCAGACTTTAAGTACTGTTATCAGTGTTGTTGTGATGTTTTAATTCAACGCTTGATACTTGTGGTGTTTTCATGCTTAAGTGTGCAATTGATGTTCATTTTTTATTGTGTGTGATATCTTAGGATTTTGTTACGATTTGTGTTAATTTTTTTGTTATTGTTGTTGATCTTTCTTAGATGTCTAAGAATACATTTGTCAATGTTGCTGCAATCGAGAAGGAAAGAGGATCTGTAAATTTTATTATTTTGCATATGTGATTTTTTAAATACTATTGTTGACCTTTCAGGTTTTTTGTTTCATCTTTCATGTTTAGGTTTAAAGTACTGTTTATCTGTGTTGGTGTGATGATCTAATTTCAATATTTGATGCTTGTAGTGTTTTGAGTGTGCAATTGATGTTGAGTTTTGTTTTTTTGATTGTGTGTGATATCTTATAGTTTTGTTACGATTGTGCTAATTTTTGTTGTTGTTGTTGAAGGATGTCTAAGAATCCTTTTGTCACTGTTGCTGCAATTGAGAATGAAAGAGGATCTGTAAATTTTGTTATTTTGCAGATGTGACCTTTTAAATGCTATTGTTGACCTTTCAGGTTTTTTGTTTCATCTTTCATGTTTAGGTTTAAAGTACTGTTTATCTGTGTTGGTGTGATGATTTAATTTCAGCATTTGATTCTTGTAGTGTTTTAAGTGTGCAATTGATGTTGGGTTTTGTTTTTTTATTGTGTGTGTGATATCTTATGGTTTTGTTACGATTTGTGCTAATTTTTGTGGTGTTGTTGTTTTTTAGATGTGTAAAAATGCATGCTCATTGTTGCTGCAATCAAGAAGGAAATAGGATCTCTATTTTTTTTTTATTTTACAGATTTGACCTTTTAAATACGATTGTTGACCTTTTAGGTTTTATGTTTGATATTTCATGTTTAGGTTTTAAGTACTGTTTATCTGTGTTGGTGTGATGATTTAATTTCAGTATTTGATGCTTGTAGTGTTTTAAGTGTGCAATTGATGTTGGTTTTTTTTTTATTGTGTGTGTGATATCTTAGGGTTTTGTTACCATTTGTGCTAATTTTTGTGTTGTTGTTGCTATTTTTTAGATGTGTAAAAATGCATGCACATTGTTGCTGCAATCAAGAAGGAAAAAAGATTTGTAATTTTGTTATTTTGCAGATTTGACCTTTTAAATACAGTTGTTGACCTTTCAGGTTTTATGTTTGATCTTTCATGTTTAGGTTTAAGTATTGTTTATCTGTGTTGGTGTGATGATTTAATTTCAGTATTTGATGCTTGTAGTGTTTTAAATGTGCAATTGATGTTGAGTTTCTTTTTTAATTGTGTGTGTGATATCTTAGGGCTTTGTTACCATTTGTGCTAATTTTTGTTGTTGTTGATGTTCCTTAGATGTCTAAGAATGCTTTTGCCATAGTTGCTGCAATTGAGAATGAAAGAAGATCTGTAAATTTTGTTATTTTGCATAGGCGACTTTCTAAATACTAGATCTTTCAAGTTCTCTGTTTAATCTTTCATGTTTAAGTTCTAAGTACTGTTTATCTGTGTTGGTGTGATGATTTAATTTCAGTATTTGATGCTTGTAGTGTTTTCATATTTAAGTATGCAATGGATGTTCAGTTTTATTCTTTTGATATTTTAGTGTGTACTGTTTGATGTTTTGAAATTTTGAGATTGATGTTTTAAATACTGTATTTGACTTTTCCTCAATTTAGTTGCCAGTGATGTAGTATGTGCTACTGTGATGTTTTAATTACAGATATTGACGTTTTAATTACTATATGTGATGTTTTATATTATTTCACGGGAATACTTTTCAAGGTAGAGCTTTACGATTCCATTGACGAGTTAATAAAAAATGGTATGAGAAACCATGCTCTGAAGGTGTTCCTTTGAACAGAGAACCGTAGTCGACCTTTGATCTGTGTGTTGATGCAATAAGAGAGTCATCCTCTTCAAAACCAGCGAGAGAAGGCAAGTCTGTGAAAAAGTCGGCAGCGAAGGGAAACAAGTCGGGGAAAATAGAATTTGATTATTTAGGATGTATTATTAAACATTGATTTTTCAGTTATGATGGTTGATAGTGTTGAGGCGCTTGACTGCTATTGATGTTTTAGCTTGATTTGAATTTTTCAGTTTTGTGTTAGCGATTTATTAGGGCTTTTGAACATTTTTATAATGAATGATGTTTAACAAGTTGCTTCAATGCAACAATAGTGGAATGCATTAGTGCAGGGGAACATATGAATATCTTGTTTATATCAACGCCTTTATCAGTACATATGTAAACCATCAAACAAAAAAAATTGAACCATCACAATATAGTTGTGTAACATCTCAGTATGGTAGGTACATAATTACTAAGTCCCAGCAAGCTGATTTTAGATTATTTGAGCATTATATGTATTTATTTTTGTATTGGATGTTAATTTATTATTTTTTTGGAGGTTTAACTAATTCTATTTGATGTTTAACTATTTGTTAGTTAATTTCACTTTATTAGTGTATTTACTTGATATTTAACTATCTTTATTTGATGTATTTATTTAGAATTTATTTTGATGTTTTAACTATAATTTAGTGTATTTGTAGTATTTTTATTTGATGTTTAACTATTTTAGTTTGATGTGTATTTTAGTATATTATATGATTTGATAGTTTAGAGTTTTTATCTGATGTTTAAGTATTTTAGTATGATATCTATTTTAGTATATTATATTATTTGATGATTTAGAGTTTTAATTTGATGTTATTTATTTTTCATTTGATGTGTAATTAGTTAGGTGTGATTTTTACAGCCCAAAACATATCGAGAAGTTGATTTTTGGGTGCTTGATCCCTGAATTTAGGATGCAATTGTGCATATTGCTGAAGTTGGAAACATTGGTGGAGGACGCATTCAGAGAATGCATCCTCAAAGTGTTTTTTTTCCGCAAACCATTTAGATGACGCATTCATTCATTAATTATTTTAAAAAAATCTATTTAGAGGACGCATTCTATGAATGTGTCCTCAATATTTATATTTTAAAAAAAATCTGTTAAGGGGATGTGTCCTCATCGTTGATATTTTTTTTAGCAGACTTTGAGAACGCATTCTATGAATGCGTCCTCAATCTTTTAAAAAAAAATCTATTTAGAGGACACATTCGATAAATTATTTTGTAATAAATTATTTTTCTCAATTTTTTTTAATTCGTCTTCATTGTTTATATATTTTTTAAAATAACTGTTTGAATTTTACTTTTTTCTTGAATTTTTGAAATAAATTTTGATTTGCGTGTTATTAAAAACGGGTACTAAATTTAACATATGGTTTTTTTTATAATCCCACATTTTAAAAATGGGTCCTCAATATAAAATATGAGATTTTAATCAGTAAATTATATAATTTAAAAGTTATTGTTTTTTATGTTTTTGTTTCGGGTGAATTTAGCGCATAAGTAGACTTGTGCTTGTTTTATGTTATTCTAAAAGTTGCAGTAATATATAGTAGGAATGAATGTAATTAAACATAAATGTACAATATCCGAAGAAGACGTGTCAAACGTAATGAAATGAGTGCTCAATGTCATGTAATGTACTAATGACGGCCTCTGCAAAGCTTTCCACCTGTTCCACATGGTGGAGGACGTATGGTGCGGGATGTACATCGTGGGATGACCATCTCAGTATAAACATGTATGGCATCATCTGGAGCTCCCTCTGGAAGGTCCTCCTTCATATCGTCTCATGTGTCCTGGAATGAACCATGCTGGACATGTGGAACACCACTGGTATCTAATCAAGCAGTATGCGACATGTATGTATGACTCGCAGTGGGAATAAGATATGCCGTGAAATTGGTTGTAGTCGTGTCAAACTGTGAGGATCCACCATGTAACGGTCCGGCATAACTAGTAGTGGGAGTATGATATGCAGTGGAATCAGCCGTAGTAGTGTCATACTGTGATGGTCCACCATGTGATGCTCCAGGGTCTGTCAGACACGCATATAAGGGTCCAGCTTGTGATGAACCAATGTGGTCTGTATGGGCCCCAGCACGCGGTCACCGACCACCTTGTCGACCAGGTGGAGCTTGACGGTGGCTTCTAATGTCATTATATCTCACACCAGGTGGAGGTTCCTCATAGTGCACAAATGGGTGATGAAACTACAGTCTGGAGGGCTCATGCGCGTACTGTAGAATACGTGTGGCAACATCGTGTACCTCCCTGATCATGTTCGCGATACGTGGGGGACAGTCGTCCAAATTTATATCCAACATGATTCTTATCTGAGACATTGCCTGCAACTACAAGAATGAGGTAAATATGTCAGATACTTAAATTTGAGGAAACGTATAGTATTAATTGTGAAAACTATTAGATATTTAGGAAACACCATATACTCCATAGTAGCTCTGTCTCCATGAAAACCCTCCGTAATTGTTTCGGCCCGGCATGGCTGATCAATTAGGATCAGTGTTCTTCGAAAATACCACTCCATGTATTCTTGGCTGGGTGTGTACGGATCCGCAGACCCTCGCACATAAAATTGTTGCTTTCCTCGATGTTTCCAAGCATCGAGACAGCTTTTCAGTTCTACAAGCCAATCCATTCCTGACCTCCCACGACAGCTCTAGTATGAAGCAGTTTATGTTCATCCTTAGTGACCAACTGGATGAGTATTGGCTGGATGAGGCCAAACTGCCTGAGAACACAATGTATGTGATGGTACTCCACGACATGCCAGCTAAGTAGGTCAACAGACAATAGCCAGTTGTTGCTACCAGCCATACAGTAATGTGGGAGTTATTGCACGACATCCTCCGTGTACAGCTGCCAAATAAACTGCAATAACAGGTAGGTGTTGTGGTTAGGTGAGGAAAACCTTTATTTCCATAAGTTCAATTAAATGAAATCCGAATTTCAATATACCTGTCTGTCATGGAGAGATGTCAACTGATCGTGGTACAGTTTCAATACATGCATAGGTGATTGTGATAAACCGTATCGGGCTCTCCACCTGTCAGGAACAAAATGAATATTATTAGTCATTCATAGTAATTTCCTTGCAGTTTAAAATTTGACTCCCGACTAATTCAATATGTACCTGGATCCAACAGCACTCATCGTGACGATCACATCCAGTCGTCCGGCCGGCCGAATGCATGGTATTCGCTCCCATGCCCACAACTGACAAAAAATAAAATAAAATATAGTATAATATAAGAGGTCACTATCGACAGTATGTACAACTGACAAGATTAACTAACATTGTTACCTGTAGCAAGACAAGTGGTCTAGATATGGATTTAACTTGTGGGATGGCAGTGCCACATAAACACTTTTACAAGTGTGCCAAAATGGCACTACCCCAACTGTACTGATGTGCTTCCCTGAGGTTCATCAGTATCGACAAATAAAGCAAATGGATACGGTGTCCGGATGTGTCTGACATTAGCATTCTACCAACCAACAGTAGAATGAAAACCCTAGCTCATTGTTGGCAATCTACCTCAGTAGCATCAACGGGAAATAGACTGTGTAACAAGTCTCCCAACCAGCTGGCCCTTATGCGACCTCCTCTGATAGCAGTCGCGTTCAGTGTAGCCCCTAGGTAGTCTTTGCATAATCTCTGCCAGTCCTCAGTGTGTGGTCTAGGGTCCACACCAGTAATTGGTATGCCATCGATCGGTAGACCCCATAGCATGCCAACATCCTGCAAAGTTATGGTAGCATCCCCCACTGGCAGGTGAAACGTGTGCGTCTCAGGTCTCCAACGCTCTACTAAGGCTGTGATGAGAGAATGATCTATGTGGATTGGTGCGGAATCCAATATTCCATGGAATCCAGCTTTACGCATGTAGCGCATGACTGGACCAGGGATCCGACCAATCCAACAAGCCCCATCGCACCGCCTCACATGCAGTGCCTCATCCTCAAAATGACCATTCTATAGAGCACGTGCACGGTGCTCCATGTGCAGGTACATCAATTCATCGTCAATGGGTCCCGGATGATACATGGTGTATCCCTGCTGACAATCAGAATCACATGGCAATATAACTCAGTCAAGATTTCCAAATAAGTAATGCAATAACATGTGTACTAATATTCAAACCCAATCGTACATTAGCACCTAAAAAACTCCGAAAAAATTTAGACATAGCTAGATTACTGGGTACATAAAATAATAGTGCCATACATATTCAACCAAATATTCAAAATTTGCATATTACATACACAACTCTAATCACCCTCTCGCCTACGGATGCCTCTGGAATTACCTGGCACCCTTTCATCCATTTGATTCCTCATCATTCTCTCCACAAACTATCCACGCCTCCTATTGCAGAACTTTTCAATATCGGGAATCAGCCTCCAACTAGCACATTGCCATAGTGATGGATCTCATACATGCATAAAACCCTGAATATATTGTTGCACATAGGTGGTCGTGTGATATACCCTGTCACATAGAGTAGCTAGATCATCACGCCTATGCCTATAGACGACCAATGCATGCGAACATGGGAATCAGAAAATTTTCCATTCACGACAAGTACACTCCTTTCTCCGCTATTTGACCATGTATTGGCTCTCACCAATGCTTCCATCAATGGTCCTTGTCACAACCCTATAAGTCTATGACGCATGCCCAAAAATAGTGACAATATGTCCCTGTGCCCAAGTGTCTTGCTTCTGAAACTTTTTCCAAATCCTAGAAGGGAACGCAGACCTAAACATTTCAACATCAATTTAGAGTAAAAAAACTAGTCCATGAACACATAAAGAACAGTAATGAATCTGGTAAGTACCTCCAATTCGTGGCATCCATTACCCTTTTAGCAAACATTTCAACTGTTCGCTCAAAGGTTGCTTTGACACACGCAGTTATCGGGAGATGTCGTGCACGCCTTAAACAATTATTGTAAATCTCTGACAAATTGGTTGTTAGAATTCCCTAACGTCGATCACCCTCATCAAAGGCAAGACACCACTTACTGGTATAATGTTGTATCAATCATTCCCAAGCAGATGGTTCGATACACTCCAACTCCTCCTTGTAATCCCTCCACCTGCTCTCTCGTCTGGAACCACCCAGCTGCCAAACTAGAGTTTTCAGAGGCACATTCTTGAACTTCCCACTCTCAGCACTAAGGAAGTTGGACTGAAAGTGACGCAAGCAAAATCGGTGGTATCCAGCTGGCTCCACCCATTTTTTTGTACATCTCATTGCATTTAAAATCCCATCATGGCGATCAAATATAATACAGATTGGCCTACTATCACCACCAACCACATGGATACGCAGTCTCTGCATGAACCAGTTCCAACTCTCATTAGTTTCACCGTCAACAATGACATAAGCAATGAGGAGTATGTAGTCGTTTGCGTCATGCATCATGGAAACTAGCATTGTGGCCTTGTATGCACCTCTCAAATGAGTGTCATCCACACTAATCACCGCCCTGCTGTGGCGAAATGTATCGATAGCCTGGCCAAATGCCCAGAAAATGAACTTGAATTTCCTACACCCACGCCCATGTATTCTATCGGGTACATCTGCTCACTCAACAACGGTGCTCGAATTTGCCTTGACTAGCTCATCTATATATGTAGGCAACTATTCGAAGGAATCCTCCCAAGTTTTGAAAACCAAGTCAATAGCCTTCTGCCGAGCATACCACGCATTTTTATAGGAAATGGTCACATTTAACTCCGTCTTCACATGCACTTGTACATGTTTCACCATGTAAGAAGGGTTAACGTCAATGTGGTGGTGGATTGCATGGGCGATCATCAACAATGTTAGGTTTGTGTTACCCGTTGATCGACCAGCACCAACACAAGTATGACTACTTGCCTATTTGGTGATCTCACACATGCCATGTGAATCCTTTTTGCTGCCTCTAGCAACCCAATGACAATTACCAGTTCCTTCAACAACGTCCTTGCATTTCACATACCATGTGCATGACCTGCTCTCCATGACCCTGTGTTCCCTATTCATCAAGGAACTCCACCTCGAAATAGCTTCTACCAATTCTAGCTTCGTCCGGAATTACATACCCAATGTCACTTCACCAGTCGCTTGAACATAACGAGTGACTCTGTCACCACAATTTGTTGGGTCATAGCATCCTCATCAGGGCCCCCATAATCCCTAAAGCAGGCATCCGTATCAGGATTCGCCAAAATACGGAACTACGTGGCTACACTGTTCGTGCACACCACTACTTCATCTTCGTCCCCTGGATTCGAATCAGTTGATAAGGAACGATCATCTTCCCCTTCCTCGCCATCCTCATCGCTCCCAACATCACCAATAACATGCTCGCCAATTTCACCCACATAATCATCATCGAACTCATTCAGGTCCTCATGATGCCCACCATATATATCACCACTTGTGGACGGCTGAGCACAATCGACGTGAACATACGCACTGCATTGGCTGGACTCACCAATGGTAAAACTTTGGCAATCAACATGGGGTGGTAAGGTTGGCAAAGGTGTATAGTTCTGTATGTTCCTCAACAACGACACGAACGTGCCTGAACTAAGATCACCCGCACGGCCAATGGTGCTTGACATCTTCTCCACAATAATGTACAAATCTGCTGAGGATAAGGACATTCGATCAACAATGTCGAAGAATGTTGCAGTAGACTCGTCATCTTCCACATTATAACACCGATAGTATACGGCCGAACCAATCAGCTCAGGACAACGGTAATATATTTTCAATTGAAACCCCACACTTCCAATACCAAGCCTTCTGAAAATTAAATGAACTAACTCGGAGTAGCTTAACCTCCTTTCGAGAGTCACGTTCCTCTCCGGTACGGGAGGATCATAATACACACCCACGGTCAAATCAAACTTAATTTGACCCCCTTTATACAGGTACACAGTCAAAAACATCGAACTACTGCATTATACAAATACGTAACATTTAATTCGATATTTAGAATGACAGTACACTAGTATGCTATTATCAATTTTCAAACTATTACACTACTATCGATTTTCAAACTACTACACTATCCTAAAATGTGTGCTCACTTACGCCACACTAATTAAACTATTACTACAACTTTAATACAAACAATAGTAAACAAATCACACATAATCAATTCACACATATTCACGCATCCTCATTCAACACTTTCATAGAATCAAGAAACATAATCACTCTAACTACACATAATCATTAAACACATTCATATCAGCAAGATCTTTTCAATTACTTCAGAAATATCAGTGTTACGCTTAATTCAATAAAAAACTATTAGAGAACAAATCACACATCATTCAACACATTCGTATAATAATGAATTCTTCAAATACCTTTAGAAAATTAAAAAATTTGCTACGCGCATGACTCAAACTCACGGAGGATATGGTGGTCAATGTCGGTCAACAAGCGGTCTCTGGGAGTGAAATCTACAACACAATAGCAGGAGAAGCCTTCAGCTGTGAGGTGGACATGAAATTCAGCAAAAATATAAAAGAAATGACCGAAGCAACAAACAGAGAGCAAGAAAAATCACCGGACAACTTTGGGGCGACAACCGCCGACGACAATGCTGAAACGGAGAACGTGGAACAGTCGGCCGAGGACAGCAGCGAGGAGAGAGGATTCTGGCACGAGGACAAAACCAAATTTCAAAACGAAGTGATAAAAATATGGGTTTCAAATGCATCCTCATCGGCGTGGCACAGGGAAATCAACGACGAAAATCAGCGGATTGGAGGATGTATTTAACGAATGCGTCCTCGGCGATGTGGCAGCACGAGCGGATAGGAGGACGCATTCATGGAATGCCAAAACTTAGTAAAATAGACAGTTAAAAAAATGGAGAACCGAGGACGCATTCCGTGCGTCCTCTCCAATCCCAGAACAAAAAAACAAAAAATTAACGAGGACCCATCCTTAGAAAATTAGAACAAAATTTTTTTTTCAAAACCTGGGAGGACTCATTTGCCAAATGCGTCCTCCACACCAGCTTCCGCTGCAGGTTACTGTAGCCACATTAATAGAATTTTCTTTGTTCATATCAGCCCAAAAATTTTAAGTTCACGGCCCATGACCTGAATTTGGCTCGTTTCCTTCCCATAGAAACGGGTATCTGACAGAAATCCGACCCAACGATACGTCTGAGCCCTAGCTACCAGAATTTGACTTTGAGGTTGCCGACGATGAAGCCACCCGCCGGAAACCATTTGCGACGTTGTTATTGATGACACTACCCATCGGAAATCGATCTGAACGCTGCCAACGCAGCTTCAAATCCTCACTGGAAGCTCGCAAATCCGACTGCGGCGCTCTGCCTTTTCGACGACTATAATTGTCATCGAGAATCCGCTCCCTTCCAAAATGATGCCGATGCCGGCACAAAATATAGCCGAATCGAACTCCGATGATTAAAACATTGCAAAACCTTCGCGATTCCGAATATGTGGACGATGTCGGAAAACCGATTTGACATTGACGTCGAATCGCAAAACCCCCGCAATTCTGGGAGTTGACATTGACTCCGGAGTCCAGGAGGTAACGTGATGGCAGGATGGTCGGGAAATAACGTAGGCACGGAGACTATCGACGGTGATGGCGGAGAACGCAAGGTGGTGACATCGGTTGAGATGCAAGGCCGCGGTGGCGGAGAACGCGAGAAGGAGGAGATGAGTTGTTCTGCATCATTTTTTTGTTTATTTGCAGGATAGCCCTCCATCTTTTTTGTATTTTTTATTTTGGCACCGAAAAAAAGTAGTTGTACTTTAACCCCCAAATTTTATTTGCTCTTTATCTATTGTCACTCTAGTCCATGGTCTTACGATAAGACGGTCTCGTAGGAGACGGACTCCTTTCTTATTTGGCATGGAATTTGTGGGTGAAGTTTGTCCAAATCAGTTTAATCCCCACTTTTAATTGAAATTTATCTACATCAACATATATAAATACCCTAGAAAAAAAATACAGGGTATTAATATGATCCTTAAATTGTAACGGAGGGAGTATATGCTAGTACTCCAACAACTTCGTAATTCGTAAATATACTACTCCGAACTGGTGTTGAGCATTTTGTTTTACCTTACATTTGCTACATTTTCTTTAAATTTTGGCACTTATACAACTTCCTTTGTTTTAATTCTATTTGCACCACAATCATTATCATATAGTTTATCAAACATGTTTAACCGTTGGTATATTTACTGACTAATAAAAAATTAATATTTTAAAATTAAATGTTACTATAAATTAAATAATATTATATGTGATAATATCGTTGTTCATATATCTATTCAAATACGAATCCATTACTAGTGTTGGAAAATGATGGTTAAAAGGTTAAAATTTGTCAACTTTTTGGGCTTCGTTTAGAGTGGGACCCGAATGGATTTTGGGTCAATGGATGTCATTTTTGGGTTCTCCTCCGCGAGTACTATAAAATCGACTATTTAAACTCTCAAAATGGATCAAGGGTGAATGAGATATGAATGTTTTAATTTCACTCTTGAAGGAGGGAAAAAAAATGGGCAAAAATTTGCCCAGGTAATTTTCTCTGGACTGTCCAAAATGCGTATGGATCGCATGGAAGTCTTATGAAGGCCCAACCGCATAGTATATATGGAATTACTTGTGTGTAATTCTTAAGAGATAAGAACAAAATACTTCCATATTTTGTGAGATATCTTGTCTTAAATAAATATGCGGTTTACCATGTTTAATATGATGAAGAATATTTGTACAAATATTTCTTCCTTTTCCAGCAGATATGATTCGAGTATTTATGGAATGTCTCGGATTTGGTGAGTTGGTGATTGGAGAATATTCTTCTCTAATTACAGAAAATCAGAATATCATGTTTCCATGATTAGGGTCTCTTAGAGTAGTATAAATAGAGCCTCTAAGTCAGTCAGGAAATTCGTACCATTCTCAAGTTCCTCATTTATTCTAAACTTGAGTTTCACTTCTTTCTATCTCTGTCGGTGATAGTCCTTCGGGCCTTGCGTGAATCCCAGGTAACTCTTAAATGTTAATTGTTGCCTGCGATGGTTTTATCCTAGGGAGCGATATCCACGACGGGACTCATTCGTTTCAAGGGCAGCGAGTATTACTCGTGACTCCATCAATTTGTGATTACTTGAAACGTGATTCATGCTTTGATTATTTGTAATTTAAGCTTTTCAATTGTATGCTTGAATAATTAATAAAATTGTATTATTCTTGCATATGTTAATTGCTCGTTCAATTTTGTTATTTGATTTTTCGCATGATATAATCAATATATGTCCGACAGTCTTGAAACGAATGATAATTTGTTGATTTATATTGATTTGTTTAATAATGCATGCGAAGGACATATATATTGATATAGATTGCGTGGAATCATTATGCATAATCTGTAGTCAAATTTTCCATGCAATCAATATGTATGCGTGAAGAATGTTGCAGTCAAAATATGTAGTCAAAATAATCATGCGTGAATAATGCATATATTACTTGTCTGCCACATTTATATGCATATCAACGTTTGTCCGAAAATACGCATATGATTTGTAATTCTGCACAAATCATAGGTAATTGCATGCTTTATGAAAATATGCATGCTAATGGTTTTGGTTATTTATAATAAAATCAGATTGAGCAATTTGTTATGTATAATTGTTTAAAAATATTATACTACAATATTTCATGTGTACTTATATTTTATGGTGAATAATTTTGTATGTACACATTGATGAATCCCAGAACCATGTCGAGCAATGATGCTGCGAAGACTACCCCTGGGGTGATGCCTCTTGTGGCTGTTCCTCATGCTGAGAAACCCGAGAAGTTCAATAATGGTATGAACTTCAAGATGTGGCAACAGAAGATGCTCTTCTACTTGTCCACTATGGGTTTGGAACGTTACGTTCACGAAGATCGTCCCGTTGTGGATGAGAAAAGCGCTAAGGAAGTTCAAGATGCTGCGGTGGAGTGGAACTCTAAGGAGTATATCTGCCGCAACATCCTTTTGAATAGCCTTCACGATGCCATTTGGAATGTGTATGAGGTGAAGGAGCCTTCTAAGTTGTTGTGGGAAACTCTTGACCAAGAGTACAGGGGTGAGGAAGTTGGATCCAAGAAGTGGGTCGTCGGTAAGTTCCTCGACTACAAGATGGTTGATGCCAAGTCTGTGGTCAGTCAAGCTCAAGAGCTTCAAATGATGATCAATGAGCTGATAGCTGAGAAGATGACAATGTGCGAGACTCTCCAAGTCTATTGCATCATTGAGAAGCTGCCACCAAGTTGGAAGGACTTCAAGAGTTATCTGAAACACAAGTGAAAGGTGATGACCATGAGGGATCTGATCCAAAAGCTTCGTGTTGAGGAGGATAATCGCATCTCTGAAAAGAGGATGAATGGATCTGTGCCTGTGGCAAGGGCCAATCTCGTGGAGGTTGGTGGGAGCTCCAAGTCAAAGAAGCCCAAGGCAAAGAAGGGTCCAAGTTGGGAGCTAAGGGTGGAGTTTCGAAGAAGTCGAAGTTCACTGGCAAGTGCTACAACTGCAACCTCGCTGGCCACAAGTCCTCTGAGTGTAAGAAGCCAAAGAATGCCAAGAATGAGGCCAACATGGTTGAAAATCTTGCACGAGATGTGAATAACATCGATCTGTGTGCTGTGATTTCTGAAGTCAGCATGGTGGACTCCAATCCAAAGGAATGGTGGATTGACACTGGTGCTACGAAGCACATCTGCTCTGTCAAGGAAGTGTTCTCAAACTTCAAGGCAATTGAAGATGGAGAGACCATCTACATGGGCAACTCTGCAACTTCCATGGTGAAAGGCCGTGGCACTGTGGTGCTAAAGATGACGTCTGGGAAGGAGTTGACTTTGAAGAATGTTTTGTATGTGCCAGACATTCGCAAGAACCTTGTGTCCGGTTCTATGTTGATCAAGCATGGCTTTAAGCTAGTGTTTGAGTTTGATAAGTTAGTCTTGTCAAAGCAAGGTATGTTTGTAGGCAAAGGTTATGAGCTAGATGGTATGTTCAAGTTGAACACCATGGCTGTACCTCCTAAGAAAGATGAAATGAATGCTTCTTCTTCTGCTTACATGATTGAGTCGTCCAATTTATGGCATGGTAGACTAGGACACGTTAATTATGATTCGATAAGAAGATTAATTAAAATGGAGAACATACCTAACATGGAAATTGATGCAAATCATAAGTGTGAAACTTGTGTTGAAGCTAAGATGACTCGAAAGTCTTTCAAACAAGTTAAACGAAACACGAAACCTCTTGAGTTGATACATACCGATATCTGTGATCTCAAGTTCGTGCAAACAAGAGGAGGTAACAAGTATTTCATCACTTTCGTGGATGATTGTACGGAATACTGTTATGTGTACTTGCTAAAAAGCAAAGATGAGGCAATTGAGAAATTTGTTCTCTACAAAACGGAAGTTGAAAATCAACTTGATAAGAAGATCAAGGTGATTAGAAGTGACCGTGGAGGTGAATATGTAGAGCCATTTAGGGACCATTGTTCTGAACATGGCATTATTCACGAGGTCACTGCCCCCTACTCGCCTCAATCTAATGGTGTGGCTGAACGAAAAAATTGAACTCTTAAAGAAATGATGAATGCGATGTTGATAAGTTCTGGGTTGCCACAGAGCATGTGTGGGGAGGCTATTTTAACGGCCAACTATCTTTTGAATAAGATACCCCGTAAGGATGAGAAAGCAACTCCTCGTGAGTTGTGGAAAGGCATGAAGCCATCCTTTACGTACTTGCGAATGTGGGGGGCCTTGCAAAGGTATTAATCCCACTCCCAAGAAGTTAAAGATCGGACCTAAAACGGTTGACTGTATCTTTATAGGATATGCACATGAGAGTAGTGCTTATCGCTTCCTTGTACATGAATCTCATCATCCCGAGATTCATAAGAACACGATCATGGAATCAAGAAATGCAAATTTCTTTGAGGATGTGTTCCCTGCCAAGGAAAGGGCTGAGTCGTCGAAAAGGACCATTGAGTCATTAGACTAAGGCGTAGTAATTCCTGATGATCTCGAGGATCAAGAGGAAGAAGTGGATGAACCTAGACGAAGTAAACGGATTAGGACCGAAAAAATATTTGGTCCTGATTATCTAACGTTTATGCTTGAAAGTGAGCCACAAAGCTATAAAGAAGCTGTGAATTCGTCTGAGGGGCCTATGTGGAAAGAAGCGATTAAAAGCGAAATCGACTCGATTCTACATAATCATACTTGGGAGCTAGTGGACTTACCTCCGAGGTGTAAACCACTGGGCTACAAATGGATCTTCAAGAAGAAGATGAGAGCAGATGGCTCGATTGACAAGTATAAAGCTAGACTTGTAATCAAAGGTTATAGACAAAGGAAGGTCTTGACTACTTTGATACTTATTCTCCAGTCATGAGAATAAGCTCCATTAGAATGATACTTGCTATCGCCGCGCTGCTTAAGCTTGAGGTTCATCAAATGGATGTGAAGACTGCCTTCTTGAATGGAGATTTAGAGGAAGAAATCTACATGGAGCAACCTGAGGGGTTTACGGCTCCCGGACAAGGAGGAAAAGTCTGCAAGTTGGTGAAATCATTGTATGGTCTCAAACAAGCACCAAAGCAATGACATGAGAAGTTTGACCATGTCGTCCTTTCCAATGGTTTCAAAATAAATGAGTGTGATAAGTGCATCTATGTGAAAGACACGGAAAATGGATATGTAATCCTATGTTTATATGTAGATGACTTGCTCATTGTGGGTAGTAATGAAAAGATGATCAAATCTACCAAGGACATGTTGAATTCTCGTTTTGACATGAAGGATATGGGACTGGCGGATGTGATCTTGGGGATAAAGATCATTCGAAGCTCTGATGGTATCACCTTAACCCAGTCTCATTATGTAGATAAAATCCTTGAGAAATTCAACAAGAATGACTCAGAGGTGGCGATGACTCCAATAGATCCAAATTTGCATCTACGAAAGAACAAATTGGAGGCTATTAATCAGGTGGAGTACTCGAGAGTCATTGGGAGTCTGATGTACTTGATGAGTTGTACTAGACCAGACATTGCCTACACTGTAAGTAGGTTGAGTAGATACACGAGTAACCCCAGTATGACTCACTGGAAAGCAATAACTAGAGTATTGAGATATCTACGTTATACTCATGATTATGGTCTACATTATTCAAGTTATCCAGCTGTAGTTGAAGGATATAGTGATGCAAACTGGATACACGATATAAAGGACCTGAAATCCACTAGTGGGTATGTATTTACACTAGGTGGAGGAGCAGTCTCGTGGAAGTCCTCTAAACAAACGGTTATTACTCGATCCACGATGGAATCTGAGTTTGTTGCCTTAGATAAGGCGGGTGAGGAGGCCGAATGGCTCCGTCAATTCATAGAGGACATTCCTAGATGGCCGAAGCCTGTGCCAGCTATATGTATACATTGTGATAGTGTATCTGCTATTGGAAAGGTTCAGAATATGCTCTATAATGGGAAGTCTCGTCATATTCGACGGAGACATAGTTCCATGAGACATAGTTCCATAAGACAACTTCTCTCAACTGGAGTGATCACAATTGACTATGTAAGGTCGAAGGACAACATAGCCGATCCCTTGACTAAAGGGTTGAATCGAGAGATAGTTGAAACATCATCGAGAGGAATGGGACTGGAGTCCATTAAATGATGGGTTACGTATGTGGACACCCAACCTATGTGACTGGAGATCCCAAGATCTAGGTTCAAAGGGACAACTAAACTGCAAAGACCCATTGCGATCACTGTGGGGGTTTCATACCTCCTATCTTATTCCTATGATGAAGAAACAGTGATGTGAATGGAGGTTAAGCATTAGGTTGCTTTTAATGGTTCATGGCATCAAGTGTGTAGTACTTGAAAGAGCGCATAGTCTCTAGAACTGCTCTTACGCCAAGAATCACCTATGTAAGCGAGAAGTGTGGCCGCTTCGAAAGGGAATTGTTGGGACACAATTCTTTAGAAACCTTACAGAACTAGGTGTGTGCCATGGCCTGATTAATGGACACAACTGAGGAAAGCACAAGGGCTAGGAAAGATGTCTGTGGGAAGTGCATTGTCGTTCACACAAGCGGTTGGGGAAGTTCAAGGACATCGCGTCTACTTCCTAACCAGTGGGCTAAGTGTACTCTCTCAAGGGAAAGTTCAAATGGTGACACCTACTTATCCTATGCAGCATCTATGCCGTCGAAATGAATCTATCACTAAGTCAAACTCTGTGTCTGACGTGATTGTTCTGATTCCTACATCAATATCTATTCATGTGGGGGATTGTTGGAAAATGATGGTTAAAAGGTTAAAATTCGTCAACTTTTTGGGCTTCATTTAGAGTGGGACCCAAACGGATTTTGGGTCAATGGATGTCATTTTTGGGTTCTCCTCCGCGAGTACTATAAAATCGACTATTTAAACTCTCAAAACGGATCAAGGGTGAATGAGATATGAATGTTTTAATTTCACTCTTGAAAGAGGGAAAAAATGGGCGAAAATTGGCCCAGGTAATTTTCTCTGGACTGTCCAAAATGCGTATGGATCGCATGGAAGTCTTATGAAGGCCCAACCGCATAGTATATATGGAATTACTTGTGTGTAATTCTTAAGAGATAAGAACAAAATACTTCCATATTTCGTGAGATATCTTGTCTTAAATAAATATGCGGTTTACCATGTTTAATATGATGAAGAATATTTGTACAAATATTTCTTCCTTTTCCAGCAGATATGATTTCGAGTATTCATCGAATGTCTCTGATTTGGTGAGTTGGTGATTGGAGAATATTCTTCTCTAATTACAGAAAATCAGAATATCATGTTTCCATGATTAGGGTCTCTTAGAGTAGTATAAATAGAGCCTCTAAGTCAGTCAGGAAATTCGTACCATTCTCAAGTTTCTCATTTATTCTAAACTTGAGTCTCACTTCTTTCTGTCTCTGTCGGTGATAATCCTTCGGGTCTTGCGTGAATCCCAGGTAACTCTTAAATGTTAATTGTTGCCTGCGATGGTTTTATCCTAGGGAACGATGTCCACGATGGAACTCATTCGTTTCAAGGGCAGCGAGTATTACTCGTGACTCCATCAATTTGTGATTACTTGAAATGTGATTCATGCTTTGATTATTTGTAATTTAAGCTTTTCAATTGTATGCTTGAATAATTAATAAAATTGTATTATTCTTACATATGTTAATTGCTCGTTCAATTTTGTTATTTGATTTTTCGCATGATATAATCAATATATGTCCAACAACTAGCTCACTCAGTGATTGCACGAACAAATCTTAAAGTTAAAGACATGAACTCACATGATAATACATGGAGAATCTCTCTCTCTACTCAAAGCAATTTCCCTAGATAATATAATGCCATATATTATAGTCATACACCCAACAGTGGATTCAGGAGCAGAAGAGGGGCCTTTATGGAGACCTAATAAAGATAACAGATACACAGTGAAGAAAGCATATCACATTGCCACGTCATGATTCCACCAACGGAGTAGAGAGAGTCATCCCGACCTAAGGAAGTTGTTATGGTATCTTAACCTTTTGCACAAGATGATTGTTTTTATACGAGAATTATTAACAAAACACTTTCAACAACAAAAACCTAGTAAGGAGGAATATCATACAAAGTCCAATCTATGCTAGATGTTCCACATATGAAGAGGATTGCGAATATTCAAAGAGAATATAGTGAGCTTGAACGTTGGGTTTTAATTTCAACACCAACTAGTTGCTGGACTTTGCAGTGGATACAATATGCCCCAGACAAAGGTGCTATTGAACTTTCATTTTGCACCCTTGGGGAAAATTTGAAAGAGCGGAATTCAAAGTGCCTTAATAACTCTATCTTCTACTGGAAGGAAGTAAGAAACATGTTTACACTTCTAAACCAGTCTTCAAGGAATATGCCCAGGAAGGGATTGGCACGATAAAGGGAACGTGCCATCCACATGACTCCATCAATTAGCCCGAGAAAATTAAATCACCCTTGATGGCTTTTTTCCGATGTACCAAAGCACTAGGACAACAGTTTGGAGAAAAAAAATCTTGGATCAAGCGGGAGGAAGACGATGTCAATTAGGTTTTGGTTTCCTTATTGTAGTTTCTCCACTACAAGCAGGGGCGGAGGCTTGTCTCATGCACAAATGTTCCTAACTCTTTATATACATGGATTTTGTTAGTCTCGCATCATCGATTTTAGAAACAACACCTTGAGAAATCCAAGGATCAAATTCTCACGTTACTATCTAAGTTAGTTTCTTTCAAAGTCATAAAAGTTATTTGTCGTAAGAACCGCTCTACCACGCCACCTCTTCTTCCTCTCCCCCACCACCACCATCTCCGCTTGCCACCCAACCTGCCCCCCTTAAAACCCTAGACCACCACCTATCTCAGCCATTCCCTCGCCGCTTCGACGCTACTCATCCCTTCCTCTTCCTTTTCCACAACCACCATCTCAGCCCACTGCTGCGGCTCCACCTCCACCTCCTCCGCCTTTCCCCAATCCTCATAAATTCTATCCCAAATCCGTAGCCCAAAATCTCAAACCCCAAATATAGTCTCAAACGACCAGATGCGTCGCACAAATTGCAACCGCGAAACTGGAGCTTTTCGCCTTTCCACGAGTTCCCTCTGCATTATCTTCTGCCTTCCCACGAAATCAGGCTCTGGAGTAGGCCCCGAGTCGATGGGTCCGCGATGAGCTTGGACCACATCTCTGGCCCGGAAAACACATCCCCGAACAACCTTTGCTGCGCCGACAACCTAGGGCGGGACTGTGCTTGGGCTGCCTGAGCTTCAGCAAGACTTGATTTGAGAGTCTCGTTGTTGGGGTCCACTTTGAGCCCCCCTTTGTGTAAGTTGAAATGACATCGTCGTCGTGGCGGAGACCCATGTGCGCCACCCCGAGGCGAGAGTACCCCTTTCCCTAGTCGGGCTTCAGCCCAACGGTATTCTGCGCGCCGGAAAACGCATCACCATAGTTATTCAGAGCAGCGTAGGCGGCATATTGGTTGGAGTAGAGAACATGGTTGGTGCGTGAGATTGATGGCCAACGTGAAGTGGTGGATGATGTTGTCTTACTAGGGTTTAGGGGAGAAAGAACAGCAAGAAAAAGAGAAAAGAAAGAGATGGAGAAAGGAGTAAGGAAAATTAGAGTTAAGGGGCATTATAGACATTTTATTTTTTGTTTTATTTATTTTTTTAGAGGGGTAAAATAGCTTTTTCAATGAATTTCGGCCTAAATATGCCGGAATAGGTACATTTGCACTTAAACTTACTATCTAGCTAGGGTTATATTTGCACTTTCCAATTTCAAAAGGTTATATTTGCACTTATGTGAATTACTAGAGCTATATATGCACTATTTTCTATAAAGTATACAACTAATCTAGGGCGGAGCAGGGAATATATATGCTGGGTTTTGGTAGGAGAAAATAAAAGTTTTCCAATGTTTTTAACTATCAGAGGTAGTTGGTAGGAAAAAAAATTCATAATTACTCTCACTAATTTTCTTTCTGTCGAGGGATGAATGGGGAATTTTCAAAATTACTTCCAGTAAATTTCCGCCTCATGGAAGCTAGAACCTCCTCCTGCCCCTGTGTACATCAGCCTGTGCAACAAATGTAAAGAAACAATAAATAAAAAACCAATTAAACTAATCAAGTGGAAAATAAATCTCATTCGCTTAGATTTTAGATAAAACGATGTTTTAAACCTTACGTTTTGATTGAAAGTACCAATATAACCCTGTAAAAATATGAAAGTGTCAATCTAACCCTGAACTTGGTTAACTATTTGTCAACGGCTAATTTGGCCATAAATTTGTAAAAAGGACGATTTTCCACCTTATTAAAAAATAAATTTAAAAATACTAATTTACCCCTTCTTTCTTAATCTTCTTCTTCTCCTCCTCCTCCTCCTCTTCTTCTCCTCCTTTTCATCCTTTCTTCAAAATGCCGAAGCCCAAATCGGGCATCCACTTGTCCCAATTTTAAGGCTTTCTTCTCCCAGCTGAAGGAGCTGTCAGATGGGTGAGAAGCTCTTGAATCCCAAATTTCCATCGGGGAGAGGGGACAAGGTAGGAGAGCGGCAATGCTTGTGGCCGGGGAGAAGGCAGTGGAACGGCTTCTTCACCTCACAAAACCAGAGGTTCGGTCATGGCTGGCAATAAGACTCTGGCGCAGGAGGAAAGGTATCACCCGGTGGTAGCCAAATCACCATTGAATAAGCTCTCGAAGCGGCGACGCTTGTGGGCGGAGACAAGGTGACGCTCGTGCTAGATTTTGTTATGAATTTGCTAGAACGAGGGGGTGGCGTGATGGCTGGTGGCGGGCAGGGCTAGGTCAGGAGAGGGGGATGGGTAGATGGTGGTGGTGGTTCTAGGGTTTAGGGCAGAGCGGCAGTGGTGGTGGGAGATGGTGGTGGTTGTGCTAGGGTTTAGGGAGCGAGGGTGTTGGGCAGAGGTGGTGTTGGGCAGAGGTGGTGCTGGGCGGCGATAGTGGACAACAGAGCTGGGTGAAGAGGAGGAGATGGTGGTGGTGGTGCTAGGGTTTTGGGGAGGATTGCAGTGATACTGAGAGGAGGTGGTGTGCTAGGAGGTGGTGGAACGGCAATGACGGTGGCTGAAGAAGGAGAAAAATAGTTCAGCTTTAACTCTGGGGGTAGAATGGTCATGAAATTTGGAATTTTAAGTCTAGTGGTATTTTTGTGTTTTCAGATTTGGTAAAAACGCTTGAATTCCTTCGGTCCACGTCAGAATAGTGCACTTCGATATATCTGCATAATTGCTCATTATTTTTGGGTTATTTAAGAAATTTGAGATTTTACAAGGTTATATTAATACTTTCAAAATTTAGTAGGGTTAATTTTGTACTTTTCCCTAGCTTTTAACTTCTACGTATTCTAAAGATGCTTTCGTACATTTCACTTTTCAGACACAATTGTTGTTTGGGATGTGAATAGAAACGAATTAAAGAAAATCCATTTTGAGAATAAGCAATAATGGAGTAATAAATTGAAGAATGAAATGCGGAGTAGTCACTTTCCGAAGCAAAAAGGTTTTGAGAAAATTACGAAAATTGGCAAAAAAAGGGCGTCCATAAATTAAATGCCGGTCCCAAATGCTATGGTTTTCAATCTCTTAGAGCCCGTACAAACTTTTTTCATTTTTCAGTTTTAAATCATTTTCAAAAATTCATTTCCGAAAGTTAAAAAGTTTTTTTGGCCTTACTTTCTCTCTCTATCTCTTCCCAATCTCCGCGTTGTTTTTTCGCGTCTGCCTACTTCTCCCTCATCATAATCTCTCTCTCTCGCTCTTCCAGCCTCTTCTCTGTCTCTCTCTATCAAATCAGAACCACTGTAAGTTATTTTCCTTTTCCTTTTTGCAGAGTTTTGTGGTAAATTTTACTGATAAATGCGGATATGCTTCTATGTTTGTTGCTTTAATGTACATTCATTCCTTCGAGTGCACTCTTTTTTTGTTGCTTCGTTAATGTGTACGGTTTCCGCCTTTTTTTTTGGAATTTTCGTTTTGTTTTTGTATGCTTCACATTTTATAAGCATGATGATGTTTGGCGGTTATGTTTTGGAATTATTAGGAAGGTTTGTTGCGGTTATGATCTGGATTGCGTTTTTATTTTTAATTTTTTTCTTCTGTTTGTGGCGGTGGAACGTTGTATGTGGAAACTAGGGTTTTTAGGCTGTTTAATCAGCGGTTGGAGAATTTCCAGTGCTGCGGTGGATGATGTGTTTGCATGAGTTCATTTAGGGTTTGAGAGTGTTTGTGTGGGTGTTTGACGGATTTGTTTGTTTTAGGTAGTAAAAAGGCAAATATGAGTACCGAAGGAGAGAAAAGATGTCCTCTTTGTGCTGAAGAGATGGACTGGACGGATCAACAGTTCAAGCCTTGCAAATGTGGATATCAGGTCTCGGAATTTCTGCCTTTTCAGCTGTGTGGTCCGATTTTTGGAATTGTAGAATGGCAAGCTGTCTGTAACTTTCTTTTTATCGCGGATTTTTCATTTGTTGTGCGATAATGGAAGTGGAAAAGCAATAGTCGCTTGGATAGAATCTTATTTTGGAGTATTGTGAGATTAATGGTGTAGTAGATAGTTCTATCTGTGGCACAGGCTTAGATTTAACTATTTTCATTCTGTACATGATCTAGTTGTTGGAATTGTATCTCATCTAAGTTTAAGGCCTTTTCTCATAAGTAACTAGTTGTGAAACACACCTTTCTTCATCTCGGAAACTTTCACATCTTATTTAGTTTCTTTGACTTCTGAACTTTATGCTCTTTTCAAGTCTGGATATTTGGTGCTTGCGCTGTAAGTTTTGGTTCTTACTGCACTTTACAATTCAGGCCAAATAATGAAATTGGCTGTTGATGTTTGTCCCATTGAGTATCCTAATAGTTCTTATAGATTTGAGTTTTTGTTATGTATTAGGACCCTGTTCTCTCCCGGTGGCTTGTTTTTTGCCACTTTATCCCTCTACTAGCCAAGCTAGGCTGCTGCATTGCATTTCAGTTAGTTCTAGAAGTTCCAGTTCACCCCTCCCTCTTGTGTCTTCATGCATTCATCTCAACAGGTGTGTGTTTGGTGTTGGCATCACATCATAGACATGGCAGAGAAGGAGGCAACAGAGGGGCGGTGTCCTGCCTGTCGGGCAGTCTATGAAAAGGACAAAATTGTAGCTATGCAAGCAGATTGTGAGAGGTTGAACATATTGCTAACTGGGTTAATTTTAAAGTGTCTGAAAGAGTTAATTTAATTGTTTCCTTTTGTCTGATTAGGGCAGTAGCAGCACCTTGTAATAAGAAAAGCAAACCGCCAAAGGCGCCAAAAACTGTTGAAGTTAAGAAGGATCTTACCAATGTTCGGGTGATACAGCGGAAAATGGCATATGTAATCGGGCTACCGGTTAGCCTTGCTGATGAAGATGTATGATGATCCTTTCCATTATTCTCATTATTAATAAGTAGTTGGGTGTTTCCATATATTGATTATCCTTACAAAAGTTTCTGTAACTTATCTATGGTTCGAACTATCAGTAATTTTTGTGTATCTCATTTCTGTAAAATCTCGTGCTCTTGCAGCTCTTACGGAGGAAAGAGTATTTTGGTCAGTATGGGAAGATTACCAAGATTTCTCTTTCTCGGACAGCTGGTGGAGCTATACAGCAGTTCATTAATGACACATGTAGCATGTGAGTTAAAATGGCCTTTAACTTAACGATTTACATGATTTATTTCACAAGTATTGTCAAAAAAAGTGGTATCCAGTAAGCTAGTTAGTTAATAATAAAAAAGACTGCTACAATGAGATACATGATACATTGTGTATACAAAGTCTTTCAGCCTTTGTTGAGTGATGGACCTCTAGTTACAAGGCTGAATAAAGTTAAAAGAAACTTTATTGCGCTTTTTCTGTGGATGGAGCAACAATTGAGTAACTTGAGATTTGTAAGATATTATCTCTGCAATATGATGAAAATTGAAAGATAATTCAGGAAACAGGAATACAATTATTTTATCAGTAGGATGTCTTATTCTTAATGTGCTAATGTGACAAAAATAGAGCTCATTGGGTTTCAGGTAAAGGTGAATTTCTGTTTTTTATTGGACGCCTCGTTGATAGGCATAAGGCATGTTAAGTATGTATGCGGCCAGCCACTAAGATAAAGCATGAAGATGTTATAGCTGATAGAATATAATTCTGACTTGAATAATCTCAATGCTCGAATTTGTGTTTCTTGGGATTAACAATATGTTAGCACCCCATTTATAACTGTTGACAACTTTGATAAGGAGTCCAGAGTAGCCATAAATTCATGTTGTGATAATGAGAAAATAGTAAGAAATCAATTCATACACAATTCTCTTGTTTTACACCCTATGAGTCCAGGCTGTCTCTTTTAAAAAAAATGAGTTATGTTTTAGTTGAATGGCTGGTTTTGTCCTTTACTTCTGCTATCAGAATTCCTCACCTCATCTGTTTCCTCTCTATTCTTTGGCACTTTCCAGATATGTGACCTATTCAAGAGAGGAGGAGGCTGTGCGGTGTATTCATTCAGTACATGGTTTTCTGTTGGAAAGTAGATATTTGAGGTGAGAACCTGTTCTTTTCTATCTTATCTGGTTGCAATACTATCTCCTGGTTTGATCTTTGCTACAGCACATAACATTATTGTACAGGGCATCTTTTGGAACTGCAAAGTATTGTCATGCTTGGTTGAGGAACATGGTATTGATTTTACATTGAGCACGTTTCCATAAAAAAATCTCTTGCTCATGTGCTTGAATTATATTACCATGCCATTTTTATCAGCCTTGCAGTAATCCTACTTGTTTGTATCTACACACCATTGGCGCTGATGAAGATAGTTTTGGGAAAGACGAGGTAGCTTCAGTGCATACAAGGTATTACACTCTTATTGATTGTTTTTGTTTTTCTTCTTTCAATCTGTTCATTGGGATTTGGCTTCACCATTTCATCCTTCATATCTAGTGATAACATCAGTGTTCATGGTCAAGTATTTTGCGACCCACACCCACCCACCCACCCACCACATTCAATGTGTAGTTTCTTTTCTTGTTTATGATGTTTTGAGAGTGCTTTTGGGTGATTTGTATCTCTCTTACTAGGAATCGAGTTGAAGAGGTTGCTGGTGGCTCAAGTAATGTGTTAAAGCGCTCTGGAAATGTTTTACCACCCCCTATTGAAGAATTAACTGACAGTAGTAGCTCTTTATTGGAGAAATCTATTGGCAGAAATTCTGTGAATGTAAGCAACCTTCTTTTGTTAAAGTGATTATCATTGTTTCTTTGATTTTAATGTCCATTTACTTGTACAGAAGGAACAATTAGTAATACTGCATGTCCATTAACTATCTATAAAAATCCTTAAAATTGTTATTAAATGTGTATGCTATCCTATGTGGTGTTTTAAATTGGCGTTTAAACTCAATTACAGGATCCAGTGCATGGTGATCAGTTGACTGGTGGAAAGATGACAACCTTTGTAGATATTGTTGGACGTCCTAGTAGTAATGGCCCAGAAAAATATGAGAGTAGTGCTGAGGATAGAAGGATTTTAGACTTATGTTCTGATCAATCTTCTGCGACCAAAGAGACGGATATATGTTCAAATTCTTTACTATATGAAGTTCCATCTTCAGGTCGCCTTGTCAGTAGTGTACCTAGGGATAGAATTTCATATGAATCATGTGATGAGCTAGTTAGAGAGGATGTGATACCTTCTGATGATTTCTTGTTAAATGAGTCTAGCAATATGACACAAAGGACTTTCCGTAGCTCATCTAACTCTACAAGGATTTCAGAGGATTCTAGTGGCCATACTAGGTTACATCAGAGGACTCATAGTTCAAGTAGTTTCAGCATTGACCAAAGTTCTGTACATAGTCTTGAAGACGAGGCCTCTCTACCATTTACCTGTGTAAATTCTGTCCTAAATGACCAAGGGAATGAGTTGAAATTTCAGACTTCTGCTAAATCAGATAAGATTTATCGAAGTTCTAACTCCTTTTCCAATGAAGAGATTGTTGAGCATTTACGGAGGATTGGTGGTGAAAACTCAACATATGATGACGAAAAAGGGGCTTTGGATGCTGTTGAGAGCAGCATCATTTCAAATATCATGTCAATTGATCTTGATTCATTCGATGATTCCCTCACCTTGCCTCGTGGTTTGACTGAGTTACTGGATGAAACTGATGACCAGCATGGTTCTTCGTGGGATTCCTATACTAGTCGTGAATCTGGGTTCTCATTTGCAAGGCCAGATGGGTTTGCAGGTGCTAGTTTTGAGTCTCCCCTTCTTAATCTTGGTCAAGTGTCAACCAGTTCTGCCAGGGAGCAATATATGTCTAATCCACAGCATCAAGGTAAACAACCTCTTTAGTAGTGCTGTTGTTTTTTCTTCTGTATATCATCCTTTAGTTTTCTTCACCTAGGAACTTCATTTGATAGTTGTTCTACAGTGGGATTATACATCACCTATTTTTTCTGATGGTTAAAGGGTGTCCCTGTCTTCCAGATAACTTGCAGCATAAATGTTCATTGCTTTTGTTTGTTGATACCTGAGTATAATGCATCTCTATGCCTGCTCTTGTATTTTGTGAATGAGACTTGTTCACTTATGCTAAACAAGTGTTTTACAGTTCTCAGCAACTTCTCCATCCAGGTCGTTCTCTACTCAGTATGTGTGCACATGCAAGATTTAATTAAGTTTGGTCCATACTTTCATACTCCCTCCAGTTAACAGTAACTGTAGTTGGATAGAGCTTTCAAATATTCTCAACAACTATCATTTTAAATTTAGGATGCATGTTATAATATGATGTAGTGATTGATGCTGGTTATCCCAACACTCTTATCTTGCATGATGTTTTTTTGTTCTGTTATCTAATGCCATACCAAACTTACATACAACTCAGCTCTGTACAGAAAAGAAAGTTGCTTTAAAAATCAAACTACCCTAACCATTGACTTTTTTAATCCTACTCTTTTCAATTATCTCTTAATATGTGTGTAAACTCCTCTGAAGACACTCATGGTGAACTGGAGGGAGTATAATAGCGTCATGTGTATTTCTTATAGCGTCATCTCTGTGTGACTGAAATGCGTGGCAGTGTTGAAAAGACTCGTTGATCTGCGTGGCAGTTGTTTCAAATGATCTCTTTTCATGAGCATTTTGTGGGTAGGTTAGCTTGCACTTGGTTCATTTATTGATTTGATTGATTTCTTCTGTGTTTTAACAGCATCTAGGCCTCCCTGCTTGGCTCCACCTGGTTTCTCATTACCCCCAAGGGAAGCACCTCCTGGTTTCTCTGCATATGATAGGACAGCCAGATATCCTCGTTCTTCATCTGGTACATGCCCTCAATGTTCTTATCTTACATGCTGAATGGTTAATTGAGCTGCCTTATGAATGTTCTCTCTTTACTTTTAATTTGCAGGAAGTTTTCTGAATGCACCCTCTCATACAAACAGCTTGCCTCAAATGCCATCAGCAGGAAACAATGGTAGTAATTCTGATCTTGATTTTATTGACCCTGCAATTATAAGCTGTGGTAGAGGCAATCTAATCTAACTCATGGATGTCTCCCAGGATTGAATACAAGGCTAACTTCTAATCAAGCGATGGGTGGATTGGACAACGAGCTCTGGCTTCTGATGCAGCAAGAGGCCACTGCAGATCAGGCATCTAAATATTCTCAATTCTATACGCAGCAAACACCACCGCAGGGGCAGATGAGGTATCCTGGGCTTGGTGGGGATGAGCTATCTAATGTGAATGACGCATATGGTTATCCTTCATCAAGATTGATGGATCGGCGTCAAACATATGAACCATCATTTGGTAAAGTATCTCAGCAGAAGTTTGGGAATGGGCACACATCAAGTGGGTGTCCGTATGAGTTGCCAGAGGCTCAAAGGAAGAATGAAGTCGGGGTGGGAAGTGAAATGCTAATGAACAGGTACTATCCTGGGTATGGAGATTCAATGTTCCAGATGACGAACTCAGGCGATGTATACACCAGAGTATTTGGGATGTAATCATGGAACTAGTATGAAATGGAAACATGCATGACTTGTTTGCGAACTTGGTTAGGTTGGTGGAGTAGGGTAGGGATCGGTCTTTGAAAGATGTGAATTGTGGCCCTTTTAATTGTTCCCTGCTACTTGGTAGCTTAGTGAATCATCCTTCAGGTGCAATTAATTTGGGTTATTGTTTCAGTTCCCTTGACCAACTACTAGAAGTGCGAGTGCGTGCGAGAGAGCTCAAAGATAAGGCCAGCTAATATTGAGTTTATTCTGATTGGTTCAATCACTCAAGTGACTAATTGGCATCATAGTTTTGCAAGAAAAAAAAGGGTATGATGTTATACCGGCGTAGTGGCTTTTTGGCAGTCTTGGACTTGGATGTAGAAATAGTTTTTGGTTATTTGATTCATGTAATTACTGGTTAAATTGTAGGCATACTTGGGAGGTTTGGGCGTCTAGTTGAGCTTATTTGGTATTTATTGAGTTTATTGGTGCTGAATTGAATTTATTAATAGTTTATTTTTTCAAAAAATTAAAAGAATGACTCCCAAAATGATGTTGCACTTGTAATGCATTCTATTTTTAGACTTATTACTCGACCGGTAACTGTCGAGAATTTAAGTAAATATTTATTTATGAATTTTTTCTTTCAGTGTTGAGTTTATTGGTGTTGAATTTAATTTATTTGTGCTGAATTTAGTTTATTGACGCTGGATATAGTTTATTAGTGCTGGATTTAGTTTATTTATGTTGAAATGTGCTGAAATTAATACTAACTCGATAGGGCCTTGGACCTAATTGTCTGATATGGGATGTTAGAGGCGGATCTATTAAGGTGCAAGGTAGGACAATTGCCCTACCATTTTTTATTTTCTCAAAATTTAACATCGTCTTCAAAGAAGTGCGAGTCATCAAATTAATTTGTAACCCACCAAACTTTTTTTTTAGCTTCGCCCCTAAATGATGGGGAACCATCAGATAGGATTAGGGGTCGCAGACTAGCAAGGATGAGGATGTTGAATAGATAGGAGTATAGAATCATAAATCAATCTTTTCTCCTTTTCATTTCTAAACTCCCATATATTTTTGCCCTCAACATTATTTATTTAGTCAAATTTTGTTATTATGATATTATTTTTTTATCATTTTTAAATATAAACAATTAAAGACATTAATGGTCAAAATTAGTTCAGATTAATCTTAAAAAGTTAAAATTTGCATAAATAGCTGAGACGGAGGTTGCAAAAGAAAGAGGAAAAAGGAAAAGAAGGATTTTGAGTCCTCCTCTGCTAATCCACAGAGTTAAAGAGAACAAAGTCATGGCCACCATACCAAACATCTCATTCAGTCATACCAAAAACTGGGCAACCACGTTCCCATGAAATCTTAAGCTCCCTCTAAACATCTCAACAAATTCTTCAATATCAGCATCACATATTTCTTCAAGGTACAGCATTATATGCATCTTTAAATTAAATTTATGATGAAGTTTCCTGAATCTGCTGCTTTTCAATTTTGACATGGTGCTGAAATGTTTGGGATTCATTTAGCATGAAAGAGGCGCTTCCCCCGCTCTTGGTTCTTCTTCACAACCACCACCCATCTTTGATGGGAGCCCCAAGTAAGAATCTGTTCGCATTCTTTGAGCCTCATGAAAATTAGAAGAAAAAAAATTCGTGTTTCAAAGGCTAGTGTTAGTTTTCCAGAATCCTCCTCTGCTAATCCAGAATCTTTGACCAGTAAACCAGTTACTTGTTAAGTGCGCATATACCCCTCATTTTATTGAAAATACAATTCCTTGTTTAGTGCATATCACTCTTCAGTTTTTCAAGCGCAAATGCTGATCTACGACTATAGCGGTATTGGTACGTGTGAACTCTTGAAAACATTGAGGCGTATTTGTGCACTTTCGAAAAATTGAGAATATATGCGCACTTAAAAAAAATTGGAGGTATATGTGCCATAAACAAAGAACTCCGGATATAACAATTCGAATTCACGGATAAAAAATGACTTTTGTCATAGACATGTTACATGTGCTTACATACTGTGTAAGCTAATTGGGTCGAACGAATAGTATTTGTGGGTTTATCTATCTAAAATGAAATTAGCAAACCTAATTTCTATTGCTATTTCATTCTATTAGGTTGAGTTTCATGTTTTGATTTTAGGTTGTACATGATAGAATGATTTGCCGTAAGGAATTATATTATTAATTACTGAATATATAAAGAGTACAATAGATGTGTAATAAGAAAATAACTCTAATCACAATAAATCATAATCTAATCAGTAGTCTGATTTATCCTAACACCCCCTCAATCGAAGCGTCGAGTGCTCGCCGACGCACAATTTGGATCTGAAATACTCGAACAGCGGACGAGAAAGCCCTATGGTGAGAAGTCGAAACATGAGCAACACGTAACTTTACAGATGTCACCAACTCACGAACAAAATGATAGTCAATGTCGATGTGTTTCGCCCGCTTTTGCATCCCCAGATTCTGAGCCAAAAAAATAGCACTACTGTTGTCGCATAACAGCAATGGAAAACCAGAAAGCAGAACCCAATGATCACTAAGCAAATAAGTGAGCCAAACCACCTCTGAAGCAGTGTTGGCGAGAGCATGGTATTAAGACTCAATGCTAGAGCGAGAAGCAGTGGGTTGTTTCTTGGCACTTCAAGAAACCAGATTTCCACCAAGATAATCTGCATAACCATAAGTGGACCGACGAGTCTCCAGACAGCGAGCCTAGTCAGCATCAGAGTACCCTAACATCTTAGGAGTACTAGCAAAACGAAAGCTAAGACCAAAATTAAGAGTGCCACGAACATACCGCAAAATCTGTGTCACTGCAGCAAAATAATTATCTCTGGGATCCTGGAGATACTGGCTGATCGTGTTGACCGAGAATGCCAAATCCAGACGAGTGATGGTGAAATACTGGAGAGCACCAACAAGAGAACGATAAAGTGTAGGATCCCAAAATGGAGGACTGGTAGAGCTGTGAAGTTGAGAACTAGCAACAAATGACGTAGAAACAGGTGTCGAGTTAGATATACCAGCCCGAGTTAAAAAAACACGATCATACTTTACTTGGCCAAGAAGTAACCCTGAGGAGGTGGGCGAAACTTCAAGACCAAGAAAGTAATGAAAAACACCAAGATCCTTGATCGCAAACTCTCTGTGTGTCCGATCAATGAACGACAAAGAAGAGTCGAGTCGTTGCTTGTAAGAATGATATCGCCCACATACACAAGTAGATACAATAACGACAACCCTCTCAAGAGGACAAATAAAGAAGTATCGGCTGAGCTACACTGAAAATCAAGTTGTGTCAGATAACTGTTGAAACATTGGAACCAAGCTTGAGGAGCCTGCTTAAGACCATAAATGGCCTTTTGCAAGCAACAAACATAGTCTGGATGAGCTGAATCCTGATACCCAACAGACTACTTCATGTAGACCGGAACATCAAGAACATCATTAAGAAAAACGTTCTTGACGTCCAACATATGAAGTGGCCAGGAACGCATGGTGGCTATGGTGAGAACCGTCCGAACAGTAAAGGATTTGACCACGTGACTGAAAGTGTGGTCAAAATCAAAACCCGGAAACTGTGAGAAACCCTGCACCATAAGTCTAACTTTGTGACACTCAATAGTGCCATCTGGTCAATACTTGAGCCTATAGACTCATTTGGAGCCAACAATGTTGACATTCGGAGATCGAGGCATCAAATCCCAAGTGTGCTGACCACGAAGAACGGCCATCTCATCATCCATGGTTGAAACCCAGGTTGAATCCTATATGGCAGATCGATAATCAGTGGACTCTATCTGAGAAAGGAGGGCATCAGTTAGACCATGAGCAATAATATCTGAATAATCCCGATGCTGAATGGCATCAGTAGAAGACCGAGTAGCCATCCGATAGGTACGAAGCTGCGGCATCGAAGCTGGAGGAGTCGAACCAACTGACGACACCGAAGAAGATCGAGCAGAGCTGACCGAAGAGTGACCAGCCAAAGATTTCAGAGAGAGGACGATCGAGACTGGCTGAGATGTAGTAGCCGGTGGTTGAGGCGTGGTGGCCGGCATATGAGGAGACGGGTCTGGGTCGGACGCCCAGATGGAGCTGGCGGTGAAGCAGGTGCAGCTGGAATGAGCACATGCATGGTGGCCCCAATCGATGATGTAACAGCTCCATAAAAATGACAAAATCTCCAGATCTAAAATAGAACGACTGTCTGCAAAAGATGAGACATAAGGAAATAAAGTTTCATCAAAACGAACGTGGCGAGAGACATAGATACGCCGAGAAGTCGGGTCGAGACACTGAAAGCCCTTGTGATGCGGGCTGTAGCCAATAAAAATACATGGAATATATCGCGGTGCAAACTTATCAATAGCAGTGGCACGCAGACATGGGAATGCACGGGTGAAAGAGGGTATAGTCAGGTACATGACCAAAAATAACCTCAAAAGGTGATTTTCCACCAAGAACTGAACTAGGCAGGCGGTTAATGATGTAAACCGAAAAAGGAGAAAGCTTCCACCTAATAATAGTGTGGCACAGAAGAGTGAAAAAAAATATGGCAAGACCAGTCTCTGTGATGACGATGCTTCCGCTTAGCTCGACCATTCTGAGCAGGTGTATAGGGCGAGGATAACTGATGATGAATGCCACATGATATGAAGTGAGCCTGAAGTCGGTGATTAGTAAACTCTGTGCCACCATTGGCCTGGAATTTTTTTAACCCTAGCAGAAAATGGGTCTCAACAAAATTTTGAAACTGGAGAAATGTGTCATAGAAATCTGACTTATGCCGCATCGGGAGAAGCCATGTGAATCGCAAAAAATCATCGATGAAAATGGCATAATAAGAGAAACCACCTGCAGATAAAACAGGGCCCTGTCCCCACAAATCACAATGCACTTTATCCAACAAACCAGTAGCGCGCTTATCACTAGTGGAAAAAGGCAAATGGCTCCTCTTGGCCATCTGACAAGGAGAGCAACTAACAAATGCATGCATAGCAGAATTGATAGAAATAAGGCCCCGTTGACTCAATAAGTGAACAGTATCATGAGACACATGACCGAGGCAAGACTGCCACTGCTTAAAAGAAGCATGAAGCTTTCCAGAGCGTAATTCGCCTAAAAAGTTGGAATCACCTGTCTCAAGAAAATGAAGACTTGAATTATGATGGCCTTTACCAATTATCTTCCCTATATGCTTGTGCTCAATGGAAAATGCGTTGGCATCAAATGTAACACGGACATGTAAATCACGAGTAAGCTTACTAATGGACAATAAGCTTCTAGTAATCTTAGGAACCACAAGAACATCATTAACAGAGAAACTAGAGAAATGAAACTGACCGATGTAAGAAATATACAATGATTCTCCATTTTCAAAAAGAAGCACGAAGCTTTCTAGAGTGTAATTCGCCTAAAAAGCTGGAATCACTAGTCTCAAGAAAATAAAGACCTGAACTATGACGGCCTACCAATTATCTCACTGTATGCTTGTGCTCAATGGAAAATACGTCGGCATCAAATATAACACGGACATGTAAATCACGAGTAAGCTTACTAATGGACAATACGCTTCTAGTAATCTTAGGAACCACAAGAACATCAGTAACAGAGAAACTAGAGAAATGACACTGATCGATGTGAGAAATAGATAGTGTTTCACCATTTTCAACAAGAATAACATCAGAACCACGATAACATTGTACCTTATCAAGATGACTGGTACGAGCAATGATATGAGATGTAGCACCTGAATCAACGATCCACTGATTTGATGAAGGATGTCGGTTGAACCATTCAAACTGGCCTGGAACAAAGCTTTGTGCGTGATCCAATTAGCGGAACAATCTTCCCGAGATAAAGGCGCCAAATAAACCATAGAAAGAGCTGAAATAGAGTGCGTAAGGCCCAATTTTTTATTTCAAAAAAGATGGAATTAGAAAATCAGCCCAATGCGGGAACAGTGCTGGTGGGCGTGTGTCTAACATGTGCTGGAAGGGGCGTGTGGCTAAAGCTTTGGCGCCTGTGATCACGCACTGCTGGAAGCGTGTGAATATGAGCTATTGATTCAGCTATGCTCTGTTCTGCCGGCGATTAGAAACGACGACAACTCACGGAAGTCTGAGAGTCTGGCCGCTGCAATAGAATACCGGGACTATGATTCTAGGTCACCGGAAATAGCTTCGTCGCTGCGAGCCGGAAAAAGGCCTGAGAGAGAGAGCTACCAAGATATGAATGGAGCCCGACAATGAACGGAGAAGGCCTGAGTTTTTTGTTGGAGGTGACCGTGCAGAAGACCAAAGAGAGCCGTTGGACCAGAGACAATCGGAAAGAGACAAACAGAAAGGCTTGGGATGCCGGAAACTAGACTGAAAATAGTTGCCAGAAAATTTAGATGGTGACCGAAATTTGGTCAGGATCTGACTGGAAGTTGCCGAGAACTGGCGGTATTTTGGTGGGAAAATAAAATAAAATACTAAGTTAGGATAAGAACTTGCTCTGATACCATGATTAAATGATTTGCCGTAAGAAACTGTATTATTGATGGCTGTATATATAAAGAATACAATAGATGTGTAATAATAAAACGTCTAATCATAATAAATCGTAATCCAATCATTAATCTGATTTATCCTAACAGTACATATCTTACTCATGTCCGTATGCACAACGTGTTTGGATTACAATGAACTGTAAGGTACAGTACGCCTACCATTCCTCTTCATTTGACATGCTATGACCTTGACTCCGTTCTGTTATGTTCCATTCAAATCAGTTCAAACCAGTAAAAAAACACGATGGAAGAGTCATCTCTTTCAATTGACATGCTATGACGTTTCGTTCCATTCAATTCAAATCAGTTCAATCCAGTAAAAGAAACATTATGGATGAATCACCTCTTACATTATTATAATTGACCATTAAAAGGCCAGTTATATCTACAGAAACAATGCTTATGAATTATAACAATATTATCTGGTATGAATAAGAATGTTGTCTTTCAACTGATTGTCCCTAACATTAATAAGAATTCCTATCTTGAGTATACAGTTTGTTTTTGTGGAGTAGGGGCTGCAAGATGAAATAAAATTGATCCCCATTGATCTAAAAGATAGGCCAGCCTGGAACAAGGAGAAAGTTTACCCGCCAAACAAGATTAGTTACTAAATGCGAGATCACGCTAGTATGTCTGATACTGCTACCTCTGTCCCAGCGGAAGAGTCCTATTTGCGATACTGTTTTTAGTATTGCAAACGGTACTCTTCAAGTGGGACGGAGAGAGTACTCGTAATCTTCTTTAAGGGTTTGTTTATGCGAAATCTGGATTCTTATGCAGGTGCCATCACTAGAACACAACAATGAGGTTATAGGGGAGTCTCTTGATCTAATGAAGTATCTGAATGATAAATTAGAGGGTCCTTCTCTATTCCCTGATGTAAGACATCTGTAGTATTTGTTAGCTTGGCTTATCTTCTTCACTATGCTTGGTTAACCTTATGTAGAGGTTGAATTGAAATAGTAGGATCCGGCTAAGAGAGAGTTTGCTGAAGAGTTGCTGTCCTATTGCGCCTCCTCCCATAAAGCTGTGACTGCATCTTTCAAGGGAGATGGACCAACTGAAGCTGGTTAGTAGTAACCTGGCTCTGGCTTTTGACTGAATTTTCTGCGATGAAATTTGATGCCGAGGAGTGATCTCATTAGGTTCTTCATTCGATCACATTGAGATGGCGCTTGGAAAATTTAACGACGGCCCCTTCTTCCTCGGAACTTTCAGCTTGGCAAGTTTCTCTTACTTTGAATCTCAATTTCTCCATTGGATTCAGAAAAGTAATCCATGTTTTAACTCTGCAAACAATCAGGCTGATATAGCTTATGCTCCATTCATTGAAAGACATGAGCCCTTCCTATTGGATGTTATGAAGTATGACATTACAAAGGGGAGGCCAAAGCTTGCAGCATGGATTCAGGTCCTATCAGAATTTATATTACCACTTGCATTCATCCAGCAGGATTCTTCTGAGTTAATTTTGGTTATTTATTGCTACTTATGACTTTGTCATCAAATTCTATGTACTTGTTCAGGAGATTAACAAGATCGATGCTTATAAAGTGACCAAATGTTAGCGTGAAGAGCTCGTGGAATCCTACAAAAAAACGTTTCATGGTAAAATCATCAGCTACCGAGTAAGATGACAATGTTGGTTCGATCTATAATTATAATTTCCTTTTTCTGTTGACATCTTAGTCTCAGGTATGAGCTTCTCACATCGCCCGATGTGTCTAAGAAGTTGGACATGAAGATCCTAATTGCTAGCTAGCAGCTGAGCTGAAGTTTGACTAAAAATAGATTAGACGGACGGATGGAAACATGTGTTTGATAAATAGAAAAGGCTACCGAGTACTGGTACTCTTTTGTAATGGCCCTTAGTTTTAAGATTGATTTTCACATTCACTCGCTGAATGTTTTGCGTTCATTTCTTTGGAGTATAATGCGATACCTCTGAAGGTATTTTGTCGTTATATACAAGTCTGGCTGTGAGGGCGTTCAAAGTTTAATTTCTTCTAAAGGTATTTTCTCGTTGTTACATGCATGCCTAGTGATATGAGGGCATTCCAAGTAATGTGAGGCACAATGTTAGAACAAGTCAGATTGATGACTAGACTATGACTAGGCACAATCTTCAATCTAGTTATCTTGCACCCTAATTCCTTTCCCCTCTCTTTCCCTTTTTTCCCCATTCTTCACAAAATTCAGACTATCATTCCCAGTTTTCAGCATCGAGTTCTTCCTCTCTAGCCAAAAATTCAGACAAAAAACTAGTGATGACATAATCAGTTCCAAGCTTCTCTCTAGCTTCGTTTCTCTCTCCGTTCAGATTCTTCAGTCTCTGGCGCTGTTTTCCAGGTCATCTTTATAGAATTAGACACAATCCCAAATAGGGGTAATAGTTGTGCAGAAGGCCCAACACATAATCCCTATGAGATTCCATCCTAAAACCAATTGGTAATAGGAGGAGTAACCCACCAAGCTTATATGTGAGACATCTTGCCTCTTTACTTTCAATGTGGGATACTCTAACAATCTTCAATCACCTAGATAGAACTAACTCTAATACCGTATAGAATCAGGCACGAGCCCAAATAGGGAAAATGGATGTGCAAAAGGCTCAATACATAAGTTCAGTGATGTTCTATCCTAAAACCAATTGGTAATAAGAGGAGTTGACCCACCAAACTTATATGTGAGACATCTAGCATCTTCATTTTCAATGTGGGATACTCTAACAATCTTCTCTAGAGATAGCTTTCCACCTTGTTCTCCGGTATTTCACCTGCCGCGTCATATAATGTCTTCCCCATTTGGATCTCTTCTTCTCCAATGTTACCTCAATCAGCCTGGTTTCTAGGGGATGACAGTGAGGGAGATTTTGGTGGAGGTCCGTCCCGTATCTGCCCAATGGGGTGAGTATATATAGAGGTAGTTTTGGTGGAGGTGAGGATATCGACCCGCCATGGGTAGTGGGTCGGGTGTAGATATTGGTTCACACTCGCTACTCGTTAGTTTAGTATAAAATAAATTATTATTTATCCATTGCACATATCTTACATATAATATTTTCATGTAAATACATTTATTGATTTTAATATAAAATAGTAAATTTTATCTATTTTTTGGAGATATAAGTGGGATGAGTACAATATGTATGAAGTGGGTAGGGAGACCCAAGTGAGTAATGAGGTGGATATGAATTTCGTATAATACCCGATGGGGCAGGGGTTGATTTTAAATTTGTATCGCCATGGGTGATGGGGCGGGTATGTGTATGAAAATTTTAGTTAGACATGTGCATAGAGGTAATTTTAGTAAAAAAAAAATTTTATACAAATTTTCTTCTCTGATATGTGATTTCTAAATATATTTTGAAACTGTTAAGTATATAATGTTATAACTTAAGGTTGAAACATAGACATTAAGTAATAAAACAATGAAATTTGAGCTGATGAAAAGTTAGGGTAAAAGACAACAAAGTTAAGGTTGTACCTTTTAAAAAAAACAAAATCAAAGCTCATCATTGATGAGCAGGGGGTGTTTATGGATCCCCGGACCAATATAGTATCCAAATAACGTTAATTGCAAAAGGTCAATTAAATTGACCATCCTATTTAGATTTCTAGTGAAACCTGTTATTGTATGATCCTAAATGAATATGGAAAAAATAGGCTATGTTTTCAATTCCGAATCCTCCACCTCCGTGTTAGATTCGTATTGGCCAGATATCCTAATGATTCCATACTCAAATGAATAGACAAGATTGAAGCTATTGATGAACTTTTACAGTAACTCTCCAATGAATATGGTCTACTGGAGACTTTCATTACTTGATCTTCTGAAGTAGGGGAAGAGTTGATCTCTTCTGATGAGGAATTGCTGGCATCTTTCTTCTCTAATGACTTCATATGGAGCAAACCGCCTCTTGTTTCTAGCCTTCTTTGCCAAATAGTCCGCTGGCTGGTTGGCTTCTCCAAGTGTGTGTACAAAATAGAAGGAGCCTTGATCTTTGATTTCATTGATGGATCTGATTAGGTGTAGCAATCTCCATGATGGCTTGGCTTCTGCTCTGATGATGTCAACAACATGTTTAGAGTCCGTTTCAATTGTCACATGTTCCCCAAGCACAAGCCCCCATTTCATGCCTAGAAAAACAACCATTAGTTCAGCCTTTAGGATTGATAATAATGGTTCACTCGAAAATTCAGAAATGGCATGAATCATGGTTCCATCTACATTCTTAACCACATATCCAAAGCCAACACCATTAGAAAAAGAGGAATCACAATTGATTTTGCATCCTTTTAGAGGCCTTTTCCATATAAAACTTATAATTCTATCTCTTTTCTATTTGGTTAAATCTGGTACGAGTCCATGTGATATAAATGTTCGGTCAGTCTCTGTGTTGGTACGAGTCCTGTTAGACTTTAGTTTGTAGCCCTATATATTGTAATCCTCAATGTTGAAGAGAGGTGTCATTGATGTGATATTAATGCACCATGATAAAGTCTTTTATATTTTATCATGGTATCAGAGCGGGTTCGATCTGGAACCCTTTATCTTTAATAGTATTCGCGCTGCCGCTGCCGTCATCCTTACCTTCTCCGTTGCCGCCACCGTGATCCACACCGCCACCGCCGCCGGAGGAGCCTCGCCCCGCCGCTGCTCTACTTTGTTATCCATACACGCCACTGTCGCATTTAGTTGCTATCCTCATGCGTCGCTGCTGCCCGTAAGGATTTCTACAAATACTGCTTTTACTACCATTCTACCAATGTCGTCGCGTCCTTCCTACCACCGCTGCTGCTCTTAGCTGTCGCTGTCACCACAAAGAACTCTACTACTCGTCGTTGTTGCTCATCGATCGATCATGTTTATGGTCTTTTATAAATATTTCTTTTAGTGAAGTTGAATATTAATCTACCGCTGCTACTACTGCTGTTTGTTGCTACTGCTACTTCTATTGAAGCCGAATCTTGTTCTATGGATGATTTTTTTTTCAAAACTCTTAATGATTAGCGATTTCAGAATCTTCTTCGCAATTTGGTCATTCTTGTTCATTATGCTCCAACTTGAGGGAGGGTAATAAGGAATATATACTCTTTCCTTGTAGGAAATGTTATAAGTGACAGTTACCTTACAGAATTATAATCATATTCCTATTAGACTTTAGTATGTATCCCTGTATATTGTAATCCTCAATATTGATGAGAGGTGTCATTGATGTGATATCAATGCACCATAATAAAGTTTTTTTTTATATATTTTATCAATAGTATACATGATCATGGACATATCAGAGACAAATTTCCAGATTAAGGATACATTAATAGGTTTATTCTCATTAATCTTTTTATTTCCCGCTTTCCATAATTCCCACCGTATAATCATTGAAGGTTATGGACTAAGGAAAGTTTTTTTAGTAAAGCTAGATTTACTACAGTAGTATTTCAATCTTTCAGTCGTGGATGTAAAATTCAGTTTAGGCATATTGAAAATATTTCCAAGTCCCACAGAATTTGAGTTGGGCCACAATTGTTAAAAAAAAGAGTTATGGGGTCCGAATGTTCACAGCTTATGCATCAGATGCAAGATTAAAACCTATATTCTTCAGTATATTGTCAAAAGGTAGATCATTACTCAATAATTTCCAAACAAAGAATGAAATCTTGTTTGCAATTATTGAATTCCATGCTATCAACAATATATCAATCCTCAGCTTTCTCCTCCTACATTCACTATATGCCAATTTTACTAAAAAAGTACCGGTTTCCTCGGTTTCCATACAAGGAAATATTTATTTCTTATGAGGAACAATGATTTTTTTATAATATTCACGAGTTCCTCAGAAAGATGATCATTAAGCAAGGGGAGCGGGAGCAAGAGAGGTTTACTTACCTGGAGGTCCTTTAATTGAAGGTAAGGTTCGTGGATCAATACCTGGTTTGGCCAGTGCTTGATAAGTGTACCTTTTCCAGCCTAATTCGCTGTCCAAAAGTTGGCAGTGTCCTCCCCTATGATTATCTGTAAATTCAATTATGCAAAAGAGTTTATAGAGGTGTATCTAATCAAGGTCTCTAAAGTTCTATGGGATTGTGGCAAGGACCACATGAATTTTGACCATGGTGAGGTACCTAACTGTAACTTCCACCATATCTTGGCAAGAAGGCACCAATTATTTTATTATAATCTCTTACTGCAAAGCTATTTTCCAGAATTGCTAAACAAATTCCTTGCCAGGATACCAAGTGCCTTTTGTTTCCATTATCATTTTGACCCCAAAGGAAGTTTCTCATTAAGCTTTGAAGTCTGTTAATTTTATGGGTTGTTGGGGCCGTGACTGACTAGGTGTTTTGTGGGATCGCACTCTCCCCCCGACAGTGAGCCAAACATTTTTTTTTTCTAATTTTGTAGCCTAGAAGCCACCTTATCAATTAAGTGAGAGAAATGAGCATTTAAATTTCTTCCTTTGAATATGTTGACTCCCAGGTATAGGAATGGAATTGTACCTAGGTTAATCCATGCTATCCTCTTTATCTCTTCAAGCTTGGATTTTCTAACTTTACTAGAGTAGAAAGAGCTCTTGGCAAACTAGATTTTCTGTCTTGTGGCCTTTTGAGTGATTTAGATGTTCCAGACATAAATAAGGTAGTGTCATCAGCCAAAGATAGTTGAGTTAATGGGAGGGAGTTTCTTGGTGTCTTGAATAGTTTTTGGTTTCCTATGCTAAACTGTCTTTTAAGGTTTCTTGTGAAGAGTTCAGTGATGATGTTAAATAGGAAAGGGGACATGGGGTCTCCTTGTTTTAAACCTCTTGACGGTTTAAAAAAGCCCTTGAGGCATTCCCTTTATCAACACTGAGAACCATACTGAGTTGGGGTTGTTCATTACCGATTTCACAAAGTTTCCATAAAACCCTAATTTCAGCATCAAAGAATTGAGTGTTGCCCAGGATATCCCGTCAAACGCCTTCACCATGTCCATTTTAGGAATAAATTGAGGGGCATATTTTTTCTATCCAACAATCTGATTGCTTTCTTCATAAGAAGGATGTTGTCTGTAATTTTTTTTTCTAAGAGAAATGCAGACCATTCTTCTAAATTAATCTTGCTCATTTAAGGGATTCATTTTCTTAACCATTATTTTAGCAAAAATCTTGTTTGTGAAATTAGATAAACTAATTGGCCTAAATTTCAGAAAAAGGTGGCTGGAGTTTGGTTTGTTGGGATTAAGACTATGAATAAGCCTTGGGAATTGACCTAGGGATAGGGACACCTATCTGGAATTCCATGACCGCGCTTAAGAGGTCATCCTTAATTATATGCCATGCCTTCCTAAAGAAAAAACCCGTGTATTCATCGGGCCCTGGGGCAGAGGAGGGATTAAGAGAGAATACTACATTTTTAACCTCTTCAATAGTTACTGGTTTGAGAAGCTCACTGTTTTCCTGATCAGTTACTATATGTTGGATTTCATTTAGGAGGAAGGATATGTTTGTACCTGATTTCTCACTATTTTCATCAATTAGTAGTTCTTGAAAGAAGCAGACATCCTCTTCTCCCATTTCCTTGTGTCCATGGATCAATTATTATTTTTATCTTTAATTTTTGTGATTGACAACCTAGCTCTATTTACAGAGATAGAATTATGTAAATATTTAGAGTTGTAATCACCATCTTTTAACCACCTTTATTTAGTTTTTTGTTGCAAAAAGGTATGTTCTTCAAGTATAGACCTAGCTAAAAGGGCTCTAGACTTAAGGCTATCTTATCATCTTCTAAGTGTGTAGCATCAAATTTTTTTTCCAGTTCAGAGACTGATGTTGTCGTTAATGTTTCAACTTTCTTAATGTTGTCGTTAATGTTTCCAAAAATCAGTTTATTCCAGGTTTTTATCTCAATTTGTAGTCTATGCAGTTTTAAGGCAAAGCTGAGCTGTCCCGGGGCTGGTAGTATTGGTGTTGACCAATTGTTTTTAATCAGATTCATAAAATCCCTTCTCAGAAACCACATTTCCTGAAATCTAAAGGGTTTAGGGAAAGTTGTTTCATTTATCCTAATTTCTAGGAGAAATGGAGCATAGTCAAGAGGTTGTCATATTTAGTACTTGGACTGATGAGTCTTTGTACTTATCTAAGAATTCCTGATTAGCAAGTATTCTATCAAGCTTCTTTGATGTAGGATTGTGTTTCCTATCCTATTATTAATCCACATTAATAAATTACTAATTGTGTTAACTTCTGTAAGATTATGTTCATTTATGAAGGAGTTAAAATCTCTGATTGTATTAAGACCGTGGTTGCTTGTTCCTGAGTATTCACCTATGTTTCTAATCACGTTAAAGTCCCCACCTAAAGTAGTATGTCCAGCTGTAGGTTGGGAGAGTCTATCATCAGTAATTTGGGGTGAGTAAATTAGAAAGGCATATAAGGTACTAGCATCATGTTTAACATCTATTTGAACATATATAAAATATTCATGCTCTAATAGGATAGTAACTGAGATTCTATGAGAGTAAAATATCCAAATTTTTTCATGCTTGGAATCCAAACAGTTCCTATAACACAGAATCTTCTGATGTTTAATTTTGTTTCTCATATCGCATATCGAGTCGATTATGGTTAAGAAATCAATGTTAAATTTTTTGAAAGCCTTTTCAGTTTTTTCTCCAATGTTAACAAACCTCTAACTTTACAGATTAATGTTTGAAAAATATACAAATATAACCTATATATTTGAGAGGAGCAGATATAACTCTGAGACAATTTTTAGTGCAAAAACAACCCCTACTTTACATAAGTGCAAATATAACCCTAAATACTATATTCCGACATTGATCGACAATTTTCAGTCATTGATCAATCGGAAATGATCAAATTGCCCTTTTAGCCTAGTATAACATTTGAAAGACAAAAATGCCCTCCAGCGCCACCACGCCATCACCGACACTCTACCTCGACCGACGCTACTCTACCTCCGCCGTTGCAGCTACTCCATCTCTACTACCACCTCTTCCTCCGCTAGGGTTCCGCCTTTCCCGACCTCACTTCCCCCTCCACCCAGACCTGTCACCCATCAACCTCGCCCACCCCTTCCTGGCTTCACCTGGCTACCACTACCACCACCACCCCCACCCCTCAAGCCAGCCCCCGCCACCTCCCTCCACCCCACCACCACCCTTCACCCCACCAACACCACCACCTACGCGGCTACGCCCCCATCACCTCTAGGGTTCCACCTTCCCACCACCGCCTATGTGGCATCGTTGGAGAGGTTGGAGATGTTGCCGGTGGAGATGATCCCGGTGACATTGCCATCGTAGCGGACCTGGCCCTCGAACTTGGCTTCACATGGGGAATTTGGAAGCTAGAACCGAAACCTACTGGAGAAGGAGTCGATTAAAAAACCTGAAATGGATTTGGGGAAGATTCTGATGGGGAGCTCGTGAGACTAGAGGACATCGTAGACTGTGGAAGACGGGCTAGGTTTTACCGGGGCGAGAATTGCAATGAAGATGATGACAATGTTTGATATTGGGAGAATTTAGGTGGAGACATTGCGGCTGCAAGTGGAAGAATATAATAATGAAGATGAAAGGAGATTAGGGATTTAGGGGTATGCATGTAATTTCATTGATTTTTATGTTTGTCCAAAGGGGCAAATTTAGCTTTTTTTTAATCATAATTCAGTCTCAAACTGTCGGAAAAGTTTATATTTACACATAAAATAACTATCTAGGGTTATATTTGCATTTTTAATTATCACAAGGTTATATATACACTTTTGTGAATTATGTAGGATTATATATGTACTTCGCTCTTAATATTTTTACTACTCCCTCCGTCCCAGCCGAATCTGCACACTTTTTGGTCAACTTTCTCAAGACACGTTTGACCATAAATTTCAACTAGTATATAGATACCAATATCATCATGTGAGATATTGTTGGATTCTCTGCATGCTGTATTTTCTAAATATCAAATTTTAACACACCGTTAATATACGTAACTAAAGTTATCGTTGGTCAAACATGACCTGAGAAAGTTGACCAAAAAGTGTGCACATTCGGCTGGGACGGAGTAATACCATTTAAAACAATTCTTTTAAGGGATAAACTGGTGCTCCTTTTTGGAGTTTTAGCCGCGTTCAACAGTTATCAAATTCTCCACCATCTTCCTGGTCTGTGCATGAACCTATGCAATCTTCATCTCCCAAATCCTTAGCTGATTATGTCAGAGAACCATCAGATTGTGAATCAGATTCTCTATTATGTTCCTGCAACATAGTTGGGGTCTGGTTAGTTCCTCTGTTTAGGTTCCAGTCTAGGTTAGTTAATTTAAGGATTAGCGAATCCTGAGCGCTGCTTAGTCTTAAGCATAGGGTGTCATCACTGAAGGCAACGGTGATCAGCTTCCTCTGGGGTGATGAAAGGGCTGTATTGAAGCCCTTAACTTCTTGGCTGGAATCCCGCAGCTTCTCTTCATATATATCTAGATCCTCCGGGTTCTGTTTCATGTGTTTGTGTTGGAAAATGATGGTTAAAAGGTTGAAATTCGTCAACTTTTTGGGCTTCATTTAGAGTGGGACCCGAACGAATTTTGGGTCAATGGATGTCATTTTTGGGTTCTCCTCCTCGAGTACTATAAAATCGACTATTTAAACTCTCAAAACGGATCAAGGGTGAATGAGATATGGATGTTTGAAATGGCACTCTTGAAAGAGAAAAAATTAGGCGGAAATTGGCCCAAATTAGTTTTTCTCTGGACTGTCCAAAATGCGTATGGACCGCATGGAAGTCTCTGGAAAGCCCAACCGCATAGTATATATGGAATTGCTTGTGTGTAATTCTTAAGAGATAAGAACAAAATACTTCCATATTTTGTGAGATATCTTGTCTTAAATAAATATGCGGTTTACCATGTTTAATACGATGAAGAATATGTGTGCAAATATTTCTTCCTTTTCCAGTAGATTTGATTCGAGTATTCATGGAATGTCTCAGATTTGGTGAGTTGGTAATTGGAGATTATTCTTCTCTAATTACAGAAAATCAGAATATCATGTTTCCATGATTAGGGTCTCTTAGAGCAGTATAAATAGAGCCTCTAAGTTAGTCAGAAAATACACATCATTTCTCAAGTCCCTCCATAGTCTAAACTTGAGTCTTCTTTCTGCCTTTCTCGAAGTTTCCAGTTGATGCTGTGTCGAGGTGATAGTCCTTCGGGCCTTGCGTGAATCCGAGGTAACTCTTACGTGTTAATTGTTACCTTCGATGGTTTTATCCTAGGGAATGATGTCCACGACGGGACTCATCCGTTTCAAGGGCAGCGAGTGTTACTCGTGACTCCATCATTACTTGAAACATGATTTATGCTTTGATTATTTATAATTTAAGCTTTTCGATTGTATGCTTGAATAATTAATAAAAGTCTATTATTCTTGTATATATTAATTGCGTGTTCAATTTTGTTATTTGATTTTCCGTATGATATAATCAATATATGTCCAACAGTCTTGAAACGAATAATATTTGTTGATCTATATTGATTGAAAATTAGTATGTCTGCGATTGCATGCATTGATTTATGGAAACTAAGATGCATGAAATATTGATATGAATGCATGTGGTTGATACGCATGCTAATGGAAATTATGCATGCTAATGGAAACTATGCATGCCAATGGTTTTGGTTATTTACAACAAAATCATATTGAGCAATTTGTTATGTATAATTATTTAAAATATTATACTACGATATTTGAGATTTGTACATATATTTAACGATGGAAATCTTTTGTATGTACGCATTGGTGAATCCGAGTATACACGGTTGTATATCTCTTATGGAAGAAAAACTTGGCATGGAGATACAACAGGATTTGCTTGACAACCTGAAAGAGTCAAGAGTTGTAACCATGGTTTTGCGAACTATGGTACGTATACACGTTAATTAAAGTGAATCATGGCATAGGCTATATATACATATATTGCTTGGATTATATTTGATAACCATTTGCGTGAATCTGGATGTGAACAAGACTTTGTTACAAAGAGTGTTATGTGAATAATATTTGCACATATATGTCCAGTACACTAAGGCTATGGAATTTGATAGTAAATGGATTTGGTTATATTAATCTCTTAATTATGTGGGAAAATAGTTGAGCATGTATGTTAAATTACATGGCACAATTATGAAAAAATATGCCATGAGTTTAGAATATGAGATCAGACATTATTATTCAGTTACATTAAAGCAGTACATATGTTTGGAAATTATGAGACATGTTAAATTTCCTTAGCCCTTGAAAATGTTAGAGTATTTGCTTAAATACTTGGTCAAATTTACAAATACCTATTGCATGGTATAATAATTTGGTTGTGTGGGCTGCTCATGTTGGTTAAAGATTTTAAAACCACATTTTGTGTGAGAATGTGCTGCTAGTGATTCATGACTTTTATCTGCTTGGTCTGAGAATCGCATGCAATAAAATGGTAAACTTCATTTGCACTTAAACATGACATCTCTCGGCAAGAGTGTAATATATTCGTTCATGAATGAAGTATGTGACATTGGGTTATTTGATCCATGATGTATTCTCGTTCATTTAGGGACTTGATTTAGCTGCATATACAAAAATTTTAGATCTATGTTGTGTCTAAAATTGGGTTATGCTTTTATATGCTATGATTATATTAATTGTCTGGGAAGTGCCCTTTTGATGCAATGAAAGGTTTGAGAAGGCTTGTCCCAATAATTGGCTATCTTGATTGATCGTTTACGAGCATATGGCTCACGAGTGACAATTGTTAGATTGCACAGATAGAGCATATGGGCTCGAAGTTCAACATATTCTGGTTATTTTGTATGACCTGAAAAATGTGAATAGGAAGACATTAGTTTACGACTATGTCTAGGGTATTGGTTCTTGTGAACCATGGTATAAACCCTAAAGCATGAGTTATCATGACTATGCTAAAAACCTTTGATTATTTGTAATCAAAGAATTGAGGGGAAAATCTCAAGAATTTGGTTGAGAAAACTAAGAATCCTGAGAATGGGAATCCCGAGACTTTTGGTCAAATCTCTTGATTTATGGTTGAAAAATCTAAGAATCATGAGATATGGAATCCCAAGACATTTGGTCAATTCTCTAGATTTTGGTTGGAAAGCCTTAGAATTCTGAGATGAGTAACCCTAAGACATTTGGTCTAGGAACCCCAAGACACGAGGTTTTGAGAAACTTAACACGTGTGGGGATGTTTAATAAAACCAGCCCAATGTGGGGGGTAGACGAAAACCTAAAAAATTCAACGACAATATGAATTTTGATAGGTACTTGAAGTGAAAAAGTCGCCATGAGAGATTTGAATCAAGTTGATCAAGTCGGGAGGACTTTAACTTTTACCAAAAGGGTAAACTCGAAATCAAGTCGAGCAGTGCACTCAAACTTGAGTTGAGCAATGGACTTAAATGTGTTTCGAGCATAAAGGCACTCAAGTTTGATTTGAGTAGTCTGAAAGTAAAGTACAGTTGTACTGAAACTTGGCTTTAAAATGGGCATGAAATTGTGTGGAGTTAGTAAACTCACACTGCACCCAGTTAATCGAATCCTTGATTGATTGATACTACATTGGTGGTGGTATTGGACATGCGAGGAAGAACGATTAATTGAGATCGGGAAGTTTAGTTATCTTTAATCCCAATGGAGTTGAAGGAATAAGAGAGACTTTCACGATAAAAGATCAATACATGAAGGTGTTTTGATTGTTGAAAGGATCTAGCCCTAAAAGAACTTTCATGGGTAAGAACCTAGTGTTTGATTCATTATTGAACACACAGACTTTTAGTAAGTTGGGTTTGTATATTAACGAAACCACTTACGTGATGCACAGAAAACATATGAGGTTATCTGTGACCATGATGTGAATACATAGAATCCTTTGGGGAATGTGATTCACAATGTAGACATTTGCAAGGTCATTGTTAGAAATGATCAAGCGTTGTGGGGGAGCCTTTAAGTTGGCTGGCGATCTTTTAAATAAGATACCCCAAGAAGGAGAAAAATAAAGCTCCTCATAGAGCCATCCTAAAAGTTCTTTCGAATGTGTGGGTTGGCGTATTGCGGATATAGTAAAAGGAATACTTAAACAGTATCTTTACTAGATATGCACAATGTTAAAGTGCTATCAATTTCTTGAAATTCATAAGAAATATTATACAGAAACTAGAAATATATCTTGATGGAAAATTTATTTTGTGGAAGTTTCTGTTAAAGATCCTGATTTATCTTAAATGGACTTAAGAGTCAATAGATGAAATCATTAAGGATCAGGGACAAACCCACGAGGAAACGAGATTCCATGAAATAAATTTTGTGGAAAGTGGTGATCAATAGAGAGATTGATCTACCATGAGTGCAAATCACTAGAGTACTAATAGATTTGAACAATTAGTAAGTATATTTGTGTACTTGATGGGCGTTCTCTAGACGTGAGAATGAGTCCAAGGGTGATGGTACTTGCTATCAAGGTTTTGTGAAAGCTAGAAGTACATCTAATGGACCTAAATGGTTATTTGGAGACTTAGATATTAAAATCTAAATAGAGCAAAAATGAAAAGCTCAATGCTCCTAAATGACCCATCATGTGACCAAACTAATTGTTGTTTAGCCAGTGTTATTGAATCAATGAGTTTGATGAAGGCAGATATGCTAAGGGACACGAAAAATGATCATGTCATTTATGTCTTTGAATTGATGGTTTTCTCATTGATAGTAAAATTGATACGATGATTGAGTCTCTAGGAGATATATCGTATTCAATGGAATGACTCTAAACATTATGAGTTACCTTTTTGTAAAGGTGAGGTGTCTCTTAAGAAGAGAACTCAAGAGTCATTGATAGTCTGTTGTACTTATTAAAGTGCACATTAGACAATTCTTACAATGGATTGTAATATGATACACAAGTAATCTAGAAAAGATACGTGAAAGATCTGATTCCCGTAATCAGAGAAAATATTCTCTAACCAACAGATTCTGGAAAGATAAGAATATCATATTCCTTATCATGATTAACCGCGTATCAAATCTCAGATATTCCATACGTGATTCTTAGAATATTTGTTACGCGGTTTGGGCTTTCTGGAGACTTCCACACGATCTAAACGCATTTTAGACAGTCAAAAAATTACAGAACACTTAGTACGTGCGAATGAATTTCCGCCTAAGTTTCCATTCTCAGAGTGACTCTTTGAGCATCCATATCTCATTCACCCTTTATCCGTTTTGAGAGTTTAAACAGTCGATTTTATAGTACTCGCAGAGGAGAATCCAAAAACGGCATCCACCGACTCTAATTCAGTTCGATCCCAACTCAAAACTAAGCCCAAAAGTTGACGAAATTCAACTTATTTTACAATCATTTTCCAACAATCCCCCACATGAATAGATATTGATGTGGAATCAGAACAATCACGCCAGACACGGAGTTTGACTTGGTGATAGATTCATTTCGACGGCATAGATGCTGTATAGGATAAGTAGGTGTCACCCTTTGAACTTTCCCTTGAGAGAGTACACTTAGCCCACTGGTTAGGAAGTAGACGCGATGTCCTTGAACTTCCCCGACCGCTTGTGTGAACGACAATGCACTTCCCACAGACATTTTTCCTAGCCTTTGTGCTTTCCTCGGTTGTGTCCATTAATCAGGCCATGGCACACGCCTAGTTCTGTAAGGTTTCTAAAGAATTGCGTCCCTACAATTCTCTTTCGAAGCGGCCACACTTCTCGCTTACATAGGTGATTCTTGGCGTAAGAGCAGTTCCGTAAACTATTGCACTCTTTCCAGTACTACACACTCGATGCCTTGAATCATTAAAAGCAATTTAATGCTTAACCTCCATTCACATCACTGTTTCTTCATCATAGGAATAAGACATGAGGTATGAAACCCCTATAGTGATTGCGATGGGTCTTTGCAGTTTAGTTGTCCCTTTGAACCTAGATCTTGGGATCTCCAGTCACATAGGTTGGGTGTCCACGTACGTAACCCACCATTTATTGGACTTAGTCATATTCCTTTCGATGAGTTCTCAACTAACTCTCGATTCAATTTCTTTGTCAAGAAATTAATTCAATCCTTTCGTCAAAGAATCACAACTCTTATCATATTGACCTTACGTAGTCAACACCAATAATTCTCGTAGAGAGTAGTCATCCAATGGTAAAGTGTCTCTGTCAAGACACACCATCATCGATATTGCTTTACGCTACACCAATAAGCATACAAGTGCTTTGGTCATCCTAGGGTATATCTTTCCCAATTTTTGTCCAACACAATGGACAGAGATTCCTCTACGAATCTAGCAAGAGAGAATCATTTCTCTACACAACTCAAACCATATCCACGAGTCTCACACACAGCTTGTTGCCAGCGATCATTTTTGGATAACTCGTGTATCATCTTACTATCCATTGTAAGAATTGTCTAATGTGCACTTTAATAAGTACAACAGACTATCAATGACTCTTGAGTTCTCTTCTTAAGAGACACCTCACCTTTACAAAAAGGTAACTCATAATGTTTAGAGTCATTCCATTGAATACGACATGTCTCCAAAAGACTCAATCATTGTATCAATTTGACTATCAATGAGAAAGTATCAATTCAAAGACATAAATGACATGGTCATTTTCCGTGTCTCTTAGCGTATCTGCCTTCATCAAACTCATTGATTTAATATCACTGGCTACAACAATTAGTTTGGTCACATAATGGATCATTTAGGAGCATTGAGCTTTTCATTTTGCTCTATTCAGATTTCAATATCTAAATCTCCAAATAACCATTTAGGTCCATTAGATGTACTTCTAGCTTTCACAAAGCCTTGATAGCAAGTACCATCACCCTTGGACTCATTCTCACGTCTAGAGAACACCCATCAAGTACACAAATATACTTACTAATTGTTCAAATCTACTAGTACTCTAGTGATTTGCACTCATGGTAGATCAATCTCTCTATTGATCACCACTTTCCACAAAAATTATTTCATGGAATCTCGTTTCCTTCGTTGGTTTATCCCCGATCCTTAATGATTCCATCTATTGACTCTTAAGTCCATTTAAGATAAATCAGGATCTTTAACAGAAACTTCCACAAAATACACTTTCCATCAAGATATATTTCTAGTTTCTGCATATTATTTCTTGTGAATTTCAAGAAATTGATAGCACTTCAACATTGTGCATATTTAGTAAAGATACTGTTTAAGTATTCCTTTTACTACATTTGCAATATGCCAACCCACACATTCGAAAGAACTTTTAGGATGGCCCTATGAGGAGCTTTATTTTCCTCCTTCTTGGGGTATCTTATTTAAAAGATCGCCAGCCAACTTAAAGGCTCCCCCACAATGCTTGATCATTTCTAGCAATTTCCTTCAATCACCAAATGACCTTGCAAATGTCTACATTGTGAATCACATCCCCCAAAGGATTCTATGTATTCACATCATAGTCACAGATAACCTCATATATTTTTCTGTGCATCACGTAAGTAGTTTCGTTAATATAAAAACCCAACTTACTAAAAGTCTGTGTGTTCAATAATGAATCAAACACTAGGTTCTTACCCATAAAGTTTCTTTTTAGGGCTAGATCCTTTCAACAATCAAAACACCTTCATGTATTGACCTTTTATCTTGAAAGTCTCTCTTATTCCTTTAACTCCCTTGGGATTAGAGATAACTAAACTTCCCGATCTCAATTAATCGTTCTTCCTCGCATGACCAATACCACAACCGATGTAGTATCAATCAATCGAGGATTCGATTAACTTTTACTAGGGCGCAGTGTGAGTTTACCAACTCCACACAATTTCATGCCCATTTTAAACCCAAGTTTCAGTACAACTGTACTTTACTTTCAAACTACTCAAATTAAATTTGAATGCCTTTATGCTCGAAACACATTCAAGTCCATTGCTCGACTCAAGTTTGAGTGCATTGCTTGACTCAATTACGGGTTTACCCTTTTTGGTTCGAGTTAAATTCCTCCCGACTTGAACAACTTGATTCAAGTCTCTCGTGACGACTTTTCATCTCAAGTACCTATCAAAATTCATATGGTCGTTGAATTTTTAGGTTTTTCGTCTACCCCCCACATTGGGCTGGTTTTATTAAACATCTCCACACGTGTTAAGTTTCTCAAAACCTTGTGTCTTGGGGTTCCTAGACCAAATGTCTTAGGATTCCTCATCTCAGAATTCTAAGGCTTTCCAACCAAAAATCTAGAGAATTGACCAAATGTCTTGGGATTCCATATCTCATGATTCTTAGATTTTTCAACCATAAATCAAGAGATTTGACCAAAAGTCTCGGGATTCCCATTCTCAGGATTCTTAGTTTTCTCAACCAAATTCTTGAGATTTTCCCCTCAATTCTTTGATTACAAACAATCAAAGGTTTTTAGCATAGTCATGATAACTCATGCTTTAGGGTTTATACCATGATTCACAAGAACCAATACCCTAGACATAGTCGTAAACTAATGTCTTCATGTTCACATTTATCAGGTCATACAAAATAACCAGAATATGTCGAACTTCAAGCCCATATGCTCTATCTGTGCAATCTAACAATTGTCACTCGTGAGCCATATGCTCGTAAGCGATCAATCAAGATAGCCAATTATCGGGAATAGTCTTGTCAAATATTTCATTGCATCAAAAGGCACTTTCCCAAACAATTAATATAATCATAGCATATAAAAGCAACACAATTTTAGACACATCATAGATCTAAAATTTCCGTTTATGCAGCTAAATCAAGTCCCTAAATGAACGAGAATACATCATGGATCAAATAACCCAATGTCACATACTTCATTCATGCACGAATATATTACACTCTTGCCGAGAGATGTCATGTTTAAGTGCAAATGAAGTTTACCATTTTATTGCATGCGATTCTCAGACCAAGCAGATAAAAGTCATGAATCACTAGCAGCACATTCTCATACAAAATGTGGTTTTAAATCTTTTATCCAACATGAGCAGCCCACACAACCAAATTACTATACCATGCATAATAGGTATTTCAACATTTGATCAAGTATTTAAACAAATACTATAACATTTTGAGGGCTTAGGAAATTTAAATGTCTCATAATTTCCAAACACACATGCACTGCTTTCATGTAATTTCATAATTAAAAGGAATAGTAATGCTCGATTCAATATTCCAAATTCATGACATTTTTTTTTCTAACTTTAAGCTATTCATGCAAAGAGTTAACTTTGATTTATTACCATATCAACATTTAATCTCATAAGCATGAATATCACGGAATTAGAATATTTCCATAATTACGCCATACATGCTCAACTCATTTTCCCACATAATCAAGTGATTAATATAACCAAATCCATTAACTATCAAATTAGATAGCCTTAGTGTACTGGACATATATGCGCACATATTATTCACATAACACTCTTTGTAACAAAGTCTTGTTCACGTCTAGATTCACGCAAATGGTTATCAAATATAATCCAAGCAATATATGTATATAAAGCATATGCCATGATTCACGTGTATACGTACCATAGTTTGCAAAACCATGGTTTCAACTCTTAACTCTTTCATGTTGTCAAGCAAATCCCGTTGTATCTCCATGCCAAGTTTTTCTTCCACAAGAGATACCGCCGTATATACTCGGATTCACCAATGTGTACATACAAAAAATATTCATCGTTAAATATATGTACACATCAAACATTGTAGTATAATATTTTAAACAATTATACATAACAAATTGCTCAATATGATTTTGTTCTAATCCTCCCCGAAAAGTAAGAAAGTCCGCATATTTTGACCAATTCAAGGTAAAAAATGGAGTTGCCCCTTCGGCAAAACTCGGATAAAGTTGAGCCAAAACATCCCGATTCAATATGATTTCGTTGTAAATAACCAAAACCATTAGCATGCATATTTACGCAATTAGCATGCGTATTAATCATTCCGACGAGCATATCAATATTTACGCAGACATGCACTTCAATTTCCAGCATGCAATCTCATATTTGGAATATATGTTTGGGAATTCAGCATGCAAGCAAATCAATTTCGTGGAAAAATTACGTTACAATCATGCATGCATTTAGCATAACAATTTCAAACAAATTATGCATACTAGCAAATTTCGTTTGCAACATACAGTAACAATCATGCATCGCATACAATTTCCGCATCAATATAAATCAACAGATATCATTCGTTTCAAGACTGTTGGACATATATTGATTATATCATGCGAAAATTAAATAACAAAAATTGAATGAGCAATTAACATATGCAGGAATAATAAACTTTTATTAATTATTCAAGCATACAATCGAAAAGCTTAAATTACAAATAATCAAAGCATAAATCATGTTTCAAGTAATCACAAAGTGATGGAGTCACGAGTAACACTCGCTGCCCTTGAAACGAATGAGTCCCGTCGTGGACATCGTTCCCTAGGATAAAACCATCGAAGGTAATTTTAATGAGTAAAAATTACCTCGGAGTTACACAAAGCCCGAAGGACTATCACCGACAAAGACAGAGAAAGAAGATACGACTCAAGTTTAGAAATAGGGAGGAACTTGAGAATGGTGCGAGTTTTCTGTCTGACATAAAGGCTCTATTTATAGATGTCTAAGAAACCCTATGGGAAGATACGTGAAAGATCTGATTCCCGTAATCAGAGAAAATATTCTCTAACCAACAGATTCTGGAAAGATAAGAATATCATATTCCTTATCATGATTAACCGCGTATCAAATCTCAGATATTCCATACGTGATTCTTAGAATATTTGTTACGCAGTTTGGGCTTTCTGGAGACTTCCACACGATCCAAACGCATTTTAGATAGTCAAAAAATTACAGAACACTTAGTACGTGCGAATGAATTTCCGCCTAAGTTTCCATTCTCAGAGTGACTCTTTGAGCATCCATATCTCATTCACCCTTTATCCATTTTGAGAGTTTAAACAGTCTATTTTATAGTACTCGCAGAGGAGAATCCAAAAACGGCATCCACTGACTCTAATTCAGTTCGAGCCCAACTCAAAACTAAGCCCAAAAGTTGACGAAATTCAACTTATTTTACAATCATTTTCCAACAGAAACTAGCTGTGTGTGAGACTTGTGGATATGGCTTGAGTTGTGTAGAGAAATGGTTCTCTCTTGCTAGATTCATAGAGGAATCTAAGTCCATCGTGTTGGAAAAAAAAGTGGGAAATATATACCCTAGGATGACCAAAGCACTTTTATGCGTATTGGTGTAGCGTAAAGCTTGTAGCTTAAAGCCATATCGATGATGGTGTGTCTCGACAAAGACACTTTACCATTGGATGACTACTCTCTACGAGAATTATCGGTGTTGACTACGTAAGGTCAATATGATAAGAGTTGTGATTCTTTGACGAAAGGATTGAATTAATTTCTTGACGAAGAAATTGAATCGAGAGTTAGTTGAGAACTCATCGAAAGGAATATGACTAAGTCCAATAAATGGTGGGTTACGTACGTGGACACCCAACCTATGTGACTGGAGATCCCAAGATCTAGGTTCAAAGGGACAACTAAACTGCAAAGACCCATCGCGATTACTATAGGGGTTTCATACCTCATGTCTTATTCCTATGATGAAGAAACAGTGATGTGAATGGAGGTTAAGCATTAAATTGCTTTTAATGATTCAAGGCATCGAGTGTGTAGTACTGGAAAGAGTGCAATAGTTTACGGAACTGCTCTTATGCCAAGAATCACCTATGTAAGCGAGAAGTGTGGCCGCTTCGAAAGAGAATTGTAGGGACGCAATTCTTTAGAAACCTTACAGAACTAGGTGTGTGCCATGGCCTGATTAATGGACACAACCGAGGAAAGCACAAAGGCTAGGAAAGATGTCTGTGGGAAGTGCATTGTCGTTCACACAAGCGGTCAGGGAAGTTCAAGGACATCGCGTCTACTTCCTAACCAGTGGGCTAAGTGTACTCTCTCAAGGGAAAGTTCAAAGGGTGACACCTACTTATCCTATGCAGCATCTATGCCGTCGATATGAATCTATCATCAAGTCAAACTCTGTGTCTGACGTAATTGTTCTGATTCCTACATTAATATTTATTCATGTGGGGGATTGTTGGAAAATGATGGTTAAAAGGTTGAAATTCGTCAACTTTTTGGGCTTCGTTTAGAGTGGGACCCGAACGGATTTTGGGTCAATGGATGTCATTTTTGGGTTCTCCTCCGCGAGTACTATAAAATCGACTATTTAAACTCTCAAAACGGATCAAGGGTGAATGAGATATGGATGTTTGAAATGACACTCTTGAAAGAGAAAAAATTAGGCGGAAATTGGCCCAAATTAGTTTTTCTCTGGACTGTCCAAAATGCGTATGGACCGCATGGAAGTCTCTGGAAAGCCCAACCGCATAGTTTTTTTTTTTTTTTTTTATATAAATCCACCTGTGATGGTGGGGGGTTTGGCAGACCCCTACCCGTTTATTAATATGAAAAAAGAGTACAAAGAAAGAGGGGGACGTAAAAACCTTACCTCTGAGTATGCATCAGCTGATCTTAAAACGGATTATACAAAAGAGTTAAAGTACTAAAAGATTCAGCGATGACAATTTGAAATAGTATTACAATACATGATCGATTCTAGTCTATTCTGACGTTGGGAGTACCTGCAGCATCTAAACTTACCTGGCCCGCTACTGATGTGGGGAGATCTCGCGATCCGAAAATGCTGGATAGTTGCTTCCGGCAAGCCAACTTGGCGAGGGAGTCCGCTGCACCATTCGCTTCTCTGAAGATGTGTGATAGAGTGTAGGTCATTCCGTGGAGTTGTAACCAGATATCCCGGATCGTTGAAAGCAATCTCCATGGAATTTTGAATTGACGCCGGATCATTCCCAATAGGATTTTTGAGTCTGTTTCTATGTCTACGTTGATGATGCCTTGCTGTTGCACTAGCTGGATCCCGTGTAGTAAGGCAGCAGCTTCGACCTGCAGAGCAGAATCAGACAGTATGGGTTTGGATAGAGCTACTATTACCTGCCCGTTGGAGTTTCTGAGAATGCAGCCGATGCCAGCCGCTCCGTTGTTGAACGCGCCGTCAGTATTAAGTTTGAAACCACTGGGCTTTAACCACTTGGTGATCCGGACCCGTCTCGGTTTGAAAGGGTTATGGCTTAGAAGAATAGGAGTCGGGCCAAGAGACCATGTGAAATTCAGATCGAAAGCCAGTATAGTGTCATTTAAGTGTAATAAAATGCGTCTGTAAAGTGATCCTAAATTCGGCCTAATGCCTTCGTGGGAGTAAGTGCAGATGGCACGCCACAGGTGCCAATTGACAATACAAGGAAGGATTCTGATCAGATTGGAGAGGTGAGGGGAATGAGGAGTAGACCAGTAGAAGTGGAAGCGGTCCCATAGGAGTTCGAATGGATGGTTGGGTAAACTGAAAGTGGTATTGAGCATTTTCCAGATCAGGTTTACCTTGACACAAGAGTTGAAACAGTGGTGGATGGATTCGGAGCTATTGAAACAGAAACAGCATCTGGAGGGGAGGTGAAACTGAAAGCTTTCCAAAACATCAGGAAGAGCAAGAAGTCTGTTTAGCAATCTCCAATTAAAAAGACTAACTTTCCTTGGAAGTATCTTGGACCAGAGGTGTGAATAGGAAGGGATTTTAGGTTTCTTTACTCTGATCAGTTCATAGGCAGATTTGATCGTGAATAGGCCTGATTGAGTAGCTGTCCAAACCAAGGAGTCTTCGAAGAGGTGAGATACTTGGTGATCCAGGGAGAGGCTTTGGAAAATGTTGGAAGGGAGGCATTCTCTGATCTGGACCGAGCATGAATCTTTGTTTTGCAGAAATTCAGCCACGGTTAGGTCCTGGTACGGATACTCTTGGTGGTTAGTTAGGTGAGAAGAGAGGGGACCATGTGAGGACCAGTTTGATTCCCAGAAGGACAGTTCACCAGACCCAATGATGATTTTTGAGTTTAGTGCTGCTATATCATTAACCTCTTTGATTCTTCTCCAGGTTCGGGAGGTTTTTTGCGAGTCTTTCATAGTCCACATGACTTTTGCCCAAAGGGAATTGCCAGTTTGGAGTTTCCACCAGAGTTTCAAGGAGAAGGATTTGATGAGGGTGTGTAGATTTTTGAAATTTAAACCGTTTTCCGAGGTGGGGGGGCATAGCTTGGTGAAAGATCTCCAGGATCTGTGTTTCTGGGTGTGATCCGAGGAGTGTTTCCAGAAAAAACTGGCCAGGGTGTTGTGTATTTGGTTCGTGATGTGTGAAGTGGGCTTAAGAACCGTTATGAGGTGGATTTGCATTGATGTTAGGACATGGTTAATTAAAGTAACTCTACCTGCTGGAGAGATAAGCTTATTGTGCCAGTGGCAGATTTTGTTTTGGATTGAGAGGAGCATGCCGTGAAAGAGGGAGTTTTTTACTCGTCCATTGAATATGGGGCATCCCAGGTATTTAAAAGGGGTAGAGCCTTCAAGCATGGAGGACTCTTTTTTTATAAGTGTTGTGATTCTGATGGGGGTATGCTTGGAGATATAGAAGGTAGATTTTTCAAGGTTGATCTTTTGGCCGGAGGCAAGCTCATAGGATTTCAGGAAAGACATGATTGTAAGCAGACCCTGTTTTGTGTAGTTAAGGAATATGGCTGTGTCATCTGCATAGGAAAGGTGAGATGAGTGTTTCATCTGCCTAGGAAGTTTGTAGGGCATAATGTTGCCATATTGGTAGAGGAAGTTGAGGTTGTGGGAGAAGGCTTCTGCCATTAGAATGAAGAGCAAGGGAGAGAGAGGGTCCCCTTGTTTTAAACCTCTGGAAGCAGGAAAAAAACCAACTGATTTGCCATTGATCAACAAGGAGAAACAGGCTGCATTAATATTAGACATGATCAGGTTGACTAAGGTAGTAGAGAAGCCTTGTTTGGCGAGCACCTTAGCCAAAAAGGGCCAGGATACCCTATCGAAGGCCTTCATCATATCTAGCTTGATAATCATGTTAGGACCTTTAGACTTGTGATGTAGGAAATTTGTGTATTCCTGCATAAGGAGCACATTGTCTGCAATGTCCCTACCTTTGACGAAAGCAGATTGCTCAGGGCTGATTAAAGAGTCAAGAGAGCCTTTCAGTCTTGTGGAGATGATTTTTGAGAGAATTTTATTGGAGAAGTTACAAAGACTGATGGGTCTATAATCAGAGAAAGAAGAGCATACCTCTCTTTTGGGAATTAAAATGATTTGGGTAGCTGAGATGGCTTTAGGGATAGCTGCACCGGCAAAGAAATCCTTCACTGCCATGAGAACATCAGATTTAATGATGTCCCAACAGTGATGGTAGAAATGGCCAGAGAAGCCATCTGGGCCTGGTGCTGAATTGCCCTTCATGGAGGAAACTATGTTGGTCAGTTCATCTAAATTGATTTCTCTAAGAAGGGATGTGTTTATGTCTTCAGTGACGACGGAAGGGATATTTTCTAGGATGCAAGATGTGTTTATTCCAGAGGGGTCCGAGGGTTCTGCCTTTAGGAGATTGGAGTAGAAATAAATAGCTTCCTTCTCAATGTCCTCTATGTCACTTAGCCATTTTCCATCTCTGGATTTGATGAGGGATATGGATTGTCTTTTATGTTTGTTTTGGATGGAATGGTGGAAAAATTTAGAGTTGACATCTCCTTCTTTCATCCAATTAAGTCTTGATTTTTGTTTTAAAAAGGTTTCCTGGTTAGTTAAAGCAAGTTTTAGGTTTGCTTTTGCTTTATTAAGAGCTTGAATGTTGCTACTGGACTCAAGTTGTTGCAGATCCTGTTCAGCTTTGAGGAGAAGTTCTTCACAGAGTTGGGTCTTGTCGAAAACATTACCAAAGGTATCCTTGTTCCAGGTTTTGAGAGATTGTTTTAAAAACTTGAGTTTGAAGACAAGTCTTCTCATTCCTTTGAGATGTGTGTGGATGTTCCAAGCCTCTTTCACAAGGTCTGTAAAGGAGGGGTGGTTGGTCCAGCATTCCTGGAATCTAAAAGGCTTGGGGGAAGATTTAGACTGTGCACTAGAGACAGTAAGGATTAAAGGAGTATGATCTGAGCCTTCCCTGGCAAGTGTTTTTATTTTTGAGCTGGGGAAGTTTGTCCACCAACTACTGTTGGAGATGCCTCTGTCTAAACGTTTCCATACTCTCCCTTTTGTTCTCATCCCGGTCCAAGTGAATAAACTTCCAGAGGTGGGGATCTCTGACAATTGTTGATTATTTAGGAAGGTGTTGAAGTTCCTTATACTGGCTTGGTTTGGGATGGAATTCCCCAGATACTCTTCATTTTTAGCTATGACATTGAAGTCGCCAATCAAGCATAAAGGTTCCTTGTTGAAATGAGCTAGAGCTTGCCATAAAATATTTCGTTCGAGAATCGTGTGTTTAGCATAGATGAAACCTATTTGGCATTCAAAAGGTAGAAGAGGAGCTTTGATTTTTGCAATGATGAACTGGTCTGCTACGTTGATTATGTCAACTGTTATGTCTTCATCCCATAGAAGCCAGATTTTGGTGATTGGATTAGCATAGGAGTGTTTGAAACCCAGTTTGGTTGAGGTGGGCTGGATTTGGGCTGTACTCAGGATAGGTTCGATTAGGGCACAGACTTTGATCGAGTTACGTCTTTTAATATTCCTCAAACGGGTCAGAGATGGGTTGTTGCCTATTCCTCTAATATTCCAGACACAGATATTAATCATGGATAATCTTTGGAAAGAGACAATGAGGAACGGGTGAAAACCGTTTTCGGGGTGGAGGTGTAATCCTTTTTGGTGTATTTTCTTGGTTTGTTTTTAGAATCCGATTGGGGGGGGTTGAGAATGTTTGTTATTCGTTGATGGTCTTTGAGGAGGATAGCTTTTAGATGTTCAAAACTGAGATTTTCCTGATTATGTAGGTGGGATTGTTGTTTGAGGGAGACCTCTGTGTTAATCCAATCTAAGGATTTATGGGAGTGATTTTTGGCAAGCATGTGTTGAGAGTTTCCGGTTGAGATGGTGTGTTCACCTGTGGGAGAGATGTTTTTACCAGTCCGGGCTGCTACTGGTGGGGGAACAATGTTTTTTGAGGAGGTGACCGCCACAGGAAGATGGTTGGGATCGTGCAAAGGGGAGGTGTTTAGGGATTGGGGGTTAGAGGGAGCTGAGGGAGACTTGTTTTCAGTAGATTCCTGCGAGTGGTTTTGTAAGGAGAGATTGGGTGTGATCTCTGAAGGGCTCGGTGGAGAGGATAAGGAAGACTTGTTTGGTGAATAAGGTATAGAGACTGTGGTGATCAGTTGAGAAGGACCATTAGGCATCACATTAGCAGATTCAGGCATCACATTAGCAGATTCAGGAACAGTTGGAATTTCAGCATTAGGCATCACATTAGCAGATTCAGGCATCACATTAGCAGATTCAGGAACAGTTGGAATTTCAGCATTAGGCATCACATTAGCAGATTCAGGCATCACATTAGCAGATTCAGGGACAGTTTGAATTTCAGCATTAGGCATCACATTAGCAGTTAAAAAGGCAATAGGGGGAACCTGGGGACCCTGATCAGGGAACCAAACTTTCGAACTTGAAACCTTGGTTACTGCTTGTGGGGCTGAGTCCAGGAGTCCATTTCCAAGGTTGGAGTGATCCGTGCTTATGAATTTGGTAGGGGCCGAGGTACCTGCTTGAGACAAGGGGATTTGGGGGATCTTGTTAGCAGCATTGTCAACTTTGTTCTTAAAGGACGGCTGAGATTTAGGGATGTAAACAGCAGTGGAAGATAAGCCATTCCTTTTACCTGTGGACCTGCCCTGTACATCCTGGGGAATGGGCTTGTTACCTGGGATTTGTGAGTTCCCCTGTGGTTTCCAGGGAGTGAATTTGGAGGAGCTTTTGTCAAACCTGCAGACAGTGTCAAGATGGCCTAATTTCAAGCAGTTAGCGCAATAATGGGGGATGTTTTCATACTCTATGTATTGCCAGAATCCCACCTCTCTAAAGCTAAGCCATATTCTATCCAGTCTGGGTTTGGTAACATCTAGTTCGACACAAATCCTAGCCACATGAGGTCTTGTTCTATTAAGGGATGCTCTATCCACCCTGACCGGAGAGCCAATAATACTACCGATAGACATTAGAACATCTTTGTCAAAGAACTGTTGGGGTAAGCCATATAAAGAGACCCAAATTGGGACAATGGGAGAGTCGGCATTGGGATTGAAATTTGGCTCCCATTTGGTAATTCTAATGGAATATGCCCCAAAATCCCAGGTTTTGTGAAGCCAACAGCGGTAGTAATCATCAGGGAGCGAAAATGAAATTAGAACCTGTTTGTTGTCAAGGAGGGTGATCTGGTTTTGCCCTTTGAAACCGGCGGTGAGGAAGTCCTTCCGGAGTCTGTCCAATTGAGGCCGGCTTCGGGCGAATTTGCCGACCAGAGTCCATTTGAGCGGAGCTTCCAGTTTGAGGCATTCTTCCTCCGAGAAGTGGAGACCCGGCTCTCCCAAGTGTTCGATTCTCGATTTGGGGACGAAGGAGGAGTAGTTGGTATCAGTCGGGTCTGATTGGGGAAGACCTAGAGCTTCGCGTAGCTCCTGGTTCACAGCCTGGGCGTAAGAGAGAGGATGGTGAGGGGGAGCTGGTGGTGGCTCCGCCATCGCGGCGGTGCCGGAGGTTGGAGAAGACGGAGGCGCAGAATTCGCACACAGTGAAAGAGAATTCGCACACAGTGCCGTTGCGTACAGTGAGTTTTTTTTTTTTTCCCAACCGCATAGTATATATGGAATTGCTTGTGTGTAATTCTTAAGAGATAAGAACAAAATACTTCCATATTTTGTGAGATATCTTGTCTTAAATAAATATGCGGTTTACCATGTTTAATACGATGAAGAATATGTGTGCAAATATTTCTTCCTTTTCCAGCAGATTTGATTCGAGTATTCATGGAATGTCTCGGATTTGGTGAGTTGGTAATTGGAGATTATTCTTCTCTAATTACAGAAAATCAGAATATCATGTTTCCATGATTAGGGTCTCTTAGAGCAGTATAAATAGAGCCTCTAAGTCAGTCAGAAAATACACATCATTTCTCAAGTCCCTCCATAGTCTAAACTTGAGTCTTCTTTCTGCCTTTCTCGAAGTTTCCAGTTGATGCTGTGTCGAGGTGATAGTCCTTCGGGCCTTGCGTGAATCCGAGGTAACTCTTACGTGTTAATTGTTACCTTCGATGGTTTTATCCTAGGGAACGATGTCCACGACGAGACTTATTCGTTTCAAGGGCAGCGAGTGTTACTCGTGACTCCATCATTACTTGAAACATGATTTATGCTTTGATTATTTATAATTTAAGCTTTTCGATTGTATGCTTGAATAATTAATAAAAGTCTATTATTCTTGTATATATTAATTGCTCGTTCAATTTTGTTATTTGATTTTCCGTATGATATAATCAATATATGTCCAACAGTTTGATCTTGTATGTCGTGCTGTAGTGTGCCTCCCTCTTCCTCTTCATCATCTTGATCTAAAAGCTGAAACCTGTTTGAAGTAAAGGGAGCAGGAGAATCTGGGACGATTTCTTGATTATCTGAGATGTTAGTGTTCTGGGGTTTTATAAATTTTTGATTAAAAGCACTGTTATTTGGAGATGACTCAATTGTGAAAACTGGTTGGTCCCTTGTGGGTGTTTTGGAATCTCAATTTTCACCTGTTGCCGAATAGGGCTTCGTTCGTTGCTCGATTTCATTTTTTTCACTCTGATCTTTATCAGCCTTAGCCCTATGAGTTTCAACTTTCTTCCACTGAGTTGGAGCTGGTGGTTCTATTTTTTAATGTTGAATATCTCGGGACACATTCAGAGGTGGATTAGCTTGTTCCTTATTGGTAGCCTGGGTTGTTTGTGTTTCCTTTGAGTCCCTACTGTTAACTGCTTGTTTCATTTTTGCAGCCACTCTAGGTCTAGTGTGAACTAAGGTGTTTCTGGTTTCATCTTTTTTGCATCTATCCTCAGCGTGTCCTAGTTTGTGACACTTGACACAATAGACCAGTGTGGCCTGTTATTACTGATAGATCCTGGTATAATCTTAGGAACATCCATTTCCACAGCCTTATAGTAGAGGGTCAGGTTAAGTTCTTAGTCGGAGTGCCAGTAAACAAAAATTCACCTGGAGCTATTCCAATATCAGTTAGAACTTTAGGGCGAAAGAAGTGTACCGAGGGGACTGTGAGCCACACCAGAGAGAGAGGATTCATCGTCATAGTTGAAATCCTTTGTCCATTTCAGTACATGCATGATGTTTCCCCCTAGTGACCAGGTTCTGTTGAGCCAGCATTGGTGATGGTCTTCATCCAAATCAGAAGTAATTCAGATGTGATGCCTGCCTATTGCAGCGATTGAGGCTTCTCCACTGAATATGATAGTTTGGAATTGCTTCCTTATGAACTCCATGGTTGGCCTCCCCCTGCTAAATTTCCCAGTAAGGGCTTTGGAGTAGGGGGCGACGATTTTGTCTATTTCTTCCCCTGGATACATAACTGCTATTTCTCCTTTGTGGTTGAAGTGAGGGTGGAGCAAAATAGCATCCGGGTTGGCCTTCTGTTGTTTCAGAGCATCCACAGATGTTTTTGGTGCTGTCCATGGCGGGCCTGCAATGGCCAGAGGGATTCCGCGTGTACAGAGATGTTATACAATGAGTACGGAAGAGAGGTTTTCTTAAGAGAGAGAATTCGACAAAAGTAGTAAGCCAAGAGTGGCCTGTAGTGATAACTTAAAAATGTGCGTGTTTATCCAAATATCTCATAATTTGAATTTGATCCAAACTTTAATTGCTTTAGATCTGTGAATTTTCAACCCTTTATTTTAAAACTATACTTGATACTACTGAAAAATAGGTATATTATATGCATCGGTATGTCAGTGTTGGGAGAGAAATATCGGTGTTAGGAATTTTATAGGCACTAGTATTCCTTTAAATGAACCAAAGGTGCCTATGACTAAATTCAGCATCGGTACACTGAATATTGGTGTTAGATACGGATGTCTTTGAAGAAAAAAATGCATCAGATTAATATATTCCAGTACCGATTTTGGATGAATGACATATACCGATACCTATGACCGGAATAGTAATTTTGATGGGTGCAATTTTGGTGGAAAAAAATCCAGCACCGGTATTGACGAAGGGCCCGGGTGCTTGATACATAGGAAATATTTGAAAAATAAAGTTTATGGTATGATTTCCTCTTGAGAGTGAGTTTATGATATAGGATACCCAAGAACATGTACTTGCGCTTTCCAACATTTCACCAAAAATATAACTTATTTTATATTTCTATATTCAAGAATAACAAAAAATCATGTATTTTGGAACAATAGATAATGAGGTAACACAATTTTGGGGCATAGTGTAGTTTTCCAAGACCATGTAGAAGTAATCAATGTTGACTTTTGAGACCCTTCTGTTCTCCATACATGCCCAAATCGTAAATTCGCAATTGTATATTATTGAATTGCATTTTGGTGTCATCAGTTTCGTGATTCGACAACTCCAACTTTCTTAGAAGGACCTAAGTGCAAAAACTATACTTTACTCATAACTCCAAATTGAAATCCGCTTGAACGTGAAGCTACACCATACACCCAAATTTTATTTTTCAAGTTTCTAGCGGAATATTTATCAACAATCGGGCATAAGAACATATTCGTAATCCTTTCCAATTTTCTTTTCTTACTTCTAAGTATTCAACTTTAAGTTACTCTAGAACATGTACTAGCGCTTTCCAACATTTCACAAAAAAATAACTTTTTTTAATATTTAGGCAAGAATAACAAAAATCACGCATTTTGGACCAATAGATAATGGGTAGTGTAATTTTTCAAGACTGTATAAATGTAATTAACACTGACTTTTGAGACCCTTCCATTCACCCATACATGTCCAAATCGCCAATTCGCAATTGTATATTATTGAATTACATTTTGGTGTCACCAATTTCATGATTTGACAACTCCAACTTTCTGGGAGGGACCTAAGTGCAAAGAGTAAAAACTCTCCAAATTGAAATTCGCTCGAACGCAATGCTACCCTATACACCCCTATTGTATTTTCCAAGTCCGTAGCAAAATATTTATCAACAAACAAGCACAAGAACATATTCATAATTCTTTCCAATTTCCCTTTCTTGCTTCTAATTAATCAACTCTAATTTACTCTAGATTATGTACTAGGGCATTTCAAAATTTCATCAAAAAATCATTTATTTTCTATTTCTATATTTATGCAATAATAAAAAAAATTGTGTATTTTGGAGAGAAGGTTAATGTCGTAACAATTTCGGAGAGAAGGTTAATGTCGTAACAATTTTTTGGGTCATAGCGTAATTTTTTATAAATATGTTTGAGATTCTTCCGTTCACCCACTGTACCTAGAACTTCAAAGACACAGTTGTCTCTTATTTAATTTTGTTTTGGTGTCTTCAATTTTGTGATTCACCGTCTCCAAATTTCTTCTATGGACCTAATACTAATATTTAAAAAAATTAACTTAGAGATCAAATAATACTAGCACTGTCATTGCTTTCATTCATACCAGTGCTAAGTTATGGCAGGAAAATGAATTTCCTGAATTTTTATTCATAATTTTGGAGGGATTGTTTAAAATTTTGAAATATTGGACTTATCACCAGTATGAGTTACTTAGACACCGATATTTGTATGGTATTACATACTTAGAATTCTTTCCCCATGTTTGCTCTCAGGTCCAAAAAAAATGTGCCACACTTAAGCAGCCCTAGGCAGATGCTTTTCGTATATATAGGCACTGGTATGAGCCATTTTGGCACCGGTTTTCGTACTGGTGCTCCATACTTAGAAAAAAATTTCAGATTTACTCTCTGGTTCATTTTTTTAATAAAAAAAAGCCATTTAAAGTAGTCTTAAGCAGCTGCTTTTCATATACATAGGCACCGGTATGAGCCGTTTTGGGCACCGTTTTTTGCTACAGAGTTACAAAAAAAGAAAGCAAAAGGAGCCCAACTTGGTTTCATCTGAACCATTGATTTCTTTTGTTGATTGAATCTCAACCATTAAAAATTTGTCTTTATAAACTAAATCTGAAACCTAAATCTAACCCATCCTCATTTCCTCTACTTCCTCTCCATCCTCTCCCTCCTCCTCTCTATCATCTCCCTCCTCCTCCACCACCTCTCTATCTCCGCCGCCGTCTATCCCCGACGACAACCCTCTCTCCGCCCTCCCCAAAGCGCACCATACCCAACGCCATCTCTTGGACTAGCCTCAATGCCATCTCCCACGCTATCTCACCAATGCCATTTCCCCGAGCTCCACAAAAATTGTCGGGTCAGCTCATTTCCATGGCACTCTAGCTCTCAGCGCCACCATCGCATCACGCCTCACCCCTTGCTTCCGACATCACCTTCACGATTTTGGTTCGTTGATGTTATTTAGGGTTTATGGATATTAGATTCTAGTGTTTATGATAATTGATGTTGTTAATTAATGTTTAGGTCTAGTTTGCTTCATGAATTATGGGTTGTTATGTCTTTTTAGATATATGTAATGAACTTCAAAGTCGTGGTTATGAATTTTTCAGTTTTCTTACATAAAATTCTAGTTATTTTGTGTTTTGTTTGGCCGGGTTTCATATTTTGGCCAGTGAGTTTATTCTCACTGGCCGAATTTTTAATTGATCACATATTTATTAGCACCGGTACAAACGATCATAGGCACTGATATTTTGATCGGTGCCTAAGTAGGGGGAGGCTAGAATGTAGATTTTTAGCACCGGTAGTGTATACCTATTGGTGCCTTTGTAACAACGTTTTAGCACCACCCTACTTAGGCACCGTTAGGCCAGAGGTCCAAAATACCGGTGCTATATGGAGGTCCATGCATTAGTGTGAGTCTCTAGTCTTTCCATAGTTTATTATGGAAAGACTATTTTTAATGAGACGGACTCAAATTATTGAAGTAAATACACTATATTAACGATAAAAAATTACTACTATTAACAGTTGAAAGATAAATAAAATTATTGAAATTGCTCTAAAGATCGCAACTTTATAAATGAGAGTTAAATCAACTACGTATTCGGTTTGAAGAGAATATAAATGACAAACATTCAAATGAATGTGTAGCAAAGTAAGCACTAAAAGCACCTGCAACCGCCTGGATTTCAAGAGGATTATCATGTTTAGAGCCCCACACACTAAAGAGAATTATCATAATGGAGAGCTCTGTCTTTACTTATTACACACTCAAAAGGATTATCATAATGAGAGCTCTATCTTTACTTTGGCATAAGGTAAGGAAAACAGGGAGTCAGGTTGAAATTTTCCTATCCTTCACAATCTCAGTTACCTCAGAATCTATCCTTAGTCTTTACGTTGGCATAAGATAAGGAAAATATAAGATAAGGAAAATATAAGATAAGGAAAATAGGGAGTCAAGGACCGGATCTTCCTTCCTTCACAATCTCTCAATCACCTCATGGGGCATGCACCATGGTAGTGGCTCCCACGGTCGCACCTGATTATTTTTTATTTTAAATTCTAGAAAATGGTTAAATTATTTTCGTGAAAGAGAGTAATATGGAAAGACTAATGACAAATTCTTGGGAAAGACGGTCTTTCCATAGGCTTATGGAAAGACGGGGTTTAATTCAAATAATAAAAGGTAAAAGGTCTTAGTTGCAACATTAAAAATTTAGTATGCAACATGTAGTGGTTATAAAATTTATAACCCGGTTCATGCAACCCAAAAATTTTATCTTAATTTCTTTTAATTTACACTTTAAACCTTGGTCTTTCCATGACTTATGGAAAGACCGTCTTTCAAGAGACGCACTCAAGACTAATATTTAAACTATAAATTATAATAAATTATATTAAAATTTTTGGGTTGCAATAATTGAATTATAAAGTTATAACTACTTTACGTTGTACTGTATAATAAAATTTTAATATTGTAATTAAAATATTTTAGTTTTCTATAATTCTAATTAAACCCCTTCTCCTTTCAAAACTTCTTGACACAAATATTATCAAATAATTTAATTGCTATCTATTTGATTAAATTTTTTCTGAAAATTTATTTTTTAGGGTCGTTCTAGTATTATTTAGTCAACAATTTTTTCTTAGATTAGTATTTTTCTTTCAAATAACAAATAATAACTTTGTTTTTGATTGTCATATATATTAAGGAATTTAATTATGACGTAATAATTAATTAAAAAAAATTATGATGTGATAATTTATTTTATAATGAATTTAAATTTCCTACTTTGTAATGTTGCATTTGGTAATTGAGATGCGTCGAACTGCGATCTAAGCTAAACATGCAAAATAAACTTGGGGTGGCTATGGGAAGAAGTTTCGATAGATAAATCAGACCAATATTATTTGATATGAGTATTGAGAATTGATGTATAAAATGGATGAACACCTTGGTATATATAGAGATTTGTTGGAATAGTCTCACATCAATTTTTTAAGAACAAAATGACTTGCATATAAAGTTTTGAGTCACTTTCACTTAGTACCAATTGATTTTAAGATGGAAGCCTAAGATACCATGACATTTAACATGGTATCAGAGCAACCAGTGTGGGACTAAGTTGAGGTGATCTAAAACCTTATACGTAAGTCATTTAGAGCATCCACAATGGTAGCTTCTTAAACTCACTTTTCTTAATAAGGAGTGCTCCTTATTTAAGTAGTACCATTGTGAAGTTTTACGAACCACTCCTTAATAAGAAGTAGCTTCTTAGTTAAGGAGTAGGTATCTCTTTCTTTGTGCAAATACCAACCAATGTCATTTAACATTTTTATTTTATATTTTAAATTAATTATAATTGAAAATTAAAAAGAAGTGTCTAAGAAGTGCTCCTTAGGTCCACTGCCATTGTTGGTAATTTATTCTAACCTAGTTTTTATCAAAATTCATAATGGCACTTACGAAGTGCTCCTTAAGTCCACTACCATTGTGAATGCTCTTAGTATTTAAGAAACTGACGTGAAACTATTTCAACATGCCCCTCGTGTGCAAACGTGGAAACAGTCCACCAATATCTGGCCCAATTAAACGGGGTTCCCAACATCAGTCCAATAACCTAACATGAGCTCTGATACCATGTTTAATTTCAAGGTATCTTTGGCTTCCATCTTAAAATAACCCCATTTAATGGTTGGTTGGTGTGAAACAAGATTTTGTAACTTTTTTTTGATGGTGAAATGTTTTAAACTGATAAAATGTAAAACCCATAATTGCTGGGACTGTGTGTATTCATATTTATAGTGAGTATAAAGAGAAAAAATACAAATCATACATAGAACATGATATTACAAAACCAAACAGAAACTGTATTCCTTCCTTATCCTTTCTCTATTCCTTCTATAACTCTATTACCCATAATTGTTGGGACTGTGTGTATTCATATTTATAGTGAGTATAAAGAGACACAAAATACAAATCATACATAGAACATGATATTACAAAATCAATCAGAAAATGTATTCCTTCCTTATCCTTTCTCTATCCCTTCTATAATTCTACTACCCATAAATTGGGACTGTGTATTCATATTTATAGTAAGTATAAAGAGATACAAAATACAAATCACACATAGAACATGATCATAAGAACTCACACCGAGGGCGAGTTAAACCCTTTGTAAAGATGTTAGCGAGTTGAAGTTCAGACAAAATATAAGATACATTGAGCTTGTCGGAAGACACCATCCCATGCACAAAATGATAGTCAATATCAATGTGCTTGAGCCTCTTATGCAAAATTGAATTTGAGCCAGAAAGAGAGCATTGTTGCTATCATACAGAAACAACACGATTTAACCTAACACATGTAAATCTTGAAGAAGATTCATAAACTCGGCTAACTCCGCAGCAGTATTAGTCATAGCACGATATTATGAAAGAACCAGAACAAGAAACCGTAGGTCGCTTCTTAACACTCTGAGACACCAGATTACTACAAAGGAAAATGGCATAAACATATGTAGACTTGTGATTCTCTTCACAACGAGCCCAACCAACATCAGAATAGCAAAGTATCGGTAAAACAGACAAAATTGCGTGAAAAACCATACCATAGTGAAGAGTACCACGTACATAACGCAAAATCCAAGTGACAACTTGGAAGTGGTCATTAGTAGGAGCTTGCATGAACTGACTGACTGTATTAACAACATAAGGTAAGTCAGGATGCACGATTGACAGGTACTGAAGTGCACTAACCAAATATCGATAATGAGTGGGATTACCAAATAGCTTACTTGAAGATCTAAGCAGTTGCAAAAAAACCAAAAATGGCTTGGCAACTGGCGCAAAATCCTGCATCCTGCATGCTATACCCTTGGCATATCTTTCCTGGCCAAGGAATAAGCCGTCTAAAGTAGGAAACCTCCCAACTGAAGAAATACTGTGGGGAGCCAAGATCGATGATCTTAAATTCACAATTCACATGATCAATAAACTTACGAATGAGAGAACCATCATTGCCAGTAAGTATAATATCATCAACATAAACCAATAAATATAGCAAAGAAACACCATGTGAGAACACAAATAAAGACATATCGGAAGAGTTGCACACAAAACCCATGCCAACAAGAAAGGAACTGAAACACTGAAATCAAGCAAAAGGAGCCTGCTTCAAACCATAAATGACCTTGCACAGACAACAAACATAGTTTGGGCGCATTGGGTCTTTGTATGCAACTGGAAGTTCCATATAAATCGGGAGTCGATAACACCATTTAAAAAAACATTTTGAACATCTAATTGATGTAACGGCCATTGACAAAGAACAAATAAAGATAAAAAAATTATAATTGTAGATGACTTCACAATAGGACTAAAAGTATGATCATAATCAAAACTTTAAAGTTTCAAAAAATCTTACTCAACAAGTCTCACTTTATAACGATCAAGCGAGCCATCGGCCTTGTACTTCAACTGGAACACCCACTTTGAACAAACAACATCCACATGTGGAGGAAGAGGAACTAAGTCCTACATCTTCTGACTGTGAAGCGCATCCATCTCAAAATCCATAGCAGCAACCATGTCAGGATCCTTAACAGCCGAGCGATAACTTCATGACTCGGTTGTAGAAAATAAAGCACTCAATGAACCAGAAATATTGAAATAAAAAAATCCTTGTACCTTAGGGAGCCAGTGTGAGAGCGAGTTGCCATTGGATTGCAAGAAATGAGCTCACGAAAAGGGTGCGGATCCGGAGGAGGCTGCAGGCTGCGGCTCCGCAGCTGGTTGGGCTGGCAAGCTGGGAGGGGTCAGGACACCTGATGGAGGTGCGTCAATTAATGTGCCTGGTAACGTGCGTGAAAACTTATGTGTGTGGACCTGCCAAGGCAGCGATGGGGGCTTGGCTCTGATGACTGAACTGCGGCTCTGGCGTGCTTGGCTCCAGTAATAGGAGGACATGGATAAGACGAGTCCGAAACTGGTGTAGCTCCCAGTACAGGCGTAAGAACAACATTATGAAGGACAGTGGGTGAAACAACTGATGTAAAAGGCTAAAAAACCTCTAAAGACACAGGCGAAGGATCCAAAAAGACTGAGACATCAAGGGAAGGTGGCACATTCACAGTACCTGTGCTTGTGGCTTGGAAAAATAGCAAATCAAAATGATAATGACGAGTAATATACTCCTTCGTAATAGGATAAAAAATAATAACCTTTGAACTAGGAAATGTATCCCAAAAAGATACATGACATACTCCGAGGTGCCAGCTTATACCCTACATAGGGTGCAATATAGAAAAATCAACAACCAAAAGGATGAAAGTTGGGGGTAATCAGGAGTAGTACCAAAAATAACAGAGAGCGGAGACTAACTAGATAAAATCGGTGTAGACACCCTATTGATGATGTAGACTGTGGTAGAGAAAGCATCATACCAGAAAGAATAATGAAGACCAGAATGAAATAACATAGACAACCCTGTTTCAGTGATGTGACGATGATTCCGCTCTGCACGCCCATTTTGCTCTGGAGTGTAAGGACATGAAAATTGATGATAAATTCCCTTAGACGCAAAATAAGATCGCATGTGATGATTGAATAACTTGGTACCACCATCACTCTGAAAAACCATGACTGATGTAGAAAACTGGTTCTCAACCAGATCCTCAAGATGAAGGTAAGCCTCCACCAAATCAAACTTACCGCACATAGGATAACTAGGTGAACCGAGAAAAATAATCAACAAAAATAACATAATAAGAATGCCCGGCATAAGAGACAATTGGAGAGGGTCCCCAAAGATTACAATGAGCTAATTCAAGAATGCGTTGTGCTCATTCTAAATTATCACAAAAATAAAGAAGCTTGTCCTTAGCCATCTCACAAGTAGGGCATAAATGAGACTTACGCAGCAAACTAGTAACTGACAAACAACCATTCCTACTTAAAGATGAAATAACTGAATGAGGAACATGCCCTAAAACATTATTAGCCCCCCCGGTCCCAGCCAAAGGATCACACCTTCTGTTTTCGCCTGTCCCACCCAAATGTTCCCATTTTCACTATTTCCTAATTTTGATTTAAATTTGTGGCTGAAATTTAGCCAGCTCATTCCAACCCCACACTTCTCCTTCCATATTAGCCTACATAAATGCCTGTCCTAAAAGGTAATATGAACCTTTGGATGGACATCGGGGGTATGTTATAGCTCAAAGGAGACCTTGGCTTTTTTTAAATTAACAAAAGAAACTAAAGCAACACCACCATAATCTAACATGTAGAAACGCCTCTCACTGTGTTCTCGGCCCACGAGCTCCTTTGTAAACTTGTTCTGAATAGTAGAAGAATGATCATCAAAACAGATAACAACATTCAAATCTCGAGTTAGTTTGCATGTAGATAGAAAATTCTTGGTAATATTAGGAACAATCAAGACACCAAATAAAGTACCAGAATAAGAAATTTGGGAATTTACATTATGATAAATATTCTGAAAAGAACCGTTACCAAAATAAACACGATGATTACCGTTATAGGGAGCAACGCTATCCAAATTTGAGGAAGCGGATGTCATGTGATTGGTAGCTCCAAAGTCCATGTACTAATCAGGAAAAAATTTACCATATTTTTGAGAATTGTTAAGGACCAGCCTGAGACGTATCATCGGAATTTGCAATGTAATCGAGAGATAAATGAGAAAACTTCCAAACGAAGGTAGCAAGGTGATCAGGATGATTGCACCATTGGAAATGGTAGGTGCCATCGCTATGGCCACCCAGAGGAGATAGGTCGTTGCCGCCGCCAGGAGATAAAGCGTCACTGCCTCCACAGCCACCTCGGTTGCATCAGTTTTGGCTACTGCACATGTCCAGGTGTCCACTGCAACGAGCTGGCTGTCCGGACAAATGTTGAGACACGGTAAAAGCTGCAGAGGACGGTGCAAATGTCAGAGTAGCACGAGCTTAGTGAGAAAATTTGAGAGCCTTGGCCTTGGTGGCCACATTGAATAACTCAAGGGGAGGATCAATAGTCATTTGAGCAAATGCGAACTTAGACAAAGAGGCATACATGGTTCGACAAAACAAAATGATGATCTCATCATTAGAAACAGTCCCACCCAGGTCATGGGGTTCATCCAGGTGATTCTTAAAACGAGTATAGTAGTCCTGAATAGAGGAATCATCTTGACGTATGCTCATCAAACAATCTTAAGATGAATCCTACGTGCAAGCGAACTATTATAATACTTAGCAGAAAGAGCTTTCCACGCCTGAGCAAAAGTTATGAGGTCATCGACAACAGACATGGAATCATGGGAAAGAGAAAGACAAGAACAACAGAGTTTGAATTTTCTGATCTGTTCGGATCCAGGCAGAATAGTCCTCAGGCATTGTAGCAATAGTCTTTGATTTCTCAAAAGACTCAGCAACAGTGGAAGTAGAAGGTGGGTCGAGGAAAACCTTAGATCCATCAATAAAGCCAAGTAAATCAAACGATCTAAAAATAGAAGTAACCTGAGTACTCCAATTTAAATAGTTGGACCCATCAAGTTTGATGGTGATGTAGTTGATCATCGCAGCAAGTGGGAAAGACGCCATCATGAACAACAAGAAGAGATCCATAACACAAGCAGGGAGGTAGATCAGACCAATCACACATGAAGATTGCAATTGATAGTCTACGATCGACCTTGAGAGCTCGTGCGGTGGATGGAAAAGGGTTGCAACGGTGATCGGCGATCGACTGCCAATGGCAGTGGCGATTGCGAGCAAGGACGTAGAAATTATTTTAGGAAAAAAAGAAGAAAAGACATGAATTTTAGATAAACTTGACTGATACCATGATAGAATGTAAAATTCACAATTGTTGGAGCTATTTTTATTCATATTTATAGTAAATACAAAAGGGATAAAAAATACAAATCATACATGGAACATGATATTACAAAACCGATCGGAATAGTTATTCTTTTATTATCCTTCCTTTATTCTTTTTATATCTCTATTATAGACCAGTATTTTCTTATTTCTGGGAAGAGTGGAGTAATATATAAGGGATGGTCTCATGTGAGGCAGCCTAAACTTTAGGCAGGAGCCTTTAAGCAATTCTAACAATATTTTAGCTCTAGGGACCTATCTCTAATAATTTTACAGGGACATATATCTAATTATTTTACAGGGACCTATCGCTAATAACTTTTCAGGGACTTGTTTGTCCAAATTTTTTTCATCATGTTCCTACCACCTGCAATTGCAAAAAAAAAATCCAATTTTTTTAAAAAAATATTTAATAAAATGCAAAAAATAATAAAAAAACTACAGCAACCTCAACAAAAAATAGCAGAACATCAGCGAAAAATCATAAAATATCAACAAAAAACTGCAGAAAAATATATGTTAAAAAAATCAAATAAAACAACAAAAAATTGAAAAAAACGTCGAGTACGACTAACAAAAAATCAACTAAAAATCATAAAAACATCAACAAAGCTAAATTTGTCATGAATAATGAAATGTTCATTAGCAATAAGTTAGATTTGTGATAATTAATTATATTACTATTTATTTACCAAAGGGGAATGCTATGCCATTACCCCCAAATTCTACTATAAATACCTCGTTAGTGGATGAAGAAAATGCACCTCTCATTCTCTAATTTTTGCACTTCTTCTCATCTTATCTTCTTCTCTATTCTCTCCTCTTACTTTCAATATCAAGTTATTTACTAATTTCACAATTGATAATGCAAAGTTAGTGAAAATCACAACACGTTATGAGCACGGTCACTCTCTGTCTCATCAGGTAAGTTCATAACTTGGGTATATTAAACTGTGCACTAAAACTTTTATGATTGTGATTATGCACTAAAACCCTTATGATTGTTATAAAAAACTAAAACTTTAATGATTGTTATTATTGTCCCATAACATCATATTACTATACACAGGAGGCTTTGCCACCTTATGGTAATGTGATGTGATTTATAATAATTAACTTTGTAACTTCATAACACCACTAACTTTCTAACTATATAACACCACTAACTTTCTAACTACATAACACCATATTACTATACACAGGAGGCTTTGCCACCTTATAGTAATGTGATGTGGTTTATTAACTTTGTAAATGCATAACACCATATTTCTATACACAGGAGGCTCTGTCACCTTATAGTAAAATAGTGTGATCTACATTTAACTGATCTTTAACTGCTTCATTTTAATATTTCTATGATTGATTATGTATATAACATATTTGTCTATTTATTTGATGACGTTACATTGCTAATCTACTCTTAATATTTTAATTTCATTAATATAACAATTATAAACGGCTATATTTCCAACGGTAATATAACGACTATTTTTGATGAAAACACCCGAGGGTGGGGGAGACTATATTAGAGGTTCCCCAAGCCTTGTTCCAAATGGATAGAATATACATTATGTGCAGATTGTTCTGGGTGAGTATTGAAGCAACTGGGTTGCCTCCAAAAGACCTAGAAATGTATACTAAATTATGTGAACCACTATCCAAAGAAAGTGGATAGGAGTCGAAGTTACGATCCAAATGAGAGAATCTCCACCCCGCGTGTTAATCCCCTCAAATGGCCAGGCAACTTCACTCACAAAATGAAAGATTCTACACAACAGAGATTAGTACCCAAGAGTAGGCTAAATGAAGACAAGAAAATCTGAATCCTAAGACTAGTGAGGATCGGCTCCAACGTTGCCTTTATGCCAAAGTTATTGTCGATATAGACAGTAGAGATGCAAGTCGGGAGAGGAATCCCAATTCATCCCCCCTCCAAATGATGAGAAATACAGCAGCAAGCTGGAGGTGCCAGCACTGGAGCTGGCAACACAGTAGGGATGCTAACACCAGACTTGAGATTGAGTACTTCAGAAAATGCGACATCCATTCTCCAGTAAATAAGAACTGCCGAGTAGCCCCGAACCCTGCATAAACAAAACCAGAGAACCAATATTTAGCAGTATCTATTCCTAAACCCTTAAAGTCTTGGAGACTCGAATATGAGGAGCATTTCCTCTGTCCATAGAAATTAGCCCCCTGATATCTGGTGTAACATTGGTCATATGCAGGCATTGGTTATGATGAAAATGGTATTTCGCAATAGCGTGAGCTACAGAATTACACTCCCTATAAACATGAACTAATTCAGCTCTCCCGAGTAAGGATTTTGCATTAAAAACCAAATCAAAAACTTGCCATTGTGCAGCATAAGGATCATGAATCATTTCAACTGCAAGTTTAGAATCTGATTCTACAATAAAGGTATGATCGAGATGGTTGAAAGTATTGCACACAAACAAGATTGCTTCTATTTCAGCATGTAAAGGAGAAACAGCCGAAATAGTTGCCGAACTAATCATGATAGGTTGGCCTAAACTATTTCTAGCTATAAGACCAACCGCAGCTTTGTCAGAAGACCAAGATGCATCTACATTAATTTTAATAAATCCAGGCTTAGGCCTTTCCCAGTAAACTTTCATTATGTTTGGCTTTGAGGGAGGTCTAAACAAGGGGATGAGATGCTTAAAGGATTGAGGGATTGAGTTAATAGATAATAACTTTGGAGGGCACCCACTTAGTGACAATTTAATCAGCACTTCAACCTCATTACAGATTAGAGACACTGAAAAAGGCTTGTGATCATACAAGTAATTGTTCCTAGCTTTCCATAGACTCCAGCACAGCACAGAGGGGAGAATCATACAATATATTTGGTAGAACTTAGGTAAATCAAGACAGTTCCAAAATAGATAGAATCTTTGAGGAATGGAATGTAGAGCATTGAGATTAAACTGAATCGAGGAGGTCAAATTAGGCCAGACAGATTGGGCCAGAGTACAGGAGATGAAGTAATGTTGGATAGAATCCGACTCACAACATACAGGACACTTAGAAGCTAAACTAAAACCACATGTTATGAGTACATCATCAAAAGGGAGGAAATCATGTAACAGTTTCCAAACAAAGATGGAGATCTTTTTAAGAAAAAGGGGATTCCATAAATACTTAGCAGCAGGAGAATTACCTGTTAATTGAGCGAGAGACCTATAGGCTGACTTAAATGTAAAATTACCCGAAGGTTCTGGCTTCCAAATCAGTCTATAGTCCCTGACCTGTGTAAGTTCTGCACCCTGTAGAAATAGCAAGGTATCATGTTCCAGAAAAGATGAAATTTGATTTAAGATACTATTTTTGTTGGCTATAAAATCTGCCACAGAGATATCAGCCAAAGCATCAGATATACTTTCAACATGGTTCAGTAAAGGTCCCCGTGGACACCAATTGGCAGTCCAAAAATTAATCTTTCCATTTCCATGAATGATGGAAGAGTTGTTTTCAGCAAAGGAGTTAATGTAACAGATTCTCTTCCATGTAACTGATTTTCTGTGTGATGATGGAAGAGACCATAAAAGTTTAGACCACAAAGAAATGCCTAATTGACTTTTCCACCACAGTTTAGCCGAACAAGAGTCTACAATGGCTTTAACTGATCTAAAACCTAAACCATCCATATTTGTAGGTTTTGCAATTTCTGCCCATCTTTTCCAAACCCTATTCCTCTGATTGTCCCCAAAAGAAATGAGCCAGTTTTTTCTCAAATGTTTTAATGATTCCTTTTGGGGGATTTGTTACCATCCATATATGCTGAGGAATTGAGTATAAACATGATTGAATTAAGATCATTTTTCCCCCTGAACTAAGCCATTTGTTTTTCCAATTTTGTAATTTAAGATCTACATTGGCCAGGAGCGGGAAAAAGTACCTATGTAAAGTTCTTCCTCTAAAAATAGGACACCCTAGGTATTTAAAAGGGAATGAGTCTTTTTTCATTTTTAATATTGCTTTCACCTGATTCATCTTAGTCATTGTTGCTTTTCTACTTAGGTAAAAGTCTGATTTTTCAAAGTTAAACTTTTGGCCCGAGGTGTACTCAAAAATTTCAAGAAAGACTTTGATCTTAATAAGATTAGGCTTAGAAGCTTGCATAAATATTATCGTATCATCCGCATACATCAAATGGGAAGCTGCAGGAATTGAACCAGGAATCTGATATGTAGCTAAACTTCTATTCAGAAAAATAAAAGATAAGCTCCTAGAAAAAGCTTCTGAGAATAAATTAAAGAGAAAGGGTAATAGAGGATCACCTTGTTTGATTCCCCTTGTTGCCTTGAAAAACCCAACTGGATTTCCATTAATAAGTACTGAAAAATAAGCCTGTGACAGATTATTCATAATAGCTTTTAAAAAATTTCCCCCAAACCCAAACCTAATCAAGATCTGATTGAGAAACTTCCATCTAATTCTGTCAAAAGCTTTCCTAAGATCCAATTTAAGAATGCAATTCGGGATTTTGTGTTTCTTATCTAAAAATCTGATCATTTCTTGTCAATACAGAATATTATCCAATATATCCCTATTTTTCATAAATGCTGTTTGATTTGGGGATATCAAATTTTCCATGTGAGGTTTCAATCTCTCCATTAGCACTTTAGAGCAAATCTTATTCAACACATTTGATAAACTAATTGGTCTAAAATCGTCAAATGAACATGGTGTTGGTTTTTTAGGTATGAGTGTAATCCAAGTACTGGAGATTCCCCTAGGAATTTCAGCACCAGCAATAAACTCATTAACAGCATCCATCAAATCCTGTTTAATTATAGCCAACATTTAGTATAAACTTAGGTGAAAAACCATCCGGCCCAGGACTGCTTGTCTTGTTTAAACTCTTGATAACACCTTCCAGTTCTAATTCTGATACTGGCCTGGCTAGAGCATGATTATCATTATCATTTATAATAACAGGAATCTGACTTAAAAAATGAGAATAATGGGTATCATCAGAGACTAAATCAGGTTCAGTTAGTAAGTCCGAAAAATAATCAATTGCTTCCTTTTGTATGTCTAACTTGGAATTAATCCACTGACCCGCCCCATTTTTTATTTTGGTTATCTGAAGTTTACAGTTTCTTTCTTGCACCACCTTGTGAAAAAATGATGTGTTATTATCCCCGAGCTTATGCCATAAAATGACTACATTTTACACTATAAATACGAAGACATCAAATGATACAAAACCACATCCTCTTTTCTACCTCATATCTTCACTAAATTTGCCGATAAAATGATGTGTAATATAACGGCTATAAACGACTATAAACGACTACATTTTACACTATAAATACGAAAACATCAAATGATACAAAACCACATCCTCTTTCTACCTCATATCTTCACTAAATTTGCCGATAAAATGTCTAGACTAACATTTGTCTTTGTTGATATAATTATTTTTGTATTACATGTTACTATTCTCACCGTAGATGTTTCACCGAAAGATTTTCATTCTTCTTCATTGATGATCGGAATCATGTATTAATCTTTATTTTTTGCAATCATTGTAGACTCTTGTATTTTGAATTAAATCTAATGAATTATTTTATTTTCCCTATTAGTTATCATCATGTCAAACATTGTAAAACTTGAATTCAGGGACTTCGAGATCAGTGGAAACAACTTTATGCCTTGGACGATAGACATTGAGATGCACTTGGAGTCAATGAAACTCCTTGAGACAATCCAAGAGGGGAATAAATCACCAATGATGGACAAGGCAAGATCTTTAGTCTTCATTCATTGACAACTTGATAAGAGCCTAAAAAATGAATCTCATTATAAAATATCCACTTGAGCTGTGGAAAAATTTGAAAGAAAGATACTATCACACAAGATATGTAATGCTGCCCATATACCGCGGTGAATAGAACAATCTACGGTTCCAAGACTATTAGAAATTCAGCGACTATAATTCTGCAATGTACACTGCAGTAACCCGCTTGGCATATTGTGGGGTTACAATAACTGATAATGAAAAGCTAGAAAAGACCCTTTATACTTTCCACGCTTCAAATGTGACCTTTCAACAACAATATCGCGTGCGGGGTTTTACAAGATATTCTGAACTAAATGCTTGTCTCCTCATTGCAGAGAAGAATAATGAGTTGATGATGAAAAATCATCAATCTCGTACGACAGGCTCAAAAGCGTTTCCTGAAGCAAACACTGTTAACTCGAACGAACATGAACACGAGAGTTATTTTCAGGGTCGAGAGAGAGGTCGAGGTCGTGGTTGTGGTCATGGTTACGAACAAGGTCGAGGTGGTTACAACTTGTCCTATAAGTCTGGTAACTACCACCACAAGAAGAAACAATACGAAAGGAACCATGAAGGTACCCATAAAAAGGGAAAATACGTCAGTTCATCAAAGGGCTCTGGAACCTCTTGTTTTAGATGTGGCGGTAAAGGGCATTGGTAAAAGGTCTGCAGAGTCCCAAAACTCTAATGCAAACTCTACCAAGAGTCCATAAAGGAAAAGGGGAAGGAAGTCAACTTCAATGAATCCACTCATCTCGAAGCATCTGATTTCAATGATGATTTCATGGCCATAGTTGGTGATTTCTGTGAACAAGCAAATGGTGGAAACTAAAAGAAGGATAATTGTATAACTATTATTGAGAATGAAGCTAGATGGTTCGATGTTTATTTATATTTCTTATATATATATAAATGGTTTTATTTAAAAGTCTGCTACTTTCAAATTTATTATCTTTCTTATCAAAATTTATTTTGTTTTTAGTTAAAGTGGTGAAATGGATAAAGCTAATCAAGAATCCAACCAAAGGATTAAAAATGAAGAAATTTTCATACTCGATTGTGGAACAACACACACTATATTAATAGATAAAAGGTTTTTATCAAAGGAAAAACCAACACAAACCATTGTGAATACAATATCAGGTCATGTAGATCTGATTGAAGGAGTTGGCGAGGCAAACTTTACATTGCCGAATGACATTGTATTTACAATAAATAATGCCTTATTTTTGCCATAGTCCAAAAGGAACTTATTGAGTTTCAATGATATATATTCTCATGGATTTAATACTCAGTCTGTAACTGAAGGTACAATGAAATATATGCTTCTAATTGTGTATAAATCTGGAAGGAAATGCATACTTGAAAAACTACCAATGCTCCATGCTGGATTGCATTACACACATATAAATGCAATTGAATCAAATACGGTAGTGATCAAACCTTCAATATTTATCATATGGCATGATCGGCTAGGTCATCCTAGTTCAACTATGATGCAAATAATTATTGAAAATACACATGGACATCCATTGAATGACCAGAAGATCCCTTGTGGAAAATATTTTCAATGTAAGGATTGTTCCCTTGAAAAGCTAATCATAAAACCTTTACTAGGAAAGGTTGTAACAGAATCACCTGCGTTTCTTTAACATATTCAAGGTGATATAAGTGGACCTATCCATCCACTATGGGGACCATTTCGATACTTCATGGTATTGATAGATGCATTAGCAAATGGTCACAAATTTTCTCAAATTGAAGTCCTGAAAGGGAAAATTGAAAACAAAGTCACTCATGAAATCACAACATGCCCAAAGCATGGAAGACCACTCGGTTCCAAAGATAAAAAACCTTGAAAAAGAAAAGGACCAGAGAAACAAGATAACCCCAAAATGGAGGAACGTATTCCCGCGGAAATACGAAACGAGGAAAATCAAGAAATTTTGATTAATTATGCCAATACAGGTATAAAGTGGAACTGTAATGAGGAAATAGATGATGCATTCTCTTACAGTTTGGCATGCGATGTTATGGATGAAAATAATGGAGATCCCAAAACATTGTCTGTTACCGAGTGTAAAAATACACACATTGGATTAAATGGAAAAAGACCATTGAAGCTGAATTAGACTTTCTTAACAAGCGCAATGTCTTTGAACCGATAGTACTCACAGTTGAAGATGTGAGACCCATTGGATACAAATGGGTATTTGTGCCAAAAAGAAATGAGAAAAATAAAATTGTGAGACACAAGGCTAGACTCGTTGCACAAGGTTTTTCTCAAAGGCCCAAAATTGATTTTGAGGAAATATATTTCTTAGTCATGGATGGAATTACATTTAGATTCCTTATCAGTGTAGCAGCTCATGAGAAACTTGAAATGCATCTTATGGATATTATTACTGCATACTTACATGTATCGCTTGATGCTGGAATTTAAATGAGGATCCCTGAAGGATTCAAAATACAAAAGATATTCAATCAAATTACAAAGATCTTTATATGGGTTAAATCAATTTGGACGCATGTGGTACAAATCAACTAAGCGAATATCTGTTACAAAAGGGGTATGTCAACGACCCTCACTGTCCCCGTGTTTTCATCAAGAGGAAAACATCCGGGTGTGTGATTATCACTGTCTATGTTGATGATTTGAATATCATTGGGACCAATGAAGAGATTTTGGAAGTAATCTCTTACTTAAAGAAAAAATTCGAGATGAAAGATCTTGGGAAAATAAAATATTGTCTTGGTTTGCTGATTGAGCACTTGCAAATTGGGATACTTGTGCATCAATCAAATTACACAAAAAAGATATTAAAGAGATTCAATACGGATAAATCAAATCCATTGAGTACCCCAATGGTCGTTACTTCCCCTAGTTTGGAAAATGATCCATTTCGTCCACGTGAGAAATCTGATCAGGTTCTTGGTCTAGAAGTACCATATTTCAATGCAATTGGAGCACTTATGTATCTTGGTAATTGTACTTAACCTGATATAGCTTTTGCTGTTAATTTATTAGCGAGATTCAGTTCATCTCCTAATAGAAGGCACTGGAACGGAATCAAGCATGCGTTTTGTTACCTTCTAGGAATAATTGATTTGAGATTATTTTATTCCCACACTACGGATGCAGTTTTGATTGGCTATGCAGATGCAGATTACCAGTCAGATTCACACAAAGGGAGATATTAAGCTGGGTATGTGTTTACTTGCAGAATGACTGCGATTTCTTAGCGTTCCTAGAAGCAAACGGTCACCACAACATCATCAAATCATGCTGAGGTTATCACATTGCACAAAGCAAGTCGAGAGTGTGTGTGGTTGAGATCCATGGCACGAAATATTAGAACCACTAGTGATCTCCTATCAAATGATGATCCCATCACAGTTTATGAAGATAATGCCGCATGTGTTAATCAAATAAAGGAAGGATACATCAAAAGAGACAGAACAAGGCACATCCCTTTGAAGTTCTTTTCATTTACTCAAGAGTTGGAAGAGAGTAATATTATCAACATCCAGTACATCTGTTCCTGTGAAAACTCAGCAGATCTCCTCACAAAGGCTCTTCCCACTTCAGTGCTCAGAAAACATATTCATGACATCGGAATGCGAAGATTACAAAGTTTATGATCATCAATTTCAACATTGAGGGAGCTATAAGTGGCTGTACTCTTTTTTCCTTATTGTGGTTTTTATCCCATTGGATTTTTCCAAGTAAGGTGTTTAATGAGGCAACATGAACACGTAATTATTGTAATGAACATTCCAAGTGGAGTGTTATGAATAATGAAATGCTCATTAGCAATACGATAATTTTGATAACTAATTATATCACTATTTATTTACCAAAAAAGGGAATACTATGCCATTACTCCCAAATTCTACTATAAATATCCCATTAAAGGATGAAGAAAACTGCACCTCTCATTCTCTCATTTTCTCACTTCTTCTCATCTTATCTTCTTCTCCATTCTCTCATTCTTACTTTCAATATCAAGTTCTTTACTAATTTCTTAATTAATTAGTGCAAAGTTAGTGAAAATCACAACAAAATTATCATTTAAAAAAAACTACAAAAATCAAACTTATATCACCCAAAAAGGTAAAAACATATATTATTATCATCTAAACTTCACTTAGAAAATGAAAAATGCAACATAAGGAAAAAAAACACTACAAAAAATCAACCATATCATCAAAAAAACTACAAACATCAACCTCTATCCCCTAAAACTCATCTAGAAAATAAACGATTTCTTAAAAAAAAACTACAAACAACAAATTCTAACACATGAACCTCATCCGAAAAATTTAAAACATCAACATAAGAAAAAAAAATATCAACTCTTATTACCAAAACCTCAGCCGGAAAATTAAATACATCAACATGAGAAAATATTTTTTAAAAACTACAAATATTAATCCATATCACCAAAATTTTTTTGCAAAACATCAACTCATATCTATCAAACCTCACCCCGGATAATGAAAAACATCAAAATAAGAGAAAAAAACTACAAACATCAGCAAAAAGCTACGGCACCTTAAAAATAAAAATTCTTCAAAAAAAGGGACCTTGTGGAATTTGAACTCGGGTCACTAACCTCAAAGAATAGAGTACTAACCATTACACCAAAAACTCTTATTAAACATGCACTCATTAAAATAATATTAAAAGTCAACATTTATAACAAGAACATAAATTTTACAAAATAAAAGTCATGCAGGGTTTCAAACTCAAGACCTCTACAACAAGAATAGTAACCACAAGAGAACATTTAACATTTATAAGTTCACTCAAATAATATTAAAGCTCAGTATATCTCTATGAAATAAATAAATAAATAAACCTCACCTCACATAACCTCAGTCACCGTTCGTCGCATTCTCGCTGTCGTACGCCGCCGTCTGCTAGGCGTGTGCATCTCACACGCCTCCACTTCTTCAGCGTGCTGCTTCAGCTTCCAACGGCAAAAATGTCTTCTCCAGTCGCCGTCCTCCAGCGCGGTGCCAAAACTCTAATTCAGTCGCTGCAATTGAACGATGACGCTGCAATTGCTATTTGCTTTGCTCCGATCGACGATGAAGACACGATGCCGAGATCGAAAAAGTAGAACCGCTGCTGTAATTAACTGCTGCCATCGCTATGCTCCGCCATGGATTCACCATCGATGTGCACCGCCGTGGATGTGCTACACTGTTGAGTCGTCGTAAAAGAATTATTCACTGTGGACGCGTCATCACAGTAGAATCACCGGGAAGAACACTGTTGAATCACCACATGCTCCACCAGAACAACGCTATTTGTGGTGGAAGTAGAAGTATCTGAGTAGTCACGACGGTGGTCGAGCGATTTACGGCAGCGCCGAAGCGGTTCGACGACGGTTCCCGGGAACGAAGGATGTAAAAGATATGATGTGAATGGTTGATTTTATTCATCTCTGTACGTATCTATTTATACTACAAGTGCTAGTTCTAAGGATAAGATTTACACGTAAGAAATCCCACTGATTAGGGAAAGTAAACTATTTCTATAAACTAGGTACAATGAACCAGGACTAGTGTTTTAAGTCTTTAATACCCTCCCGCAAGCTCACAATCGGGTTCGAACGAGAAGCTTGGACTTCAGGTTATCAAAGCAAGAAGAACCCAAAGCCTTGGTGAAGATGTCAGCAATCTGATCAACATAGCTCATATGTCGAACAACAAGTTCCCCAGCTTTGACTTGTTCTCGAACAAAGTGAAAATCAATCTTGATGTGTTTAGACCGCTGATGAAAGACCGGATTGGCAGTAAGATACGTAGCACTGAGATTATCATAGAGGAGGATAGGAGCCTGAGAGACAGGGGCAGCCATTTCGGCTAGAAGCTGTTGAAGCCAGATGAGCTCCGCTGAGGTAAATGCGATCGCCCGGTACTCAGCTTCAGTGCTATAGTGAGCTACAACCTGTTGTTTACGGGAGGACCAGCTGATGAGATTACCACCAAGGTAAATGGCAAAGCCATGTTGAGAGCGGCAATCATCAGGATCTGATGCCCAACCGGCATCTGTAAAACATACAAGGCGATCATCCCGAGATGGCTGAAAGAGTAAGCCGTCATCAATGGTACCTTTGAGATACCGTAGTATGCGTTTCACAGCGGCCTAGTGAATCTCTGAAGGTTGATGCATGAACTGACAAACCCGATTGACTGAATACGCAAGCTCAGGCCGGGTAATGGTGACATACTGTAGAGCTCCTACAATGCTGCGATAGAGATGGACATCTGGGAAAGGATCACCACCAATGACGAGGCGCGAGCCCAGAATGGCCGGAGAGGCAATTGGTTTTGCACCAACCATTTTGCTCTTGTCAAGAAGATCAAGAATGTATTTCCGTTGAGATAAAAGTATACCTGAAGAGTTGCGAAGAACTTCAATCCCAAGGAAAAAATTCAGAGCACCTAAGTCCTTCAAAGAAAAAACCGAGTAGAGATAGCTAACAAACTCACCAATGAACTTGGAGCTCGAGCCAGTGATGATGAGATCATCCACATAAACTAGAACATAGACGACATCGGACCCATGATGTTTGATGAAGAGGGAGGTGTCTAAAACACATGGTTTGAAGCCGTGCCGTAGAAGGGCCTGGTTGAGCTTCTGAAACCATGCTCGCGGTGCCTGTTTGAGACCATAAAGAGCTTTTCGAAGATGGCAAACATGAGAGGGCTGTTGCGGTGAGACAAAACAAGGTGGTTGGTCCATGAATACAGTTTCAGATAGATCACCATTGAGGAAGGCATTATTGATGTCAACCTGGCGAAGAGGCCAATTTTGAGTAACAGCCAAACCGAGGACCACCTGAATGGTAGTGGGTTTGATGACAGGGCTGAATGTGTCGAAGTAGTCAACCCCCTCTTCCTGATTAAAGCCTTTTGCAACAAGGTGAGCTTTGTAGCGCTCAACTGAACCACCGGGTTTCTTCTTGATCCTGAAATTTCACTTACAACCAACAAGATTAGAGGCACATGACCTGGGCACCAAGTCCCAAGTCCTATTAGTCATTAAGGCATCATACTCTAACTGCATAGTATGCTGCCAATTAGGATTGTTTTTGGCCTGAAGAAAGGATTTCGGTTCAAGATCGAAACCGTCAGAAGGTAATGGGTGTTTTGTAGCAGTGTAGAGCTTTGGCTTGAGAGAGTCAGTTTCCGCACGAGTTGTCATACCATGAGTAGAGTTGGCAGCCGGGCAGAAATATGAGGGAGCTATATGAGAGCTGATAGTAGAAGGCTGAGTAGAAGGATGAGAAGGGGCCAGAGACGGTGAAATTGGCTGAGTGAGACTGGGTGGAGGAGATGGACTGAGTGATGATGACGGACTGAGTGATGGTCCGGGACTGAGGTTAGGAGAAGGACTACATGGAGATGGAGGGAGACTGTGATTCGTGACGGGTGGAGTGATAGGTGAGGAAGAAATGTCTGAGGCAAGGTGCAGACTTTGAAGGGATATATCGGAGAAGGGTGATGGGGAGGACTTGGAGTTGTGGTCAGGAAAGGGAAAGGAAGACTCATCGAACACAACATGACGGGATATATATGTGCGAGAGGTGGGGACATGAAAGCAAAGGCATCCTTTGTGTTTGGTGCTGTATCCTACGAAGATGCAAGCAACAGAGCGAAACTCAAACTTGTTGCTGTTATATGGACGAAGGTAAGGATAACAGAGACAACCGAAGGATTTGAGAAACAGATAGTCTGGTTGGCGATGATAAAGCCGACTGTAGGGAGATTCATTGGCGAGGGTAGGAGTTATGGTACGATTGTGAAGGAAGATGGCAGTTTGGAAGGCATGTTCCCAGAATGAGATTGAGAAATGAGAGTGGGAGAGTAGAGCAAGGCCTTTTTCAACGACAATGCGATTACGTCTTTCAGCAGCACCATTTTGTTCAGGGGTGTGGGGACAAGAAACTATATGCAAAATACCATGATTTTGGAGAAAGGTAGAGACATTTCGATATTCCCCTCCCCAATCAGATTGAAAAGCTTTAATTTTTGTAGAAAATTGTGTTTCAACCATGGATTTGAATAGAGAAAAGGCCTGAAAGACTTGAGATTTGGCAGTGAGAAAGTAAACCCAAACAAATTTTGTGCAGTCATCAATGAAAAGAATAAAGTATCTATTGCCATTGAGAGAAGGTACCGAGGTAGGGCCCCACACATCAGCATAAATCAAATCAACAGGAAGTTTTGAGGGAACATGACTAGAGGGAAGAAATAGCTTGTGGCTTTTGCCTAACTGACAAGCATCACAAACAGAAACAAGTTTATTGTTTGAAGAAACAGGTAAGTTGAAACGTGGTAACTGGCTACGTAAAACGTTTTCATGTGGGTAAGCGAAGCGATGATGCCAACATGCCACCGAGGCTCGTTCTCCAATGAAAACGCGAGGAGGGCTGGAAGAGGACAAACTGGCTGGGATTCGATACAGACCATCATCAACTATTCCTTTTAGCAACGTCTCTCCCTGCCAACTCTTAACATAGCAACGGTCATGATGAAATTCAAGAAACACATTATTGTCTTTGCAAAGTTTAGAGACACTTAGAAAATTTTTGGATATTTTTGGGACAACTAGGATTTCATTTAATGACAAGGAATTAGAAGCATGCTGTGCATTTAAAGTAGAGTGACCTAAATGAGTAATAGGGAGGGACTCACCATTTTCGACGAACAGATTGTCAACTCCAGTGTAGTTCGAATGCAGGTTCAGATTGCCTAGATCAACAGTGACATGGTGTGAAGCACCTGAGTCGACCACCCACGGGTCCTAGAGTGCCGACGGAGACGAGCCGCCGCTGGAGTTGTAAGCCGTGTAGGCTGTCTTTGCTGAGGATTGGAACTGACGCTGGCGTTCAGCTGCACGACAGCTGGTCGGAGGATAGGCTGCGATGTTGAGCCTATTGTGACAGTTCCGCCCGCTGTGATTGGGCTTCTCACAGATGTCGCATTTGAGAGGGATGAAACCGGAGCCGCGGTCAGCGTTGGAGTCGTCCATCCCCGAAGTGAGCCGAGAGGCAGTGGCAGGGGCTCGGCCTGGTGCGCGGCAGTTGAAGTAGAACGCCATCGGCACAGCCGCATCAGAAGAGGACTCCAGAAGGCGCTGCTCCTCCTGTAGCAGCAAGCCGAGCAGTTCATTCGACGTGACTGGAGTGGTGCGCATGGCTAAGGCGGTTTGAAACGCGCCATATTCAGGGCCTAGCCCGTAGATGATGAAGGACACAAAGTCATTGTCGGAGACCATCGTGAGGCATTCAGCCAATGAGTCCGAGATGGAGCGCTTTTTCTCAACATAGTCAAGAATGGACAGAGAGCCCTTTTGAAGCATCTGAAGTTGCTGTTTGAGATGCATTTGACGAGCCTGAATTTGTGAGTGAAACATTTGTTCGAGAATGATCCAACATTTAGAGGTTGATGTTGCCCTAGTGACGTGACCGAGCATAGGGGCTGTGAGGGTTGATCGGAGCCACAAGAGAACAAGCCGATCCTTTCTTTTCCATGACGTAAAGTCTGGGTTTGCAGTGGTGTAGAGGTGGATTCCTTCGGCATGATGAACGGAGATGGAGCGTTGCCGGGGACGAGAAAATCCTCCAGTTCGTAGGCTTCCAGAGCCGAACGAACCGTGCTGCGCCAAAGGAAGTAGTTGGTGCGGTCCAAGCGAACAGCCAGGGCTGGAAATTGTAAGTTTGCCGAGGTGCCGCCGGAGGCTGTGAAGAGGATGGAGGAGGCGGAAGCATTTTGGCCGGATTGATTGTTGTCAGCCATGATGAGGGTTTATGGAGATTTGAAAACAAGGCTATACTGATACCATGTAAAAGAGATGACGTGAATGGTTGATTTTATTCATCTTTGTACGTATCTATTTATACTACAAGTGCTAGTTCTAAGGATAAGATTTACACGTAAGAAATCCCACTGATTAGGGAAAGTAAACTATTTCTATAAACTAGGTACAATGAACAAGGACTAGTGTTTTAAGTCTTCAATAAAGGAAGACGGTGGAAAAATAAATGAGATATCTAGAAGATTATGATATTTATATACTCTCTCCGTCCCAAATTAAACTGCACACTTCATAAAATATCACTATTCACTGTTCAACTTTGACCACATATTTGAATAGATATATAAACAATAATATTATCATATGTTATATGGTTGGATTCGTCGTAACACGTAGTTTCTGAAAAGTAACTTTTTGTATGCCATAATTATACGTGATTAAACATATTAACGATTAGACAAGTTTCTTGATGAGCGTGAAATTCTCTCTCATACCATTTAATTTGGGACGGAGGGAGTAGTTTTTTTTATAATTGCACAATAGGACCCTAGATTTATTAGCATATATTTTTAAAAATCCCATCCAAATGAAATTTCTTATAATTGCATAATAATCCCCGCATAAAGTTTAGGTTGTCCAAAGTAAGACTTTTCAAATAGATAACTCATTTAATTTTGTGGAAAATGTTTTTCTTTTTGAAGTAGTCAGAGGAATCTGGAACACCACGACTAGGGCTGTTCAACCGGTCGGTTTATCGGTTAGGCGGTTAATCGGCTTTGATTTTTATTGGTTTATAAAATTTTTTAAGGAATCGAATAATCGATCAATAATGTTATCGGTTTTATCGGTTCGGTTAGTATCAGTTTCGGATGATGTGTCGGTTATTACTGGTTACTATATATATCATTCATTAAAAAAATATAAATATAAATTCATTTTAATATATATTAGTAGTTAGAGCCGCAAAAATTTGAATAAAAGGTAAGAAATTTATGAATTGGATAATTGCGTTGTATATGATTTGAATAATTATTTGAATTAATATTAAAATTGTACCATGAGTTGTCGTCGATAATTATTAGTGTTAGGCACAATTATTAATTACATCTACTTTTGTTTGCATAAATATTTATTTTGGGCATAATTATTATTTAAAGATATATGTGCTAATAATATAGAGTTTAAAAGTAAGTTAATTTGGATTAAGGACTTAAAGTTTTCTTATTGGGTTTGTGATTAAGACCCAAAGTTTAATGAATTAGTTTTTGGGTTGAAATAAATAAATTAATCAATGTGCTATAAAATCTCTTACCAGTTAGATTGATTACCAAAAAATAAAACCAATAAAAAATCAATTAACCAATACTAACCGAATAACCGTAATCAATAGTAACCAATTAACCAATTAACCAATTATTCCATTACTGAATTAAATATCGATTCAATTTTGACTAGTATCGAACTAGCAAACCGTGAACACAAACCGCTATCATGGCAAAGTACATTTTACTTTGAAGTTCCCCATTTCGTCAGCAATTACGCACACGTTATTCTGCCATTACCCAACCTATTTAACGCAGCTACTACTGCAGTTACTTTTGCAAAACCAGCATATCTTGATTTTCAAGCTCATAAATTTTCCAACTTTTCTTAACATCAATGGCTCTTAGGTAATCTCCAAGTGAACAATTAGAAAAGCTGTTCTTTTATAAGTGTCTATTTGGTGCTCGTTTTTTGATGATCTGAAGTGGGATTTTTGTGAACAGTGTGATAGAGGCTCGTCCCCCTTCTCTTGATTCTTCTTCAGAACAGCCTGCCCTTTTTGATGGGACTACCAGGTAAGCATTTTTATCATCTGTTGATGAATAATTTTATTGAATCAGAACCTTTTGGTATCTTTATTTAGCTGAGAGAAATGGTGCATCTTCAGTAATTAGAATTGATATGAGCATGATATTTGTTGATCTTTGTGCATTTTTTTTGCAGGTTGTATGTTGCCTATGTATGCCCGTATGCGCAGCGTGTGTGGATTGCTAGGAACTTTAAGGTTGGTGAGGGGACATTTGAAAACCCTTGTTAGAAAGTATTGATTTTGAATCTTTGATGTAGTTTATATTAGTAACCTCTGTTGTTTCCTAAGTTTCGAGTCTGTGTTCTTTTCTGGGGCAGGGTTTGCAAGATAAGATCAAATTGGTTCCTATTAACCTCCAAAATAGGCCAGCATGGTACAAGGAGAAAGTTTACCCTGCAAACAAGGTCCAATTTATGCTAACATTATGCTGTAATGTTGTAATCCTACATTTTTTGATGAACCTTTGGCGAAAAAAGGACCTTGTTTTGATCCTCTAATGCTACTCAGGTGCCTTCACTAGAGCACAATAATGAGGTGAAAGGGGAGTCCCTAGATCTGCTGAAATTCGTCGAGGCTAACTTTGATGGTCACTCACTAGTTCCTGATGTAGAGTGAAGCTACTACTAATAATAAGCATTGAATATTTGCAGACTCTTTATGTTTTGCTCCATTTATAGCTGCACTTTATACTAACTTGATTTCAAACTGGAATCGCAGGATGCGGCCAAGCGAGAGTTTGCTGAAGAGCTGCTGGCTTACTCTGATACCTTCAATGCATCTGTGTTTGCTTCTTTCAAAGAGGACACAACAGATAAAGCCGGTAAGTTGGATGCTCGCGCTTTTGACTATTTTCTCTGCAAAACTTGATCTCATCATGGAGGCGGTTTGACTAGGTGCTGCCTTCGACTACCTTGAAAATGCCCTAGGGAAGTTCAGCGATGGTCCTTTTTTACTTGGAAGTAGTTTCAGTCTGGTAGGTGTAAAGGTTTAGGCATCCCTTGTTATGTGCAGCTTTTTAAGATTTCATTTGTGTTAACTACATTGAGATAATTCATGTTTTTACTGCAATACTCAGGTGGATGCAGCTTATATTCCATTTGTTGAAAGGTTTCAAGCCTTCCTCTCAGAAGTGAAAAAGTACGACATCACAGAGAGCAGGCCAAAGTTGGCAGCATGGATTGAGGTATATATTTCGCCAAATTACTTCTAGACTAGACCGTGTGACGCGAACATCATAATTAGAACATGTTTTCCGCACCGGTTATTATGACCATAGCGGTTCAGTACATCGTTGCACTGATGTAAATGATAGTGGAGAATGTGTTCTATTACTTGCCCTTTTATCACTGCTGCAAAACATACAAATGATTACTCAAATCATATGTCTTCTTAGCTTCACATAGGACTGAATGTTTACATTTATCAGCAGCTTAACTTAGTTTAACTGCTTTCACAGGAGCTTAACAAGCTTGAGTTCTATACTGTCACCAAAGCCGATCTAAAGGAAGTTGTGGAAGGCTACAAGAGACGTTTCACTGTAAATCACCTTAGTTAACAACCATTATCCGAGAATCCTTTTGTTTTTACTGCTTCAAGAATGAAGTTCTTCTGATAAATTGCTTGTGTTTCTGTCTTTGTAGTGAACTATTCGGGCAACAAGATAGCTCTATGCCGATTGTGAAGCCATTGATCTGTGTCAGAGATGTTGCATTGGGTGTGTAGTGTGTGTGTGCTTGAGAATAAGTTATGTTACTAGTTAGGCTATGAATTTGCCACCTTGTATTATTTGAATAAAACTTGCAGCTCATGTACGAGTAATTGGAGGATTATGATTACAGTATCTACCCTTTTGAAATAGTATCTCTTCATTTCCTTGAAAAATAATCTAGCTATAACTTTGTAGAGAAAGCTCACTGAGAACTGAATTTCAGTTTCACCTAAATTCTGAACCTTTATGTCAAGTTGTTTAACAGTTTGGTGTTGAAACACCAAGTTCAGTTTGATGTTAAAACTCAAAACGAAATACGCAGTGCACGCACAACTTGGTTACGCAGTTCGGTGCAAATACACCTATGTCTGCGGGGCCTTGCCCAGATCAGAAACCATCCACTAGAAAGCAGTCTTTAGTACAAGAAGCTTAACTTAAATACTAATCCATTGCTAACCTATAGAGTGAATGTTGTGAGATCCCCTCACTGCCGATCCTACGCCGTTGAACCCCCACGATCAACACGTCTCTCTGGATCTCCTCCTCCCGAGGAATTAAGGCTTCCTTGTTTCTGATCTTTAAGAACTTGGTCGGTTGATTTGACGAACCTCCAAAACCAGAGACGAAGAGCTTCAATAACGTATCTCACGTAGAGATAAAACTTGATTGCTTCGCTCAACTTTTTACGAACTTGGTCAGATTAAACAATCCTCCAAAACCTGAGACGAACTTTTCCACCAACGTATCTCACGTAGAGATAAAACTTGGTCGCTTCGTCTCCAGACACCACAGGCAGATCGCTCCGAACTTCTCACGTAGAGAATAATCCTCGGTCGCTTAATTGATTGCGTTGTATCTTCTTGTATTTATATCCATCGCAATCCTGCCTTCAATCAAACTCTTTCCTTGTCTAACTCTACCATGAATAGACTTCTAAACTAAGGAAAGATCTAATCCTAATCTGGTTTGTAAATGGACAATCCTTTATTAATAGGACTTGTACCATAAATAAACTATTTAATCAATTCCTAACTATTACAGGAATATTCGTTTACCAGAATTAGATAGCCACGAAATCACATACTTATCTTCACAATATTCTGATCTGATCGCATAATCATACTCCATAATTAGCTCCATAATTCGTGGCTAAAACCTGCTGTCCAGAAACCTGCTGTCGCAGTGGTGTTAAAACACCAGATCTCCAGAAACCTGCTGTCGCAGTGGTGTTAAAACACCAGATCCCAGTATTCACAATATGCCATAAAGAAGTCCAACTCCCGAGGACTCTACAAGAACAAAATATAATTAGTACCACTTGATACGCCTCGAACTCAACCAAGTTGCACCTTCGAGTTCCCTAGTCACAACTTAGTTCCCTAGTCACAACTTGCACGAAAGTAAACCCTGGGAAGTCCCAAAGAAAAAAGCTCTGGTGCTTAAATCAGTACAAACTGTTTCAATACTGCATTTAATGCTCTCTCTTAATGCGTGCCTGATATTTATACCGGTGAATTATTACGAAATAACTCTATTAGGGTTGACAAACCTAACTCTTTTATTGGGGTACAATAGGCCCAATGAATTATTTCCCAAATGAATTATTTGTGAATTATTGGGCCCAATAATCTATTTGGGCTTATTAAATCAAGTTGTATTGGACTATCATCAAGAGTCCCAGAAAACTAAAAACTTCTCGAGGCTACGAAGATTTAAGGCAACGATTCGAGGCTACGAAGATTTGAAACCCATGTATGTCGTGAAGTATATGATTGTACTATGTTGATAATTTTTTAACTGAGGAATTATATTTAAGCATCGATGTATTTAGTTTATTTTATTTTTAATTTATTTACAGAATTTGAAGAGACGCATTTCTACTAATTGCATTGAAGGGTGTGTGAGCAATGGTTTTTCCTGAAAATGTGTGAAGAGTCTCCATTCCTTTTCAAAATTTTCAATCTTCCCAAGGCAATAATTATTTTAGCCGTCATTTAGGGCTTTTTGATTGTTCACTTGTCCAATTTTTCCTCATTTAATTTGCAGGTCATCCGAAGAATACAAACAACGCTCCGATTCTTTTCACCTTACCATCATCTCAATCATCTTCTTCTCTTCAAAGAGTGAGTCCTATTACCTTCTTCATATTCTTTTCCCCAATATTGTTGTAATGGGTGCCAATACTCTTGTATCTAATGAGGGGTTTGCTGAGAGGGGGTTTACTGACGAGACTGGGTTAGGAGAAGAAGAAATTAATTCATATGAGCGATCAAATTTCGGCTTTAAATCTGGCGAATTAGAATATTCTAATGCAAAATCCGATGATATTGGTCGTACCAGTTATAATCCCGGTGGATTTTCGATCACTGATATGCCCCTCAAGAGATTTCCCGACGTTTGGCCCACAGACAAAGGAAAACCCTTTGTACGAAAATTCCCTATTACCGGTAAAATAGAGCTTTGTGTTCCGGTATGTGAAGAAGATGACTCCTCAAAGCTTTCTTCGAGGAAGGAAAGAGCTTTCCGAAAACAGAAATCTTCAAAAGCTCCACCCTCAAAGCCGAGGAGGAGGAACTGTCTTTTAGCGAGCTCCCTACCATCAAGGAGTTAAATCAGGTTTCAAAGCTTCTGGCTTCCACTCCGTTGGGTCAAATAATTCCTCTTGATGTCAATCTACAACCTTTACATTTAGAGGAATCTCTTGAAAATCCACCAACTCATTTGTCTACACCAAGCATCTTCAAGTGGGACCATGTTTCCCTTTCCCCCCATTATTCCCGAAGCTTCTTAGAGAATTCAAAGTCCATCATGCACAAGTTCATCCAAACGTGATAGTTACCATCATGGTGTTCATGATGAGATGTGATGAACTCAAGATCAAGCCTAAGTACAGGTTACTTTGTTCACTGTACAGTGCGGCGTACACTGGTAAATTGACAGATAATATTATCACATTTTCTACTAGGCAGAGAAAGCAGAAAGCCTTCAACATTCCTTCCAACTCAGCTAGGTGGAGGAATAAGAAGGGAAGTTTTTCTTTCGACCGCGAGAGGTACAAAGTCCCCCAATGGAATCCAAAAGTGGTTGAAACTTTGAAGGGGAAGAAGTACATTTGCCCTAGTGATCTTGAAGATGATAAGAAATGTGTCCTAGAAACATCTATTGATTACATCATCTTCCTCAATCCCAAAAGTTTGCGGTTTTGTCTGGTCATCTGAAATTTATAACAGATATGTCTACAAAAAAATAGAGAACAAAAGGTTATCGAAGCTACATCGCATAGCCTTCGAAGATGTCCCCGAAGGGAGTAAAAAATGGTGGAAACTTTTTTAGGAATTGGATAAATTTCATCAACTTCCCAACCAGCCCACTCGAGAACTCTCTTTTGAGATATTTCCAAAAAACCCTCGACCTTCGGAGACCTCCAAAGGTGTTTTAATAATAGATTTTTTTATTGTTATACTAATAGAATCTGTTATGCAATGAATTTTCTCTTTCTATTTTAAACTTATCATTCCTTTTATTTTCCAGTGAGCTATAGCGGTGTTTTGATTAAGGGTTAGTCTCAGAAAATCAATGCCAATAATGCTCCTCCACTATCTACTAGTACTCCCATCACCTCGAAACCCCCCCTGCAAGATAAAGAGGCCTGGGAGATTGAGATCCCAAGGAGAAGCTCAAGCTCAAAGAGCCTGGAGGGCTTCCCTCAGACAAATTATCAAAGAAGGGAGGAAATGATCAGACAACTTCCCATACTATCATTACTTCTCATGCACCTCCGAATGATCTGGTGCTTACAACGCCAGCTGTGAGTGATTTAATGAAGGATCCTAAGGTTTGTTCATACCCTTGACATTTTAAGTAAAGTTTTCATCCCCTATTTTGCACTTCCTATTATTGTTTGTTGTTTATTTTTTTATGTATCAGGTATCCCAATCTTTGGCTTCCCTCTTGCCTGTGTTGAGTGCCAAGAAAGGGGAAGTTCACACAAGGAGGTCTCCCAACTTTATGAAGAAGTTCAATAGCAATGCTCCGAGGTAGTTAAAATGAGAAAAGAACTCGAAGCAGCCCATGAAAAGGGTAAAGAGCTATCTCGTGAGTTGGTTGTAGCCCGAAAGGGCTTCGAGTCCCTTGAAGCTAAAAATAGAAAGATTACCCTCCAGCAAGAAGATCTAGACATTGCTCGAAAGGATCTAGAAGAGGCTCAAAATCCTAAAGCCCAGAACTCATTGCTCGAGGCCTTCAAAGATAAGCTGATCAAGACTCCTGAATTTTACGGCTTTTTCTTTAACCTTCTTAACATAGCTCAAGATCTGGGTTTCCATTCCTTAATTAAAGATACAGTGTTGCCCTTGGTCTTTGAGCATTTTCCAGCTGATAAGGTCAAGTATTTAAGGTCTCTTTTGAAACCCGATGCTGGTGACATTTTGGATAAGAAATGGTAGGAAGGTGTCAAAGATGGAAGCTAACAAACTACCCTTCTGGACTCCTTGAAGTCCTCAAAATGGTTTCATACTGCCAATGACATTTTTGCTCTCTCCTTCAAAGGTTTAGCCCACAAGGAATTTGCTAAGGCACATGAACCCTCAACAACAGAGGCTACACCAGCCAGAGGTAAGGCGAACAAGGGTGACGCCACCAAGAGAAATGCCGAGGAGAACAAGACTGCCAAAATGAGGGTAGGATAAAATGTAAACTTTTCCCTTATGGCCTCCTCATGTATCTCTTATTATTTATGAAGAATTGTTTCATCTCTCTTTTTTTCTTTTTAATTTTCATTATCTTTTTTGTCTTCGTAGTATAATACTTTGAGGAGAGCTTTCAAAAAGTCTTGCCAAGAGCTTTTCGAGACCCAAAATGAGTTAAACAACAAGCGAGAGAACCAGATAAAAATGATGCTGGACCTAGTCGAATGCAAAAAGGAATTAGACTCTTGGCGCGATAACAGTCATCCCTTGATACAAAGGATTCTTAAAGACCTTTTTGACAAGAATATATAATTGGATTTGTGGAAAAATGAGACACATCCTATATTTCAGGATTTGATAAGGAAATTTGAAGCGAAGAAGTAGAATGGGATCGTTCCCCTGGAAGTTGTTGATAATTGCGATCGAGTCGAGATGAGTTATCAAGAAACTGTCCATCATATTCTATTTTTAGATGTCTTGCTGATGCTGAAAGACTTCCAATTATTGAAGCTAGCCTTATTAGCTCCCGGACTGAAGCTTATAAATTCAAGGCTCAAGTTAAAGAAGTAACACAGCTGCATGAGATGATTTTAAACGAGAACAATCATTTAAATGAATTTTTAGAGTAAAAGACTAATGTCACAGATGAGAATTCCTCATTAGCTGAATCTTTAGCTACTAAAAAATCTTGCCTTGATGCAAAAAACAAACATCTACATGCTACTCTTGATGCTTATATTGAAAGTCTTCGAGCCCATGGATTTTATCACGGTGTTCTTCAACCAAAGCTTATCACAAATGTCCTGGAATTTCTCCAACAAGCAGCTGATAATTGGATTAACAATTGCAAAGTGTATGCTCAGAGGAATTGGCTATATTAGATTGGTTAAGAGAATTTCCCCAAGTGCACTATCGACTAGGTCGATCAGGGGCCTCAATGAAGAAAATCTCTAATACTCCGAGGAATACAAAGAAGGCTCAAATCCTCCAACTCCAATAGATGAAAGAAAAAGACGTCTAGCAACAAAAGAAAGTATCCTAGATCCAAAGAACTTCAATCAAAGATCTTGGATGACAGCAGCCAATCAAGTCAAAGATCTAAAAGCTCTCGTTCGAAAGATATAAATGATCCTTCCGAGTACCCCAAAGAAGAGAAAGAGCGCGACTTAGTTTGCACAATCGGGATTAAGATAGAGAAGGTTGAACTATTAGAGGAGAACGTAGGAAAATTAGTTCCCTAGGAATTATAGCCCTTGAATTGTCTTTGCATATTTCTTGCATATCATATATGCCATCTGCAATATTTATTAGTTTCATGTATGATTTATTAGTTTTCTAATCTTGCTAGATGCAGTGTTTCAACATACATCGTATATTTTCAAAAGATGCAGCATTTCAACATACATTGCATATTTTCAAAAGATGCACCATTTTAACACACATTATATATTTTCAAAATATGCAACGTTTCAACATACATAATATATTTTCAATAGATTCAGCGTCTCAACATACATTATATATTTTCAAAAGATGCAGCATTTCAACATACATAATACGAGTTTGACCTGTGGTGCAGCGTTTCAACAAACACCAATATTTATCTTTCTAAAGCTGATGATACCTTCGTAGGTTGACAACATTCCATGGACCCAATCACCATTTAGGCCTTCAAGAGTGTAACTACCTCAGGGATACACCTCAATTACCTTGTACGGTCCTTCCCAATTTGCTATTGCTTCCCATTGGACTCTCGCAGACTCTTTTCATTATTTCTCATAACAAGGTCTCCTAGATTGAGCTGTACCCTTTGAGCCCTTCGATCATAGAAAATATTTACCTTCTCCTTCATCCGAGCTTCATGTAGAGATGCCAAATCTTTTTTCTCCTCCACTAAGTGAAAATCCATCGGACAATTACTTTCCTTTCCTTCCTCAGAAACCGCTGTTATCCTTGATCGGTGTTCCAATTTCTGCAGGAATCACATTTTCAGACCCATAAACCAAACCATATGGTGTTTTTCCGGTGGAAGATGACTTAGTTGTTCGATAAGCCCATAAGACACTTGGCGGCTCATGTATCCAATTCCCCTCGGAAACTTCAAGTCTTGCCCGAATAACATTAACAATGATACGATTAGCAACTTCCACTGACCATTGGCGTGGGGATGATATACATTTGTAACCTTCTATTGTATCTTATACTCCTCACACCATTTTTTGAATGGATCATGAATAAACTGAGCCCCATCATCTATTATTACGGTCTTGGGAATAGCAAAGAAGCAAATAATATTTTTCTAACAGAAAGCAATCACCTATTTCCCTTTCACATTTGTCAATGGCTATGTCTACGCCCATTTAGTGAAATAATCGATGGCCACAATGAGATACCAAAATTGCCATGGTGCCTCTGGAATGGTCCTACAAGATCAATCCGCCATTTGTCGAATGGCCACGGACTATGAATATTCATCATTTCTTCCCAGGGAACAAGAACGACGGGTGCATGTTTCTGCCACTGATGGCAAGCTTGGATATACCTATTTGCATCATCAAACATCTTAGGCCAATAGTATCCTGCTCGTATAAGTCTCTTGGCAACAGATCGACCCTGATGAATTCCACATATATCTTTGTGAACTTCCCTAATTAAATAATCTGCCTCAAAAGGAGTAACACAATGGAGAAGTGGCTAAAGATAGACTTGACGATACAGAATTCCATCCTGCAACAAATACCGTTGAGCTTTCAACCTCGTCTTTCTTGCTTTTATAGCTCCTTCAGGTAGAATTCCATCTTGAAGATATTTGACAATGGGTGTCATCCACGAATATTCTTCCTCAAGGATCATTACCTCCTCTACCTCGAAACTCCGCTTATCCACTGTTTCCATCATCAACTGTTTCTGCGGCCAAATCCCAAGTTCAGAGGAAGCAATCTTACTTAAAGAATTTGCCTTATAATTCTCCACCCTTGGTACTCGCGTTAAGGTGTATGTTCGGAAGCCATTCAACAAGGGCTTTACTACCTCCAAATATTTCAGCAGGTTGCATTCTCTCACCTCATACTCACCCTTGACTTGTTGAACATCTCCAAATTTCCTGCCTTGAGCTCCTTAGCCAGATGAAGACCGGTAATCAAGGCATCGTACTCAGCGTCACTATTTGTGGCTTTGAATTTTAAGTGTAGGGCATACGGATAATCCACACCCTCAATACTAGTAAGCCATATTCCCGCTCCACTAGCCCCTGAATGAGAAGAACCATCGACGTATAACTTCCAAACCCTCTTGTTACTTTGTATTTCTTCTAACTCTATAGGCTCTGCAGTTTGTACTAGGGAATATGCTAGAGCTTAACCCTTAATTTCAGTTTTGGGCTTCAAAAGTATCTATAAAATTGGATGATTCGTAAGCAACAATATGGCGTACCCTTGAAAGTAGACCGCAACCTTCGTGCTGCATGAACCAACGCCAGTATTGACCTCTCGAGGGTTGTGTATCCTGTCTTTGGTCCCTATGAGGCTCTGCTTACAAAATAAATTGGGTGCTGCTGCCTTCCTTTCTCATTTACCAATACAGCACTGACGACCATAAGAGATGAAATTATATAAAGATACAAAACCTCACCCCTTTCGGGCTTCATAAGTGTTAGTAGCCTTCAAAGGTGTTCTTTGAGTTCCATGAATGCCTTCTTGCACTTCTCGGTCCATTCGGATTTCTTTTCCCACTTCAGCACATCAAACAAAGGCAAATGTTTCTCTGCCCCTTTAGATAAGAACTGACCTAGGGCTGCTAAAGACCTAGTCAATTTTGGAATTTTTTCAATGTTTACGGGGACATCATGTTCACCAAAGATTCAAATTTCTTAGGGTTACCATCAATTCCATTTTCACCAAAAACCCCAAGAACTTTCCTGCCCCCACTCTGATAACACATTCAGCTGGGTTAAGGTTTAGATTCGATTCCTTAAGTTTCTCGAATGTTTCTTTCAAGTCTTCCAAGAACTGCTCATAGCTCCCACACTTAACCACTATGTCATCTACATATATCTCCATATTCCTACCAATTTGTTTTTTAAACTTTATCCACCAACCGCTGATAAGTCGCACTTGCATTCTTAAGCCCAAATGATATATTCTTATGACAAAATGTCCCAACATCTGTAATAAATTAAGTTTTTTCCTTACCTTCTTCGGCCATCAATATCTGATGATACCTCTTGTAGAAGGCTAACACCTGATACCTAACTATAGCTTCTACTAATTTGTTGATGGATGTTAGTGGATAGCTGATGTGCTTAATTTTGCGTGCATTAACCATTGCATTTGGTATATTTTTAGCTTGTTTTATTTGGTGGATTGCTAGTATTAGTTGAGTTTGCGCGACAAGGGGTTTAGACGGCCATGTTGTGTTTTCTTATCTAAATCTTGTGTTTTGTAGACTTAATTCATACTAATGGACATTTTGTATTCACAGGCTCCAAGATCTTCCTTGTGATTATCTTTAGGAGGTCGCCCATGGGTACTTTTTGGTTACATTCTATGTGAATGTCATTCGTAAGGGTAATAGAAGATATTGAAGGCTGTTCGCAAGGACGATGAAAGAGATCGAAAGATATCCACCTCTAGAATGGTAGTAGACAAAGGCCACGAACATCGAAGTGTGGCAGAAGGATATTTGAGGCAAAGATAGGTAGTATTGGAATTCAAGGCAGCCAAAAAAGAAATGGTGAATCGTGGTCCGATGAGTTTTGCTAAAGGCTGAGAATGATCTAAGAAGAATTAGCCTTCAAAATTGATTCCATTGGATTCATCTTCTCGAGCATTAAAAAATCAACTACTAGAACTCTCAAATAGGACTAACGGATCATTCGTAGCGATGGAAAGAAGTTTAGCTAGCCAAGGCTCAAACGAGTCAGCACTGGCCGCTCATGCATGGCACTAACATCCCGCGCCAACAGTGTTCAGCATGAGGATATGGCGCAGCCCACGCCAAATGCTACAGGCTGTAAGCACAAGTCTCAATCTGCACTCAAAATAGGCGCATACCATCCCATTTATGATGGCCCACATCGTTCCAAGTCCAAGATGCCAAGACCAGTCGAAGGCCTACCCCAAAGGCCACGTCCTGTGCCAAGTTTCTGAGCAGACCGAGCCTTCTGACAATGGCCCACGCCAAAGGTTGCGCCCTGCACATTAGAAGTTCAAAATCCAGCACACTGATGGTGGCCCGCATCAAAGGACATGGTCCACGACAGATGATGCAACGTGGCTCGTGCCAGAGATGTAACGCTGCCCGTGCCGGATGATACGATGTGGCCTATGCCAGATGATGCAATGTGGCTCGTGCTAGATCCAGCATCTTGCACCGGATGAAGAGGCACAACCCGTGCCAGATCCTGTACCTACGTAAAAGTACGTGCCATGGGCCACGCCATCCGTTATAGCTCGTGCCAGGCGGCGGGTGAACTAGGGTTTACTCGCTATTAGCCTATTTTGGGCATATTTTAGGCCCAATCCCCTACTACTATAAATATAGCTTTAGTCTACTAGGTTAAAAAATGTTAGATAATTTTTAGACTTCATTTTTTATTAGGAAAGCAACTTTAGAGAGAGGAACACCCTCTCATTTTTCTTTTCTTTCCTTTTATTTTTGTTCTGATCCTATGATGTGGAATTCAAATTCATATTTGAATTCCATATCTATGGAGTACTTTCCATAGCTTGGGGGATAAATTATAGGCATGTTTGATTACTACTTATATGAAATTCATTAAATTCATCCTAGTATTTGTGTTCATGATATTATTGTGACTGTTCTTGAATGTTTGAATTTCATGAATAGTAAACCACATTACGCACACAGTTTGGGCTATATTCATGTATTGTGAAAATACTGATACCCTCTTGGGAAGAGAAACCTGAATGTTAAAATGCATAAAGGGGTACGTTGTGTCTGCGTGAGTGTGTGCACGGGAGATCCGAGTATTTCTCTAACTTACCTGCACTCACACCAGTCTTAGCTGATTACGTAAAGTAGTCCGAGAGGTTATGTGCAAAGATAATGCATAGTAGGAAGCTAGGGTTGTAAGAGGACCTAATGTCATAAAAAAGGTGCCAACGACCCCTTGACTTAATTCATAGGTGATTGGAAAGTAGTGCATTCGTGGTGGAATCCTGGGACATAATTGCACGAGGGGGAGAAACAGACCTACAATAATGGTCGGACCTTTTTGTACTCCCCTAATTATGATAGCGGTGTTGATGGAGGGTTGCGAGTGCACCCGACGTGAAAAGTACGAGGAAGTGTATACCTTCGGCCACACCGTTTTGAATACTCTATTAGGTTGTTTAGTACATATTACATGTGAATGAATCGAGGATCGAATCATTAAATCATTCATGTCTCATAATGGTTCCCCAAGTTCTTAGCTAATTGGATTACTTGTGTCTTTTTACTTTTATGCTTTGTAGTTGTTAATCGAAAAATGAATCCCCCCCTTTTGTTTACATTTACTAGTTATTCATTTCAATCGTACGGATTGATAACCCGTACGAGGTTGTGTTTTCATTGACTCTTCGGCCCTAGCATCTCTGTGGATAAACCCAGGCACCGCTACCATATCAGTAGTGTAACCGTGAGAACATGTGTAGAACTATAAATATTAAATTCGAACCCCTTTAACCTCGGTGCCTCCGCTCAGGTTAATTTGCTATAATTAATGACCCGGGTGGAGGCAGGTCAAATTTTGGCGCCACTACTAGGGATGCTATTTCGTCTAAGTATTAATTAGCACAACATATTAGTAGAGTAGTTAGTAATTGCTTTTATTTTTGTTTTGTTTTGATAGTTTGGTTGTTGACCTATTATAATAGTTATTTTGTTACCTTTTGATACATTTGCTAGTGTTGTATTCAGAAGGGTATTGTTAACCCTAGTTTACAGTACACACCCATACCACTAATCTGGGCGCCTTACACTACCCGGCTGAAAACACAGGTGTTCGGAGGTGAATGGGGCAAAGAACTAGGGAAGAAGTTCAACCAAGGCAAGCAGCGTTGGTTGAAGATCCGCTAGCAATGGTGAAAGACAATCATACCTTACAGGAGCTTATGGCACCCAACCTGGAGAATCAACCACTATGTATTACCTTCTCGCCATTACCTGTGTCAATGTGAGGTGTGAGATAAAAAGTGGCATGATCCACTGCCTACCGATATTCCACGGATTGGCGGGGGAGGACTTGAATAAGCATCTATCGGAGTTCTATTTGGTGTGTACGAACATGAGCCATCGAGAGTTTCTGAAGACAATTACAATCTGAGAGCCTTCTTATTTTCCCTTCAAGACGGAGCTAAAGACTGGCTCTACTACTTGCCACTGGGATGCATTGGTTCTTGGATGAACATTAAGCGGAGGTTCTTAGAGAAGTATTTTACGGCTTCTAATCTGTGGGGCTCAAGAAAAAACTGTCAAACATCACCTAAGGGGCTACCAAGAGCTTGTATGATTATTGGGAATGCTTCAAACAATTGTTGGCAAGTTGCCCCTACCATCCCTTCAAGGAGGGGGATCTAGTGTATTATTTCTTTGGGGGGCCATGTGATCAAAATATGTGAATGGTGAACGTTGCTTGTAATGGTTTGATAGCAAACAAGGGCCCTAAGGATGCAATGGCCCTCTTTGAAGAAATGGCTAATGGTATGCGACAATTCGGCACAAGGTCAAGGGTTAAGGTCTTGGATGAACCTACACAAACACCTAAGTTGGAGGAGCAAGTCCAAGCTCTTGCTTCTATGATGAAGGAGCTTTTGCGAGGAAAAGTACTTCAAGTCAAAGTGTACGGAGTTTGTAACCTTAACCACAACTCCAAGGAATGTCCTGAGGTTGTAGATGATTTGCAAGAAGTTAAGGCCGTTGAGTACAACAACCGGGAGAGGCAGCAATTTTCAAGGGGTCAACCACAAGGGTTCCGGGGGAACCAAGAAGATGCACGGATGGATCCTTATGCAAACTCGTTCAACCCAAGGTATTGAGATCATCCAAATTTTCGATGGAGGGAGGATAACCAACCTCAAGAATACCATGGTGGATAAGCTCCTCCTCAACCATACCCTCCAATAATCATGCCTCGATCTACAAATCAGATCAAGAGGAAATCTTAGAAGCCATTGGTCAATTGGGCAAGAAACATGAAATCTTTGTGAGATTGAAGACCTTGGTAATAGAGCTTTCTCGAGTATCAAAAATCTTGAAGTTCAAGTTGGGCAACTTGCCACCTCGGTGAGCCGACTTGAAGCCAAGGGGTCTAGAAAACTCCCTTTCTAACCGGATATCAATTCAAGGAACATGAGTGCTCACATGTTGAGAAGTGGGAAGGAAGTTCGTGAGTCTGAGAAGGAGGTGATGCAAGAGGATGATAGAGTGTTGGATGCTACAAAGCCACACTTCAAAGAAGATGAGATTGTGGTCAAGAAGGCTCCTTCCAAGAAGCTTCCACCACCTGAGTCACAAGCTACCATTCCACCTCCATTTCTAAATTCTTTGAGGGGAAAGCCAAAGGTGGTTACCAATGATGCAAGCATTCAAAAAGTCTTTGAAAAGGTCGAGGTAATAATCCCTATCTTTGAATTGATTGAAAATGTTCCATTGTATGCTAAATTTCTTAAAGTTGCATGCACAAAGAAAAGAAGTAGACCAACTAAGAGGTTAGGACATTTGAAAATGAGGGGAGTCTCCATTTTGAACCATACAAATTTTCCTAAGAAATGCGACAACCTCAAAATGTTTTCTATGCCTATCTCCTTAGGTGGTAAACTTGTTGAAAATGATATGATAGATTTAGGTGCATCCATCAATGTGATCCCGTTTAGGCTATATGAACGCCTAGAAATAGGTGAGTTTAGGGATACTAGAGTGATTGTCCAACTTACCTATCACTCCCAAGCTAGCCCTCGGGGATTAGTAAAGGACGTGATGGTGCGAGTTGGAAAGTTGTTTTTTCCGGTGGAATTTATGTTTTAGATGTAGCGCACGATGGAAGTGCACCCCAATACTGTTGGGGATACCTTTTCTCAAAATGTCTAGGACAAAAATCAATGTCCACTTAGGAACCTTGACTCTAGAGAATGACATGGATAAAGTTGAGTTTGATATCTATAAATCTAGGCATGATTAGACAAATTCTTCTTTTATGTGCAAAGGTGTGACCCTATGTCATGAGCATGAAAACCATGAAACCATTTGTGTTACCAATGAGAATGAGCAATTGGATGAGTCCCGTGTTCATAATGTCGTTGATAAGTTCGATGAATTTCATGATACTATCTATAGTATGCATGTGCTTGATTGTTTTTCCATGCCAACTAACTTGCAACGGGAAAGGAAGAATGTTGAGGGTTTAAAACCCCCACGACCTCCTCCTAACCCCAAAGTGACATTCACAGACTCCATTTTAACGAGACACGGAGATTCATTTCACATGACGGACAAGAGGTCCGAAGGTAAGGATGACTCATTGTAGAGACCTCTCTACAACGATGTCATCTTGGGTAGAGTTGCAAATGGCGATTCCGGAGACCCACTGGTTGGTGTTTCCAATTAGACTTGCATGAAAAAGAAATAAGTTGTGAGGGCTACAATAAATATACGGTGTTTCTTTTTTTACTTTCTTGTTTTGAGTAGTGATTAGATAGATTTTGCATGTTCTTGTTTGCAATGAGGATTTTTGAGATGAAACTTTTGTTGGTTTGAAAATTTGAGTTCGAGACTCGTGATTGTGTTTGTATGGAATTAGATTTGATGGGCGACATATATTTTTTTTAAAAAAGGAAAAGATAAGGATTAGGTAAAAATTGTGGCGATCTCGTGCCAAAACCTGACACGGTCCACATAGAGAGCTTAGGTTCGTTCCAGGAGAGTTGGCACGAGGGGATAATTTGTGCCAAGGAGTTTGGCACGAGGGCTAATTCGTGCCAGAAAGTTTGGCGTGAGGCCTTGTTTTGTGCCTAAGATTTGGCACGAGGCCTGGATCACGCTAAGCACCTTTTGTGCTAAAAATCAATTTTTCGTTGCCAAATTGATCCAAAAATGCAAATTTTTGAAAATTCTGAATTTTTAACTCAAAAATGCATTTTTGGTTCAAGAATTTTGAAATTCCCAAATTCCTTAGGATTTTCAATACAAATAGTACTTTCCACATTACTAGGGATGAATTGATTTGTACTATTGTCCCCTAATATGCAATTTTAAAGTTCCATTCTTATCCTAATAGTACCTCTCTAGCTCTCCCTCTTATCACCTATGCTGAATTTCTAAATCCATGGTACACTTTTCCACCTAATTTCATCATTTGACACATTCTTCCTTCTTTAGAAACACCCACTCACATACACACTTGGTGAAACTCAAATAATTGAATCTTTTCTTCTAAAAATTAGAAATTTTTTCTTTTTCTTGTGTGGATCTTTCAATTCTTAGCTTCAAATTTTGGTTAATCCACTGAACTCCTTATTTATATGCTTGATTGACATTGTGGTGGTGTTATGAAAAACATGATTTTGAATGAGTATGTGTGCTGTTGGGATATATGTTTGGGCTTGTATGTATGATCATGTGATGGAGAAAGTTGGTTGGTTTGATGTGTTATTGTGTTTGAATGATATGTTCTTCATGTGTTGAGTGATTTGAGAGAAAGTGAATCTTGATTGCTCAATCCTATCAATGAGGTGGTAACAACTTACATAGGATTGTTGTTCAACCCGGAATTTTCAAAATTCCACCTTTCCCCTAAATTGAATTTAGAAATTTGAGTCCAAGACTCATGGTTTTGTTTAGAATGGAATTACGCTTGGGTTTCATGTTCTTGGATACAGGGTTTTCAACATTTCAGGTGGCATGGTAGGTCTGCTGGCACAATACTTGGGGCATCCAGTCACACAGAGAGCATTGAGTAGTTAGCCAAGGCATGCATGGTTGGACCTACTATATCAGAGGGTAGATATGTATGGCTTTATGGCGGGGCAATCACTTGTAGTTTCATGGTACTTCCACAGCAGGAGTGCACGACCATCAACCATGACACATGTTTGGGTGACATATTTATTGAACCGGATCAACACTTTGAGAGAGAGTTCTATAGAGTCTTAGCCACCCCGGAGATAGACATTGAGGAGGCCAAAGGTGAGACATCCTTGAGAGCATATCATAGCCGCTCTTGCATATCCACGAACATCATTGATCGATTGAAAGCTCTAAGGAATCAACTTTCGAGCTTTACCCTAGTGTTGCAAGAGGTAGTCCAAGCAATATGGGGAGTGAGGATGCAAGTGGAGGAGCTTGGTCCGATGATGGATAGCATCAAGGCCACCTTTCAAGCAACGGAATACATTGACACTAGTCACGAGGAGGAGAAAGGCCCTTCGGGGCCACAAGAGTAAGTGTCACTATCTCTCCCAACCTCACTTATGTTTTGACATAATTTTTGTTGCATTAGGGAGTATGCATCAGTTAAGTGTGGGGAAGGGAGTAGTGAGCACTTAGGGAGCTTCATTCTTGGATTTCCTCGGTGCATTTTTATGTTTTTGTTGGTAGTTTTTTCTAGTTTGGTTGGTGATTTTGTTGAGGGATGATTTTTTATGGATATTTGGTGGCATGAAATGCTATGCTAGGGTTTCTAGTTTGCATGGGGTAAGTTTTTTTAGACTATTGGTGGTGTATTTTTTTTATGCTTGATCTTATCCTTTGTAGTATGAAGCCCACTTTTGGGGTAACTTTGTGTTACACCAAAAAATTTTGAAAAATGAAAAAATATATAAAAACCTGGACAAGTTGGAAACTCGAAAGGGCAACTTGGGTAACATTGGGAAAAGCCTGGATAGCTCTGAAGACCTAGGTAAACATGAGAAGCCACGCCCGGCTAGGCTGACGAGCCTAGGCAAAAATGAGAGGCCATGTGGAAAAATGTGAGAAGTGAGTATCCTTTGTGTATTAAAGCTAGGATGAAAACCCGAAATGGTTCCTAGGAAAAATGGAGAAATTGAGAGAGAAAAAAAATAGGTTGACGATACATTTGACTCCTTGGTTGTAACTAGGCTGAGAATCACGAATTATCCCTATGTTACAACCAAGTTGACGACTCTTGGATTTCCTTGGTGGATTGTTTTTGGGAGAAGACACTTATCTTCTTGGCTTACCTTTTACAACATTTTACTTTTAGGTGGTTAGATTACTTATGTTCTTCGGGGAGTGTAAGAGTTTTGAGATTCTTATTCTTTTTTGGGGGAAACAGGGTAAACATGAATAAGTTGGATGCCTCAGTTAACTTATTCTTGCACGCTACATTTCGCTTAATTCTTTTTCTTGTCTTTATTTACCCGAGGACAAGTAAAGGGTTAAGTATGGGGAGTCTGATGTGCTTCATTTTGTGTGCATTAACTATTGCATTCAGCATTGTTTTTAGCTTGTTTTATTTGGTGGATTGCTAGTATCAGTTGAGTTTACGTGACAAGGGATTTAGACGGTCATGTTTGGTTTTCTTGTCTAAATTCTACGTTTTGTAGACTTAATTAGTACTAATGGATATTTTGTATCCATGAGATCCTATATCTTCCCGTTATCATCTTTAATGGGTCGCCCGTGGGTACTTTTTGGTTACATTCTATGTGAATGCCGTTCGTTAGGGCGGTAGAAGATATTAAAGGCCGTTCCCAAGGATGGTAGAAGAGATCAAAGTCCATTCACCTCTAGAATGGTAGTAGACGAAGGCCACAACCATCAAAGTGTGGTAGAAGGAGATTGGAGCTAAAGATAGGCAGCATCAGAGTTCAAGGCGGGCAACGAATAAACGGTGAATCGTGGTCCGATAAGTTGTGCTAAATTCCTAGAATGATCTGAGAAGAATTAACCTTCAAGGCTGACTCCATTCGATTTATCTTCTCGAGCACTACTAAATCGACTACTAAAACTCTCAAATTGGACTAACGGTTCATCCGTAGCAAAGGAAAGAAGTTAAGCCGGCCAAGGCACAAACGTGTCAGCATGGACCGCTTATGCATGTTCCCAACGGCCCGTGGCAAAGGGGTCGTCCCATGCCAATAGTGTTCAGAACGAGGCTATGGAACGACTCATGCCAAATGCCATAGACTGCAAGCACAACTCTCAATTCGCACTCAAAATTGGCTAAGTATGAGCGTAGACCATCCAATTTACTACGGCCCATGTCGTTCCAAGTCCAAGATGCCAAGACCAGCCTATAGCCCACACAAAGATTTCATCTCATGCCAAGTTTCTGAGAAGACCGAGTCTTCTGGCGATGTCCCGCACCAAAGGCAGTGTACTATGCCAAGTTTCTGAGCAAACCGAGCCTTCTGACGGCTCTCGCCAAAGGTCGCGCCTCGCGGATTAGAAGTTCCAAATCCAGTAAAATGATGGCGGCCCGCGTCAAAGTCCACATTCTATGCCAAATGATGTGACGTGGCCTGCGCTAGATCCAGCTTCCCGCACCGGATGAAGAGGCACGCCCCATGCCAGATCCTGCAGCTCTCACAGAAGTACGTGCCACAGGCTGCGCCATCCGTGACGGTCGGCGCCAGGCAGCGGCTGAACTAGGGTTTACTCATTTTTAGCCTATTTTGGGCCTATTTTTAGGCCCAATCCCTACTACTATAAATATAGTCTTAGTCTACTAGGTTAAAGAAGGTTAGATCATTTCTAGACTTCATCTTGTATTAGGAGAGCAACTTTAGAGAGAGAAACACTCTCTCATTTTTCTTTTCTTTCCTTTTATTTTTGTTCTGATCCTATGATGTGGAATTCAAATTCATATTTGAATTCCATATCTATGTAGTAGTTTTCATAGCTTGGGAATAAATTGTAAGCATGTTTGATTACTGCTTATGTGAGATTCATTAAATTTATCCTAGTATTTGTGTTCATGATATTATTGTGAATTTTCTTGAATGTTTGAATGCATGAATAGTACACCATATTAAGCACACACTTTGGACTATTTTCATGTGTGGTGCAAATATTGATGCCCCCTTTGGAAGGGAAACCTGGATGTTAGAATGGGTAAGGGAGTACGTTGCTTCTGCGTGAGTGTGTGCACGAGAGACCTGAGTATTGCTCTGACTTACTTGCCATCGCACCAGTGTTAGCTGATTACGCAAAGTAGTCTGAGAGGTTACAGGTACCTAGTTGCACGAGGGAGAAACATACCTACAAAAATGGCCGGACCTTGTTGTACTCCCCTAATTACGATGGCGGTGTCGATGAAGGGTTGCGAGCTCACCCGACTGACAGGTACGGGGAAGTGTATGCCATCAGCCACACCACATGTTGTGAACACTCTATTAGGTTTTTTTAGTAAATCTTACATGTGAATGAATCGATGATCAAAACATTAAATCATTCATGTCTCACAATGGTTCCCCAAGTGCTTAGCTAATTAGATTACTTGTATCTTTTTACTTTTATACTTTGTAGTTGTTATTCGAAAAACCAAACCCCCCTCTTTTGTTTGCATCTACTAGTTATTCCTTTCACTCGTACAGATTGACGATCCTTACGAGGTTGTGTTTACATTGAATCATAGGCCCTTGCATCTCTGTGGACAAACCCAAGGCTTATCGCTAACTACCCTATCGGTAGCGTAGCAGTGAGAATGGGTGCAGAAGTATAAATATTAAATTTGAACCCCTCTGACGTCGATGCCTCCGCTCGGGTTAATTTGCTACAATTAACAACCCGGGGTGGAGGCAGGTCAATAGTTGTCCTTTGAGAAACACTTATTCAAGTCAGTAAAATCAATACACATCCTCTATGTACCATTATACTTTGGGATCATCACTGGATTAGCCAACCATTCTAGATAATACACCTCTTTAATAACATCAGCTTTAAGTAAATTATCAACCTTAACCCTAATTGCCTATACTCTTTCCGGAGCAAACACTCTCCTCTTTTGCTTTACAGGCCTTATCGAGGGATCGATATTCAGCCTATGCGTTGCCAGCTCCGATGGTACTCCTTTGAGTTCATATATACTCCACGAAAACAAATTACTGTACCCATTAAGGAGAACTTTTTAACTTATCTCATACATCTTCTACCATCAGCTTCCCAACAGATACTGTGCCCAAATCTCGAATAGCCATACGTTCCATATCAGCAGGACCAACCTCCCATGCATAGAGGCCACCTTCCTCGCATATTTTACTGTAGTAAAATTACAACTCTTTCCTACCACCTGATCTCCTCGAATGGCCGTTATTCCTATTTCCATTGGAAACTTCATCATTAATTGATATGGGGACCATACAACTCAAGTCTGGCATATTCATTGACGACCAAGAATCACATTATATGTGGAATAGGCATCAACAACGGAAAAATACAATTTATAATCTCTCCTTTTTCTCTATCTGCTACTCGTAACAACAGAGTAATTTCCCACAAGGGATATAAAAATTTCCCCATGAATCTTGATAGCGGCGAGGAGGATCTTTTCAGATTATTACAACATATATTTAGTTGATCAAAGCAGTGTACAAACATCACTTCCACACCACTTCCATCATCTACAAATACCCTATTTATTAAAGAATTCCAAACAATGGCTAAGATAACCTGAATGGGGGGTATAGTTAGGGGCTCAATTTTCTTCTAGAAATGTTATAGCTTTATCTACTCGTAATTGCTTATGTCGGGGCTCTTCTGCAGGGATATGTCTTTCACCAATGACACCATTGATAACGTTATCACCCCGTGAATCACCGGATTTTCTGCCTTTCTAATGTCTTAATTTCCCCCAATTTAACTATGAGGTCTCTCCTCCTACCTTCTAGGACCTATATCTCGAGGTCCTCTATTGCTCCTAACTTTATTATCCCGCAGAATCCTTTGATAGGGTTTCCCAGTTTGTCGATCATTCCTCGGCCTTGGATGCCCTCCTTAATCTCCATACCATGTTCCCAAACCTTGAAATCGACCTTCCCTGGCACACCTTTCAATCGCCATCTTCAAATGATTACAATTATTCCCTATGGTGATCACAATACCTGTTTGAGGCTCGCCTAGATTCCACGGCTCTTTTCAAATCCGTCATGGACTGAGGTGGCCTAAAGAAACCTCGATGTATACTCAATTTTTGCGCAGGAGACATAAGCATTTGCGTATAACTCTCAAAATTGGGCTTAGTCATTTCAACGGGCCTCTTTCCCCAAATATCATTACTCCTCGCTTGCTTCTCAGTCAAACTTTCTTTCTTCCTTTTGGCAGTTTCCTTAACCTTCGAATACTGTTACACTATCTCCTGAAGTTTTTGTAGGGTTCGATGGGTGTTGGTACTCAACCTTTTATATAACTCCAAATCCAGCATTCCCAATAGATACCCCTGAATCACCTCATTTTCTGTAGAATCCGCTATTCCCACAGGCCATTGAACTGCAGTTATTATAGTGCTAAGAAGGGAACCTGTTGCGTTTCTCATTGGCCAAACCAGCCTATCTAATTCCCTCTTTAACGAATCTCTGGCATCTCCTACTAACCCTTGCGTACCCCTTAGTGGGTTCACACCTCGATGAGCTTTTCCATATGGCACTTGATACATAGGTTGAGAACCCATGTTACCAAGATGAGCCCATGGCCCCATGGCTCCTAAATGCAGGGGAAATTGCCTATTAAGGCAATGAGACCCCTGGCTAATCATAGGATTCTGCGGCCCCGTGCTACTAAACACTTGAATTCCCATAAAAGTCACCATTCCATATGCAGTTTCATTTCCCAGAAAATTAGTATTTGATACTATCGGCATCATCAGCATTGAAGGGGGTACTGTACACATTATCCCCCGCAAATGATCTGGGAACGAAGGCTGAGGTCATGGCTGAGACACCTCCCATGTATATCCAAGGTAAGGAAATGATACCATTGGCTGACATACCAACTTTACTGGCACATCCATAGCCACTGATAATGTCACACCCCTCAAAATACTCGTATGCATCAGATGAGAGGTTACCTTATATCCTGCTTCCATAAGCATTTGTGTTATATGTGTCAGATCCAGTTGCAAACCAGCCACTTTCATACCTTAATTCGTTCTGATAGTCCGCTCATAAGCTTCGACAGAAGAATCACCAGAAAATTCTGTAAAATGCCCATCATCACTAACCATGCTAACCAATAGGTACAATTTGCACAAGACCTATGTTTCCAACTCCATGCTTCAAATTATCCTCCAAATACCTTGATGACCCTGCCACATTGGCTTGAGGGGCCTCAAAAGGTTCTGAATGAACTCCGCCTGAGATTTTTTCTCTCCTGTCAAACATCCGAGGCTTGCACTATCCCAAACTAAACTGTTGAGACTCGCAACAATTCTTGTTCAGCATCCTATGATGTGGAGGGATTAACCATCTTGTTCCTTCTCTTATACGAAGATTGCACCTCGTCACCTGCTCATGTTCCCTTCAACTTCAACCTTTTTCACTCCTTTGAGGAGCCGTGAAAGTGGACACGAACAAAGGAACTCAAATCCAACTTATGTGTCCCACCGGGTGTGCCAATTGGTGCATCTCGAACTCAACCAATTTGCATCTTCGAGCTCCCCAGTCGCAACCTGCACGAAAGTAAACCCAGGGATGTTCTGGGGAAAAAAGCTCTGATCTTAAGTTAGCAAAGGTTGTTTGAATACCGTATTTATGCCTTCTTTTAATGCATATACATACCTGGTATTTATATTGGTGAATTATCACGGAACACCTCCATTGAGATTGCCATGCATAACTCTTTTATTGGGCTACAATAGGCCCAATGAATTATTTATGGATTATTGGGCTTTATTATTAGGCCCGATAATCTATATGGGCTTATTAAATTAAGTTGTATTGGACTATCATCACCACTCGTAGTGAAACTGCAAGAATAAAAAGAATGGATAATGAGAGTTTAAAATAAAAGGGTAAAATAAATATATAACCATATTATTTTTCAAAAGTGTCAATATAACCCCGTATAATATGAAAGTGCAATTATGGGAATTCAAGCGTTTAGTAGAACCCAGTTCAGACCCGCCGCTGCTCCGCCCAGATCTGCCTTCCCTCAGCCACGGCCACGCCGCTGCTTCCCCGCCCAAATTCAATTTCCCTCAGCCGCCACTACCCCGCCTCGCCAAGACCCACCTTCCACCCAGATCTGCCTGACCTTCCCTCTTGCGTGCTTACAACGTCGCCTTATTGATCCCAGTCAGTCGCGCCGATACATACCACCAGGAGTGGTTGAAGTTTGATGATGGTTTGGAAGCGAATGTGGTGAAGGAAGAAGGAGCAGCGTCTTCAAATCGCAAATGTGGTGGAGAAACTGATCGTGAATTTGGTGAAGGAAGGAGCAGCGGCCTTAAATCGTGAAGGAGAGAATTTTGGAAATATTAGGTTTTTTTATCAAACAAGGGCAATATATATTTTTTGTATTTTTAATTTTTTTTAATCAGGGGTATAATAGTCAATTCACAAAATTTGGCCAATTTCAGGTTCTCAGGGTTAGATTGGCACTTTCAAGAAAATGAGAGGGTTATAATTAGACTTTCGAATTTCACAGGGTCATGTTGGCACTTTCGACCAAAACATAGGGTCATATTGGCACTTTCGACCAAAACATAGGGTCATTTGACCACTTAACTCAAATAAAAAGATAATCGATACTTTTAAAATGACCAAACGTGAATGTGAAGAGCTCGTGGAATCCTACAAAAAATGTTTCCAGGTAAGAACATCAGCTTCTGAGTATGGCAATGTTGGTTCGATCTATAATTCTAATTTCTTTTATCTATTGACATCTTAGTCTCATGTGTGAGATTTTCAAATTGCCGGAGCAATGGTCTAGTGTCTTAGAAGCTGGACATGAAGGATCCTCATTGCTAGCAATTGAGCTAAAGTTTGAGTAAAAATAGATTGTGCGGATGGATGGGAAATGTGTTTGATAAATAGTAAAAGGCTACGGAGTACCGTTACTCATCTGCAATGGCCTCTTAGTTCATCCCGACACGACTAATTGATAAAGAAGTAAATCACGACATCCAAGAATCAATCATCTGATAATCACTTTCTGATGTTTATATGTTAATTTAGTTTTTTTCTAAAGGTATTTATATGCAAGCCTGGCTATCTCCCCCATTTAGAGCGTGTTTTTTTAAAGGCAAAATACATTTAGAACCCTAACTTAAGGATAAAAGTGTTGATATAACTCTGTAATATAAAAAAAAGTGTCAATTTAACCCTAACTAATTATTGGATGTGTCAATCTAACTCTAACTATTGAAAAATTGTGCCGATATAGCCAAATTTCCTAATTCTGGAGTTGACCCATGAAATTCCTCCAATGATAAGAAAGTGGAATGATGGGACCAAAGAAGAAAAATATGATAGAAATACCCCTTTGACAGAATTTCTTCAAAACCTAACCCCACTGGAAAATGCCGCTGGCCTGCCAGAAACCGCTGGAAAATACCGCCGATTCGCCGGAAATTGCCGTTGCTCCATCGGAAAATGCCATTGATCTGCCAGAAACCCAAGCCCCACGCCGCTCGCTCAGCCCACACCGCCGGTCTTCCCCCATCCCCCGTCACTGCCAGAAACTTACCTGCTCAGACCCTACCGCTACTCAGTCCCATCGGCGAATAACCTTGACCCACGCTTGCCACCACCCCACAGCCATCCCTGCTCGCCACCACCCCATAGCCACCTTCGCTCGCCACCACCCCGCCGTCCTCCTGCTTCCTCTCCTCACTTGCCACCACTGTTGGAAACCCAAGCCGCTCTCTCCTGGCATAACTGCTCCACTTGCCACTACTCTACAGCCACCCCGCCACCTTTCTCCCCCCCTCCCCCGCTCTTCACTACTATTAGAAACCCTAGCCCCTCGCCCCTCACCCCTCGCCACCGCCGCTCCGCTCATCACCATGCCACAGGCTCTCCTGCACCGCGACTCCACCTTAAGCACAGCTAGAAACCCTAGTAAAGTCAAATTCAATTTTCAAGTGTTAATACAACACAAAGTCAATGTTAACCGACCGTTATGAAAAGTCAAACTCCTTTTTTAATATTCATGGAGAGTTAAGTGAGAGAATAATTTTTCATTACAGGAACTCCGACCTATTAGTAGTGTTCATGACGAGTTTCTCGAGGGTTGACCATTGATTAAGCAAGGTCAACCCTATAATGAAGTGATACCATAGAGTAGAGCTGACATTGACGGCTAATTATATGAAGTCAAACCTTCTTTGTAATGTTCATAGAAAGGTAATTAAGAATTGACCATTGTTTACTTAAAGTGAAATTCAATTTTCATGTATTAATACATAGCAAAGTTGGGAGGCCGTCGCTATACCTCTCAAAGTTAAATTTATATGCCCTAAATGCTTACTATCTACAACTAAGTAAATAATGGCAAGTCGGGGTCGTCCACGAAGAAGAGGGATTTTCTTAAGCTTTCAAACACAAAAGGTTGATATTAGGCTAGAAGTAGATATATATACACATATAAAAGCATGTAAAAAAAAGGGTGTGGGGTGGGGGGGGTTGGTTGGTTGGTTTTCCTAAGTTATGAAAATTAAAAGACAAGATAACTAGTAAAGTCAAGTAACAATGCTAATCATCAAACAAACTAAGAAGAAGGGTTTTAAAACTACAAAAACTAAGCCTTGGGGGCAATTGATATCCACTTCCAAACCAAATGTAGATCATTGAACCATTCACTCATTCTATCACATTTGTTACCTGTGGGGAATGCCAATGGAAGATCAACATTCATTCCTTCTTAATAGTAATTTGAAAAGACAAACAACGACCATTTGCAAACCTCGTTGACAATCACTCTAGGAAAACAACACCATAGAGGTATTTCATCAATGAAATTATACATGAAGGACCATATATTTAATAACAACAAGCCTTCTACCAAAGATATAGCCATTTCACCAAACATAGCATTCATTAGGCTAAACCTAGAACAAACCACATTCAAGGTTCAACCTTTCATTGCATCTATAGGATAAATATGAGAACAATCCACATTAACATACTTATCTAGCAAGAATTACCACACATTATGCACAAGAAGTTCTAAGTTCGTGTTCATAGATTTTCATGCAAATGAGCTAAGGAATTCGTCACTTTCCTAACACCCTAACACTTCAATCATACAAACACTTCCTATTCTCAAACAACATATGGCATAAATGAAGTAAAAAATAGCATTAAGAACACATGAATGCTAAATAACAAAGGCTTCAAGAATGAGTAAACAATCAATTCACTACTTCCACTACTTGTCGTGAAGATAAATCTTCTATCCCTCTTAGCTAGTAGTTTGCAAGAGTGAATTCGACATCTCTTGTCAAACCTCACCAATGACTCCCTTAGTCGAAACACGACTAAGAGTATCCCATTAGTGGCATTGAGCACGAAGAATAACAAGCTTGGCAACACTTATAAATACTACACCGTGTCTAAGCATTTAACCAATTCATGCATTTACACAAGATTAGTCAAGAACGATCGACATTGTTTGACCTATCTCATTTTCTACAAGCAACAAACATGACAATGAGTTCAACATCATCACATTCATCAATCAATTATCAACACATCAACATCATTACGAAGCTCTAACTCATGCTCTTGGATTCCACATTAAAAGAGGGGAGGATTAGCTACTTTATCCCAACCCTAACAAGTAATCATACAAGCAATTCATATACTCAAACTTTCAACAACATCAATGCCATTAACGATTCACATTCAAAGCTCAATAAATGCACAATAGCAAAAGCACCAAATATATATATATATATATATATATATATGGTTCTTACTACATAGATATGGAAGCTTCAATCCATTACTCCCAAGATAAAACTAAGCTAGATAATTAAAAGACATGATTATGATTAACCTACAAAAACTAAGAAAAGAAAGAAGAGAAAAACTAGGGTTTGAACCCAGAAAAATTGCAGGAAGAAGATGGTTTCGTGTTCTGAAGAGGAGAGGATAAGGCGAGTATTTATAGTACAAAAAAAAAGAAAGATTTCTGGTCATTCGTTCGTCGCGAGTTGCGACGGAGCCCAGTTCCAGCATCTTGATTTCTTTCTTCTTTTTGTTTCATGTCCTCCTCTTCACTTCACTTTTCTTCAATTCTTCAAATCCTCAAATCCTCAAAAGCTCAAATACAAGTCTTCAAATCTTCAAAGGTATTCTTCAAAGTCTTCAAAGTTTTTCAAAGTCTCCGTTAATGATCTTTTCAGAATAGATTCACCTCTCTATCAAGAGGACCTCATGCTCTCTAAGTTGTCCGACAGGGGCAATATTAGCTCTAGGTTCATATTTTTGTATGACCTTTTGTAAATCCTATATACTTTATGCTTATTCTGGCCTGGGGAGCCAATATATACCCCCCATCTAAGGATGGTTTTAAAATTAAAAAAAAAACAAATTGCCTTGTCACGCAAAATCCTCTAGAAAAGTAATAAAAACATAGAAGTCTCTTTTAACTTTCCTTAGAGAATTTCAAGGCAAAATGACATATTTAGAACACTAAAGTGTACAAAAGTGAATCCTAAAAGTCCTAATATAACTGTATAAAATGGTCACATCAAAAGTCAATGTCAGCCGCTTATTACAGGAAGTCAAACACATTTCTCAGTTTTCATAGAGAGTTAAGTGAAAGTATAGTCCTTAATTATCGGAAGTCCATCATATTCGGTAGGGTTTAAGCATCCATAAATTGAATGTTGACATTGATTACGTAAGTCAAACCTATAATTGAATGTTTAAACAAAGTCAAAGATATATTCATTATTGATCGCTAAATACTAGAGTGAACCCTTGTTTCTAATTCTAATAGAAAGTTAACTAAGAGTTGACTGTTGCATACATAATGTAATCAATTGTCAAGTGTTAATACATAATAAAGTCAATGTTGACTACTCGTGACGGTAAGTAAAATTCTTTTTCTTAGTATTCATAGAGATTATAATAATTTATTAATTGAGAGTATAATAATTTATTGATTGAAGGCCAATCTATTCTGCACACACCATCCTTATCTGAAGCTGTCCACCCAACATTGGTTCATCGGTAGGCACCATTCTCATCGCTCCGCAAAACGACATTGTATTCTGTCTTGCCACATAAAATTATGGCTGACATCAGGGCTAGTCACAATGTTGGTGTCATTTGCACCCGATATCAATTGCTGTTTTGTGTGCGGTTTCGAGTTAAACTTATGACTTCAGTTGAAAAAAGTAAGAAATCGATCAACCCGAAGTTTGGTGCAGTTTTGGTTCCAATTCAGGTGAAACTCATAACTTTGGTTATTAAGAACCAAAGTCAAAAGAAGACTTTTTTACGGCGGCTCTTTTAACTTTAGTTATTTTAGGGTCCACAACTGAAGTCATAAGTGTTGGAGAAACGAAGTTGCGTGTTAATTCTCTAGTAGTGATCACTACGCCAAATATGGATCTTCAACAATTGTAACACCAATTGATCCAAAGCACTATATATGTTTTGTCCAAACTGTAAACACCTTGAACAATAGATTGACCCATCCAAATAAATAAATATCCTAATACAAAAACACAAACGAAACCACGAACACTTGAAATACATCGACTTGGATGACGAAATCGAGTGATTATTATGAAAACAAGGATGTAATATATCAGGTCGAACAACAATACTAATGTACGAAGAGAATTCCCACATATTTCAATAACATAAGCATTCGAAGAATATCAATTGAAAAAAAGGGAGTAAATGATGAAGATTAAAAAAACGATTTAAGGTGGCATTGTCCACGGAGAAACCCCCCCAAAGCCAAGTAACTGTACTATACTATATAAAATTATATAATTATTATATATTTATAAATATATTATATTATATATTTTTTATATATTTATTATTATATTCTATTTTTAATTTATAAATATAATTACAATTTTCCCATCTCTCCATGATGAAAATATGTGAAAAAAATTAAAGAAAAAGTAGAATTCTTAAGAAAGGATGGTCTCACTACTCACTATTGCCATAATTTGATTAGTGTCAAAAGAAAAGAGAGAGTCTAAGGAAATAATGCATTTCCTTTTGATTTTAGTTTAAATGTTGTAATTTTTTATAAATTTTAAATATTTTATTTTTAAAGTTAAAATAAGTAATAAAATATATATTTGAATGTAAAAATATAAAAAAATATAATATAAAAAATATTTTCTAAATTTTTAAATTTATTATATAATTTAACATATGCAGCTTATAAAGTAAAAAATAAGTGGTCTGTCCATAAGTTTATAGACAGACCACTGGAGATCCACTCAAAAGAAAATATTACTATTATTCATTCATATATCGCGACCTTATTATTTCAGAGTTAATTATAAAACACGCATAATTAGTTGTCATTTTACAATTGCTAATTAAGTAGATACAATTTTTTTTGGATGGTGAAATGTTTTAAAATTTTAACCTTATTTCTGGGAATAGAGTGGAGTAATAGGTAACTCATTTAATTTTATGGAAAATGTTTTTTTTCTTTTTGAAGTAGTCGAGGAATCTGGAACACCGCCGCTACTAGGAAACCATGAACACAAACCGCTATCATGGCGAAATACATTTATTTTGAAGTTCCTCATTTCATCAGCAATTACGCACGTTGTTCTGCCACTACCCAACCTATTTAATGCAGCTACTACTGCATTTTGTTTTTGCATAATCAACCTCATAAATCAACATCAATGGCTGTCAGGTAATCTCCAAAGCGACAATCAGAAAAGCTGATTCTTTTAATGTCTATTTGGTGCTCTTTTTTAATGATTTGAAGTGGGATTTTTGCGAACAGTGTGATAGATGCTCGTCCACCTTCTCTTGATTCTTCTTCAGAACAGCCTGCCCTTTTTGATGGGACTACCAGGTAAGCATTTTTTTCTTCTGTTCATGAATAAGTTTTAGATAATTTTATTGGATCAGAACCTTTTGGTACGTATCTCTGTTAAGCTGAGAAAAACGGTCCATCTTCAGTAGTTTAGAATTGATACGAGCATGATAATGTTGATCTTTGTGCGTTTTGTTTGCAGGTTGTATACTGCCTATATATGCGGGTTTGCGCAGCGTGTGTGGATTGCAAGGAACTTTAAGGTTGGTGAGAGAACATTTGAAAACACTTGTTAGAAAGTATTGATTTTGAATCTTTGATGTAGTTTATATAAGTAACCTCTGTTGTTTCCTAAGCTTTCTGCCCGTGTTGTTTTCTGGGGCAGGGTTTGGAAGATAAGATCAAATTGGTTCCTCTTAACCTCCAAAATAGGCCAGCTTGGTACAAGGAGAAAGTGTACCCTACAAACAAGGTCCAACTCATGCTATCATTATGGTGTAAATAATGTTGCTTTGATGAACTTTTGGTGAAAAAGAACCTTATTTTGATGCTCTAATGCTGATCAGGTGCCTTCACTAGAGCACAATAATGAAGTGAAAGGGGAGTCCCTGGATTTGCTGAAATACGTCGAGGCTAACTTTGAGGGTCCCTCACTTGTTCCTGATGTAAGAATGAAGCTACTAACAACCATTGCATATCTGCGGGCTTCTTTTGTTTTGTTACGATTGTTGGCTGCAGTTTTTAGTAACTCGATTTCCAACTGGAATCGCAGGATGCAGCCAAGCGAGAGTTTGCTGAAGAGCTGCTATCTTACTCTGATACCTTCAATGCATCTGTGTTTGCTTCTTTCAAAGAAGGCACAACAGATAAAGCCGGTAAGTCGGATGCTCGCGCTTTTGACTATTTTCTCTGCATTGATCTCATTGTGGAGGTTAGTTTGACTAGGTGCTGTATTCGACTACCTTGAGAACGCCCTTGGGAAGTTCAGCGATGGTCCTTTTTTCCTTGGAAGTAGTTTCAGTCTGGTAGGTGTAAAGACTTAGGCATCCTCTTGTTTTCAGCAACTTAATAAAATGACAATTGTGTTTAACTACATTGAGATAATTCATGTTTTTACTGCGATGCTCAGGTGGATGCGGCTTTTATTCCATTTGTTGAAAGGTTTCAAGCCTTCCTCTCAGAAGTGAAAAAGTACGACATCATTGAAGGCAGGCCTAAGTTGGCAGCATGGATTGAGGTATATATTTTACCAACTTACTTCTAGACTAGATCGTGTGATGCGAACATCATTGTTAGAACATGTTTTCTGCACCGGTCCTTTTGACCATAGCGGTTCAGTATATCGTAGCACTGATGTAAATGATAGTGGAGAATGTGTTCTGTTACTAGCCCTTTTATCACTGCTGCAAAACATCCGAATGATTACTCGAATCATGTCTTCTTAGTTTCACATAGGACTTGAATGTTTACATTTATCAGCAGCCTAACTTAGTTTAACTTCTTTCACAGGAACTCAACAAGCACGAGTTCTATACTGTCACCAAAGCTGATATAAAGGAAGTTTTGGAAGTCTACAAGAAACGTTTCCCTGTAAATCACCTTAGTTAACAACCATTACCCGATAATCCTTCTTTTTTAACCCGCTTCAAGTATGAAGTTTTTCTGATAAATGGCCTGTGTTTGTGTCATTGTAGTGAACTATTCTGGCGACAAGACAGCGCTATGCCGCTTGTGATTTGTGAAGCCATTGTTGATCTGTGTCCAAGTTGTTGCACTGGGTGTGTAATGTGTGCGCGTGTTTGAGAATAAGTGATGTTACTAGTTAAGCTATGAATTTGCCACCTTGTATTATCTGAATAAAACTTCATTAGCTGCTCATGTATGAGTAATTGGAGGATGATGACTGAAGTATCTACCCTTTTGAAATAGTATTTCTCTACATTCCTTGGAAGCTCAGTGAGAACAAAATATAATTAGTACCACTGCCGATGAAACTCCAAAAGAATAAAGAAGAAGAGATAAAGGGAGATAAATATAAAGAATAAGATTTAAAGGAGATAAAGGGAGTTAAATATAAGATTTAAAGGAGATAGAGGGAGTTAAATATAAGATTTAAAGTATTTTGGGAAAAGAAAGAATAATTAGTACCACTTCCAATGAAACTCCGGAAGAACCAGAAGAAGAGATAAAGGAAGATAAATATAAAGAATAAGATTTAAAGGAGATAAAGGGAGTTAAATATAAGAACTAAGGATTTTGGGAAAAGAAAGAATCAGAAGAAGAGATAAAGGAAGGTAAACATAAAGAATAAGATTTAAAGGAAATAAAGGGAGTTAAATATAAGAATTAAGGATTTTGGGAAAAGAAAGAATCAGAAGAAGAGATAAAGGAAGATAAATATAAAGAATAAGATTTAAAGGAAATAAAGGGAGTTAAATATAAGAATTAAGGATTTTGGCAAAAGAAAGAAGAAAAGAGGGCCCAACCGGGTTCGAACCGGTGACCTCTTGATCTGCAGTCAAATGCTCTACCACTGAGCTATGGACCCAATGCTGATGCTTGTTCAGGAAAACAAATTCTTCTTAATAATTATTTGCAAGCAAATAATAGTTTATCAAAACCAAAATAGTAATGCAAAATTTTCCATAACAAAATGACAAGGCATGGCAGCCCTAGATAAGAAGTTTATACTCCTAAGTCTATGAAATTTCATCAATCAATAATCATAATTAATTGTCACTGCTAATTATAATCTAGCATTCACCAACCGCAATCACATTGACAAAAAGTCAGTCTTTCGGGTTTGCCCAAAAACCTAGCAAAGAATCAACCCATAATCATGAACTAGTTGATCACCCTAGTATAAATCATGCATTAATCACACAAGAAAGCACTAAACATACTTGATAATCAAAGCACAAAATAGGATAAACCAAATCTCACAAATTCATATTAGAAATGCTTATCAATTGGTCACATGGTGAAATCTAGCTTAGATAATGAAAACCCATAACAAATCTACAAGAATCCATGGAAAAGATGCAAAAACTAAGAAAAGATTAAGAAAACTAGGGTTTGGAGGCCCCAAAGTTGGGCTCTATTGAAATGGGGAAGAAGAAAGGCAATTTATAGCCCAAGTTGGTCAAAAGAGGGTCAAGTAACATCAGGGTGTGTTAGCCGACAATCGGGCGCGCGAGGCTGGCGCGAGGGTGCTGGGCTGCTGGGACCAGGGTGCTTCTCAATTGGCTGTTGTAGAATATAGCTGTCATCACCTAAAAAATGTAGTGCGAGAAACTCGTCTTCATCTTTTGGAACATTGAGCAACCCAAACAAGCCATGGATAGATTCTGGTGTCACATGGATAGCTTTACCTCTACAATACACGTGATCGTAGCTCGGCCCGCACTTCAAGTTTGCATAGAACTCGTTTACAATGGTCAGGTTGAATGGTTGCAGAGTCTCACAGATTTTTTCCCATCCAAGCTTCCGGATAGTTTGTTCGAATGGGGGAGATACTTTAATTCCTCTCTATGTGATGACGGTGTCCTTTGTAAGACTCATGGACCAACATAGCCTCCTCAGACACGAAGGTACCATCCGAGTGAGTGTGTGGTGATATTTTCGGAAATGATGGGGACGATGAATGACGTATCCTTTTTGAAATGGATTTGGGAGGCCTTTCCTAAAAAACACATCAAGCATTTCATCAAATACCTTACATGCAAGTCAAGCTATTCATGATTTCACATTCTCAATTATATGAAATTGCTAATTAATCATACCATAGAGGCATTGAAGTGGTTTATCTGATTATATGCCAACCTACGTAGGATTTAAATAAAAATGGGTAGTGATGGAAATGGTATTGAGTGAGAGATAAAAATTTGGTACTGTGAAAATGGGGTACTAAGAAGGTTTTAAATAATGGAACGTTTTTTAATGCACCTGCATTCTACATATACCGGTGTAAAACGAGGCCTAAATCACCTACTTTAGGCTTCTTCAAATGTAAAAAAATTCTATCTAATCCAGTCCGAGAGTAACTTTTTTAAAAAATTTCTAAATACCCAGCACCGGTACAAATTTTACAAAAATCAATTGTGTTAGGCTGCTTTAAATGCAAAAAATTAACATTGTCGAACCTGAAAGCAATAAAAAAAATTTCCCTAAGAACTGTGCACCGGTAGGAGTACCGGTGTGTAAGTACAAAACAGAGAACCTCTCCAATTTTTCTACACCGGTAATCTCATCTTTATCGGTGTATAAAACTAGCACCTAATAGAAAATTTAATTAAAATTAAAACACATTTTCACCGATTCAATTCATAAACACTCCATTGAAATCACTGATCATACCAACCAATTTATAAAAGAGTGTCAATTAAATAAATTACGTGCTAAATCGCTTAATGATCATACGATTTTTCATAAAACATGGTCACAAAAACAACGACCATGAACGACCAATCTATCACTTCCACTTCAAGACATTGTCCCCACCTACTATTTCACCTCTCTCATCAACCCACAACCAATCACCATGAGAACTCCTTTCAACAACGGGCCCCCCAACATCTTCCAAACCAGGAAATACTGATGGAAACTCAGGACTATCAGTTATGGCGGGCTGATCAATCTCCTCATCAAAGTAAAACTTCTTCCCATGCAACACCACATGATACTTCTCATTCGAAGGGTCCTTGATGTAAAAATAATGTCGTGTCTGGGTAGCTAAGATGAACTTGCCATCTTCATATCCTACATGATTCAATTTAATCAACGTGAACCCCATGGGTTTCTCAACAAAAACACCAGAACCGTGTTCCACCCAATGACACTTGAAGACAACAACCTTGAAATCTACATAATCCAACTCCTAAATTTCCTCAATCGCCCTATAGAAAGGCATCACAGCAACAACCAGATATTTATCTCTCTTGCTTACCTGCCACATGGATTCAGATTCAATATATACACCACTATTTTGAGTGGTGCACTTCGCGTCCTTCGCCAATGTTGAGAAACTAAAGCCATTAATGTCATAACCAAGGTATCGTTTAACGCCTGCCACATTTCGGCTTCCTTGCAAACGCCTATAGGTTATTAGGCATCTCTTCAATATTAAAACGATTGTAAAACCACTTAACAAACCTTGAAGAATGCTCAACTTGAATTTTATTCAGGGGCCAGTCTGGATGAATCTCTTCCAACAGGGAAACATACTCTTTAACATATGTTATATTCTTGCTACTATTACACAATACATACATGTGAACAGTTATCAACTCAATGTGATAGGGTGTATGAAGCGTACCTTTGGAATGTGGAATCTCATTTCTCCTTCTGCAGTGGGGATCACCTAGAACACCAACCGCTCTTCTTCCAACCAAGTTCTTTGTACAATACTCGATGATCTCCTCAGTGACGTACATTTGAACAGTGGAGGCATCGGACCGACTATGATTATGAACATAACCCTTGAAAACAGCCATGTGATGCTCAAAGGGGTACATCCAATGCATTCCAATTGGCCCGCACATACGTATCTCCCTAACCAAGTGTATAACTAGGTGCACCATGATGTCAAAGAATGACGGGGGAAAATACTTCTCCAAATGTCATAGAATAACAAAAACCACTCGATCCAGTTCATCTAGCTGTTGCCTACTAATATTTTTCCTGCATATCGAGTTGAAGAAGAAACACAAGTGCATAACTGAAAATCTAACTTCCTCTTCCAAACACCCACGTATTGCTATGGGTAAAAGTTATTGCATAAGGATATGAAAATAGTGTGATTTCAAAGCATTAAGACGCAACTTATCATTCACAAACCGACTAACATTAGAGGAGTAACCGGTAGGTACCTTCATTCCTTGGATGCTCTCACACACCTACTTCCTCTCAGCAACTAAAACCATAAAAAATTAAGGCGCATTCCAACCAAAGCACCCTCAAATATTCTATCAAAAGGGAAAAATAAGTGTCTATGTCATTTCCAGGTTGTTTCGGACCTTAAATCATGATGGGCATCAACACATATTTTCTCTTCATGCACAAGTATGAGGGGAGATTGTAAATGGCTAGCATAACCAGCCACAAACTGTGTTTCAAGGACATATTACCAAATGGGTTCATACCATCAGTAACAAAGCAAATCTCAAATTCCTAGGTTTGGATGCAAAGTGTGGATACATCTTGTCAAATTTATTCCATTGGTCCGCGTCAGCCGGGTGTCGAATTATATCATCATCTTTACAACCTCCCCTATCAACGCACCATGTCAAGTTCTTTGCATCCTTTTCATTCTTAAACAACCTTCTCAGCCTCGAAATAATTGGAAGATACCACATACATTTGGCGGGCACCTGCCTCTTCACCGGCACAACATGCTCTCCACCGACAACCATATTTCTCTTCTTATGATAACGCAACACATTACATACTGGACAAACAATGTTAACCTTAAGGTCACCCCTATATAGGACACAATTGTTTGGACAAGCATGTATCTTTTCATACTCCAATCCCATCAGACACAAAATTCTCTTAGCTTCATAAAGGTTTTCAGGAACCCCGTTGCCGGGTGGAAGCTTTTCATTCAAAAACTTAAGCAATTTATTCATGCTAGTATCACTCCATGACCCTACACCTTTCAAATTAAACAACTTCACCAAACACGACATGACCGTGTCTTTCTTCTTGCAATCGGGATACAATGGTGTATCCTTCTCACCAAGGAAGTTAGCCAAAACCTCGAGTCTCCCTCTAAACTCATTAACAACCTCCTCACATATGTCATCCAACATAGAATCCCCAAAACACTCTCCCGAACTACTAACTCTCACTTATGGTGGTGATTTTTCCCATGAAAAGTCCACAAAACATAGTCTTTTGCAAACCCCCGGTTATACAAATGGAGTTTCGGAATGTCCTTCTTATCAATACAAATTCAATTTCTACAATCACGACAGGGACATAATATTTGCTTCTCTCGACTAAAAACATGCTCCAAGAACTCATCCACGAACATAATATATTCATCACGCACCCTACTAACGTTGGCATACACATGCTTACGCCTCTCAATGACGTGATCCAACTCTACATATCAATAAATGTCCAACAATAAAACTTCAACACATTTAATACAATAGATTTTTTTCATGATGACTTTCTAATCATGCAACATTATAAATGCCCAATATACATTAATATTCCACATTACAATTACAACATTCTTAACTTGTCCAACACTATAGGAATCAAAAGTCATAGCCTTATAACTACAACAACCTTGAGAACAAATCACAAACCAATATCTACAATTCTACCTCAATCACCATCAAATGATCAAACACAAAATGCAAATATCTTTACTAACCAAAACCATACATGAAATCCTTCATATCCATAAATGTAATTAAAAAAAAAGGTACCTTGAAGGGTCTTCATTGTGGAGAATTCAATGCTTTCATCAAACAAAAAACACCATTAATGAACATCTTTTTCCGAAAATCCCATTTTTAACTCGCTAAAAAAATAGGGTAGGTGAGCATTTAATGCAATTTTCTACACCTGTATTTAGACTTTACCAGTGCATTTGTAGCCTTTTAAATCGGTAAAATCAATTTCTGGTGTAGATATTTAGCCAAACTCGCATATTTTCTTGTCCTGCACTAGTACGATTGCAGTTCCGGTGCAAAAACCAATAGTTTTGGTGCCAAATTTCTACAATAAGAAATATTTTTTACACCGGTATTAAGAAAATACCGGTGCGTGTTCAATTTCTACACCGATTCTAATAGAAACCGGTGTACAAATGCTAAATTTTCATGCATTTTTTCATTCCTGCACCAGTATTTCTCATTACCGGTTGAAAAAGTTGTTCTCTTGGCGCCAAATTATTTTTAAAAAAGGGAAATAAGTATACACTGGTAATCCTGTACCAGTGCACATGTTAGCAATTGCACCGGTATAATATCGGTGTAAAATATTTGACATTGGTACACCTGTAGAACCAACAACGATGCAAAAATCAGTGAACTGTACATCAGTTGACAGGATACCAGTGTGTATTTGCTTATTACACCGGTACTGATGTTAACTTGATAAATACCGGTGCAATTGGTTACATACGCACTGGTGTACCTGTACTAATGAATTTATACTAGTGCGTATGTACCTATTTTACAGTAGTGGTCATCGTATCCCGATTGCAATAAGAGGGATACGGTGATGTCATGTTTGATTGAATTGTTTAATATGAAAGTCTATGGTATATGAAGCGACACTAGCATGAACAAGTTGCTAAAGTTCTTGAATGAGAAGTTTCTTGCCGGTAACGGGATACCAGACCACCTCTATGAAACGAAGAGGATTCTATGTCCGATGGGATTGGAGTATGAAAAATACATGCTTGTCCCAGCGATTGTGTTCTGTACAAGAGTGACTAAGAGAAAGAGGTGGCATGCTCTGTATTCCATGTGCCATGCTACATGAAAAGGAGAAATGCAGTTGTCGATGAAGATGTAGTCTCAAAGGTAAGGAAACGGGTTCCTTTGAAATGCATGTGGTATCTTCCCATTATTCTGAGGTTGAAGGGGTTGTTCAATGATGCAAAGAACATGACATGGTACATGGGAAGGGTTTCTCTTGGGGACGATAGAATCCATCATCAACTAATATCGATCGATGGAAAAGATTTGATAAGAGGTATCCAGACTTTGCAAGTGAGCCAAGGAACTTGAGGATGACTTTGTGTACCGATTGAATTAACCCATTTGGTAACATATCGTCTAGGCGTAGTTCATGGCCGGTAATGCTGGCCATATACAACCTTCCACGGTATTTGTTTATGAAGAAGAAATATGTGTTGATGTCTTTGTTGACATCTGGGCCAAAACAGCCTGGAAATGACATTGATACAAATTTGGCACCTCTAATAGAATATTTGAAAGTTCCATGGTCAGACAGTGTTGATGTGTTTGATGGTTTTAGGGGATCAAAGCTCAATTAGAAGGCAATGCATTTTTGTACCATATATTATTTTCCAGCATACGAAAACCTTTCGAGTTATGTGGTGAAGGGGCACAAGGCGTGCCCCGTATGCGAAGAGTCCAGAGATTACCAACAGCTGAAGAATGGTTACAAGACAGTGTATATGGATCACCGAAAATTCCTCTCGATGAAGTACAAGTTATGTGAGGACACATTTCAGTTTGTTGGTGGAAAGGAGGTGAGGAATGCTCCAAGAACATTGAAGGGGATTGTCATACACAACAAGGTGAAGAAATTGAATGTTATTCTTGGAAAGAAGATGAAGAAGGTGGGTACTACGCCTGATGGACCTGGAAGAAGAGGTCAATTTTCTAGCACCGGCATGTAGGCATTATACTGGTGCTAGAAGAGCATTTAATGCTCACCTACCACTATTCATTGGTGGATAAAAAGTGGGATTTTGGGGAGAAAAGATCATTAATGGTATTTTAGGGAGGGTTTTGACATTAGATTCTCAAATGAAGACCCACAAAGCTTAGGTTACAAATTGTTTGGCATGTTATTAATGATGTAATATGTTACAAATGGTTTGTATGCATATATTTTGTGTGTTTGATCATGTTCATGATACTTGCATTCATGGAAGAAATGTTTTTGTTTTCTAGATTCTTGATGTGATTAATACCTTGTTTAGGAATGTGAAACTATTGGGTAAGTTTTGAATGTTGTGATGTGAGTTGTACATAAGGTTTTCTGAATTGATTTCGAATGCTTATAATCTTGAGTAGCCATGGTCATTGTGTGGAACTATAATTATTGTACATTAATTAATTTGTAGAGATGGAACGTGCAATTGAGATGCGTAAGGATGTATATTGCAACGTAAGTTGGTTGAGCAAAGAATATGTTGATTTTGTGGAGGGTTTTTTAGAGCACACATTTGGTCATGAGAAGCGAGTGTTATATCCTTATTGTGATTGCAAGAATTATAACTGTAGTGGTGTTGGAGACATCATGAAACATCACTTGGTTAGGAGAGGGTATGAAAAATATTATTTGGTTTGGACGTTTAATGATGTGGTTGTAGGTAGTGGAGGAGAGTATTTCAGAGACGTAATTTTTGATTACATGTGTGAGGATGTTGTCATTGAACTTAGGGAGGGGCCCAAGGTTTTTTCAAATTTCTTAGGTGAGAAGGACATGTTTTTGTATCCCGGTTGCAATAAGAGGGATGCAGTGATGTAATGTTTGATTGAATTTTTTAATATGAAAGACCTTGGTACAAGGAGCAACACTAGCATGAAAAAATTGCTAAAGTTCTTGAATGAGAAGCTTCCTGTCGGTAATGGGATACCGGACAACCTCTACGTAGCGAAGAGGATTCTATGTCCGATGGGATTGGAGTATGAAAAAAATAAATGCTTGTCCCAATGATTGTGTTTTGTGCATGGGTGATTGGGAGAAGTAGGTGGCATGCAACGATTGCATTATGCAACCGCGTTTCTTCTTCAACTCCATTTTTTAGAAAAATATAAGCAGGCAGGCGCTTGATATGTTGGAGCGGGATGGGGTTTTATTGTTATATCAGTTGCAGAAGTACTTTCCTCCGTCCTTCTTTGACATCATTGTTCATCTAGTCATGCATTTGGTTAGGGAAATTCGACTATGTGGTCCGGTGTGTATGCTTTGGATGTACCCTTTTGAGCATCACATGGGTGTTTTCAAAGGTTACATTCACAATCACAGGCGACTGACCCGAATCCACTCTTGGTTTTTAAAGTCGTAGCTCAAATTAACCCGAGCGAAGGCTGAGTATGGTCAAAGATAAAATTTATAGTTCTGCACCTAACTCACTACTAAGCTACTTATGGGGTAGTTAGTGGCAAGTTTGGGTTTGTCCACAGATATGCTAGGACCTAATAGTCAATTAAGCACAACCGCGTACGGGCTGTCAATCCGTCTGTGTTGCTAGGAATAGCTAGTATGGTAAAATGGGGGGTTTTTTGGTTTTTCAATTAACAACTACGAACATGAAAGAGAAAACACAAGTAAACTATATTAACATACACTTGGGTATTTGTGCAACATGCTTGATAAATGACTTCTATCCTCGGTTCATTCACGTATAGACATATAAACCTATCATATGCCTATGTCACACATTGTGGAGATAGCCAGGTATTTCCCTTCGTCTGTCACACATGGTACTTACCACAATGGCCATATCTCACAACCTCAGTAATTAGGGAATGCGCTCTAGTCCAGTGACACTGCAAACCATTCCTCATCACTTCACTCCTAATGCCAATGTGCTCCAGCTTAAAGGAATACAAAGCCTGCCTAGAAGGGCAATGTCTCGTGTAGATCACAACTTTTGGATATGTAGTGAGGTTTATTACATCCCGGACACTCCACTGTGGATCTCGATCCCTAAGCCTATAGAGAGGCAAAGGAAATGACACCTTGTGATGACTCTAGAGTCGGTACAACTCTAGTCGCTACAAACAAACACGCTAATCTATCGGGTTCAACCAAGTTTTTCCCCACAAGGATTTTTTGAATTGACCGCCCAACATGTTGATTTCTCACACAGCTAGCCAATCAGAATCATGGTATAACACATATAAGGAATTTCTCTCAATGACAGGAATTCACTCATCTCCCCGGTGTTCTTTACCTACTCCACAATTTCAACACTTTCCAAGATAGCGATGAAGCCTAGCACAATTTTAGACTACCATATATGCATGGGTGCATTATCTTAATGACATAGTATAAATCACAATTCTCATAAACCACAAGTTCAAGTACAAATATTCATAAGATAATGAGACGGGGAAATTTAAACCTCAAAACGTCATAATGATAGTATGATACAAACAACCCCAAGCTACTAAACTACTCCTTAGACATGGAATACAAGTATTTCGTTGAATTCCACATCTTTGGGTAAAAGCAAAAAAAAGGGAAAAAAAAGAACCTAGAGAGAAGAGAGAGTGTTTCTCTCTCTAAGCTGCTCTTCAAATCTACAAATGAACTAAGAAAAATGATCCAAATCTTCCTAGATCTACTCCCTAAAATATAGATCCATGGAAAATATTGAGTTAAATGACATGGATCTAAGAAAATAAGATGATGAAAACAAAAGTAAAGGAGAATAAAAAGAGAAGAAGAACTCTAGAGAGAGAGAGAGCTCTCCATTTCCTTCTACTTAGAGAGAGAAATAAAATCTACATTACGCCTACTTTTCTAACCCTTGGTGACTAAGGGCTCCTTGTATAGGAGAAGATAAATGGGCTTCTAAAGGCCCAAGTTTGGAAGAAACTCTAAATCTCCTCTAGAATACAAATACTAGTAAAATAAAGGCTATTTATAGTAGTAGGGAATTGGGCGTAAAAATAGGTCCAAAATAGGCCAAAACCCTAGTAGCAGTCGCCTGACATGGGGCACCACGGATGGCACGGCCCATGCCACTAACATGGCCTCGTGCCAGCACGGTACGTAGTATCCTGCACTGGCTGTGTGCCTCGTGCTGGCGCAGGATTCTGATTTTGGAACGGCCATGCTGGGCGCTGTTCGTGTCATCTGGCGCGGGCCATCATCTGGGGCTTCATTTTTTCTCTTCTGATTTGTACCCCATGTCGTTTGGAGTGGGCTGTTAACCGGATCCTTGATTTTCTCAGTCTTTTGGCACGAGGCACTTCATTCTTCACACCCCGTGGGCTAGTCTTAACATGTTTGACTTGAAACGGTGCAGGCTGTGTGAAACGGAATGGTCTGTACCCATACTAAGCCATTTTTGGAGTGAAAAAGAGAAGTTGAGGTCAGCGGCGGAACTAGGGGGGCGAGGGGGTGCTAGCGCCACCCCTAGGATCCGGTGGCCCAGAATTTAGGCCTACAGCTACCGGAAGCTTCCGGATTCCGTCCCCCTTGAGCCACCGGCGACCGGATGATGGATCCGCCTTCAGCTTTGTGCCTTTGCAGCGGCTGAATGAAGAAGATGACCAATTTTGTTTTTCTTTTTTTTTTCTTTTCTAACTAAACAAAATGACGTCGTTTTGGCTTAAGTGAAACGACGTCGTTTTGTTATGCTGAAGGAAAAAAATTTTGAGGCCAATTGGGCTGAAACCCAATTGGCCCAAATAAAATTTAAAAAACTAATAAAACTCCATCCAAGCCCAAACCTAATATACATATACTCTTGTCTTCCTCCAAGCTCCAGCCAAAACGCAGCAGACCACCACCGCTTGCCATGCCACCTTCCGCCGACTGCTGCTATCCCCTTCCTCAACCACAATCAGCGACCGCATGGTCCGCGTCCAAGCCAAACCAAGGGCAAGATATCAAGGAGCCAATATATTTTTGTTGTGTAATTTATGTTGAATAACTTGAATTGAATTGCTTATTTGTGTGAAATTGTGAATACTGAATATAGATATGAATAATTTAGTGGTTGTGTTAAAATTGTGAAATTGTGCTAAATATAGATATGAATAATTTGACATATTTTGACATATTTAATTAGACATATTTAATTATACATATTTAATTAGACATATTTAATTAGATATATTTTTGAGAAATTGTGAATACTGAATAGCATATACATATTTAATTTGACATATTTTTCTTATTTTATGTCAAATAGGATATGGATAAATTCTTAATTCGAAGTAGTGGATCATCTATTTTTAAGAGACCGAGTGAACGAAATGAAGAAAGGATTAATGAAGAGGGTAGTAGTTAAAAACATTCTTGTGTTGAGTTCAATTCGGATGATGTTATAAATGATCCCGGGAAACGTAAACCTATTAAGGATTTTGATGTTTCTATTAGAGATCAAGTGATGAGAGAATATGTGTTAAGAGGTTCTTGCCAACTTAAGGGTCATTATTTTCCAAAGACAAAGCAGGGAAATGACTATAGATGTTTTCAACCTTCTTGGTATGAAAAATTTGATTGGTTGGAGTATAGTGCGTCAAAGGATGCAACATTTTGCTTTTGTTGCTATCTCTTTAGGAATTCACATAAGGGATATCGAGATGGAGAGGATGCATTTATAGTGAGTGGGGTTAACAATTGGAAGAAAGCGCTTGATATCTATAAGAAATATGTTGGCGTAGCGGGTAGTTCTCATAATGATGTAGCTGAACAATTGTATGCATTTAAGCGTCAAAGACAGAGTATCCTTCATTCTTATCAGGCACATGGGCGGGAATCGGAGATTGGATATCGCACTTGTTTGACAGCCGCTTTGGATGTGACACGGTTCTTGCTAAATCAAGGTATGGCTTTTCATGGCCATGAAGGGCTGGATTCTCTGAATAAGGGCAAGTATCTCGAAATGATTGACTGGAATTGCAAACGAAATGATGTTGTTGCTAAGACCATGAATGAAAATGGCCCTGGAAATTGCAAGCTCACATCTCCCAAAGTACAGAAGGAACTATCAAGTGCTTGTGCTAGTGAGGTAACAAATGTTATTGTTAATGAAATTGGAGATAGTTATTTTTCTCTATTGGTTGATTAGGCTATAAATGCATCAATAAAAGAGAAAATGGGGGTTGTTTTAAGATATGTCAACAAACAAGGATGCGTTCTTGAACGTTTTCTTAGTGTTGTGCATGTGCGTAATACTTATGCTATTAGTTTGAAGAGTGCTATTGATGAATTGTTTGCAAAGCATAAATTATCAATGTCAAAGTTGAGAGGTCAGGGATATGATGGAGCCTCAAATATGCGAGGAGAATATAATGGACTGAAAGCTTTGATATTGAAAGAAAACTCATCTGCAAGGTATCTCCATTGTTTTTCTCGCCAGCTTCAATTGGTTGTTCTTGCTGTTGCTAATGATAATCGAACTGTGTGTCAGTTTTTCGTTTATCTTGGTATGATTGTGAATTTAGCTGGAGCTTCATGTAGAAGAAAATACATGCTTTTTTATTTAGAACATGCTAGAATTGTAGAGGGATTGAAGAATGGAGATATTGTGAGTGGAAGAGGCAAAAATCAAGAGACTAGTTTGAGAAGGCCGGGGGATACTCGTTGGGGGTCACATTACACTACCATTATTCGTTTCATTACTATGTGGGAATCTATTTTGCCATTGATAGAAAAGGTCCACGATAATGGTGATGCAAATCTGAGTAAATCTTCAGCGAGATGTTTGCTTGAGCAAATGGAGAGTTATGAATTTGTTTTTGTGATGCTTATGATGAAGCGTTTGTTGGGAGTTGTAGATGCCTTGTCCCATGCTTTACAACAAAAGAATCAAAATATTGTGTTGGCTGTGAATTTGATGAATACAATGAAGTTTGAGTTGCAACAATACAGAGACAATGGTTGGGATGAGTTGTTAAATGAAGTCAACACATTTTGTGTTAATCATGACATCTCGGTAGTTAATATGGGAGATGAACGAACAATTCGTGGTCGTAGGAAATGACTTACGCAAATGCAGACCCATGGTGATTTATTTCGTGTTGATACTTTTCTTCATGTATTACTTTTATAATTTACATACCTTATTTGTTTGATTTGATTTGTAATTTTTTTCACTGCTACATGCTAACCTTTTATATTTTGAATACTAGGTTGTTGATAGGATGATTCATGAAATGAACAATCGGTTTCCGGAAGCAAATACGGAGTTACTCACTTGTATGGCTTGCCTTGATCCAAGAGATTAATTTTCTAAGTTTGATATTGGTAAGTTAGTTTGTCTTGCTGAACTATATCCAAGAGACTTCTCTGTAGAAGATCGTTCCCGCCATCATCAACAACTTAGTACTTTCATTCATAATGTGCAACTTGATCATGAGTTTTTGGCTATTAAGGACTTTGGAAGTCTTGCTCAAAAGATGGTTCAAACAGATAGGCATATATGTTTTCAACTGGTATATCGTCTTATTGAGTTAACCTTAGTTCTACCAGTTGCAACTGCTTCTGTTGAACGAGTTTTTTCAGCCATGAAGAGAATCAAGACTGATTTACGCAACAGAATGGGAGATGAATGGATGAATGATGTTATGATAGTGCATATTGAGAAGGAAATTTTTGTTGGGATCGATAATGAACCAATTTTGTAACGTTATCAGCATATACAACATCGTAGGATACAGTTGCCTCCTGTGGTTAGTGGCTCTAGTTCTAGCAACCCAAGTATTGGAATGTAGTTTTTTATGCAGTGATAGTTCTTTGTTGTAAAAATCTTATTATTATGTATTCATATTATTATGTAAGCGTTGTTTGTTGAAAAATTGTTGTATTTAGCATTGCAAAAAAAAATTGCCTCTTTTTAGCCCCCCGAACATATCCTCCTAGTTCTGCCACTGGTTGAGGTCACGGCCATCCGAGATTTATATGGTTCATGCTAAATTCATTCTAGAAACCAAGCTCAATACTGATGCCAAGATTTATGTGGTGCCATATATTAAAATGTAAGTGGCACTTTTCAATTTACCTCAGTTACAAAGAATTATACATCGTTGACAATTTCATTCATGTGGTACTTTCTTTTCAACACAACGATCATTGGTACTTAGTACTCATCCGTCCTAGTACGGAGGAAGTTTTTACCCTTGACTCGATGAGTGTAGAAATTAAACCAAAAAACATTAATGAAAATAAAATTATTTCCAGGTACTTTTATTCCCTTCATTGTACAAATTTTGTGTGAGTTACCTAACCATTAAAAGTTGAACATTACCAGGACTGCATGCGAATATCAAAGGGAGAAAGTGAAGATGGAACCTTTTCCGGATTACACAAGGAAAATCACAAACATCGATGTAAGTCATTCAATCCAAGAGTCCCTTCATTTCCACCATTATTTAATACAATTACGTTTTACCCAATTTTTCATTTGTAGTACAGAAGTAATTTGAGTGGTTGAGAATACGGATACTACGTCCTCATCTTCATGGAAGAGCTTGTGCTCAAGACTACCTCTACAAATATTCTTGAGGTTGGTCGACAAATTACAAATTAAACATTTGTAGTTCTTACTTACTAAATACTTTCACGTAATTTATCAACGGGATGTTTTGAACGCAATGGATATTTCCCTCAAAAAAGAAGCATACAATGGCAAGGAGATAGAAGTTGTAGCTGATAGATGGTGTCAGGCTTAGGTAGGAGAATATTCCAAACTTTGCAAGACTTCTATGGACCTTGACAAGTTTAAGAAATTTTAGAAAATGGATGTCATAGATATTTACAGTTTTTTCTATAATTTCCTTATGGAAGGATTAAGTTTTTTAGACATATTTAGTTTTTAATTCATTCATTACTTCTTTCTTAGTATTAATCTTGTTTTTAGATTCTATCTTGTTGGTTGTTATGAGTTTCTTCTGTGATATTTCTCGGGTTTTGATCTAGATGGGCCAGGAAAAATTACAATAGGGCATTGCAAATGAAAATCAAAGCCAACACCGGTTTTCCATATTAAATACTGGTGCTAGAAAATTTACAACCTACTGCGAACAAGCATAAAAAATTCTTTCCATGCCGGTGCTGGAATAAAATGATCCTTACAATCCCTAGCATCGGTTGTAAACTGGAACCGATGCTAATAATATTGGTAATGGATATCAAATTACATCCAGCACCGGTTCCATCTTACCGGCGCTGATTGTGTAAGATAAGCACTGCTACAGTATTATTGGCACCGGTATTAAGAACTGGTTCTATATATTATTAGTCGGCACTGCTATAGTATTCTTGGAACCGATATTCAGAATCAGTGTTGTATATCATTAGTCAACACCAATTTTTGATATCGGTGTCTTTGTAACTACGTTTCACCCCCATATTTAGGCACTGGTATGTTGGAGGCCCAAAATTTTGGTGCCTATGTACCAATATACTGGTGTCATAGGAGGTGTCTGTAGTAGTTTTTTCATGTAAAAAATACATTCTTAACCCTATATTCTTATACAATGACCGGTGTTTCCCTAATTGCAGCAATGTACAAAATATAGGGGCACTAGTGCAGGAATCGTTATTAACGGTTTTGTTGCACAACAGTTATGGACTTTTTCTTTGGAATCGCCTTCTATCCTATGTTCCTAACTCAAAACACATGTTTTGGTTGGAAAGTTAACAATAAAGGGCTCCGAAACTTTGTTAGACAGTGGTTGCTGAATAACCGCAATTTAAAGTAGTATAATCAGCGACGGTAGGACTTGAACGCCTGTTGAAAGTGTCGTACGATGGTTCCATTTTTTATCTTTGTGAACTTCCAAGGGCACTTCCAAAGTTGGAACATATTTCTAAAGGACACTAAAGTCTACAAAGGCGGTTAAACTACCATCCAAGAAACCCTAAAAAATATGTACTAAAAGCTACAATTTTAAAGCATTTCTCAGGGGGATTCTGGCTTCGAAAATACTTTTTCGAGTTGGTGGCTCTTTTGGAAATGCCTCTGAAGTGCACTAAAGTAGACAACAACAATTTTTGAACCGCCCTCGAAGAAACCCTACAAAAATATGAACTAAAAACCACAATTTTGAGGCACTTTCGAAACATTTTCAAAAGAGGTTCCAACTTCGAAACTAGTTTCTGGAGTGCACTAAAGTTAGAATCCCTAAAAAAATATTTCTCCTTTTGAATAGAGTGTAGCCATTCTTCCCTTTCATTATTTCTTCCTTGTTTTTTCTTTCTTCATTCTTCTCTCCCCTTCTTCTCCAAATATAACACTTCATCTTTTCCCTTTTAAATGTGAATCGGTGTCGGCGACTTTAAATATGAAGAATGTATATTGATAAACTTCATATTATCATGTTAATATTTCTTCTCCGTTTTGAACTTGTTAATGGTAACCTAACTACCACTTTTAATGTGTGTTATTATTCAATGTAGATTGATGATTTTTGTTTGAATGTTTATTATATTTGGTTTGATTATAGATGGATTTGATATAAGCGTAAGAGATGAGGATGATGGTGGTTGTGTTGTGTTGTGTTGAAGATGAATGTAGATATGTGTTCATATGAATAAATGGATGATCTGGTCGACTTGGGTTTTCTAGTTTCGATAGAACGAGAAAATGGAAACCTTTATTTATTAACTTTCAAGGCCAGTTCCAAAGTCGCAAGTGGTTTAGGAAGTACTTTTCCGATGGCGGAAAAATAGAAGCCAGTTAAAAAATAAACTTCCACGGTGCTCAAAAGTGTCGTGGTAGGCAACACTCAATGGAAATTTTGGAGCCGCCAATCAACTACCATTTCATTGCACATTGGTTTCCAGGACAGCGGTTCAGAACCGTCATCTAGCAACCCATTTTACCGTCGTTAATAGCTTTGTTCTGCATTAGAGGAGGAGACTGTGGATACCATGTCCCCCCCCCCCCCCCCATTTTTTATTATTTTGTAAGTGTAACTTGAGCTTAAATTATTAAAAGAAATAAATATAAATTTATTTGAGCATTATATTTCCCCTTAAAACTCAAATATGTTGTGTAACTCATTTATATAGAACATAATAAAAAAATTGCAACTATCAAATATGAAGAAAAGAACCAAAGTTCGGCAATGACATGCAAGAAGAACATCAATTAAGTATTATACAAATCGGACACAAGAAATCTAAAAATATGTCAATGACAGATTCAAATTCATACACTTACATGGTATATGCATGTAACGAAACGTACAAACAAAGATCCGCAGTTGATATCCAAACTTCAGAATCACTCCATTAGTAGTCACACTTGTTTTTCATGAATAATTCAGAGAAACACGTATCATAACTCAAAAAAACACACACACATAGTGTTTTTAACTTGATGAATCATAAGGTGATACAAATGCACTAAGCAACGTGTGACATACTTTTGTACGAAAAATGGTGCCAGGGAAAGAAGGTTACCACATAAATTGTCACATGAAAATTTAGTTGGACTAAAATAGATGAATTCAACATTGTCAAATAGGAAAAAAGAAATTGCATGATAATCACAAAACCTATCAATGAAAAAAACTATGCAGCAAGATTCTTCTCACTTCGGAGTGCTTATCTAGAACTTAAAAAATCATTGAAAATCCAATACGGGGGTTCCATACCCATTAAAAACCCACCAATTAAGAGAGTTTCGAACCCATTAAAAACCCACCAATTAAGAGAGTTTCGAACCCATTGAAAAACCACCGATGCAGAGTTTCAAACCCATTACAACCGATAAAGAATGATCGGCCAGCAATCACCTAGTGGGTCTTGATTACGGTGAATTTGGATTTGGCGCATTTTGATTCATAGGCCCCATATAGTTCCCAAAATTAACCTAGCAAAAAATCCAACAGCCGCAACAACCTTCTCCACTGATGCTTGCACTAAGCAGAGTGGTGAAGAAAATAGTATATTAAGAATGAATATCAATTAAGAAGATTGGTGAGCCATCAAATGTATGTATTTTTTTAAAGCATTTAACATCTTTTTTGTTATCTTTTAGTTAGAAGATTGCTAGATTTAGATAGGTTTACATCATAAGGGGTTTAGATAACCTTTTTTTTTCGTATCTAAATCCTTCATTTTGTAACATATTTTGAGTCTAATGGATTTTTTATCCTTACAAGCATCTAGATTCCTTTTTGTGGGCTTCATTTGTAGATTGCCCACAAGCACTTTAGAGTAGTTTAGTGAAGTCCATTCACAAGGATGGTGGAAGATTGAAAGCCACTTACAAAGTGGTAGAAGATAGATTGAAGAAGGAAGGAAAAGTAGCAGAGGAAGAATTATCTGGGTTTTTGTAGCAAATTTATGAGAATTATCATAGATGAATGGGTGTTCATGGGCAGCAACAATGGATTCGTATTCCTGAGCACTATAAAATCGACTACAAAAAGTTCTAAAATGGATTAGCGGTTCACCAGTAGCGATGGAAATAAGTTGAGGGCAGATTGAGCATTGCAGGTCGCAGCCCATATTGCGGCCCGCAACGACGAATTTGGGCTACTATTATCTTCATTTTTCAGCCTCACAACTCTCTCTCTCTCTCTCTCTCTCTCTCTCTCTCTCTCTCTTCCATTACTCTTATCCTAATTTCTCCCTTCAAAACCATAGTTTTTCATCATCTTTTCTTAGTTTTTGGATCTCTTTCACGAACTCTTGTAGATTTGTTGTGGGTTTTTCATAATCTAGATTAAAAATACTCTTGGGAGCAATTGATAAGTATTTCTAGTATGAATTTGTGAGATTTGGTTTAACATATTTCATGCTTTGATTACCATGTATATTTTTTGCTTTCTTGTGTGATTAATGCATGATTTAAACTAGGATGATCAACTAGTTGATGATTGTGGGTTGATTATTTGCTAGATTTTTTGTCAAACTCGGAAGACCTTGACTTTTTTTCAATGTGATTATTGTTGGTAAATGCTAGGGTTATGATTAGAATTGACAACTAATTATGATTTCTGATTGATGAAGCTGCTTAGGCTTAGGATTAATTTGAATGAGTTTGACTAATTACCACTGTGGCTCAGTAATAACAATTATTATGAAGGCAGATCCTCGTAGTCGTTATTAATACATATACTTTTGCTATCTATGTGTTTCTCGCTTGTAGGACAATGTGGTAGTGTTTTTGGGTCTCCATGTATATTATTATCCTTGGGAAAGTCTATTACGCCGATCGTCTAGAGTGACCCGAGGGTAAGAGTTATTGTGTGGCGCCGATTGTTCACTCTAACTATAACCGAGGAGAGGTGAGAAATATCTTCACCCTAAAGGTGTTGATAAGTTCTCCACACTATGTTGTTAATGCATAAAACTAGGATAATTAATCGATGATCAAAGGATGACTTGAAATGTAAACCAATTGCGCCCAAGACTCACTATAATCTTAGTTACGTCATTTGTGCTATTTGTGATCATATTTGCATTGTTATTTTTAATAGTTTGTTAATTTAGTTTTTTAAAGTAGTCGTAGTGTTTTACAAAACCAACCCCCCTCCCCAACTTTTTATCCCACACATAGAGGGACTTCTTCGTGTGCTTTTTAACTTTGCCTTAACACTCGATTAAACCTCATTTTTCTCGTGGACGACCCCGTCTTACCACTAGATACTATTTAGTAGTTACCCGTAATTTGGCCATATAAATACTATCTTGAGAGGCATGGCGATGGCCTCCCAAATTTTAGCGTCGCTGCCGGGGAAAAGGCGTATTTTGTTGAGTGTTAGTGTAGTTCTTTGTGTTTTTTGTTTCTCTTTATGTTCTTGTTTGTCCATAGTTTGTTCTTGTTTTGTGTTTTTTTTCCGGAAGGACGTATTGTCTTGGTTCTTGGTTTATGGTAAGTGCTCGTTCCAAGAATCGAGAACCTTGACACTACAATCATGAATTCTTTTTGCTTCTTTTTTTTAAATTTTCTTTTGTTCAAAGTATGTATTGCTTGAGTTCTTGGTATACTTCTATCAAGAATCCTCGCACTACTATTCTAAATTTTTTAATTTTATTTTTATATGGATATCTCACCTTGAGGGAACTCATGATGAGAAGAGAGGCTCAACAAGTAAGTTTTTGTAGGATTTGTCATTCCGACCATCCTACCGTCTTGCTAGGTTGAGAGAGGAGCACTACGAGGAGAATAGAACCCTTTGTTTTTTAAACCAAAGGTATTATGAGAAGCTCTATGAAGAGGTTAGAGTTGTTGGTTTCCAAGGTCAAGGATCTCAAGAATGGTATCCATACTATGATTCTTACAATCTGGAATGGGGTGGTAATCCAGATTCGTGGTATGGGAATTCACTGAAAAATCAACACTATGAGCAATATGATTGGCCTTCATCACCTTATGCCATGCCCCGAAACCGTGTTCAAGGAGGAGGTTTAGGCTCAAATGAGGAACTCATTCAAGAAATCTTGAATATCGTCCAAGATTTGGAGGATTGCACTTCCTCAAGATTCAAAAAATTGGAAACTCAAATTAGCCAACTTGCATCTTCCGTGAGCCGTTTGGAAGCTAGAGTTCCAACAAGCTTCCGTCACAAACGGAGGTGAGCCCAAAGCTAAATGCAAATTCTTCTACCTTGATGGTCGAGGTGGTGAAGGAAGATGGATTTGAGTTCCAATGGGATGAGAAGTTGGTTGTTGAAGACAAAGAAGTTGAAGAGGAGGTGATTGTGCTACATTCATTGTTATGGCTATCATCACCCCTACCCACACCAAATGAACCAACTCCACCATTTTTGGAATTCTCGAAGGAGACAATAGGGGAGCTAAATGATTATGCTAAGGTTTCAAACCACCCATCTCCTTTAAGACCAACTCCACCTCCACAAAATCTTCCTCTTGGAAGATTTCTACCCCCACCTCTCTACTTTTGGATACTCATGGTGAAGTGGTTCAAACCTTCACCATATGGATAACTTTAGGGTCATGCTGACAACCTTAAATATATGGAGCTTCTTAAGAGGCAACCCAAATTTTGAATTGTTTTAGTAGATTTTTATTTTAAAATTTATTTTTGAAAAAATCCCTCACCGTTGTCCTCACACTCTTACCCCAAAAACACCACAACAATCCACCACCTAAAACCACCATCTATGAGTACTACTAGCTGTTGTCTTTTGTGAGTATTGATTGGGATTTGCATAGTTGTGTATTTGTTATGGATGGGTCGAAGTTTCATATTGTACGAAGTTTGAGAACGTGAAGGAGAGAACATTCATTGAGAAGTGAGCATTTCCACAACCGGGAAGCGCCTTCAAGGTCCTATTTGTGAGTTTTTCTTTCTTTCTCCCTTATTTCTTTATCTTGTCGTTATGTTCACATTGGGGAAAATGTGTGTTTGGGGGGGGGAGATATATCTCATTGTATTGTATTGAAGTGTGCATATACTCCATTTTGACTTTTTTTGTTTTTTTTTTAAAAAAAATTCCCGCTAAGTTGAAAACTCGAGAGGGTAACTTAGGCAAAATTGGGGGCCTAGATAGGTTGAAAACCTGAAAGGGCGACCTATGCAAAATGAGAGGCTAAATGATGTTGAAATAGGTGAGGGTGAGTATTGAAAAAGAAAAAAATGTGTGAAGCTAGGATGATAACCCTAGAGAGCTCCTGCGGAAAATGAGAGAAAAGGAAATATTCTATGTTTCTCTTAGTCTATCTATTTGGTAGTTTCTTTGGGAGTAAGCTAGTTTTACACTTGTATTTTGTACCTCACCTTTGATTGGCATGATGATTGTTTAGATTATCTTAGGCTTTGGGATGGGAGAGTGTGAGAGATTCTTGTGTCTTGGGGCCTACAGTAGTCTAGGAATAAAATATTGGGTGTTTTGGGAAAACCTTTGCATTCTAGTTTACGCTTAGGTTTTTTGCTTGTTCGTGTTTACTCGAGGATGAGTAAAGGTTTAAGTGTGGGGGCTTTGATGAGATGTTAAACACATATATTTTTCGAAGCATTTAACATCTCTTTTATTATCTTTTAGTTAGAAGATTGCTAGATTTAGATAGGTTTACATCATAAGGGGTTTAAATAACCATTTTTGGTTTTCGTATCCAAATCATTTATTTTGTAACCTATTTTGAGTCTAGTGGATTTTTGGTCCATGCAAGCATTTAGATTCCTATTTGTGAGCTTAATTTGTAAATTGATCATAATCACTTTAGAGTAGTTTAGTGAAGGTCATTCACATGAATGGTGGAAGATTAAAAGCCCCTTACAAAGTGGTAGAAGATAGATTGAAGAAGGAAGGCAAAGTAGTGGAGGAAGAATAATATGGGTTTTTGTAGCCAATTTCTGAGAATTATCCGAGATGAATGGGTGTCCATAGGTGACACTTTTGGATTCATCTTCTCGAGCACTATAAAATCAACAACAAGAAGTCCCAAAATGGATCAGTGGTTCACCCGTAGCGATGGAAATAAGTTGAGGGCAGACTGAGCACTGCGGTGCGCAGCTCACATTATGGCTCACAATGACGGATTTGGGCTGCTATTATCTTCATTTCTTAGCCTCACGACTCTCTCTCTCTCTCTTCCATTACTCTTATCCAAATTTATATCTTCAAAAACCCTAGTTTTTCTTCATCTTTTCTTAGTTTTTGCATCTCTTTCATGAACTCTTATAGATTTATTGTTGTTATCATAATCTAGGCTAAATATCTCTTGGGAAAAATTGGTAAACATTTCTAGTATGAATTTGTGAGATTTGATTTATCATATTTTATGCTTTGATTATCAAGTATATTTTGTGTAACACCCCAAACCCACTACACAGTGTCGGGTCGGGTTTGGTCGTGCTACCGAAAATGATAATAGTAACAAGCAGATAAATTATATGCGGAAGCAATTTAGACCATTCAAATCCTAAATTACTATTACAGTGAAAGTATTAGTATAAGTATTAAATTAAAGTTTCACTTAACTATTACAGATTCAAAATTCATGTTAAGGTTCATCCAGGATCTCTCTCAAAATAAGTAAAGACATCAAAGTGCTTTTCTCTTACAGTTCTTCTTCACCTGAAAAAGGTTGTTTAACTAGGGTAAGCTCCTTGTTTAGTGAGGTTTCATCGCCAGTATTTACCCAGTTGAGTTTTAGTGATCACAGAATATCAAATAACAAATAGCCACATATATCCTAGCACATAGTAAAAGGATACGGGTGGTTAGTGCCAAGTTGCCGTCAAGTGCCTATGTGGCAACTCTGACTAACATACATGGCACAACCTTTCAGTAGTGCCCAAAGGCTATCAGTTCAGAATTCAGTCTCGACAACCACTCTCAATCAGATGTTCAGTTACGAGCTCGTATCAGTACAGTACAGTGGGTAATGCTAGCATACCAGAAACTCCACGAGTAGCCGGTCTAATCAGACGGTCCGATCAATACTATTCCCCACCGACTTCGATCGAACTACAATTGCATCGGGGACCTCGAAATCAGAGACAGGTAATCAGGTAGCAAATAATTCACGTTTAACACGGCAAGATAAAGTACAAGCCAGACATCCACATAACATATCAGAACAGTATATGATTCAAGTTTGACACGGTAATATGAAATACAAGTCGGCCATTCACAGAAAAATATCGGAGCAGTTCATAACTCAGTTTCACGATACTTGGACGCAGTAATATACACACTCAGTTTAATAGTCAGTATATATATTTTCAATTTAAGTTTAACAGGTATGTCCCTCTACAATGGAGTTCGAGTATAGGTTCGAGTATGTATTTCGAGTACAGGGGTTCGAGTAGTTGGGTTTGAGTACATGGGGTTCAAGTAAAGAATTTGAGTGGAGAAGGTTCAAGTGGTATGAGTATCGGGTTGTACTGCTTTGAGTGGTTAGTGGTACCAGTTCGAGTGGTAAGTATTACCAGTTTGAGTGGTGAGGTTCGAGTGGTAAGTATTATCATTTCGAGTGGTGAGGTTCGAGTGATAAATGGTTCGAGAAGTAAGGTTCTAGTGGTAACGGTTTCAATAGTACTAGTTCGAGGGGTAAGGTTCGAGAGTACTAATTCGAAGGGTAAGGTTCGAGAGTAGTAATTCGAAGGGTAAGGTTCGAGAGTACTAATTCGAGGGGTAAGGTTCGAGAGTACTAATTCGAGTGGTAAGGTTCGAGAGTACTAATTCGAGGGGTAAGGTTCGAGAGTACTAATTCGAGTGGTAAGGTTCGAGAGTACTAATTCGAGGGGTAAAGTTCGAGTGGTGAAGATTTCAGTAGGTTCGAGGGGTGAAGATTTCAGTAGGTTCGAGGGCTGAAATTTTCAGTGGGTTCGAGAGGTAAAGTATTCAGTAGGTTCGTGAGTGAAGTTTTCAGTGGGTTCCAGAGGTAAAGGTTTCAGTACGTTCGAGAGGTGAAGTTTTCAGTAGGTTCAAGAGGTGAAGTTTTCAGTGGGTTCGAGAGGTGAAAGTTTTCAGTGGGTTCGAGAGGTGAAGTTTTCTATAGGTTCGAGAGGTGAAGTTTTCTGTAGGTTTGAGAGGTGAAGGTTTCAGTAGGTTCTTGAGGTATATTTTCAGTAGGGGCTCGAGATGTACTGTTCAGCAGGGGTTTGAGAGGTAAAAGTTTAGCAGGGGCTCAAGAGGTACTGTTTAGCAGGGGATTCGAGATGTTACTTTTTAACAGGGGTTCGAGAGGTAAAGCTCTCTAGGAAGCCTGTAAACATATAAGATAATAATATATATATTTATTTTACTTCAATTCATGCGAAGGCAATGCAAATACTCACTTTGGTTAGATTTGGCCTTGGGCAACTTCCGCCTTCTGCTTTACCACTGCTCACCACTATTCTTTGGCAAGAATTTTTCTTAAGGTTATGTGAGAAGGTAAGAACTGGGGATCTAGTATTTATACTAGATAAAAACATAGGTTCTGACATCTACCTACTTGAAATTTTATCCTGTAACTTTACATCCACTTGCCAAAAAATTACTTTGGATGAATTTCTCACGCCCGCCGTCCGTTTCCTTCTTTCCAGTAATTTCCTTTGCCAAAATTACTTTGGATAAAATTCTTTACGTCCGCCATTTCTTCTTCCATATAATTTCACTTGCAAAAATTCTTTACTTCCCCACCGTCCATTTCTTCTTCTCCTTAATTTCTTTTACTTGTTTGTTCATTTATTTATTTATTTTATATATATGTATTACCAGCTTCCTCGTCACGATAATTTCTTTCATTTGTTTATTCATTTGCTTATTTATTTATTACTTACTTATATCTTATTACTATTATTATATGTATATATATACATATAAAATATATGTATATATATACATATAAAATATAAAATATATGTATATATATTTTTTAGTTTTTATTTTTTTTTATTAGTATTAGTATTATTATTATTATTTTGATAACATTAACTTTTAGCTCTTAACTATAATTAGTCAATATATGTATAGTGACAATATACCAGCTATAAACGACTATATTCTCAACGGTATTATATTGGTTATAAACGGCTATATTTTATAATATATACATATATATATATATATATATATATATACAAAATTATCCAATATTTCAAAACTACATTTCCTCTTCTATCTCATATCCTGCTTACCATATCTGCACTCAATTTGCTGCTAACATGTCGAGACTAATGTCAGTCTTTATTTTCGTAATTATCGTTGTACTACATGTTAGTATTCTCACTGGAGATCTTACTCCGGAAGAATTTTGTTACTCTTCGGTAATGATTGGATTCATTTATTACCTTTTATTTTTCACAATCCTTATAGATTTTTGTATTTCTAATTACATTTAATAAATTATTTTATTTCCCTATTATACAGTGACATCAATAAATTGTTAGTTTTGTAGACAAGGTTCAACCATTACGGTCAGGGTTTTCACAATCTCCCCTCCTTAATGAACTCGTCTCTGAAATTCCCATTTCCCGTGAACAACTCTGGGTAAGTATCCCTCATGTCTGCTTCCAACTCCTGCTTCATCGACCTTATGATTTCTCCATAATGCCAAAACCATAGGAATCTCTCTAGTTCACAATGTCTTTATTTTCCGATCCAATATTTTTACGAGATTTTCCTCATACATTAGTTTTTCATTCACTTGTAAGTCTTCATAGTTTAGCACGTGTTCGGGATCAGGGTGGCATTTCTTCAGAAGTGACACATGGAAAACATCATGTAATTTCCCCCAACTGGCTAGGTAGGTTAAGTAGGTTAAGTTGATACGCAACTGGCCCGACTCGTAGTATGACTTCGAAAGGGCCAATGTACCTAGGGCTCAGTTTTCCTTTCTTGCTATGCCGGACGAGACCCTTGTGAGGGGTTACCTTCAAGAACACCTGGTCACCTACTCCAAACACAAAATCCCTCCTCCGATGATCCGCGTAACTCTTCTATCGACTTTGAGCTTTCTGTAAGCGCTGCTTTATCAGTTTGACCTTATCCATGGGTTCCTCAACCCAAGGTTTACTGGTAACTGGAAAAGTTTTTTTCTCTCCCACTTCATCCCAAAAGAGGGGTGTTCGACACTTTCTACCATAGAGTACTTCATATGGAGCCATACCAATGGATGAATGGTAACTGTTGTTATAAGTGAATTCTACCAAAGGTAAATGAGTGTCTCAACTTCCCACGAAATCTATAACACAGCTTCGGAGCATGTCCTCCAAAGTTTGAATTGTTCTCTCTGACTGCCCGTCTGTTTATGGGTGGGCACTCGTACTAAAGTTCAATTTGGTCCCTAATGCGGCTTGCAGTTGCCTCCAGAAATGGGAAATGAATCTTGGGTCCCTATCGGACACGATAGTTATCGGCACCCCATGCAATCTTACGATTTCCCGGATGTATAGGACAGTCAGTCTTTCCAAGGAGTATTTAACGTTGATCGGTAGGAAGTGAGCCAACTTGGTCAACCTATCAACCACCACCCATGTTGCGTCGAAATTCTTCGGTGTTTGAGGTAGTCCTGTCACAAATTCCATCGTGATGTGATCTCATTTCCACTTGGGAATTTCCAACGGTTGTAACAACCCTGATGGTTTCTGATGTTCGGCCTTAACCTGTTGGCACACCAAAAAACGTGCCACGTATTCCGGTATGTCCCTCCTCATATTATCCCAATAGTACCGTTGTTTCAGGTCTCGGTACATTTTGGTCCCTCCTGGGTGCACCGTATACTTGGATCGGTGAGCTTTCTCCAACACTCTTTAGGTGATTGCTGAATTTCGGGGTAGCCAAAACCTACCTCTACAAGTCAGCACTCCTTCACTGTCTACTTCAAAATCCGGTAACTTCCCTTCAGCGATAAGCTTTTTCTTCTTTACCAATGATTCATCAGACTCTTGAGTCTTCTTAATCTCTGTGGGTAACCCAGCTTGTACCCTTAGATTGAAGAATACAAGTCGGTCAGGTTTAATCTCACATTCTCAATTCTCTGCATGCGATAACATTGTGTCTCCTTTATCCAAATATGCGCCAAATTCACCTTTCGGCTTAGTTCGTCTGCCACTACATTTGCCTTGCTAGGATGATAGTTGATCACACAGTCATAATCCCCCAAAAACTCCATCCACCAACGTTGGCGCATATGCAGGTCCTTTTGGGAGAATAGGTACTTCGGGTTCTTATGATCTGACATTACTTCAAATGTGACTCCATATAAGTGATGTCACCATTTCGTTAAAGCAAACACCACTGCAGTTAGTTCTAGGTCATGGGTGGGGTAATTCTTTTCATAAGGTTTCAACTTCCTGGATGCATAAGCAATCACGTGGCCCCTTTGTATCAATACGCATACTAGACCCTATCCTGAAGCACCGGTATACAATATCAATCCATCATTTCCGTCAGGTAGGGCAAGTGGGGCAGAGGTCAGGCGCTTCTTCAATTCCTGAAAACTGGATTCAGTCTTCTCATTCCATTCGTACTTAACTCCTTTCTAAGTTAAGCAGAATAAAGGGGATGCAAGTTTAGAGATGTCTTTAATGAAATGCCTATAATACCCTGCCAGTCCAAGAAAACTTTGAAATTTTGTACTATTGTTTGGCATCCTCCAGTTTAGAATTGTCTCGAATTTAGATGGATCCACAGATATTCCTTCCTTGCTAATCACGTGCCCCAAAAAGTTCACTTGGTTTAGCCAGAATTCACATTTGCTAAACTTGGCATACAACTTGTGCTCCTTAAGCATTTGTAATACTTTCCTTAGATGTCATTCATGCTCCTACTGAGATTTGGAATAGATCAGGATGTCATCGATGAAGATGAAAGCAAACTCGTCTAAGTATGGCCAAAATACTCGATGCATGAGGTCCATAAAAGCAGCTGGTGCATTGGTCACCCCAAATGGCATTACTAAGAATTCATAATGACAATATCGAGTATTGAAAGTTGTCTTGGGTATGTCCTCCCCCTTCACTTGCAACTGGTAGTACCCTTGTCGTAAATCCAATTTGAAAAATATAACTGCTCCTTGGAGTTGATCGAACAACACCTCGATAATGGGAAGGGGGTATTTATTCTTAATCGTCACATTTTTTAAGCCTCGATAATCGATACACATCCGAAGAGAGCCATCCTTCTTTTTAACAAACAATACTGGGGCTCCCCAGGGAGAGGTACTCGGTGGAATGAATCCTCGAGCTAACAAGTCTTCAAGTTGTAGCTTTAACTCCTGTAGCTCTAACGGTGCCATACGATAAGGGTTTTGAGAAATAGATACGACCCCGGGTACCATATCAATGGTAAACTCGGTCTCCCTTTCAGGAGTTAAACTTACTAGTTCCTCTGGAAATACCTAGGGAAGTCTTGGAACACAGTTATATCTTCTCCTTTTAACTGGTCCACTGGCTTATTCAAGATATAAGCCAATATTCCAGACGCTCATTTGCAAATCATTCATCGAGCCTTGACTCCAGCAACTATTAATGAGGAGAATTTTTTCCTTCCCATATCCACTTCAATTGGAGGTTCCCCAGGTCGACACAGCTTAACTTCCTTCGTATGATAATTTAATTGGGAGTGATTTTTAGCAAACCAATCCATTCCAAGTATTACCTCATAGCCCTTCAAGGGTTGAGCAATTAGGTCTATGGGTAATTCCCCACGCCTCACACTTACCCTACAGTTTCTACATACTCATCCAGTTAGGATTTTAGCATTGATTGTGGGAGTGCTAACTTTCAACTTATAGGGTAAGCTCTCTATCATATCTTCCACATTTTCAAGAAAGGAATAACTAGCAAAAGAATGAGAGGCACCAGGATCTATCAAAACTTTAGCTAGTTTACCCAAAATAGAGAGGGTGCCTTCAATGACCTCAGTCGAAATTGGGGCTTCATTATCTTCCATCGCATAAAGACGAGCTTGAACCCTTGGTTGGATTCCCCCACTCACTCCTCCTTTCTGAGCCGGTTTGGCGACTGACGGGTGAGACCCCACAGTTTGAGACGAGTGACTTGGCGGAGCTAGCAAGCATTATGATATTCTATGTTCAGAACTTCCACACCTTAGACACTTGTTTTCCCTCCTCTAGCAATCCTTCTCATCATGGTTTCCCTTTCCACAGCGCGTGCAATGAACCTGAGTCGTTCCTCTCGAAACGATGCTCAAGCTCTTCAACATAGCCGAGGGTCGGGATATATCTCTCCTAGGGACTTTGTTTTTCTCAAAGTTTACTCCATGTGGGCCTGGAGTGTATATCGACTGGGACTTCACACTTGTTCTTCTCGATTGGTGCATAGCTCATAAATAAATTTTGGTTTCCTCCACTCTGTAAGCGGATTCGATGGTTGCGGCATAACTGTTCTGATAAGTTGGGGCTAGGGCATCCTTCAATTCCAGCCTTAACCCTTGGACAAACCTCCCCTTGCGTTCCTCATCAGTTGAGACTATCTTCTCTGCAAATTCAAAGAGTCAGGAAAAATTTTCCTCATACTCCGTTACACTTATTAGGCCTTGTTTCAAGTTTATGAAATCTGCTTCTTTCCTTTCAATAACTAGAGGTGGAATGAACTTCTTCTTAAACTCCTTTTCGAAATTTTCCCAAGTCCTGGGAGTTTCCTCCATGTCTCACTTCCTTTGTACTATGTTCCACCAATCTAGTGCGGTGCCTTCTAATTGGAATATGGCAAAACTCACCTTCCATTCATATGCATATCCTAGGGCTCGAAAAGTCCGAGTCATTGTTTTGATCCAATTTTTGGTGACTTCATCATCTGGGTTGCCATTGAACTTGAGTGGATGAAACTTTTGGAATCGTTCCAAGGCCACGTCCTCTGTCTCTGGCCTATGACTTCGATCCCTAACAGGATATCAAGCTTGATTGTCTCTCTCTATCAAATGACTTAAAAGTTTGGTAACTTGACTCGCGTACAATTCTATTGCAGCGGTTTGGGGATTCTGTCCCGCGGGCGAGTTTGAGCTTTCTCCATGTTCTCTTTCCATTGTCCTATATGTTAAATAAATTAGTTCCATGGATTATACGAATCCTTATTTAGTCATTTAGCCAAAAGAATATAATTCACAAAATATTTATATTATCATCATCTTAAAACAGCTTCAGCCACACTTCACTACAGCATGATAGTTTTGACGTCCTCCAACGTCGAAAACTGGGATTTATTCTAGTTTATTACTTATTCACATTATCCTAACCGACTCTTGAATTTTTGGTGGAGACACCTCCTTCTCCTCGCTCGGCCCCAGGGTACGCGTGGTCCATCATATCATCCCGCAATGTGGTGAGAGCGTGCTCCATTATTCCCCGAGTCTGTCTAATATGCCTCCAATATGATTCAGTTGGCTGTCGGCGATAGGTGATCAGACCTCCTTGTAGTTCTTGGGCATTTTCCATGACTAAGCCTATTCCTTAAACGACTTCTTGCCGTTCCACAACCCAATGTCCAAGCTCCCTGCTTCTCTGGTTCTTCAGTCGATTGTTTTTGGTGCCTACTGTATTCGCCCTTGTCTCCTCTGCGTTGTGCATGCAGACATTGCTCCCATATTGCATCCTTCATTAACGGTTCATGGGTCTCGAGGCTATGGTTAATCAATTTAGCCCGTTCCATGACCAAAGCGTGTATGACCCAATTTGGGTAGGCATGAGTTTCTACCCACTGCGAATTGTCGATGATTTTTTGTCCAAGAAATGTATGCCTCCAGAAAAGCTCCCGTATGCCTTTTTTACTTCAATGGTTTCTTTGAAAGCATTACTTGCGATTTATATATTATCATCCATCTATTGAAATAACAAACTTGTTAGTTTGATAGTTTGGGACTCAACCGGTCTTACTTATTCTACAATTTATTTAGTTTCCTCTAAAATCTTATATTTAAGATACGTATGGGTTTGCCTTTACTTGATTTGAGAATCCTCTGATAATGCTCTGATACCACATATGTAACACCCCAAACCCAACACACAGGGTCGAGTTGGGTTTGGTCGTGCTACAGAAAATGGTAACAGTAATAAGCAGATAAATTATATGCGGAAGCAATTTAGACCATTCAAATCCTAAATTACTATTACAGTGAAAGTATTAGTGTAAGTGTTAAATGAAAGTTTCACCTAACTATTACAGATTCAAAATTCATGTTAAGGTTCATCCAGGATCTCTCCCAAAATAAGTAAAGACATCAAAGTGTTTTTCTCTTACAGTTCTTCTTCACCTGAAAAAGGTTGTTTAACTAGGGTAAGCTCCTTTCTTAGTGAGGTTTAATCGCCAGTACTTACCCAGTTAAGTTTTAGTGATCACAGAATATCAAATAACAAATAGCCACATATATCCTAGCACATAGTAAAAGGATACAGGTGGTTAGTGCCAAGTTGTCGTCAAGTGCCTATGTGGAAATTCTGACTAACATACATGGCACAACCTTTCAGTAGTGCCCGAAGGCTATCAGTTCAAAATTCAGTCTCGACAACCACGCCCAATCAGATGTTCAGTTACGAGCTCGTATCAGTACAGTACAGTGGGTAATGCTAGGATACCAAAAACTCCACGAGTAGCAGGTCTAATCGGATGGTCCAGTTAATACTATTTCCCGCCGACTTCGACCGAACTACAATCGTGTCGGGGCCCCAAAATCAGAGACATGTAATCAGGTAGCAGATAATTCACATTTGACACGGCAAGATAAAGTACAAGCCGGTCATCCACATAACATATCATAACAGTATATGATTCAAGTTTGACACGGTAAGATGAAGTACAAGCCGGTCATTCACAGAAAAATATTGGAGCAGTTCATAACTCAATTTCACGATAATTTGACACAGTAATATACACACTCAGTTTAACAGCCAATATATATTTTTTCAATTTAATTTTAACAGGTATGTCCCTCTACAATGGAGTTCGAGTATAGGGTCGAGTATGTATTTCGAGTACAGGGGTTCGAGTAGTTGGGTTTGAGTACATGGGATTCAAGTAAAGAATTCGAGTGGAGAAGGTTTAAGTGGTATGGGTATCGGGCTGTACTGGTTTGAGTGGTTAGTAGTACCAGTTCTAGTGGTGAGGTTCGAGTGGTAAGTATTACTAGTTTGAGTGGTGAGGTTTGAGTGGTAAGTATTATCATTTCGAGTGGTGAGGTTTGAGTGGTAAGTGGTTCGAGAGGTAAGGTTTTAGTGGTAACAATTTCAGTAGTACTAGTTCGAGGGGTAAGGATCGAGAGTACTAATTCGAGGGGTAAGGTTCGAGTGGTGAAGATTTCAGTAGGTTCGAGGGGTGAAGTTTTCAGTGGGTTCGAGAGGCAAAGTATTCAGTAGGTTCGAGGGTGAAGTTTCAGTGGGTTCGATAGGTAAAGGTTTCAGTAGGTTCGAGAGGTAAAGTTTTCAGTGGGTTCGAGAGGTGAAAGTTTTCAGTGGGTTCGAGAGGTGAAGTTTTCTGTAGGTTTGAGAGGTGAAGGTTTCAGTAGGTTCTTGAGGCAGATTTTCAGTAAGGGCTCGAGAGGTACTGTTCAACGGGGGTTCGAGAGGTAAAAGTTTAGCAGGGGATCAAGAGGTACTGTTTAGCAGGGGTTCGAGATGTTACTTTTTAACAGGGGTTCGAGAGGTAAAGCTCTTTGGGCAGCCTGTACACATATAAGATAATTTATTTATTTATTTATTTTACTTCAATTCATGCGAAGGCAATGCAAACACTCACTTTGGTTAGATTTGGGCTTGGGCAACTTCCATCTCCTGCTTTACCACTGCTCACCACTATTCTTTGGTAAGAATTTTTCTTAAGGTTGTCTGAGAAGGTAAGAACAGGGGATCTAGTATTTATACTAGATAAAAACATAGGTTCTGACACTTACCTACCTGAAATTTTATCCTGTAACTCTACGTCCACTTGCCAAAAAATTACTTTGGATGAAATTCTCACGTCCGCCGTCTGTTTTCTTCTTTCCAGTAATTCTCTTTGCCATAATTACTTTGGATAAAATTCTTTACGTCCACCGTTTCTTCTTCCCAGTAATTTCCCTTGCAAAAATTCTTTACTTCCCCGCCGTCCATTTCTTCTTCTCCTTAATTTCCTTTACTTGTTCATTCACTTACTTATTTATTTATTTATTATGTATATATGTATCACCAGCTTCCTTGTCACGGTAATTTCTTGCATTTGTTTATTCATTTACTTATTTATTTATTACTTATTTCTTATTGCTATTATTATATGTGTATATATATATATATCTTTTTAAAATTATGTTTTTTGATAACATTAACTCTTAGCTTTTAACTATAATTGGTCAATATATGTATAGTGGTAGTATACCTACTATAAACGACTATATTCCCAACGGTATTATATCGATTATAAATGGCTATATTTTATAGTGTATATATATACGAAATTATCCAATATTTCAAAACTACATTTCCTGTTCTATCTCATATCCTTCTTACCATATCTGCACTCAATTTGCTGCTAACATGTCGAGACTAATGTCAATCTTTGTTGCCGTAATTATCGTTGTACTACATGTTAGTATTCTCACTGGAGATCTTACTCCGGAAGAATTTTGTTACTCATCGATAATGATTGGATTCATTTATTACCTTTTATTTTTCACAATCCTCATGAATTTTTGTATTTCTAATTACATTTAATAAATTATTTTATGTCCCTATTATACAGTGACATCAATAAATTGTTAGTTTTGTAGACAAGGTTCAACCATTACGGTTGGGGTTTTCACATTTTGTGCTTTCTTGTGTGATTAATGCATGATGTAGACTAGGATGATCAACTAGTTGATGATTGTGGGTTGATTATTTGCTAGGTTTTTTGTCAAACCCGGAAGACCTTGACTTTTGTCCATGTGATTATTTTTGGTCAATGCTAGGTTATAATTAGGAGTGACAACTAATAATGATTGTTGATTGATGAAATTATTTAGGCTTAGGATGAATTTGAATGGGTTTGATTAATTATCAATGTGGCTCACTAATAACAGTCAGTATGAAGGTCGATCCTCGTAGTCATTATTAGTTGATATACTTGCGCTATCTATGGGTTTCTCGCTTGTAAGACAATGTGGCAGTTGTGTTGGGTCTCCATGTGTATTATTATCCTCGGGGAAGTCTATAATGCCGATCGTCTAGATTGACCCGGGGGTAAGGGCTATTATATGACGCCGATCGCTCACTCTAACTATAACCGAGAAGCGGTAAGAAATATTTTCACTCGAAAGGCGTTGATAAGCTCTCCACAATATTTGGTTAATGCATAAAACTAGGATAATTAATCGATGGTCAAAGGATGACTAGAAATGTAAATCAATTGCGCTCAAAACATTTCTAGGTCTTTTGGATAGTTGTTTTCACATTATTTAGTATACATTTCTAGGTCTTTTGGAGGCAACCCGGTTGCTTCAATACTCACCCAGAATCAATCCGTATATAATGTATTATCTACTCTTTTGTTACAAGGCTTGGGGAACCTCTAATATATTCTCCCCCACCTTCGGGTGTTTTCATTAAAAAAAATTGCGCTCAAAACTCACTATAATCTTAGTTACTTCATTTGTGCTATTTGTGATCATATTTGCACCATTCTTTTTAATAGTAATTTAGTTTCTTAAAGTAGTCGTAATTTTTTCCAAAACCAAACCCCACTACAACTTGTTACCACACAGGTAGAGTGACTTCTTCGTGTGCTTTTTAACTACGCTTTGACACTCGATAAAATCCCTTTTTCCTCGTGGACGACCCCACTTACCACTAGCTACTATTTAGTAGTTAGCCATAATTTGAGAATATAAATACTATCTTTGATAGGAACGGCGATGGCCTCCCAAAGATGAATATAGGGAGAAAAACGAAAGGAGGAGGTAAGGAATTTAGAACGATGTCATTTTAGTGTAATAGAAAAGTAAAAAAATAATATAAATACCCTCGGTTGATAGAGAAAGCAAACAATCCTTATTATATTTTTTTTACGATAAAGTATTAAAGTATTTATAATTTAGATATAATTCATTTATAATAACTCTTAATAAGCAATAAATGTTGTATAAAAATTAATATCAATATTTAATTAGTGATTGAAAAATAATCTTTTATATGCAATCAGCTAATTTTATCAAACACTTTTTAATATAAGGTGTTTGGCTGCAAGAATCGAGAAAGAGGCAGATTGTAGCAAATGTTTAGTAGTTTCAGTGCATATTTAGCATTTGGTTTCTAAACAACAATTGTGATACGTTTTTAGAATGGGAAACAAGCTGCTAATGGAGGAATGGGCGATTAAAGGCAATTCTAGCGAATCAGAGAAGGCACGTTAGAACCGTCTTCTCTGCATCTGCCTTTGATCGATTTGGATCAAAGGCGGTTCAAACAACCACCTTTAATAGGTTTAAACAACCACCTTCCAAAAAAATAGCTGCCTCAAACCAAACCGATTGGTTTCCGGCACCTGGGAAAGCCCAGATCTGAAATCCTAGTGGAGATAAAAAACAATAGTAGAGTCTAGAAATCAAAAACAATAATGGATTTGAGGAATTTAGCGGCGATCTTGAAAGCCCAAAGGCATTCCTAACAGCAACATCAAAAACCTTAGCGAAGGAGTTGAAATGATGTTGGAACATCCAATGGAGGAGTTGGCATTCAAAACTTCATCATTAAGAAACAATCATGAAGAGGATAGAGATGATGTAAATGAAAACCTTGCTTTTATCACTAAAATTTTTTCAATGATGCTAAAGAAAGTGGTAAATAATAATTCTCAGGACATGTTTAATGGGAATAGATCACTGGTTCAAGACTTTGGAAATAATCATAGACTAGGGATGGAGCAAACCACTCAGTAATCCTCAAGAAATAAATATGGCGAATTGAGGCAGTCAGGAAGAATACAATGCAGAATGTGAAGGGTATGTACATATCCAGTCTGAATGTGCCAAAACTTGAAAGAAGCAAGGAAAATCATATGTACCCTCATGGAGTGAAGATGAAGAAGAGAAGAATCATGAAGAGGAATTGACCAGTAATTATATGGCTTTCGGAGTAAAACTTCAAGGAGGCTCAGAATATGGTACTGAATGTTTCAACATCAGACAAGAAAAGTGGATCAACATTCCAACATGGTCCAGGTTGTTGAAGAATGTTGTTCCAACACAGAGAAGAAGGAGAAAAACCTTTTAGCTGAAAAAGGAAGAGAGACGACATTCCTAGTGGGAAGACTTCCAAAGGAAATTGAGTTGTTGGAATCAAATTTGAGTTCAATAACAAAGATGGTTGAAGCTGCTAAGATGACTGTTAAAAGATTGAATTCTGGAAAAGCAAAATTGGATGACATTATCACCATGGGTTAAAGTTCTGGAAATCGACAAGGAATAGAGTACGAAAAACCATCTACCAGCACTGAAGTATTCAAAATAGAGGTTCAAGTTATGAGGAGGAAAATGGAAAAAACACGCCCACGAAAAGATTTAATGTGTGGTTACTGTACCTATCAAGGTTATTCAGAGGATCAGTGTTTTAATCTTCTCATAGATATTATGAATGGACGTCAGCCCACAGCATGTTCCAACATGGATCAAGTGCAATAGTCAAGGATGGCCAGAAAGGTATAAATCCCCAAAACATCTAAATTGTGCTTTGTTGCTCACACTTCCCTTATTGCACACCCTAGGGATTCTCGTGATTCTCGTGGACGTCGTCCCTTATTGCACACCCTTACTGCACACGCTAGCTTTGTTGCTCAAAATTTGTACGTCTTCCCTTATTGCACACCCTAGCTTTGTTGCTCAAAATTTGGGAGGTCGCCGCATGTACCTCTCAAAGTTATAATTTATAATCCCTTTATGCTTACTAAATAAAATTAAGTAGATAGTGGAAAATTGGGGTCATCCACGAAGGAAAGGGATTTTCTTAAGCGTTTAAACATGTAAGGTTTATATAGGCTAGAAGTTGATATATATAGATACATAAAAGCAAGTAAAAAGGGGGGTTTTGGTTGGTTGTGGTCCTAAGTTATGAAATTAAAAGACAAGATAACTAGAAAAGTTAAGTAACTATGTTAATCATCAAACAAACTAAGAAAAAGGGGAAAAACTACAAAAGACAAAGCCTTGGGCGCAATTAATATCCACTTCCGAACCTAATGTAGATCAGAACCATTCACTCATTCTATAACATTTGTTACCTATAGGGAATGCTAAAACTTCCCATTTGAAGATCAACATTCATTCCTTCTTAATAGTAATTTGCAAAGACAAACAACGACCATTTGCAAACCTCATTGATAATCACTCTAGGCAAACCACACCATAAAGGTATTTTATCAACGACATTATACACGAAGGACTATAGATTTGATAACAACAAGCCTTTACCAAAGACATAGCCATTTAACCAAACATGGCATTCATTAGGATAAACCTAGAACGAACCACATTCAAGATTCAACCTTGCATTGCATCTATAGGATAAATATGAGAACAATCCACATTAACATATTTATCTAGCAAGAATCACAACACATTATGCACAAGAAATTCTAATTCCATGTTCTTGGATTCTCATGTCAAAGAGTTAAGAAATTTGTAACTTTTCTAACACCCTAACACTTCAATCATACAAACACTTCATATACTCAAACAACCTATAGCATAAATGAAGTAAAACATCACATTTAAACACATGAATGCTAAATAACAAATGCTTCAAGAAAGAGTGAAATAGAGGTTCTTACTACATAGGTGTGGAAGCTTCAATCAATTACTCCCAAGTACAAAACTAAGCTAGATAATCAAAACCCATAGCATAGAACAAAGATCTACAAAGAAAGAAGAAGAAATGGAAGAAAATGGTGAAAAACTAGGGTTTTGGAGCCCCCAAGTTGGGCTTGGGAAAATGGGGAAGTAGGAGGGCTATTTATAGTCTAATTTGGTCAAGAAAAACCAAAAAATGCAGCAGGCTCCCCCCCCCCCCCCCGAGCGGAAATGGCATCGCCCGGGCGGCGGAGGTTTCAACCCAAAAATTCAGAAATAGCCACGCCCGGGCTTCTTGTTTTGCTTACCACGGGTGAACCGTTGATCCATTTTGGGATTTCTTGTAGTCGATTTTATAGTACTCAAGAATAAAAACCCAATGGTACCATTCTTGTAGGCTGATTCTTCTCGAATAAATTTAAGAACTTTGTCTAAACTTCCGAGTGACAATTCATCTGCTTCTTTGCCTTCCTTCTTCAACCCTTGTATCTTCTACCACGTTTTGGCACATGGCCTTCACTAAACCACTCCAAAGGGCTCACGAGACATCTAAAAATGAAGCTCACAAAATTGAATTTAGATGCTCGTAAGGACCAAAAATCCATTAGACTATACATAGGTTACAAAATGAAGGATTTGGCTATAAAAATCGAAAATGGTCATCTAAACCCCTTATCGTGTAAACCTATGTAAATATAGCAATATTACCACAAAAATATGACAAAAGTGATGTTAAATGCTTTGGAAAATACATGCATTTGACGTCTAATCAGTCACTATATCAAGGTCATTTAGAGGATCAGTGTTTTAAGCTTCTCATAAATATTATGAATGGATGTCAGCCCGCAGCATGTTCCAACATGGATCAAGTGCAATAGTCAAGGATGGCCAGAAAGGTATGAATCCCTAAAACATCTAAATTGTGCTTTGTTGCTCACACTTCCCTTATTGCACACGCACACTCTAGGGATTCTTTGTACTTTGATAGTGGATGTTCTCAATATATGACTGGATCACAAAAGTATCTAAAGAATTTAAAACCCTATAATGGTGAATTCTTTACATTTGGCGATGGAAAGAAAAGCAGGGTAGTTGGAATAGGTGAGCTGTCAATAAATAGATTTCCAAACTTTACAAGGGTTCCATTGGTGGAAGGTCTAAAGGCTAAGCTCCTAAGTATTAGCCAGTTGTGTGATGATAATATTATTGCGGAATTCCATAAGGAGAAGTGTATAGTGAAACATGGCAACAACAAAGTTCTTACTCGTATTCGATCATCAAACAAATGTTACTTGTTGGAACAAGAAGTGAACTGCTTGAGTGTTGAATATAATGAGTTAGATCGTACGGGTGACCATGTTCCAATATCAGATGATTTCTCAGATCAGGGGTATAATGATGTTGGAACATAAGCTAAGGTAGATCTTACAGATGAAGCTAGTGACTCTCATTACTTTAGCGGGCTGCAGTTAACATTTCGGCTCACAATGATGGATTTGGGCTGCTATTATCTTCATTTTTCAGCCTCACGACTCTCTCTCTCTCTCTCTCTTCCATTACTCTTATTAGAATTTCTCCCTTCAAAAACCCTAGTTTTTCTTCATCTTTTCTTAGTTTTTGCATCTCTTTCATGAACTCTTGTAGATTTGTTGTGGGTTTTCATAATCTAGGCTAAATATACTCTTGGGAGCAATTGGTAAGCATTTCTAGTATGAATTTGTGAGATTTGGTTTATCATATTTTATGCTTTGATTATCAAGTATATTTTGTGCTTTCTTGTGTAATTAATGCATGATTTAGACTAGGATATCAACTAGTTGATGATTGTGAGTTGATTATTTGCTAGGTTTTTGGTCAAACCCGGAATACTTTGACTTTTGTCAATGTGATTTGTTTTTGTTCTGTGCTAGGTTTTAATTACGAGTGACAACTAATAATGATTGTTGATTGATGAAATTTTTTAGGATTAGGATGAATTTGAAAGGGTTTGACTAATTATCAATGTGGCTCACTAATAACGATTAGTATGAAGACTGATCCTCGTAGTCGTTATTAGTGGATATACTTGTGCTATCTATGTGTTTCTCGCTTGTAGGAAAATGTGGTAGTTATGTTGGGCCTCCATGTGTATTGTTTTCCTCAGGGAAGTCTATGGCCTGGGGGTAAGGTTTATTGTGTAGCACTGATCGCTCACTCTAACTATAGCCGATGATCGGTAAGAAATATCTTCACTCGAAAGGTATTAATAAGTTCTCCACAATATGTGGTTAATGCATAAAACTATGATAATTAATCAATGATCAAAGGATGACCAGAAATATAAACCAATTGCGCCCAAAACTCGCTATAATCTTAGTTACGTCATTTGTGCTATTTGTGATCATATTTGCATCGTTCTTTTAATAGTTTGTTAATTTAGTTGCTTAAAGTAGTCGTAGGGTTTTCCAAAACACACAACCCCCCCCCCCAAATTTTAACTTTTAGGAGTATATTTATTGCGATACATTTAAAAAAATTCAAAATTATAAAATTTCGTTGCAATAAATAAAACAAACATTAGAGCACCTAATTAGTTGCATCAATTAAATATAAAATAACTTTGTATAACGGTTAGTCGATTTAAAATAAAAATTTGTGATTATTTTCATTCAATCCGAAATTTTGATCTTCTTTTGAAATGAATTTCATAATTTTGTTCTTATATGATTCAATATTTGCGAGCTCTTATTGTGTTTTGGATTTTTGCTTACTAATCCTACATTTTTCAAATGTGTTCCTTTTATACCATCAACTTTTTTGTTTTGGAAAATCTTTTATACCATAAACTAATACAAACAATTATGTCCTCGTCTACAGCCGCCACACCTTATTCCTCCCTTCCCAAAAACTCTAATATTTTTTTTTTCTTCATCTTCCCATCCTAGGAGAAGGGGAAACACCAATTTTATTATTAATATTTTTTTAAATATTTGCATTATTAAATAAGTATGGATTTATTTTTATACATTAGTGTTATTCTTCGACCATATATATAAGATTGTAGTGTTTAAGATTATCATTCAATTTTAATTGTTCATGTCGATGTATTTTATCCAGTCTAGATGTACAGATCGTGTGCTCATGATTTTGTTTTATTTCTCTGTTAGAAGTCATGTTATCGATCTGTGTTTTACAATGTGTTTACAGTTTGGACAACATAGATTGTGCTTTGGATCAAGTGTGTAAAGTACAGATTTGTTAATTGGCAATTTGTGGTAATTGTGCAAATATGGTATTATTGAATTGCAACATCAAAGAAAGAATTTTGGTGAAATAAGGAAAGGTTAAACACTGAATTCGAGAAATGTACATCTCGTCCAAATTGTATTTGAGTTAGAGAATATATCAGTTCCTATATCTATGGGATTTAATTAATGTTATAGAATTGGAATATTCAGTTATGGTTAAAATATGGATGAGATATTATAGTTATTCTAATTCCTTACTTAAAAGGATTAGATTTGGTAATTCTTATCTCCAAGAAATTTGATTGTAATTAAAATATTATGTGGAGAAGGAATTATGTTTGCAAAAGACTTCATGCGTTCAAAACGGCCCATGTTGGAACATATGGAAAGTTGGGATTTAGAAGTGCTATCCGCATGAAGAATATTGCGTGGATATTATGGAAGTTTGGAGATTTCGTAATATATGATTGTGCGTGTGATTGAATCATATTGGGTTTATGGAAAAATCCCTACAAATATGGAATTGGATTTATGGAATATTATGGGATGATTGAGATAAGGAATATCCCTTTATTTATAGGATTTGGATATGCTTTAGAAGTGGATTTTTGAAACAGAATCTTGTGAAGATAAATGTGAATAATTCCAATCTGCTCATGGTATATATTGATAGATAACACGATTGTGCACTCACGAATTAATTGAAGAAAAATCTGCATCCGGATTTTTATCTTTCGAGAGGTACTACTGAGTCATTCGTCTGTGTTCCAATATGAACTTAAACTGTTGGTCAAGTTCAAAAAATCATATACCTTAATTCATTGGGAGAAGAAGATACAGCGTTGATAAGTTTCGAGGTCAGAGGGAGTATGATCAAGGCGGATCGGTAGCAAGGGGAGCTTACTGGATTCACATGTTATAATTAGATAATATAAGTATATTGTATGGTGTACTTTGGACTGTATCTTTCTTATTAGTGGATTCATTCTGAATGGACCAGGTCCCGCAGATATAGGTGGATTTCACCAAACTGCGTAACCAAGTCTCGTGTGTTCATGTTTTATTTTATTGCATACTTGGTTAGATAGACTGTGTTGGAACACAATAGTAATTATGGAATTAATTATGTAAAACCAAATTTCAAAGTTGTATTACAATGGTTGAACATCCTTGTTTGGCATAGTGATATTGATGTGTGATACACTTCTCTCTGCCATTCACAAGGATGGTGGAAGATTGAAAGCCCCTTACAAAGTAGTAGAAGATAGATTGAAGAAGGAAGCCAAAGTAGCGAGGGAAGAATAATCTGGGTTTTTTTAGACAATTTCTGAGAATTATCCAAGATGACTGGGTGTCAATAGGTGGCACCATTGGATTCTTCTTCTCGAGCACTATAAAATTGACTACAAGAACTCCCAAAACGGAGTTCTTCTTCTCTCTTCCATTACTCTTATTCGAATTTCTCCCTTCAATAACCCTAGTTTTTCTTCATCTTTTCTTAGTTTTTGCATCTCTTTCACAAACTCTTGTAGATTTGTTGTGGGTTTTCATAATCTAGGCTAAATATACTCTTGGGAGCAATTGGTAAGCATTTCTAGTATGAATTTGTGAGATTTGGTTTATCCTATTTTATGTTTTGATTATCAAGTATATTTTGTGCTTTCTTGTGTGATTAATGCATGATTTAAACTAGGATGATCAACTAGTTGATGATTGTGGGTTAATTATTCGCTAGGTTTTTGGCCAAACCCAAAATACTTTGACTTTTGTCAATGTGATTATTTTTGGTCAATGCTAGGTTATAATTAGGAGTGACAACTAATAATAATTGTTGATTGATGAAACTGTTTAGGCTTAGGATGAATTTGAATGGGTTTGACTAATTATCAATGTGGCTCACTAATAACGATTAGTATGAAGGCCGATCCTCATATTCATTATTAGTGGATATACTTGTGATATCTATGTGTTTCTATCTTGTAGGACAATGTGATAGTTGTGTTGGGTCTCCATGTGTATTTTTATCCTCGGGGAAGTCTATGACGCTGATCTTCTAGAGTGACCCGGGGTAAGGGTTATTGTGTGGCACTGATCGCTCACTCTAACTACAATTGGGGAGCGGTAAGAAATATCTTCACTCGAAAGGTATTGATAAGTTCTCCAAAATATGTGGTCAATGCATAAAACTAGGATAATTAATCCATGATCAAAGGATGACCATAAATGTAAACCAATTGCTCCCAAAACTCGCTATAATCTTAGTTATGTTATTTGTGCTATTTGTGATCATATTTGCATCGTTCTTTTAATAGTTTGTTAATTTAGTTGCTTAAAGTAGTCATAGTGCTTTCCAAAACCTACCCCCCCAACTTGTTACCACACACGTAGAGTGACTTCTTCGTGTACTTTTTAACTGCGGTATAACACTCGATAAAACCCCTTTTCCTCGTGGATGACCCCACTTACCACTAACTACTATTTATTTAGTAGTTAGCCATAATTTGGGTATATAAATACAATCTTTGAGACGCACGGCGATGGCCTCCCAACGATAAATATAGGGAGAAAAATGAAGGGATGAGGTAAGGAAGTTAGAACGATGTCATTTTAGTTTATTAGGGAAGTCAAAATATAACATAAATACCCTCGATTGATAGAGAAGGCAAACAATCCTTATTATATTGTGTTTTACAATAAAGTGTTTAGAATTTATTTATAATTCATTTATAATAACTCTTAATAAGCAATAAATGATATATAAAAATTAACATCAATATTTTATTAGTAATTGAATAATAAAATATACTCATATTATTTTATTAGATTGATCAAAAGACGGTGAGGGGTACTTGAGGTGAAAGGGAAAGTAAAATAGGGTTTCAAAAATCAGCTAAGTATGGGTATGAGTTCGGCATATATTAGTCAAAAAATGAGCCCATTAAAGGCAGTTCTAAATGTAGAATCACCTTTAAAATAAAAGGATGAGCTAGGCTAGCACTTCTAAACTCGGCAGTGCTGCCTGATCACCATTAAAGGCGGTTCAAATGTGTAAAGTACAGATTTGTTAATTGGCAATTTGTGGTAATTATGCAAATATGGTATTATTGAGTTGTAGCATCAAAGAAAGAATTTCGGTGAAATAAAGAAAGGTTGAAGACTGAATTCGAGAAGTGTACGTCTCGTCCAAATTGTATTTGAGTTGGAGAATATATCAGTTCCTATATCTGTGGGATTGGATTAATATTATGGAATTGGAATATTCAGTTATGGTTAAGATAGGGATGAGATATTATAATTATTATAATTTCTTACTTAAAGGGATTAGATTTGGTAATTCTTATCTCCAAGAAATTTGATTGTAACCAGAATATTATGTGGAGAAGGAATTACATTTGCACGGGACTTCATGCATACAAAATGGCTCATGTTGGAACATATAAAAAGCTGGGATTTAGAGGTGCAATCCGCATAAAAATTTTTACGTGGATATTATGGAAGTTTAGAGATTTCTTAGCATATGATAGTGCGTGTGATTGAAGCATATTAGGTTTATGGAAAAATCACTACAAATATGGAATTGGATTCATGGAATATTATGGTATGATTTAAATAAGGAAAATCCCTTTATTTAAGAGATTTAGATATGCTTGAGAAGTAGATTTTGGAAATGGAATCTTGTGAAGACAAATGTGAAAATTTCCAATCTGCTCATGGTATATATTGACAGATAACACAGTTGTGCACTCATGGATTAATTGAAGAAAAATCTGCATCCAGATGTTATCTATCGAGAGGTACTACTGAGTCATTCGTCTATGTTTCAACATGAACTTAAACTATTGATTAAGTTCAGAATCATATACCTTAATTCCTCGGAAGGAGGAGATCCAGCGTCGACAAGTTTTGAGGTCAGAGGGAGTATGATGAAGGTGGATCAGTAGCAAGGGGAGCTTGCTGGATTCACGTGTTATAATTAGATAAGATAAGTATATTGTATGGTGTACTCTGGACTGTATCTTTCTGATTAGTGGATTCATTCTCAACTGGGCCAGGCCTTGCAGATGTAGGTGGATTTCACCAAACTGCGTAATCAAGTCTAGTGTGTTCATGCTTTATTTTATTGCATACTTGGCTAGATAGGATATGTTGTAACACTCAATTATTGAATTAATTAGGTAAAACCAAATTTCAATTGGTATCAGAGCTAAGTCACTTGTTTTACATTAGTTTTGACAAGGAAAGTGTGATCCGGTTTACCAATGGTGACTAGAGAAGGAACTTCTGTGTCTTAGCCACCACTGCTGGAAGGAACGAATTACAACTACTGGAAGGCTTGCATACGGGTGTTCATAAATTCACTAGATGAATTGGCTTGGCACTATGTTGAAACAGAAAGGAAACCCCCAGTTGTTGGAAGTACTGAAGGAGGAGAATCTAGTTCTAAAGAGCCAGCAATTAAGCCTAAAGAGTCGTGGACACCAGTTGAGAAAAGGGGTGGCTTGGCAAAATCCATAGCATTAAATGACATCTTTACTACAGTAGATAAAAATTAAATCAGACTCATCTCTACGTGTCATCAATCAAAGAAAGCATGAGATATCTTACAAATAGTACTTGAGGGGATAAGTCGTGTACGTGAATCAAAGCTACAAATGTTGGCCACAAAATTCAAAGAGCTAAAAATGGAAGAAGGTGAGACTATTGAATTATTCAATAGAAGAAGCTGGGGATGTGGCCAAAATGACTTTGGATGAGTTGATGGGATCACTACAAACCTATGAAATGACGTTGGAACATCCAACAAAGGAGTTGGCATTCAAAACTTCATCATTAAGAAACAATCATGAAGAGGATAGAGATTATGTAAATGAAGACCTTGCTTTTATCTCAAACTTTTCTTAGGGATGCTGAAGAAAGTAGTAAATAATAATTCTCAAGACAGGTTTAATGGGAATAGATCACAGGTTCAAGACTTTGGCAACAATCATGGACCAGAGATAGGGCAAACCACTCACCAATCCTTTAGAAATCAATATGATGAATTGAGGCAGCCAGGAACAATATAATGCAGAGAATGTGAAGAATATGGACATATCCAGCTTGAATGTGCCGACACTTGAAAGAAGCAAGGAAAATCATATGTACCCTCATTGAGTGAAGATGAAGAAGAGAAGAATCATGAAGGGGAATTGACCAGTAATTATATTGCTTTCGGAGTAAAACTTCAAGGAGGCTCAGAAAATGGTACTGAATGTTCCAACATCAGGCAAGAAAAAGTGGATCGACGTTCCAATATGGTTCAGGTTGCTAAAGAATGATGCCCCAACACAGAGAAAGGAGAGAAAAACATTTTAGCTGAAGAAGGAAGAGAGATGGCATCCCTAGTGGAATGACGTCAAAAGGAAATTGAGTTGTTGGAATCCCTAAAACCTCTAAATTGTTCTTTGTTGCTCACACTTCCCTTATTGCACACCCTAGGGATTCTTGGTACCTTGATAGTGGATGTTCTCAGTATATGACTTAATCACAAGAGTACCTAAAGAATATCAAACCCTATAATGGTTGATTCGTTACATTTGGCGTTGGAAAGAAATGCAGGGTAATTGAATAGGTGAGCTGTCAATAAAGGTATTTTCAACCTTTATTAGGGTTCTATTGGTGGAAGGTCTTAAGGATAATCTCCTAAGTATCAGCCAGCTGTGTGGTGATAATATGATAATGGAATTCCATAAGGAGAAGTGTACAGTGAAACATGGCAACAACAAAGTGCTTATTGGTATTCGGTCATTAGACAAATGTTACTTGTTGGAACAAGAAGTGAACTGCTTGAGTGTTGAATATAATGAGTTAGATCGTACGGGTGACCATGTTCAACATCGGATGATTTCTCAGATCAGGGACGTAATAATGTTGGAACATCATATGAGGTAGATCTTACAGATGAAGCTGATGACTCTCATAACTTTAGCGATGATGGAACACCGTCCTCCCCAAAACTCTCCCATGTTCCAACATTAGTGAAGGTTTAATCAAGCAGAAGAATGAATCAATTGATCCCCCAGGTTAATTATAGGGAACTTACTGGTCTACAATGTTTTATCTCCCTCGTTGAATTACAAAGAGGCTCTACTTGGTAAGTATTGGAGTGAGGCAATGCTAGAAGAACTTGGGTAATTCGAACGCAATGATAATAAAGCAAGGTTAGCTTCTCAGGACTACACTCAGGATGAAGAAGTTGATTTTGATGAAACATTCACACCAGATGCTAGGTTAGCATATATTCACATTCTCCTTGCTATGGCTCACGCTATGAATTTTACTCTTTGTCAAATAGTTATCGAGAGTGCTCTCCTAAATGGTGTGGTTAATGAGGAAGTATATCATCAACTCAAGAAGGTTTTGTATGGATCAAAACAAGAACCAAGGGTACAGTATAAGCGACTCACTACCTTTCCTATTCATAAAGGTTATCGCCGAGGGGGGGAAATCGCACATTACTTGTTTTTCGAGAATCATCAAATATATTTACTGCTCAAATCTATGTTGATGATATGATCTTTAGGTTTACTTCACCATCCTTGGTGCAAGATTTAGTGAATTTGATGCAGGCTGAAGTTGAGATGAGTATGGTGGGAGTATTAGTAAGATTTCAGGCTTATCATAAGGAATCTCACTTAAAAGCAGTCAAAAGGATAATTCGATATGTTAGTGGGACTTTTGAGTATGGGATTTGGCATTCTAAGAATACAGACTCTCATTGGTTGGTTATAGTGATTCTGATTGGGGCGACAATGCAGATGCTTGTAAAAGCACCAAATGTGGATGTTTCTTTATTGGTGGAAGTTGTTGTACACAATTATTATTTATGAAGCAAATGTTGAGTGATTATGGAATTAAAGAATGGGCTTCTAACAGTGTTATGGGACAACAAAAGAGTTATTGCGTCTAGTACAGCATTCTCGGACAAAGCTAATTGATCTAAGCCTTCATTTTATTCAAGAACTGGTTGAGAGGAAAGAAGTGATAGTTGACTATATTCCTACATCGAAAAATTTTAAGCCTTCATTGAACTAGTTGGACTTTGCAACTCTTGAGCTCCTCAGACAACATTTAGGTGTGTGTCGAATTTGAGGTATTTATTATTTTCTCAAGCTGTGTGATTTTGTATTTTTTGTATATACATTAGAAAAAAATTAAAAAGGATAAAAAGAAAAAAAATGGAGGCGTAGTAGGACGTGTTGGATGTTGGTGTTGAGGGAATTTTGGTGATTGATGAGATGAATAGGTCATAGAGATGACTCCTTCTTGTATTCCAGTTTAGGATGATGAGGAGTTAGAAAGTGGGTGAAGATGAGAGGTGTTATGTTCCAATATCAGAGGAAACGGGTGAAGCTGGGAGTTTCTATGTTCTAACATCAAGGACTATGTACCATCGTAAGTTGAGCAGATTCTTGAAGGCATTACTGATTAGACTGCAAAATCAGTAAAAGAAGAAGTACAACCACTAAGAAGAAGATTAAAGCAGAAGGAGGACATCATTCAAGGACAGCTCTGTCAACCAAGGATGCACTCAGTTCTTTATTCTTTGATGCAGATTGCCATGAGAGATATGATATTATAAGTCAGAGGAGGATTTTAGCTGAAGTGACAACTGATCTGGGTGAATATGAGAAGTATGAATTTACGGCCTACATGAACTATTTGGGTTTCAAAACTACTGCCTCAATCTACAAGGAGTACAACCGAGAGATTGGAGAAGAATTTTATAGGAGGCAACATCGATCCAGTTTCTGAGTGATACAACAGAGTTTACATCATAGGCAAGACAGTGAGGTTTTATGGAAGGCTGATCAATTAGTGACTTTGACTACTCACCCTCAAGGATTTAGAGATTGTTTATGCTGAGGACTTTGTAGTGAAGGACAATCAGATTCTGTCAGAAATTACTGGAGGATTTCAGCCTCAGTGGTCACCCAAGGGAATGCTACTACATCTAGCTTGACTATCAGGTATTTCTGCCTATTCCAGGTTGTTGTAAAATGTTGGATTCCCTCTTGAAATACTACAGCTCTTACTCAAGAAATGACCAAACAAGAGGATGATCTGCCATGGAATCATTGGGCTACAACTTCAGATGTTAATAAGAAGAAGGCCAAGTTTGTGGCCATAAATGAGAAGTTGAGAGCTCTAGTCATTTAGATGGTAGCTTCTGAGGCAGAAAAGGCCAGATTATATGAGGGACAGATAGCTGCCCCTGAAGAGGTTTGGAGGTTTTAGTATGGCCGTGTTCCAACATAGGCCAGATATTTGTTTCAGGGGGAGTTGAATCCATCGATATTTTTCTTTGATTTTCTGTGTCTATTGTATTTGGCATGTTTCTGGTCCCAAGGGAGAGATGTTTTGGATTTCTTGTATGACTTTATTAGCTCCGTTAGGCTGATGTTCCAACATGCTTATTCTTGGATGTTGAGGAATTCTGGATTTCTGGTTCTGAGTTATTTTGGTTTAGTCTCGGATTTCAGCACTTACGTGTTTCTGTTGGTCCTGTGTTCCAACATGGATTTCTGGGTAGCTAAGTACTGATTGTGAATTTGATGTTCCAACATGGATGTTGAGGTCTTAATGTTTTGGAGCTGTGATATTCAAGGGGGCTAATTTTTTTTTAGCTCATGTTCCAACATCCGTACTGGTGATAATTTGTTATTCTTATTTGCATAGTTGATGCTTTGAAAGTCCAAAGGGTTGATGGGTCCACAAAATGACAAAGGGGAAGATTGTAAAGTGTTTATTTTTTTATGAGCAATTTGTGGTATTTGTGCAAATATGGTATTATTGAGTTGGAATATCGAAGAAGGAATTTCGGTGAAATAAGGAAATGCTGAAGACTGAATTCGAGAAGTGTACATCTCGTCCAAGTTGTATTTGAATTGGAGAATATATCAGTTCCTATATCTATGGGATTGGATTAATGTTATCGAATTAGAATATTCAGTTATGGTTAGGATAGGGATGAGATATTCTAGTTATTCTAATTCCTTACTTAAAGGGATTAGATTTAGTAATTCTTATCTCTAAGAAATTTGATTGTAATCAGAATATTATGTAGGGAAGAAATTACATTTGCACAAGACTTCATACATACAAAATGGCCCATGTTGGAGCATATGAAAAGCTGGGATTTAGAAGTGTTATCCGCATGAAAATATTGTGTGGATGTTATGAAAGTTTAGAGATTTTGCTATGTATGATTGTGCGTGTGATTGAAGCATATTGGGTTTATGAAAAAATCCCTACAAATATGGAATTTGATTATGGAATATTATGGGATGATTGAGATAAGGAAAATTCCTTTATTTATGGGATTTAGATATGTTTCACAAGTAGATTTTGGAAACGGACTCTTGTGAAGACAAATGTGGAGAATTTCAATCTGCTCGTGGTATATATTGATAGACAACACGATTGTGCACTCACTAATTGAAGAAAAATCTGAATCCATATTTTAAATTTTTGGAGCATTTGTCTGTATTCCAACATGAACTTAAACTGTTGATCAAGTTCAGAATCATATACTTTAATTCCTCGGGAGGAGGATATCCAGCGTCGACAAGTTTTGATGTCAGTGGGAGTCTGATCAAGGCGGATCGGTAGCAAGGGGAGCTTGCTGGATTCACATGTTATAATTAGATAAGATAAGCATATTGTATGGTGTACTTTGGACTGTATCTTTCTGATTAGTAGATTCATTCTGAACTGGGCCAGACCTCGCAGATGTATGTGAATTTCACCGAACTGCGTAACCAAGTCTCGTGTGTTCATGCTTTATTTTATTGCATATTTGGTTAGATAAACTATGTTGGAACACGGTGGTAATTATTGAATTAATTATGTAAAACCAAATTTCAAAGTGGTACTACAATGGTTGAAGATGCTTGTTTGGCATAGTGATGTTGATGTGTGATACGCTTCTCTCTATTAGGTGGTCATGATTTTCGTTGAAAGCGAGTTAATATCCCCGAGGGCAATGTTATGGATTTATTTGATCTCTAATCTGGAATAGTAAAGACGATCAATCTGGTTAACATGTAATTTAGATATTCCTACAATAGACAGGTTACTGGTAGAGACTAGATAGGCCAGATGTAAATTCCAACTGCTGCGATGCATATTTGAATGATTAATTTTAAAAAAAAAACTAATACAATTAATTAATAAATTTCCTTGCAATAGATAGATTATTCCTAGAGACTAGTTATTTTAAATTTCAATTTCACTTATTGTAATCTTTGGACGCCCTTTTCGCATGTTTGAATGATTGATTTTTTTTGTGGATCGCTATATCTCGCCCTGTATTTTACTATTCTCGCCCTAATACGTATACAGTATTTTTTATTTTTTTATTGTCAATAGGTAAATTAAAATCAATTTAGATAATTGTAGTTAGTTAATATTAACGGAACGAAATTAGTTAATTATTCTAAATTGCGCCACCGGACCGCCGCCGCCGATCGCCGCCCGCCGCCGCCGGACCGCCGCCGCCGCCCGCCACCGCTGGACCCGGCTCGCCACGGCCTGGGCGTGAGGCGCCGCCGGTCGGCTAACCATGGCCTGGGCGCGAGCCGGCGCCGGTCCGGTCGCCGCGGCCTGGCTGCGAGCCGGTGCCGGTTCCGTCACCACCGGCGGACCGCGAGCCACCGCCGGGCCGGTCGCCACCGACAGGCCGCGCGCCGCCGCCGGTCTGCTCGCCACCGGTGGACCGCGAGCCACCGACGGGCCGGTCGCCGTGGTGTGGGCGCGAGCCATCGCCGGGCCGCTCGCCGTCGTGTGGGCGCGAGCCGTGGCTCGCCGTGCGGTGGGCGCAAGCCGCGCGCGGTCCGTTCGCCAGGCCTGGGGCGCGAGCCGTGCCAGCCTGCTTCCAAAAATTGAACTGCTATAAATGAGCTCGAATTCTTACTCATTCAAAGGGCACTCGAATTCTTACTCATTCAAAGGGCACTCGAAAAATATTGCTATCCAAGACGAGCAAAAATTACTCCGAAAAGGGTATTAGAAATTCCATGTCTTCGGAGGTAATTTTACTAATTAGCTTTCTGTCCGTAAGTAGTTGTTAAATTTAATAATTTTTGCCGTACAAATTTATGCTCGTCTTTGTGTTTTAATTTATTAACTGTTACGATGAAATTATTGCACATTTATCTCCTATGAATTTATCTCCTGTTAATAGCAGTAACGTTAATGTATGTCCTATTAATTATTGAAGCAGTTATTTTTGTTGTTTTGTTAATTTTGTGATTTTGTTAATTATTGTACCGTTAAGTTACATATTTTTACGTTATTTTGATATTTTAATTTGTTGAACTGTAAGAATGTTATATTAATTCTAGCCACGATGTTATTGCATTTTTTTTCCACTACATGTATGTTTTAGCTGTTAATGAGAAAGAAATTTATGCTCATCTTAGTTTTTTAATTTATGCTCATCTTAGTATTTTAATTTATTAATCGTAACGTAAAAATTATTGTAACGTTAATTTTATTTATTGTAACGTTAATTGTAATTATTGTAACGTTAATGTTGTTGTTTTGTTAATTTTGTTATTTTGTTAATTATTGTGACGTAAATGTTGTTGTTTTGTTAATTTTGTTATTTTGTTAATTATTGTAACGTTAATTTACATTTTTTTACGTTAATTTTGATATTGTAATTGGTATAGCAGTTGAGTGTAACTAATTACTTGATGTTTATTGCTGTTTAAGGATGACAATCAGTCATGTGAAGCTGCTGCAGGGCGGAACGGATACTCTCCATTTGCCACCTCAGCTGTGTTCCCAGATGTTGCCGAACCTGCAACGGATTGCTCTGCAGGTGGGATTTGAACTTGTGACGGGGTCCTACAAACAGAATAGGAATGGTCCCCTGAGGTTATATTGCATTTGCAATCGGGGCCGAAAGGATAAGGATGTAGATACGAGCGAATCTGATGTAGTCCGACGGAGTAGCAGCTCGACCAGCAGTTGTGGCTGCCCGTTCGCGATTGTCTTGAAACAGAGCATCACGGGGAATGGTTGGAATGTAGTGCCGTGCAAGGATCCTAGATGAGGGATGCACAACCACCCTTTCTCAGTGTACCCCGAGGGTCATAGACAGAGCAGCAAGCTCCATGCGGACGCGAAGCAAATGATCAGAGACTTGACAGATTCAGAAACTGCCCCAAGGCATATCAATGCCAGCCTCAGTAATTCGTTTCCGGACCTGCATCAGAACATTAGGCAGGTGTACAATGAGAGGTCGGCATATGCAACAGAAAGGCGAGGCGGGCGCAACACAGCGGAGAATTGTTTGCATCTGGCCACCGCGAAAGGGTATGTCACTAGTCACCGCTCAGCAGGTGATGGTACTTTGACTCATTTATTCATGGCCAATCCCGATGTTGTTGTGGCATTTCGCACGTTTCCGTGGGTGGTGGCCATCGACTCAACGTACAAGACCAATCGCTACGGCATGCCATTCATTGAGATGGTTGGGATGTCCCCTTGCAACACAAACTTCCTGATTGCCTACGCAATTGTCGTTGACGAAACGGCAGATACCTATGAGTGGGTGCTGAACGCGCTGAAGAACTTGCTTGTGGATGGACCGTTCCCTGAGGTTGTGGTCACCGATCGGGAGATGGGACTGATTAGGCCACTTCGGACTGTGTTTCCGGAATCGAACCATTTGCTCTGCACCTGGCATATTAACAAGGATGTGGAGGCACGTGTTACTGTGCTGACAGGGAATAAGAGGAACGGGGCAGCGTTCAAGAATGGTGCATGGTTCCGAGTTTGCAATGCGTCCACCGTTCCAGAGTACGAAACCGCCTTGGTGGATATGAAGACTGGATGGTCTTGGAGCGAGGCTGTTGTTAGTTACGCTGAGACGACGTGGCTCACCCCCCATAAGGAGAAATTTGTGAGGGCATGGACGAACAGATTTCTGCATTTCGGGAACACAACTACATGCAGGGTCGAAAGTGCACACTCGTCATTGAAAGGGTGGTTACAAACGTCGACTGGTTCGCTGGACACGGTATGGAGGCGTGTCGACCTGCAGATAGCCCAGCAGATTACTATGATCAAGACCGGCCTGGAGAAATCAAGAACTGTCGTTGGAAGATTGCACCGTAGGGCCCTTTTCAGCAACTTGATCAACAATGTGTCCAAATACTGTCTGGATAAATTGACGGTCGAGTCCGGGAGGATTGATGCACTCGGAGCACAGGTATATGCTTACTGTGGCTGTGTGCTGCGCTCGACACACGGAATACCGTGTGCATGCGTCATGGCAGGGGCAGTTGCTGAAGGAATCCCCTTGTACTTGGACGACATTCATCCGCTGTTTAAGAGCCTGGCATTGGGTGATCACGTGGGGAGCACGGAAGACATTGCGAGGGCCGAACAAGATCAGTCGCGGTTCAACACTCTGTTGGAGGAGCTGGCATGCAGCGACCCTTCGGTCCGCCGACGAGTTTCATCCTACATAGATGCGCAGTTGCGGCCGGAGGAGAGTGGCATTGGCGAGCTGGACAATTGTACCAGTGCACGTGGCAGACCAAGCGAGCAGGTCCCCCGATCAAGATCAACCCGACGTTCACCGAGCTACCACGACCACGTGAACAGGCGATACGGGCGTAGTTCAAGATCCCCGGGGCGTGCTTCAGGGAGCGGTCGCCGGCACGGTAAGTACAAGCACCATTCTTCCCAATGAAGTCCGTCTGAACAAGATATTAATCTTAATGTTTTCTCCTGCAGCGACATTCCCGTTCCTCGAAAGTGTCCCCCACATTGTCGGGCGTTACATCGAAGGCTGGAACGATGTCGAGAGTGATGGAAACTGTGGCTTCAGATGCGTTGCTGATGCGTTCCACGTAGACGGTGAAGGTGAATGGTCTACAGCGCGTCGGGCAGTATTTAACGAGATATCAGCTCATTGGCCTGACTATGTTCCCATATACGGTTCGCAGAATGACGTTGAACTCGCCAGAGCCCGTATACACCACACTAGCGGTCCATGTGGTCCAGAGCATTGGTTTACGGTCATTGCAGACATATTTCCTGTCGCCACCTACTACAACACGGTTGTAGTTTTATATTGCATTTTAGAGAATGGGTCGGCGGACCATTGCTGCACAGTCCTTCCACTGAGGGCGGGTGGGGGCGAGGATGGAACAAGTAGGGAGATACACATTGTATACGTTCGCAGTGCAAGCCATTTTGTCCGGGTACACGTGAAGGAAAACTGTCCCATGCCCCCCGTGGCTAATATGTGGACCACATTGAGGAAGCCTGATGTCGTAGGTTGGGAGTTACCCTTTCGTAGGAGGATAAGGGCTTGGAGAAGAGCATACTCTGAGAGTAATTAACTGTTGCAACCCAGCGAAACATTTCGGCATGTACGCAACCGTTACAGTTATTATCGAAGCGTCGAGTAATTATTTTGAAAGCGTTACTGTTGCAAAAATCGATGACAAATAAATTTGGTATGCACAAACAGTTACCGATTACATAAATGAGCAGAATATGGCAAAACTGTGGGGTCACACATAAGCAAACAGTCGTCTAAGGAATGGGTCCATAACCGAGCCTGCGATACTCATCGCGATGACTGACAAAAGTCGTCATCACCTCCCTCACGCTGGGGTCGGCGGCGAGTCCACCAACGGTCGCCGAGTCAAACGGATCCAGGGCGCTCATCATGTCACTCAGCATCTGTTGCACAGGAAACAGATTTTACAATAACGAGACAGTATAATGTAATATAATTACTCGAAGCAAACAGTTCGGGAAAACTTACCGATAACTGATGATGTGTCCTGTCCGGTCCACTCGCGGCAGCATGTTCAGGATTTGCGATCAATGGGTGCGAATGAGTCGCGTACCAGTCCTCGTAATCCATGGTACACTCTGATTGGCTCGTGGCTATCGGGAACGCCGCAAGCTGACCGTTGTGCCAACTGTGTGCCATCTCCCATAGGGTCAACTGCAGCCTCCCTGGGTAGGTCACTGAATAGCCGGCTGGATCAGCCGGGCGGGAACAAGGCTCGGGCGCAATTGCAAGACCCTGCGGTATACCCTGTAGGAGACCAAACTGCCGCACAACGCGATCTGGCATGTACGCCTCCATTGCGTCGAGGTGTCGAATCACGCCGCGGTAGTGAGTCCTCCCCCCCGCAGCCCTAACCACGTCCACTCCATATGGCAACCAATCCACCTGCAAAAAGTTTCACAGACATGTTACGTTTCTATGGAATTCGATCTATCTACTACTGTCAGAATAAGAGTAAAAGCATGGAATTCATACCTGGTCGGGCTGTAAGGCATCCAACTGTCGCCTGATGGCACCGAGCCTCCCCGTACCCCTCCCCGTTTTATCCCCTGTGTGCCACCGACTGGCGCGGCCCGGAAGAGCTGGCAATGTACTCGGTCTCGGCCGAAACATCGGAAAGTACTCGTATATCCACGCTTGAAGCAGCGTGCAACATCCGCACAGGCCGCGCGCCTTGGACCGGGACGCAATTCCCAACTGCAGATACAAACTGGCCAACGTCGCCGAGCCCCACGACAACTGCGAATCAAGCAGGGGTAGAAGGTTGGCTCTAACCTTATTCCCAGTTTTATCCACAAAAAGCGTGGATGAAAACAGGGTCAGCATGTAGCACATAAATTGGAAGTTCTCGCTCTGCTCCGCCGCTACACACCTCGCCATCAACGATTGGGCATCTATGTTACCCCCGTTCCAGTCTTCCGCGAGAAAGGACTCCACGTCTTTCCCAAACAGTTCAGCGCACGCTTCCTCAATAGTTTCCGCCGAAATGGTACTCGCAACAGCGCCACCATCGATGGGAATGCCAAGAATCATCTCAACGTCGTGCATCAGGATGGTCATCTCCCCAAAAGGCATGTGAAACGTGTTCGTGTCCGGCTGCCACCTCTCGACAAAAGCGGATATCAGTGCCATGTCAAGGAACTGGAACATAATCGCAGGCAGGTGGGCCAACCCGGTCGCATGTATCCGGGCCTGTGCAACATCGCTCAGTTCGGGGAGCGTGGCGACTAGCTGCTTGCATAGCGGCGACCGAGCATGGCATCTCAGCACACCTCGCTCTATACCATTCCAAACGTCAACAGCGACGTGTCCTCCGAAGCTTGGTATGACGAGGTCATCCTGCGGGCCACCAGCCACCGGTCCCCGCACTAGCCACGTCTCATCGGCGGCGGGTCGCTTCCTGCTATTCCTCGGTGCCCTTCCGGTGCTAGTCTCACCGGCATTGCACGATCCACCAGAAGACTGTGCGAATTGACCAGCTCTATTCCTCACGGTGTGCCTGGCTCCAGCTGCAGCATAACGTTCGATCCCGGCATCCAATGGCACACTCGCGCCAGGTTGGCCCATCGGGGGGACATCTGCCGGCAGGTCATAATTCATCTGCCAAACACTATCACGACGGATTCCACCAGACACGAGAATGTTAATCTCTGGACCGTCCCATGTTGGCATGGGATCGAATGCACGAACGCTCGGTGGAGAAGGCTGCTCCGCTCCTACATCACACTCCCGCGGGTGAGGCGACGGTTCATCCTCGACCACGCGGCCTCTAGCCTGTCTCGCCGAGGCACTAACACCTCTTCGTCGTATGGAACGACCATGACCGTCAGGTTGACCAGCAGTGCTCATCTACGACACAAGATATGTAATTAGTATAACAACAAGTGAATCAAACTGATATGATAAGATAAATTAACATACATTTCAACAACGTGTGAACTAATATTTTCGAACAGTGCATCAACGAACTGGAACATTTTTTTTAGTTACAAATTGGAGATTACATAACTAAATAATCTTATTTTTTTACCACATCGCACTATTATTAACATTCAAGGAAACAATAGTTAAAACATATCGTAACAGTTTACTACACAATTGTTTACATCGGATTACTAAAGTTTATTTACATAGAACTATATTCTATTATGTCACATAACTAAATAATTTCCAAAAAACACAATTCCTAAACAATAATTTCTGAATAATTTCTATTACGTCACATAACTAAATAATTTCTAAATTACCCAATTTCTAAAAAATACAATTTCTAAAACATTATGTCCAAATTTAAACTAAGTAATTTCTACAAAACACAATTTCTTCGTTTTAATTCCAATTATGTCACATACCTAAATAATTTCTAAATTACCCAATTTCTACAAAATACAATTTCTAAAACATTATGTCCAAATTTAAACTAAGTAATTTCTACAAAACACAATTTCTTCGTTTTAATTCCAATTATGTCACATAACTAAATAATTTCTAAATAACCCAATATCTAAAAAATACAATTTCTAAAATATTATGTCCGAATTTAAAATAAGTAATTTCTACAAAACACAATTTCTTCGTTTTAATTCCAATTATGTTACATAACTAAATAATTTCTAAATAACCCAATATCTAAAAAATACAATTTCTAAAATATTATGTCCGAATTTAAACTAAGTAATTTCTACAAAACACAATTTCTTCGTTTTAATTCCAATTATGTCACATAACTAAATAATTTCCAGAACAACACAAATTCTAAAAAATAATTTCTAAATAATTTCTATTATGTCACATAACTAAATAATTTCTAAATAACCCAATTTCTAAAAAATACAATTTCTAAAATATTATGTCCAAATTTAAACTAAGTAATTTCTACAAAACACAATTTCTTCGTTTTAATTCCAATTATGTCACATACCTAAATAATTTCCAGAACAACACAAATTCTAAAAAATAATTCCTAAGTAATTTCTATTATGTCACATAACTAAATAATTTCTAAAAAACACTATTTCTAAAAAATAGAATTTCTAAAATATTATGTCCAAATTTAAACTAAATAATTACAAAAAAACACAATTTCTTCCAATTACGTCATTATGTCCAAATTTAAACTAAATAATTTCTACAAAACACAATTTCTTCGTTTTAATTCCACATATGTCACATAGCTAAATAATTTCCAAAAAAGCACAATTTCTAAAAAATCATTTCTAAATCATTTCTACTATGTCACATAACTAAATAAAAATTCCTAACAATTCCGACAAGTTCAACAAAATTCTAACAATTCCGACAAGTTCAACAAAATTCGAATAGATCGGGCAACGATTCGCACGAAAAGTAAAAAAAAATTCCTCAAAAACTTACATTTTCCGGCGGGTTTCCGGCGGCGGGCGGCGGCGGGCGGCGGCAGCAGGCGGCGGCGGGTTCCGGCGGCCGGAAATGGAGAGAGGCAAGGGGGAGAGGCAAGGGGGAGAGGGAAGGAGAGAGGGAAATGGAGAGAGGGAAGGGGGAGAAAAAATGGAGAGGGGGAGGGGGTATTTATAGGGTTTTTTAAATTTTTTTTCTTTTTTTTTAAATTCAAAATTCTTTTTTTAAATTCAAAATACGTGTATTTATACGTATTAGGGCGAGGATAGTAAAATACAGGGCGAGATATAGCAACACCCTTTTTTTTAAAAAAAACTAATACAATCAATTAATTAAATTAGCGAATGTAATCAACTACATAATCAGCCATCAGCTAATAATTCACCTTCTGTTTATAGGCAATCAACAACTCATCAAAACCTTGGAATATGGCACATTACATCTTAGATGTAATAACTCAAAACCTTGGAAATTGGCAAATTGCAGCTTACATGCATGCATGTACTTCTATTCTTTTCATATCTCTAGGCCTATTGCTCTAATGAGTTTAAGCCATTCCGCTTTAGACGACCGAGTTGTCAGTTTTCTTGAAAAGCAAACACTACATAATGTCAATTTTGATTTTTTGAAAAAGTATGATATTCCTTTTGTCTCAGTCGAATCTGCACATTTTTTTATCAACTTTCTCAAGATATGTTTGACCATTTTCAACTAGTATATAGACATCAATATCATCATGTGATATATTGTTGGATTTCTTACATGATGTATTTTCCAAATATCAAATTTTAACACACCATTAATATACATAACTAAAGTTATTATTATCAAACATGACCTGAGAAAGTTGACAAAAAATGTACACATTCAACTAGAATGGAGGGAGTAGAACATTTTCACACATATTAAGAAAAGTTAACTAAAAGTCGTGCCAAAAATGGTGTAAATCAATAAGAAATAAATAAAGTATAGTAGGGCTTTATTAATTATTAAATACATAAATGAAAATGAAAACATTATTACCTAAAGAAAATAAGCGGAGTGAGGTTTTTCACTAATAGTGACATCATGGGTTTAGATGTTCCAAAAATCTGTTAGACGGCGGTTGGTGAATAACTGCCGTAAAATATTGTATGATCAATGGTGATTGGGTTTGAACCGCCTTTGAAAGTATCGTACAATGGATCCGTTGTTTTCTTTTGTGCACTAAAGCAGACAACGGGAAGTTGAGCCGCCATATAAAAAACCATACAAAATACCATTGCAATCTACTGTTTTAAAGCATTTTTTAGGATACTTCTGAAGGAGGAAATGCCTTCTGCACTCCCGAAGTCAGTGGATCTTTCAAAAAATGACTCAGGAATGTGCTCAAGTAGACGAGGCGGTTGAACCGTCATCGTAGAAACCCTACAAAAATATGCACTAAAAGCTAACATTATAAGGCACTTCCAAAACATTTCTGAAAGAGGTTCCAAATTGGAACTAGGCTATGCGTTGCACTAAAGTTAGAAACCCTAAAAAAAACCATATTTACAATGGAGTATAGTTGTCTTCCTTTCCTTCTTCCATCTCTAATTTCATTCTTTCTTCCTTCCTTCCATCTTCTTTCTTTCTTTCTTTTTCTCCTCCTCCGTCCCCAAATCTAACACTTCCTCCTTTTCCTTTTAAATGCGAATCTGCGGCGGCGACTTCAAATATGAAAAATATGTGTTGATAAACTTCATATTATCATGGTATGATTTCTTCTCCATTTTGAATTTGTTGATGATAAACCCACCTACCAATTTTAATGTATGTTATTGTTCAAGGTGGATTGTTGGTTGAATGTTTATTATTATGGATTCGATGGTAGGCAGGTTTGATATGATTGTAAGAGATGAGGATGATGGTGGTTGTGTTTTAAGGAAAATGAACGTCAATCTGTGTTCATATGAACAATGAGACGATATTGTTGATCTAGGCTTTCTAATGTCGATGGAATCGGAAAGCCCAACTTTAAAAAATAATTTTCGAGGCCAGTTCTGAAAAGTGCCTTTAGAGGTATTTTTATAATGATGTTGAAGCTATATAGACGGTGGTCAAAAAAAAGGTTTCACAATGTTAAAAAAATGTCGTGGAAGGCAACTTCTTACCGCGGTTGTGGAACCACCAACCAGTTCATTGTGCGGCGGTGCTAGGGACGGTGATTCGAAACCGCCATCTAACGTTACTAGCCTTGTCATGCATGAGTCAGCTAGGTTGATACTAGAACTCCACCATCTTACAATTAGCTTTTTAATACATATTCGATTATAAATTTTAAATATTATAAAAGAAATAATCTCATCATTGTGGTATATAATTGAATTTGTCATGATGTGTATATTTATATGATGTTAATATACATAATTAAAAGTATCCATCAAGTCATAAATATCATGGTAGAAAAAAGTGTGGACTATACTGACCTTGCTCATGCAAAAGAATTACTCATAATGTTAATAAAAACTATATTTTTATAGCTATATTGTGCGTAGTTCATATTGGTTTTGTTTTCAACATTCAAGAATGTCATAGCAGCTTGTTTCAAGCCATAACTTCCCTTTTGAGTTCTTTAACCTCAGCTATATTTAGGCCAACAAATTGGCAAAATACGATTCAAAGTTAAGTGCGGAAATGTACCAAGATTACGGGTTGTTGGATGATCAGAATTTTCACTTCTCATGCCCTGAGATTTTTTTTTTTTTTTTTAAATGTGGGAATGCAAGCTCAAATAAGGCATTAATATTAAAGATGTTCGAAAATTCTTGCTGTTTGTGTGTTGCGGTGACAAATTTCTGAGTATATAAGTTCTGAAGTTTCAGTACTATCAGGATCAGTAATGGTTGAAAACTTGAATCTGCAAATACCATGTTGGTATACTATCTGGCGTATATTCTATTGGAATCTATATAATTCGATCTGGGTTACACCAGGTAAAAACAATCTTCTTCTTTTCCAACGATCGTTTACTACTATCAACCATCTTATTGCATACTCTATATTCCAATATTTTGATTTTAACCTAATCAGCAAACTCTTGAACCTACAGTACTATTCCAACCAAGTCATGATTGGCCTAATGACACAATATGGCATATAGTCCGGGCAAAATCAATCCCACCAGTCATCAGCGCGAAAGAAGTGAAAGATGAACTTGATCTGTCGATGATGTACCGCCTTTCTCATTGACAAGAAATTTTTTTTACAGTTCAGGGAAGGACTACATCAATGTTTATTCTGCACTCACTTAGTTTCAATGGTTACAGCAATCATCGTGCAAGGCCGATACCACCAAATTTACACAATGTTGCACTAATCAATCTATACATCATGTTGTGTATGTATATATAATATATATGCTCACAAACTATATGCAAGAATCATAGCACGCGACATCAAAGTTCATTACTAGTACTTACCGACCAATCAATTGCTCCTCTGCAAGAACCGGCTGCCAAATCATCTCAAGGTTGTACCATCTAGCTAGTAGAAATTAAGGGTTGCCTGAGGAGGTTGTTGGAAGACCGTCGGTGTAGAAGTGGTAGTGTGACCGATCATCTTATTTGGGGCGTTTGGTGACGTGTAGAGAATACCGTTCGAGGAGGAGAATCCTGATGATGCTGCAGAAGAAAACAAAGGCACTGTAGTGATTACAGCCTGCTGGCTATGCATTTTCCAAGGCCAGTTTGTTACTAGTGGTATACCTTCGGCCCTCCATTTTCTTGCCCTTTCTTGTTGCTGTGATCATCAAACCAGGCATGTTAATTTCTTATGTTAATTTGGAGCTGCACATTTAGGCCATACTGTATTTAAGATGGGAAACATTAAATTTGACAAAATTACAGCATCTTGAATCCCAATAAGTTACCTCATTGTTTGGTCCATAATTAGCATAAGCGCTGGCCCAAACTGAAGACTCATGAGGTAACATTGCAATGCCACCAGGAGTAGTTGGGAAGGACCTCTCCATCTATAAAATAAAAAAGATTTTAATACAAATCAAAGCAAGATTTACATATATGCATCATATGAAATTCATATAGTCATGATCCACTTGACAACCAGGGAAAAACTATTTCAAACTCCACTACGCAACCACAACAGTAGTACGCCTTTATTCACTACCCGGGGTGGACTAAATGGATGATCTCTCTTCATCATTCTAGGTCAAGACACACAATGGCATTTATATTTGAAAACGAAATGTCTGTCTTTATAGACTTTATTCCAAATTCTCTTAGGTCTTCCTCTTTTTCGTTAATGTATTTTAGTTGTTCTCTATATCTTACTTGTCTTATTAGGTCATATTTTTCTATGCACATGTCCAAGCCAGATTAGGTGTGTCAATTTTCATGATGTAGAGTAGAAGCCAACTGTCTAGGTTTTACCTTAATCCTTTTCCCTTCTTGTAGTTCAGAAGCTGCATAATGCTGAAGGTACGGATTTTTGGGGATGCCATCTTCCTTAAGTTCTTTTGCAGCTGGAGACATCCAGAGATTGAGATCAAGATTGCTGCCAACTGCATGCACAACAAGAAATCATGAGATCAAACCTCATTTCAAATATGACCTAGCTAAGACAATCATTCTGAAAATATATATGATATGACACTCCCTCCGCCTTGGAGATAAAAGTCTTGTTTCTAATACAATCCAAAATAGGAGTAGAAATGTTACTCTTAATTTGAGACGGGTTAAATAGTGCTTAGTTTAGGATCATATGCACACCTCCATCTTTGGATGTCCTATGAATCTCTTCATCATACGCACTAGGATCAAAGTTGGTGACAACAGCTTCCCTCCCATTACATTGGATGGCCGCTTTGTCATAAGCCCTGGATCAGAAAATGAAAATGGAGATCTAGCTCTTGTATAGATGCAAAGGCCAGTAAAATCTTTTTACAATCATAAACAAGTAAGTACTAAATCATTCTCCTTGACTTCGAAGTCAAGGAGAATGATCTATTATGGTGATTAAAAGGACCTTGCAGCTTCTACTTCGTTGTCGAATAACCCAAGATACATATACCTGCAGCCAAGCGTTTATCTCATACTACGAAAAAGCAAGTTCAATCTCAATTATAATTGCTGAAACTGATTACAATTTACAATAACATTCGAAAGAAGAAAGTAGTGATACTAATGGCTTAGGTTTTGAGAAGAACATCAACCACAATATCTCAACTGCAAATGAGATCAAGACTAGTTCAGGAAAATTTGGTAGCACAGTTAGTTACATACTTTTTACCAAGAAATTGACCCATTCGTGCCTCCCACCGACCACATTTGTGCAAAGTAACACCCCGGTACTTAGAGCTACCCCTAGAGAACCCAGTGCTTTGCCGGCGAAGTACTTGAACAAATTCTTCCTTTGATAGGTTTTTCATCTGCAAATCCACCACATAGCTATAGATTAATACAATGGAATATAGCATACAGCTGAACTAGCTGTGATGGAATTAGTCCATAAGCTGTTCATGTGTATGTGATCTACTACCTGACTCATATCTTCATCGTAGTCATTGATGTGAAAATTGATGTCAGCATCAACCCCTCTAAACTTAATAGCTGCTCGATCATACGCCCTGAAGTTATTTCGATAACACTTTGGATGTATTAAGATAGTTGCAAGGAACAAAATATGAGGCATATGATCAGCATAAAAAAATTAAGATGAACATGTAAGGCTGGAATTAAAAAGAAAACCCTCACCTAGCAGCTGAATGAGCAGTATCAAATCCTCCTGAAAAGAGAGAGAGAGAGAGAAGAAATCCCTTTAGATATTGAACTCCAAGAAGATTGACCTTAAAAGTAATTAAAGAACAAAACAAAACTCACCCAGATATACTTGCTTCCCACAATCCCTGCACAGTACCAGAAAGCACAAGATGCAATTAATTAATCGCTAAAAAACAGAAAACAATTATAATAAAAAATTCAGATCAATGACAACTCAAAACTCCAACTGCTCAAGATCGAATTGAGCAGGCACTTAAAACTCGCAGAAAAGGAGAGGATTTAGATGCAAGATTGCGCCTTTCACTCCAGATCATCCATTCCATACAAGTAGGAGTAAGAATCTACTTAAAAACTGAAAATGATTTTTAAAAACCTGGGAGGAAAACATGAGAAGGAAGAATCTACAGCAATCAGCACACACATAGAATAAAGCCAAGAAAACCATGGATACATGATGATTATACATACGATGATAGGCAATTGCGAGATTCAAGGAGAATTGACATATACGATGATGTATGGATGAAATTTCCAGATAACATTTATTTTTATCTTTCAAAAGAAGAAGAAGACAGACCAGATATGTGATTCCCATCTTCCAGTTCTGCGGTAAAACGTAACCCCCCTATACTGCGAGCTTCTAGACCTCGGTCCCCTCCTACTTTTCTTCACTTGCGCCTGACCCACCACCACCTGCGGCGGCGGATGTACGCCGCCGCCACCTCCCACCACTTCCGGCACCGACAGTTTCAGCCACTGCTGGTGCCTCCCGGCGGCGGTGGCCGGCAGCGAGAAAGTTTCAGCAGTACCGGCCGCAGTAGCCCGAGAACTCAACCCGAGCGGCGGAAAGAGCTGCCGAGTGATCAATTCTTGTTCATTCTCAACCTCGTCCTCTTCCTCGTCATCCTCATCCGGCACAATCTGTATAACGTGACTGGTTGCGTTGAGGATGGAGAATTTGAGGGTGGCCATTTGGGTCCCGGAGCAACTCATGGATTCCTCCTCCGCAGCCACCACGGTGGAGGAGGGGGCGGCGGAGCAGCCGCTTCTCTTGCTTCCCGGAATCGGATCGGTTTCTCCGCAGCCGGAGTCCACGGACACTGCATCAAGGTTTAGATCCAGCATTTTTGGTTCCTTTCACCAAAGAAAAGTGTAGAATATCTGGTTTTAGCCCTCCATTACGATGGAATTCACCTTGTTTTTTATGGGCATGTAAACGTGCGAGAGTCTGATCATCACTTGCATTAAATCAGCGTGTCTGTATCTGTGTCTCTGTGTGTGGAAGAGGAGGGATGCTTTTTTTTGGAGATGGGGTTTTGTCCGGAGGAAGTTTGGTGATTGATAGAAAATGAGAGATGGAAAAGGCGGTGTTGATAGAAAAAGGAAATGCTCATACACACAGACACACACTCAACTGTACTTGTGTCCTATCAGTTTATGAATGGCCAAACTACAATGTATACATCACACTGTACTATCCTTTTACCTCTTTTAACCTTATTCATCCATTTATAAGTCCCTGTCTCTTATTACTTATTTGGCAAAAATGAAATCCGGGGTTTCAACTTCCACCTCTATTTAAGACTTAAGTGCAGGGTAATTGATAGAATCTTCTATACATCTTCAATGATGCAGGAGTTGGGACTTGGGAGCGAAGAGGTTCTTGAATTTTCAAGTACTCCCTCCGTTTTTTTTCATTGGCACACTTATTAAAAGTGGTGTTTTTTTTTAATTGGCACTTGCTATTTTGGGCAAGTTTAAGGTTTTTACATCCACTCATTTTACTTTCTCTTCTTTCAATTCAATTACATCCACTCATTTAGCATCTCATCAATTCTAACACCAAACGAGAGGTGCCAATGAAAAAAAAACGGAGGGAGTATTTGAAATAGGCAGTATGGGAATTGTTTTAAAGATTTGGTTAGACCATGACAATGTCTTCATTTGAGTGGTTTGAAACTAGTTAATTCAGTAGTTATTTATATGAAACCATAGGGTTTTTACAAAAAGAAAAAATTATAAATATGGCACTATAGATCTAGGTGTTTAGAGTTAGGTGAATGAACTAAGAGGATGAAAATGAATTTAGAAAGTAAAAAAAAAAAGGTAGAATGAGTAGTTCAAATTGAAAAAATATTTTCAAAAGTAAAAAAGTGTACAAATATAAGAGAGAAATTCTTGGGGAAAACGGCTTTTTCATAAACTTATGAACAGTCTACGGTGGATTTTATCTTAAATGTTGTAAAGCTTTTATAAAATTTAAATATTTTAATTTAAAAGTTAGAAAAAGTAAGAATATGTATTTGAATGTGAAAATATAAAAAATATATGATATAAAAAATATTTTCTAAATTTAGTATGTAATTTAACAAATGCAACGTATAAGGTAAAAAATAAGTGGTATGTCCATAAGTTTATGGACATGCCGCCTGACAGGAGACTTACTCCCAATATAAAAGAAACAACTCAAAATGAAAAAATGTGTCATATATAAAGGGTCAGAAAGAGTATTGGTCCCAAGTAGGGGTGTTCAAAAGCATGTACCTGCACATCCGAGCAGGGGCGAAGCCAGGATACATCTGTGGCTGGGGCTGGAAAAAAATTTCCAAATATTTTCCTATATCAGAGGGGGCTGAAAACAAATTTCAAAATTTACTCCCTATATTTCCCCAGAAATTTCATCTCGACGGGGGCTGGAGCCCCCATTTGGCTCTGCCACTGCATCTGAGTACTATCATGTGAGAGTAGTTGGAAATGCGGCATGTGACTCAGCCCGGAAGAATTGGGTACCCGGTTCTTTATTTTATTTAATAACTAATATTACTTAGATATGGAAAATTGAGATTTGAGTGTAGATATATAAAATATTACTTAATATTAAAATTAATTAAATATATTTAAATTTTATCAGGTATCTCGGGTACCCGAAAAAAAGTATTTTTGCAGCCCTAGCCCGGATCCAATAAAATGTAAAAATTTTGGGTCGGGTAGCCGGCCCTAAAAATTGAAAAAATTACTTGGTTATTTTAAATCGGGCCAACAGATGGACGGGTCAGATATTTTGAACACCCCTAGTCGTCCCAAGCACAATATAATAGAAAGAGAAAATTACGTTTTTAACACTATATTTTGGGCGAAAGTGCATAAATGACCTTGGAAAAATATGAAAGTGCAAAAATAACCCTGGAAATCATTGATCGAAATGCCAACGGCAGAAATGGCCAGAAATCGTTGAAATGACCATCTTATCCTTCTGTTAAAATTTTTTTAAAAAAAATTAAAAAGTAAAAGACATTAATGCTTTTTCTGGTTTTCAAGCAGGCTCAAAATTTTCCTCTCTTTCTTTTCTCTCTTCCCTAATTATTTCTTTCGTTTCTTTCTACCCTTGGCGGTGGACTCTTTTCTCTCCAACAGGGTTTGAGGAACCTAATTCAGCGACGGATAGAGCGTTGTATGATCGTGGGTTGTGTGGCAAGAATCAGTGGGTTGTGTGACGACTGTGAGAGAAGATTGGAAGGGGAGGTGTCGTGGTGGCGTGGCAGGGGAGGTCAGGCGCGGGGTGGCCAGGAGCGGCGAAGGCCAGGCACAAAAAGGGAATGCCAGGTAGGGCATGGCAAAGAGCAGCATAGGCTAGGCGTGACGTGGCCAGGAGTGGCGGGGGCCATGTGCGGTGTCGTCGTCTCAACGACAGGCTTATCGACATTTAAATTGGGGCTTAGTGAATGTGGTGGCGCGTGATAGGGCCTGAAGTCGCAATGGTGTCGCGGTTGTGGTGGCGAGATCGAGGAGAGGGATGGTGGTGGTGCGTTGGGGGCTGTGGTGACAAGAACAAGGAGAGGGTGGGTGGTGGTTGTGGTTGTGCACGGGGAGAGGTGGTAGTGAGGGAAAGGTGGAGGTAGGGTAGGTAGGGTGGGCAATGGGGCTATAGTGGCTGAGCTAGTGTTTCTGGTGGCAGGGCTGGGGTTTCTAGGCGGCGGAGGCTTAGCTGCCCGGGGGCGATGGCGGATCAGCTGCAGGTGGCCAATGGGTGGGATGAAGAAGAAGAAGTCAAGGGTATAATTGTCAACTACATTTTTAGTTTTAAGTATAAGGATAATATTTTCTTTTCATGTTTGGGCAACCGTTGACTTCATTGAGTCAACGCTGGAATTGATAAAATGAATATGATTGCACAATTTTACAAATAAAAATATAGGGTTAGTTTTGCACTTTTAGATTTTACAGGGTTATATCTGCAGTTTCTCAATTTAATAGGGTCATTTTGCACTTTTCCCTAATAGAAATCGGTTGTCAACTGGGGATATTGAAGTCATTTTGACTAACATAAACCCAAGTTGTCTAAAAATAACATACAAATATTATTATATGTTACTGATTTATTTCTTTACTATACATAATTAATCATAGTTTGTTAAAATTTTTAAATATATATGCATGAAGTCTTGGGAAAGACCATCTTTCCATGAGTTTATGGAAAGATGTGGTTTAGTTAGAATAATAGAATTACAAAAGATTTTAGTTACAATATTAAAAAATTAGTATGCAACGTGCAGTAATTATAAGTTTATGTCTCGATTAATGCAACCCGATTTATCTTCATTTCTTCTAATTTGTAATTTAAACCTTGGTCTTTCCATAATTTATAGAACACACACACATATATTATATATATACATGAGAACATCTTTAGTTAGACCAACTCACGATTAGACCAATAATAAAAAACCTCATTTCAAATTATAATTATTTATATATTGCGATACACTTTAAAAGTTTTTCAAAGTTATAGAAATCTCATTGCAATAAATAAAAGCACATATCAAATCATCCCACTAGTTATATCAATTATAAAATAATCCCGTCTAACGGTTAGTCGGTCTAAAACAAGACTTTGTATATAAAACTTCTAAAAAACATATTTAAAATCATAAATATCTCATTGTATTTTATTTATATATACCACTAAAGAAAATTCCAACAAGCACAAAATCGGAAATAACTAAAGGTTTGGATTTTTTTTTATAAGGCGAACGACTTGGCGGGCCCTCAAACTCTTGCCATTTGACCCTTTTGGTCCCCTATTTTTTTCCGATCACTTTCTCCCCGAGCTAACAAAAGTGTTGAATCGTAGCCCTTCTATCTGGTCAAAACTTAAAGTTTAGTCAAAACTATTAAATTTAAGGGCAAAATGGTCATTTATTATTTTCCCCTTTTTCCTTTTTTCTTTTTTCAATTTCTTTTCTCATTTTCCTTTTTTTTATTTTTATCCTTTCCTTTCTTTTTCTCCTTTTTCTTTCCTTTTCTCCTCTACTTCCTCACATGTCTTTATCTTCTCCATCGTCCTCAAACCCCAGGGTCGTTGTTGCCACTGTGCCACCGCCTTTAAATTCCCCTTTTCTTTTCTCCTTTTCTCCTCTGCTTCTCTCTCATGTTTCCATCTTCTCCACCGTCCTCAAACCCCAGCGCCGCCGCCTTCAAATTCCCAATCGCAGCTCATCCCTGAGCCTTCACCCCCGGAATCCATAGGCTGAAACATCAAAGCCTAAATAAAATACTCAACATTCATTTTTGCCTAAGTTTGATCATCTCAGTTGCTACCCCATATCCACAAAAGCTCAAACGAACAAAATAAAGATAAAACAATTAACGATAAATATTTAGTCCTTTTGTTAGAATTAATTGGCAGCGTACAGAGTCTCACATAGCTTTGACGACATGAAACTTCTAATTCGTATAAATGGACATATAATCCCCGAACACAAACTTTGGATAAGCCGTCGCCGCCTTTGCCGACGTACCTGCCGCTTCTTCCGGCAGCTGGACCTGTTTCTCAACCAACTCAAGGGCGAGAGAAATGGTGGCCTTAAGAGACAGATTGTAAAACAAAGCAATCGACCTTCTATTGTCGGTGCGGATAACCAGAACCCTGTGATACACGCTCTTGTACTTGCCATTGCTCAGAACTTCGATCTGATCGCCGGTATTAATCACAATAAAGTTGGGGATCGGCTGCACATCGATCCACGCACCGTCTTTCAGGATTTGGAGGCCTTCGAAGACGTTATCCTGGAAGAGCATAATGACAGGCTTTGATATTTCAGCTATAAAATACAGCTATAAAATGAATGTCGACCCAGGGATTTGCGCCGTACAGCTTCAGCCGGGTGGCGCTGATGGACTTAACGAGCGGCACCACTTTGTCCGGGGAAGGCATGTTGTTGGCCATCTAGCCGTAGTTTATGCCCATGGATTGGGTTAAGGAACGCTCGGGGGACGAGCTCCGATTGGGGATTTGAAGGCGACGGCATGGTGGCAACGACGACGCTGGGATTTGAGAACGATGGAAAAGATGGAGACATGGGAGAGAAGCAGTGGAGAAAAGAAATGAAAGAAAAGGAGAAATAGAAAGAAAAAAGGAAATTGAAAAAAGAAAAGGTAAAAAGGGGAAATGAAAAATGAAAAATGATCATTTTGCCCTTAAATTTAATAGTTTTGACTGAACTTAACGCTTTGACCGGACAAAAGGGCTACAATTCAGCACCTTTGTTAGTTCAGGGATGAAAGTTATTGCAAAAAAATAGGGGCTCAAAAGGGTCAAATGGCAAGAGTATAAGGGTCTGCCAAGTCGTTTGCCCTTTTTTATACAATGATAGATAGAGCACTTTTATATATAAAGAGAGAGAGGGAAGGGGGGAGAGCATTTTATAATTAGTGTGACTAATAGAGTCATTTGATATTTACTTTCATTTATTGCAATTGGCTAAACTTTATATTTTTTTTACAAAATTTCTTGTTTTCAATTTAAATGTAAAACGCAAAATGTGCATAAAAATTAATCCTAATTGTGTGAATTAACAATACCGCGCAACGCACGATAAAGCTCTGCTAGTTGTTGATAATAGATGTTTGACTATGGATTATGTTTGATAAATATATCTATTAATTCTTTTGCCTGTTTTATAGAAATTATAAAAAATAATATTTCATTTGTTCAAAGTAAAACTACACTGATGTTATTCAATTGATCAAAATTGATTAAGTTTAAGTATAACATTCTATCATATATAAATAAGAAAATTATTATGTATTATAGTGTTAGATTCTTTGTAACGTGTATTTTCGAACTCTTAGAGCATCCACAATGGTTGCTCCTTAACTCCAATTTTTTAATAAGGAACACTTCTTATTTAAGGAGGGTCATTATATAGTTTTAAGAATCACTCATTTTTAAGGAGTTGCACCATAATTAAGGAGTTGGTACCTCTTTATTTGTGAAATGACCAACCAACCAATGATAGATACTTGGCATGACTTGTTCTGTGCTTTTAATTTTTATAATTTAAAATGAAAATTACTCTTGCTGAAAAGTTTCTACTGATAAAAAATTTTTGGCTTATAGATACATACATCCAATCTGATAAACATTCATTGCGGACATCGATGAACATAGTTTCAAACTTTTTGGATATAATGATTAAATGTAGTTTTAAAGAAATATTATGATATTGATATTATTAATATTGATAATTCAAAATCATATAAATTTATATAAAATATTATTCTGGAAGAAAGTACAAACTCATTTGCGTTTATATTTATATAGTTAATACAATATAATTTTAATTTGCATGATATTAATACTTTATAAAATATAAATAATAATTTAAAATTTTTAAAAAAAAGTTATTAGAGATGGTAATGTGGTGCTATAGAAGTGATTCTCAACTCATTCCATTGTTGGTGGTTGATTCTTACACGGTTTTTATAAAAATTGACGATGTGACATTTAAGAATGCTTCTTAAATTCACCATTGTGGATGCTCTTAGTTTCTTATAACTTTTGATGGTATGAAATTAATGATATTTATTGTCAAAAATGTTTTAATCTAACTATTAAAAGTCAAACTGTGTAAATTCAACTAAAACAAAAGGAGTTGTTGATAAAATATAAAAGAGGAAGTTTCAAGAAAGGTGGCCTATCATTATCCATAAGCTTATAGATAGGCCCCCTAAATTTTACCTAAAATTTGTTATTTTTTAAAATATTTAAATATTATATTTTATAAGTTAAAACAAGTAATAATGTATATTTGATACTTTACTGTGATTGTTTCTGACGGTAGTTTCGAATCGATGCTATTGTGGCTACAAAAGATGACTACATAATGATAGTCACTTATCTTTAGAGCTCTCTTCTCACCGTGACATAGGCTTTGGTTTAATATTGTAACATTGTCTAGTGTCATTGTGTGTCTCTCTTTCAGCCATTAAGACTTTAAATTAGAATTGGTATATTTACTTAGCGCGTCAATGTAAATGGGTTTACCCCACATCATACTTTGTAATCGCATACTGTGTAAAATTGAGCTTAATAGAAAGGGATGAGAACCGTATAAATCCTTGTCCTAGTGACAATTCATTAAAAAAAAGTAGTATATTTGAATGTGAATAAAAAATACATAATATAAAAAATGCTTTTTCAAAATTTTTAATTTAGTGTGTAATTTAATAAATGTAGTGTATAAGTGAAAAAATAAGGTGTCTTGTCCCTAACTTTAAAAAAACTATTTATATAATTTTTAAAAAATTAAGTGCATATACTTTATAATGAATTTTAATAAAATTCAATGAAATAAAATATTTATACATACACAAATACATTGTTATTCTAAATTATCTACTTCTACTTACTTATATGAGTACATTTATCGTACTCTTATCTCTATCATTTTTTTGAAATATTATATACAAGCAACCGAGTTACATATTAACATCCTAATATATGATCGAACTAGGAGACACCATTATTGAATCTGTTGAATCTCAATGGAGTCTGAAACTTCATCCATTTGAATAACTATGGACGCCCTCATGAGAACACTCAAACGATGCACCACCAGCGAACTGCCGCCACCAAAATCGGAATCACCACGATCTCACCATTATCGACCACCTGCATGTTGGAAAACCACAACGGATACCACCGACACGATCCCATGATGCTGGGTATTTCCCATAAAAAAATTGCTCTAATATTCACAATTCTTGATGGGATTGTGTTTTAAACCCTCAATCTCTTAGTTATAAAAGCATAGCTTACCACTAAAACATGTTCAATTTACCAGTTATCGTGCTCTTTAGTTTGGAGGAATCGGGATTTCTTTGAAAGAAAATTATTAATATATAATGGACAAACTACTTATCAATATTTTTAGTGCAGTAGTACTGTGGGAGTTTGTGTGTATAGGGTTTTTGGAATGCTTAACTGCTTTATTTAATAAATGAGTGAGGATGTGGACTAATCTAGTGGGAATGTAAACCCCATCGGACGAAGCAAATGTTTTTGGAGCATTTTTTTAGTAAGAAGCATTTTTTATTTTATAAGGGCTATTACGAAGTTTAAGAATCATTCTTAATAAAGAACTACTTTTTAATTAATGAGTTGTTACTTTTTTTATTTGTGAAATATCAACTAATTAATCACTTAATTCTTATTTTTAACTAATTATAATTTAAAATGAAAATAAGTGCTTGAGAAGTTTTTATTTAAGGTGGTTCATTGTTGGTGGTTGATTTTTACCTAGTTTTTAGAGTCCATCCCTTGCAAGACAGTCTTACGGTAAGACCAGAGACTAATTAGAGATTATAGAACTATGAAATAGGAGCAAATCAAATTTAAGGGTTAAATTACTATTATTTTGCTTTTGGGGTTATAATTAAAAGAAGTTTTGAAGTTTAGGGATTGAGAAATACTCTTTCCTCTCCCCTTGAAGCTCGTCGCTGGCGTCAGAACCCTAAGAATCCGCCACTCGGATTCTGGTCTTCTCTGTTCTCTAGTTTGCCGGTGATGGCTGATGGATTGCGTGGTCGGATAATTGCTCGGTCGCGGTGGATTTCTCAAAAGAAGGATTCCTAGCGGAGAATTCGCCGGTGATATTTTGGCGGAGACGATCGGGACTCTATCGGAATTGGGTCAGGAATAAAGAGGTAGAAATCCAAGCATCAAGGCGACAAATTCATGGGATATTAAGGCCGGATCTAGCGGCACCAGGGAGGAATTCTCCGACGAAAGGGAGAAGAAACGTCGCCGGTTGAATTCAGATTGAATTTTTTGGCCAAAACCCAAGTTTGCAGATGCTGGTTGCGAGGGAAGCTTCGTCGGCAGCGTCCCGATCAGAGTCCGGTGGGTAGCGACGTCGACGGCAGCGTCGCAAGCGGTTTCCGGTAAAGGGAATCTGGTCGACGTCAGGGTTGAAATCCGGTGAAGGGAATGGGTTGAAACAAACAAAAAAGAATGAGGGGAAATCAATTCATTTTGGACTGAAAACATAAAATTGTTGTTGGGCTGATGTGCATATAATTTTCATCTATTTAATTACACGTTAGTTTAAAATTAATCAACATCAAATAAAAATTCTAAACCATCAAATTAAATAAATACACTAAAATAGACATCAATCTAAAATAGTTAAACATCAAACTAAAATACAAAAAAATACGCTAAATTATAACAAAACATCAAATAAATTCTAAATATACACATCAAATAAAGATAGTTAAACATCAAGTAAATAAACTAAAATGTATTCACATCAAATTTAAGTAATTAAACATTAAATTTATTTATTTTTTATTTTACAAAAGTACTGATGAGAAATTGATAAACATTATACATTGACAACTCAAAATTGAAGGCATTCACTGAAGCATCAATGGCACAATAAGTACATATAAAATTAGCATAAAAAGTGGCAAACTTTAATTTGAAGTTTTACGTTAGCATGTGAAAATGTCAATCATCATAAATATTGAACTATCAAACACAATTCATTACAAAAGGGTTCAAATGCCCTAAAAATCCGCTAACATAAAAACTGGAAAATTTCAAATCAAGGTAAAACATCACAATCAAACGTCTCAACACTAACACTAACAATCAACCATCATAACTGAAAAAATAATGTCAGACAATACATCATAAACAATCAAAATCTATTTTTTCCCGACTTATTTACCTTCGTCGTTGGCTTTTTCACAAACTTGCCTCCTCTTGTTGGTTGTGAAGAGGACAACTCTCATACTCCATCAATGCAAATATGAAAGGTCGACTACAGTTCTATGTTCAAGGGAACATCTTCAGGATCATGGTTCCTCATAGCATTTTTTATTAGCTCATCAATTGTATCGTAGAGCTCAGACATTGATAGTATTCCTGTGAAATAATATAAAAGATCACATACAATAATTAAAACATCAATATATGAAATTAAAACATCACAATAGCACCCATAACATCATTGACAACTACATTGAGAAAAATCAAATGCAGTATTTAAAACATCAATCCCAAAATTTGAAAACATCAAACAGTACACACCAAAATATAAAAAGAACAAAACACAACATCAGTTGCATACTTAAATATGAAAACACAACAAGCATCAAACACTAAAATTATAACATTACACCAACACAAGCATCAAACACTGAAATTATAACATTACACCAACACACATAAAAAATACTTAGATCTTAAACATGAAAACTCAAATATAAAACCAGAAACATCAATAACTGTATCTAAAACATTACTGCTGGAAAAAAAACTTAGAGCTCCTACTTCTTTCTCAAATGCAACAACAGTGGGCAAGTGCTCTTATACATCTAAGAAACAACGACAGCAACACAAAAATTAGCACAAATAGTAACAAATAGTAACAAAACCCTAAGATATCACAAACACAATCAAAACAACAAAATTGAACATCAATTGCACACTTAAAACACTACAAGCATCAAATAGTGAAATTAAAACACATAAGGATAAGCATGAAACGTAGAATATCAAAACTGAACAATCAAAACAATAAAACTGAAAATCAATTGCATACTTAAAACACTACAAGCATCAAATACTGAAATTAAAACAGATAAGCATAAGCATGAAACATTGAACATCAAAATTGAACAATCAAAACAATAAAACTGAACATCAATTGTACACTTAAAACACTACAAGCATCAAATGTTGAAATTAAATCATAACACCAACACATATAACAATATTTAAAACCTAAACATCAAACATAAAACCTGAAACATTAACAACAGTATTTAAAACATCACATCTGCAAGATAATAAAATTTACAGATCCTATTTCCTTCTCGATTGTAGCAATAGTGGAAAAGCATTCTTAGACATCTAAAAACCCTCAACAGCAACACAAAAAGTAGCACAAATCGTAACAAAACCCTAAGATATCACACACAATTAAAATTGAACATCAATTGCACACTTAAGCATGAAAACACCACAAGTATCAAACGATGAAATTAAAACATCACACCAACACAGTTACAATACAAAAAGCCTAAAACATGAAACATCAAGCTGAAAACGAGAAACATCAATATCTGTACCTAAAACATCACTGTTGAAAATTAAGAAATCTTACAAATTCTCCTTCCTTCTTGATTACAGCAACAGTGATGCAAATCTTCTTAGACATCTAAGAAGCAGCAACAACAACACAATATTAGCACAAATCCGTATTAACAACTCACAAGACACAAAAAATAAAGAAATTCTCATATATTAACACTGTGAACAACATAAAGCCTATAAAATCATATGAACCAAAAAGCAACAAAAATTTAAAAAAACAATAAAATATGCATAAAAAATATGAGCAAAGACATTACTTTCAAAGATAAACACGAAACGAAGGTTGTATTGTGTTCGACCGCAGGAAAATTCGCCGGAAAATGAAGCGCATCTTCTCTGCTTCATAACAAATTATTGTTTCCGTTCATCTTGTCCATGCGTTCTTCCCTAGGCCCAAGTGCCTAGTCCGGCCGGCCAGGGTCTCCTATTTTACCCCTTGGGTAATATCCTTTGGGCTGTCTTAAGGGAGAAGTACTTGCTCCACAAGAAAATAAAATGGTTTCCCTACTTGCCAACCTATATAAAGGCTAAAAGTAATCCTACAAACTCAACTATTTATTCCTAATTACACAGTTACACTATTGTATGCTGACTTGATCGTCGGAGCCTCTTTCCCCCGGAAACCTTTGGGGGCTTTTGTCTTACAGATCCTGGCCACGACAGCAGCGCAGCTGCGGTAAATTAGGGCACATCAAGTTGGCACGCCCAGTGGGACCATTAGTCAGATATGTGTATTTTCACTATTTATGTCCACCTCAATGGCAAGCACCTTGCGTAGAGTTGAATGGATAAAAGGAAATGCCTTAGGCATTGGCGAAGAAGTACAATCATTTTACCAGAGAAGGAGGGGGCACAGGAGCAAGATGCAATCGAATCCTACCCCATCAAGCGATGATAACAAACTCCCCGAGGTAGGCCGAGACCAGATCCCAGCAACAGGGGTGCCGGAGGGGCCTCAGATAGAAGCTTTTGTACATCTGAGATAGATGGAGGTTTGCGTGGAGCCCTGTGTAGGAGGCGTTAGAGCCCCTACGTCATAAAACCAGGTGCACTGACCAAGGGAAGATGATCCGAAGTTCACAGAAGCTACGAAATATTTGCAAATAGAAGCTACAATGGGAGCTGCTTGAATGACGAGGGGTACAAATAGCACGTTCCCTCTCATCACAGCAGGACCTAGCACAATTAGCTCAAACCCTCATATCGGCTGGCTATCAGGTGGAGCCACCAATGCTTTATCAGAATATGGTTCAGCAGCAAGTGGTACCTCCACTTTCGAGGCCCTTGGCGTTGCCGCCAAGATTACAGTTGCAGGCCACCCCAAAAACATCCTACCAAGCGGATATGGGGGGCCCAACATCGGCCCCAACCGACGTTCTCTAGCACGGGCCCAAAAGTTGGCATATTTTGTGCCTATTTCGATACCTCACATTTTGAACCAAGCAATCCCTTATTTGATGGCCGACCCAATAGGGTGTTACCTAGGTTTCGAGAACAAGATGCATTCATGGCCCCGACCGAATATCCCTTTATGTGACCCCTATCATCAGGGGCAGCAGCACCTGTATCACAACTCTGTTGTGGGAGGACCGTGATGCAATGGTAGCCTCGTTAATTGATTGATTGATTTATCTGCTGGATGTATCACAACTCTACTATAACTTATGTTCTTGGCCTTATGTAAGGGTAGCTTCTCCAAATCCCCATTAAGCTTAGTGTAATCAATCACATTGAGGATGGAGTGATCTTGGGCTACATGAATGGAATGTCCAACCTCGACTTGTACAAGAAGCTGGTCTCAAAGAAACCAAAAACCTTGCAGCAACTACAAGAAATCGTGAAACAGTATTTGAAGATCGAGGAAGCCACAAAGAGAAAATTGGAGGGGGACATGTGGGGTGAAAGGGGCTTTAAGGTCTCGGAATCAAGACCAAATAGGTTATAAGCTTCAAAAAAGGCTTCAAGGGCTATATTTCCCTACCTAAGTCCCTGGTGGAAATACACTCCATCCATAAGGGGAAACTACCCCTTTAGGAAAAGACAACCATGGGAAAAAAAGATTAACCCAAATTATATGACCATCATAAGGAGTGTAGCCATGATACGATCGAATGCACCCTACTGAAGAAGGAAATTGAAAGATGTGCAAGAAAATGTTTGCTCCCAGACTGCGTCAAAAGACGAAGAGGAGAATCATCCTTGAAGGGACAAAAGCATCGCTAGAAAGGCAACAAGAAAGGAGCCAATCGAAACGGCAGAGAACAGCAAGGAAACGATAGGGAGCAAGTTGAAAATCAAGTGAGAGAAAATGTCAGACCTGATGTCAAAGCTCGACTGGATAGGAACAGGGGGATGTGGTTAATCATGAGATCAGCTTCATTAATGGGGTGGTGAGTGACCATTCTTTGAACACCATCATCAAAGCACAATCCCAGTACATGCCCCCCGGAGAACCCCACCAAAAGCAGTTTTGAGTAGAAGAAGCCATCACCTTCTCTGAAGAAGACATGGTGCCCTGCCGGACCCCCTATACGGACCCCCCATACGGACCCGATGGTAATCCATGCAACTATCGGAGACTTCTATGTCAAAAGGGTGCTCGTGGATGACAGTTGTGGAGTAAAAGTGATGTTAGCCAATTGCTTCGATCAACTGGGGCTAGGGCGTGAAAGTTTGAGGAGAATAACCTCCCCCCTATCTAGTTTCACGGGGAAAATGATGCTGCCCCTAGGGGTCGTAACCCTCCCAGTAACAGTGCCCGATAGGGATCAAGAAGTCACGATCAATTGCAGCTTTGCAGTAATCGATGTCTTATCCCCCTACAATGTGATACCGGGATAGCCTTAATGTGCCAGGTGCGGGCACTATGGTTCCCCTATCACTTGACAATGCAGTTCTCCACCAAGAGAGGGATAGCAGTCATAAGGGGGGACCAACCTGCGGCCAAGCGTTGTTTGGTGATAGCATTGAAAGAAGCTAAGAAGGAGGACAAGGTGGCTTTGTCCAATGGAGAAATTAAACCCACGGACATGGAGCCAATGGTCATTCGAACTCAAAGAACGGTGCCCGTGGGAAAAATGATACCACCTGCAACGAAAGATAAGTTAAAGAACCCCTTAGACAACTAAGTCGACGTGTTTTCATGGAATACCATCGACTTCACAGGGGTACCTAAACAGCTGATGGTCCACAGGCTAAATTTGGGTCCCTCCCAAAAGCCAGTAAAACAAAAAGGAGGCCATTCACCCCCGAAAAGGCAGAGGCCATAAAGAAGGAAGTTCAAAAACTTCTTAGAGTGGAGGTCATCGAAGAAGTATTTTACCCCGAATGGGTAGCAAACCCAGTGATGGTCCCCAAGCACGATGGGGCTTGGAGAATGTGCATAGACTTCACGGATCTCACCAAATGCTGCCCCGAGGATAGCTATCATCAACCCTCCATTGATGCACTAGTCGAAGATATAGCAGGATATGAGGTGCTAGACTTCTTCGATACCCATAAGGGCTACCACCAGATACTCATGGCGGAGGAGGCTAAGCAGAAGACGCTGTTCATAACTGATGTGGGGACGTTTTGCTACAAGAAAATGCCATTTGGGGTAAAAAAATGCATGAGCCATTTACCAAAGATTGGTCGATAATCTCTTCAAAAACTAGATTGACCGAAATGTTGAAATACACGTGGACAATATGGTAGTCTAAAGCAAAGGCTATGACCAATTCCTGTTGGACCTTAAAGAAACCTTCCAGAGGCTTCGAGAAGCCAATCTAAAGCTAAACCCAGCTAAATGTGTGATCGGAGTTGGAGCTGGAAAATTCCTGGGATTCATGGTCTCAGAGAGGGGGATCGATGTGAACCCCGAGAAAGTCAAAGCTTTGATAAGCATGACGTCCCCCCAAATGGTCAAAGATATCCAAAGGCTAACAGGATCGCTGGCTGCACTCAATCAATTCCTTTCGAAAGGGGGCAAAGAAACATTCTCCATTCTTTGATGTGCTTTGAAAAGCCAAAAAATTTGAATGGACAATAGAATGTGACAAAGCCTTGTGAGACTTAAAGGAACACTTACGAAGCTTACCCACCATGTGAAACTAGACAAAGGGGAAGATATGTATCTGTACATTTCAACATCCCCCTTAGCAGTAAGTGCGGTTCTGGTAAAGGAAAATGACGAAGCCTAACACCTAATCTATTTTGTAAGCAGGGCATTGCACGGTTTAGAGACTTGAACACTGCCCTCGAAAAGTTAATATTGGCCCTAGTTCATGCAGCAAGATGCCTCCGGCCGTATTTCCAAATCTACCAGATTATCTGGTACACCAGACATCCAATTAGGCAAGTGCTCCTTAAGCCAGAGGCCTCAGGGAAAATGATGAAGTGGGCAATCAAATTGGGGGAGCACGACATCCAGTTCCACCCACGAACAACCATTAAAGGTCAAGCCTTAGCAAATTTCATCGTCGAAACTACATAAACAATTGTGCTAGACGATGCAAAATAATCCGATGAAACATGGCAACTACATGTTGATGGGTCATCACACTTGGGAGGCAGTGGGGCTGGAGTCCTCCTCATGAGTCCTGAAAAGAAAGATTATCCATATGCCCTTCAAGGCCACAAACAACAAAGCGAGATACGAAGCACTAATCACAAGCCTTCGAATAGCAAAAGACTTGGGAGTAAAAAAAATTGCAAATATTCAGTGATTCCCAAATCATGGCCCTTCAAGTTAAGGATGAATATAAGGCTAGGGAAAGAAGCTTGCAGCGTTACCTGGAAGTGGTGAAACCCCTCCTTACACATTTCCAATATTACATCCTCACTCCAGTCCCTTGAGAGAAAAACCACAAGGCCGACACCCTGAGCAAGTTGGCTTCATCAGACTTGGATTTAGAATCCCAAGGGAACTTAATGGTGAAAATGATGGGTAAGCGTACTTTGAAGAAGAAACAGTGGTAATGATGGCGGAAGAACAAAATTCGTGTATAACGCCTATTATGAGCTACCTTTAAGACGACACTCTTTTGGAAAATTCCATCGAAGCAAGGAAAGTTAGGTTGAAAGCGCTTAAATATGTGATCCATGAGGATGTGCTCCATAGGCGAGGTTACTTACATCCACTTCTGCGATGTGTAGTCCCCACAAAGCTGACTACATTATTTGTGAGACGTATAAAGGAGCCCGCGGAAGTCACCAATGGGCTCGATCAATAGCTAAGAAGCTCTTTTTGACTGGATACTATTGGCCAAAGATGTTCGATGAGGTTAACAAGCACATCCAAGCCTGCCATTAATGCCAAAGGCATGCGCCAATCAACCATGTCCCCTAAGAAGAAATAATGAACATAAATAGCTCTTGGCTATTTGACAAATGGGGGATCGATCAAGTGGGTCCTTTCCCAGAGGCCCCAAGCCACTTTCGATACCTGATTGTGGATGTGGACTACTTTACAAAGTGGGTCGAGGTCGAAGCCCTAACCGACATAAAAGGGAAAGTGGTGATTGGTTTTTGCTGGAAGAATATCATCTGCCATTTTGGGATCCCTTAAACCATCATAATTGATAACGGTGCCCAATTTGTCAATGACCAATTTAAAAGCTGGTGTAAGGAATACAAGATCCGTCAAAGAGTCACTAGCGTTTACCAACCCAAGCTAATGGGTAGGTGGAGGTCACAAATCAAACCATTGTCAACGGCATCAAGTCAAGGCTTAAAAGGGCAGGCGATAATTGGATAGATGAATTGCCCAACGTGCTTTGGTCATTTCAAAAAATGAAATCATGTTCGACAGGTAAAACCCTGTACAACTTGGTCTATAGTTTGGAGGTGGTTATTCTTGCGGAGATAAGGCTGCCCACCTTCCAAAGGTTTTCCATAAGCAATGGAAGCCAGAAGGTTAGTGATGAGCAGCACAGTTTGAATTTGTACCTTCTCGAAGAAAAAATAGAGAAGGTATCCATCCACGAAGCCAAGGTAAAAAAAAGGATTAAGCAGTATCATAACCGAAGGGTCCAAAAAATATAGTTTTCCCCGGGAGACCTTGTAATGAAGAGAAATGAGAAAATTCGAAAGGAGCCAGAGGGAAAATTGTCAGCAAACTAGGAAGGACTCTACCGAGTCGTTGAAGCCGGCCCCAAGGGCAGTTATGTGTTGAAACCCCCCAAGGTGAGCCGATTCGTCGCAGATGGAATGTTTCCAACCTTGGGAGGTAATATTCCCCTAAATCCCAATAGACTTGGTGAGGCCAGAAAGTATACCGCCCCAAAGTAGCTATGGGTTGAAGGACACCCTCCATGAGATAGTGTTGTAAGTCGATAGGGTTCCTTTGTTTTTTGTTAACTATCTATTGAATTGTGTTTCTTATAATCACTTCTTGTTCTCGGTAAGAATTAAAACACAACCTATCAAGGGGGGGGGGGTGAAAATTCCTCATCTTCCTCAAATTGGAGCACTAACATTCGAAGTGTCATCACAACCCATCGAGCGCTTTGGGGTCGAAATCCCCTTAACGTGTCTAAAGCTCACAAGGTACAAACCTTGCAAACACGCGAAGGGCCATAATAGCCCATCAAGCACTTTGGGGTTGAAATCCCCTTAATGCGTCTAAAGCGCCCAAGGTACAAACCTTGCAAACATTCGAAGGGCCATTATAACCCATCAAGTGCTTTGGGGTTGAAATCCACTTAACACATTTAAAGTGCCCAATGTATAAACCTTGAAAACACTCGAAGGGCCATCATAGCCCATCAAGCGCTTTGGGGTCAAAATTTCCTTAACGCGTCTAAAGTGCCCAAGGTACAAACCTTGCAAACATTTAAAGGGCCATCACAACTCATCGAGAATTTTGGGGTCAAAATCCCCTTAACGCGTCTAAAGTTCCCAAGGTACAAACCTTGTAAATATTTGAAGGGCCATCACAGCCCATCGAACGCTAAAGGGGCCGAAATCCCCTTAATACATGTAAGCGTCAAAGGATAAAACCTTGTAAATCGAAAGTACCCCATGGTCTATCGAGCGCTTGGGGTTAAAAATCCCTCTTTTACATGTATAAAAGTACCTTAGAATGAAAAGGAAAAGAAAGAGTTAGGACACTCAACTAGATTAGAAAGGTTAATCCCCTTTGTGAAAATTTCAATTGCTTGAAAAAGAATAAGGGGCAAAAGAATTCTATTTCAACTATACAGATTGCCATAGTGGCTTACAGGTAAGACAATAGAATTACAACTATCTACATACAAGGAAAACCTATTCTAAGGAATGGAAAATTCTCATTCTTTTAATTTCCCAGCCTCTGGCCATCGGGCAAAGCTCGAAAACCCATGAGGTAAACCTCGAGATCGTCTCATCAGGGGTACATTCTCAGCATTCTCATCTCTAGTGTTGGAGTGGGATGCTCGACTTCTGCTACCAGCAACACCCCCCCCCCCCCCCTTTGCTGAGAAAAGGCCCCCCGGCGGAAGTAAGGCCACCCCTCCCTTGGCCGGAGGCACTGGCCTGGTTACTTGCTAGACTAACCCTTAAAATGGGAGCCCTGGGAGGTGAAGATCAAGAGCTGGAGGCTGCTACCTGGGCGGTATTTGTTTGATGGGCTGGGTTACTAGAAGAGTGACTCAAGTGAGTGAAGACGGAGCCGCCCCTTCTACGAGAAGTTCCGGAGCGGTCACCCTCTGTGGGGCCTAGAACCCCACTCCTTCTTGGAACAGAACGGGAACTTGAAACCCCGCTCCTACTATTCTTTTCCTTTCGTAACTCGCTTAGCCACCTCTTTGTCTCACAGTAAGCTTTGCTATACTTAGGATCCTCTGTAATGTGTTTCCTTTTCATAATGTTGATGGTTTATTGAAGAAATACTTCAAATTTTTTTATTAAGTTTTCCTCAATAGTCTCAAGTCGTAGCTCATATGCTCGAAGACTATTAGCAATCGATGTATAAGTCTGATGTAACTCGGCGTAGTCACTCTTGATCTTTTCCTTGTCCCTATAGGCAGCTATACAAAGCACCTCATTTTCCTTAATCACCTATTCCGAGGATGGGACCAAACATTGGAAGTCTCAATTCTGTTTCTTTCATTCTTCTAGTTTGGCGATGCCTGTAACAAGGGATGCACGAGCCACTTCTATATTTGCCTAATACATCTGGGCCTCACAACAATAGCGCTCGATGGTCTTGCTAGGTTGAGAAGACGACCCCCCCTCAAGAATCCAGCCTCGTAAGCCTTGGAAGAAGCAATGCACTCATTCATTGAACTAAACCCAGCTTTAGTGGTGACCTCTTCGAGGACCTCGTTGTGCCGGGATTCAAGGAGGCAATAGTTCTTCGAGAGCCAACCCTTAGCCACGAAAAGGAGGTCTCTTTCCTCCCTCAAAGGGCTAAGTGCATCGAGAAGTTCTTTTTGTCTCCTATGAAGACCAGTACGCCATAGGCTAAGTTCCTCATATGCAACTCAAAGTTCTTCTTTGAACTGGATGGACTTATACCAGAATTAAGAGGCCTCAATTTGGTGCTCTCACACCCACTCTTTGTTTCATTGATACCATTTTTTCATGACTTGGAAAAAGAAGTCAAATATGGTACCTTTTTGTAGTTTGGGGGGGGGGGGGGTAGGGCACCAAATCTAGGATCTACAAGTGACAAAAAGAAAAAACAAAAACATAAGTAAAGGAATAAGAACTTTCATTAATATCATAAATAAGGGAGTACATCAAAAGCCCTTAAGAAAATAATTCATACATCTTCACATACGCTACGGTCCACTTGGTTAGAGCTCGAAGAGTTGGCCCTACGTCGAGGCTTCGGCCGAGTTAGGGGTCTGGCTTGTTCAACTCTTTGTCTTCATCCACCTCCAGATTTTGGATCTCCTCCGTGGAAACAAGTTTGCTGGAGGTATTCAAGTGATAGAGCAATAGGAGTTTGATGCCTCCATCCTGAATGGACTTTCACCAGAGGTGGTACAGCTGCTCTGGCTCGAAGTTATTTTTATGGATGTCCACCATTGTAGCATATTCGGCGAGGAGGTCCTTGCAGATAGAGTGAGCAAGAGTGTTCCGAGTGAGCCCCACAAAGACTTTGGACAGAGACGAGAAGAAGTCCTGAAACCCCCTAGTCTTCACAAAGTTGTTGGTATAAGCTTCAAAGACTGAGGCCTACTTCTCGGCAGAGTAAAGATTGGCCAACTTATCATTCTCGTTGGTCAGGGCTTGGAAGGACGCATGGGCCTCCAACAACTCCTTTTTGAGCTCCTTCAAGCGACCATTCTTCTCGGAGCTCAGCTTCTCCAAATTCCCCTTATGTTGGGAGGCTACCCTTATTAGTTCTGACTCAAATAAAAATCATCCACAAATAAAAATCATCCATAACTCTATTGTGAATCTAGTGCAAACCATCCATAAATCCCAACATCGATTGATTTGTGCCTCATTGATTGTTTGCAAGCATGTGAATCTAGAAAAATCCTCCACAAATAAAGCATAATATGCAAAACCATTTCCAGATAAAACTGGGGAGGGACCCCACAAATCAAAATGTGTCAAATCAAGAAGATGCTCAACACGTTTAGGGTTCTCAAAAAAAGCCAACCGTTGACCTTTCACCATAACAAAAGGGGCACATATGCGGTTTAGGCAACAAAGAAGAAATTGAAAGTAATCTAGACTTTTCAAACTACAAATAACTGCACTAGGAACATGACCTAGGCATGCATGCCACAACTCATATGAAGCTCAACTCTTATTCTGCTGTAAAACTGAAATAAATGGTGCAGCTCCCTGGTCCAAAACATACAGTTCATACTCATTGTGTCCCCCGCCCTCGATGTTCCTAATTACTTTGTTCTGAATCACAAAGTTCTGATCATCAAATGTAATCAACACATCCATATCTCTGGTTAACATACTAATGGACAATAAGTTCTTAGTAATATCTGACACAACCAGAACATCAAATAAATGTAAATTCTCATAAACTCTAGAAGCATCAATATAAGAGATCATGATAGGAATACCATTACCAACAAGAACTCAAGATTTACCAGTATAAGGAGTTACACTGTCTAGGCCTTAGGCACATGACGTCATATGACTTGTTGCACCAGAATCAATATAACAGTTTGACACTGGAGAAGATGGCTCTGACTGCTGAGATGGGTGATAATTTTCTGCCAAATGTGTACTCGGTGAACGACCTTTCGGGGCCTGCATCTTATAACCTATCGCAGCATGATGACCTAGTCACCCACACCAGTGCAGTAAGGACAACCGCGACCAGGGACTGGACCAGTCGCCTAAGAACCCGACCAGGGTTGTCGGCCACCGCATCTTCCGCCGAATCTTTCAGCGCGGCTGGTGCGTAAAGGCCACATGCGGCCGACTTGAGGTTGGTCGTTGGTCTGAAATGGCACTAGTTCGGCGCTGGTCTTGATTGTCCCAGTAAATTTTGCAAAAAAACCCTCGTGGTTTTTGGCATGGGCAAGAACATCCACATATAACGGAGTAGGCCAACATTAATCAAAGGGGTAGAAAAATCCTTATACTTAGAACCAAGAGCAGTTAAAAACCATACAATTTTATCAACATTTGAAAATAGATTACCCATGACAGACAATTGTTCAAAGATCTCCATAAATTTGAGATGAAATTCATGAACTATACCAGACTTACGAATACCATGTGCATTTGCGCGAAGAAGAAGAATTGTAGAGGCACTGCTATTCTAATAGACGATGGCAAGATTTTCCCATATCTCTTTAGAGGTGCCACAATCTAGGAGTTCCACGAGAACTTCCGCGGTGAGAGGGAAAAATAGTAAACTGCAGACATGTTGATCTTCATTAATCCATTGATCATACTCATCTTTTTCTTTCTGATAAGCAACCTTAGGTTCAACCTTGCTACCACTTGGAGGAGTTGAGACCATCGAGACAAAGAAGAGGATAGACGGTGGTGGTGGGAGAGTCGGACGAGGTTTGATGCCATCAATGAATCCAGGCATGCCTTAAGGACGAAGAACATAACCAGTTTGACTCTTCTAGAGAAGATAATTGGATGGAGTGAGTTTGATAAGATATCATATTCCTATCTCGAAAAACTATTTTCGTTTATTTCTTACCTACCTTCTATAGAACTATAGGGAACCCTGGTTGGATTTGGTCCAATCGACTATCATTCTGCATCATTTGAAGTAGAGTATTGTAGGATAATTTTTCTTTAGCCATGATGAGAGAGAGTGGCGCCAGAAATTTGGATAAAAAGGGAGGGAGTAGTGATCGGCTGCCAAAAAAAATAGAGGAGATGAGGTGGCCGAATTTTTGGAGAGTAGGCTAGGGTTTTAGGTTTTGGATTAGAAGGGGCTCTGATACCATGATAAAGTGACTTGCCTTAAACCTTTTTGTATTGATGAACTGAATATATAGAGGTATTACAATAGAGGTAAAATAAGGAAAAAACTCTAATCATACTAATTATATTCTAATCAGTAATTTAATTTATTCTAATATAGTTGACATAAAAATAAGACTTTATGCTCTAATTATTCTTAACTAATTTTCTATTTATCAGTAACTAATTCTTACAATTTATAGTCGAGATTGACTTCATAAATTTCTTTTTAATCTTAAGCACCATAGAATATAAATTGTTTGCTTTCGGATGGTTCTTCAACCGAGATATTGAAGTCATTTTGACTAACCTAAACCCAAGTTGTCTAAAATAAACATACTAATATTATAATATGTCACATATTTTATTTCTTTACTATATATAATCAATTATAACATTGTACCATATATATATATATACACATACATACATATATATGTCATCCCAAACTCCATATAATAGAAATTGTTTGCTTTTGGATGGTTCTTCAACCCCGGGGATATTGAAATCATTTTGACTAACCTAAACCCTAATAGTCTAAAAATAACATACTAATATTAAAATATGTTACTGATTTTATTTATTTACTATATATAATCAATCATAACTGTTAACATTATAATATTATAATATGTTACTGATTCTTTACTATATATAATCAATCATAACTTGTTAATGTACTAATATTATAATTTGTTACTGATTTTAATTCTTTACTATATAAAATATAACTTCTAAGAATATATTTAAAACCATAAATATCTTATTGTACCATATATATATATATATATATTAATTTTGTACATATATACATACATACATACATATATATATATATATATATATATATATATCACTGAAGAAAATCCAAAGAAACACATAATCTGAAATAACAATATGTTCAGATTTTTTATGCAATGATAGAGTACTTTTGATAGAAATATGTACATATTATTTATTAATTAATATATGACAAAGTCTATTTTAGACCGACTAATTGTTAAATGAGGACGTTTTGTAATTAGTGAGACTAACAAAGTCATTTGATATTTACTTTTATTTCATGCAATGAGATAAATATAATTATGATAACATTTTAAAATGAATCTCAACATATAAATAATTACTTTTTAAATAATTTGAATGAAATACTATAAAAAATAATCAAATTTTATTGCATTCAATATTTAACAATTTATAACTAAATTAATTATTTCACTTCATAACTCATATAATTTTTCTTAGATGACTAAAATTTAAAATTTAAAATAAATTTAATGTCAATATTTTAATTAATAATATCGCACAAAGTGCGGTGGTACTTCAGTACTCTTTTAAAATAGTAATTTGGTGAGTTATTCTTCCATTCATTCAACAACAACGTAATATAAATCACTCACCTAATTACTATCATTCAGCTAACCTCTTTTAAATTTTCTAAAATAGTATTCGGGAAGATGATTTTATTTCTGGTTGACAATTACCAGACATTTATATATATATATATATATATATATATATATATATATATTGTATTATATAAAATAGGTTATTTACGTTTTAATATTTGATGATTTAATATTTATACATTTAATTTTTGTTCTTAATAATTTGTATGCTTATAAATTTTATTAACCTTTTTAATTACTTATATATTCATGGAGCGTTATCATATATAAAAAAACACGTCGGGAAATATTATAATACTATATCAAGTAACATTAAAAACATGAGTCCGTCTCTTGAAAGACGGTCTTTCCATAAGACATGGAAAGACCAAGGTTTAAAGTGTAAATTAAAAGAAATGAAGATAAAATTTTTGGGTGGCATTAATCGGGTTATAAAGATTATAACCACTACATGTTGCATGATAAATTTTTAATGTTGCAACTAAGACCTTTTATCTTTCATTATTAAAATTAAACCCCGTCTTTCCATAAGTTTGTGAAAAGACCGTCTTTCCCAAGACTTTGCCTAAAAACATTGAGTTTAAATTTCATTAACATTATTTTAATCTACCTTTTCATTTATAGTACTAATAAGGTACTCCTATAAAAATTATTTCTAGATTCGCCACTGACCATTGTGGGTGCTCTTGCATGCTTCCCAAGATTGAAAAAGTTCGGAACACTATGTATACAATTAAGGTATTCAATTTTGTTTCACGTTTCAAAACCGTAGTAAAACCGTAGTTGATGGTTCTGACTTCCAAAATTTTGTAGTCAACAACTAACTAGGAGGCAGAAAATGTATTTGACGGGTGTGTGAAATAATTTTTTTAATAACATTTTTCTATATCAAAGGAGTTGGTAGATTTTTTTAATGTAATTACCAAAAATCCATTAGAAAGTCATCTAGATTGGGCGTCGAACAAAATCCATTAGAAGTTATTGGTTTACCGTTAATTAATTAAATAGTCAAGCCTTATTTATTAGTGTTTATAATTAGAAAGTCAAGTAGTTGTTGACTGTTGATTAGGTAAAGTCAAACCTTAGTTATTGTTATTTATACATAAAAAGGCAAATCTGAGTTATTAGTGTTTATGTAAGAAAAGCCAATTAAGATTCACTGCAAGTTAGTTAGAGACAAATCTTAGTCATTACTATTTACACAGAGAAAGTTAAGTAAGGGGTTAAACGTTGATTAAGTAAACAGTCAAACCTTAGTTAATAGTGTTTATATAGAGAAAGTCAACAAAGGGTTGAACGTTGATTCGTTAAATTCAAACCTTTTGATTACTATTTGTATATAGTAAGTCGAGTAAGGGATGATAGTTAATTAGTTAAAGTTAAACATTTTGATTAGTGTTTATACAGAGAAAGTCAATTAAGAGTTAATCGTTGATGAGATAAAGTCAAATCTTAGTTATTAGTGTTTATACAGAGAAAGTCAACTAAGAGTTGAACTTTGATTAGTTATACATCAAGCCTTAGTTATTAGTGTTTGTATATAGAAAGTAAAGTATGAGTTGACTGTTGATTATTTAAAGTCAAACCTTAGTATTATTGTTTATATATGGAAAGACAAGTAAGGGTTAAACGTTGATTAGTTAAACAACCAAGTGTAAGTTATTAGTGTTTATATATAAAAAGTCAAGTAAGGGTTGACCATTGATTTGTTAAAGCCAAACCTTAGTTATCAGTATTTATATATAGCAAGTCAAGTAAGGGTTGAACGTTGATTAGTTAAAATCATACCTTAGTTATTATTGTTTAGATATAGAAAGCCAACTAAGAGTTGACCGTTAATTAGTTAAACAATTAAACCTTAGTTATTAGTATTTATAAAGATAAAGTCAATTAAGGGTCGAACTTTAATTTGTTAAATTCAAACCTTTTGATTAGTATTTATATATAGTAAGGGTTGACAGTTGATTGGTTAAAGTTAAACATTTTAATTAGTATTTATATAGAGGAAGTCAATTTATGTTTGACCATTAAGAGCAAGTCTAACAGGTTCTCTATAATAGAGATTTTGATTGATTTTAGAGATTTTAGGCACTATTTTATCTCCAACAGATCCTCTATTTCATTCTCTAAAATGAGGATTTTGATGAGAGGGAATATTTGGTTCTCTATATTGGTAGGGAGAGAGAGAAAATATTTGGAATATTGAAAATTTAATGTAATCATTAATTCAACACCTAAACTTTAACACTATATTTATACCAAAATTGTCCAAGTCTAAATCATTGCAACATCAATTCTTATTGAATCAACACATAAAAATGAACCACAGAAACATCCAATTATTCTTTATTTCCCTTTTTTCTTCATTTGAATGGTCGATTTTTAAATTTTCATGGTATTTTAACATATAATTATCAAAGAATAATTAACATGAATCATGACATGAATATTATCACGCGTACACGGTCAGCGAACTCATACTAATGCTAGGGATTGTCACAAGCTAATTCGGAAATGAAAGAACTCTACCAAAAACCTTGATACTTGTCCAATTAATCAGATCGATGGCTTCTTTATTGAATATTATTAGATTTTCACCACTTACTAATCCATTATACGTATAGTAGGCCTCTTTTGCCACGACATCTGTGGCTTAGCCCTTCGCCCTCCCATATTAAATTTATTTAACTAAATAAATAGTTATAAGATATTTAATTGTTCTTTACAAATAAACTACTAAAATTAACCAATTTTCTAGTTTTTATGGAAGTAAATATTTTTGTAAAGTAATTAAAACTAATAATTTATTTAAATTACAAAGTAGTCATTAATGTGAATTAAACGTCAAAGTCAGCAAAATAGAGTCTGTTGGAGTTGGAGCAAAAAAAATAAAGAATATGAGTTTTGAATCTCCCATTTTGAAGAAATTTTTGGAGAAGTTATTGGGCTTGGTCTAATTAGTTAAAGTCAAACCTTAGTTTTAATGTTTATGTATAGAAAGTCAAGTAAGGTTGAACTTTGATTAGTTAAACATCTAAGCCTTAGTTAGTATAGTGTTTATATATAGAAAGTAAAGTAATGGTTGGCCGTTGATTAGTTAAAGTCAAACCTTAGAATTATTGTTTATATATAGAAAGTCAAGTAAATGCTGAACGTTGATTACTTAAACAACCATGTTTTAGTTATTAGTGTTTATATATAAAAAGTCAAGTAAGTGATGGACGTTAATTAGTTAAAGTCAAACTTTAGTTATTATTCTTTAAATATAGAAAGTCAAGTAAGGGGTGACTGTTGATTAGTTAAACAACTAAACCTTAGTTATTAGTGTTTATTAATAGAAAGTCAAGCTAGTGCCGGTGTTTAGTTAAAATCAAACCTTAGTTATTACTGTTTATATATAGAAAATCAATCTTTGGTTACCAGTGTTTCAATAGAGAAGAAGTAAGGGTTGGACGTTGATTAATAGTTATATATAGAAAGCCAAGCAACAATTGACCACTAATTAGTTATAGTCAAATATTTTTATTAGTGTTTATATAAAGAAAGTCAATCAAGGGTTTGACCATTGATTAGTTAAAGTCAATTAATGGTCGATCATTGATTAGTTAAATCAATCTTTTAATTAGTGTATATACACACAAAGTTAATTAAGGATCGACCTTAATAAGGAGTTGCTCCCTAGTTAAGTAGTTTGTGCCTCTATATTTGTAAAATGTTAATCAACCAATGATTGACACTTCACATGATTTGTTTTGTATTATTAATTAATTATAACTTAAAATGAAAAGGAAAGAAGTGTTTATTTAAGGAGGTTCATTGTTGGTACTCCCTCCGTTTCACTAAGAGTGACACACTAAATTTAGGCTCTTGGATTAATGTGAAGAAAATGAGAGGTTGAAATTGAATGTAGAAAGTAAAAAAGTAGAATGGGTGGATGAGATTGTAGGAATTTTGCCAAAAATAGAAAGTGTATCATTTTAAAAAAGCATCTCAATAAGGCAAGTGTGACACTATTAGTGAAACGGAGGGGGTAGTTGGTTCTTACCTACTTTTTATCAAAATTCATAATGTGGTAATGGTAGTGAACTTAAAGAGCACTTTTTAAGTGTCACATCATGAATTTTGATAAAAACTACTCCCCCGTCCCACTTCATTTTGCTTAATTACTTTTTGAGGGTCAAACTTGGTAAACTTTGACCATAAATATAAATTAGTCTATATATAATAAAAATATCATGTTAGATATTGTTATATTCGTCTTAACATATATTTTCTAAATATCAATTTTTTATGCGGCATCATTATAGGTAACTAGAGATAGTTATAGTCAAACATGCTCATTGAAGACCGTAAAAAGGTAAATAAGCAAAATGAAGTGGGACAGAAGGAGTAGGTAAGAATCAACTACCAACAATGGACCTCCTTAAATAAACACTTCTTTTTCTTTTTAAATTATAATTAATTTCAAATACAAAATATGTGTCAATCATTGATTAGTTGGTCTTTCACAAATAAAGAAGTGTCAACTCTTTAATTAAGAAGCAGTTCCTTATTAAGAAGTGGTTCATAAAATTCCACAATGGTCATCCTTAAATAAGAAGTGCTTCTTATTAAGAAAATTGGGATTAATGAGCTACCATTGTGGATTCTCTTAGTATTTATAAAAAGTTGAGTAACGTTTGGTCATATATTATGTAAAGCCAACCTAATTATTAAAAGACAATTAAATAAGAATTCATCATACATTATTTAAAGTCTCAATTGTTAGTATTATAGAATGTTAATTAAGCGTTGATCGATTATTACAAACATGCAAACCAAGTTATTTGTGTCTATGGATAAGTAAAGTTAAACATTAATTATTTAAATTCAATCAAGTATTATATAAAGTAAACTTAATTATTAATGTTTATACACAATTAATTGTAACATTTGGGTCTCAAATAATTAAATCAGAAAAAGTAATTGAATAGATTAAACCTAAGAAAATTGTGCGAAATAAATAAATAGCCTGATATTATTTTTGGCCCAATCTCCCTTCAAAGCGCAACCGATCTTGGTTTCACTTTTGGTTGATCGACTTTAGAACCGAAACCCTACCAATATCGGTTCCAATATTCAATGAATGTTTTTCAGTTTTTTAAAATTATCCAAAAGTGCGATCTGGTCAATTTATGGAGTGGTTTTGGGTCAACCAAAATCGGAACCGACATCGGTTCCAATACAAAAATTATTTTTCCTTAGATTACTATAGGCACAACCGACGTTAACACACTTTTGAAAATAGATTCGATTCAAGCGAAAATGGATCGACGTCGGCCCCATATCTGGTTGACCCCTAACTGCTTCCGAAAGCATGTTGACATTGGTAGTTCCAAAAATTTTACCTCGGTTATTAAATAATTGAGGTAAAAATTATTTCTAACTTTGTTGTTTTTAGAAAAATGAGATAAACAGATTTTTTTGCACAAATTTTCAGTTTTTTTTCTAAAAATTGAGATAAATGGGATGAAGTAAAATGTGTGTGTTCTTGATTATTTATACATGAATCGCAAAAGTTAGTAGTTTAAATGAGTTTGACTCGTATTTCGCCAAAATCAACTTTGGACAGAGATCTGAACACAAGAAGGTTTGCTACACAAAAGGTTGTTGGAAAAACGTAACTTGCAGGGACAATCAAAAATGCAAAAGATAGCAACTAAATAGGAAAGAAAAAAAAGTGAAATAAAAACTAAAAGGAAAGTTTTATTAATTTATTTTAACTGTTATTGAACGTATTTCTAAAATATTTTAATTGTTTTTCATTTTAAAAAACATTGATCATAACTAATACTCCTTCCGTTTCACTAAAAGCGACACACTAGACTCTTGGATTACTGTAAAGAAAATGAGAGGTTGAAATTGAATGTAGAAAGTAAAAAGTATAATGAGTAGATGAGATTGTAGGAATCTTGTCAAAAATGGAAAATGTCATTAAAAAAAATCCCAATAAGGCAAGTGTGTCACTCTTAGTGAAACGGATGGAGTATTATTTTAAGAAAGTAGATACTTATAAAATTGGGAGGTCCCCCAACAGGTGGTATGTTAGGGGATATAATAATTACTGTATCCCCATTAATAACAATGACAGTAAATAATAATTCCTCATCCACTTTTTAAGGAGAAATTATAAGGATGTATATGGGTGTGAATTTAAGTTAAAATATTACACTCTGGGGATACAATAAAGCACGGTACCCAAGAGGTACGATTTAATTTGCGATTATGAATAGCTCATTGTTTTTTTTTACTTATATGCTGCATTTATCGATTCAAACACTACATTTTAGAGTCTATCTTTAGAAAGACGGTATTTCCATAAACATTAATCGGGTCATAAACTTTATAACTACTGCATGTTGCATAATATATTTTTAATATTGCTACTAAAAACTTTTTACCTTTTTATTATTCTTATTAGCTCTGTATTTCCATAAACCTATGAAAAGGTCTTTTAAAAATTTTTTTGTCTATATTTGTCGTTTGGTATGCGTACCATACACGGTGATTATAAATTCTGCGTATTTTAGGATTGATATAACTGTTTGGTTGACGGAAAGTAGTAAATACATGGGAAGTTGTAATTCGGAGGAAATTAAATTTCCCACATAACGTGGGAAATATGTTACCGAGTACCTCCTCGGTCGAATGCAATTCTGCGATGCTTTTGTGTGATATTACACTTTTATCCTAACTATGGCGCGTAAAACGTTATGGTTTCCCTCCTTCACGCGGCAATTTTTCATTTCCTTCTACTTCATCGTCTTCTCGCATACCCATTTGTGTCTATAAAAGACTTTTAATCCACCCAAATTTTCATTCGCACCAGCACTTCCATCTCCGCCAAACTCTTTTGTCTGTCCATTACTGTCCATTACAGGTTCGTCATAAAAAATTGACGTATTAAAAGAGTTTGAATTCCATACTCCATCTATTATCACCAACTGTTTGATAATCCATCCATAAGTTTTTTTTTCCAGATTCGAGTGAGTTATGATTAAGCTTAAATTTATTTTGTCATGAATGTTTGAAAATTATGTTGTGTTGGAGTTAATTTGAATTTTTTGAAAAAGTAATTACAAAATCGTTAGATTCCAAAGAAACAAATGAAGTCAACCAAACAACATGCAGAAAATTAATTCATAGGAAATATAGAATCCGCATGTGCAACCAAACACGATTTGTGTATATCCTAGAAATTTGATCACGGAAACAACTTCCCATAAAATACAAATTACCGTAGAATTGAATTCCCACATGAACCAAACGACCCCTTTATATTTAAATCACAAAATGTAAGTATAGATAGAGAAATCCTAAATACAGGTAAATTTAAAACTTTTCAGCATACTTTTTCCTAAAATTGTGTTGAAGAAACCTTTCCTAAAATTATTGAAGAATTTTGTGATTTACATGAGAATTTTCAGCTGCGTTTTAAACCTTTCCTAAAATTTTCCTTTATGAAATTATTGAAGAAAAACTGCGGCAATATTTACAATTAGCGGATTACTTAGCATAAAACCTAGAGTGTGTCTGTTGAAAGACAATCTTTCCATAAGTTATGGAAAGACTAAGATTTAAAGTGCAAAGTAGAAGAAATAAAGATAAAATTTTGGTTTGCATGAATCAGGTTATAATCTTTATGACTACTACACGTTGTATGATAAATTTTTAATATTGCAACTAAGACATTATACCTTTTATTAATTTAGTTAAACATGTCTTTCCATAAATCTATGAAAAGACGGTCTTTCCCAAGAGTATGCCTAAAACCTAACTTACATATTATAAGAATAATAAAATTATATGTTATTGATGACTAAATAGGTGTTATCCTCACAGAAATTGAATTTTCAAAAAAAGAGAGAAAGGGACACGTTCGATTGAAATTTTCATTTAATTTCTATTTCTAATGGGATGAGAGATTCACATATACAGCAATTACAGATAAGAGTTTCTTAGCTGCAAATTGAATTTTAAGGCAGTCCCGTTTCTAGTTAAGGTATGACTTGCATATCAATGACATCAGAGACAATTAAAAATGCACTAATATTTTATAATATAGAGGGAATAATCAACGAAATGGATCAAGTTGCACAAATAATAACTTTTTAACAGATTTAATGTATCTCATGAACACTGTTTACCTCCATATAACACAGATAAGAAAATAAACAATAATGGTTGACTAAGTATATACTTTGGAAGAGCGGATATTGACGTTATCTCGTGCATAAGCAGTTTATTTTTCATTTATATCTTTCATTCTTCACAAAGACTTAAAAAAAAACAGTCTAATCGTTAGTTGAAATTATTTTCTAGATAATATAATCGATGGGATAATTTGATATCCGTTTCCAATTGTTATAATAAAATTCTCATAATTTTTTTCAAAAATCAACACATATCTTAAAATAAAATAATTATAATTTAATATTAAAATTTATAAAAATGAGATTTGTCATGATGATTGATCCAATCGATGTCATCTCTTTTCTTTAATTTAAATCTTTAGAGATAAGACAGGAAGCTTATTTGTTTTTTAATAACTAGCTTATAGTCCTCGACGGATACTAAGAGAATAAATTGACTAGCACAATTAGCAAATATTAATTATAGATGCAGTGTACATGTGTGTAATCCCTGACGTACAGTGCTCTTCCCAAAAACATATTCAATCATTTTGGATAAAAGTATTTAATTTTTGAAGAACTGCATGTGTGCAAAGATTCACCAACTTAAAGTACTCCCTCTGATTTCTTAAATTTGAAACACTTATCATATTTATTGCATTTTCTTTTATGCTAAAAAATACATCTTCTCTACCACCCATTTTAACAACAATTGAAAAGATAATACTATTTCTTATCCATTTATCAGATACCAAATCTTGAGAAAAATTGTCTTTCCACAGCCATATAGAAAGATGAGTTTAATTAGAATAATATGAATTTAGGAGTTTAACTCTTTAATAACCGCAAGTAAAACATTTGAGTTTTAGAAACATTACATATTTAGAGTAAATTATTTAAATATATATATATATATATATATATATATATTGTTTCCTTAAAAACACCCTAAGGTGAGAGATTATATATAAGGGTTCCCAAGCCTTTAAAAAGAAGAGCTAGTTACAGAGAGTTAATTTTGCGTACTTTCTACTGAAAGGAGGTGGTCTTGTTGCCTCCAAAAGAATAGCTAGCATCTAGAGCCTATAGTTTGGAGTTTGAAATTACATGTGCTAATGAACATAGATAGTAGTTGCGTTTCCAAAGTAGGTAATCTCCACCCCATGTGTTAATTCCTTTGGCCAGGCAACTACCATTCTGCCATTACAAAAAAAACCATACAATCCAGGAAAAAACAAAGGAGGTGGTCTGATGGATGATGTTGTGTGTGGTGTATAGCAATCAACTCGAGCAACCGGTCTTGTGTGGTGTGGTGTGTAGCAAACCGCCTTTTGCTTAAATCAAAACAGGAGCAACTGGAGCACTGGAGCTTATAAATTTATATGTGTTTACTCTAAATATGTAATTTTCTAACCAAAACTCAAATAGTTTATAACTCAAATTTGACCCGATTTTTAATTGCTCCCGCAATTTTTTTCACTTCTTATGGTAAAATTACACTTGAATCCCTGATTTTTCCATAACTGATAGAAATAAATTATTTCAAGAAACAAAATATTTATCAAATAAAATATGAACACAAATTGAAGATGGTACACAGGCTAATATCCATAAAATTATGATCAAATTACATATTCCTACTCGTCTAGCATGGTGCTATAAAAGAAAAGGACATTAAATAATAAGAAAAAAATAACATTATATTAGATATACATGATAAATTAATAAAATTTGGTACAAAATCGTCTCACAGCAATGCCTTAGACTAAATTGCAAAGATTGTGCCATGGAGTATTGAATTGTATTTTTGAAACTTTAGGAAATGAAGTTGAGATTCATGAAATTTGCAACTGAGTGATCTGGTCTAAAGCCAAAACTTTTCAGATACATTTTCTTATTTTCGATCACAAATTCAACCGCTCGTCTTCCATGATCTTCTTACTTCGATTTGTTTTTTCTTCAACTGTTTCCTAGTTCCCTCAATTTAAGCTATTTTTTTATTTCATCTATGTTTTGTTGTTTGTGATCAGTGTGAGCTTTAGAGTCTTCCCCTCCTGTGTTTTGATCGATTTGTTCGGTGGTTTTGTATGCATTTAGAGTTTTTTTTTAAAAAAAATTGGGTGCTCTATCATAATCAGATTGTGCTTGTTGAAAGGTAAACTCACCGTTGTGTTTTTTTGTGAGTATTTTGTGATTTTTGTGGAGTTTTTGAAGTTTTTTTGGGTGTATTTTGTTGTTCTATTCTTTGTTTAGGTTTATAATCAGTAGTTTTGTTTGCATTTGTGTTATATGTGAAATATTGAGTGGTTTTATTATTGATTTCGTGTTTTAGTTCATATAGTTAGGGTTTTGGTTGTTTATTGTGACTTTTTTTTTGCATTGCTTTGTTATCCTGGTGCGATGAAGGTCTTTTATGGATTTGACGTTTTAATTGCTTCGTATGATGCCATTTTCTGTAGTATTGTTTAGATTTTGTGTTGATTCTGGATTTGATATGTTTGTGTTTGATATCGCTAGTTTTTTTTTAAAAATACCTTTTGTGTTCATTTTTATTTGCTTTGCCGTTTCCAAGATGTCTAGGAGTAACATTGGTGCTGATTCGGCAAATAATATTGTAATGGATATAGCAAAGACGTAGAGTCAACCACCTCAAGGTATTCGTGCCGCTGCTAGTCAAAATGTGAAGAAACGTGCATCTTCCCAAGGTATGTGTACATGTTCTTCCTTTGTTTTGGTGATATTATTTTATTTATTTTCATATTTTATTGTAAATTGTGCTTGTTTAGGTGTAGTTTGACTTTTTAATTTTTTTTTCTGTATGATATTTTATGGGTTTGTGTTGATGTTCCATATATGCAGTGTTCATGTTTTCTATTTTTACTCATCTGTAGTATTTTATTCTTTGTGAGTAATGTATTGATGTTTTTTCCTTTAACAGTATGATGTGTTTAACTTTTTGTTTTGATGTTTGATGTTTTTGTTTGAATTGTTGATGTTTCTATATTTTAAATTTATTTATTTTTATTTAAGGTTAATGTCTTCATGTGTTTTGATTTGCAGCTACATTTTTGTTATCTTGTTTTTCTTTTTACAAATTAATTGATGTTACATTATGTTTACACGATGTTTCAATAATAATATTTCATGTTTTAGATGCATCTATTGTTGGCGAGGATGCTTTGAGAAAGTCATAGCGATTAAAAGGCGATCCTACACCTGTCAATTTCAAGTACTTTTCTTGTATTTATTAATATGTAGGTAGGATATTGATGTTTAACATTTTGTTCATTAATGTTGTTTGGTTTTAGGACTTCCTTCTGCAAAAAAAAAGGAGGAAGAAGGACTTCCAAACATAAGTTGGATCTGGCAAAGGAAGCTGAAGCTTTAGTTTATGCTATAGCTAATTTAGAAATTGCGCTTATTGAATCCAGTGGTGTGGCTGTTGGCGAACCTGGTTAAGGCTGAGAGTGTTCATGTTAAAATGATGCTTCACAAGAAGATGGTTGTGAAACGTGTGAGAAGTGTTTCTCAGGGTGTCAACGACAAAGGTAAGTTTGTATCAGAAAGTTAGTTTGCATTTTTTATGTTTGTTATTTTTTTCTATTATTTTACCTTTTAACGTTATATTTTGGCTGTTTACGGTAATATGATTTGAAGTTTTATGTTCTGTATGAGAGTTTGCCTACCTCTTGCTCATTTGAAGGATTATGTTTGTTACTCTACTTGCACAACATGAAATCCCCCCTTGTCTCGTCCACTTCGTCGCCCGCTGCACTGTTCTCAAGTCCTCTTTATCTTATAGCTGATTATGTTTCCTACAATTATTTTTTGGTTTTGCAATCAATTTTTTTAGCTACGGTTGCAGATGTTTTAATCCTGCTACTTATTATGAGGCTTATCATCATGAGCACTGCCGTGCAACCATGTCGTGCGACCATGGAAGGTGAAATCAATGGTCTTGAACGATGTCTTATCTTCTTTCTAGCAAGACTGTCATTGGTAGCAAGTGGGTTTTCTATACCAAGTACAAATCAGATGGTTCTATTGAACTTCATAAAGCTTGTCTAGTTGTTCTTGGGAATCATCATATTGAAGGTACTAAATTTACTGAAAATTTTGCACATGTTGCTAAGCTGAACTCAGTTCACATATCTGTTCTTATCAAGGATTAAGACATCATCAACTGGACGATCACAACTCCTTTTTACATGGAGATCTTAAGGACGGAATATATATGCGATCACCTAATGTTATATTGTTTCTTCTCTAGGCCCAGTTTGTAAGCTACAAGAATTAATGTGTGGTGTTCGTCAGCGTCCTCGCAATTGGTTTGCTAATTTTTAAACGTTCTGCATGCCTACGCTTGCTCGGTTTTGTGTAGAGTATTTAATGTTGATTATTTCTTGTTCTCATTTACCTGTTTCTCTCTGCATGTTATTGTTCATGTTGATGATTTGATTATTAGTGGCACTAGGTCTGCAATTTTGACTGAGTTCAAGTCCTACTTAAGTGTCTGTTTTCACATTCAAGATCTTGGTCCTCTTATATATTTCTTAGGATTGAGATTTCTCGTATACTTAGTGGTATGTTCTTATCAAATTGACAATACACGCAGGATATTCTTTCAAATTATGGTCTATTGGCAGCACCCTATGAGGTTTCTTATGGAACAACAACATGACTTGGCTCGCGTTAAGAGCCCGCCTTGTGAGAATCCTACAAAGTACAAACGTCTTATTGGTCATCTGATTTATCTTATTATCACTCGTCTAAAGCTCAGTTTTCTATTCATATACTTGTTTACTTCATTCAAACTCCCTGTGTTGTGTATTGGCAAGTCGCATTACAAATGTTGCATTCTCTTAAGAGTCATCTAGGCCAGGGTCTCTTTCTTTCTGCTCAAGGTTCTTTACAGTTGGCTGCTTAATGTGATTTTGATTGGGTGCCATGTCCTCTTACATGTCATTTCGTGACTGAATATTTTGTGGTGCTGGGTGAGTAACCCACTTCATGGAAGCAGCCGGTTGTTTCTCCTTTGTTTGTTAATGCTGAAAATCATGCTACATCTGTTACCTGTTGTGAGTTCTTGTGGCTTAAATCTCTTCTTTCCTCGTTGTGTATTGGTCATTCATCTCATATGTGTCAATTTTGTTATAGCCAAGTAGCTATACATATAGCATCAAACTCAGTGTTCTATGAGCGTACTAAATATATTGAGATTGATTATCATTTTTTCGTGATCTTATTCAGTCTGGCCAAATTTGTTACTTATCATATTTGTATTTCAAGTCAACCAGCTGGATTGGTTAGCGGTTTATAAAGCTCTTGGATAACAGTGATCTTATATTCTTCTTCGCAAGTTGAAAATTCTTGATAAGCATGCTCCAACTTGAGAAGGCTTATTAATAATACTTTGCACTAGTTTGCTTTTCATTGTAGGAAAAGTTGTAGAAAGCAGTTTCCTTGTGGTCTCTATACCACGGCAGTACTCCAAGTGGCGCTGCTTGCTCCAGTGGTGCTACTTACGGCAGCGGTGCTTCACGCGGTGGAGGTGTTTCAAGTGGTGACGAGGCTGGTGTTCGAGCTGCGCCGGTGCTGCTCATGTCCACCCTTCTTCGCCATTAGCTATTCTCAGACCCCACGGGCTGAGAGCCAAGTGGAGATGAGAGCCCCATCTCCGATGAAATCCCGCTCTGATGAAATCTGCCCCTTTCCCGATTGGCCAAAAAATCTGCTTCGATGAACTTGGCCCTCTCGCGGTTCTCTTCCAATATGGCCGACGAATCCAATCTGCTTGTTCTCTGTATACCAGCGGTGCCCCCTGGAGTGGGATATAGTCAGAGAAGGAGGCTCTCACGGTGGATCTCAAGCGGGCTATCGGTGGTGGCTGATAGAATGATTTACCGTAAGGAATTGTATTATTGATGAAAGAAGATATATAGAGAGTACAATAGAGGTGTAATAAGGAAAGAACTCTAATCATAATAAATCATAATCTAATCAGTAATCTGATTTATCCTAACACCCCCCTCAAGCGAAGCATCAGATGCTCGTCGACGCACAGCTTGGACCTGAAATACTCAAACAGCGGACGAGAGAGGTCCTTGGTGAAGATGTCTGCAATCCGAAGAAAAGTCAAAACATGGGCAACACACAACTTTCTAGATGTCACCAACTCATGAACAAAATGATAGTCAATGTCAATATGTTTCGCTCGCTTGTGCGCCACCGGATTCTGAGCCAAAAAGATAGCACTTTTGTTGTCACATAACAACAATGGAGAACTAGAAAGCGGAACCCGAAGATCACGAAGCAATTGAGTGAGCCAAACCACCTCTGAAGCAGTGTTGGCGACAGCATGATATTCAGACTCAGTGCTGGAGCGAGAAACAGTGGGTTGTTTCTTGGCACTCCAAGAAACCAGATTCCCACCAAGATAAACCGCATAATTGTATGTGGACCAATGCGTCTCCAGACATCAGGCCCAGTCAGTATCAGAATATCCTAACATATCAGGAATACTAGTAGAACAAAAACTAAGACCAAAATGAAGGGTGCCACGAATATACCGCAAAATCCGCATCACTGCAGCGAAATGGTCATCTCTGGGATCCTAAAGATATTGGTTCACCCGTTGACCGAGAATGCCAAATCTGGATGAGTGATAAGGAGATACTAGAGAGCACCAACAAGCGAACGATAAAGTGTAGGATCCCAAAATGGAGGGCTGGTAGAGCTGTGAAATTGAGAACCAACAACAAATGGCGTAGAAACAGGTGTCGCATCAGATATACCGGCCCGAGTCAAAATATCACGAGCATACTTTGCTTGGCCAAGAAGTAACTCTGAGGAGGTAGGCGAAACTTTAAGACCAAGAAAGTAATGAAGATGACCAAGATCCTTGATCGTAAACTCTCTATGTGTCCGATCAATGAACTAGCGAAGAAGAGTCGAGTCGTTTCATGTAAGAATGATATCGTCCACATACATAAGTCCATACAGTAATGACGACCCTCTCGAGAGGATAAATAAAGAAGTATCGGTTGAGCTGCACTGAAAACCAAGCTGTGTCAGATAACTGCTGAAGCGCTGGAACCAAGCTCGAGGAGCCTGCTTAAGACCATAAATGGCATTTTGCAAGCAACAAACACAGTCTGGATGAGTAGAATCTTGATACCCAACGGGCTGCTTCATGTAGACAGAACATCAAGAACACCATTAAGGAAAACGTTATTGACGTCCAACTGATGAAAGGGCCAGGAACGCATGGTGGCTATGGCGAGGACCGTCCGAACAATGGAGGCTTTGACCACATGACCGAAAGTGTGGTCAAAATCAAAACCCAGAATTTGCAAGAAATCCTGTGCTAGAAGTCTAGCTTTGTGATGCTTAATAGTGCCATCTGGTCGATACTTGAGCCTAAAGACCCAATTGGAGCCAACAATGTTGACATTCGAAGGTCGAGGCACCAAATCCCAAGTGTGATGACCATGAAGAGCAGCCATCTCATCATCCATAGCTGAAATCCATGCTGGATCCTGAAGGGCAGAACGATAATCAGTGGGCTCTATCTGAGAAAGGAGTGCAACAGTGAGACCGTGAGCAATAATATCCAAATAATTCCTGCGCTGAATGACACCACTAGAAGATCGAGTAGCCATCTGATGGGTACAAAGTTGCAGTGGCAAAGCTGGAGGAGTTGAACCAGCTGACGATGCTGAAGAAGATTGAGCTACGCTAACCGGAGACTGGCCATCGGAAGTTGCCGGAGAAAGGATGGGCGAGACTAGCTGAGGTGTGGTGGCCGGCGGCTGAGGCGTGGTGGCTGGCGGCTAAGGTGTGGTGGCCGTCTTCTGAGGAGCTGGGGGTCGACCGTCCAGATGGAGCATGATGGTGAAGAAGGGGCGGCTAGAACAGGCACATGCGTGGTGACCCCAATCGATGAAGTAACAGTTCCATCAAAAAATGATGAAATCTCCAAATTTGAAATAGAAGGACTGTCCACGGAAGATGAGACATAAGGGAATAAAGTTTCATCAAAATGAACGTGGCGAGAGACATAGATGCACCCAAAAGTTGGGTCGAGACTCTAGAAGCCCTTGTGACGAGGGGTGTAGCCAATAAAAACACACGGAATAGATGGCGGTGCAAACTTATTAGTAGCAGTGGTACGCAGACATGGAAATGCACGGCAACCAAATGGGTGAAAGAGGGTATAGTCAGGCATATGACCAAAATAACCTCAAAAAGTGATTTGCCACCAAAACTGAACTAGGCAGACGGTTAATAATGTAAACCGCAGAGGAGAAAGCTTTCACCCAATAACAGTGCGGTACTAAAGAGTTAAAAACATGGCAAGATCAGTATCTGTGATGTGACGATGCTTTAGCTTAGCTCGGTTATTCTGAGCAGGTGTATAGGGAGAGGAAAATTGTTGATGAATGCCACATGATATGAAGTGAGCCTGAAGTTGGTGATTAGTAAACTCTGTGCCACCATCGGTCTGAAATATTTTAACCTTAGCAGAAAACTAGGTCTCAACAAATTTTTGAAGCTGGATAAATGTGTCATAGAAATCCGGCTTATGCCGCATTGGGAGAAACCATGCGAATCGCAAAAAAATCATCGATGAAAACAGCATAATAAGAGAAACCACCAGCAGATAAAACAGGGACTGGTCCCTACAAATCACATTGCACTTTATCCAACAAACCAGTAGTGCGCTTGTCACTAGTGAAAAATGGCAAACAGCTACTCTTGGCCATCTGACAAGGAGAGCAGCTAATAGATGCAGGCATAACAGAAGTGACATAAATAAGGCCCCGTCGATTCAATAACTGAACAATATCATGAGACACATGACCGAGGCGAGAGTGCCACTGCTCAAAAGAAACATGAAGCTTTCTATAGCGTAATTTGCCTAAAAAGTTGAAATCACCAGTCTCAAGAAAATAAAGACCAGAACTATGAAGGCTTTTACCAATTATCATACATGTATACTTGTGCTCAATGGAAAATGCGCCGCCATCAAATATAACAAGGACTGCCAAAATCACGAGTAAGCTTACTAATGGACAATAAACTTCTAGTAATCTTAGGAACCACAAGAACATCATTAACAGAGAAACCAGAGAAATTACATTGACCGGTGTGAGAAATAGATAATGACATTGACCCAAATAAACATGTGACAATCGGCCCAAACAATGTGCGCGCGTGAGACCACGCGCGGTGAAGCTGGCCTGCGAATCAAAACGACGGGTGTGTGAAGACACTCGTTGGAGACACAAGGGTGCGTGGATCTCGCCGGGATGACGCTGCCGGTGAGGGTTCCGAAGTTGATACGCTGTCGTCGAGGGAAAATGCCACAGAGCAAAGAGACGACACTGAAGTACCGGAGATAATTACCGGGACTAAGAAGAATGGCCGAAGATATGACGCCTCTGAGGATATTACTATAAAGGATGTCGTCGGTGTTAGAGATACCCACCGGAGATCTGAACCCGACACAAGGAGGAACCGAAGACGCTGGTAGCTACTGAAGATTTGAGTTGACGTGGAGAAACAAAGAATCTGTCGGAGATGAAACTGATATTGTCGAAACTGAAGTCGGAGATGATGCTGGTGCGCGTCCGGAGAGCATCTGTGTGGAGTGGCGTGGAGCGGAAAGGAGCCGTGTGCGTCAGGGGGGTAGCTGCATGGAGCGGAGATCCGAAGAGGAACCGTGTGGAACAGCATGGAGCGGAGTGCGCCGGAAGGTGGCCGCGTGGAGCAGAAGGTAGCTGTGTAGAGCGGAGATCCTGAGAGGAACCACGTGGAGCGGAGTGCGCCGGAGGGGAGCCGCGTGGAGCGAAAGCTAGCGGACCAGAGCGCGGAGGGCAAGCGCGTGACGGAGCCGCTGGAAGAAAACGGCGATGGAAAATTTAAGTTTTTAGGTTTTGAATCAGAAGAGGCTCTGATACCATGATAGAATGATTTGCCGTAAGGAATTTTATCATTGATTATGGAATATGTTTATATATATAGTACAATATAGGTGTAATAAGGAAGAACTCTAATCATAATAAATCATAATCTAATCAGTAATCTGATTTATCCTAACAGTGGCGCTACCTAGAAGGGCGAGGGTGGAAGGTGGTGGCAGGGTGGTGGTAGTGGTGGCAGGGTGGTGATGGTGTGGGATGGGGTGCGGTGGTGGCAGGGTGGCAGCAAGTTGGCGGTGGGGGTGGTTGCACGAGGGGCAAAATTGTTCAAACACTTTTAGATTTTAGGTTAAAGGACATTTTAGTCTTTTTAAGTATGATTAATGTCGGTCAATGCTGAAAATAGTGTTTTAGTGTTATATTGACACTTTCATCTAGTTAGGATTATTTTGTACTAAAAATTATCTGAGAGTTACATTGACACTTACTCAAGTTGGTAGGGGAATATTTGCATATATTCAAAGAAAAAAGAAGCAAATGGAGTACTCTATTATTTGATTTTGAGTATATTACACAGATAATAAAATAAATATAATATTTCTATCTATTAATAATAAATTATGATACCGATCTCTTTACTAATACTTTTTTCTACGTTGGACAAAATTCATATAATAATTCACTGTGTGAATCTTATATTTAAGGATACGATGCTCTTTTACTATAGATGCTCTAAAAATAAAATTGTAAATGAGTGTGAAAGCAATTAGAGAGAGGGCAATTGATTTCAAAACCGGTTGCACTAGATAAACTCCACAAAATCTCAAACAAGTTGAGAGAGTTGTAGGTGAAAATTTAAGAAAGCAGAGGAAAACCAATAAAGAAAAAAGAGGGAGAGAGAAACCTTAATGGAGACAGAAAGAGGTGTCCATGACAATAAGACAAGACGTGACCCCGTGAATGCAAAAGTATTCGTCGTTTCATCTCCAAAATGGCAAAATTGAATCAAATCCCCAATGTCCCACACAAGGTCTCCATCTAAAACCCTCCATTAATTTGCTAAACTAGACAAAATCGAGTTGTTTTACCAGACATGTTCCGGTGAATCCGGTGTGTTCAGTCCAAGTTTAATGCTCCCCCGATTCATGATAAGGTAGGGTTTATTCATTTTCGTCTGATCTAATATAAGGTTTTGTTTTTATTATTTTCTTATTTATACTCCCTCCCGGATTAACTGAACACTTTTCAAAATTGGGTGTCCTAGCCTAAATTGCACAATAACCTTAATTTTCATATTTAGCCTATTTGACCAAACTGAAATTCCTAAAATACCCTTGGGACCATAACATATTTACAACCTTAATGGCTGATTAATTAGTCATGCAATCTTCAACTTTACACATGTCCATTTCTTATTGGATCGAATTCTTATTACATTTGAAATTGCTAATGCGTCTGACACATATCACGTGCGTCCTTTTTCTTCTCCCGATGAAACATTATTGCTCTCCAACGCTCCGCTTTCCTATCCATTCACTCCTCTTTAACGCTCCTTTTCCCACTGCTCTCATTTACTTCAGATGCCTCTCCTGTCTCTCTGTCAAACTCTTAAAACCCTAGCCCCTATTGTCTTCCTCTGCTCTATATCTGTTCTATGTCTGGACTTGTTCTATGTTCATCGTGCTTGAAAAGTTAATTTTCTTTCAGGTGAGATCCAAAAAAATGTTTTGTTTAGGGTTCGACTCTTATGTTTTGGGATTTTTCTGAGTTTGTGTTGGATTTGTGGTTCTTGTGCGTATGTCGTTGTTGTACTTCTTTGATTCTCACATATTATTAGGGTTTTGTTTTTTATTTTGTGGATTTCAGATATTAAAACATGGGTAACCTTTGTTCTTAGTTTTTGGGTAAGCCTATATTGTGTAATCCGAAGTTGTATGTGAGGTTATAATCTGCATTCTTGTCTTGCATGTTCGAATCTGTTACAGATCTAAAATTTACCGCCTTTTACATTCTGTATAAGTTATTTTTTGTGTATGGTTATACAGATCTATAAATTTCAGGTTCATATTGGTATGAATTTTGTGATATCTCTGATGTTATTGTTTTTTGGGCTTTGAATGTTCTAACTTTTTGCACTTTTTGTGATATCTCTGACGTATTTTGCGAGTTTTATTTCATTTTACCTGATACTATATTGGTTATTTTTGGCTATAGAACTGTAGCACCCGTTTGTGGAGTGATATTGTTCTAATATGATATTTTCCGTTCTCCGTGGAGTGAGTTTGTCTCTGTCGACTGAAATTGCCTCTGTTTTGTTAAAGCCCTAGCCTTGTATCACATTCATTCTGTTCACCCATGGCACATAGGGATGGGATTTTGGACGGGCATGAAATATTATCCCTCAGCCAACTCTTGAATGTGGCTAACACGGAATCCAGTCCTCCTCTAAGCCCTAGTTTAAACTCATAACCCTCCCTGGATCCCGTTCAAGGAAACTATAATGTGCCTTGGACAGATTCCGATACATGTTCGAACGATTGGACAATAGCCACACATTTTAGTTCGGTTAACATGTCACATTTGAACTGGACTGACTCACAACCCTTATCTGATACTGAGTCTGAACTTGTAGAAATCAATTATCAGTCACAGTCCCAAACAGATCCAGAACATAGTTCTGTCATTTTAAATATGCAATCACGGCCACATATGAATCATAGTTTAGAATCAGGGCATTCTGACCCTGAGTTACATGCCCAGTCATGTACAGATTTCGATTCAGAATTTGACCCACATCCCTCAGTTTACTTCAAAGGAAACGAGTTCCCCAAGTATGGAAATTGGGGAACATGTGCTTTGAAACATGTGCTTGCTTATACCCTGGAAATTGGCCAAAATATGTACCACCCCAGATACTGAGTCTGAAATCCTAGAAAGCAATAACCAGTCACTGCCCCAAACAGATCCGAAACACAATTTGAATCCTAGTCCAGAAACTGGGCACCCAAACCCTGGTGCTTGCGCCAAATATGTACTTCTCGAAGATACTATGCCATGGATTAGGCGAGACATTGCAACGTCTGTTGTTCGACGTGAAATGTATGCTATGGTCGAAAGGGCCAAGAAATATTTGGCAGAGCCAGGGCCTGAGTCATCAGATACGGAAAAAACCCACCGATCTCAGGTAGCATTCAAAAACTTATAGTCTCATTTAGGTAATATGATTTACAACAACATTAAGAGCTGATTCCTTTATTTGTTCTGTGCAGGGTTATGAAGATTGAGAACCTGAGTATCATGGTGGATTCTATACATGTCACTGATATCAGGTTGTCTCAATCGAACACCGCTTGGCGTTTTATGGTTTTGTGAGTGATTAAGAACTGATTCTTTCACTTGTTCTATGTAGGGTTGTGAAGACTGAGAACCTGACTGTCATGGTGGAATTAAAACATCTTACTGATATCAGGTTGTCTCAATCCTAAACCGTGTGGTAGTTAAAATATAAATGTGCAGCCATGACTATGCGTGTTCTATGTGCATTATACTTAGCGTGGCATATTTCTCATCTAGGGACAAATGGAGCAATAAAGCATGTGAATCTGTGCGATATGCGATTTGTTATGGCTGACATGTTAAATATGTGATGTGTATGTGATGTCTTGACCTATATTGATGATGAAGTTGTGATGCATGATTATAAAATGCATCCATGAAGATTTGTCTCTAAACTGATCTGAACTTGGCGGGGCATTAATTGATTAAAAATAGCTCTGAATTTACTTATGACTTATTAAGAACTGATTCCTTCACTTGTTCTGTGCAGGGTTGTGAAGATAGAGAACCTGATTGTCATGGTGGAAGTAAAACAACTCACTGATATCAGGTTGTCTCAATCCTGCACCGTTTGGTAGTTAAAATATAAATGTGCAGCCAAGACTACATGTGTTCTATTTGCACTATACTTGGCGTGGCATATTTCTGATCTTGGGCAAAATGGAGCAATAAAGCATGTGATTCTGTGTGATTTGTTATGTGTCATGGCTGACAAGTTAAATATATGATGTGCATGTGATGTCTTGACCTATATTGATGATGAAGCTGTGATGCATGATTATAAAATGCAGCCATGCGGATTTGTCTCTGAACTGATCAGAACTTGGCGGGGCATTAATTAATTAAAAATAGCTCAAAAGTTATTTGTGTAACTGATCCTATGTAGTAGCTCCCACTTATGATGAAAACCAAAAAAATTTAAAACACTTAGGCTACAACCATGTTTGTATAACACATTGGATGGCAGCATGGAAGTGTGTCCCTTCGTTGTTCTTGTTTATAGTGAATGCTTGACCAACCATTTCAGTTGTTAACATTTATGACCGTTAGGAATTTTGCCTCCTTGCATTGTTGATTTTTAAACAAAAACAAATTTAAAAACTTCATTCAAAAGGGAATTCACTGATCCTAAGTTTTACAAGGTTGCCCTATAAACATACTTGCACAAAAGATATTGTATGTTTACCCTAGAAGTAGTTCTAGAAGCACAACCCTACAAAAATATTTGATCCTAGTCTTTCAATTTTCCATTTCCAAGGATAAGAGGAGGTCTTGAACCTTCTCTGTCCTTCCCCTAGCAACCAAGAACTCCAAACAGCTCCTCACCAACTCTGAATCAACAATAAGCTTCTGTGGCAGCTTACCAAATCTCCTCAACCTATCTTTACCCATGTGTGGTATTTTAAACTCATTGTCACCCCTGCATTTCATGATTTCTACCATAACGTTTTGCAAACTTAGAAAAATCTTGTTAATAACTTTGGGATCTTCTCTTTCAAAAACATCATAAACAGCATCTAGCAATCCGTCTAAGGTAGTACTAGGGTTTGGGTATTGTAAACTTTGTATGGAGGCAAAAAAACCTAGGTCCAGTAGGTTAAGGTCAGGGGATTTGGGTGGTTGGCATACTAACTTAATGTTGAAACTGTCTGAGGTGGAAACCGTTATAAATTCTGGGTCATTTGCATAAATATGGCTTGGTGCATTATCCTGCTGTATGAAAATTTCTTTGCTTGCCCAACTTGGTCATTTTATCTTAATTGCTGGAATGAGTTCGAAAATAAGTTTGTGCCTAATGATCTTTCTTGTGATGGACTAAATGGGTGTTAAAATCATTGTTTCCCTAGGTTGATTAACAGTTGTGTACTTGGCTGCTATGTACTCAATGTAAGGAAACACCCCTATCTTGCCATCAAACATAACAGTACCATCTACATGAAAAATAGGTCTACACACAGCACATAAAAACATAAGCTTGGGAATATAGTGCTTACTATGTGCGATCCTACATGCTTCTGGTTCGTTAGGTGCTAGAATGAACCTGGATGATGCCTCTGTTAGATAAAACCATTTCTCGTCGATGTGGATAACATTGTGCATGTCCTTGAACATCATGTTGCATTCCACTTTGCTTAGACACCACTCCAGCCTTGATTCTTTGCATGCCACTGCTAAACTTGGATGCACACCATTTGTGTGACTTCTCACCTCCTTGTTTGCCATTGCTCTTTGAACTGTGCTTTTACCAACATTAAGGCCAACTGTTGTGCTTCTGCAGGCACGCCTTTCCCTTAGGGGCATCGCCATAAATGCCTCCAAGTCGATGGGATTTTTATTAGGCCTGCACTGCCCGTGTCTCCTTGAACGGGCGTTCACAGGTTCTCCGTTGCATATTTGCAACCTGACCCTTGCCCAAATGGTGCTCACTATGCAAATGGAGACACCCCACTTCTCTGCTGCTTCAAGACGCCATTGGTGTTTGATCTTCCCATTGACTATGTTTTGAAGCAAGAAGTGGGAAACTTCCTGCCTCTTTTCATCCGTCAAGCACATACCAATCATCACAGCCCAGCTTGGTGATGAAAATGAAGAGAAGAAGAAGGTTTGAAATCTGGCCAGTTCTTGCTGAACTGGCCAAAAAAAAATTTCTGAAAGAAAGGTTTTTGGGGTTTTTAAGGTTTGATGTTGTTGAGTAATAAATGCCCGGTTTTATATTTTTACACATAGGTTTTGAACATGTCTGTACAGTTACTGAAACAGTATAAATTTGGCTCCAAAATCTGTACTTTTGGCTCCCATTCTGAAATTTTGGCTCCATCCCTCAATTTTGGAGCCAAACATTAGTTTTGGAGGGAATATTTAGGAATTAGATTGCTGTTAAGTAATGTATTACCCATTTACTAAGACAATATTCATTATGTACTTTTTTCACTATTTTCAGCTTTTCAGCCATCAATTTCAAGTCAAATAAGTCCTTTTTTTACTGTTGAAATTTGCTTCCGCTCTTTCTCTTTCTACAAATTCACTTGGGACGGAGGGAGTATTGAAATTCGACCAGCTCATTTTAATATTTTATTTTTTCTACATCACCATGTATAAATGTCTATACGAAAAGGTAATAGAAACTTATTTTGGAACAGTAGGAGTATTAGAAAGAGCAAACGAATTCATGGGCCCTCAAACTCTTGTTATTTGACTCTTTTGGCCCCATTTTTTTCTGATAAATTTCGTCCTTGAACTTAAAAAATTGTCAACTTATCATACTTCCGTCAATTTATGATTTTCCTCCATTTTCTGAATTCAACTTGACTTTTCCAGAGGTAAAAACATCTTTTTCAAATTTTCCATCTTACTTCTTTTATTTTCGTCTCCCTTTCCCAATTCCACTCCACCTTTCCCATTTCTACTTCCGCCGTTTGCCCACCGGCCGTCGTTGCCACCCCTAGCCGGCTCCGCCATCCGGCTAAGGTGGCCCTCCCATTGGTGGCTAAGTTCAGCAGAAACAGTTCCCCGGCCACTTGCCGTCTCAGCTCCGCTGAGCCACCAGCTCGTTTCTTGAGCGAGTCAGGTTCACTAACTACTCATCCTACCTCCCAGCGGTGCAATACCCCAACCCACATAAGGATGAGTAACATCAGCCAATTTTCGATCAAGATGCGGGTAAGGTCCTTCAAGTTCTCTTCTATCCACTCCGACCAACCCAACCCAACCCGGTTCATCACACCATCGACCCGCGTAAAGTTGAAGAAATGCTGGATGTCCATGTGGTCGAGGTGGCACCGGCTCCGGCGGCGTCGAAGATGAAGAAGTCTGCGAGCGAGAAGGCGATACCGGTGGGAGGTCTGGAGGAGGCGAAGCCGATGAAGCAGAGGAGCAGGAGCTTGACTGGCCTACAGCAGTGGCAGAGGAGGATGAAGGCGTTGATGAGAAAGCAAACGACTTCATAACCATTTAAGGCAGCAGCTTAAACCGCAAAGAATGGATTCGATCTTGAGGTACAGAGAGATAGCATAAGCCTCTCTCTGTCCGTCCGATCAATGGAGAAAATGCAGAAAAGGAAAAAAGAAATAAGAAAATGGAGGAAAGGAAAAAGAAATAAGAGAAAGAGAAAGAGAAAAGGAAAAGGAAAAGGAAAAGGAAAAGGAGAAAAGAGGAAAAAAGAAACTGAAAATAACTATTTTACCCTTAAATTTAACGTTTTGACTAAACTTAATGCTTTGATCGGATGGAAGGGTTACAATTTAGCACTTTGTTAGTTCAAGAACGAAAGTGATCGAAAAAAATGGGGGGCCAAAAGGGTCAAATGACAAGAGTTTGAGGGCCCTTGAAATTGTTTGCCCTATTAGAAATAAAATGATAATTGTTATGAATATAAATAATAGTATCATTATAGTAGTTTTTTTAAAAGGAATTGAAAGATAAAGTCGTGTAGGTTAGATTTAAGGTGGATAGTACTATATTAATGTGGGATTTAAGTGGGACATCTAGTTTCAACAAGTTGTATCAGAGTCATGGTTTGTGTTTGGTGGCGGAGATTGCATGTACGGTGTACCAAATGTGGGGGGTTCATGATTGTTCGCCCAATGGTGGTGTCTTGTGTCAAAAGTGTTTATAGTCTTGTGGTTGTCAGATAACGTGTTCCACGTGTCTGTTGACAATGCAAGACGGTCCAAGTATAAAGTACAATAGTTGTATGGTTCTTGATTTGAGAGTAGGATTGTATGATGTTTTTAACCCAAGTCTCATGTTTTTAACCCAAGTCCATTCAAACTTACTCATATTTTGAGGCAAGCAAATCTTGTAGCTGATGCACTAGCAAAGAAATACCTCAAAGATGGGACAAGTGAATCCTTCTTCTCCTTTCATATGTTACCTAATCATATTCAGGGTCTGATTAGACTTGATCAGTTAGGGACTCCCTCCTTAAGAATTTCACATAGTATGGATGCTACTGATTAAATGTTTTCACCGTTTGTAGGCACAAGGAGGTAGTTTGATTTTACTACGACCACAATGATGCACAACATGGAGAATTTTCCATGAAGATTTAGGAATGTGCTATGGTTTTCTTCATTGCTGATTTGCTTGATGCACAACATTGCTGATTTGCTTCATCCACAACATTGCTGATTTGCTTGATGCATAACTTTGCTAATTTGCTTGATGCTTGCTGATTTGCTTGACGCACAACATGGTGAATTTTTCATGAAGATTTAGGAATGCGCAATGATTTTCTTCATTGCTGATTTGCTTGAAACATTGCTGATTTGCTGGATGTTCTTCATTGCTCATTTGCTTTTGGGCTTGATGCACAACAGAGCTCATTTGATTGATGCTTGAGGGATGCTACTAGATGCTTCATGACTGCTCTCGGTTACAGTGATGTCTTTCCACTGTTTATCTTTATAGGGGGTAAGATTCTTAGTTTTAGATGATTTTGACTGACCAGTGTTTCGTCATTACGATCCACTAATAAGTTCGATGATATCCATTTTCAACTAAGAGTTTTAGTATTCCCCTCACAATTAGCTATACTTTTTTATTCATTTTGGAAGCAACAAATGTTGCTTCAATGAGCCTATGGGTCACAAATGTACATATAAACTAAGCCAATGGCTTCTCTCTTTCTTTAACTTTCAGTTTCTGTTTATTTTAAGGCTTGGGAAGGCCTAATATAATTTCTCCCATCTATGGATGGTTTAATTAAAAAAATAATAATAACCCAAGTCTCATGTTAAAGATTTTTTTTAAAAAAATCCTCAATATAAGTGATAGTCCAACCACATTAGCATGAGACTTTTTGAGAGGAGTCCAAAAAAAAATACAAAATATGACCAAAGAAGATAATATCATACTAATTAATGAGAATTGAAATGAATCTTGCATTTTATCATTATATACTATAGTCAATGAATATTACTTTTATAAATCAATCATTCAAAAATGCTGGAAAAATGCCCAATAACGATTATAATATGTGGAATTGACATCCAACCCAACTAGCCTGCAGCGATAACCAATCTATTGCAAGGATATTCAAATTACATGTCAACTAGATCGATGGTCTGTACTATTACAGATTAGAGATCCAACAAAAACTATAACATTGCTCTCGGGGATATTAACTCGCTTCCCGCAAAAATCATGACCACTTGGCAAGGAGGACTGTATCGCATTAATATCACTACATCAAACAAGTATTTTAAACAACTGTAACACCACTTGATCCAAAACACGATCTATGCTATCCAAACTGTAAACACTTTGAAAAACACAGATCAATAAAAGGAATCCTAACTGAAAACACAAACAATATCACAAACACACAACATGTAAAACTAGAACGGACAAAATACATGAGCATGAACATTTAGATTGAGTGATCATCAAGAACACAACAATATAATTTATTAGATCGAAGAACAATACTAAAGTATGGAGACAAATCCACACTTTTTTTGTTGGGAATAAGTATACTTCATTTATTTACAAAAACTTAGTTTATGTACTATCAACTTTCTCCTACATCTCTTATTCTGCCAACACCATCATATCAGCACATTTTTCATTCAAATATATGTTTAAGGCTTTAAGCCATGACCTTGTTTCTATACATACAAGTATACTCCTTGTAATATCTTCCTCTACTGTTGTCTTGCGAAAACAACACTCATTTCTCCACTTCCATAACCCAAAAACCACCTCCGCAACAGCTAGCTTCAGTATTTGAGCTTGCCATCCCTTTCCTTTGCTACACTGCAGTACCCAAGCTACTTCTCAATCCCATCTTCCTAGTTGTCTAACCCTTCTGAGCCCTTTTTAGCACTGAAATCCATATCTCTTATGTTATCCTGCATTCAAACAACAGATGTTGTTGTGTCTCATTCTCTTCACAGAACACACACTTTGCCTCCACTGCTAAATATTACGATTTTAATCTAAAACATCACCGGCTAAAAAAAAGTGACATATGCTCATCGAACTTCATTTTTGACGTAAAAACTATCGATCTATAGTTTAAAGATGTGAATCACCACTAGTGGAGAGCCTTCTACTGAAGGTAGCATGGAAAGCGGTTTTGAAAAATCCACCTAAAACCGTGTTCCTAAGGCTCTTCCAAACTCGGAAACTGCCCTTCGTACCCCAGGTTGTATTTTGAAGGCTTTTTTAAAATAATTTGAAGGCGGTTTTGTTATAATTCCCTTTAAATGTGGCCAATGGAAAGCGGTTGAGGTTAGAACCACCTTTTTAAATGGCTCTATTTAAAGGCGGTGAGTCATAACCGCCTTTAAATCCACATATTTTTTATTTCGAAAATGACGAACGATAGCAATTCTGAACTCGTAAACTATAGTTTCCCTGGCACTGAAGAGAAGATACTTTTTTTGAACTCATGATTGCTTCTTTTCTTGTTTTCGAGTTTGGAAAGTTACTAGTCGTGCCTTGCCATTCATGACCATCAGTTTCCAAGTTTGGAAACTGCGGGAGTATATAACAAAATTTTTGCCCTTTCATTTAATACCCACATTTCGAAAATTGTGTGAAGGATTTGCTCTCATTTCCTTGTCCATTGATGAAGATGTGATTTCATACTCCATTGGAAGAGGTTAGTGTTTTTCATACTATTTACTACATTATGCAAATTAAATATTAGCTGCGGTTGTGTTGATTTCAATGATACATATGTATATGTATATGTTCAAATAATGGTTGTGATATGGGCATTCTAGATTGTCGAATGAATGATTAGGAGTTGCATTGTAATTGACCTGTAGGAAAATGGATCGAGATGAACTCATTGGTAATGATCTTAGAAATTTGCCAGAGTACATGCCCTTGGTAGAATCATTTATTTCTTTACCATTTGAAGATGCTTCTAAAAAAGGTGGGGTACGAGTATGATGCATGTGTAAGGATTGTAGAAATGATGCTTATTTAGGGAGGAAGAAGATATGGGAGCATCTCGTAAGGAGGGGTTTTCAAACTACCTACACTTATTGGGTATGAAATAGGGAAGTCATTAAGGGTCCCTCCAAAACTATTGAGGTGGAGAAAGCAAAAGTGGGAGATGAATTAGATGGAAATGTTGAGTTTGATGAAATGGTGGAAGATATTGAAAGGGAGTTCAAAGGGAAACCCGAGTTGTTGCAGGCACTGATTAATGACAAAGGGACGCTCTTGTACAATGGTTATAAACACTCAGTTTTGAGTGCGACGTTGTAAGTAATGAATTTGAGGGTGAAATTTGGTTGGATTAATAAGTCATTGACTGAGGCTCTTATGTTGTTTAGGGAATTGCTTCCGGAAGGCAATGTGTTGCCTGATAGGTCGTATACCGTGAAACAATTCTATGCCCCATGGGATTGGAACTTAAAAAAAATTCATGCATGTCCAAACGATTGTATGTTGTATATGGGGGAATTAGATAAAGATAGATAAAGTTGTTGGGTTTCCAGCAAGTCTCGATAGAAGTTGAAGAGGGGGGTGGGGAATTGATGTGGGTGCTGAAGTTGTGTCTTAATCAAAGAAAAAGACACTGGAAAAAGTGTTATGGTGTCTCCCTATCATTCCCCATTTGGAGAAGTTGTATGCTTGTAGAGAAGATGCAAAGTTTCTGTGTTGGCACACAGATAGGGTCCGACCGGCGGATGATGTGATTAGACATACTTCAGATTGTGAGCAATGGAAGAAATTCGATGCCTAGTACCCTGACTTTGGAAAAGGTCCCCGCCATTTGAGGTTATGGTTGTGTACCGACAATATGAATCTATTTGGTGATATGAGCAGTACAAATAGTAGTTGGCATGTTATGTTGGTAATTTATAACCTTTCACCTTAGTTGACCATGAAGCGCAAGTATGTTATGTTGTCTTTGATGATATTAGGGCTCAAGCATCCGGGTAATAATATTGATGTGTATCTTTCTCCTCTTGTGGATGATCTGTTGACTTTGTTCAAAGATGGTGTTCGAATGTATGATGGTCTGGTAGAACGATCTGTTGAAAGCTATGCTATTTTGCACGATTAATGATTTCCTGGCATATGGTAATTTGTTTGGTTATTCTGTGAAATGACACTTAGCTTGTTCCATTTGTGACACGGATACTGATTTTTGTCAACTAAAACACAGTTGTAAAATAGTTTATCAGGGACATCAGAGGTTTCTTCCGGAGGGACACCCATGGCGCTCGACAAAGAAATCGTTCAATGGGAAGATGGAGGATAGAGAACTTCATGTGCCACTAAATGGTACACGGGGTTTTGATAATGTGAAGAACTTGCCCAATGACTTTGGGAAGAACAAAAGAAAAGTGGCTGTTGATGGTCCTTGGAAGAAATGTTCTATTTTTTTCAATCTCCCGTATTGGAAGGATTTGGATGTTAGACATTGTTTGGATGTCATGCACATTAAGAAGAATTTTTGTGATTCATTGATTGGGACGTTGTTGAATACCCCTGGGAAAAGAATGATGGGTTGTAAGCTAGGCTTAACTTGGTTGAGATAGGAATTCGGAAGAATCTTGAGCCCATCAAGGAAGGGGAAAATTGTTATTTTCCCCCTGCATGCTATTCTATATCGCAGTCAGAGAAGAAATCTTTTTGTGATACCTTGAGTAGTGTGAAGGTTCCAGGTGCATACTCTTCCAACATTAGCATTTGTGTGTCAGTTGAAGTGCTGAAGTTGGCTGGGTTGAAGTCACACGATTGTCATAACCTTATGTAGGAATTGAATGCCATTGCGATCCGAGCTTTACTCTTATCACATGTGAGATTGTGCATTACAAAGTTGTATTTGTTTTTTAAGTCAATTTGTTGCAAGAGTATTAGTATTTCAAAGTTGGATAGTTGCAGGTAATGATTGTTGAAGTTTTATGTCGTATGAAAATGTATTTCCCGCCCTCTTTATTTGACATTATGGTCCACTTATGTGTTCATTTGGTTTGGGAGATAAAGCTTTGTGGTACAGTTTTTTTGAGATGGATGTACCCCTTTGAGAGATTCATGAAAATATACAAGCATTTTGTGAAAAATTGGTACAGGCCGGATGCAAGTATTGTGCAGTGGTACGTGATAGAAAAGGCCATCGAGTTTTGCACTAAATATATGAAGCAAGTTAATTCTGTTGGTGTTCCATCAGGCAGACATGATGGGAGTTTGTGAGACAGGGGAAACTGTTTAGTCCTGGTGCGAAAGATTTAGCTACTGCTCATAACAGTGTCCTGGGGGGGCTCATAGTTTGCACCTGTGCTTGCACTTGTTGAGTAGAGTTGTTCTACCCTCCGTCGTAATCTCTCTATGGCTGGGTATTCCATCTGTGGTTGCTCACCTTCCTCGGCAACCACTACAATAGTCTCCTCCTTTTATTCATCACCTTGCTCCCAAGGGTATGGTATGGACTCTTGGTTATGGTAGGCTTGCCACAGGTAGCCCTCCTCCTTCGGGTCGCTGCCACCATGGCGATGTTGTGAATACTGCGGTTCTGTAGAGTCATAGTAAGTCCCCTTGGGCATTGGATATTCCTCGTCAGACACAGGGTATCCTCCGTCTGCTGAAGAGTCACCCTCTAGGTGATAGCCTGATGCTGGGCTACTTGCAGGCCCACTGCATTAAGGTTTATACGGATGTCATATGAGTTGCACACCCACATTTCAATGAGGCCATGTCCTCCAAATGCACACTGGGACATTTGTGTCATGGTTGAGGGACCACATGGCTGTCAGGGAACATTCCTCTAAAATAAATAGTTGGCTCGTAGACCACTGGGAACCATTTTGTCCTATGTAGGTTACGACATCAACAGTTTCACTTTTTGTACTACAGAAAATGATGAAAAAAGTGTCTCGGAACAGTGGTGTGTCACTCATCTTTGAAGCATTGCATGTAGGAGGTGCAAGTGTAGACAATCCCATCTACGCTCAAAAGTGTTATTTCGGCACGATCTTTGAGATTTGGGAGCTTGACTATGTCACCATGAGGGTCCTTGTATTTAAATGTCAGTGGGTGGATATTAACAAGGGTCAGCGCACCGAAGGTTTGGGTTTCACCCTTGTTGACAGAAGTAGGGTATGCTGGAAGGACAATCCATTCATTTTGGCGGCTCAGGCCCATTAGGCTTTCTATGTTAGGGATCTTGTAGATTCTAGGTGGGTTGTTGTTATTGAAGGAAAACAAGCTTTTGATGTAGAGAATGAATTAGAGTAGATAATTGGATTCAGGCAGCATACCCCAAGTGGTGGATGACAAATTTTCCTTGAAGAGGATGACACTAGTATTCACGGTTTGCTTGGACGCAATGACCATGACGAGGGTATGTGGATTGATGCTAGAGAAAAGGTTAACCGTAGAATAAAAAAAACAAAGAAGGTGGTGAGGAAAAGGAAGCATAAGTGATTAATGGTACATCCTTAAGGTTTGTCCTCTATGAGTTGTTGTGTTTGTAGTCAAAACAAGATGATATTACAATATGAAAAATCCTTAGTCAAAATAAAAGTGAAAACATCATAATAATGCTTAGTCAAATCCTTAACTAGTCACTCTTTTTCATTTGCAGTGGTGGCCATAGAAGCATCACAGGTGACTCGTGGGCGGGAGGTTGACGCGAAGTGCCGCTTGTAAGCAATTCTTGACTTCTCCAAGAATTTGATCTTCTTCTTCATTGTGCTTAATTCTCTATGCATCCACTTGTAACAATCATTGAATCCCTCTAGATAATATTTTTCGGTACCTTTAATACAACAAATGAAGTTAATATTTAAAAAATCTATCAATTTGGACCAAAATGTTTTAAATATACAAGATTCACTAACCTTCCTCATTTTGTGGGATTTCCTCCACTCATGGTCTTTTGTTAGGCTCCGAAGCTTCCTCAGCCTTTTGAAACCACTTCCGGTCCATCAACACCAAATCCCTCTTCCTGATGTATGATTTGTCAAAATACTTTGACCCCTTATCCTCCCCACAAATGACCAACCTCTCGACATTCTTCAAAATTAGTGTGATCAAATGGCCAAATTGGAGGCCTTTGATCAACTTCTTGAATGTAGCAATATCCAACATATGCTTAAAAACTGCTACCCCGGGATTAATTCTCATACCCTCAATAATGTAATAAATAGATTGAACGTGGGATAGTTAGGCTCGGTTACATGTGAACCCGAGGGAATGAGAGTTCTAGCAATAATCTCATATGTGATATGATCATCAATTGGCAAGACTTCTAGATCAAAAGTTTTTGGTCTACCTAAAACCCTACTATCACGTCCAAAATATCTCACGCTACATTCCACAAAGTTAACATATCGGGGCTAACTATTTTAACAACCACTTCTCCCTATGGTAACAATCATCCAAAGGCCCATCTTCATTTTTCAGATAAACTAGTTCGGGGTTAAGGTAAGGGCAATCCAACAACTTATTGATATCCCATTCACTAATTGGAATGTCTATCCCACCAACCCTAGTTGCATAGTCCTTGTTACCAACTCCACATAAATTAGCATAAAATTGGCAAGTTAGGTCAAAATAAGCGCTCTCATTACAAGATAGCAACCTCTCGACATGTTGCTCGCTAAATTTGTTAAAGGGGTCGGCCAAAACGATATTAAAATATTGATTAAAATCAATCGAAAAGCAATATAAAAGCCTCCCATGCTCACGTACTTCTTCATATCTCTTTGGGTAATATGCAAATATAACCCTATATGTTGGAGAAAGTGCAAATATAACCCCGAGTTATTTTTTAGTGCAAATATAACCCTAACTATTATACATATGTGCAAATATAACCCTAACTATTATACACATGTGCAAATATAACCCTAAAGTCATTATTTCAGCATTGACTGATCAGGGTTATATTTGCACTTTCAATTATCGCAGGGTTATATCTGCACCTTCATTATTGCAGGGTTATATCTGCACCTTCATTATTGCAGGGTTATATCTGCACTTTCATCAATTATATAGGGTTATATATGCACTTTTCTCTATCTCTTTTTTGCAAAATTAGAAACAAACCTTGAATCCGATGTGTTGACGGTGGATCGTGACCTAGGGTTTCTGCCCTTTGATGCTCCATCTCTTGCCATTGCACCAAATTTGTGTGTTTATTGATTGATTTGGGGTTGGGTATAGTTTGCGAGTTCACAGTCGCAGCCTAAGGTTATGAAATTAGGGGCGGAATGTGAAGAATGAATGAATCGGTCCAATTTTTTTTATATATGCTAATAGTTTTTGAGTTTGGAAACTCTGAGGCGTTCCTTTGGTATATGGGTGAGAATAGTTTACGAGTTCGGAAACCATGTTGTGCCCATTTTTTGGCTCGTCGTTCAATTCCAGTAGCGGTCCAGAAAGTGCATACGAGCTTGGAAACTTAGTTTCCAAACTTGGAAAGTTTTTCGAGCCTTATGGTCTTCTAAGCCACTAACATTTACGAGTTCGAAAATTGTTCTGTCCTGATAAAGACAAGGAATGAGCTGTTTCTGAGCTCAGAATTTGTTCTGAACTAATGATCATCTTTTACTGTTTGGATTTCATAACTAACCTTCTTCATTCAAACAATTATCGATAATACTTTCTCTTCAAACTTTCATGAAACATAAATGGACAATTCAAATATTAGTTAAATCTAATAATTCACATCTAAATCCACCAACGATTTCTAAACCAAATTATATCCAAATCCACCAAATTTTAGTTAAATAGCCACATTTAGGCAACATCGTATTCAAATCCACCAACAAATTACGCAAAGTAAATCAACATCCAATTCTACTCCAGCAGCTTGTTATCCTATTACACTTCGTTGAACATTTCTTCAATTTCTGGGTCCGTCTCATTTCCTTGACCTCTTCCTCCAGCCGTGTCTTGACCTCTTCCCCAGACCGTGTCTTGTAGACGTTGACCTTTATCCTCCGCACTAGACTCCGAGAAAGCAGGCTTGAAGTTTGTGTCCTCTTCATCTTTGCTCAGCTCAAGATGAATTCCTTAGATTCCATGAACTTCACATGCTCTGAGTAGGTCCGGTTTCAGTATCTCATGTGTCTCGATCACTTTGGCTCGCAAACAATAAAAATACTTATTGAGTCTCGCCTTTCAACCGGTCTTTGAACCTGTCAATCTAAATGTGTTATAAAACAAGAATATATTTACAATGTCCAAAATTTCTTGTAAAATTAAATTTTACAAGTATAACTTACTATAGCTTGATGCATTGGCTCTATCTAGTTCCGCCTCACGAGGTCTCTTGGCATTCGTTTCCTGTTGACTAGGAACTAGCCTCAACTTCCATTTACCTCTGTAGACGTTAAAATAAAGGTCTTTGTGGAGTAACCAAGTCTTGTCGAAGTAGTAAACGGTGGAGGGTCTGTCGATAGTTTGCATTCCCGCATTCTTCAACATCGTAGAGATTAATCCACCATAGAGAAGGTCCTTCTTCTTTGTGTTAGCCTCCTTAAGCATGAACGAAAAGATAGTGTAGCTGGGTTGAATTTGACCCCCTCCATCACATAGTAAAACAACATCAAATTACCAATCGTAGGCTTGCAAGTGTGACCACCTGTTGGCAAGACATTTAGGCAAATCCGCTCATAGATGAGTCGTTGCTCGACGGTCAATGCGCTAATGTCATAACACTCAACCTTTCCCGCATCACTACCCAACCTCTTAAATATTTATATGCCATATCCACAGGACAGAGGGGGGTTGCATCACTCTCCCCCAGCCAACAATGAGTATGGTAGATTTCTGGGGAACCATTGGGGTCATCGGATCTCAATTTTTTGAGGGTTGTGTATGGGTATTCTAGGGCTTTGTTTATGGTATACCTAGAAATGAGGACATCCTTCTTATTCACTATAGTTAATTCACAATTGTTGTGACTTTGACCCAAATTTCCATAAAATTGGATAACCTCGTCCACATGAACATGTTCACCAACGCAAAGCAACTTCTCTAAGTGTTGAATTCTAAAAAGGGCTCGAATGTAATATACTCATAAATCACCAATCTTAGACTAATAAAAAAACCTTTGAATTTATAACCTTTCTCTTCAAAAAAGCAACATACCTCGCCCCGGCCTCCTCATTGAAGAATTTTGGTGTTTGACCAATCTCTCTCATCGGGCGATGACTTCTATCACTCGCCACACCCTTGATAACCTTTCTCTTCTTCATCATTTTTGGAAATGTGGAGGTTTAGTTATTGAGTTAGGGAATCAAATTTGGGGATTTAGGGTTAGGGAATTGGGTGAGTTTGAATTGCATATTTTGGGGATTGTGGTTGAGCTGCCCATTTTTTTATTCAAAAATGGCTCTGTTCTTTAACTATTAATGATAGAGTAGTTTCCAAACTTGGAACTTGGTCTGACATGGTTTCCGAGTTCGGAAACCCATTTAGATGTGAAATAAAATGCGTCAACGGGGCATTTACTGCCCATTTGAAAACCCGCCAACATTTCCCACCGTTTCCCCATCCCAAATGCTCTCAAACCCCCACTCTCAATTCCACCTCATTATCACACCAAGAATTCATCTTCTTCAACTACAAGGTGGAGTTTCATCATGTTTTTCATCTAGACCCTCTATTTTGTTATTATACATACTCAATGTTGTAATGTTGCTAGGGTTTGTCAAAGATTGCTTGTAAATGAAGCAACAAGGGAGTCACCATTACAATCTTTGTTTGAGGAGAAGGTTAGTCATTTTTTATTGTGAAAATCAAGGGTTCACATTTGAGTGACCCAAAACCCTAGGGCTTCCGTGAAGTTTTTTTTGTTTTGACTACAATGGTTTAAGATAATTTAAAATATTATTGTTATTTGTTTAAGATAAGAATTTAGTATTTGTTGTATGGATTTTGAAGTATTTGTTTTGTGTTAAATAATCAAAACATCGGGGTTTTAATTGTGTAATGTATTATAAATTTTGTATTATTAGGGTGAATGTATTCAATTAATTTAATCTAATTTTTGTTTATTCATTTTTTGGGATATTTATCTACTTCTTTAATGGATAAGTAAATTTATGGTACATTATCTAATGTAGTGTATGAAATGACATCTAGCAAAAGGACTCGTGATCAAATTTCACTATCACTAAATGAAAATCCACAAACAACGAACCATTGTATGAGTGACGATGAGGATGGAAAATCCGAGGATGTAGGAATACCTTGAATTCATTATAGAGCCTTAGAACGTAGAATGGTGAGGAAAGATATTCAATAAGTCTAACATTTGTGTGTCATCCTAACGCTCTAAATGGTCTAGTTGGGTAGCAAAGGTGGGTAGAAAGACGGTGGACATCAAATACGATACTTGGTATGAAGTCCCCAAAGATTACAATGCCACTTTATAGATGGAATGCAAGGTAGAAATTAGTGTATTATTATTTCCCCTTAAGCTATCCTTGATTGATAATGTATGGAGTTCAAAATCTACATAGAGGCCATTTGGCATCGAATCACCGGACATGGAGGATTTGAGAAAGAAAGCTATGTTGATGAGGGTGGAATATTTGAGGGGGACCCATGAAAGTACAAGCGATCTCACCAAATACAAAAAAGTAATGTAAACCCTAAGCTAAATGATGAGAAGCCTAGGGAAAACTAAGATGCCGAAGGGGTGGGGGTGGGGGTACCCCTAACGGGCACCCTCTCCCCCCCAAATGCTAACCCTAAGTTAGATAGTGCTAAGTGTAGGGAAATAAATGCAAGTCCAGATACACGTGTGAATCTAGACCTATACATAGCAACCAGAAATGTAACCTGGCTCTTCCTATGATCTCTTAATCGCAGCCGAGACTTGGGTCTAGGGTCTTGAAGAAAAGGTGATGAAGAAGCCGCCAGTGGTAGGCATAAAGCGCAGCTGAGTGTAGTGTACCCGGGTCTTGAATGGTCGCCATGGTGTGCTGGTGGTGCTCAATCCAAGTGAAGCCGGGACCGCTAATGGAGGATCAACTTCTACCATATACACCTCTAAGGTGAAGAAAGAGGAGTGTTATTGGCCTTCAAACGTTCTCATGGTGTGAACCGAGGCTATTTTAGAGGGAAAGAGTATTCATAGGCAGTGCTAATAACTCTTGTGGATCCCTCAAAAGATAGCCCCCTAGTGATGGAGAGAAGAGACACAACTTATACGGTGTGCGTCAAGCCTGGCGATTCTATAATTTCCCACTCCATTTTAAGCAAATGGACAGCTATGTGCTAATTTAACACAAAGTGCAGCGCGAGCATAGAGCACATGGTAACCGTCAAATCCAAGTAATGACTAGCAGTGGGTTAATTAATTTCACGTATGCTAATTAATTAATCCACTACCCGACTCCTATGGCCGTGCAATCAAATGAAGAAAGGCTGCTCTCCCACCCTCATCGACCATTATGCACAAGTATTTCCAAGGGGAAATGTGCAATCAAAGCATGGAAAAACTCATACATCCGCCCAATACAATTTTAGCCCGAAGAGAAGGCCAAAACTCAACAAAAATCCACCAAATAGGGCAAAAATTGAAGCAAATTCAGCTCAAAACTAAGGGAAAATGCACCTTCAATTTCTGCGGGCTAGCAGCTCTTTTTCAGCCCATTTATTCACCAAAAGCGCGGGTCAAGTAGGGGCAAAATTGAGTCAAATCTGGGTCAAACGAGCAAGGCTGAAAATCTGATTTAATTAGGCCCAACACTCCTTGAATTCAGCCCACCCGATTGGTAAAAAACAACCCACCTTATGCCTTCTCATGGGTCAAAATCGGGTATAAACCGGGTTATAAGAGGACCTGGTTCCTCTTTTATTTATTCAGTCCACTTTATTTTCTTTTCGGCCCCCTTGCCCCTATTTCTTTCAGCCCAACAGAGAGTTGAAATGGCCTATTGGCCTTGACCCAAGCAGCTAGGGTTTAAAACCCTTGACCCGGTCGCCTCCAATAGTGGGTAATATGACCAGCGCCGCCTTAAACCGGGTCAAAACCCTAGGGAGCCTCTGCCCCATTTCTCCTGCTCGGGTATAGTGACCTGGGGCGCACAAAAACGAGTTCAGCACCCAGACCCAAGTCCTCGCCGAATTTGCATCTTTCCGGTGCCGGTGAGCTGCCAGAATCTGGGAAAAGATGCCGAAATCTGCAAAAAGTCGCCAAAAATTCCTCATTAATACGGGCACTCTTCCCTTGTGCATTTTTGGCCAAATTTAGCATCTAAAATGAGGAATTTCATTTCTCCAAACCTTGGCATGTTTAATCCGGCCAAAAAATGCCATCATTCTCGCCAGATTCTCGTTTTTCTGGTGAGCAACAACCTACCATATCAACACTCCTTTTTTTCATTTTCCATTCAGGGGTATGCACCTTAGGCATGAAGATCTATCAATCAGAGTCTAGAGACAAATAATGGAGGCTAATACATGCATAACCCGAGCCGGAATAGCGATTTTCCAGCAAACCTATTACCAAAAAATTCAAAACTCCAACTTCCAAATTAAACATAATTCTGAATCTCCCAAGTACCTTTTCCGATTGGATAGTGCAAAAAAAACAAGAACATTAGAAATTTGAATCCATTCGAGGCACAATAAGCATTATAATACGCCATAGAAACATTTTTCCGGCGAACCCGATCGGAAAACTCAAACCTTCATCCTCCAAATAATCCATCATTGATAAAAAAATCCGCTCCTCCATTCATCTTGATCTGGGCATTATCATGAAATTAAAAAACGAGGAAAATACCTTGGGCAAATTGTCGTTGATAATTCAGATTAAACCAATTCATCATGGTCGGCCGCCTTACCTCAAATAGTAGCTTGTAAAACTCTGATCAAGCCTCGATTAACAACATTCATTCAACCAACACATAGAAAATCATCTCCAAACATCTGTCTTGAATCCAGCTAATCCCACAACATCAACCCCATCTGGAACAATGATAGATCATCATCTAATCCACTCCATCAACAAACAAGATTGAATATCGGAATCTTCAACCATACTTCGAGTCTGAATCTGAATCCATCCTCCTTTATCGTGCGTGCAAATCAACGGCGATGCCCGACGAGGTATCCGTTGAAAAATTCAAGATAAAAAAGGCATATCTTCATCCAAAAATCCAAGATTCAAAGAACAAATCTTCAAATTCAAGAACAAATCATACATCAAAAGATGGCCGGCGAGGAATCTAACATATGTTGGATTCCTCGCCGGAAACTCAGAATCGTAGGAGAGAAACTGGAAGAAAAATGGCTCCGATGTTCAGGAGATGGACTGCGCCCCTTTTTTTCTCCGGAGAGAATTTTCTCTCAGTGACTTCTGAGAGCTCTTTCAAACTAATCATGTCGTCTAGGGGACAACCACCTGGTGGTCACTTCTTAGTGCTCACAAGGAACCCTCCTACAGGAGATTTTTTTTACAGTTTCTTGCATTGATAGATTTTCCCTCAAGAACTAATTATTTAGTCATTGGAAAGCGTGTCTAAATAATTAAACGATCAGAGTATAAATGTAGCGCTTTATTTTAATGAGTATGTACTAAGTTAATATTGCACGTTGTATGGTTCTTATCGAGTCATTTTTTAAGAGTCCGTCTCCTATGAGACTGTCTCATGGTGAGACTAGGGGCCAGAGGGAAAATAGAAAAAGGGGAAACTAAATTCAGGGGCAAAAACCTAAATATTCAGGACTCAGGGTTCTCAATGTAACGCGCGAAAAAGCCGAGGGACCAAGGAGAAATAAACTAAAAATCTAACCCATCTTACCCTTCCCAACCCAAAAGCGTGAAAAAAAAGTGGCCCAAAACATGAATCAGAAAAATGCGTTAAATTAAAATGGATCAAACATCAAAATTGGAAACAAAATCATTCACACCTCTCCAATCCTCCAAACTGGTGATCTTCACCCCAAAATCAACCGATCCGATTTTTGAATAAAAACATCAATCGGCATCAACAAATCATCAATCAAGCAAGGTACAGTCTGGGTTTAAAGCGCAAATTGCAATGAAGCGCTAACGGTAAAAATTACTGAAGCGTTGAGCGCAAGCGCGTGCTTTTCGGATAAAAGTGCACGCAAAACAAGAGATAGGATTATTTCATTAAAGATACAACGTAGAACTTGGAATAATATCACAAAACTATAAAAGGCAAATAAAGCTTTCAACACAATACCAAATTCAAAGTTTTATAGGTAGTAAGAAGAACTGAACGAAGGATTCTTAAATGTTTATGAAATCAATTAAGGCTCTAAACTCTAGTCATCAGAAAAATCATCTTCTCCACCAAATGTATCCCCATAGACCTCATCTCCATCTCTAAACTCTGTTTTGTTGATATTAGTAAATTAGTTAACCCTATAAGCTATTCCATTTCAGCCCAAAATATATAATTATAAAAAAGGAAATAAAATGCAGAAGCCCATTTCAGCCCAAAAGGCCAAATATGTGTTTTTGCCCAAAATTGCGCTTTTTGGAGCGCTTCGGCAAAAGCGCTAAAAAGCACGCACATTTTGTCCTGCTTAGCGCTTTGTGATACAAAGCACTCAACCTTGCGCTTCGCACTTTTTAGCGCTTAAGCGCGCTTTTTAAAACCCGGGGTATAACTACATTTAGGTTTAAACTCAACATCAATCATATCAAATCTGTGATTAAACAGAATTTTTAAATTTGCATATTCAGAATCAGATCATGATGGAAGAAGGTGATTTACAGATTGAAAAATAGTTGGCAATCATACAATCAACCAAACACAGACTTCTAAACAAGAAATCGAAACAAATATCAATGATGAACAGATCGTACCTGTTTTACAAGGTAAGAAGCTCTACTTTTTGTCCTTGAATATGATGTTAATGTTTTCTGATTTGAAGAGAAGCAAACTGAGTTTGGAAACAATTCCATTGCATTAATTGAATAGTAGCAAAAGTTTGTGTAGTAGCAAAATTCTGATATGTATGAACAATTTCCCCTAAATCCGGTTGCTCTATTTTAGAACAATGTAAATTACTTGTGAATGTGCTACATATTTCATTTAAAATGTCAGAGCTTTCAAATTATAGAAGGCATGTTATAAGAACTTATTTTGAAGAGGATATGTTCACATTTAGCAAAATGACAATATGTGGAAAATGAACTGATTTATAGCAGACGATGTTCTTGAAATATGGCATAGTGTTTTAAATATATGATAGGATGATACATGCTAACTGAACATAATTAGAAATAACAATTTGTAGAAAATATTATGTGATGTTACCCACGTACTGCTTGATGTTTAAATATATAACATGATGTTCTAACTCTACAACATTATGTGTAGCTTCTTTTTATAATTTATTGGGAGTTTTGAATTATAGGTCTACCAAACTTGTCGGTAATAGATCAAACATAATCCCTTCAAGGAGAGCAAGCAACTATATGGGAAGAGTTTGAAACATTATACCATGCACATGCAACTTCACTTGGAATATCTGTACGGAAGTCGACACAAAGCCTAACAAATGAAGAAAAGGTCAAGGAAAAATATTACACATGCTCGCGCGAAGGGAAATCAGTTTCAAACACTTTTGACACCTCGACCCAACAACCACAAAACAAAAGAAGAAAGACAAAAGAATTTCCAATTACAAGAACATGATGTAAGGCTGCAATCGGGATCAAGCTTGTTGATGAAAACATCTATGAAATCAAGCACCACATTACTGAGCACAACCATGAATTTAAAAGGAATGAGTGGCAATACTTGAAGCGTAGTGAGAGAAAGATAGAGGATGAAAAGCCAAGAGCAATTGAGGCTATAGAATTGGTGGGTTTAAAGCCAGTTACAAGTTTCAAGTATTTGGCATGCGATGCAAATGGACAAGAAAAAGTAGGGCACACAGCGAGGGACCACATTAATTATATCAACAGGTTGAGGATGAAAGCAATTGAAGGGGAGAATGCACAAAATGTGATTGATAAGCTCTACAAAATTGATGGAAGAGACGACGATTTCTTCTTCAGAGTCAAGTTGGATGAGGAAGGTAAACTGACCGTGCTTTTTTTGGGGATGCAATGATGAAAGAGGATTGCATCCTCTATGGCAATGTGATGATATATGACACCACATACAGGACATACAAGTACAACCTTTTTTGTTCACCGATTGTGGGAATCAACAACCATTGGAACAATTTGATGTTTGGTTGTGCATTCATTGGCGACAAAAAGAAAGGGAGTTTCATTTGGCTACTGGAAGCATTCAAAAAGTCAATGGAAGGAAAATAACCAGTGATAATATTTACTGTTTAGGACTCAGCAATGGCATATGCCATCTAAAAGGTACTTACAGCAACATGCTCAGTTCCTGTGTTGATTTTTCAAAATCTGTATGTGATGTTTCAGGTATTTGTGTTGATGTTTCATACCCCAACATGTATGATTATACAAACACTATAAATTCATTTATAAAATACATGTATGATGTTCCTTTACTATGAAATGAAGTTTCATGATAAGTTGCTTGATGCTTTCTGAAATCAATTTAAACATGAATACCATATGCTTGATGTTTCAATAGTAGGTCATAACCTTCCAAAAAAACATACTGATGTTTCATACTAAAAACAATTTTTTGTACCAGGTGTTCAGTAACACAAAGCACATGCTTTGGCTATGGTATCTGAAATAGAATGCAATCAGTCACTATGGTAAAGTGAAGAGCGATGAAGAATTTGGCATGGCATTCGACCATTGTTTGAAGAAATGTGCAAATGAAGAGGAATTACAGAGATGTTGGAACTCTATGATGGATAAGTACCAGCTTTATGACAACAGGTGGTTCAAGCATCTATACGGACTCCGAGAGAAATGGTGTACAACATTAAGAAATGACTTCTTCTCGGCTGGGACATTATCATCACAGAGGAGCGAAAGCACAAATAATGCAATCAGCTTCAGTGCTAACAAAACAACAAACTTGACACAGTTTTTCTTAATATTTGAAAAAACTATACAAATATGGAGAAGCACAGAGACCAGCAAGGAATACAATGGGTCAATAGGAAAACCCAAGGTCGGCGGTGCAAGGACTTGGACTTCTGGAACATGCAGCTGGAATATACACATATAAGTTGTACAAGGACTTTGAGGCAGAATGGAAGCTAGCCATGGAAAATAATACTGTAAAAACATTCAACCTTGGATTTGAAGATGTTTATGAAGTACAACCTAAAAACGACGACACAAAAATGAAGAAGGTTACTTTAAAAAAATAGGATCAAAAGGTGGAAACCAAATGCTCTTGCAAGTACTTTGAAGAAGTAGGATTGTTGTGTTTCCATTCCCTTTGCATCCTCCATTTGCACAACATCACGTCCACCCCTGAAGATCACATCCTCAAGAGATGGACACAGATGGAAAAGCAAGAAATATGGAACACGGTGCTCGGAGGAACAGGACCACAAAACAAGGAGATCAAAGGTAAGGTACCATGGCGTCATGGTATGATACGCAAGTACTATAATCTTGTATTGAAGTGTGAAGAGGAAATAGAAACTAGAAGAAAACTTGAAGAATGGCTGAATAGAGACTCGACTACAATCAATCAAATGAAAGCAATGGATACTCAAAAGCATTCAACAACTAATAGTACAAGAGGTTCAACAACAAAGACAACTCCTGAAGTACTTGATCCACCAAAAATAAAAACAAAAGGAAGAAGTGCAAGAGTGAAAGTAAGCTTGAAAGGAAGAAGCCTGTCAAAAAAGGAATTTGGATCCAAGACACCAAAAGCTCAATTGATCTAAAACCAGCTTGTTGGTAGATGTTTACTGCCTTACTGTGATGTTCTACACTTATGGATTGATGTTACACTGTTACAGTTTGATGTTTTAGAAATAAGTACAGATGGGGATGTTGATTTTTTTCTTACCGGAATATTTAAAAGCTATGATTGTTCTTATACATTTCAATCTTATTGGATTGATTTTTTTAGATGTTACACTTCTATCACTGGTATTATTATTTTCTTACATGATAATTTACAGATATAAGTTGGCTCATATGTCTTATCTATCTTATAGATGACCAGGTATTTTAAAAAAAAAAACTAAAACATAAAATATCAAAAACTAATTACTAAAAAGTATAAAACATCACAAACTGATAATGAAACATCACATCAAATTCTAAAATGATCACATCCAACAAAAAACATAGAAATTTTTTTTAAAACATCAAACTCTATTCGCTCAAAAATATGAAACATCACAAACTATTAGTGAAACATCATGTCAAATTAGAAAATGATCACATTCAACAAAAACATAGAAAAACTTCAAACTGTTTTATGTCAACCCGTAAACTGTCAAACACCATAACAATATCACCATTAATCACATAAAGGGTTCAACTGCCCTATCAAATCCCTAACTTAAAAACAGAATTATTCAAACCAACTAATGTTCAGAAAAACCAATGTTTAATACTAGTTCATCACACTCAAATCCTAATTCTTGTTGTTTCCCTACGCAGTTGGTGCTTTTGAAGATGATGTCGCTCCAAGTTCTTCAATGCAAAGATCGAATCATGTTGAAGATCCTCTATTCATAGGAGCAGTAACAGGAGTACGACTCCTAAAGGTAATTCTTACAATATCATCAACAACATCAAACAATTAAGACTTACCAAAATCGTTTGAGTCAAAAAGAGAAGTAGGCTAGAAATCAAAAGTAGGTACAACATCCTTAGCACTTTCACCCAACTCAGAAACCAAGGTTCTAGTGACAACCTTGATATTCCTCTTGAATCTACGCACAGCTTGCTCAGCAACCTAGGAAACAAACAAAAGAATTAGGAAAATATAACAACACTAGAAGCTTGAAATTAAAAACATCGCATACAGAATATAAAACATCAACTACTGATATTAAAACATCAAAGTTGGTAACACCTAAAGTTTAAACTTAAAACATCACATACAAATTCTATAACATTAACTATTGATTTGAAAATATCAAATCTGATAACACCTAAAGCAATCTTAGAATATCTTATAAAAAAACTAAAACATCACATCCTTCTTTTAAAACATCAAAACCAAAAATATATGAATACTTACGGATCCTCCATCATTCATCATCACAACGTCGGTAAGCAAGTCTTCTAGAATCACAAAGCTTAAAACTTGCGAGCTTGAACCAGTTGCTTCATCATTCGTACAACTTCCTTTCTTGGATATCGCAGCACCACCAGTGCCCACATACTTCCCCATCAAAGTCAAAGGAAATTCATCCTTAGACATGGGGCATGAATTAAAACCTGCCTCGACAATCTGCCTACACCGTTTCAGCAACAGAGAAGTATCCCAATGACGAATGAGGGGAACTATGAGAGGGGATGTTTTTCCTTGAGAAGGAAACATATACATGTAGCATATCAAAGGAATAACTACACAAGCATTCACTGTTGTGTAGGAACCACTCTTATACCTACACACTACCTCACCGAGCTTCCAAAGCACGTACCCACACCAATCATAATTCCTAATCTCCGCTACATCCTCAACATCTACCATTAGGGCTAAAGATGGTGCAAACAACATACATGAAAAAAATTCTTAAATTCATCACCACCTTCAACTAAGCTCATCATCTTATCATACAACCTTTCAAAATGAATATTACCCAAACTATCAAACCCAAACTCATCCCTCCACCTATGCCTCAGATCTAAATCCCTTCTTTCCCCTTTCCATCATTACTAACCTCAATAACCTCCTTATCACTAATAGATCATACATATCATCACGGGTTAAAAAATACCTATCAGAATCAATGGTTGTAACATACCTAATTGGATTAAAATTCTAAATAAGGTAAGGAATGATGTCTTTTGGAAGGGAAGTAAAATTAATTTTAAGCAAACCATCAAAACCAATCTCTCCCATAGATTTAATCTGATTTAAAGTCAGCAAGGAGGACACCTTTTCAACTTTCAAAGGGCTACACTTAGTAGTGAAGCCCTTCCCAACACTGAAAAGGAAAATAAAAAATTCATGAAATATCACATACATAATTTAGAACATCAATAATAGAAAGTAAAACATCAAATCACATTAAAAACATCAACATGAAAAATTCATGAAACATCACATGCAAAACTTAAAACATCACGCATGAAGTACTCTATATTTAGCAAAATCAAAGAAGGTAAAATGCAAAGAAGTCTTTATATGAGATTGGCTATATAACCTGTGGTAAACTATACAATTAACTGTAACTTGACATTCATTAAGTCTTATTCCTAATTCAGTGACTAAAAAACTATCATATGAACGATTCGAGTTCATAACAACTGGTTAGCTTCACACCACAATGAGCGAAATAAAAGTGCCAAGAACACTATCCGTACTAAATAACACCATAACCCAATTCATCTAATCTCACAAGAAAACTCCATTTTAATTCAAATATGCATCACAACAAGATGCATCAACGCAACTCCATAATAAAAGTAAAACATCAAGTCACACGAAAAGAAATCAACAACACCTAAACTAATAAACACCAAAGACAGTATTTAAAATACCAACAAACCTTGCATCATCATCAAACACAGTTACTTTCCCTTCCCTTTCCCTTTCACTGTCATCTTGGTAAACCTTCTGGCAGGATTCTTCAGAACCACCACCTCAGGTTCTGATTCAGAATCAGAACCACTTGAATCTTGATCACCATTAGGTTTATTAACCTCCTCCCCACTTTCAGATTCTGATTCCTCGGAATGAGAGCTCTCATCATCTTCATCTTTTGATGATTCATTTCTAGACTTCTCTTCAGCATCATCAACATTATTAGCTCCAGGATCTACATCAACATTGTCTTTCACATTTTGGGTTTCAGGAACAAAATAGAACACCTCATCATGTATACAAATTTAAACATCATATCAAAATGGTAAAACATCAAAAAGTGATATCTAAAATGCAAGGCTATTAAAAACTAAAACAAATCCTACCAGAAAAAATGATATCATCTATAGCAGCATTCCCAGAATCTTGTTTCTCACTTACACCAGATTTCAATTTTTGTTTCTTTGCAACTTTCTCCTTGACATCATCAACTACGATTTAAATAAATTCAAACCAGATAAGCATACCTTGGCATCATAAAAAATGATAGAAATCTGAAATGATCAACTACAAAATCTAAAACATCATACCATAATGTTAAAAAATCACATCATAAATTTAAAACAGTACCTTTGCCACTGACACCCTCAACAACAACTTTATATTTCTTCGCAGCCGGAGTCTTCCGCAACATCCTCCTCTTAGCACCTTCACCTCTAACAACATCATCCTTTTTTATTGCTTCTTCAAATTGGCATCACTCCTCGTAACAGGCTTTTTACCTTTACCAACACCAATAACTACAAAATATACAACAAAAAAATTCCATAAGGGGATAAAACATTGACATGTTAAAAAATTGAAAACAACTAATTTAATTTCAATACCTTTGCTGCCGACACCCTCGGTAGTAACTTTAGATTTCTTCACAACCGCAGTCTTTCACAACATCCTCCTATTAAACAGACTCTCAGGATTAGCAACTTTATGAGCAGGACCAGAACCTAATTTAGGCAGCACCATCTCCAAATTGCAGCCACCAGATCCTCTTGAAGTTTCATATTCATCGACCAAATCAATCTTCCTCTTGACTTTCTCCTCATGGCCCTTCTTTGCAAGGGAGAGTCCCGAAATAGAACAGTGGAACTAATAAAATTGTATAAAACATTAATATACATAATTCATAAAAGTAAATAAAAAAGTAATAGACAAACTCTCAGGATTAGCAGCTTCATCGGCAACAACACCACCCGGTCCAGCTTTATCAGCAGGACCAAACCTGATTCAGTCAGCACCGTCTCCAAATTGCAAGCACCAGCTTCTTCTGAAGTTTTATCTTCATCGACCAAATCAAGTTTTCTCTTGGCTTTCTCCTTCTATCTCCTCTTCACAGAAGAGAGTCTTGAAACAGAACAACATAAATAAAAAATATATGAAACATCAAAATACAGCATTCACAAAAGTAAATAAGAAGAAAAAGACCTGATATTAAATCAACATTAGGATCACCCCTCAGTCGGTGTGATTGTCTCACAACACAGCCAACTATTACATCTGAAACATCAAATTTAATTATATAAGCATTAGAAAAATAATAATGCAACACAAAATTACTTCAGCAAAAGGATAACAAGATCAAAGAAAATAGTTTCATATCAACAAACATTAAAAACATCAATTTGAAAACATAGAACATCAATATGAAATAATAAAACTTCAATAAGAGAAAGACATTCTGCCAATCGAAAAGCTTATGAAAACTAAAACTTTAAGGCATTAATAACATCAAACTAAAACTAAAAGCCAAATTGGAGGTATAAAATATCAAAAATACAAAATAATACCAAACAAGTACAAGAAAAATATAAGTATAAATCATCATTTAAAACCTCAACCCAAATCACAAACTACATTACACTCCTAATTTTAAACATGAACCTAAACAGACACAACATACACAAAATACATTAAATACACCGCTAAAAATAATCGTACCATCTAACATACCAGCCCACACCCTAAACTTTGAACATCATTCAGTAAACTTAAAACATCATAGCCTGAACTTGAAAAGCATACCAAACTGAAAAGTATACATCATAACCTGAATTTAAAACATTATTCAGTAAACTCAAAACATCATAGCCTGAACCTGAAAGCATATCAAACTGAAAAGTATACATCATAACCTGAACTTAAAAACATCATTCAGTAAACTTAAAAAATGTAACATATCAGCTGAAATAGAAAATGACAAATCAAATACATGAAACATAGAAAACAAAACCTAAAGTACAATACATGAACCACACAATAGATGAAAAATTGCACTAGAAAGACACAATAGATGATTGGTCAACATGAAAAGAGTATAAGTGAAACATCAACAAAAAACTATGAAACGTCTTGATATAAAATTACAACATAAAAAACAATTGAACAACAACAATTTACAATTAAATATGGAAATACATTTAAAAATTCCTGCTAAAATAGAGACAAGCGAAAAATTCCTTGAGAAGGTGCTCGTTTCTTTCAATTTTTATGACAGGATGAGGACTACCTTCAGCATGATCTTCATAGTTCTTCGCAATGTCCAGAAGAACATTATAAACTTATTCACCGGCAACTTTCTTCTTTGACATCTACAAAAAAAACAAATACACAGAAATTAATACACAACCTAAATGAGCCCTAAAATATCAAACACATTCAACACAGAAACCAAATTAATGCAAAATCCAAACAAAAACAGTCGAATAACATCACATACAAGCAATAAAACACAAAAACACTAACACCTACTCAACAAAAACAAAAAACCGAGCAATCTTCAAAATATGAGTACACTGAAGAACAAAAAAATTCAAATCACACAGTAAAGAAACATTAAACTACAAAATCAAAAGAGAAACACCAAATCAGCAAAAGAAACACTCAGGAAAACTACACAAAGCATAAAACATCACATTCATCCAAAAAATTGGGAAAATCGGGTAACAAAAACCAAAATACGAACAAAAAAATCCTAGTGACTACATTACCTTGGCAGATTAAACACAATTCAAACTCGTCTAGTCGTAGATCATAAAAAACTGAATGAAAATCAACAAAAACCGCCAAAACTAAAGCGCACCTTCAATCCAATTAGTGCACACTTAAAATGAGGGAAAAAATCGAAGCAATAACCGATTAAATAGAAGAAATCGAGCGGTTGTAAGAATCTGAGCGGTTGGATTTTGTGAGAGAACACGGTTCGATTTTAAAAGAGAGGGCGATTGAGTTTCCAGAAAAAAAAAATTGGCATTAAAAATGAGCATAAATTTGGGAAAGATGATAAAATATTATATATATATATATATATATATATGTATGTATGTATGTATGTATATATATGTATGTGTGTATATATATGTATGTGTATATATATGTATGTGTGTATATATATGTATGTGTGTATATATATGTATGTATGTATATATATATATACACACTAAGACTATACTGCAAATTATCACAATTACACACCCAATTCCTGAACTTTTAAAATATTAGTATGAAATCCCATCTTGAATTCTTTGCAATTTAATCCCTACTCTCACTATGAGATGGTCTTATGCAAGATTTTGTCTTTTTTAATACTTTATCTGTTTTCATTTGTTTAACAAATTTTCTTCAATGTCTGTTCGATTGACGCTTTGAAACATTGCAAATTTTAGGTTGATCACATTTACTCAATTTACTTTTCCTTTGTTTAATTTAATTTCAATGATTTCTTTATTACCTTCTAAATGCTTAATTATACTATGAAGTAGTGTGCCACTCAAATGAAATAGAGGGAGTTTATTTTTCCAAAATAGAACGGAATTCAACAAGTATATTTATTTTGAAAATTTTGGGACTCACAAAAATTATATAGACACATATATCAAACGATTTCGATAACCACTATGTTATGGAATATGTTTATCCTTGCCCGTTCAACTTCCTTCTCGCGGTTTTAGCCATTGAACTAATAAAACATGCAAATTGATCCCACTTTGTTACTTTAAATCGTTAAAATATTTTATCAACAAATCACGTGTCATTCTCGCTATCTAGACAATGATGGATATAACATATTTAGAAGGGTAAATTAGTGGGACCACTAAGCTATTGCATCCCACCACTCCATTTGTCCCAGCAAACAGGCGGAATTGCTTTTGCCTCAATCTTTTATGCAAGTTGATGCAGCAGCGGATAATTGTGGAAAAGTAAAAGTATTTTTGAAAATTAGTGAGCTCATACTAAAAGTTGTTAAAATTAAAGAGTACGTTGTGGGAATTTAAAATTTCTTTTTTGCTAGTTTGGGTAATTTCAAATCATGTCACTTTGTTAAGACGAGCGTAAAAGAAAATTTTGCCATTTTCCTGGGAAGGAGGGAGTATTTTTTATGTCCCTTTTGGCCAGTGAACAAATTAAACAAATAAATTGTATTGTTAAGTCAACTACCATTGTCTATGTTTCATCATTCTAATAGAGTTTGTGTTGTAACAGACAACGTACTTTACATTGTTAGCTTAGTCAACTCTTGTACATTTCGGTATATATTCTCATCATTCTGTGAATATCAGATTAGATCATTATTTCCAAATTATCTCTTCCTTCTTCCTCGTTTCATGGTATCAGAGCCTACTCTCTGAAACCAAAAAATTTTCCAACCAAAACTCTAACCCACCGTAGTGTATTTCCGCCACCGCTAACTTACCATGAGCGACACTGAATTCATGACCAACCCCCTCCCCATCATACTCTTGTCAGTGACGACACACCGCCACTGCCGCCGGCGATCGATGAAGATCTCAGCCCTCAGCCCTCAGTCGCTATCGCGTTCTCTTGATCACTCGTCTCCATTCTACATTCATCCTTCATATCATCCGGGCTTGTCTCTCGGTCCAATTGTTCTCAATGGCGACAACTATTAGGAATGGATCACCTCGATGAAGAACGCACTCAAGGCTAAGCGTAAGTTGGGCTTTATCAATGGTATAATTTCTCAGGTCGATATTGCCTCTGTTGATTTGGATGACTGGTATAGTGTTAACTCAATGTTGATCGGATGGGTAGTTCAATCCATTGACCCATCACTCCGATCTTCCATAACCTATCCCAAAACTGTTTTTGAGCTCTGGGAGGTGTTGCGCCATCGCTTTTCTGCCGGCAATGACCCTCATCTTCTCCAACTTCGCACAGATTTGGCGAACTGACACCAAAGTGGAAAATTTTCTACCTCTTACTATGGTGCTCTAAGAAGATTTGGGACGAAGTTACAACCTACGTCCCTCTTCAGGCCTGTCATTGCAACAATTGCTCTTGTAATATCACTGCCAAGCTTCAAACCAAACGTGATGTTGAACGCCTTCATCAGTTTCTTCTTGGCCTCAATGACACTTTCGGGACTCTCTATTCGAGTATTATGGGACAGAAACCATTGCCTTCTCTTAATCGTGTTTATGCCTTAGTTGTGCAGGGGGAGCGCCAAAAAACCCTTATGCATGAACGAGACATGAAATCCGATGGCATGGCATTTGCAGCTCATTCCAAAGGTAGTTTCCCGGTGCGTCCCTCAGTGCTCCTACCATCAGAAAATTTGACGGTGCACTCGGTCGTCTGACCTGCACTCGCTGCGGCATGATGTCTCATGCTGCAGGAAAATCTATGGTGTTCCCGAGGGGTTTATGCACAAGTCTGTCGCACATGGCAACCCAGCCGCTGGTCATAGCCGTGGCAATCCGGCGGCCGACATTGAGCTCTTAGTTTAGCAACAGGTACTGATCCCAGCTTCTGACGCGGTGTCCCTTCCTGAGTCTTCTACTCGTGGCTCGAACCTCAGACCTGAACAATGGCAGGCTATTTTCCAAATGTATAACAGCATGAATACTCCCTTTATGGATGCTACTGGTAAGCATTCTCTATGGATTCTCGACACTGGTGCTTCTTTTCATATAACAGGGAATCTTTCTCTACTTCATGATATTATTGATATTTCTCCTAATCCCATTAAGCTTCCCGAAAATCGTGTTGTTCTAACTATTAAGGAGGGTTCACTGGTTTTCTTTTCATCTGCCAGAGTTGATCATGTTCTGTATCTTCTGACATTGGAATGCAATATTCTCTCCTTTGCTAGGTTGCTTTTACATGCTAGTTGTTTTTGCCTTCTTAAGTGATAAGTTGTGTATCCTTCAAGAATGTGTTACGAAGACAGTGATTGGTGTGGGTGAACAGAGGTAAGGTGATAACTGGTTGCAGAATTTCTCGGTGGCCGCACATACCTGTACACTGACCAAGTCTGAGAGGGTGACCTCGGCCGAGCTGTGTCATAGGAGACTAGGGCATCCTTTTTTTTTGTTGTTTTAGCATTTGTTATCTTTCCCTTGTGATTCTGTTCGCAAAAATACTCCATGTGACAATTGTTTTCATTCAAAACAAGCAAAATCTATTTTTCCTTTAAGTTCTAATAAAGCCACTCAGTTATTTGAACTTGTGCATTGTTACATTTGGGGTCTGTACAGAATTCCTACTTATTTCGGTGCCACTTATTTTGTTATTGTAGTTGATTTTTCTCATGCCACTTGGGTTTATTTGATTAAGTCAGAGTCAGAGGTTCCAAAAGTGATCATTAGTTGTATGCTCTGGCTGTTACACAATTTCATTTCCTTTTTCGTCAATTTTTCTCAGACAACGGTACTGAGTTCTTTGACCTTAGGGAGTATTTTGATGCTCACAAGATTGTTAATGAAACTTCTTGAATTTACACGCCTAAGCAGAATGGCAGGGTGGAATGCAAGCATCGCCATCTTCTCAATGTGGCACGTGCATTGCAATTCCAAGCCTTTTTACCTATCAAGTTCTGGGGTGAATGTGTTATGATTGCATGTTATTTGATCAACCGTACTCCTACGCCGGTTCTTCAAAACAAGACTTCATTACATTTGTTATTCAAATGAGAACCGAAGTACTTTGATCTTTGTGTCTTTAGTTGTCTTTGTTTTGCCTCTATCATTCATCATCACACAGACAAGTTTGCTGCTCGTAGTCGAAGATGTATTTTCATGGGATATCCCAGTGGAAAACAAGGATGGCGGTTATATGATATGGAATCCGACACATGCTTCTTCTCTGGGGATGTGGTGTTTTTTAGGAGCATTTTTCATTCTGGGAGTTATCTTCTTCTTTGCTACCATCTCTGCCGATTCTCTCTCCACATTTGGTGATATTTGACACTTCAGACATCACTTCTTCCACAGTCAAGGGGAGCTCACCTCCCAAGCTCGACAGTGACGTCCACGGGAAGTGGAAGCTTCGTGCCTCCCCAGCAAGGATGAGCTCTTCCCCATAGCCCGTAGCACGTAGTCAAGGGGAGTTTGAGTAGTCGCTAGAGTTGAGCTCGCCCTCCTGTTCGAGGTCTATAAGGGTTTGCCTGAGGCTATTTTTGATACGTATCGTCCAGCTGTTCAACGCAGCACCCACAATCGACAACCGAGCATCTTGCTCAAAGATTTTGTATACAACTCTGTTCTCACAGGCGTTTCCTCATCTAGCTCAGCCGCCTCGTCAACTCCATATCCTATCAACCATTTTGTTTCTTCTTCTAGATTCGCTCCTACACATGCCCACTTTCTTGCGACTGCCACTTCCGGGCACGAACCAGCCCGTTTCTCTAAGGTTGTACACCGATGTTAGTGATAGGCCATGTAGACCGAGCTCGACTCTATTGAGAGAAATAACACATGGTCTCTCACATCTCTTCCTCCTAGCAAGAAACCGATTGGCTGCTAGTGGGTCTACCATATCAAGCATAAGGTAAACAGAGACATTGAATGCTACAACAATCGCCTTGTTGTGCTTAATAATCGTTAGGTTGAAGGCATCGATTTCAATGAAACATTTTCTACAATTGCCAAGATGGTCACATTTCATACGTTCTTATCAGATATTGCAGTTCGCAGTTGGGAACTCCATCAAATAGATGTTTACAATGCATTTCTTCACGGTGATCTGGATGAGTTGGTTTTCATGTCTCCACCACCGGGTTACTCTAAAGCATTACCTGGTCAAATCTTTCATCTCCACAAGTCCCTTTATGGTCTCTGACGGGCTCCTCGTAATTGGTTCTCTAAGCTCGCACAGGCCCTTTGTCAGTATGGTTTTTGGAAAAGCTATGCAAATTATTCTTTATTCAGCCTCAGCCGAGGAGGCCACACTCTTCATGTCATGGTGTACATTGATGACTTGATTATCACAGGTGATAGCCCTACTTCCATCTCTACTTTCAATGAGTACTTGTCTTCCTACTTTCACATGAAGGACCTCGACATTCTCAAGTATTTTTTGGGATCTAGGAAATGCTACCGGTCTAGATTGTGATCATCCCGGTCAATATCGTTGTCTGATTGGAAAGTTGGTCTATCTTACTATTACTCAGCCTGAACTCAGCTTCGCAGTTCACACTCTATCTCAGCTCATGCAGCAGCCAAAGTTTGAGCACTGGACTGCAACTTTTTGTGTTCTTCACTTCGTCAAAGGTAGCCCGGGTCAAGTTCTGTTTCTTTCTCGTGATAGCAGTTTAGCTTTGAAAACTTATTGTGACTCTGACTGAGTAACATGCCATATCACTCTGACAGTTTTGATAGTCAAGTTGCTCTCCACATCGCAGCTAATCTAGTATTTCATGAGCAAACCAAGCATATCGAGATCGACTTCCATCTTGTTCACAACCTAGTGTCTTCACGTACTATTTCCACTCATCACATTTCCACTTTGGACCAGCCTGGGACGTGTTCACTAAGGCGCTAGGACTAAAAGGTTTCCTTTATCTCAGTTCCAAGTTGGGCATTCTCGACCTTCATGCTCCAACTTGAGGGGGAGTAATAGAGTTTGTGTTGTAATAGACTACGTACTTTGCATAGTTAGCTTAGTCAATTCTTGTACATTTGGGTATATATTCCCATCATACTGTGAATATCATATCAGATCATTATTCCCAAATTATCTCTTCCTTCTTCCTCATTTCACATTCACACAAGCTAAAATGTTACATTCTAAGATCTCTACACATCATCATGGTCACCGCCTCCAAACCATCACCAACGCAACTACCTTTTTTTTAAGTCGTGGCTGATTTGATTAGTGTAAAATATATAATATCACAATTCCAACCAATGCATTGTTACCCACCCCATTCTCTCCCTAATTCTAATTCTCCACCATCCTTTCTAAAGCCAACCTAAGCATCTGGGCTAGAGTTTTGGGTACTGGCTACCAGGAACAAAGGGTGTGGAGACAAGAGCAATGTCCATCATACCACCAATTGAAGAATGTCCATGACATACTTGGATTATCCCATTTAAAGGCCAATAGAGTTGCAAGAAACCTCCAAATATAGAAAATAATGTAAGGAACCAAGATCTCCAATGGAGAACTCCTTATGGGCTAGCGTGTCAATGTCATCTTCTACAGTTTTTTGTGTCACTTCTGCATCACCTCATTTTATCTTGAGTGACAACAATCGTGTTATTTTCCTAATCCACACTAGTAAAAATACTATTGGAAAAATGACCGTTGATGGTGATGTTAGACGGTGATTCTATATAAAATCACTAGAATCGTCGTCTAATGAAGGTTCCCAAATTGGAACCATTCATTGTAATGCAAAATTCAAAGGGCGGACGTTCGATTTTGAACCACCGTGTAATAAACACTATATAATATATATACTTTCCTTCCTTTTCCACAATCATAATTTCCTTTCCTTCCTGCCCACGTTCATCCTAGTTCCTATAGCAAAGCTCTTTCCTTCCCCTGCACTCTTTCCTTACACGTAAAGCAACTCTCGTTTCCTTCATTTGCTCCCCTTGCTCTTTCCTACAAGATATATGGACCAGAAAGTTCAACTGGTGGATCAGACAATGCATGTGAATAATCAAGAGGCTTCTCATTTGAATTTAGTGCCATTTCAACAACCCATAGGAGGTACAATTTCTTTTCCAATCATGGTTGATGCTACAGTTTTGAACTCTTAATGTCATCATATAACTCACAGCTACAAAAACTACATTTGCATGGTGGTTCAATTCACGGCTTAGCCAGAGATGGTTGTGCATATCGGAAGCATCGTCACATCACAGAAATTAGGCTCTCCATACTTTTCCATTCAATTTGAATCATTCTTCTTGGTAAGATGCATTCAATCTGGCTGCCTACACTATCAACCGGCTGCCGACCCCAGTTTTATCTAGTCAATATCCACTCTTTATACTTTTTGGCACTACTCCTGATTACTCCAATTTTCATCCTTTTGGTTGTCGATTTTTTTCATATTTACGTACATATGCTCCTCATAAGTTGACGCATCCTAGTGTGCCATGCATTTTCTTAGGTTATAGCTATCAGTGTAAGGGCTATTGATGTCTTGATCATGCTACGAAGAAGTAGTATTTATGTATCACTCGCCATGTTCTGTTTGATGAGTATTTCTTCTCGGCTTCTAATCTTAGGATAGGAGCTGCTCATACTTCTCTTGATGTGTCAGGTTTCTTGGAACCTACTTCAATCCCTTCAAAGGTTTTTGTGCACTCTTCTTCAAATTCTTATCTCACTGTCCTTGACGATGACATTGATTCACCCTCTGTGGTGGCTTCCCCCTCTTCCCCGGTCATCTCATGTATTACGCGCAGTGGACTGTAATTGTGAAAAGATTGGAAGATCTGGCCAAAGAAGGTGATAGCCCCGATGGGCCAGCAGCCTCCACTCGCTGCAGATGTTGGTGACTTCCCTATATTGTCTATGTTGTACACGACATCCCAATCAGCTCATGCACCAGTCTCAGCCGCTCATGCGCGATCCGCTGAAGTCCACGTGTTATCTTTTGGTTCAATATTCCCCCTCGATGTCGATGCCTTTGTTGTCTTTTCCTTCTCGATATGGTGCAGCAACTCCTTCATTGGCGTGCCACCATCATCTGAGCTTGCTTCACAACATCCCATGACTACTCACACTCATGTACAAGGACTATGTTGACTATGATACTAATAGAGTTTGTGATGTAATAGACTACATACTTTACATAGTTAGCTTAGTCAACTCTTGTACATTTGGGTATATTCCTATCATTCTGTAAATAATGATCTGATTTGATATTCACATAATAATGGGAACATATACCCAAATGTACAAGAGTTGACTAAGCTAACTATGTAAAGTATGTAGTCTATTACAACAAAAACTCTATAGATACCTCTGGGCTTTTGAGTGCTTTTTTTGTTCAGACTGAGCCTTGAAGTTATCATTCGGTAGTCAAGGATCTTGATTGGGTCGTTGGCATGGATTTTGAAATAACTACCCTTCGTACTCAACAGACTATAGAGTTGCTCCCACAACCTTCTCATGTCAATGTGGTTGGCTCCAAACGGGTGTTCAGATTAAATTTTAAGGTGGATGGCTTGATTGATCACCATAAGATGCAACTTGTGGCTGAAGGCTTTTCGCAACTTCTAGGTTTTAACTATGATCACACTTTTAGTCCAGTGGTTAAGACTTCTACGATTTGCATTGTCAAGCCTCTTACTATTCTTTGTAAGTGTTAGTTGCATCAATTGGATGTCAAAACTTCCTTGCTTAATAGCGTTCTTAACTCACCAGTCTACATCGCTCAGCTCGCTGGTTACAAGGATCTCATGCGTTCTAATTATGTTTGTACTGCGAAAGGCTATTTATAGATTGAAATTGTCTCCCCATGCCTGGTTTCAACTCTCTGCTCTTTCCTCGTTAGTCTTGACTTTGTCTATAGTTCTTCCAACACTTCCTTGTTCATATTTGTGAAATGTGCCTTCTTACTTTATATTTTGGTTTATATAGATGAAATTATCCTCACGGTAAATGATGGTGCTCTCATTCAGAAGTTTATTAATTGACTGAATCATGAGTTTAAGATCAACGATCTTGGCACCTTACAATAGTTTTTGGGTTTGGAGGTTATTCCTCAGACAGCTCATGGTTAGGCAAGATATGCCAAGGATATACTTCTTTGTGCTGGAATGACTAATGATGTTCCTGTTCATGTTTTCAGGTTGATCAAATATATTTTAAGACCCCGGGCAAAAAATTTATTATGGGTCCATGTACAAAGGATTTTTAAAAAACCAGGTCCTTAAGAATTTTAAATTAAAAAACTTAAAAGGTCAAGTATAGAAATTCTTGTGTTGAACCGGCCAGACATAAATTAAAGGACATATTAAATATATAATTAATAAATAAAAATATTTCATTGAAAATATGGGCCACTGGAAATCTAAGCTCTATGCGAGCGCACGACTCGCACTGCCCTTGGCCCGGATATGTCCGTTTGTGGCTTTTTTTCAACTCCTTAGCTCTTCCAGCAAGATGTTTGGTAATCCTAAGATTTATTGCTCTTTAGGTGGTGTTCTTCCGTACTTGACAATCACACATCTGTATATGTCTTAAATTGCCAATACGGTCAGTCAATCTATGCAGACTCCTACCAGTGACCATTTACAGGCTGTCAATCAAATTTTGCGTTATGTTCAAGGTACTCTTCACTTTGGGTTGTCTTTTTGCACAAATTTGTGTGCCCCTGTTGTTATTGGCTATTTTGATGCTGATTGGGCTCGCTGTTGGAGACTCATAGGTTGACTTATGGTTACGTCATCTTTCTTGGTTGTAACCTAGTTTCTTGGAGCTCTAAGAAGCAATTTAGGGTGTCTTTTTCTAGCTCGGAATTAGAATATTGTGCTATGGCTAATGCCGCAGCAAAACTAGCTTGGATGATGAATCTTCTTTTTTATTACTGGGCCTCTTATATTGTTGCGTGATAACAATAGTGCTCTTTTTCTTGCTCAAAATTATGTTCTGCATAAGAGAGCCCATAGTGATATGTCGGCTTCTGATAATCTAAAGGTATTTCATGTTTCTTCAGACCTTCAACTTGCGGACGTCTTAACGAAGGGTATACCTCATCATCAATTTGAGTTTCTACGTTACAAACTCTGTGTTGTTAGTAATCATATGCTTCGCTTGAGGGGGGTGTTGTAAAATAGAGTTAAAGAAAGAATAGAATAAGGATAAGGAACGAATCCTTTCCTAACTGATTTGTAATATTCTATTCCATGTATTATTGTACCCTTTGCACTCGCTCATAAATATCGATAGACATATCCCCAATAATTATGGATTTTACTTTTTATCACTTGTAACTCGATCAATAAACATAAACATAAAATAAAATAAAATAAAAAATATACAATTTTAAGTAGGACAATTTAAAATTGAAAATGTGCAATTTGTCTTTTTAACTCGATCAATCAACATTAAAATGAAATAAAATTATACTAATGCCCTCCGGTCTCCTAACATCGGCTCAATTTTCTTTTTAGTTTGGTATTTTGAGAATGTCACCTTCCTCTTTTGGTAAAAGTTAGATTATTTAATTTTATCCACTCAATTGTTTTTTACTCTTGGAATACAATTTCTTCCACTCATTTTACTTTTCATTTTTAAAAAAAGTGTCATTTTGTTAGGAACCAATATTAAAACACCCAAGAAATAATAATTTATTGTGGACAACTTAAAATTATAAGTGTGCAATACTTGCTACTCCCTCCGTCTTAGGTGGAATTACACTCTTGTTTTTTTTTGCAATATCTCTATCAAAGTTTTGATCGCATATTTGAATACATATATGAACAACAACATTAATGTATATAATATTGTTCAATTCACTGTAACAAGTAGTTTATATATATAAATTTTTTATTTATAATTATTATACGTAAATAAATATATTAATGCTTAAAAAATTTGTTAAACAACGTGATAATAATTGCAGTGCAATTTCACATAGGATGGAAGTAGAATGTGTTTTTATTATATGTCTTTTTTTTTTTAAATAACCATCATAGATGGGGGAATTTGTATTAGCCTTCCCAAGCCGTAATAAAAAACAAATAAAGAAGCCAAAAGGCTAAGTAGCTATACAAACTGAGCGGATTGCTCTTGAAGCAACCATTAATTGCTTCCAAAAGAATAAAACTAGAGTATAAGGATGCTAAAGGCTGGACTCTCGAACTTGTTAGTGAATCAACATAGAGACACAGATCAGTCAGAGAGATGAACCATAAGAGTAGCCTCTCAAGAGGGCGAAACAAATGTTTAATGATCAAATGTATTCTTGTACTCCTTCCGTCACCAAAATTATTGGAATATTTATTTTTTAAAGTTAAATTTACTCCCTCTGGTCCACTAATTATGACATCTTTAAATGGGTACTTAGTTTTTTGAAAAGAAAAAAAAGTGGTGGAGGTTTAATTGAAAGTGTAAAAAGTAAAATGGGTGGATGAAAATAACCTAGAATTTGCTAAAAATGGAAGGAGACCAAATAAAAAAAACCATTCATTTATGGAAAGAGGACCACAATTAGTGGACCAGAGGGAGTAGTAAATTTTGAACTTAAATATAAATTAATATATGTATAATAAAAATATCATGTGAGATATTGTTAGATTCATCTTAAAATCTATTTTCTAAATATCAATTTTATATGCAAAAATTGTATATATCTAAAAATGTTAACGGTCAAACATAATCACTAAAAATTATTAAAAAGTAAATAGGTCAATAATTATGAGACGGAAGGAGTAGTATTTTGTTATGGATGTGGGTGGAGGGTTTGTGGCCACAAAACCTAAAATGGACATATTTGGCAAGTGGGTTGAATGATTAAAAGTAGAAAGGGTTTTATATTCTCACGTTTAAGGTCTTAGGTTAGTTTCTCAACTTTTTTAAATCACGCAGATGTTAGGATTAACGAATAGTATAATATTGCTAACACGAGATTTGATGTGAGTTTAAAAGGTGTTGCTAATCAGTATTGTCCCAAAAAACTAATACGGATCAGTGTGTGATTAAGGAGACTAATTACACGATTAAAAAGTGTAAAAGTCAACAATTAAGTGTACTTTATCGGCAGCGGTACGAGATTTCTCCAGCACTCTTTGTCGGGACTGACGTGGCCGGTTCTACTCCCTTCGTATCCACTTTTATCCTTCATTTATTAAAACTTTATTCCCAATCTATCCTTCTGAGCAGGCAGGCCCACCAACTCTATAAACAATTGTTTGCCCATTTGTGACCTTTTTAACAATAAAGCAGAGAAAATTAGAATTAGATCTGAAAAATATTATTTTAATAAATTTTAACGTTAAATTATAATTATTTATACATTAAAATATATTTTAATTTTTTTTAACTTACAGAAATCTAGTTATAATACATAAAAACAATTATTAAATCACTTTATTAGTCAGGTCACTTATAAAATATCTCATCTAATGGTTAATCGGTTTTAAATAAACTATATGATAAAATGATTCTTTGACAAAGTGTAAATTATTTTATCATATTTATTTGACGGTCTATAATCATTAATTTCTTTGACAAAATTTATATTAATTCATCATTCTTTTAATGTACAATTAAGAAATAATTATATATTTTATTTAAATTCTGTCAATTTCAATAATAATATAAAAGTTAATTTTAATGGGGCAAAACTGGCAAAATTGATATTTTTCTCTTTTCTCATAATTTTGCCCCTTAAAATTAAGATTTTGACCAAGTTAACGGTTTGACTGATGGAATTGATACAAATCACCAGTATTATAAGTTCGGAGGCCAAAAGTATTGGAAAAAAAATAGAGGGCCAAAAGTGAACGATGGTGATAGTTTGGGCCAAAGAAGTCGTTTACTCGTTATAAAATGATTTCATCTAATGGTTAAATGATCTAAAATAAAATTATACAATAAAAGTATACTTAATGGAAAATAAGTAAAAATGATTCTTTGACAAAGTATAAATTATTTTGTCATATGTGTTTGACAAAGTCTACAATATTCTATCATTAATTTCTTTGAAAAAATTATATTATAATTTTATCATTTTTTTAATGTACAATTAAGAAATAAGTATACTATATATATATATATATATATATTCTGTCAATTTCAATAATAATAATTAAATCGTGATAGTATTTGCGAAATATTTAATTAATATCTATATAAACTTGTTAATTGACAAAATATTAGAACTAAGGGGAATGTTAATGAACTGGTACCGTTTCATTGGGACGTGGGGAGGGTTTGCCATCCGTCCAGGTTCGAGTCTTGGGGACGCCGTGTGGGGAGTTTGTGCTTGCACAGCTCCCTAGTGCTCTCCAAGATAGTGTTCCAACCCACGGGTCCTGGTGCTGGATTACCGTGATTTACCTCCTCGATGTTGGCTGTGGTGTCGGTGCGGCCGGGGCCCTGAGGGCGAGGGTATCGCCTTTTGCCATCTAAAGTTTAAATTGCACTGATGGTAGAGAAAGTCTCCCGTTAAATTAACTAACCTTTAAATTAATTTTAAAAAATTGTTTCAATAATTTTTAGAGTTTAATTATGATTGTATATACCGATTTGTATACGGCACTAAGCAGATAGAATGGAGAGTATCCCCAGTAATTATTTAGAATGGTTTTATCCTAAAATAAAGAAATTATTTCACATTTCAAGGTCGACGTGTTTAATGTAATGACTCTTTCATTTTAACTTAAGATGAAAAAAATACCGTGTGATACCATAAGCATCATATCCCCCGGATTCAATATGATTTTATATCAAGATGAAATATAAATATGTGAGAGTTAGTCCTGTGAAAAATAGTTCTTTTATAATTTATGAAACAAAAGCATGATGATCTTTGATTTAGACATTGTACTTTTTAATTTTTACATTACACATTTTAGGTTTTTTGTTGCCGATCAATGCTATGAAATCTTCGGTTGAAGTTCGCAATCAAGCTGCGAAACCAGATTTACAATTGGCCTACGGCTATGCAATTGCGACAAAAATTGAATTTTTCGACGGAGTTGCGTTGGAATCGCTTCATATTTACGCAGGAATCGGATTCAACGACGGAACTTTGCGACGAAAACATCAAACAAACTTCTACATCTGCAAAGGTGAAATCTGCGATCTAAGTTCTTAGTTTTACAATTTAAAATCTTAGTTTTAATGGTTGAAATCTACGATCTAAGGTATTGTTGTGATAAACTATGGAAGACGAAGCAATTCAAGGCAATGAAATTGTTTTGTATGAAGGAGAAAACAACGACTATGTTCAATCTGAAAATTCAACTAGTTTACATCCAGGTAGGTTTTGATTTTGTATATACAACTAAACGCATGAAGTAGTTGCATGAACAAATGAAGTAACGTTTCTTTATTGTGAATTTTATTTTGAAAGATCTGGAATTCAATTATATGCATGTTATGAAGAAAATGTTTGTGTTTTACAATTTTCTAAAACATATTAGGTAATAAGATGGACACTGGATGTAATTGCATGCACACATGAAGTAACGCGATAATATTCTGATAGACAATTTCCCAAAGGCTAAAATTTGGTTATATGCAAATTGTTGGTGTTTTTTAATTTTCTGAAATATATGAGGTAATATGATGAACAAATGATGTAGATGCATAAACACATGAAATAACGTGATGATATTCTGATGGACAATTCCCCAAGGTCTGAAATTCGGTTAGATGCAATTTGTTGAGAAAATATAGGTGTTTTATAATTTTCTGAAACATATGAGATAATACGATGAACACTGGATGTAACTGAATGAACATATGAAGTAACGTGATAATTATCTGATGGACAAATCCCCAATGTCTAAAATTTGGTTATATACACTTTGTTGGGAAAATGTAGGTGTTTTTAAATTTTCTGAATTGTTTGAAGTGACATAGTAAATCAATGATGTGACTGCATGAATACATGAACTAAAATCAGCTAAATTCATTTTGTTAAGACTATTTTTATATTTTCAAATTTACTTTATCACAACAAGTAATATGTTAAATACACGATGTAACTCAATAAAAAATATAATTTGTTGTGATTAATGTCTGAAATTTAATTCATAGGATTTGTTATCAAAATATTTAGAAACTGTACAAATTTATCAGTGACTAAACAACTGTTAATGAAGGCCGAGCTAAATTGTGAAATACATGAACAAACCAATATAATAGTTGATGTAATGAGTTACAGAAAGGATACAATTTTGCAGGACCAAATTCTATCACCAATTTAAGTGACATATCGAAAGTTGATGTTACAGATTATTTCAAAGGTTTGAGAGCAAAAACACTATCAAAGTTCCATGATTTATACCGAAAACAGTCAAACATATTGGGATTTGGGATGTGATGCTCAACCCAAAGAGGTAAAAAAGACAGAACCATCCTAGAGAAGTATTTTGTTTGCTCAAATAAGGGAAATGCAAAATTGAAGAATGAAACACCCGACACGCCTTCCAATAACAATATCATTAAAGAGTTCTCTCGGAAGAAAAGAAGAAAAATAAGGAAAATGTGGTTACAAGAACAGGATGCAAGGCTGGAATTCGGGTTAAATTTATCGATGGAGCCTATGAAGTTTTGCATTATGTGACATCTCACAATCATCCTTTCACTCGAGTCGAATGGCAGTATTTGCAGAGAAGTGAAAAAAGAATTATCGAAGAAAAAGGGATAGGTATAGAAGGAATGGAAGGCGCAGGATTAGAACACAGCCATGGATTCAAGTTTATGGCTTTTGAAACTGGTGGTATTCAGAATCTTGGACACACGATTAAGGATCATCTAAAATACGCGAACATGCTGCGCATGAAGGAGATTGAAAGAGGTGATGCTCAGCAAGTAATTGAAAAACTCTCACAGAAAAGTACCAAAGAGGAAGCTTTCTTCTTTAGAGTTAAATTGGATGATAATAGTAGGGTGACAACATTATTTTGGAGGGACTCAATGATGAAGGAAGACTACTCCCTCTACGAAAATCCAATGGTATTTGACACCACATACAGTTATGGTTTATATTTCGTAAAATACATTTAAACACATGAAGTAATGGCAGGAACACATAAAGTAGTATTTTATATACACGATGTAACTTCATGAATAAATGAAGTAAAAATAAATTACATTTTTTGGAGAAAATTTGGTTGTTTTTATATTTGCTATAACGTATAAAGTAACTTATTAGAAACACGATGTAACAGTATGAAAACATGAATAAAAAAGATATAATTCAACTTGATAATTCACCAAAGTCTAAAATTTGCCTATATGTATTTTATTGAGAAATTTTAGGTATTTTAAAGTTTGCGAAAACATACTAACATATTAAATAAATAGTGTAGATGCATTAACACATGAGTTAATATGATCTAACTTTGTTAAGTGATCCGTCAACATACAGGACCAACAAATACAACTTGATTTGTGCTCCAATAGTTGGAATGAACAGTCACGGCAATATAGTGATGTTTGGATGTGCTTTCATTGCCGACGAGAAAGCTTCAACTTTCGAATGACTTCTTGATGTTTTCAGAAAATCAATAGGTGGTAAAGAGCCGGTAACAATATTTACAGACCAAGATCTGGCCATGGCCAAAGAAATCGAAAAGGTGACCGTTCTTTAATTTGATTGATATGGACTATAATGGTTGATATGTTCATGTACTTACTTTAGTATTTAGTTCAATAGTTCTTCTGTTTGTTCACAACATCAAATGTTATTTCAGTAATCATTCTCAATATATAAAAAACCTGACTATTGGAAAAAAATCATGAACAATTACATTCCATGGTTATGTCTTTAGTTCATGTTTAATTGCTTTTAGATCATATTTTTATACACAAACTTGTCCTGAATAAAATTATTCATGAAATTTTATAGTTTTTCACAAACACGAGGCATAGGTTGCGCCTATGGCACATTATGCCATCAGTCATTTTGGTGAATTAAAAAAGGATGGTCTCTTCAAGGAAGCATTTAAGCATTGTTTGAAATACTATAAAAAAGAAGAAGAATTTGAAAAGGCATGGAACAATATGATCAAGAATTTTCAGCTTGAAGACAAGGAACAGTTCAAGAGGCTTTATTCTATTAGAGATAAGTGGTGCCCTGCAATGAGCAAAGACTTTTTCTCCGCGGACAATCTTTCATCACAACAAAGTGAGAGCACAAACAAAACTTTGTCATTCAATGCCAGAAAAATGACCACACTCAACAGGTTCTTAACCATCTTCAATGAGACTATTGATCGCGGGAGAGCAAAGGAAATAGCGAAGGAAAATCAATGCCCAAAATCAGTGCCAAAGTCAGCTATACATGGATCAAAATTACTCAAAATATGCAGCTCAAAAGTACACATTATCAATGTACTATAAATTTGAGAAGGAATACAAGATTGCACAAGCAAAAAAACATGTAGAGTTTTTACCCTAGGATCGGCAACAAAGTATGAAGTAAGCCCAGAAGAAGATGATACAAAAGTTGAAATTGTCACATTCACACAACAAAGTGGAATAGTGGAAGTTAACTGCTCTTGCAAAACTTTTGAAGAAACAGGTATGTACTAATGAAATGCAATTTACATGCTACCTCTTATGTTAATATCTTTAGTTCTTCAGTTTGGATCATTACCTTTTGGTTAAATATTAAGGTTCATCTTTTTGTAAGCAAGTTTCATAGCAAGTTTATGATAATACATTTTATATATACGTCACTAGTTCTTCATTCGCATATTTAACTTTAAAATGCAGGACATTATACGCTTTAGAGCTTTAGTTTCGGTGTTTATCTAATTAACTTGAATATACGCATGGTTATCTTTTTATGCAAGGAATACTCTTCTTTCACAGTATCCGTATATTGCACATTAACTCAATCAATGAGATACCATCACATACACTCTGAAGAGATGGACAAAACTTGCTAAAATGCAAGTACGGGACAAGCTGAAAGCAGCACAAGAAAATCAAGAAGTGGACAAAACCAAAGACAAAGTTCCATGGCTACACCAAATGGCAAGAAACTACACAATCTGGTACTAAAATGTGAAGGTGACATTGAAACCCAAAAAATTCTTGAAGAAAGCTTCAAAAAAACAATGAAAAGGTATACCAAATTCTTGTCTCAAAAAGTACAAAAGAACATGAAAATTCAAGCAACATAGCAGAAGCTTCTATCACTACACTGCCAATAATCCAAGATCCATCTCTCACAAAGACAAAAGGAAGAAGCAAGAGAATTGAAGGATGGAAGCACAGAAAGAAACAATAAACAAAGGAGTTTGGTACCAAGACACAAAAGCAACAAGTCTAGACCTATGAGTTCCAATTTGACATTGTATTTATATTAATATTTTGTGCAATTATCTTAAATTCATGAATAAATCATTTAAATTACCCTTCAAATGCTTTAAACACCAGAACTAACGAGTGCAGTTTAATTAAGCAAAAATATATTCATCAAGTAAACTGTGTCTAAAACTAACGACTCTAACAAATGAGCTAAAGTGAAATATACATGAACTAATTTTAGAGAAAGTAAATGAAAATATAAGGGTCTAATATTTAAACCGAACTATATACCTAAATAACCGAACAGTTTAACTAAAGGACACATGGCTTTTAACATACAAAATATAATTACTAGACAAACTGCTAAACTACAATAGAAACTAAATAGATAAACAATGCAACTAAAGAGATAAACATCAGACTTAAACTCATACTGGAATCATCTTAAAAACATCATTCAGAATCATCTAAAAAACATCATTCAAAATCATTCAATCCAATAACCTAGAAAATAGACCATTCAGAATCATCCATAACATCATTTCAACAAATTCAAACATTCAAATCATTCCATAACAAATCCAAATCACATCATTCAAATCAAATCATTCAAATAATATCTTAAACTAAGTTGTTTTTGGACGTTCCTCTTATGTCAACCAATTCACCATGTTTAAGCAAGTTAAAAGTCGGAAGAGACTCGTTCTAAGGCTGGTACTGTTTCCTTCTCCTCCATTGGTTGCATTTTTCATCAACCATAGCAATTAACTTGTCATTCCATTCGATTGGTGATTCTTCAATTGGTGGCAAGTCATCTTGCTGATTCGGAAGTTCTCACTAGTCCCAACAATAGGTAGCAAGTCTTGCAATGCTCCATCCCCAACATCAGTCTTCACCATCTCCAACCTTTGTTACATATCAGTGGTAACAACTTCAAAGTTACGATTCACGATCATCAAGGCCTCATCATAATCCTACACAAGAAAAATATCAATAAATTTATATAGAAACCTAAACAAACATGTTAAATTGCCAATGTAAGCAAAATCAACTAACCATAAACAGTTCATACATAAACCGAACTAAACTATTAAACACCTAAACAGAAAGATTAAGCACATGAACTAACTATACTAAAAGTCAACACTATAAAATAATGAAACTAAAAACCTAAATTAGCACATGAAAATTTAAACTAAATACTGAAACACATGAGAAATCATGTTAACCACCAGAACTAACACAGCAAAGACATCAGGTAAAATTTTAAACACTTACATTCTTAGCAAGACTTTTAATATTGGAGTCGGTCAAAACTCCGTGTAGGATTTTGAGCTGCAACACTTCATCACCTTCAGGAACAGAATCAGCTCCAATATTAGGTTGAGCTCCAACATCACTCTTACACTTATGTCTATCTTTCACTTTTTTGGCACAACTGATTGGATAGCCCTTCACCATGATTGTCATGTCATAACCTCCTTCAATGTCCAACATCTTCACTCTCTCCCTCAACTTTGCATCAGTCTAACGCTGGACTAGAGGAATAGATGTTGGCTCCAACACACCACGGACAAGAAATAAGTGCAAATACATATTGATCGTTTTGAATTAAAAGAAAACTCTTTGATGGAATATTCACATTATGTATAATATCTTCACTCTCAATATGGGATTGACGGGATAGATCACTCTTGCAGAAGGAGGTAGAACCGGGGTGAAGTAGTTTCTTTTATCAAATCTCAGGGACATGGTCTAATCATGAGGGTTCATCATAAATGACCCGCTTGCCCGAAAATAGCCTGGACCAATAGGGAAATCCAAATTCATTGGGCCTTTCTATTTGATTGCATCGAAAGGCCAAGGCCAAAGGGCGCCATATTTTAGGAGCCAAAACTAGAACTTTCAGGAAGAACTATTTCGAGTATGTGTTGTTAGATTTTTTTAAGGCTCCAACACACCACGGACAAGAAATAAGTGCAAATACATAATCAAAAGGATAAGGGCACAAGCACTATAGATATGGTATTCTACATTGTTCTTTTACCTCCTAATCATTGAAGTCATTTTGTCTAACACGAAAGTACACCATTAGAGATTCTTAATCTAATCAACAGTTTCAATAGCTTTAAGAATTTTCATATCTACCTTCCCAGTAGCTATAGGAGCTAAAAAGTATGAAAAACAATATATCACAAAAAGTCTCTTAAACTCATCCCCTCCCTCCTTAAGTTAATTTATCCTATCTAAAATCAAGTGAAGGGGTATATCATGTTCATTCTCCCTACCAAACCTAGCCTTGTAACTATCATTCAATTCCATCCCAGAATTTCTCTTCTCCACAACTTTCCTACCAGGGTTTCGAGGCAAGCACAGAACATCATATACATCATCAGCAGTAACAAAGTATCTATCTACCCCAACCAGCTGAACACATGTACCGGGGTTAAATAACTCACCAACCAAGGCACAATACCCGAGGAAAGTGCAATCTCCAAGCTTAGCTTCAAAATGCCCCCAAAACCAATGGTTTCAACATCAGCCTTCTACTTAGCACTGGGATCAACGCACAGATCTGTGGTCTTTACATGCTGGCTTCCAGGTATAAACTTCTTTAAAAACTTGGAAAATAATATAATACAGTAAGTAAGTAAATATAACAACTATGCACACAAATAACCAAACTAAGAGATAAAACACATTAAGTAAACATACAGTAATTTTAAAAAGAAAGTTTAATAAATACACAACCAAATCAATATAAAATTAATAAAAAAGTAACTTATTGTTTAATAAAACAAAACAGTTAAATACATAATAAAATCAACAAGTACATAAACTATTTATACTACAACTCTACACATAAAAAATTAAAAGTATAGTGAAACAAAACACTGAAACACTAGAGGTAATGGACAACATACCTAAACTAATAAATTCTAAATCATTCAAGTTATTATGCAAAATATTAAAACTAAAATATTCAAAGTATATGTGTACACACATAAAGTAAAATCACAAATACATAAAGTAATAAAACATACCTAGAACCATCAGGAAGCTTAATTTCACAAACTTGTTTAATCTGACGTGTCACTTCTGTGCCATCATTAGTATTCCCTGTTAAACGATGAACAGTAACATTTCTCTTCGCAGCAGGTCCAGAAACACCATCTCCATCTCGCTTGCGCTTTACCGCAACAGAAGAATTCTTCGACGGCACTCTCATCTCCAACAACATCCTCATTACTATTCCCAGATGGCTTCTTCGCATCAGGCTTCTTCGCTACAGACACCTTCGTTGCAGGCTCCATCGCAACTGACTTGTTCACTACGGGCTCCAATGCAGACTTCTTCAATGCGGGCTTCTTCACTGCCGGCTCCTTCACAATTGGCTCCTTCGCAGCAGGCTCGTTCATAGATGGCTCGTTTGTAGCAGGCTTCTTTGGAGCTGCCTTCTTTGCAACCGCCTTCTTTGCACCCACCTTCTCCGCAATCGCCTTCTTTGCAACCGGCTCATTTCCTTTCCATTCACAAAACTTTTGATTTCCCTTTTCATTTGCGTCCACCACAGTAGGAAGTGGATCAATAAAATCATCATCTTCCATAAAATCTTCATCACTAATAATTCATTTAGCTGTAACCTTCTTCCTAACACCTTTCTTTTGACAAATTTTCTGACCTACAACACATAAATGCAAAAAAAATACTTAATCAAAAACACAAATTAGAAGCAGAGAAATCGATAAATACCATAATCAGTTTCACATCTCAAACTTTCAATAACAACTTTTATCTGAGCAATTATGGGACTTGCAGCAACAAAAGTAGAAGCTAAAAATTTTAAAAATTAACAAATACTAAATAAACATAAAGTAATGAAAGATACACAATAACAAATATATTAAAAAGTACCATCAACATTTCTTTCAGCAGAATCCTTATTTCTTTCAGCAGAATCCTCATTTCTTTCAACAAAAACATTTCCAAGCTCTGATGAAAAAACTACAAAGACGAATGAGTTTAATAGCAAAACTAAACAACAATAGATATGAAATAATAATTCAAATACTAACCACTATATTCAATGTTTGCTGAAGCAGTAGGACAAATAACCACATGCTTCTCCACAACTGCATAATAAAAAACGTTAATGTTGATTATAAAGTGAAATCTTCAATCTTAACTAATGAGTAAAATAGTATAACTAACAATTTATAAATTGAAACTAATAAACAAAAAAACTAGTTGAAACTCCTAAAAATAACCATTTTGTTCGATAATTGCTGAAAGTGGAGGAATACTGATCACAGACGTCTCCACAACTACATCATAAAAAGATATTCAACTAATAAATTTCATACCCGAACTAACAAAATGACAATAAATCATAAAACATTAATCTAACCTGATTGTGTAAGATTTGTTGAAGCTGGATTATTAAGAACCGTTTTAGCCTCATCAACAACTACAAAATGCAAATTATAATGTAAATCACAAAACTAAAGTATAAACAACAAAAGTAGCAAGAAATTAGGATATATTAAATCATAAAGCATTAATCTAACCCGATTCTGTAAGATTTATTGAAGCTGGAATAATACATACAGTTGTTTCAACCTCAGCAACAACTACAAAATACAAACAAATAATTTAAACCACAAAACTAAATCAACCAATAATATTAAAAAAAAGAAACCAGAAAATATTAAAATTACTAGTGTTATGTTGACCCCCAGTCACATCACATGCATCTACAATAACAAAACAAAAGACACAAATACCAAAGGTCGTTAAACAATAAAAGTAAACAAAAAATAGAATATATTAGATTTACCAGTTTTATCTTGAACCCTGGACAAATCACTTCCATCTACAATAGCAAAACAATATAATTATATACCAAAATGTAAACAACTAAACAGTCAAAGTAAAATAAACAGAGACCATAATGTATTAAATTTACCAAGCTTATCTTGAACCCCAGTCATATCACATACAGCTACAAATAAAAAAAAATTAAATACCAAAAGAAATTCACTAAACAGTCAAAGTAAAACAAAAAATTAGAATTCCAACCAGTAACAGATGATCCAGCAACTCTACCTCGCTTATCCACGTCAGATTTACTACCACTTTTATGAAATCTCTTCACAATATCAGCTGTAAAAAATAAAAGAAATTATCAGCAATACATAGAGCAATCAATTAAAAACCAAAAAAAAATTGAAAAAAAATTCAATCATATTGAAATACCCGTGGTAGTAGTTTTCTTCTGTTTTTTTTTCCTTTTATTCACAGGAGGTTTAGAACCTGAAATTTACATAATCAATTAAAAGAAAATTATTAAGATTAAAATAAAAAAATTTACAAGCTAACATTATACACTAACAATATACACCCCCACCCCGCCCCACTGTACCCGCTATGTACACACTAATTTATTATATAATAAACTATTATTATCAATAATGCATATGTTTTACTTATAATATTTTCATGTAAAAATTGTTAAAGTTTTAATATTAAAATTATTATTTTTAAAGTAAAATTTTGGTGTTTTTTGGAGATATAAAAGGGTGAGTAAAATAGATTTAAAGTGGGTATAAAAACCTAAATGGGTGATGAGACAGTAAATTTTAGATAATATCCCATGGAACAAGAGTGTACCCATCATGAATAATAGAACAAATATGAATACTCCCTCAGGTTCTCTAACATTGGCTCCCTTTCTTTTTAGGAAAAGTTTTTTAATATTGGCTCATTTCCATATATGGCAAATCCTAGATTGTTTCATCAACTCAATTTACTTTTTATATTTTTAATGCAATCCTCACCATTCATTTCACTCTTTATAAAAAAAATACCCAAAAATAGAAACTAATATTAAAAAACTAGAGAGAGTATACAAATTTTAGGTGAAGATAAATATAAAGGTATCATAATCAGTATCTGCCCCACCCATTTGACATCCCTAATTGTCTTCCCTAGTTGGGATGGATGGACTAGGTTAAAAATGCAACTGGTTGTCAGTGTTAAAGAAGATGACATAATTGCTTTTGATGGACGTCCATTAAAAAGATTCATTAAATGCACTACAAATGATTTCAAAGTAAACCAAACAACATATTGAAAAGTCAAAATCGCGGGTCTTATACTTCCTTCATTTCTTTAATAATGGCAAACTTTTTAATTTCAGATGTTTATTTTATGTTGACATTTTTTATTGATGGAAAGTTTAAGGTTATTACATCCACTTATTTTACTTTATCTTCTTTTAATTCAATTTCATCCACTCATTTAGCATCTCCTAAATTCTAACACCAAAAATAATGTGTCATTATTAGAGAAACATAGAGAATATGCTACATTACCTAATTCTCTCATAAAAATAAAGTACAAACCGCGATCAAACCACTGCATTCTAGTCATCATATTTACAATTGTTGTTCTTTAGGTGATTTTTTCTTGTTGAAGGTTCTTATTTGGACTTGATAACGAGAACTGAAGAAAAAGTCCAGGCCTTTTTTTTTTCTCCAGTCAAGCATATCATATACACGAGACGTTGATTTTTTTTGTCTTTTACAATATGAAAAGAATAATAAAATGTGAATTTTAATTATTATTTTTTGAAAAACACCTAAGTGAGACTTTGTCATGCTAGAATTTAATGAGCTGAAATGATGTATCTGGCACCCTTACCAGTTGGTTCGATAGAGATACAATTCAAAAAGTGTAAAGTCCTCCGGAGTTGGACCTATGTATGGCATATTGTGAATACTGGTAATCTGGTGTTTTAACACCACTGAGTGATTTCTGGTGATATGGTGTTTTAACACCACTGCTGTCCAGCAGTTTTCCAGCAGCTGTATGGTTGATGTCCACGATTTATGGAGTATATTATGGGATATAATTGTGCGATCTGATCAGAATATTGTGAAGATAATTGATTGATTTCGTGGTCATCTAATTCTGGTAAACGAATATTCCTGTAATAGTTAGGAATTGGTTAAGTAGTTAATTATGGAACAAGTCCTATTGATAACAGGATTGTTCATTTAAATACCAGATTAGTATTAGATCTTTCCTTAGACTAGAAGTCTATTTGGGGTAGAAGTTCGACAAGGAAAGAAGTCTATTCAAGGCAGGATTGCGATGGGATAAAGTGAAGAAGATTACAACGCAATCAAGTTGACGCGTCCAGAACTATTCTCTTCGTTGAGAACTTTGGAGCGATCTGCCGTGTTTGTTTGGAGGTTCGTAAATCAACCGACCAAGTTCGTAAAGATCAGAAACAAGGAAGTCTTAATTCCTCGGGAGGAGGAGATCCAGGGAGACGTGTTGATCGTGAGGGTTCAACGACGTAGGATCGACAGTGAGGGGAGCTCACAACATTCACTCTGTAGGTTAGCAATGGATTAGTATTTAAGTTAAGCTTCTTGTACTAAAGACTGCTTTCTAGTGAATGGTTTCTGATCTGGGCAAGGCCCCGCAGACGTAGGTGTATTTACACCGAACTGCGTAACCAAGTTGTGTGTGCACTGCGTACTTTGTTTTGCTTTAAACACCAAACTAATCTTGGTGTTCCAACACCAAACTGTTAAACAACTTGGTATAAAGGTTTAGAATTCAGGTGAACCGGAATTTCAATTGGTATCAGAGCTAGGCACTTGCTAACCCCTACACAGGGAGAGTGAGATCAGGTTTCACCATGGCACCAAAGGAGGGGGCCTCTGTCACGCGACCACCGTTGTTGGAACAAGGCAATTACGCCTACTGGAAGGCACGTATGAAAGTATTTATTGGAGCATTAGATGATCAAGCATGGAACTATGTAGTAAATCAGTACACTCCACCTCCGAGTGACAACACTAAAGAATCGAGCTCATCAACGATCAAACCATATTCTGAATATTCTACTGAGGAGCATAGAGCGTACATATCCAACTCAAAGGCATTGAATGCCATCTTCACAGCAGTAGATGAAGATCAATTTAAGATGATTTCAAATTGTGAGACTGCAAAGGAAGCATGGGATGTGTTACAAACGTATCATGAGGGAACAAGCTCAGTTAGAGATTCAAAGTTGCAATACTATACATCAAAATTTGAGGAATTGAAGATGCGGGAAGATGAAACTATCTCCGAGTTTAATGGACGAGTCCGAGATATTGCAAACAAGGCTTTTCAATTTGGTAAGAAGTACAAGGATCAAAAACTTGTAAGGAAAGTGTTGAGGGCATTACCACAACGGTTCAATATGAAGGTCACAGCAATCAATGAAAATGGAAGGACTGGGATGATGACACTTGATGAGCTCATGGGGTCTCTGGAATCCTATGAGATGGAGATGTTGCAAAATAAAACCGGAAAGAAGGAGATGGCTTTTACAAGCACTACCTCTGGGAAGGAAGATGAACATACAGATATTGAAGATTCCGATGAAATTGCTAACATAACCAGAAACTTCTCTAGATTCATGAAGAAGATGGGCAGGAAGCCACAGGACAAGTCAAGCGGGAGCAAAAATCCGAATGCCAACTTCACACCCAGATTCGGTCAGGCACCTGGTGTTGAAACACCGAAGATCAAATCGGTAAATCCGAATCTGAACAGAAAAATCCAATGCAGAGAATGTGAAGGCTTTGGACACATTCAAGCTGAGTGTGCCAATACACTTAAAAGGCAAGGGAAATCATATGCCATAACCTGGAGTGATGATGATGGAGGAGACGATATTAAGGATGGAGAAGAGTATACAAATCATGTTGCCTTCGGCGTATCGTTGGAAGAGTCTTTTGAGATAAATCGCAGTGGGTTGAATGAAGAAGAAAGTGATAGCTCAGATGAAGAGACTAGAAGCATTAGTGATGATGACATTCGCAAAGAAAGTATGGAGATGTATAAAATGTGGCTAAAAGTGGCAGATGAAAACAAAGAGCTCAAGGCTGAGAACAAGAAGTTATGTGAAAAGGTTAGAGTGAATGAACTTGGGAAGAAAAATGCACTTGAAGAACTTGAATAACTTAAAAAGGAATTCGCTGAAGTAGTTCAACGAGCGGAGACAGCAGAACAGGCTATTAGACGTCTCAATACAGGGAAAGCTAAGCTTGAAGATTGTCTGAAAATGGGACAAACTACCAAATTTGGAATTGGGTATGAAAGATCTGTTGATGTGTTGAAAAATAAGGCAGACCAAGGTGCACGTGCACCAAGAATAATTGAGGAAAATTGCCCCATCAAGAGAATCAGGAGATGCGGATACTGTGGAGTTCCAGGTCATGTGAGAAACAGGTGTTTCAAATTACTTAAGACATTGTCCGTCAACCCAGCATATCGGTATTTCAACACCATTCCAGGACACAACACCGTGCACCAAGTCAACAATGGAGGATACAGGAACGGATCCTTGGACACACATGCAACTCAGAGATCACATCGCATCACTCGACCAGTAAGACAGGTATGGGTTCGAAAGTCTCAAAACATTTGTCTTTCAAGTTTTGTATGTTATGGAGCACATACAGGAACCTCGTGGTACTTCGACAGTGCGTGCTCAAGGCACATGACAGGAGTTCCTGAATTTCTGCGAAAATTTGAACCTGGATTTGGTGGACATGTTAAATTCGGTGATGGAAAATGAAGTAGAATAATTGGCAAAGGGGAGTTAGAAATCAAAGGGCTTCCAGTGTTCCAAGATGTGTTGCTAGTTGAAGGCCTGAAGGCTAACCTATTGAGCATCAGTCATCTATGTGATAATGATATGACGGTGTACTTTGACAAAGATAAGTGTATTGTAAATCATGGGTCTGGAGTATTCACTGGATCCAGATCAATGGATAAGTGTTATCTACTCGATCAAGATGTCACCTGCTTGAGCTCGAAAAAGGAAGTTAGTACACTGTGGCACAGAAAATTGGGGCACATAAATTATAAATCTTTGGCTCGAATTTCCAGACTAAATGCAGTCAGAGGTATTCCCGAAATCAGTGATGTCAAGGAGACTGTCTGTGGATCGTGTAAGGAAGGAAAACAAATTCGTATTCCTCACCATGCTGTACATGATGTTTCAACATCAAGACTTTTGGAGCTTCTACATATGGATCTCATGGGGCCAGTTAGTACACCAAGTGTGGCCGGGAAGAAGTATATTTTTGTATGTGTGGATGACTTCTCGAGGTATACGTGGGTATCATTCCTCAAAGAAAAATCAGAGGCCGCTGATGTATTCAAGACCTTGGCGCACAAGCTTCATGTAGAAAAAGGAACCGCTCGAATTGCACGCATCAGGAGTGATCATGGAAAGGAATTCGAGAACTCTAAATTTCGGGACATCTGTGAAACGCTCGGGATACATCATGAGTTCTCTGCCCCCATAACCCCTCAGCAGAATGGTATAGTAGAAAGAAAGAATCGGACACTGCAGGAAATGGCACGAGCAATGCTGGCTGAGAAAAAAATTCATTCGAGATATTGGGCTGAGGCAGTACACACTGCATGCTACACCATCAACCGAGTATATCTGCGTCCGTTTACCGAGAAGACACCGTATGAGATCTGGAAAGGAAAGAAACCAGATGTGTCCTATTTCCATGTCTTTGGCAGTAAGTGTTACATTCTGAAGGATCGAGAACCCTTGGCTAAGTTTGAATCCAGGAGCGACATTGGTATATTCTTGGGCTATTCTCCTACCAGCCGAGCATACCGAGTACTGAATCAACGTTCTGGGGTAGTCATGGAGTCCATTAATGTGGTGATAGATGATTCAGAGGAGGACAATGCTGGAGAAGGTGATGCGCTTGATTCAGCCGTTCCTACTAATGTTGGAACACCAGCTCCATCAACCGGTGTTGAAACACCAGAATCTGGAAATCTTGATTCTGACCAGAATCCAACGAGACATATGCAGTTAAGGGATCGTCCCCGTGTAAATTACAGAGAATTAGCAGGATTATCGTGTTTCATCTCACTCACTGAACCGAGAAATTACAAAGAAGCTTTGCTAGATGAATATTGGATCTCGGCAATGCAAGAAGAATTGCAGCAATTCGAGAGAAACAATGTTTGGTTCCTTACCCCACGACCTGTTAATGTAAATGTGATCGGTACCAAGTGGATTTTCAAAAACAAATCCGATGCAGATGGTAATGTCACCAGAAATAAAGCACGCCTTGTTGCTCAAGGGTACACACAAGTAGAAGGGGTTGACTTCGATGAAACTTTTGCCCCTGTAGCCAGATTGGAGTCCATCAGACTAATGTTGGCCGTGTCCTGTATACTAGACTTTACTCTTTACCAAATGGATGTCAAGAGTGCATTCCTGAATGGCATAGTCAAAGAGGAAGTTTACGTGGAGCAACCTAAGGGGTTTGAAGACCCTCAGTTTCCTGATCATGTTTATAGGTTGAATAAGGCGTTGTATGGACTCAAGCAGGCACCTCGTGCTTGGTATGAGCGACTGACAACCTTTCTGATTAAAAAGGGCTATCGTCGAGGGGGAGTAGACCGTACGCTGTTCGTCCTGCACAAGGGGTCAAAGATTCTAATTGCACAGATCTATGTGGATGACATTGTGTTTGGATCTACCGATTCAAACTTGGTGAAGGAGTTCGTTGACTTAATGACTCAAGAATTCGAAATGAGCATGGTAGGAAAATTGTCATATTTTTTGGGATTGCAGGTTACTCAGGAGAAGAATGGTCTGTTTATCAATCAACAGAAATATGCTGAAAACTTGATCAAGAGATTCGGTCTCACAAGTGCAAAGGCAGTACGCACCCCAATGGCAACCACCGATAAGCTTACAAAGGATGAACAGGGACAAAGTGTTGATCAGAAATTGTACAGGAGTATGATTGGCAGCCTGTTGTATTTGACTGCAAGCAGACCAGACATCTGTTTAAGTGTTGGTATTTGTGCTCGCTACCAAGCAGATCCAAAGGAATCACATATGTCAGCCGTGAAAAGGATTATTCGGTATATAAGCGGAACCGCAGAGTATGGAGTATGGTTTTCTCGGAACAAGGATTCACAATTAGTAGGTTTCAGTGATTCGGACTGGGCTGGGAATGCTGATGATCGTAAAAGTACCACTGGAGGGTGCTTCTTTGCTGGATCTAATCTGGTCAGTTGGTACAGTAAAAAGCAGAACTCTATATCCTTGTCCACAGCTGAAGCAGAGTATTTAGCTGCCGGGAGTTGTTGTGCACAGTTATTGTGGATGAAGCAGATGATGAGAGATTATGGGTTCAATGATGTTGGTTTGACAGTCCTGTGTGATAATAAAAGCGCCATTGATATTTCCAGGAATCCTGTGCAACACTCTAGAACAAAGCATATCGATATCCGACATCATTTTATCAGAGACTTGGTTGAAAAAGGAGAAGTTGCAGTCCAGTATGTACCAACAGCAGAACAACTGGCTGATATATTCACAAAACCACTGGATGGTGAGACGTTTGAAGGGCTCAGACAGCACTTGGGTGTCTGTCGAATGTGAGGTACTCTGATCTGTACTTTCTATTGTATTATTTACTGTTGCATTGTTTCTTAGTTAATATGGTGAAAAAGAAAAAAAAGGGAAAACCGAAAATACCAAAAATTTATGAAGTGGTGTTTAAACACCGAGGATTTCAGAGGGAGAAAAATCAGCTGGGCCGAAAACTTAGTGGGCCTAGGTCTGTACTCAGAAGGAAGGAAAAAGAGACTTTTGGGTTTCAGAAAAAGGGGGGAAAAAGGAGAAAGTGACAAATTGATTCCCACACAAACTCAAACACTCGACTGTTCATCTTCCTCATAGCTCACAGCTCCCTGTTCATCAGAAACAGTTGCCAAAACCCTCAATTTTTGTAACCCACTCAAAACCCTGTAACAATGGCGAGCTCCAAGTTCCAGAAGATGGTCCGAGAATTTGTCAAGGTGCGGGTGCCGGAGAATCCGCGAATTGAAGAGCTCGACTTGGATGCGAATGTGGATGAGCTGTGTGGAGATCGAGTGCAGACACTAGCCAAGTGGGGTGGAAAAGTTCAGAGACGGAAAGCTAGGTTTGATCATTCTTTCGTCTATGATGGAATGTATTTTTGCTCTGTTCTTGAATTTATAGAATGGATGGTGCAGAACAAAAAATATGTAGACCTTAGAAAATATAAAAGTCTGCATGGCAAGGTGAATGGATTTAAACTTGATGAGTTGTTGACTGGTGGCATAGGAGAGATTAGGGAAATTAGTGACTATAATGCCAAACTGGTTGGAGTAGATTTCGGAGAACAGTATAAAGTTGGAGATGAATTAGGCCAATATTTTACTATCTATACTCGGATAGGGTCCCTGCACATGCCTGTTCTTAGAAAATTGGGTGATGATGCTGTGATTCAGCCCTGGTTAAAAGTGGTTAAGTCCACTGATGTTGCTATGGAGATGGTTTGTGTTGATGAGTCTCTGAATCAGACTCAAGAGTCACTAAGAAATTTGCCTATTCCGGTTTTGGAGATTAGTGACAGTGAGGAAGAAGGAGGATGTGCTGGGAGAGTTGATACAGAGGAAACTCCGATGAATGAACCAGGAGATGCTTCTTTGCTGGATGAGGCTCTGGCAACATTTATGAGATCCGAGGAGGCTCTGGCAGCATTTCTGGGATCAGGCTCTGAGAAAGAAGGTGATGAAGATGTGGCTGAGGACAAAAGAGAAGATACAGATATGCCAGAAGGTGAAAAATTAAACTCTGCAACTGACAATGCAGAGTGTCTGGCTGTGGAAGAGGATACTGTAATGCAGGATACTGGTATTCCAACACCAGGAGAGGATCTAACAGAGGAGCAGAAAATTTCTGAGATGTTTGGGAGTGATGTTGAAACACCACTGAGGACAAGTCCAGCTCAGGGACTTAAGAGGAGAAGACAGCAAGTTGGTGTTGAAACACCGCCTGCATCTGGAGACAGATGTGTGCCTCAGACGTCTGAGATTGTTGAAGAGAGTTTGGCCTCGGCCTGTAAGAAAATTCGGAGATCAAAACGATGCAGAGACAGGGGTACAGCTGAAAGTGATGATAGTGACGAACCTATTGGACAGAAGTTGAAGAGATTGCGGGCAGAACGGATGAAGAACTCTGCGGAGAAAATGAAGCCCAAAGTATTGCCTGCACCTGAGGTCAGTAAGGCCATCAGCAATGAATTGTACGATAATGAGAGCCAAGAAAAGTGGGACTTCATCAGCGGGAGAAGGGTCCTAGCAGAGAGACCGGCTGATGCTGAGAAGTATGAAGAGTGTGGATTTACTGAATTTCTCAAATACCTCAAGGTGCTTAAGGCTGCCACATGCTTTGCTGAGTACAATAAACAAATGGTGTTGGAGTTTTATTCAAACCTGAAGGAAGACTGTGAAGATGAAGACTCTCAGTGGTTTCACAGAGTCTATGTGAGAGGGAAAGTAGTTGTATTCTCCCCTGAGGTAGTGAACAGATGTTTGCAGCATGGCAATCTCAAGAATACTCAGTCGGTGTTCCAACACCAAATGCCAGAAAATTTTGATGATGTGGCAGCTGAGTTAACAGGAGGAGTGGAAAGTACTTGGCCACTGGCTGGTAGACAACAAATTCCAGCATCAAATCTGACTTCCAGGTATTACTGTCTGTATACGGTAGCTGTGCATAATTGGATCCCTTCGGTAAACAACACGATTGTTACCAAGGAAATGGCAACTCTGCTGTACAGTATGGGTGCGAGGCATCGAGTCAATCTGGGTAGGCTGGTATTTAATGACATTATGGACTGTGCCCGTAAGACCAGGAAGGAAGCTTTAGTCCATCCTTGTATCATATCGATGGTATTGCTGAAAGGGGGAGCAGTTGCAAGGGAGAACGACGAAGTTATACCTACCCAAGCTTTAAGGCCAACCCTCAGGACTTTGAGTGGCCGTATAGTGAAGGATCTTCCCTGGACACCTCTGGCAATGGGTTGCTCGAATGAAGGTGAAGCTCGGCTGAAAGCCATTGAGGCGAGAGCTACAGTTTGTCAAGAAATCCTTGGGCGTCATCAGGCAGTGATAGTCAAGATTCAGGGGGAGCTTGCAGATTTGGAGGCTGAGAGAGAAGCACTGCTGGCAGAAATTCCGAATGAAAATGGATCAGATGATGAAGATTCGGACAGTGATGAATCCGGGAGCACTGATAGTTTGGCCTGATTGAATTTTTTTGGTGTTCTTGTCATATTAATGAATTCAGGGGGAGAATATTTTGGATGTTTTATTTTTTAATGGTTCTGGTTCTGTATGATTCGGTCTGGATTTTCGATATTTGTGGTAGCTGATATTCTGGTGTTCTACATTTTTTATGCTGCTTGGTTTTCTGGTGTTCTATGGTGCTTGTGCTAATGTGTTATGAATTCACCAATATGCCAAGGGGGAGATTGTAAAGTCCTCCGGAGTTGGACCTATGTATGGCATATTGTGAATACTGGTAATCTGGTGTTTTAACACCACTGAGTGATTTCTGGTGATATGGTGTTTTAACACCACTGCTGTCCAGCAGTTTTCCAGCAGCTGTATGGTTGATGTCCACGATTTATGGAGTATATTATGGGATATAATTGTGCGATCTGATCAGAATATTGTGAAGATAATTGATTGATTTCGTGGTCATCTAATTCTGGTAAACGAATATTCCTGTAATAGTTAGGAATTGGTTAAGTAGTTAATTATGGAACAAGTCCTATTGATAACAGGATTGTTCATTTAAATACCAGATTAGTATTAGATCTTTCCTTAGACTAGAAGTCTATTTGGGGTAGAAGTTCGACAAGGAAAGAAGTCTATTCAAGGCAGGATTGCGATGGGATAAAGTGAAGAAGATTACAACACAATCAAGTTGACGCGTCCAGAACTATTCTCTTCGTTGAGAACTTTGGAGCGATCTGCCGTGTTTGTTTGGAGGTTCGTAAATCAACCGACCAAGTTCGTAAAGATCAGAAACAAGGAAGTCTTAATTCCTCGGGAGGAGGAGATCCAGGGAGACGTGTTGATCGTGAGGGTTCAACGACGTAGGATCGACAGTGAGGGGAGCTCACAACATTCACTCTGTAGGTTAGCAATGGATTAGTATTTAAGTTAAGCTTCTTGTACTAAAGACTGCTTTCTAGTGAATGGTTTCTGATCTGGGCAAGGCCCCGCAGACGTAGGTGTATTTGCACCGAACTGCGTAACCAAGTTGTGTGTGCACTGCGTACTTTGTTTTGCTTTAAACACCAAACTAATCTTGGTGTTCCAACACCAAACTGTTAAACAACTTGGTATAAAGGTTTAGAATTCAGGTGAACCGGAATTTCAAAAAGTTTTCGGAGTTGATTTGAAAAATATTTGATCGTTAATATTTTTCATTAAAAATAATTAAACCTTGTGAAAATTTGATATTTTGAAAATATATGTTTTAATTAATCCAATAATGCATTACACAATAGTATTTATACTTAGGAAAAGCTCGAGAAATGCAGCATTTTCATAAGTTATGGACAGTCCACATGAGTTTTTACCTTAAATGTTGTAAATTTTTTATAAAATTTAAATATTATATTTTATAATTTAAAACTAGTAATAATATGTACTTGAAGGTGAAAATATAAAAATGTATGATATAAAAAATATTTTAAAAATTATAAATTTTGTACTCCCTCCGTCTCGAATTAAACTGCACACTTCATAAAATGTTACTATTCACTGTCCAACTTTGACCACATATTTGAATAGATATATAAACAATAATATTATCGCATGTAATATGGTTGGATTCGTCGTAACAAGTAGTTTTCCAAACGTAACTTTTTATTTGCCGTTAATATAATTAGTTAAACATATTAAAATTACACAAATACCTCGATGATTCCTCAGAAATCGCCAACATGAATACAAATTTAATCTTTAATTACGTATAGAAACAAAACGAACCACCAAATCTTCAACTCACGTCTACCCTTCCGCTTTTGAAATGAAAAATGGAATGCTGCAAGGCTGACAGAAGTACCGAAACAACCACAATATACACCACTTCCAATTGAAAAATAAATTATAGTCATTTATGCAGCTGTCAATGGATTCTGTGATCGAATGCCAAAAGGCGACCCTCTCGAGTTTCCTTCTTTTAATCTCTCATTCATGCTGTCGAGAGACTTAAATAACTATAGCATGCCAGAAACGGGGAGTTGAGGTGGTTAGACTTATACCCCGAAATGCTCCCAGAATAACTCTTTCACTCGGCAGGGCATCAGCCTTAATAAAATAAAGTACGTTTCCATTTTCACAAGCAGAAAGACAATTGATTGGTGGCCCTTTCCCGACCGGATGTTATCTAAATCCCTAGACAAGTTTCTTGATGAGCGTGAAAAAATATTCTTACCCTTTAATTTGGGACGGAGGGTGTATGTAATTTAACAAATGAAGTGTATAAGGTAAGAAATAAGTGGTATGCCCATAAACTTATGGACATGCCAACTGTCAGGAGACTCACTCTTATACTTATACTAATTCAATTTTAGGATTAAATTTTAAAAAATTTTAACTAAATAAATAGTTAAATTATAAGTTTAAATGGAACAGATGAAGTAATAGGGTTGAACTCAGACGAATAAGCTAGAAGAAAAAGAGGTGCTTGATTATTTAACTTTCAATGTCCAAACTAATTAAAGTGTATAAATACTTCCTCCAATTTTTTAATATTGACACTCTTTTCTTTTTTTATTTTTTAATGTTGGCACATTTCCTTTTTAGTAGAATTAAGATTAATTTTATTTATTCAATTTACTTTTTACCCTCTTTGTATAATTTTCTTCACTCATTTTATTTTTAATAAAAAAATGTCAATTGTAAAAATGTCAATTATTCTAGACCAAAGAATAGACTAAAGAAGTACTCCCTCCATTTTTTTTTCATTGGCACCTCTCTTTTGGTGTTAGAATTGATGAGATGCTAAATGAGTGGATGAAATTGAATTGAAAGAAGAGAAAGTAAAATGAGTGGATGTAAAAACCTTAAACTTGCCCAAAATAGTAAGTGCCAATTAAAAAAAATACCACTTTTAATAAGTATGCCAATGAAAAAAAAAAAAACGGAGGGAGTACATGCTTTGCCAAATGTGGGCAAACTGTTTCGTGATTGGGAATTGGGGTGGTACCAACTGTTAACCTACTACAACCAGGTGGGCCTGCTTGTATGCGCTGCCAATATTCAACTCCTATTTATGGAAGAGTGAAAACTCATACTAGAGCTCACAATGAATTATGTGAATATTAAGAAAAGACTAAATCACTACCCATTTTTTTTAAAAATTGCAATTAATTAAGGATACATTGATCTTTCAATTATTGCCACACCAGTCACTATGATATCACTACTCCCTCACTGTCCAAGACATTTCTCTAATTTAACTATTCATTTAGGTAAAATTACTTAACTTTGACCTCAAATTTAAATAGATAAATAAGTTAAAATATTATCATATTTGATCTCGTTAAATTCGTAATAGCACGAATTTTTAATATATCAATATTTTATAACCTGTGATATCAATGATCAAACTTTTTTTAAGTCAACTGACGAAAATCAACTGGTACAGAATTGACTAGGGCGGAGAGAGTGCATTTTCACTCTCTTACCATATTGCAGAACCTGATTCCAGGTCAATATTACTACTAATAATGGTGGATTATCAACTAAGCCACTTCATTGTTAACCCAATATTCACCTATGTCTTTCCACCATAACTAACTAGCAGAGAAGCTTAAATACAGTATTAACTGCAATATCATCAACCAAACAGAAGCCTATAAAATCACAGAAAGGGAAAAGTTATATCAGCCGACATAACTCCACGCAGGATTTCATAACACAACCAATAACTGAACTGAAAGTACAATTTTTCATCGAGCAGTATCATACTAGAGCCTAGTTCAAGTTACCTACATGAAAAAGCTGGATGATATTAGAAGGCAATGATGTTCGGGTTCCCCATCACAAACCAGAGTAATTAGTGCACGACTAGGATCATGAACAAATACATCTGCGGTGTATACTTTTTTATCTCCTTCTGCTGTAGTATATTCCTGCACCAGAATGATGCACGTGATGATGTTGCTGCCGGTGGCGTGATCCACTGCCCCTACCATGGCCATCCCATCCTTGGCCCCTGCTGGCAGCTCTACTGCCACCACTTTGGACCCAGCCTGCTGGCGCCACACCCAAGCCATTGAGCTCCTCTTCTTCCCTGTCATTGTATTCCAAAACAATCCGTTTGATGTCTTGTTTCTCTTCAAGCTCGGCTGCTTCCTTTTGTTTCGTACTCTGCACAAGAGAACAATCTCTAGGAATGTACATGTGTTTCATTTGTTGCCTGTGTCCCCGTCTCACCAAAACCTTCACTTGAACCTCCTTGTTTACTTCTGCTGCCTCATCTGTTGGTTCATCACCACTTTCCCCATCATTATACCTACCTGGGTGATCTTTGGCAGATCCCTCAAACACATTCATAGGTATAGCCATGTTGAGCGAAGGTCGTGCCCGCAGCTCAAGTTTTCTTGAATCCAAACTTTCCTGTATTCAGTCAATACAAGTCAATGTCAAACAAGTCCAAAGAAATGGTACTACAGGGTAAGAACGTCTAAGGAATACAGGCGGAAGTTAACAAAGAGTCTATAGGTTGGTCAAGAAGCAGCCTGCAAAGATCATCTGCTTTTCTTGATTGGTAACTGATGAATCAGAAACATGTCAACCAACATTCAGAATAACCAATACACACTAGCATTACAAAAGTATCCCATTGAACTTACCTGCATTAGAGCCCGGAGTTCTTTATCAAATTCAGCTGTCTCCAGAGGATCCAACTGTGTGGCAGTTTGCCGGACACAAACTTCATCGTCTTCATCAGAAGCAGGACCAGCTAATAAGTCATCATAATCCTCATCACTCTCACTCTCCTCATCGTGATCCCTCTCATCTGTATCTTCTTCTTCATCAGTGGTGCCACATCTAGAATCAGTATCAGTCTCTCCAGCAGCCTCATCATGTAATTCCCCATTTTCCTCAATACCATTTGCATGGCTTTGCCCATTTGTTGACATAGCACCAGAACTAGTCCTGCTGGGTGTTTTTTCTGTGTCTGAATGTCTGTCATAGTGTGCCTTTTCAGTTGCAGAATGCTCATGCTCCTCAAGTTCAACCAAAGCAGCACTAACTTCTTCAATTGATGAATATCGAGTCATGTTGGGGCGTAACTCAGCAAATAAGTCCTAAGGAAAGTATCAATCTATGAGTTGACCTCATAATTTTAGAAGTTAAATATAAGTGGGGGTTGAAATAAGAACAATTGAAAGCTACAATACACGAGGAAAAATCCAGACTAAAACTAAATGAAAGTTGAAATGAAAATACAGTCAAGATACATGTAGACTGTATATCAAAAGTTTCAACCAGAACCTCATTCAAAATACTGGTAAATAATTATACCACTTATCTATTTAAAACCTCTCAATGTAGAAAACAAAACGTTGATAATCATTTGCTCCACACATCTTTTCTGAGTTCACCACTATAATCTTAGATGTAAAATGAACGATCAAAAGCTATGACAGCCACACATTAAAATCCAGACTAAAACTAAATGGAACTTTAAATGAACAATGAAGATACATGCAGACTACATATTTGAAGTTTCAACCAAAACCTCGCTCAAAATGTTGGTAATCATTTGCTCCACGCACCTTTTTATTTCAAGACCTCACATTGTAGAAAACAAATAATTTCTCTTCAATTTGTAGGCCCAGATTTTATGTTGCTACATTTCCCTTTTGCTTCCGTGGTTAGTACCCTTATATGGGAGTTGCAATGCTGTAGTTGTTTCCTTATCTTTCTGTTATAGTATGTGTTTGCGTATGCTCTCTCTGCAGATCATATCTTTCATTATGGGTGATAACGTGACAAGACGATCAGCATGATTTTAGTGAATCGGAAAAGAAAATGAGTTCCATGGTATCAATCATATGCGTTCTTCTGTCAGACCCATTTACAGAGGCCAAGCACACAACCTTTTTCATCCTAACCATCCATGAATTTCAATTATCAACACCAGAAAAGGAAAATTAAGTTTTGGATAAAGAGAGAACAGCAGCAATCTATCAGATAAAAACTAGTAGCATTTCAGGTGCAGTAATGTACTGACACTTCCACTCTTAATTTTAAAAATTAATGAAGCTACACCAACAATTTACTCTTGAGAAAATTCCTGATCTTTTGCTTAGATTAGGTCATTGACACAGTACAAAACTGAATCGAGCAATTAACTATACGAACGCCGTCAACCTATTTTATTTGATGGTTTAAACAACTTTTTGCTTCAGCAAATGAGTAAAGACGTAATCATCTGCACATTCATTGAGATTGCATCTTCACCCTCATATATAATCTTTTAAAAGGGATTCTCAAACCCACTTGACTTGATAGAGAAGGAAAAGCACTCAACGCTCAACGGATGCAAGGGCTTTTACATTCGTTGGTGCATGCAATACAAGGCATGGTGGAGGGATGACAATGGGGCGGGGTGCGGATTATGGTCCCTCCCTGCTCATACTCACCTAAAATTTTTATACTCATTCTGGCCCATCACCCATGGTGGGTACACCATTAAAATCTAACCCCATCCCACCGGGTATTATAAAAAATCCACCACCGCCTCATTACCCACTTGGATCTCTCTAGTCACTCCAAGGTCACTGTACTCACCCCATCTATATCTCCAAAAACACCCAAAATTTGCTTTATTATTATAATGTTAATATTAAAATTTTAATTAGTATTTACAGGTAAGATATGTGCATTATGGATAAAATAACAATTTACTTTGTATTAAGTTAGCAGGTATGTAGCAAGTCTCGGGGGGCGGGGCGGGGAGGGGATGGGGCGGATGTGAACTAATATCCACGACCGACCCACTATCGATGGCGGATATCATTTTCATATCCATACCCGCTCCACCCCATCAAAACTACATTCATGCCAGGCGGACCTCCACTAAAACCTGCCCCACTGTCATCCCATTGAAATCAATAAAATTTGTTCACGTGAAGTTCAGATTCCACGCATTTATATATAAAGGTAAAGGAAATATAAAAAAATTACCTGCAAGTCAAACTCAAGATCCAGAGGTAATGCAACCTTGCATAATATGTATCTCTGGAAATAGGTCAGGAACCGGTCAAGTTTCCTCTTTGATGAGCCTCGATCAAAATAATGCCCACAAGTTTCAAGAAGTACAATGACCATCCTAATGCGAAAACAATCCTCTGGTGGATCCAATACGTCTTGCTATTAGGGTGAAACAAGAAATAACACATCAGAAGTAAATAGATTGATTTTTTTTTTTAAAACTAATAGTACAACAAGATCAACAGAACGTGGTCAAGCAACAAACTAAAGAAAAACAAAGATGTGAAGTTTACATGTGCAGCCACAAACAAAGATCAGTTGATAATAAGTCAAGTCAGACGGGAATGGGTAGGCATATGGAGTGTTACTAGATGCTAAAAATTCAACTAAGCAATCAGGCAAAGGAGCTGACAATTAGGGTCATCTACTTCAAATAATGCATAAGCAGATTGCAGTACTCTGGAAATAATGCCCAATTTGCAAGCCCATAGATGCAAAGGTTATGTATAAATGCATCTTGACCAATGATTAAATTTAAGTAATAGTCCATGACTGCAAGCAGTAACTAATTATTTTCCACATTTGGAAACATAGCACCTACATGGAACACCAAAGCATACGGTACTACCTAAATTACACATAGACATCTAAGTCGGAGTAAGCAATTCAAACTTCAAGAAGATGATAAGGAGTCAGAATCAAAAGAGATTGTTTTCTACACTTCATAACATTTCATATTATTACCAATACTAAGACAGAGATGGGTACCATGGAGTGGGCAGGTTAGAAATAAAGAAGGGCAAGCAATAAGTACCACAAGCAAAATCGAAGAAATGAAATTATAATGAAATGTTCCATGAGTATTCCGAAACTATTAATATAGGGTGAAACAGAGTGGTAAGAGAAAAAGATACTTATTATTTGGTGCCATTATACAAACATCAGACACCGCTTCTCATCCAAGCAACATGATCCAATTATCACCCTAAAAGCAGTTGCACATGTTTAAGAATTTTAATAAAGACAATGACATAGAACTTCATACCTCGGCAGTCCTATGACCAAAACTTAATATCAAGCTTAGAGTGTCAAATATAACAGAAGAATCCACAAGTTCGTAATTGTACAACTCTCCCAAGAGTCGCATGTGAGCAACACGCCGTTGCTGCATCCCGTAATCATTCAACTCCAATCCAAGCCTTATTTCCTCCAAAACCTAAATGGAATCAAGCATCCAATTATATCAACCTTCAGTAGAATTAACATCCTAGAACTGCCAGCACTCACATTAAACTCTGAGCATAGAAGTGAAGAAGATGCAAAAGGAAAGGTAAAGGAGTTTATACCACCAAAATATCATCTAAAAGCAGTATTCAGTCACATAAAAAAACTGTAACAGGGCAAAGCAGCCATTGGTTCATTAAGCAATAAACGGAATTTAAGGCATAACATACACTGCAGGATATACTAGATAATTTAGTACAGGATAATCATGCCCAAAAAGAAAATGGATGAGGAAAATATAGGCACAGAAGACTTCATGAGGAGAAGGCAAAAATGAGAACATAAAAACTCAAACAGAAAGGTATGGATGCATACACTCTCAGAACAAGATTTAAAGGAGCACCTGGAACCACTTGATGAACAAAATAAACTAGCAGTTATGCAACTTCACCAATAAGTCGTAGATGAAGTACAAACAAGGTTAACTAAGATTTCTAATGTTAACTAGGTCATTTTCAAGGTTGATCAAATCGATCACATCCAGCATATGCCTTCTTACCATGCTATGGTTTTATAAACCCTTGATGCAGTACAAAAAGTAATTTTGTCCTTTTTTCTGAATACCCGTGTATATGTAGCCTAGGAATACATGCAAGACCCTACTCTTTTGTTTTAAAGCGCATTAGCACAAACCTCATCAACAACTGCAACAGAGAAGTCATCATGATAGCGACTCAAGCCAGCGGCAAGTGATGCGATCAGGTGAATCTGACCAAACTTTCCCTTGTGAACCTTCAAAAAACACTTTAACAAGTATTCCTCACATTCACTCCAAGGTAGTTTCCTGAGCTGTCTCAGTACATGCTCAATAGAAGATTTATCCAGATCTGAGAAAAGCAATTTTCTTATGTACTGCCAATAGCATGGAGAAAAAAATTATTAGAACCGTCAATCAATCAAGTAAAAGGGGAATATAAATAAGATGTGGCGGCGATTGCACCTGATGCAGGGGAGGGCGGACTTTAGAGACTCGAGCAGATCTTTCTGGTGGCTTACACAAGTAATATGCATTCTCGACCAAGGTGCTATGGCGAGGATCCAAATTTTTGACATTTTTCAAGCGCATCAGTATCTCCAACATGTTAGCCATGCGTAGAGTTGTCTCTGGAGAACGGTAAAGAAAACGGCCACAGGTCTCCAAAAGATTGCAGGCTACATCAATGTTGTGGTGACTAAACTCATCCAAACAAGCCTGACAGCAAATAGGGAAAAATTTTGAGCAATAGTTATCAAACAATTAAAATAATACTGTAAAGACCAATTATAACATTAATTTGGATTAAAAGTTTTAAACTCTGAATTCTGAAATACTCCAAGTCATCACAACTTGTTAAGGAGAAACAAGCAAATACAGAAGATAATGACAATATCCCCCAGACAACACCAGGAAATGATGCACAAAAGTGAAATACAGCTTCAAGAACATCCCATACACAAATAGAAAATCATAGGAGAAACCATTTATGCATGTAGAAAAGGGGCCTCACATTCTGCTAAGCGCAACCATTCATGCATGTAGAAAAAATATTCAGAAATGCTGTGGAAGGGAAAAGAAAAATATACACTCCATCTACCTTCAGGCAGCTGAAAGCAAGTCCGCTTGGTGCAATTTTGAATTTGCAGAGTTCTCCAATAAACCTGATGTTCCTGATTTTTGTTTCAATATTCATTTGATCCTGCAGAATAACAAGTACACTGTATCACTAACAAACATTAATCGTCACAAAATAAATGTAAAGCTTGAATGGCATTATCCCCATATACTGAGACGATGTTATATTAGACCTTTTTATTGATCAGATAGTTGAATTCTTCCTCCAACAACTGCAAAAGCATAGAAGATACATCCTTCATACACGTTGAAAGGGTAGCAACTATGCGAGAATAGTATGGTAGCAGCTCTAGTGATGTTCTAGGAACATTAAACAAAGCCCTCACGAGCTTTTTCCTGCTAGATTTTGAATTTAAATAGCAAAATTCTACCTGAAAAAATGCAACAGACATTCATGAGCATTTATTGGAAGCTATAAATTGAAGCAACAAGGAACTTGTGAGAAAATCCAAATCAGTCGATATCAATTACAGTTAATTGGTCAATCAAGTCACGGCTAACACAACCAGGGAGCCTCTGGAGTAGGGTATCCAGATTCGCTCCTTCAACACCTTTGACCTTCTCCTTCTCAGTTTCTCCTTTTCTTTCAGCTTCCTTTTCCTTTCCTTTATCTCTATCTAATTCTTTTCCTTTATCTTTATCTCTTTCCTCTTTATCCTTCACCTTCTCACTTTTACCCTCCTGTGAAGATTCAGATTCTAAAGAAACCTCCAAAGAGTCTTGTGTTATTTGACCTTGGTCAGCTTCAGCAACCAAATCCTGAAATTTGTTCATGGTAAGTACACAATAATGGACTGTTTCAGAATTTTGACTTCCAGGAAAAGAGATAATTATAAGAGAAGGTTCCTTTGCAATCAAAAGACATGCTTTGCCAAAGGACACTCTATCACAATAGAAAAGATTTAAGAAGTTCTCAGATTTTCTAATTCTAACATAATAACAAGGTGAACCTGCTTGTCCGATTGAAGAAGATAACCTTATACCCCATAAGTTAAGTATCAGGGAAATTTGAAGAAAGTAGATGGCATGCTGAATAGACTAATGAGAGAAAATTTAACTTCTGCTCCCAAAAATATCAAGGAAATTAATCAAAGCCTGGACTGGTTGAAATATTCTTACACTTATTACCATAAAATAGCATCAATTCTCTGTTAAACCAAATGGTAAAAAGTATTTCCATCCATTTACATGATGACTTTTTCACATCATTCAGTTCGCAAGCTGACTTATTCACAATTTCCCACACTGAATCACTCATTGAACAGTCCAAATTCAAACACACGTATAAAAGTCCAGTGCAAGATCTTTGACAGACAAGAAAAATAGATGAGGAAGCAATGGTAGGTGCATGAGAGCGAGTTAGATGTGGATATTTCCATACTCGGGCTCTCTAATAATATGTAACAAGCATGGAAATTTCTACTTACAGTTGGTAGGTCTTGAAACTTTGGAGATTGCTCATTTAATTTTGGTTCTGTTTCTCCCAATAATACAGCAGGAACAAATGCTCTGACAAAAAGCAAAAGTATCACAATAATTGTCTATTGTCTAAGGCAACAACATAGCATAAACATCTGGACAAAATACCTGAGATCTGGTAGGCATTCGTAGAAAGCCCTAGTATCTTCATCATCCCAAAGTGCTTCAAGAACAGAGCTATCTTTGCTAGATGGAGATGTTACATCCTCCCCAGAAGTCATCCTGGTCGTATGACCATCCTCAGGCATTACAGGAGGTTGCATATCTACTGCTTCTGCCAAACTGTAGCCCAAATTCAAACGCATAACTAATTAAAACAATAAAAAAATAAAGATAAAAATCAGATAGCAACATAAGCATTGCACTGAAGGAAATTTATAGGTCCTTGTAACTCAAGTTCACAAAATATTGAGCTTAGACATCAGTTTACAATCAATTGCATAATGCATACTCAATAGAGTTGTGTAAAAGAACATTTGGAGTTCTAATAATCTAAATAATCGTTTCAATGAAATGCATTACTACTTTGCAAGTTGTTCTCTTTATAAGCTACTATGAAAGCAGAATTCGTCGATAGCTAAAGGATAGCTCACAATAAAAAGCATAAAAGCTAAGACATGATTCAGAATAGTACTTATGAAATTATCATTTCGGGGAGTAGGAGAAGAGAAGAAAAAATCTAGTTAATCCTTTTACAGTTTTACTTTCTCCCAAAACTATCATTTATTTTCTACCTCTGTTCATCTATAACTACATTTAAGTTCAGAAGACAAGAGACAAAAGCGTACGCTGAGATGCCACGGTACAGTTGGTCATATGATTTTCGCAGCTTTTCATATGCTGAAGCATTTTCTTCACTGAGTTCACCTTTTGAATTTAAGATCTTTGCATTCTCGTGCTCCATTAGTCGAAGTGACTACCAATTAAGATTAGTTCCATCAGACAAAACAGTTCAGAAAAGATATGAATGGAGAGAAGTAACTCTTGACCCACTTGGACAAGCCCTTTAATGCATTAAGATTGGCACATGTATAAATGCACTATCCAGATTGAAATCACATCTCATTGCTGAATTGCAAGAGAAGGCGAAGAGTTCTTACTGCATGCTCTGATTGCAGCAACTCCAAAGCAGCTTCATAATACATTTGATATGCCTTCCTAAGTGTTTTCTTCTGCTCTGCTGTCACATTAAGACTCTTAAAAAACTGCAGAAAAAGGTCAGGAATTACCTTAGAAAAGAGTAAAAAATTATCAACGTAAATGGAAGTGAACCCTGAAAGGACTAAAAACAAGTGAAGAAGGCCCTGAATGAACATTGCAAGAAACAGCAGATGGCAACTGAACGAAACTCCCCTCAATAACCAAAACTCAATTCCAGAGCATATAAAGGTCATCCATCATTGATGAAGTCATGAAAGTGCATTGTCCTAATACACATACACTTAGATGCCACTAATCTACTGGTAAAAACATGTTCTTTTTTTATTCCTTTACAGAATCATATGAAGCCAGCTTCTGCTTTTCCCCAAAAAATAGCTTCTATTTCTTAAAGAAGCATTTTTTTAGTAGTTTACCAAACACTAAAAAAGTGCTTAGCTAATAAGAAAAACACTTATAAGCCCTGCCAAACACACCCAAAATAGCATGAATACAATATAATACTTACATATGAATTTCTTATTATATATGGAAATCAGAGAAGAAATCAGAGAAGAACATAACAATGACCAGGAAGAAATTACTGAAATGAAAGATGCAAAAGCCAACCAGGCACCAATTCATGTAAATGAGATGGATAGAAATCTTACCTCTTCAAGAATATCTTGTCCAGTCAATGGAAGGCCAAGAAGATATCTCCCTTGACGAGAAAAACTAGAAAGAAGTGACAGGTTCGATTGAGTTGCATCACGGTCCCTCAAATGGTCTATGTGCGTGAGGTCCTTTATAATATTAACAAAGATGCTACTATCATCTACAACTCCCACAAAGTACAGCTCCAAAAGAAGCTTTAGAGTACTACGTTTCTTCATGGCCTTCAAATTCTTGTCCGTTTCTGGGTCTTCAGCAGATTTACCAGGGAAAAAGATTTTAATTAGACCTTGAACCAGACTTGGCGAGAAGTCTTTGTACCTTTGATGGAGCAGAGAACAGATCTGCAGAGTTTAACCAATGGTAGAAGTATACAGGTTAAACATATATACAGGTTAAATAAAAACAGCATTAATAAGAAAGCAAGTTTAACCAACAGTAGAAGTAGAACTGATTGGAGGTAAGGAGATTTTTTTTTTCCAAATGAAAAATGAAAAACATTCCTTAGATCACCTAAAAAACCAAATCATCGAAGTCTTTTTAGCTGACCAGACATACGGAAATACTACAGTACATCAATAACAAAGGACATACAATAAATTATAAAGCTTATGCTACCTTCAGGTTTATTTTCAAGATAGTAAGAGAATTAAAATTTATGCCTTCTTATCCTAGTGTAACATCATTTCCACATTGGATAGTAATCCTTTCAGTCCTGTGACAATTATTCCAATTACGTAACAGAGATGCAGGTATGATGAGACTTATTCTGCATGCCATACTCAGTTCACTATACCCTCCATACATCAAAAACAAGATTTATGTAAACAACCAAAGCCATAAACAATAAAAGGGGCAAGCACAAACTTGGCATGGAGCTGACTAGTATTTAATCAGAAGAGTAAGGAATTTACCTGTACAGCCGCTTGAATATCTGCAGATTTAAGCTTTGCATCGCAAATAGCTGTTACAGCTTCACTAACGAATTTACTTAGATTTACACTGCGTAAATCTTCCATCAGACCTTCTTTTTGCTCGTCGTTAATTTGCTTAAGTTTCTTTATAACGGCTGTATTACGTTTTATGCTAGAATCCAAGGTCCTCAGAAACCCAGTGTCTGGAGAGAGAAGAAGATGTCAATACAAGTATCGGTTAACATTTAACAAACAAAAACAATTACTACTAGTGGCCTGCTTCATTAGAAATGAGAATGGGAAATGGGTTTGCTTGAATCCTTGTCGAATCCGTTGTTAGTGCTTGGCTGATAGTTCATTGCTTGGGAATGGACTGATTATACTTTTACTGACAAAAAAAATCTAAAATTGAAAAATATTAACCCAAGCAATTTCTTCAATAACTACACAGTACCAATCAATGGTGACAATTTCTTCTCTAGATCCTCAAACAAGTTAGAAATCAAATATATTTACAAATTTCCTGGTTTCTAAGTGCAATTTTCAAAGAGAGAAAATATGGAAGCCAAGTTCAATTTTTAAAGATAAATGACAAAAAATAAAAGTAAATACAACCTTATTCACAAATATAATGGTACACATAATAATGGGTGGATGGATGAGTTCAGTGGAAGGAAACAGATGCAAATCATCTTGACTCCTTGTTCATACATTGAACATGTATGATTTTGAAGTTAAAGACCTCACCATTAGAGGCAATTTTTCGATATCGGAATGAAAATAAAAAATTTCAGAAGTTAATAGCTGCAGAGGAAAGAGATAAAGAGAGAAGGATAAAGTAAATGTTGTAAATAAAGAACGAGGAAAAGATGAAAAAGAAAGTGCAAATTTTACATTCTAGTTGATTACATATGTCCAAATCCACCGAATTCATTAGGAATGGCTATTTGTGAATGGGCCCACTGTAACCAAACACGTAAACTAATCCAAACACATGCATGTGGAATCAAAGTGATAGACTCGTATCCAAACTGGCAACCAAAGAGGCCTAAATCTTTATTTTGCTACATACGAATGTATGATCAGCTAAATAAATCATAACTTGCTTACATGTTTGGTCAAATCTGCTAAAATAATATCTCCTAATTGTACAGGCTACCGTCCAAACCCAAAAAAAAAAATGAATAAAAATGAATAGGATCTCTGAATGATAAAGGATCTCATCAAGTTAGGTTTGATCAAAGCAAAATGAATTGAATTATCACATTCCACTAAGAAAAAGGCAATCGGTTGTTAAAACTACCACCATGGCATGTATAAAAGTTGGCCCATCACAACCTGCTTCGATAGCCCAGTTTAATGTTTTATAATGTTAACTCATTTATTTACTAAAATTCGAGATCTCTTCCTATATCAGTCACAGTCTGGAAAACTAACATACTATCTTACAAAAGGCTAGTGTTTACCGTCAAAAAACAAATAACGACAACTAATACAATGCAACCGCAGTTAAAAGTTCAAAGGTGCTTCTAGTGTGGATTGTAATCAGAAGCAAAGTATCCACTGATTCCGCTTATAAAGATACGTGTACACAACAACAAATTATAACGGAAAACAAAGCATTCGATAACTGCCTATCGTTCATTGCAGCTGTAGAGGTAATTCATTCACCATTTTCGGCACTCCCTAACTCCTCTTTATACTTGATAGTACAGAAAGAGTTTAAAAAAAAATCCATTTGGACTATGCACCAACGAACCATAATTACAGCACCTACTTACCAGGTCTTTCAGGGTTTAAGTTACTCCGACGAAGAGCCATTTTGGCTTCCACCGACTTCCTAAATTCCTCAGAACGAGCAGCAGCTTCCTGCATCAAATCATAGTATTTTAGACAGCGAAAAAAAACAATCTTTTTATTAAAGAAACCCTCTCCAATAAACAAATAGCACATACACCAGAAAATTTCTATATCATGAAAAATTTGGTACAAATGTCTACGTACAAAAGCAACAATTAGAGTAAAAGGCACCACCTCATCATCGTGTTTCTCATGCCGTTCGCCTCTGGCAGAACGAGCCTCCTCCGCTCGCTCCATCGCGTCCTATTGACACATCAACAAACAAAACGCTAAGATGGACTATACCGATTTCCGTCACAAATGTTCTAGAAAAAAAGAGGAAAAATTTCAGATATATGTAATCATTTCATATTCTTTCTACGAGCAAGCTCCACCCCGTTAAAACAAGCCATAAACAAGACATCAAATCAGTCATGTAACCGCTTTCAGAGCGAACTCACAGTACCGAAACTAAAATTCACAGAATAAATTCGACGAAGAAGAGCACCTTGACTGCAGGGAAACAGCAGAAGTAATATTTAGGGCAGGGGTACTGGAAACGCCGGTTCTTCGACCGCTGCAATTCGCCGGAGAAGTAGCGGTGGCGTGAAATTTGCAAAAGCGCCGGGGATAACTTATGGCGCATCCAACTGGGTCGGGTGTAATATTTAGCGGGTTCAAGTAGTTTTGGTTCGCTCGTGCACTTTTTTGTTTGGATAAATACACGAGCAAAGTGTATATATAATTCTAAATAATTGATGAAAGTACGATAATTAAAAGTGTAAATATAATCATACTCTCTCCATCCCCGATTAAATTGCACAAAATTAAAAATTCAGTCAAACTAAGAAAAATTTGACATATTTGAATAGATATATAAACAATAATATTATTGTATTTGATATCGTTGGATTCGTCATAACAAGTCATTTCTAAAAAAATACTTTTTTTACTGATATTATATGTAGTTAAATATATTAATGGTCAAATGTGCGTGTTGGAGGCTGTGAAAAAAATTCTGTACAATTTAATCTGGGACAAAAGGAGTATATGTTTAGGTTGTGTGCAAATATAACTTTTTCTGGCAGTTTAAGGCCGGAATTCCCCTCTGTAATTTTTTTTTGGAAAGGCATTAAAAGAATTGAAAAGGCATTCAAGCCGGAATTCAGATTGCTTTCCATTTCCCCCATCTCTGGTGGAGAAGAGAGAGGTCGGCGGAGCACGCACCCCTCTGCTCGGTGAGCTGCCGGAGAATCACCCCTTCGTCTCCGGCATCGTGTTCAACGTGCCCACCAGCATAATCAGAGCTCGATGCCCAGAGAAGATGGGTGGGTAGCAGAGCTCGACCACCAGAGAAGACAGGTTAATAATCAGAGCTAGGCCACCGGAGAAGATAGGTAGGTAGCAGAGAAGACGACTAGATCTGAAAATGAAGGTGGAATTGAGGCGACTTAGCGTACCTGGGAAAATGAAGAAGAAAAAGAGGTGAGTCGACGTACCTTGACCCATAACGATTACATCAAATCTGTGTTTATGTTGAATTTTTGCTTGGAAGTTTTGCGAACTTTGTCGATATTTGAGGGTGCCGGGGTGGGGGGGGATTGTAGAATCAATTGAGTAATTTTGGCGACGTTTTGGCAGGACAATGGTAGGGTTGGGCAGTGGTGGCGAGATGGTTGGTGGTGGTGGTCGTGCGAGGCTGGCTGGGTGGTGGTGGTGGTGGCAACATAGGTGGTAGAGGGATAGGGCAAACAAATCTTGACGGTGGTGGGGGTGATGGAGCGGTGGTGGAGCAAGCCTATTTTAGTCTTTTAAAATTTTGTATTTGGTTCAAACGACATTTTGGTCATTTTCGGTCGGTCAATGAATGAAAATGGTCAAGTCAATGCCTGAAATATGGTCATTGGATTATATTTGCGCTTTCATTCAATAGTCAGGGTTATTTTTGCATTAAAAAACAACTCAGTGTTATATTCACTTTCTCCAACATGTAGGGTTATATTTGCATATTACCCTAAATACATTTATAACCATAACTTTAGATTGAAAGTATCAATATAACCATGCAATCTCAGAAAGTGGCAATTTAACTCTAACTAATAATTGTATGTATCAATCTAGAGTCCGTCTCTTGAAAGACGGTCTTTCCATAAGTTATGGAAAGACCAAGGTTTAAAGTGTAAATTAGAAGAAATTAAGATAAAATTTTCGGGTTGCATGAACCGGGTTATAAATTTTATAACTACTACATGTTTCATACTAGAACTTTAATATTGCAACTAAGACCTTTTACCTTTTATTATTCTAATCAAACCCCGTCTTTCCATAAGCCTATGGAAAGACCGTCTTTCCCAAGACTTTGCCATCAATCTATCACTAATTTTCAAAAAAATTGTGCCGATATTGACAAAATCCCTAATTCCAGCATTGACCAAATGAATTCAGGAATAATCAGAATATGAAATGACAAGAATACCCCTTATATTATTCTTCTTCAAAACTCAATCTCTCTCTTCTTCAAAAGCTAACGCCGTTGCATCTGCTATTGTGCGCGCTGCCTCTGCCCCTTCTCTAAAAAACTCGTTAGTCTCCACTGTATCTGGATCCTCAAGCCCAGAATCCACAGAACAAAAACACCACAAAGACAATTTTTTTCATCGTTAACCCTTTGAAACAAAGAAAGAATCACAACCCATTGCCAACAAGCAATGACAGCACTCCCTTGAGATAAACAAGCTTCCTTCTTCTTCTTTAGCTTGAATCCAACTAAAAATGAGATATTTGTCAATGTGTTTAAGATGTTGAGACATTACATCAAGCTTTTAGTTCTTCTCGGAAGAGCCGGTGAGCCCCAGCGCGCATGTCACCCGTTCAACAACATGCTCCACAAAGGCATGCCGCCCTCGGCACCTCTTTACACCACCCTGTTCGCCGCCCACCTTAAACTAGCCATGAGTGACAAAGCATATGACTTGGAACTTGAGCAACAAAGGCAGAGCATTAGTCCCTTGTATGCTCTACATTTCGAATCACAACCTCAAACTAGTAGTGATAGATGGGGGAACATGTGTTTTTATGAGTTAAATCAGACTACTTTTACAAATATCAGAAAATTTTGTTTGATAAATATAAGTTGTCCAATCATCAGTAAAGGCAATAACAGCTTATCAACAATTTTACTAGGATAACCTGCCAATACTACTACTGCGACGGTCCCTTCTTCTCATCAAGAAATGGAGTTGTCGCTGCCTCTGTAAATCTCATAGGTCAACTCTTAGCACAAGTAGCTTCACCATATCACCCAGCTGCGCTATATTCCTTTGTAAGTTCGTTTTACCCAAGAAGGAATAACAACCCATATGAACAAAACGATGCAAAACAAGAAAGACAACATCTTTATCCACAAAAAACAACAAATTAGTAAATTACCGTCTGTATGGACCGGGAACGCTAACACCGTAATAGTTATCAACGACAGAATCGTCACGGCGAGCTTGTGGGTGCTGAAGGGGTTCATGAAGTTCGGGGAGGGAACCCATTTTCGTGGGAAAAAAGGTTTTGCGATTGTTAAGGTTTGGCGGCGGTCAATGGCACTAGGTACAAAGGAGATAGGTGACGGGAGGAGCAGCGTCGGGGGATGGTGGTTTATCGGTGATGGGGAGTTTGGGTGGTGGTGGAGTGGTTGTTGAGGGAAGAAAGAAAACGAACGAAAAAGAAAATAAAGGGTTTACATTTTTTTAATTTTTTTAAATCCAAGGGCAAAATCATCTTTTTAATAAAATCTGACCATCAGAAAATTGACTAAAAAGTCAGTGGAGTCAAATGTTAGATTGACACTTTCTGATATTGCAGGTTCATATTGGCACTTTCAATTTGAAGTCAGGATCATTTTAGCACTTGACTCTTTTTATTTTTTCTTTCAATATACCAACTATTGGCTATTTTCTATTTTAACTCGTCACACAAGTTTTTGTCACTTTTAAAACTTACTTTTAGTAAATTTTGGGCCATTTTTTAACCATTTTATCCCTTAAATTAATTAGGTGGACTGATTTATCCCCAAATATTTTATGTTTTGGGCCAGATTTATTGATGTGGATTAGGCCTAAACATAATAAGCAATCTATTAACTCTACACTTAACACAAAACTAATCTAACCACTTTTAAAATCTCGAAATTCAAATCGACTCACCTGACAAAGGTTCCAAACCATTCTTTTTTCTTCTAAGCATTTATTCCAGATCCACTGCCCAGCTTCCTCAATCAATGACTCCTACCATCGCATCTACCTAACGAAATCACAGGTTTTTTCTTTAGATCACTCTGCACTCTCCCCTCCTTCATTGTGCTTTCCGAATTTCACTTCATATTCTCTTGGAATAAAGCTTCATCACCACACAGTGAAACCCTAATTTCATTGTCTTCTCCCATCATGAGTCACAACAGTGACTTCTCCGCCTCATTACCACCCCCCTTCACATTATAAATTCGGTATTTATTTGTGAAGAATATCTCACTCATAACAGTGAGGAGCTTGAGACTGGCTTCGATTCACCGCCAATGGCGGATTCTGAGCTATACTTTGAACCACAGCCCATAGATGAGCAATCTGAACAATCGATTTGTGAATCTCCAATTTACAACTTTGTGACTTTGCCAGAGTTTGAGGGCCAACTGTTTGAAATGGCGATTCCACCCTCCATGCAAGCTTATTTTCAAAGCTAACGGTGTCCTTGTAGCTCTGGGATCAATGGGGATGACTGAGAACCTCCAAATCTGGGAAGGTTTTGGTCATTCTATGGCGGAGCAGCCGGAAGTGGACCGTTGCATGTGGCGCGTGAAGATAATTGAGCCCCTGATACATGTTGTCCATGGCGGAGTCTGGTGCCATGCTCTCAGCGATGGTGACTGGTCAAATGCTATCCGCGACGGTGACAGGTGATCGGTCTAATGCTCTCCCCGACAACGACCGGCTCTGACCACCTGAGTCGATGGGTACGTGTTTTCACCCTTAAAATGTTATTGGTTGTTCAGGTTTTATTATAGTTACTTGGTTTAATGAGTTGTTGATATGAATCTCCTTGCAAAGACTCACAATTTGCGAAATTAATATCTTTGATTTAGTGAGGGGATCTGCAAACCCACACTATCTCGCACGAAATTCAGGAGTCTAGCCCTCGGGGTACGCCTAACTTCGACTTGCTCTCTAACTAGCCCTCAGGATTAGATTACAAGGTTTATTGATACTTAACTAGCCATCGGGGTTAAGCAACAATGAAATAGCTCGCAAGCAAAGAGTATGAACTCAAAATGTTGTATTTTGATTGATAAAAATGGTGTGAAATTCGTCCAAAGGCCTCCCCTATTTATAGGGTTACAATCTTGCCCCAAACCCTAATCACAACTGGAAATTGAATTGACTTATGGCAGCTTTAAGAAGCTAAAACCAAATATAACTAAAATACCTAAAATAAATGGTAATCTAAGGTAATCTAGTTGAATTCTTCAAGAAGTAACCTTGAAGAATATTACTTTATCTAATTTTACCAAATCTAATTCTAATCAGAATAAAACTGAATATACTAAACTCTAATGGACTGTATTTTTGAAATTCAGCTCTTCAAAGCCCACATGGCTGAGCTATCAGTCCAATAAACCCAAAAAATGAAATAATTTTACAATATTTTACATTGATCACACTACCTCATTAAAAAAACTCAGTGGGAAAAAGAGTATAGTGTTCTTCATGATGTCTTCGGTTTGTCGACAATCTTGAATAATGAATCCAAGGTGTCGATGGTGACTCCTTCTTCAATTCTTCATCATAAAGGCAATCAATCAAAGCATTTAAAGCAGCATCCCTAAGCTTAGTCCTTGACCTAGTCATAGGTCCCGCCATGTCACTTAGAGGATCCCATACATATCCTTTAAATGTTTGATCAGTTCGTGGAATGTCTTCATTTGTGATGGTGGTCGTCTTGGCATCTCCATCATTCCCTCCGTGGCCGAAAGGTTTCGCCCTCGAAACTGAATCGTCTTCAAATGTAAATGGAGATAAATCAGCAACATTGAAGGTCACACTAACACCATAATGATCTGGTAACTCAATCTTGTAAGCATTGTCGTTCACATGATCCAACACTTTAAAAGGACCATATCCACGTGGACTCAACTTAGATTTCTGAGCATTTGGAAACCTTTCTTTCCATAGATGAACCCAAACATAATCTCCCACGTTAAACCTCATCAACTTGAGACTTTGATTAGCTTTATCAGCATTCTGTGCATTTATCCGTTCAATTTTCATGTGCACCTTCTCATGGATTTTCTTCACAAATCAGCTTTCTTTTCTCCATCAAGGTTTTTAACCCGTTTAAAATTCAAAGGAAGTAGATCAAGAGGTGTAATAGGTAGAAAACCATAAACAATTTCAAATTGAGAGAAAGAAGTAGTAGTTAGAATAGTGCAATTGTAAGCAAACTCTGCAATCAGAATGCATTTTTCCCAATTCTTTAAGTTCTTCTGAACTAGTGCACGCAGGAGAGCCCCTAGGGTTCGATTGGTCACTTCTGTATGTCCATCAGCTTGAGGATGACTGGCAGTCGAAAACAACAACTTTGTCCCTAACTTGCGCCACAAGGTATTCCAAAAGTAGGATAAAAATTTAACATCGCGATTAGAGACAATGGACGTAGGAACTCCATGTAACCGAACTACTTCCTTCAAAAATAGATCTGCAACATGCTTTGCATCAACTGTCTTCCAGCAAGGAATAAAATGTGCCATTTTCAAAAATCTATCCACAACCACAAAGATAGAATCATTACCTGACTGAGATCGTGGCAAACCTAGGACACAATCCATGGAAATATCAACCCAAGGATGTGTAGGAACAGGTAATGGATTATAAAAACCACGAGGCTTAGTTTTAGACTTAGTCTTCAAGCAATCAAGACAATTCTTACAAACCCTGTCAATAGCAAGTGCCATTTTCGGCCAATAGAAGTGTTCTAGCAATAAATTATAAGTTTTAAATGCACCAAAATGTCCCATTAAACCACCTGAATGAGCTTCTGTAACAAGTAATTCATTCATAGAACATTGAGGAATACATAACCTATTATTCATAAACAAGAAACCATCAAGCCGAAAAAACTTCTCATAAGCACCATTTTTGCATGCAACATAAATAGATGAAAAATCAGAATCAGTCGCATATAAATCTCGCACGAATGAAAACCCTAACATAATGCATTCCAATCGTGTAAGTAAAACATGTCTACAACTCAAAGCATCAACAACAACATTTTCTTTACCCTTTTTGTAACGCAACACATAAGGAAAAGATTCAATGAAACTAGACCATTTATCATGACTCTTATTCAACTTCATCTGACTTTTCAAGTATTTCAAGGATTCATGATCATTATGAATGACAAATTCTTTATGCAATAAATAATGTTGGCAAGTTTCTAATGCACGCACAATTGCATAAAATTCTTTATCATACACATGATAGTTTAGAGCACCGCCCTTTAGCTTTTCACTTAAGTAAGCTATAGGTCGATTCTCTTGCATCAAAACAACACCAATACCAACACCAGAAGCATCACAATGAATCTCAAAAGTACCATTAAAATCAGGTAAAGCAAGAACATGAGCATTACATAATCTTACTTTCAATTCATTAAATGCATTCTCACTCTCAGTCCAAACAAATTTTACATCCTTTTTAACTAGTTCATTTGGAGGTGCAGCAATAGATGAGAAATCACGCACAAACCGTCTATAAAAACTAGCTAAACCATGAAAATAACGTACCTGGTTGGCATTAGTAGGTCTCGGCCAGGTCTTAATGGCCTCAATTTTGGTTTTTTCGACTTTAATGCCCTCCTTAGAGACCACAAAACCGAGAAACACCACTTCCAAAGCGCAAAAGATGCACTTCTTGATGTTCACATACAAACAAGACTCACAGAATGCAACAAGAACCATTTTAACATGCTCAATATATTCATCAGTCGACTTAGAATAAATCAATATATCATCAAAATAGATTACAAAAAACTGACCAATAAACTTCTTAAGACATGATTCATCAACTGCATAAAAGTACTAGGTGCATTAGTTAAACCAAAAGGCATAACAATCCATTCATACAACCCGAACTTAGTCTTAAATGCAGTTTTCCATTCACCCCCTTCATTAATTCAAATGTGATGATAACCCAGAGTCAAATCCATTTTAGTACAAATCACAGATCCATGCAAATCTTCAAGCACATCATCTAACCTAGGGATAAGATGGCGATACTTAATGGTAATCTTATTAATAGCACGGCAATCAATGCATACACACCAAGTTTTATCTTTATTAGGAACTAAAATGACAGGCACAACACAAGGAGATAGGGATTCTCGCACATAACTTTTTTGAAGTAACTCCTCGACTTGTCGCTGTAGTTCATTTGTCTCCTCAAGGTTTACTTTATACGTCGAACGGTTTGGGATAACCGAACCTGGAATCAAGTCAACCTGATTTTCAATACCTTTCAAGGGTGGTAAACCCACAGGCATGGCTTCCGGATAGACATCCTCAAATTCCTGTAACATCTGAGCAAACTGTGGAGGAACATGCATAGGAATATCGGTAGCTCTCTTTAAAATACATGATAAGCACATAAGAATGATTAGAAAAAGCACGATTCACATACCTAATTGATGCATATAACGATCTACCAGGATAATTAGGAAGTTCATGTCTCATCATGTAAATTGATGGCAAAGGACTAAGATGTGAAGATAGGATTTTACGCGACTTATCAGAATCATTCTTAAACTTACCTGGCTTACCTGGGATGGCCTCCCTTGATATTTGGTCGAAATTATCAAGGTTTTTCCCTCCATTTTTCACCTTGTGCCCGATCTCCTTCAAGCCCTGGCTAGGGTTTTGGTCGGCCATTTGCATATCAGTCGCAAACTTCTCTTTGTCGACTCTCATGCGTCTCTGTGCCTCTAAAACTTCCACTGGAGATACTGGAACCAAAGTATACCTTGTTCTATCCTTAATCACAGTAATTTTGTTAGTGTAACCATCATGCATAGATTTACGATCAAAGTGCTAAGGTCTCCCTAACAAAATATGACTAGCTTCCATAGGTATAACATCACATAAGATTGAATCATGGTATTTTCCAATCTTAAAGTTAATCATGCATTGTTTGTTAACCCTAATTTAACCACTACCATTTAAACAAATAAGTTTATATGGTGATGGATGAGTAGTCACAGGCAAAGACAATGATTTAACAAGAAGATTAGACACAGTATTAGCACAAGAACCACCGTCAATAATCAGTAAACAATTCTTATCTTTCACAAGACAACGGGTATGAAAAATGTTAATCCTTTGTACCTGTGTTTCAGCCATTTGAGAGTTTAGAACTCTTAATGACACGAAGTTACCTTGTGTTTCTGGACCTTGTTCACCATGATCATTTATGATGATCTCTTCATCTACCTTTTCTTCACCACTTTCATACAATGGTGGCATATCAGCATATTCATCTTCTTTATCTCCTTTCTCAAGTGTTGTTAGCACTCGTGCATGAGGACAGTTATTGTGGACATGTCCTCTTTCTTTACAATGAAAACAAGTAGAAGAGGCAACAGAAACTGAATTTGATGAAGAAGTAGTGAACTTACATGAAATTTTTTAAACCTGTTGGGTTGGTGGTGTCGCCCTCCTCTCAGTAGGATTATAAGTAGGATTTGAATAAGTCTGAATCGATCCTCGTCCTCCCATGGGTGTGCCCCTACTTTGCCCATAACTAGGATTCCCGGAGTCAAACCCTGGTCGTTGACTTGGAAAACTGAGTTGTGGCCTCCTTGGTCGCAGGGTACTCTCAACCAGCCTTGCCTTCACCAATAAATCGCTGATAGATATGTGATGTTGAAGCTTGACTGGCGTTTGAAGGTTTTCACGCAATCTTTCAATGAATCGATTTTTGATGAATGCATCGTCTTCTTTCATTCCAACCTTTCTCATGGTCAACTCAAGATCTTTCCAGTATTCATCAACTGTGCAATTTCCTTGCTTAATGTTGGATAGATAAGAATGTTGTTCCATCAAGTAAGTAGGTGGAACATGATATTGGCGAAGCTCGGATCTCAATCTCTCCCATGTGGAGATAGGTTTCTTTCCGGAAAGATATCGCGACTCCTTTTTTATTTTTCCACCATTCAGCTGCATAGTGAGTGAAAGAATACTGTGCCACTTTGACTTTATCCTTCTCCCGATAATTGTTGAGATCAAATAGATTCTCAATATTTCGCTCCCAATCAAGATACTTCACTGGATTGTGTTGACCATCAAATCGAGAGATGTCACATTTTAAACCCTTGATGTCTCGAGCTTCATCAGAACCCGAATCAAATCCTAAATTACTCTTCACTCTCCTTTGGGAATGAGATTTATTGTGGCGATGCCTTCTAGAAGACCTATGTGATCTCCTTTGCGATCCATCATCAGAATAATCATCTGAACTTCCAGAACCATTGAATCGACAGACATATTTCTTGGTTTCTTCCCTCTTGACCGATGATGTAGGTGTAGGCGGTGCCATGCTGTCAACTTTTCTCGCCAACCTTTGTACCTCACTCATAAGTGCATTTATTGCGACAGCAAACCGATCAGGATCATTAGCTTCATTTGGATTAATTTGATGTCGCTCCCAACTATCTGGAGCCTCTTCATGTGGATTACTACCACGCCCACCATTAGAGGTGTTCATCAATGGAAAATTGCTAGGATTGCTAACAAAAGGGGGGACGAATGGATTTTCGTCCCCCATCTTCGCTAACTGCTAAGAAAATCAAACGGTTAGTTAAAAAAATTGTCCCCTCCCTTCCTTTTGTTTAGTAAAGTCACTCTCCAAGTGTATAACACTCACAACTCACAAGGAAAAGGCTAATGCGAGGGCAACTGATCAATTCACCGCAATTCAAAGCAAACTATGGAGATGAGTACTGCAGAACTTATTTCGAAATTTAAAAATATATAAACTCAAAATTTGGCTCTACGATCTGGAATTCCAAATTCTAAAAATAATAAGGAACAAAACAAAATTTGAATGGCACAAATCAGAGCTGTATTGAATGAATGATGACCAAAACAAGATTGCTTTATATAGGCGACAAATAGGTTCCAAAAATTCAAGAAACTTTTCCGAAAACAAATTAGAATAGGAACTCAAATCCAAATCCCTTGTGGTAAAGGATTTTAATGACTTATTTGTCCCCCAAGTCAAAAATTCAGATCAAAACCCCTCTCTCAATTGGCTTTTATTTCCTTTTTCTCTTCCTATTAGGATTTTGATTTTTCTTTTCCTTTTTCAAACCGGATTTCCTTTTTCTTTCCATTTTTTTTCAGCCACAACTCATTTTTTCTTTTTTTTTGTACTATAAAACTCACAACCAGAATGTTATTCCCGAAGAAAAATTTCTGGTCACAATTACCAAAATTTCTTGGAAATTGCATATCTGCCCCCAAACTTTTGAAAATTGTAAATCTGCCCCAAATTTTAGATTTCAAATCCTAAATTCCGATTATGAAACCCAAAAATCTTCTACCTTTTGTTTTTTATTATTGAAAAGTTTAGGAACAAAAATCACCTATACAAAACTTAGAATAAGAAAACTGCGACAACTTCCTATTGATTCAAATGAACTTCGAGGTATTCAAAATCGTAAGGATCAAGAATATGATACTATATATATGGAAAATGACACAAGACTATTTTTTTTAATAAGGTGTAATCAAGAATCAAAGAACAATTCAAGATCACGGAATCAAAGAACGATAAAGAAAACAAATAGGATTATGAGCATGCAATAATTTTCAGAAGAGTTGACGAAAATATCACAAGCACATAAACTGTTTAAGCTATCTAAAAACTATGAAACTGATTGGGAGGTGAAGGCGGATAATACTTGTTAACGCTCAGACCCTTCGACGCCCTCCTGACTCGATTGATGAAGGTGAAGGCGGATAGTAATACCGAAGTATTCTAACTCCCGGACCCTTCGACGTCCTTTGACTCTAAATTCAATAATCTTGGTAAGAAAGATCAAACAAACAGATTTAAAACACGACACGAAAGAGTTTACAAATTTTAAAAAATCGAAAATAAATTCAACAAAAACTCGAAACCCCCTTTTTTTCTTTTTTTTCTGCCTCAATCGATCTTTCGCTTTGCTCTGATACCAACTGATATGAATCTCCTTGCAAAGACTCACGATTTACGGAATTAATATCTTTGATCTAGTGAAGGGATCTGCAAACCCGCACTATCTCGCACGAAATTCAGGAGTCTAGCCCTCGGGATACGCCTAACTTTGACTTGCTCTCTAACTAGCCCCTAGGATTAGATTACAAGGTTTATTGATACTTAACTAGCCCTCGGGGTTAAGCAACAATGGAATAGCTCGCAAGCAAAGAGTATGAACTCAAAAGGTTATATTTTGATTGATAAAAATGGTGTGAAATTCGTCCAAAGGCCTCCCCTATTTATAGGGTTACAATCTTGCCCCAAAGCCTAATCACAACTGAAAACTGAATTGACTTATGGCAGCTTTAAGAAGCTAAAACCAAATCTAACTAAAATACCTAAAATAAATGGTAATCTAAGGTAATCTAGTTGGATTCTTCAATAAGTAACCTTGAAGAATATTACTTTATCTAATCTTACCAAATCTAATTCTAATCAAAATAAAACTGAATATACTAAACTCTAATGGACTGTATTTTTTAAATTCAGCTCTTCAAAGCCCACATGGTCGAGCTATCAGTCCAATAAACCCAAAAAATGAAATAATTTTACAATATTTTACATTGATCACACTACCTCATTAAAAAACTCAGTGGAAAAAAGAGTATAGTGTTCTTCATAATGTCTTCAGTACATCGACAATCTTGAATAATGAATCCAAGATGTCGATGGTGACTCCCTATTCAATTATTCATCATAAAGGCAATCTATCAAAGAATTTAAAGCAGCATCGCTAATCTTAGTCCTTGACCTAGTCATAGGTCCCGCCATGTCACGTAGAGGATCCCGGACATATCTTTTAAATGTTTGATCAAGTCGTGAAATGTCTTCATTTATGGTGGTAGTCGTCTTGGCATCTCCATCAGTTGTTCTTATGAAGGTATTATGTTCATGATGTGAACCAAGTGTTAATAGTTGTTTATATGTGTTGCATGTGACAATAAAGAACGTTTTTATGACCTGAACAAATACAAAATATACAAAATCATAGTTTTGCCTAAGATCTTTTCATCTATAATGTTTTAAATTGATAAACCCACAATGTTGACATTTTTATTGTCACCGTTATGATATTGTTGCTGTTTGTTTAGTTATTTTTTACCCATTGAGTTATGTTTTAGGTTGTGATGGTAGTTGTTGCTTTAGGTTGTCATGCTAATTACTGATTAAGCTATTTATGTTAGCAATGTTAGCAATGTACTGTCTAGTCGGGGTCTTTGTTGCTGCTTTAGGTTGTGATGTTAGTTGTTGAATTGGGCCTATTTCAGAATATGATTTTTATTATGTGGAATGGTGATGCCTTGATATGTGATATTTATGTGATGTTAGCTGTGATGTTGAGTTTCTTTAGATCTGCTTGTGAAGTTTGCACTCCAGTGCTCCCTCTTTTATGTTTAACTAACCTGCGTATGTATTTCTCATGTCTTTTGCTGATTTGGAGGGTGATCGCTTCAGTGGATCTGGTTTGGTGGGTCCAATAGCAGGTGTCACCAGATGCTAATGTATATGTTGAAGCCACCCGCTCAGCTAAATCTATGGTGGTTATATGTGGTTATATTGTGTTGGTTATATTGTGGGAAAAGGCATAGATATCAATTCGAGTGACTTCATTTTGTTGCTCACTATGGATTGTTTGGCTCATATTAACATGTGTTTAGTGCTATTAGTTAGGCCAGAACCCTTGTTTGTTTGAGTGTGCTGCTGCTATGATGAGTTTTTTTATCCCTTCATTTCCGCAACCATATTGTTTTATTTGCATTGGAGGCTAGGTGTTGGACTGAGATTTCTTTTTTTATGAGGTAGTCCCGATTCAATAACTGAATCAGGCTGGTAGCCTAAGGATTTTTATGCCTAATAAGAAAACTTAGTTTTCGAAGGTTGTGTGAACATATCATATTTGGGATGGGATAATAAACCATTCAAAGTGCATTACAATGTCTTACAAAAAAATGATTAATGTTGTTGCAGTAGTAAACCTGGCATTGTCTACTTACATGTTTACCTATACAAGAAAAAGCTTGCAACAACTTCATCATTCAAAATACAGACTACTAGCTTCATACCTGATGCCTCATCATTGATATGTTCGTGCTTCCAAATGTCCTGTATAAGTTTCTGAATGGAGTTGGTCTTGTCGTGCATTGCCAGAAATTGAATGCATTCCTTCACCAATGTTAGGTCCACTTCCAGGTCATTAGGTAGATCACTCAATCTAGCTAGGGCATCCTTTCGGGTGTGGGGAAGGGGGAAGTTGTTACCGCCCCCTGACCTTTATGACTTTAACACACACAGCCTGTAGGATATGTATATTTTGTTGAGGGTTTGTGTTTGTAGCTCTTCATATGTATTCTACACCGTTGTAACTAATTATTCAATTGTTTTGCATGCCTCTTTTATTGTAGACTTAGCATTGCACAAAAAAAACCCAAGTCTAAAATGTTGAGATCGGGTGAATTTGAGGGTTGAAAGTCTAACAAAAACTGAAATCCGTCTGAGTTTGTAGCACACTCAAACTCTCGGTCACCACGTAATATGTGGGGTTTTGCATTGTCTTGTTGTAGATAAATCATCTTTGATCTATTTTATGATCCTCTTTGTTTGATTAATAGAATAACTTTCTTGATTAGATAGTCCCTCATTTCTATGTGACGTACCTTCTTTTTTGGCCTTTGTCTCTATTGTTCCAGCTGGCCTGTTCTTGCGCCATCTTTGTGTTGTTACCTTGTCAGTTACTGGGAAAATGCCTAACTTTCCATAAAAAAAACATCTCTGTTATCTGCAATAATTGGTTTAGCTACAACACAAACAAACATGATCTTTGGAATATATCCTTTGCGTTGGCATGTTTTATATGGATTTTCTTCTTTGGGTAAAAGTATGTAGTTAGATGATTCTACAGAAAGGTAGAACCATTTTCCATCAAAGTGAACAACATTGTACATACTCTTAAATATAACCTTTGATGAGTGTCTTTCAAGTTTTAATTTGCTACATGCATACATTAGTCTATCCACCTTGCGCGAGTCTCTTAGGAATGGTTTTATAGCGCTGAAGTGCTTTCTTAGTTCTCCTTTTTTTATGCGTTCTTGAATGACATTTTTGCTCATGTTGCACAGTGTGGAAGCCCTCTTTCAGGTCTTCTATAAGGGCAGGGGGATGGCTTTAAAAGCTTCCCTGTCCAAAGTCATCTTTGGATGAATCTGACTTGGTTTCTTGCTCTTCACATTTACAGGTTCCCGGCATGATACTTGTAGCTTCATTTCCTTCCAACTATGATGGATAGTTCTAACCCCTAACCCTACCTTGTAGCAGCTTTCAGTGCCCTGCCATGGCCAATCCGGTCATTGCCTTATTATGCCACCAGCAGGAACTACACCAGTGAGTTCCTCTCATCATTTGTCTCATTGAATCCCCTTCACAGGCTCAATGATGGTTTATGAGAGCCCATGAAATTTTGAAGGCTTAATTCTTTCTAATGTATTTGTGATGGAGAATATTAGTTTAAGAATTAGAAAGAAGAGGGTTGGGGTTATGGGGTTTTAAATGTATTTGAACATATGTTTAGTAGGTAGATGGGTTAGAGTAGCCTTTTTAGTTTTTTTTCCAGATTTTTAGTTGTACTTTTCCCTCCTTATTGTTTTTTTTGTAAAGAATCCAGGTAGGGTTTAATTTTGGAGGGAATCATTTTGGACTTTAATAAAGACTGGCGCCATTTTTAGCTTCTGATTTTCAATAAATTTGCTAACATCAGTAAACACTATTCATGGCATCAGCAGTAAAATTTACCTAAAAATTTGAGTCCATGTGATCCCCCTCAACTTCCTTAAATATTGAGCTAAAAATGAGCGGCCAATAGTTGTGGGATGGATGGGGTATAACTAATAGGGAAGGGGTTATTAAGATGGACGAGTGAATTGGACTTTGGTTTAGTGGTAATCCACACTCTCTATAATAAAGAGGGTGGGTTTCAAACCACACTCTAGTCAAATGTTGTAAATATTAGAGCAATTTCTTGATTGAGATTACCCAACACCATAGGACTGTGTCCGTTGTCCCCATTGTGGTTTCCCAACCCGCAGATGGTCGATAATTGTGAGATTGTGGTGGTTCTGACTTTGATGGTAGTGGTTTGCTGGTGGTACATCGTTTGAATGTTCTTTAAAAAAAGTTAAAAAATTGACCATGTAGGAATCCTACTTTATTGTTAATTTTCTACCTTTATGAGCCTTGTACAAGTACTCTCTTTGTTTCTCTAATATTGACACACCTTCTTCTGGGTGATGATAGAGAGAGTGAAAATTCATAGTGAAACTCATAATGAATGATGTGGAGAGTCTAGTAGAGAACTAAATTACCAATCACGTTCCTAAAAATGTGCAACTAATTATGGATACATTTATTTTCACTAATGTCACATCAGTTACTATGTAATTTCACTATAAATTTCCGCTCTCTTTATCATTACTGTTTTTTAAAATATTGGTACGTTCTATTTAGAGAAAATTTAAGGTTGTTACATCCACTCATTTTACTCTTTCTCTTTCAATTCAATTTCCACGACTCATTTTACTTTTCCTCTTTCAATTCAATTTCAACCACTCATTCAACTGTTGGGAATTAATTAAAACTAATTTAGGGGAATATCAATAACCATATTCAAGTTCTCTTGCATGTAATCAATATGAATTTATCTAAGGTTGTAGATTACCTCTGAAGCGTGTCTTTCAGGGAGAAAAGTTCAATCACAGAGATGAGAATCCCATATGCGATCATGCAATCATGCGATCCCTCTATACGTATCCACATAGGACGATCAGATGTCTGCACCGTTGTTATCTTAGAACAGATTAGCAAGCAAAGACGATCATGTCTTCCTCCTTCTCTTTTATGGTGAGGTTTGTTTTATGAGAATGGTAGGATTATTTTTGGTTTCTGCCGTCTGGAACGATCAAGGTTTTAATGTTTGTCGTAGTGTTTAATCCGATAAAGTATCTACTTATACATAATAAATATAACTACATCAAAGCCTAATCCAAATCAATCCGGACCTAACCCAATAGGACTTAACGAGTTCTAAACTATTTATCATATAATTACTATTTGGGCTCCGAGCCCAATAATTATTTCTTTTTACCCAATTTCATGATTTGTGTGTGACCATATAGGTTCGGTCATAATAAGTTGCAAGCCTAATATAATTGATGCTAGCTGATCAAAAGCGGTTTCAAGCTAAATGTTTTGATCGCTCAAAATAATTGAATTAATTATCTTCGTAATTAATCCTCAAACTATACTATGGAAAATGCACATTTACTAAATGACAGTTTTCCAACATTAACATCTCCTAAATTCACACAAAAAAAAATGATGTGTCAATAATACAGAAATTGAGGAAGTATAAAAAGAAATGTAGTCTTCCTGGTAGAGGAAACAAAGAAGAGGATAAGTTAAAGTTGATTTGACATTGTTGGGGAGGACGAACATTTAGAAAAAAAATATAATTAAAAAAATCTAATTCTTTTTGTACGTACCATTAAATTTTTTTCGAATATGAAGAACATTTTTTATGGCTCGTTTATGTCCAGTAACATTCATTGTGTAGGCCTCTTGAGCGATTTTCTTGTAGATTCACTTACATGCCTTTAGAACTTAAGAGTCATGCGATGATATGATTTTTTCTACTGTCAAGTTACATTTGTCTTTTTGAAATTTAGTTTTACCAATTTTTCTACTCTTCATTAGTGTGTTCCAACATGACTAATTTAACTAAGTGCATAATAACGTAGTACGTGAAAGACACACGACTTGGTTACGCAGTTCGGTGTAATTCACCTACATCTGCGAGGCCTGGCCCAGTTCAGAATGAATCCACTAATTAGAAAGATACAGTACATAGTACAATTTACAAAATACTTATCTTTACTAACTATGACGTGTGGACTCTGCTAGCTCCCCTAACTACCGATTCGCCTTAATCAGACTCCCTCTGATCTCGAACTCCGTCGACGCAGGATTTCCTCCTCCCGAGGAATTAAGGTTTGTGATTCTGAACTTTGTGCGGCAGGTCAAGTGTGTTGGAACACAGTGTTCTGACTCTTTGCAACTTCTCGAAAGTCTCAAAAACCTGAGTGCAGATTTTTGCTCTGTTAAATCCGTGAGTATGCAGCCGTGTTTGTCCCCTATTTATATCCACGAATCAGATCTGAATACTCCTTGATTATCTCCACAATATTCCTATTCCAAATCTGATTTTTGAAGCATATCCAAATCCCATAAATAAAAGGATTTACCTTATATCATTCTATCTCATATATTCGAATAAATCGTCTCCATATAAGTAGAGAATTTCCATAAACCAATTATGCTTCACACGCCTGATATATATAGTCAGATATACGAATTCCATTTATACCAAACTACAGCAATATTCTGACTTTGATTTCCATAAAAGCTTGGCGTAAATATTCAACATGGTCAGAATTTCTGTTCAAAATTAATTCACACAAAATTGCCAATAAAACATTCTCTTGCAAATCTCTTGACTTTACAATCTCCCCCTTTGGTATTTTTGTGGACCCATAATATTTTGGACTGTAATTCCCATACAGTAACTTCCAGCATCAATATCATAAACTTGTAAACCAACAATCAACAAGATACCAGAATTCCAGAATTCCCTTAGACATGAAATCCGAAAACCAGAAACCAGAAACCAGAATTCAGAAATCCAAAACAAACAAATTACAGCCAAATTGAATCAAAGTCTAAATCATTCAAATCCAAAATTTCTCCCCCTGGGACCACACATAGGCCAAAGGTATCATTAAAATCATTAAAAACAACGAAATAAATACTGCTCCCCCTGCATCCAACCTTCAAGTCATGCTTCCAACCTTGACTTCTCCGACTCTAGACTTGCTTTTTCTGCCTCTAGTGCAGCTATCTGGATGCCTAAAGCTCCAAGTCTTGCATTTAGAACCAGTAACCGGGCCTCCTTTTCTGCTGCTGAAGACGAAGTCGACCCAGAAGGTTTCCATGGGAGGTCATGAACATGTCTCAGCCCAAATGTCTTCTTGTTTGGCCTCAAAAACTCCGTGTCAATCACTATATCTGAAGCCTTCCCTTTCACCTTTGCAGTCTTGGCTAGAGCAGATATTAAAGCAGGGTAGATAATAGCATCATTTACTTTCGGAGCAGTAGCCTGTCTTACCAGATGCTGCTGAATGAGAAGTCCGAGATTAACTTCTTTCTGTGTTCCAATACAGTATAGCAGCTTAGCCATCTCCCTTGTCAAAGCTGTTGTATTACTCGAGGGCAACCAACAGTGCACTGCCACCTGATATAAACCAAAAAATCTTGATGACAAGCAGGATGCTTGTGAGTACCCAGTTGCTGGCCATTCTACCTTATATCCACCAGATATCACACCTAATATCTCATCGTCAGACAATCCCAGATTTTCAGGAAAGACTTCCCCTGTCTCAGGTGTTTTCAGACCCAGCAACATATTAATCCTAGCAGCAGATACATCTATGACTTTCCCCCTGACATATACTCTACCAAACCATGGGGAGTTAACCTCTAAATTACCAGGCATAAGATTTGAATATACCTCAAGTACAACCTGTCTGTTGTACTGTAGCTGGATTGTTGCTGCTGCTGTCATGCCAGTCATCTTCAAAAAATCTGTAAAGCCGCTCTCCTTATAGGCTTTTAAATCCAGAGGCATTTCTGCTATGAACTTCTTTTCTGAAAAGAAATCTTCCATATCTGCACCTTTTTCATCAAAATAAACCGCAGAGTAAGCCTTGCTGATAGATGGAGGAGGTAAAACCTTCTTTGTCTTGCCGTCGTGCCTTTTCTTGCTCCTCTTAGCTTGAGCAGAATCCATGGCTTTGCCAACCTTCCTCTTGCCTTTTGCCTTCTGATAGAACTCATCCAGTGCCTCATCACTGGAATATGCCAGATCAGGAATATCCAGTGTTGGAACACTCCCTGATGCTTCAACTTTCTTTTCCTTCTCAGATTTTTCTTCTGACTGAGTATCTTCATCACTCTCAGGACCATCACTCCGAGCAGACAGGTTTTCATCAGGTGCTTCATGATCCTGATTATAAAAATCATCATTATGCTCTCCTCCTAAATCAGCATCAGAGTCTAAGTCCATATACTCTGGTTCATCCGTCTGTGTTAGAACACTCTCTTCACTATCAGACAGAACAATGAAGATAGGCTTCCTCAATTCTTCCATTCTCTTTGCAGAATTTGTATCATAGGATCCCACCTGAAGCTTATCTCCGTTCCTAACCACTTCACTTCCGGCCACTTCACTATCATCTATCTCTCTCAAATAAGCATACATCGGCACCGGAATATAACAATGTACATAAAATTTGTCCTTTTCCCGAAACTCAGCATATCGTCCCATAACAAATTTTATAGTATGATTCTCAAGCCTTATTCCTCCTAGATTCCCAGTCACCAATTCCTTCACTTTAACTGTCAAATATTCTCCTTCGATTTTCTTGATCTTCCTCAAGTCTACAGCTACTCTATTGGCCTCAAGCCACTCAAAGACTTCATCCATACACGAGCATTCAATACCCATAAATTTTAACGGACTAGGGTCAGGGCTAGTTACCGTAGGTTTCTTCTTGGTTCCTGAAGTTTCCTTTTCAGCATCTGGCTTAACTTCGGATTTCTCACTCAATTTGCAGTTGCCGAAACCCTCTTTCTCTTCCTCTGGTTCTTTGGTTTCATCGGTCTCAAGCTCAATTCGTTCCTCAGCCTCTGCGTCATCCAAGTTTCCTCCGGTATGGGTTTGACCTTCTTCCTTATCTCTGTCCACTCGTTCATCATATTTTCTATGCTCAGTAGCCAACACCAAGTCCAAATTCACTGAGCCTTGATCTTCCCCCATGAGTTATGCCACCTCAGCTTCCATTATTGGAGAGTTTGGGTTTGACATTCTTAGGCACAATACCGAGATGGAGAGGAGTGTTGAGTATAAGATTTTTCCGGCAAGGATTTTGGGGAGAAAAGTATTTGGCCGAGAGAGAGAGATGCGAAATGATGTATACTAATTTGAATCCTACTTTAACTCTTCATCTTATTCACCTCTTTTCCCGCAAAGTCCCTTTTTAGATTTCCCAAACATGGTAATGATGGCCCTTTCTCTACTTGTCACATCACGTTGTCTTTCTTAAATAACTTTCAACACACCATACTTACCAACTCCTATTTTTGTACACCTTTGCTCCTTCCATATTTTTTGTTCTTTTCTGATTTTGCAAAACGAAAATAACCAAAAAGACATATTTACAGGGAAAATAATTTTGGTAAAATTACCTCAAATTTGACACACACCTAGGTGTTGTCGAAGGCTCTCAAAAGTGGTGGCATCCAACGGATTTGTAAATATATTTGCAAGTTGCTCGTGTGTTGGAACATAGGCTACTTCCACTTCTTTTCTTTCAACCAGATCTCTAATAAAATGATGCCTTATGTCAATATGTTTGGTTCTCAAGTGCTGAACTGGATTCTTCGAAATATCAATAGCACTTGTGCTGTCACATAGAATCTTCAAAGGTCCTTGATGAACTCCATAATCTTTCAACATTTGTTTCATCCATAACAGTTGTGCACAACAACTCCCTGCTGCAAGATACTTCGCTTCTGCAGTAGATAGAGAGATTGAATTCTGTTTCTTGCTATACCAAGACACCAAATTTGTTCCAATAAAGAAATAGCCACCTGTGGTACTTTTTCGATCATCGGCATTACTAGCCCAATCAGAATCACTGTACCAAACTAACTCTTAATCTTGATTCTTAGAATACCAGACACCATATTCTGAAGTCCCACTTACATATCGAATAACCCTTTTCACTGCAGTAAGATGAGATTCCTTAGGATCAGCTTGAAATCTTGCACATATTCCGACACTGAAACATATATCTGGTCTGCTTGCGGTGAGATACAATAGACTTCCAATCATGCCTCTGTATAACTTTTGATCGACCGAAACTCCTTTTTCATCCTCCACCAATTTATCAGACACTTCCATAGGCGTTCGAACTGATCGAGCACTACTGAGTCCGAATTTTTTAACCAAATTCAAGGCATACTTACTTTGATTTATGAATAGGCCATTCTGTCCTTGTTTGACTTGCAGTCCAAGAAAGTAAGTTAGCTCTCCAACCATGCTCATTTCAAATCCAAATTGCATAATGGTGACAAAATCCTGTACCATAGATTATGAGGTAGAACCAAAAACTATGTCATCAACATATATTTGAGCAATCAGAAACCTTGAAGCTTTGTCAAGCACGAACAAGGTGCAATCTACTCCCCCTCGACGATAACCTTTCTGAAGAAGAAAGGTAGTAAGTCATTCATATCATGCCCTGGGTGCTTGCTTGAGTCCATACAGTGCCTTTTTGAGACGATATACATGTTGTGGATAATGAGGATCTTCAAAACCTTTTGGTTGTTCCACATATACTTCTTCATTCACCACTCCGTTTAAAAAAGCACTTTTGACATCCATTTGATACAAAGTAAAATTCATAGAGCAAGCAATAGCTAGTAGAATTCGAATGGATTCTAACCTGGCAACTGGCGTAAATGTTTCATCAAAATCAACACCTTCCACTTGTGTATAGCCTTGAGCAACAAGTCTTGCTTTGTTATGGGTGACTAAGCCATCTGCATCTGATTTATTCTTGAACATCCACTTCGTACCAATAACATTAATGCCTTTGGGGCGAGGAGTGAGATACCAAACATCATTCCTTGTAAATTGACCGAGTTCATCTTGCATTTCAGCAATCCAATACTCATCAAGTCAGGCTTCTTTATAGTTCTTGGGTTCAATTAGAGAAACAAAATAGTGTAGTCCAGCCAGTCGTCGATAATCAACTCGAGGCACTGATCGAGTACTTCTCATGGTGGAACCAGGTTGGTCGTGTGTTGGAACATGGTCGTCAGTAGTAGGGGGCTGTGTTCCAACATGGTCAGCTTCGGCAGAGTTAGGATCCTGTTGCTCATTTGGTTCAACACGTTGGTGAAGGTCAACTGATGGCTTTTCTTTGTCTGAAGTTTGAGACTGTGTTGGAACATGAGTGTTGGCAGATTCTTCCTCTACACCTTCTGGATGTTGTTCCTTTTCTGAATCATCCACAATAACATTTATGGATTCCATGAGAATGTTGGTTCGATGATTAAAAACTCTATAGGCATGGCTGTTGATGGAATACCCGAGAAACGTTCCTGGATAACTCCGATTATCAAATTTTCCAACTGTTCTCTATCTCTGAGAATATAGCAAGTGCTTCCGAACACATGAAAATATGAGACATTTGGTTTCCTGCCCTTCCAGATCTCATAGGATGTCTTGCTATTGAATGGTCGAAGATACACTCTATTGATTGTATAACAAGCTGTATTGATCACTTCTGCCCACCATTTCTTGTGAACATCTTTTTCTGCCAACATAACTTGAACCATCTCTTGTAGAGTTCTGTTCTTCCTTTCGACGATGCCATTCTATTGAGGGGTGATAGGAGCCGAGAACTCGTGTTGGATTCCTAGCTCATCGCAGAAGGAACTGAATTGTTCATTTTCAAACTCTCTACCATGATCACTTCGAATTCGGATTATCTTTCCTACTGGACTTCCCTTTTCAGTTTGTAACTTCACTACAAGGCTTCTAAATACTTCTATCGTATCAGATTTTTCTTTCAAGAAGGCTACCCATGTAAATCTAGAGAAGTCATCAACACATACAAAAATATATTTCTTTCCACCTATGCTAGGTGTATTAACCGGACCCATCAAATCCATATGCAATAATTCCAGATTTCTGGATGTAGTAATATACTGAACTGAAGAGTGAGGAGATCGAATTTGTTTACCTTGTTGACATGGCCCATCCTTGCTGGTTAAGGTAGGCATTCCTCGTACAGCTTTCACATTTGCGATTTTCACTAGTGTTTTATAGTTGATGTGGTCGAGCTTTCCGTGCCAAAGAATTCCTTCATCCTGCTTGGAAATCATACATCGAACTCCTTGTTCTAGCAGATAGCAATTGTCTGCTGATCTTGTTCCAGAAAGAACCTTGTTTTCTCCATGCTTCACTATACATTTGTCCTTATGAAATTCCACTACCATATTGTCGTCACACAGCTGGCTTATACTTAGCAAGTTTGCCTTTAGATCTTCAACAAATAATACACTTGTGAATACTGGAAAGCCTTCAATTTTCAGTTCGCCCTTGCCAATTACTCTGCTTTTCTTTCCATCACCAAAGGTTACATATCCGCCATCATACGGAGTAATGTTCGTGAGGTATTTTGGAGTGCTAGTCATGTGGCGAGAACAACCGCTATCAAAGTACCACGAATCACTGGAATAGGCTGTTAGAGAACTGTGTGCCACCAGACACGTACTGGATTTTTTAACAACCCATATCTTTCTGATCATTTTTCCCGTATGAGTATCGCCTGTGTTGGAACACAGCAGAAGTTGTCTTCCTGTCATTTAATCTCTGATCAGTCTTCTACACTGTTGTTTAGCATGTCCTTGGAACATACAATATCTGCAGATGAGTGGCTTTCTTTGATACGGCATCCCATACTTCCGTTTTACCTCTCGGATCCTGGCTTTGAGAGTTACTGATTTTTCATGCAATTCAGTCATGGGTTCTTTCCCGTATCCAATCCCGTGTCTATCACCAAAGTTTCTTCCCATATCCCGAATATCATCAAGCGTTGCCTTTCCGGAATTCAATTTAGAGATAGTTGCTTCAGACATCTCAGCCCTCTTGACTGCTGCTAACAGTTTCTTGTTCAGATCTTCATTACGTTTTTCAAGATCTACAACCGTGGATAGTAATTCTTTTTCACTTTCCATTAGCTTTCTTTTCTCTACATTCAGCTCTTTGTTTGTGTCAGCTACTTGAACCCACATGGCATACATTTGTTCATATGTGCTATAGATTTCTTCATCACTTACAGACAGATCATCATCTTCGTCGCTGTGTGCATCATCCAGATCTGTGTTGGAACATACAGCTTTACCTTTGTTCAGTGTGTTGGAACACTGATCCTCTGACATATCATGGACCTTTGCTCCAAAGGCTACATAATTACTGGTAAGTTCCTCTTCTTCTTTTTCATCATCTTCATCTTCACTCCAAGAGGTGACATATGATTTTCCTTGTTTCTTGCGAGTGTTAGCACATTCAGCCTGAATATGACCATATCCTTCACATTCTCTGCATTGAATACGTCCAGCCTGTTTTGGTTCGTTGTTCTGATTTCTCCCGAACTGCATATTCCTTTGTTCAAATCTCATCCCACGATTGTTGCTCAAATCTTGTTGTTTTTGTCCGCTTCCGCCAAACCTTTCCTGAGATTTCTTATTGACCACATTCTTTAGCATTCTTGAGAAATTCTTTGTGATAAGTGCCAGTTTTTCAATCTCATCATCGCTGTCAGACTCTTGACTTTCCTTAGCTGGAGAAACTTTGAACGCCAATTCCTTGGGGACTCTTTTTGTGGGTTGCTGGAATGTCATCTCATATGTCTACAACGAACCCATTAGTTCATCTAGGCTCATGGTGGCTACGTCTCTTGCCTCCTCTATTGCTGCTACTTTCATTGCAAATATTTTGGGAAGAGATCGCAAGGTCTTTTTCACCAGCTTAGTTTCTTTGTACACCTTTCCGAGTTGATAAGCCATGTTAGAGATATCCCTGAGTTTTCCATTGAATGTCGCGATAGTGTCATCCTCCTCCATTTTGAGTTCTTCAAACCTGGTAGCAAGCATCTGTAATTTTGATTCACGCACTCGACTGGTTCCTTCGTGAACAGTCTGTAGAATATCCCATGTTTTCTTTGCTTGATGACATGTAGATATAAGCTTGAACTGATTTTCATCAATAGCAGTGAAGATCACATTAAGTGCCTTTGAATTCACTAGAGATTCTTTAAGGTCATCTGGAGTCCATCTGGCATTGTCTTTGGGTTTCTGACCTTTTTGACTTGACTCCCTTTCTACAACCTTAGAACTTGTATCAGTATCTTCTATAGGATGATTCCATTCATTCTCAACATAAAACCATGCCAGCTCATCCAGCGAATTGATGAAGACCCTCATGCGCGCCTTCCAATAGTTGTAGTTGTTCCTTTCTAGCAGGGGTGGTCGAGAGACTGAAGCTCCTTCTCTCATCGTCATGGTAAAACTAGATCTCACTTTCCTTGAAACAACCAAGGGAACGATAAGTGACTCAGCTCTGATACCAATTGAAATTTAGTTTACCAATTTTTCTAGTCTTCACTAGTGTGTTCCAACATGACTAATTTAACCAAGTGCATAATAACGTAGTACGTAAAAGACACACGACTTGGTTACGCAGTTTGGTGTAATCCACCTACATCTGCAGGGCCTGGCCCAGTTCAGAATGAATCCACTAATTAGAAAGATACAGTACAGAGTACAGCTTACAAAATACTTATCTTTACTAACTATAACGTGTGGACTCTCCTAGCTCCCCTAGCTACCGATCTGCCTTAATCAGACTCCCTCTGATCTCGAACTCCGTCGACGCAGGATCTCCTCCTCCTGAGGAATTAAGGTTTGTGATTATGAACTTTGTGCGGCAGGTCAAGTGTGTTGGAACACAGTGTTCTGACTCTTTGCAACTTCTCGAAAGTCTCAAAAACCCGAGTGCATATTTTTGCTCTGTTAAATCCGTGAGTATGCAGCCGTGTTTGTCCCCTATTTATATCCACGAATCAGATCTGAATACTCCTTGATTATCTTCACAATATTACGCAGGATCTCCTCCTCCCGAGGAATTAAGGTTTGTGATTCTGAACTTTGTGCGGCAGGTCAAGTGTGTTGGAACACAGTGTTCTGACTCTTTGCAACTTCTCGAAAGTCTCAAAAAACTGAGTGCAGATTTTTGCTCTGTTAAATCCGTGAGTATGCAGCCGTGTTTGTCCCCTATTTATATCCACGAATCAGATCTGAATACTCCTTGATTATCTCCACAATATTCCTATTCCAAATCTGATTCTTGAAGCATATCCAAATCCCAAAAATAAAGGGATTTACCTTATATCATTCTATCTCATATATTCGAATAAATCGTCTCCATATAAGTAGAGATTTTCCATAAACCAATTATGCTTCACACGCCTGATATATATAGTCAGATATACGAATTCCATTTATACCAAACTACAGCAATATTCTGACTTTGATTTCCATAAAAGCTTGGTGTAAATATTCTGCACCAGCATGTTCCAACATGGTCAGAATTTCTGTTCAAAATTAATTCACACAAAATTTCCAATAAAACATTCTCTTGCGTGGATATAAATAGGGGACAAACACGGCTGCATACTCATGGATTTAACAGAGCAAAAATTTGCACTCAGGTTTTTGAGACTTTCGAGAACTTGCAAAGAGTCAGAACACTGTGTTCCAACACACTTGACCTGCCGCACAAAATTCAGAATCACAAACCTTAATTCCTCAGGAGGAGGAGATCCTGCGTCGACGGAGTTCGAGATCAGAGGGAGTCTGATTAAGGCGGATCGGTAGCTAGGGGAGCTAGCAGAGTCCACACGTCATAGTTAGTAAAGATAAGTATTTTGTAAATTGTACTCTGTACTGTATCTTTCTAATTAGTGGATTCATTCTGAACTGGGCCAGGCCCCGCGGATGTAGGTGGATTACACCGAACTGCATAACCAAGTCGTGTGTCTTTTACGTACTACGTTATTATGCACTTGGTTAAATTAGTCATGTTGGAATTGGTAAAACTAAATTTCAATAAAACATTCTCTTGACTTTCCACTTTTGTTCTACTCTAACATTATTCTTAAGATGGCACAATTCCTTAGTGTCTGTAATTATGGTGTTCTTAGTGTGCGTATAATGCTTTTGCAGATATTAAAGTTAAAGAGACCTCCCTCAAGTCCTTATGCAGGTCGGTTGGAAATTCAGAAGCATCATTTCGAGTGAAAACTTTATCGTTTTAGTCAGTTGTATGCTCGAGCAATTTATAGTTTCCATATTCTTGTTCCACAAAGGAGGAAGAAAGAGTATGAACCTACAAAGTTCATGACAATAAGCATTGCAATCGAATAACTTTTGGAATTAGAACAAAACCGTGCAAAAGATGGTTGGTGAAAATTCATCAGTGCATCACAGTCAGTTGTGATAGAGAGTAAAACTCACAAAAAATTGTACCTGTGTGTATTGATATACATAGTGAGTACAAATGGAATACAAGACCTAAACAAATATGAAACTTGATATATACAAAACCAATAAAAAAAAGTAGTCTTTTCTCATCCTGATACCAAATCAACTATCACTACTGGGAGGAGCCCCCATAGGCACCGGTAGAAGCCTAGCATAGGAACCGTTTATTTGCCCTCTGGGATACCGGTGCGTATGTGACCAGTGTTAAAACGTCGTCGTAATAGCACCGGTAAGACATACCGGTGCTAATAATTAGCACCAATAAGTTGCGTACCGGTGATAAAAATTTTGGATACCGAATATGCCAGCTAGGTATAATTTTCTAGCACCGATAGTAAGAACTAGTATCGTTGCTAAAAGTTGAGTACTAGTATGTTATGAACCGGTGCTCAGAAATTAAATTACCGGTGAAAAAAAATGAACATGACTGGTACAGTTTTTGAGCACCGGTAATAAATATATGTACCGGTGATCATATTCTAGCACCGGTAAAGAAAGTTTTTCGGTGTTTCTAAGTATCATTTATAGCACCGGTACTTTTAAAAATAACACCAGTAGCATTGATGATTATAGTACCGGTAATTTCAAAAATAACACTGGTTGTAGTGATGATTTAGGCACCGGTGTCACCGGTCGAGTTTGAAGTACTGGTTACCAATTAACACCAGTTCTTAATTGTCAACCGGTGCTCAATGTATCAAAAATTTGCGTGGGTCAATTTTAAAATTGTCATGCCATCCGAGATCAACCACGGGGAAAAAATTATTATAAAAAATCCCTTACTTGAAAATTTTACTCGGCAACTAAAGAAATAAATAACAATGACCGAATTGTACATGAAAAGAATAAATGAAATCAATGTCAATATGTCATCATGCCACATCAATTCATATATGCCAAATTCCTATCACCCTTCCACAAACATCACTCAAGAAATTGGTCTGGATCAATTCTGGCCACCGTTGCATAAATGTTAACCCATGCCTCGCACCACTTGGCCGCCATCTCCTGAAGTTCGTAGGCTTCGTACTGGCATTGCTCCTCTGGAAAAACCTGCGTTTCAATCAGATTGAAAGTTAGTTTGTATGATGGGGTTACTGCAATGTAAGCCATACACATATTATATCATTTGTGTTGGAGTTTTGATACTTACGTCGATAGGATTGTCGGAAGTTGTCTCGAGGGCGAGCTCCTCAAGGAATAGCATGACACAGTAGCCACATTCCCAACAACTTCCTTGTCGTTGGTGCTAAGATAGAATAAAAGAATCGATAATTAAATTAGTGTACGTTAATAGGAGGCTGTCGTTGTACCTCTCAAAGTTAATATTTATAAGTCCTAAATGCTTACTATCTACAACTAAGTAGATAGTGGCAAGTCGGGGTCGTCTATAAAGAAGGGGGATTTTCTCAAGCGTTTAAGCACAAAAAGTTGCTATTGGGCTAGGAGTAGATATATATACACATATAAAAGTAAGTAAAGGGGGAGGGGGGGTTGGCTGTTTGGTGGTCTTAAGTTATGAAAGTTAAAAGACAAGAGAACCAGCAAAAGTCAAACAACTATGCTAAGTCATCAAACAAAACTAAGAAAAAGGGTTTTAAAACTACAAAAGATAAGACCTTGGGGGCAATCGATATCCACTTCCAAATCTAATGTAGATCATTGAACCATTCATTCATCCTATCACAATTGTTATCTATGGGGAATGCCAATGGAAGATCAACATCCTTTCTTTCTTAAGAGTAGTTTACAAAGACAAACAACGACCATTTGCAAACCTCATTGATGATCACCCTAGACAAACAACGACCATAGGGGTATTTCATCAATAGCATTATACACGAAGGACCATAGATTTGACAACGACAAGCCTTCTACCAAAGACATAACCATTTAACCAAACATAGCATTCATTAGACTAAACCTAGAACAAACCACATTCAAGGTTCAACCTTTCATTGCATCTATAGGCTAAATATGAGACCAATCCACATTAACATACTTATCTAGCAAAAATCACAACACATTATGCACAAGAAGTTCTAAGTTCATGTTCCTAGATTTTCATGCAAAGGAGCTATGGAATTCGTCACTTTCCTAACACCTTAACACTTCAATCATACAAACACTTCCTATTCTCAAACAAAACATGGCATAAATGAAGTGAAACATAGCATTAAGAACACATGAATGCTAAATTACAATGGTTTCAAGAACGAATGACGAAATCTATTCACTACTTCCACTAATCATGCATTTACACAAGATTAGCCAAGAACAATCGACAGTCATTGACATCTCTCATTTGCTACCTAAAACAAAGATGACAATGAATTCAACATCATCACATTCATCTAGCAATAATCAACACATTAACATCATTAAGAAGCTCTAACTCATGCTCTTGGATTCCACATTAAAAGAGGGGAGAATTAGCTACTTTCTCCCAACCCTAACAAGTAATCATACAAGCAATTCATATACTCAAGCTTCCAACAACATCAATGCTATTAACAATTCAAATTCAAAGCTCAATAAATGCACAATAGAAAAAACACCATATATATTATTCTTACTACATAGAAATGGAAGCTTCAATCCATTGCTCCTAAGATAAAACTAAGTTAGACAATTAAAATACATGATTAACCTACAAAAACTAAGAAAAGAAAGAAAGAAAAACTAGGCTTTGACCAGAAAAATGCAGGAAGAAGAAGGGTGTCAAAAGCTTCTTTGAAGAGGAGAGGATAAGGTGAATATTTATAGTGCCAAAAGCAAGAAGGGTTTCTGACCCCTCGTCCGTCGCGAGTCGCAACGTGCTCGTGACTGCCTCGCGATGGAATCCAAGTCCAACACCATTTCTTCTTTCTGCTTTTTGTTTCATATCCTCCTCTTCTCTTCACTTCTTCAAATATTCAAAAGCTCAATTATAAGTCTTCAAGTCTTCAAATATTCAATGGTATTCTTCAAAGTCTTCAAACAAATTACCTTGCCACATAAAATTCTCTAGAAGAGTAATAAAAACGTAGAAGTTGCTTTTAACCCTCCATAGAGAACTTCAAGGCAAAATGTCACATTTAGAGCACAAAAGTGTACAAAAATGAATCCTAAAGTTCTAATATAACCATATAAAATGGGCACATCAAACCTCCCCGCACTTAAACCTTACTCGCCTTCGAGTAAGAAAAAATTTAAGCATACGGAGGAATTCATATGTCCACTTCTTCTTGTGCTCGACGACTGGCGAATTTTGTAATACCAAGTAGGATTTGTATTTGTAATATTATTTGGATGATAATAATAACGACATGAAGTATTATAAGTGTATGAAAAATAAATATGCATAAAACCCACATTTTTTAAAATAAGTACTGATATAACCATGAAATTTTTGTTTACATTTTAACGGTGGGGACCACTTTAGGGTTAAAACCGTTCAAAATTAGATTAAAAATAGAACAAGAGAATTTCAGTGGTTAACGTCCAAAATTTGACCAGACAACGCAGGATATCCGACGTCAGAGTTATGAATTTATAAGCCAATGTCGGTCAAGGGTTATGTTAGCACATTTGAAAACTAGGGGTTTTATTTACACTTATCAAAGAACTGCTATGCATTTAGCCTTACATATTATTACATGAAAAATGTTTTGAAAATAATCTCATAGTAGACGATATTATATTATGAAAATGTGCAATTTCACACACTAAACGGTGCGATTGCACCGGCCATGAAACGAGGAAGGGGACGGCCGCGGAAGAACTCTAACCACGGTGGAGTGGTGTGGCTCGGTGAGGGAGGGGAGCGTGGATGCCCCTAGGATGGAATTGGAGGTGGATCGAGAGAAGGAGAGCAAACTGAAGGAGGTTGGCACAGTAGAAAGTCACTAGGAAGGTTCAATTTCTCAATCGGCAAGACCTGAAATCCTTGCCCCTATTAATACTGTGAATAGATTTGAGAAAGGTAATATATGGGTGTATGTGATTAGGGGAAATAGGATACCGATGAATGGTATGAACATGGAATTCTCTGCTCCGAAAATGGTGAATGGGGAAATTGAGATGGAAATCGAACCTTGTGATGTAGAGTCGGAATTGAAGTACTGGGAGATTGCCCTAATTATGTATGTTATAGGAGGGGAGCTGACCATGAATGCGGTTAAACGGTTTATGTTGAATAACTGGGCATTTGTTGAGAATCTGGAGTTGCTATATAATAATAAAGGCTATTTTGTGATGAAGTTCAACAGTAAGAGGGATAGGGAGGAGGTTATGAAGAATGACCCTTACACAATTTATGGAATGGCTATGTTTCTCCATCTGTGGAAGCATGGATTTTCCATGGAGAAAGATAGTTTGAGAACAGTTCCAGTTTGGGTGAAACTGCCTAGGCTTCCATTACACCTGTGGGGGGTTAAAAGCTTGGGGAAGATAGGAAGTGTGATAGGAAAACCTCTATTCATAGATGAATGTACAACTAGTAATCTCGGGATTTCTTATGCTAGACTGATGGTGGAGATAGATATCTCCCAGCCAGTGCCAAAGGTGGTGAAAATTCGAGATGTTGATGGGAGTATCCTCAATCAGAAAATTGAAATGGAGGGAAAACAGCTATTCTGCGAGAAATGTCAGATTGGAGGCCACAAATGTGGGAAAGATAGCAAAAAGGTGACTCAGCAATGGAAGGTGAAAGTACAGGAGAAAGATGTGGAACACAAGGAGGAGATAGTGCAGGATGGTAAAATGGTGACAGGGGAATCCAATGCAGTACAGGGAATAGACTCAGCTCAATGGACTTTGGTTCAGTCTAAAAACAAAGGAAAGATGGTCATGGAGCTGGAGCAACTTGGGATCATTGATTTCTACAATGAGGATGGAGGTAGTCTAGCAGAGAAATTTGAGCATCCTCTCAAAATTTGGAAGGATCCTGAGAAGGATCCGGGCTTAGGCCCATGATAGGTGTCTGGAATGTTAATGGGCTCAACAAGGCAGCAAAGGGGAATGAGATTAGCTCCCGTCTCATTGGTCTAAAACTGGTTGTTGGTGTGCTTCTGGAAACGAGGGTGAAACAGGAAAAAACTGAGGGGATTAGGAAGAAGTTTGGTGATAAATGGAAATTTGTTGATAATTACAGAAGCCACTATAATGGTAGGATTTGGGTATTGGGGATTTCGGGAAAGTGGAGATCTAGACACATAAAATGTCTGATCAAATAATATTAGTGGCAGTGCAGGATAAACAAGGAGCCATGATGTACTGGATGATTGCAGTGTATGCTGGAAATCAATTGAGGATGAGGAAGAAACTGTGGAAGAAGATAGATGGGGCTACCTCAAAGGTTCAGGGCTCAGTACTGGTGGTCGGAGACTTCAATAATGTTCTTACACTAAAAGATAGAATAGGAGGAAGTGAAGTGGTGGTGCAGGAATACTGGGACTTGAAGCAAATGATGCAGAGAGCAGGTTTGTTTGAATGTGAGAGTAATGGAGACTATTACACATGGTCTAATAGGCAATTGAATGGAGTGATCTACTCTCGGATAGTTAGGGCAGTAGCAAACCTGGAGTGGCTTACTAAATATCTTGAGATGGTGGTGGAAACCTGGAACCAGGGGGTTCTGACCATGCCTTGGTCCGGATTACAATCTATCATGACCTGACACCAGTGCACAAACAGTTCAAGTTTTTGAATTGTTTATTGGATAAGAATGATGTACTGGAGGATATCAAACTGAGCTGGCATGAGGAGTTAAGAGGAAGGACAATGTTTGAGGTCTGGCATAAGCTGAAAAGGCTCTAGGTGGACATTAAGGAGCATTCTAAGCAAGTTAGTGGAGCAAAAAAAAAAATTGGAAGAGGAGAGGAAAAACCTGGAACTAGCTTAGAAAACTTTGGGACTTGCAGATTCAATAAGGAGAAACTTGAGTATGTGATCAGGGGGATTGAACTGGTCCAGAAATGGAGTATTCTTGATGAAGATATAGCAAGACGGAAGGCAAAAATTGATTGGCTAAGGCTGGGGGATGGCAATAATGCCTACTTTCATGCCACAATCAAAGGTAAAAACAAGATGGTAGGATTGGAGAGGCTGGAATAAGATTCAGGGGAGTTTTTCAGTACCCAAGAGGCCATGGAGGGGGAGATTCTCCAATTTTATAAGAAGTTTGTGGGGGAGAGAGCCACAAGTTTAGAGGGAGTTATTATTGCAGTCTTAAGAAATGGAAGGAGACTAGGAGTGGAGGCCAGGGAAATGCTGAATCAGGAAGTACAGGAGAAGGAGGTTTGGGAGGCTCTAAAGAGCATTGGAGACTTAAAAGCGCCTGGCACAGATGGGTATGGAGCAAAATTCTTTAAGAAAAACTGGCAGGTGGTCAGAGAAGATGTCATGGAGGCTATGCAGGAATTTTTCAAACAAAGTAGATTGTACAGAGCAGTTAACAGCACATTGGTGACTCTGATTCCAAAACATGCTCTTGCTAGAAGGATACAGGATCTCAGGCCTAACTCATGTTGCTCCACACTGTATAAGATCATCTCAAAGGTCTTAACAAGTTGGCTAAGTAGAGTTATTGCAGAAGTGGTTCATGAGAATCAGGCAGCCTTTGTCCCAGGAAGGAACATCCACGACCACATTATGCTTGCATATGAACTGGTCAGGGGATACAACAGGAAGAGTGGACCTGCCAGATGTGTAATCCAAATGGACATACAAAAGCCTTATGATACTATAGATTGGAAGGCTTTGCAAGTAATCATGAGTGAATTAGGGCTACCCCAACAGTTTGTGGAGTGGGTTATGTTATGTGTTTCTACAGTTAGCTATAGATACAGTATCAATGGCCAACTGACCACCTTTATTTCTGCTGAAAGAGGTTTGAGGCAGGGAAATCCAATCTCCTCGTTGTTATTTGTGCTGGTAATGGAGTATATGTGCAGGTGTCTTCAAGCTGTAGAAGGGAGGGAGGAATTTAAATTCCATCCTCAATGTGAAGATATCAGATTGATGAATCTCAGTTTTGCAGATGATGTGCTCTTACTGTCCAGAGGGAATCCAGAGTCAGTCTCAGCCCTGATGCAGGCTTATAGGCAATTTGAGAAGTCAACTGGATTAAGAGTAAATTTTTCCAAATGCAGGGTCTTTTTTAGATCAGTGGAGGATGAACAAAAAACAACAGATTCTAGCCATTATTGAATTTGAGGAAGGTGTGCTTCCTTTCAAGTATTTAGGGGCACCTCTGACCAGCAAGAAATTAACTGTGTTTGCATGCCAGCCTTTGGTAGATAGAATGATTGATAAACTGAAGCATTGGAGTTCTAGATTGTTAAGTTATGCTGGTAGATTGCAGCTGGTCAAAAGTGTCTTATTTGTTGTAGTAAACTACTGGTTGCAATGCTTTCTAGTTCCTAAAACCGTGATCAAGCATGTAGAAGCATTATGCAGGTCCTTTTTGCGGAGTGGAGGTGAAACCATCACCAAGAAAGCCCTTGTGGCCTGGGAAAAGGTTTGTGATTCACAGAAGGCTGGTGGACTGAATGTTGTAGATCTGCAGGAGTGGAGTACTGCTATACAGAGTAAGAACCTTTGGAATTTATGCCGCAAAGCTGATAGGCTATGGATACGATGGGTGCATGCTATATATATAAACGGAAGAGGGGTGCTGGAGGTGGAATTCCCAGATTCTGCATCCTGGATGTTGAAGAGTCTCAGTAAATGTCGAAGCAAAGTTCAAGGATTGGAGGCTTGGAAGCAGCAATTGAGCAGGCCCATGTTCAGCACCAGGGAAGTATACCAAGAATTACGGGGGGCACAACATAGAGTAGCATGGAGTAAACTCTTCTGTGGTAACCTGGCTAGACCGGGCTAAATTTATTTTGTGGCTGGCTTGTCATGGGAGACTAACAACCAAGCAGCGGCTAAAGAAGTTTGGTCTTTTGGTCGACGATACATGAGGTATGTGTAGTGAAGTCGAAACACTCCAGCATATTCTGTTTGATTGCGGTACAACAAGGCAAATTTGGGCAGGTGTGTTGCAATGGGCGCAAATCTGGAGACAACCACAGCCGTGGGATGCGGAGTTTCCTTGGATTATTTGTAAATGTCGAGAGAAGGGATGGAGAGCCATGCTCATGAAAATATTGATTGCTTAATCAGTGTATGAAGTTTGGAGGGTGCAGAATGAGATTTGTTTCCTGAGTCGAGAGTGTATAAATGTAATGGAAGTCAAAAAAATCAATTTTGGATGTGGTAGTGTATAGAGTATGGGTGAATCCTAAAATTAGGAGGCATTGTGCAACCCTTATGATAGGAGACTAGTAGGTTTTGACAGAGTTGTAAATTGTGGTTCTTAAGTTGCAATGAAAGTCATTTATTCCAAAAAAAGAAAATTATCTCATAATAAGTATATAAAAATATAATGACACATCAAATATTTTGTAATTTTATTATAAAAATGTTTATGGAAAATTTTCCTTATCAATTTTTTTTTGAAAAACAATCCTTCAATATTCATTATATTGTAAACACAATATTGCCTTAATCTCTTTCCTTTTATTCATAGATTAACTAAGAAATCAACCCAAAATGGCACAAATACTACTAACCTAAATTTTAATATATATATATATATATATATATATATATGTATGTGTGTGTGCGCACATGCAACCTTCTCTGTATCTTTAGACAAAACACAAGCAACTTTCTCATTCAACAAGAACACACGAATCGTGCTTCATCACACCGCTCCAGTGTTTGCTAGGCTACTCAACCACTCGCCACGTCGCTCCACTGCTCGCTAGGCCACTCCATGCTCGCTGTGCCGCTCCACTGCCTCGCCACCGCTCAACTCTTCACGGTGATGCCCATCCGTTCCATTGCACCACCAATCCATGACATCATACTCAATAGCACGATAAGGTTTAATAAAATTGGAGAGCATGTGAACCATTGAAATATATTATCGTTTGATTTGTATTATAATAATGGATCTGTGTAGATTGTACTATTTTTTTAATGTAATTTTGTATTTTCAGTTGGATTGGGTGAAATTTGTTTAGAATGTATTGTTCAAAGGTTGGAGAGCATGTTAAATTGGGTGAAATTTGTGGTTGTCAGAAAATTTTATTCTGTCACGAACAACTAAAAGTGGGACCGGTTCTACTTTTGATATATTTTTTTAAAGTTAAAAATAACTCAACCGACGTCGGTAGCAGTTTCGGTTGAACAAACAGTAGAACCGACGTCAATAGCAGTTTCAGTTGAACAAACTACATAATGACGTCGATAGTGGTTTCATAGACAGCGAAACCAACTTCGGTTCCGTTATCGGCCATAATGTTTATCTCCCCTTTCTCCAAAAAAAAAACCGAGTTACCGAGATAAAAAGTATATTATTATTGTGAACCGTTATTTTCTTGAAAATAGCCGAGGTAAAAAGTTCTCCGTAAGTGAGGTAAAAAGTGATGTTTCTTGTAGTGAAAGCTTAATTTTAAAGATAACTGAGGTAAAAAGTTCTCCAGACCCAAGGTAAAAAGTGATGTTTTTATGGGGAAAGTTTAATTTGGCTTATATATAATTTGTTTACAAATTATGTCTTTTCAAATTTTATTTACCAATATTACATGAAATGGTATAAGGGGTTCATATTGAGTGCGAGCATTTCTTGTGTAACATTTTGGGGATAATATATTTGTAAAAATCTTAGCAATTACTATAAATAGTCATGTTCCATTAACCTCGCAATATCCCTCATTTTTAAAACACAAAAGTTAAACCACTATGAAAACACAAAACATAAGAACACGGCTGATGGACCTACTAATTTAAGAGTTTTGATGTGCAATATCCCTCATTTAAATAAAAAAGCTACTCCGTCCTAATCATACAGGCAGATAGAGAAAATTAATATAAAATTTCCGTGGGTCCAATTACTAACGTGGCACCCACTTGATGAGCAATTGGAGTTGAAATTTACATGGAAAAACAAAGAAATTAAGGAGTAATGTTTCTCTTCTTTTTAGAGAGGCGGAGGAACCGTTCCCGCCATATTACTGCCTCAACTGGGCCCTTTACACAAAAAAAAACCCCATTGTACGGCCATAAAGTAAAACTTGCTCTATGAGTACACATCCAGAATCCAAAATTTACATTGTTTACACATGGAGTGAAAGAATACACCATGAGAATAAAATTTACATGAGAGTTCACTTTCTTCTTTTTTTTTTTGGTGGGAAAGGGAAACCATCATGTAGCTTCATCGAGTCCTACCTGACTCCCAATGGTGCTGGTTGCTCTCTAGATAGTTGCATCTTTCCTCTCGTCCTCATTTTTTTCTGGGTCAATTTAGGTTAAGAATTTGACTAACGAAGAAAGGAAACACTAGGGGGGGAGTTCTTGCTGGAGCATGCTCGTAGTGGGAAAATTCCGCACACGCGAAGGGTTGAGGTAGCAGCCACTTTCAACTGTTCAATCCAGACAGTGAGTACAATTTAGTCGAGGGCAAGGCAGCAGCTAGCGAATGGCGAGCCATTGGACTTGCATCATTGGATGGGTCATCCTCCGCACAACAAGAAGTTCATTGACCTGGAAGCTTTAAAAGATTTGCCTGCAAATGCGAGAAGAACAGTGGGAGTTACGACATCTTTACAAATAGGAAAGAGTAGCATTCAAAGACCTGTGACATCGAAGGTGATTAGGATTCACACAAATAACATAAAACCAGCACTCACAGCACCAAATAAATTGATTTTTTTGCTTATCAAAGTTAGCGGCACAACTATAGTTCAAGCCCATGGATAATGTTGTTCATATCGATGAAAAATGTTTCTATCTCAGTCAACCAACTGTTAGGTATTTATTAGCACCTGGTGAACCTGAGCCACGCAAAAGCAAGCATATATCACATATTCCCAATTTAATGTTTGTTTGTGTGGTAAGTATACTGATATTTGAGGAAGATGGTGAAGTTTTTTTTATGGTAAACTAGGCATATTTCCCTTTGTTGGACCAATGGTAGCTATGAACAATAGCAAAAACAGGCCAGCATGTACAATTGAGACTCCTCTAGTCCCCAAAATAACACCAGATGTCACAAGAAAGAAGATAATTGAAGAAGTAATTCCAGCTATAAAGTCAAGGTGGCCAACAAGTATGAGGAAGACAATATTCATTCAATAAGATAATTCAACGCCACACATAAAGAACCATGATCCTGAATTCCGGCTATGGTTGATTCTGATGGGTTTAACATAAACCTAGTAAGTCAACCATCCAATTCTCCCGATCTTAACATTCCGGACCTCGGATTTTTTAATTGTATACATGCTTATCAATAAGAGAATGCATATTCCAATGTTATGGAACTACCCGTGACTGTGAACAATGCATATGTAAGGGAAGATGCAAGAACATTGAACAAAATTTTTGTCACTCATAAAGCAACAATGATTTAGATGCTTAAAGTCCAGAGTGAACACAACTATAAAATGCCTCACGTGAACAAAGATCGGCTTATAAGGGAAGGGATACTATCTAGACTGATGCAAGTACGGGAGGCGCTGGTCTGGGTTAGCATAGAGCATTTTCACCATGCAAGCAATAAATCACATTCATCCCTTGCTGAATGCTTTAGGGTATGCAGCCTAGGGAACATTTAAAGCCACTTGTAGGGGTTGGGCAGTAGACGTGATTCGAGGGCATGGAAACATTTCACTTTTGGTGTGAATGAAGTGTTCCAGCACACCCCCGGTTCAATGACGTGTTTTGGACTCAACAGTAACCAGTATTAGCCTTTTAGTTTTCCTTCATGTGACATTACATTTCCATTTTCATGTCAATATCAAACACTGGGTAGCAAGGGAAAGATGGAGTACAACCATGAAACCAACATATTCATAAGTTCAGTATTCACATGTGATAGGAAGGGGAAGATGCGGTACAAGCAACCAAAAAGGCAGCACAAGCAGGGCAACAAACGAACATGGTTGCACAACAAAAAGGGGGGATGCATTTCGTTGTCGACATTCCAGTTCAAATCAAAGTAGACAGAAACAGGCAGGACACCAAACAAACAAGGGAACCAACTATGATGGCACCACCATGCCGAGCACAAGCACATACAGAAATACGAGCGAGAATTAGAGGACATCACCCTTTTGGAATCCATTCTTGATCATTTTCAGGGAAGATTTTCTTTTCCAGCTATTATTTCCATCCAGTGAGCTGCACATTTGAGGCCCAGTCGAGTCCTCGATTCACATTTCAGACCATGCGAAAAAAAACATAAATTCACATCATCAAACTGAAGCATTAACAAAACACACATACAGTTCATTTAGAAAACGAGCGAGGGTTACCTTTTTGTGGGACTCTTCTTAAGCAGCACAAATCACCCTTAAGTGAAAACGAAATAGAAACATCATATTCAGGGAAGATGCATTCGTTTCTTTTTCCCCCACATAATTCAACATCTCTTTCAGCACTACCAAGGTTCAACATCATTTACATGAGGCTACGATAGCTCAAACATTAGTTATAGTACCTGCAAAAAACACCATCAAAAGATCAGCAACTAAGAAAATGAAAAATCTGAACAAATAAACATCAAGAGAGGATAAAAAGAAACTAAGATCATAATGATAGCTGAAGCGCCGTTTCACAGCATTGAAGCTACTTAATCATGACAACAAATGATTATTCATGGGATGAGTCACACAACCCACGTATAATAAACAAAAGTTGTAACATGACAATTAGCCAAACAATCCTAACCAGAGAACACCTTTTTTAAGCCACCTTTAGGAATCTCATGGAGCACAAGAGTTTTTCTACTTCTATGCAGTGAGAGTTGTGGCAACAAAACAGTTGGAGTCCCAAAGAAAAATCATTGTCTAATGCATTTTTCCAAGCGGGAGCCATTTTTGTGCTAGTAATGACCATTTAGCGGACATTTCATTGGTTTTCTTCAAAATTAGTACAAATCTGTTCGAATAAGGGAAGTTTAACATTTTTTGGTTTACAAAATTCAGAATATTAATATTTTTTGGTTCACAAAATTCAGAATATACCCCTTCTGAACATGCGTTAAATAATTTAAATGGGAAATTTGTGAACCATTCATATCAAACATTCATATAATTAGTAAACTCCCAAACAAGCACACAAGTTCAAAATATAGACTTCTGAAGAGATACAGACTTAAGTTAACAGGTTTTTGCAACTAGCCGGAAACCCAAAACTGATAAGAACAATAAAAAACAGAAAGTTCCAATGCTGAATTTGGGAGCTATTCGAGAGGCTCCACTCTCCCAAATTGATGAAAAATACCCAAATCAGTAAATACATGAAAAGAATAAGAGTACAATGTTCCCCTTGTATATATCCACTCTCTACCTAACAAAACTTCTAATCTTGATTATAATTATTAAGCCAAATTGGTTGTTTCTTGGTTCTATTCAGTCTCACTTCACTAACATCCTCAAATGGGCTTTGGCCAACGTATTGTTCGATGCAAAGACTCTTCGCCCGAGCCTAATTGGACATTCTCTCCTTGTCCGACTCCACTTTAGCCAACGTATCACTCTCCCTGCCATAAAAAATGACCTTGTCCTCAAGGTCTGCAAGATCGTACAACGATAAAAAATCTGGCCAACTTCCCATGTCGCATCCTCCAAAGAACTGGCCGACCATTGCACCAAAACCTCACGATGATGCAGCCCATTTTCCGACCAAACGCAAGTGGCAATGATAGCGATGAGAGTGAGAATAGGCGTGTTAGCTATTTTCTGGCAATGGAAAGCTCTCAGTCGGTTGATCGCTATTTTCTGGCAATGGAAAGCTCTCAGTCGGTTGATCCCCTTTAAAGGGTTTCAAAAGGGAGACATGGAAGGTAAGATGAATACGACTTCCGGGGGGTAGTTGAAGTGTGTAAGCGGTGGGACCAACTGTTGCAATCACCGGAAAAGGCCCAAAGTATCTCTTGCAAATCTTGGAATTGTGGCGACAAGCAACGGTGAATTGCCGGTAAGGCTTTAGCTTCACAAGTACGAGGTCCCCTACCTTGAAGGACCCATCACGTCGCTTGCGGTTTGTTGTTTGTTGCATCCGATTTTGGGCACGCTGCAGGTTCTCTCGGAGGAGAGCGAGCAAGATCTCTTGTTGCGTTTACTGTTCATCGACCGTTTGGACATCAGTTGTTCCTATAGAGTATTGTCGGAATCGTCAGCGGAAGGCGACCGTAGAGAGCTTGGAATGGATTCATGCAAATAGCAGAGTGAAGGCTGGTATTCTACCTAAGATATGAAGGAAGACAACGCTTAGGATACTCAGGGGTGAAGGCACAGAGGTATTGTTCGAGATAATGATTAAGAACCTCTGATTGTCCGTCCGTTTCAGGGTGATACGCAAAATTGGTTTTCAGAGTTGTTCCCATGAGCTCAAACAATTTTCGCCAAACTTGGCTCGAGAAGTGTGGGAAAAATATAGTTTCCCTCTTTGTGTGATTAGGATGATGAATGAAAAATAAGCAAGACATCAAATTTGGTTACGCGGAAAACCCAAAACGGGAAAAATCGTGGGACTAGGTAGTCCAACTCTTCCACTATATGATTAAAGTGGGGTTACAATGTCTCACCCAAAATGTGGATGGATTACAAAGGATTTCTCACACTATGGTGGATATCTATCAACTAGAGAGGATGAAGACTTCTCCCTACTACTCTCTCTTGGAGGATATCTAGAAGGAAAGGAAATGGTTTTTGGTTGGATGATAAAGTCCTCTCCAAGAGCACCCTATTTATAGATGAACACTCAACCTCTAGAATTCTCTTCTCCATCTCTCCAACTACCACAATTAATGCTTGGAGGCTTCTAGGAGGTATTTCTAGAATATGCTTCATGGTCTAGAAACATCAACCATCATACTAGAATCTTCTTCCAATTTTACCAAAGAAAAATTCTAGAATTAGGGAGGAATACCCAACAAATTTCCCCCTTCCGACCTAATTGGAAGGGATCTCCACACCAGCGCCTTTGCAGCAATCATCGAATTTCTTACTTGGTAGTGCTTTAGTCATTATATCGGACCAATTATCATTGGTGTGAACTTTTTCAAGTTGTAGTCGATTTTCTTCCAATACGACTCGAATCCAATGATATAGCGAACATCAATATGTTTCGTTCGGGAGTGGTAGGCTGAATTCTTGGCTAAGTGGATGGCACTCTGATTGTCACAATAGAGGACATACTTCTCTTGCTTTAGCCCCAATTCAAGTAGAAAATTCTTCATCCACAATATCTCCTTACAAGCCTCGGTGGCAGCAATATACTCTACCTTCGTCGTAGAAAGGGCAACACATTTTTGAAGTTTTGACTGCCAAGATACAGCTCCCCCTGCAAAAGTAGTCAGATATCCGGACGTTGATTTTCGAGATTCCAAGTCTCCGGCCATATCAGCATCTGTGTATCCCTCCAACACAGGTTTGGTTGTTTCAAAGCGCAAACACCTTTTGGTTGTTCCTCTGAGATATCGAAGTATCCATTTCACAGCAGCCCAATGCTCCTTCCCAGGATTTGACAAGTGCCTGCTCACAACTCCAACTGCATGCGCAATATCCGGCCGGGTACATATCATGGCGTACATGAGGCTACCAACATCTGAAGAATATGGAACACCTCTAATTTCTTCATCCCTTCTTGGATTTTTCTTCTTATCGAACTTGAAATGTCCGGCAAGTGGTACGCTAACAGGTTTGGCTTGATGCATATTAAATTTCTCAAGAATCTTCTCAATATCTCTCTCTTGAGATAGCCAAAGTAGCTTTTCAGATCGATCCCGCGTGACCCGCATCCCAAGAATCTGCTTCGCTGGCCCCAAATCTTTCATCGCGAAAGAATTACTCAATGCTTTCTTAAGAGCAGCTATTTTCCTTTTATCCCGCCCGACAATCAGCATATCATTAACATAAAGCATGAGTATGAGAAAGTCATCTCGATCGTACCTCTTCATGAAGACACAATGACCGGTGTGTGTCTTCTTGAATCCATGATGATTCATGAAGGATTCAAACTTCTTATACCATTGACGGGGTGCTTGCTTCAAACCATAGAGACTTCTTTTGAGACGGCACACTAAATGCTCTTTTCCCGGCTCTTTGAATCCTTCGGGTTGCTCCATGTAAATCTCCTCCTCAAGGTCTCCATGTAAGAAAGCTTTCTTAACATCGAGTTGCTCAACCTCCAAATCCAAGCTAGCAGCGAGACCCAACACAACTCGGATTGATGACATCTTTACCACGGGAGAGAAAATCTCATCAAAATCTATACCTTTCTTCTGGTTGCAACCTTTAACAACGATTCGAGCCTTATACCTAGGTTTGAGATTGTTTTCTTTGGTCTTGAGCTTAAACACCCATTTGCATTTTAGAGCTCGTTTCCCTTTTGGTAGCTCTACGAGATTATATGTATGATTCTCGTTCAAGGACTTCATCTCTTCTTGCATAGCCTTTTCCCAATCATCTTTATGATCATTTTCCATAGCTTCACCATAGTGTTGAGGCTCCCCCTCATCAGTGAGTGTCACGTACTCATCTGATGAATATCTGGTCGAAGGTTGTCTCTCTCTAGTTGAACGTCGAAGCATGGGTACTGCTGGGTCATTTGCTTCCTCCATTTCTTTGCCACTTGTTTGAGATTGCTCCGTATCTTCTCTGGGATCACGGTTTTCAACTTCTTCATCGTGAACATCCTCCACTGATTCTCTTCTTGCGTTATCTTGCACCACGGGAGATGGCATGGACTCCAAAGGCTCTCTGGTCCGCCTGGTTTGAGCTTCTCGCGATTCCTTGTAATTACTAATGGTTTGGTCCTCAAAGAACACGACATCGCGGCTTCTCACGATCCTTTTCTGGGCTGGATCCCACAGCCGATAACCAAACTCATCCTTGGGTGAGCCAAGATAGATACACTCTCTTGTTTTTGAATCTAGCTTGGCCCGCTCATCCTTGGGAATGTGAACAAATGATCGACATCTAAATACCTTTAGATGGTCATATGAAGCCTTTCTCCCTGACCAAACTTTCTCTGGTATGTCTCCATCCAAGGGAACTGAAGGGGTCAAGTTGATGATATCAACACTAGTCTTCACAGCTTCTCCCCAGAAACCTTTAGGGAGGTTTGCATGAGATAACATGCATCTAACTCGCTCTTCAATGGCGCTGTTCATCCTCTCTGCAACTCCATTCAACTGAGGTGTCTTCGGTGATGTCTTCTCAAGTCGGATCCCGTACAACTTGCAATACTCTTCAAATGGGCCGCGATATTCTCCACCATTGTCAGCTCTGACAGACTTCAAATTTCTGCCTGTCTCACGTTCCACCCTTGCATGGAACTCCCTGAACGCCTCAAGTACCTGGTCTTTAGTTTTCAACAAAAACACCCAAACCTTTCGAGAATGGTCATCAATAAAACTTACAAAATATTGTGCACCTCTAAGGGATCTTTCGGTCATTGAGCAAACATCAGTATGCACTAAGTCAAGAATATTCTCTCTTCTACGGGGGTAAGCAAGCTTGAGGAAAGAAACTCTATGTTGTTTGCCGGCTAAACAATCAGTGCAAGGGTCAAGTGTTGTACCTTTTATGTCAGGGAGGATATGTTTCCGTGCGAGGATTTGAAGTCCCTTCTCGCTCATGTGGCCAAGCCTCTTATGCCACAACTCCATGTTCGAGGTTTCATGTGCAACATTAGCCTCTCCCTTACAGATTTGTCCTTGCATGACATATAAGGATCCATCCTTCTTTCCTCGACCAATCACCATATTGCCTTGAGTGATCTTCCATTTTCCATCTCCAAAGTGGCTTATCATTCCAGCATCGTCAAGCTTCCCCGCCGAGACAAGGTTGAGCCGCATTTCTGGGACATGTCGCACATCCTTCAACTCGAGCTTGTATCCCGTGTTTGTCTTCAAGATGATGTCACCTTTGCCGACAATCTTTCTTGTGACTTGATTTCCCATCTTCACAATGCTGAAATCTCCACGCTGGTAGGACGAGTAGAGCCCTTCATGTGGGGTAACGTGGAAGGAAGCACCGGAATCACCGATCCATAAATTTTCATCGTAGGCGAGATTGACATAATCGTCAATGACAAAGATATCACCATGCTCCACGGATGCCACCGCCATAGTGCTTTCTTCTTCCTTCTTCTTTGGATTGACTTGATCAGGTTTGACTGTGCCATTCTTCTGGTCTCTCTTGAGATTGCGACATTCATCTTTCTTGTGACCTGCTTTGCCATAATAGTAGCAAGTAACTCGGGAACGAGACTTTGACTGGCCTCGTGATCTGTCACGTCCACCATTTCTAAATCTTCTACGCGACTCATTTCTTCCACGATTCTCGATCACGTTTGCCTCCGCATAGGTTGTTGTGCCACGTTCTCTTCTCCGTGCTTCTTCATTTATCAAGCTATCGGCTACATCATCCATAGTAAGCTTTCCTGTTGGAGCCGAGTTACTAAGCGTGACCACCAAAGTGTCCCAACTTTCAGGAAGTGAGCTTAGGAGCAACAAAGCTTGCAACTCATCATCGATCTTCATCTCGGTCTTTGCCAATTGGTTTACAAGCCCCTTGAAGCTATTCAAGTGCTCGATCATATTTTGGCCATCCTTGTACTCCAATTTCACCAACCGCCTCACTAGGTGGGCTTTATTACGTGGTGTCTTCTTTTGAATCATAGACTCAAGTTTTGTCCATAGCTCAAAGGCATTGGTGTATGTAGAAACATGCTCAAATAAACTTCGATCTATGTACTTACGGATCATGGCGACCATCTTCCTATTTAGGATCTCCCACTCTTTGTCATCCTTTTCCTCCGGCTTGGTCTCCTCCGTGATTGGTTCATACAAATCTTTGCAATATAAGAGGTCCTCCATCATGGGCTTCCAATATGCATAATTTTCCGCCGTGAGTTTGAACATATCTCCCGCCTCCAACTTGAATCACACAAGAATATGACGCCGATCAACCTTGCTCTGATACCACTGTTGGGAAAAATATAGTTTCCCTCTTTGTGTGATTAGGATGATGAATGAAAAATAAGCAAGACACCAAATTTGGTTACGCGGAAAATTCAAAATGGGAAAAACCGCGGGACTAGGTAGTCCAACTCTTCTACTATATGATTAAAGTGGGGTTACAATGTCTCACCCAAAAATGGTTCGTGGAGGACCATGAAGCTTGATTACTATGGAGAAAAAGAGCTCAGCCACCTTTGAAGCTAAGTGCTGAGTTGGTAAAGAGCCAAAGTGAGCACATACTTTGAGAGTCTGTCAATGACCGTTATTATAGCCGTGAAAATCGTGAGTAGTGGTAGTTCGATGATGAAGACTATGGCGATGTCTTCCCAAGCACGTTCCAGTATAGGCAACGGTTAAAGGAGACCGAGTGGTGGGAAAGTTGAATACTTTATAGTCTAAAAAACCAAAAAATGCTCCACGAAGCCGATGGTGTCTTTTCTAACCCCTTTCCAAAACCAAACTGCGCAATGGTGCGGCTGATGCTAGCACGTCCGCCCATCAGAGTGGCATGGAACTCACGTATCAACATAATTTTAAGAGCTAATCCAACACCCAGGTGAACTTGTTTTAGTGAAACAATAACCCATCTTGGATGTAGAACGGAGTGGCTTCATCCGGGGATTCATTCAGCTTCTTGATGATGACTTATACTTCATCACAGAGGCTATACTCATGTCGCAAAATTCTGAGAAAGGCATACGTACCCGTGGAAATAGCCTTGTGAATTTTAGCTCAATCTTGTTCATCACGATGTGAGAGTACATCTACTATGGAATTTTCATCCCCCTTCTTGTACTCAATTAAGAATTCAAATCCCAAAAGTTTTTGTACATAATATTGTTGTTCCGGAGTTTAAATGATCTGCGTTAACAAGCTTTGCAGGCTCTTGTGGTCCCTACGTATGATGAAGGGTCTTCCCAAAAGGCACTAACACTATTTGGAGATCGTTTCCACCATAGCTCGGAGCTCCCACACATTTGTCGAGCTGCCTAAAAATTTTGGACCTAATTTCTTACTGAAGAAGGTAATGGGGTGACCATTCTGCGGAAGAATTCTGCTAACACCAGCGCATGAAGCATAAGTTTCTACGACAAAGGGTTGCGTGAAATTCGGGAGGCACAAAACCAGAGTGCTCGTCATTGCCCTATTTAGTGCCTCAAAAGCTTCTAAAGCCGCAGTTGTTTATTCTCTCTTGTTAAGGGAGATGAGATGGTGGCATAGTGAGCAACGAAGCGCCAATAATAGTCAGTTAATTCAAGAAAGACCCAAAGTTGCTTTACCATCTTGGCGGCCAATGAACCATATAATCAATCTTCAAAGAGTCAGCACTAACACCTGCAACAGAAACCACATGACCAAGGTAGTTGATCGAGTGTCGAAAGAACTCACGCTTGCTTGCCTTTGCAAAATAAGAACTAGTTACCAAACAATTCAAAACAACCTCAAGGTGGGTTACAAGGCTACTTGGATCCTTGCTGTAGACAATGATGTAATCAAAGTAAACAATGACAAATCAACGAAGAAATGGCCGAAAAAGCTCGACCATGGCAGCTTGGAAGGTCGAAGAGCCGTTCAAGAGACTGAAGGGCATGACAAAGAACTCATTATGCCTTCGTGAGTTCGAAAGGTTATTTTGTGGATGTCTCAGCAATCCATGCAAAGTTGGTGATACACGAAAAATATGTCCATCTTCGAAAAGATGGTGGCTCTACCTAAATCATCGAGCAACTCATCAATGGTCAGAATGGGAAATCGATCCTTGTTGGTGATAGCATTAAATGAATGATAGTCGACACAGAAACACTATGAGCCATCATTCTTCTTGATGAGTAACACCGGCAAATAAAAAAGACTCGTGCTAGGACGTATGAAGCCATAATCCATCATTTCTTTTACCAATCTCTCCATGATATTCTTTTGAAAGTAAGGGCATCAATATGAACAAACATTGATGGGGTGGAACATTGATAAGGATAATGATTGTATGTCTTTATTCATGAACCCATGGTACATTATATAGTGGTACATGATAACTATACAAGCTAGGAAAAGGTAACAGAATATAATTACAATTACAAGTAATATTCTAATTCCTTAACACTCCTCCTCAAGTTGGAGCACGGAGATCTAAAATGCCCAACTTGCCAAGTAAGGAATGAAACTGGGTACGTCCGAGAGCCTTAGTGAACAAGTCCGCAGGTTGGTCTGACGTGCGGATATGCTGAGTAACAATAGTGCCAGATTGAACAAGATCCCGGACAAAATGACAATCAACTTTAATGTGCTTTGTGCGTTCATGGAAAACTTGATTGGCCACAATATGAAGAGCAGATTGACTGTCACAAAACAACCGCAGAGGAGAAGAGTGCAAAACCTCTAAGTCCTTTAGTAAAGAATTAAGACATAAAAACTCACAACAGGTAACAACCATAGCACGATACTCAGTTTCACCAGAAGACTGAGAAACAGTAGGTTGCTTCTTAGTCTTCCAAGAAACTAGAGAATCACCAATCATTACAAAATAACCAGAAAGTGAACGCCGAGTAATTTGGAAAGCAGCCCAATCCAAATCATAGTAAGCAGTCAATTGTAACACACTACGAGAAAAGAGTAATAAAACTTGACCATGATGACTCTTCAGGTAGTGCAACACACAAACATCAGCTTGCTAGTGAGGAACACAAGGAGACTTCATGAATTGTGCAAGAGTATGAACTGAATAACTAAGCTCGGGACGAGTGATAGTCAGATATATCAGGCGCCTAACCAGACGTCTATACTGCTCCGGGTCATGGTAGGCTGGACCTTCAACATGTGCCAAATTATGTTGTTGCTCAATTGGAAAATCAGTTGGTTTAGAGACTGATAAACCGGTGTCGGATAAAATGTCCAAAGCATATTTCCTTTGCGAAAGAAACACCCCCTCAATTCTTCTAGCAATCTCTATGCCCAAAAAATAGTTAAGCAAACCCAGGTCTTTCATATGGAAACAAGAACTTAAGTAATTCTTGAACTCAGAAATGAGTGCAGAAGAACTACTAGCAATGACCAAACCATCCACATAAACCAGAACATGTAAAGAAAATAATCCCCATGAAAAAAAAGAGTAATCGGCCTTACTCTGAACAAATCCAAATGCTCGTAAGCCTGAGCCAACTTAGAAAACCAATTTCTAGGAGCCTGACGAAGACCATAAAGAGATTTCTGAAGACAACATACCTGACCATGGGGTACAACATAGCCAGGTGGGGGTCGCATAAAAACCTCTTCATGTAAATCACCATGCAGGAAGGCACTATAGACATCCATCTGATGCAATTCCTAACCACGAATGACCGCAATGGACAAGAATAAGCAAACAAAACTCATCTTCGCAACTGGAGCAAAGGTCTCAGTATAATCAATTCCTTCAACCTGGTGATTCCCAAGAACCACGAGGCGCGCCTTATGGCGTTAAATAGTACCATCTGATCGAAACTTCATTCGGTAGACCCATTTGCACCCAGTCGCCTTCTTATTCATAGAAAGATAAGCCAATGTCCATGTCTAATTACGCTCTAACGCAGTAAGTTCTTTAGTCATAGCATCTCGCCAAGGAGAATGTCGGAAAGCCTCAAAATAAGTAGTGGGATATGTACCAGATGTTACTGCACCTAAAAATCTAGAATGCAAACTAGAAAAATTATCACAATCTACATAATCAGTAAGTGGATAGAGAACACCTGAGGAAAGTGATGATGCATGAGTGAACAGAGATGTAAGGGGTGAGAATCTTCAGTAGTAAGAGCACAGGCATGATCATCACAATCGTAATTTGTCAAGTAAAAAGGTGGTCGATGAGCATGAATACTTTGTCTGACAGGTGGAAACTCGGCAGCGAAACCATTAAAAGCCAGAGATATGGTAGAAGAAATGTCGACGATGAGTCCTCGGTAGCGGCCGGCGGTGATTGACTGGCGGCGGCGACTGAATGGCAGTGGTTGGCAATGACTGACCAGCGGTGGACGACAATGACTGACTTGCAGCGGACGGCGATGACTGATTGGCGGTGGCCGGAGGCAACTGACTGGCAGAGAACAGTGGCGGATGATGGTGACTGACCGGCGGTGGCCGGCAGCGACTGTCCGATAGCGGCCGGAGGTAACTAACCGGTGACAACTGATGGCGATGGGCCGGCATTGGCTGGCAGTGACTGGCCGGCGGTGAATGGTGGAATGAAAATTCCGTGCGACTCCGGCAGTGAGTTGGGGGAGACCGGCGGTGATGTGGTGGTGCCATCGGGTTCGTCTGAAAGGGCCGAAGATGGAGTAGTAGAATGCGGGAATTGGTCTTCAAAAAAATCGGCATCCTGAATGGTAAAGATCACACAGGATTCTAAGATAAAAAGGAGATAGCCTTTCCTTTCTTTCCAGCAGGATAACCAAGAAATAAACACCGTCGACTTCTTGGGGAAAACTTATCACGATATCTGGGAACATGAGCAGCAAAACACAAGTATCCAAAAAATCTTCATGATGTGTAATTTGGAGCTTGCCAATAGAGCAACTCAAAGGGAGTATGACAATTGAGATGTTGTGTCGGTGTTCGGTTGATCAAGTAAGCAGCAGTAAGAACACATTCTCCCCAAAATTCAATAGGAAGACTGGCTTGGAATCGTAAAGCACTTGCCACATTGAGTAAATGGCGATGCTTTCTTTCAACCTGGCCATTCTGTTTGGTGTTTCAACCATAGATGTCTCAAAGATAATCCCAGATGCAGCAAAATGAGATCGCAAAGGCAAAAATTCAGTCCCATTATCACCCGAACACGTTGTATGGTTCGGCCCCACTGGTTCTTCACTAAGGCACTAAATTCTAAAAATCTATAGGCTACTTCAGACTTAGCCACTAATAAATAAACCCAAACAGCTTGGGAATAATCATAAACTATAGTAAAAAATGCACCACTAGTGGATGGTGTTCGATAAGGTCCCCAGACATCACAATGAATTAATTGAAATAATGCAGTAGCATTTGTAGAACTTAAAGAAAAACTATGTCTGGTCTATTTTGCTCTATGACATACAAAGCAAGGAACATAATTCTTATTAGTGCCAAAATCATAGAAGAAATAGAAGACAATACCATGGAGGAAGGATGTCCAAAACACTGATGCCATAAGTCAGAAGAAGACAAAGAAGTAACTGTTGGAAGAGACTGCATGATAGGAGGATGAACACAAGTATCTAGCAGACGAAGCCAAAACACCTCCCCAATTTTTTGTTCATCCACGCCAATCACTTTCCTGTACTGATTGTCTGTAAAATGCAATAATTTTCAGTAAACAAAGCTAGACACTTCAAGGTAGATAACAGTCTAGAACATGATACAAGTTGCACAGCAAGGTAGGTATATATAATACATGAGAAAGAGTGACACCACCAAATCAAAGAGAATCATATTGAGTGGTGGGTGACACCGAGCCATCAGGAAGAACAACATTCATAGTATCAATAGCAGTAGTAAGATTAATAAGAGAACCTTTGTCACTAATCATGTGATATGAGGCTCTCGAATTAAGTATCCAAGGTAGAGTAGGCTTACCAGACTCATTGTCAGTAAGAGAATTAAACTGATTAAATAAATGCATGGTCGTGCTCCATTGGTCATCAAACAGAGCAGGGCCAAAGTTGAATCGGGTAGGGATGCAGACAGAGGAAGCCGCCACCACTAGACTAGACGCTGATGTGACTACACCGGCGAATGGCGGTGGGAGAGGAAGTGCCGCGGCAGCACCTCCATGCACGGTGGCGGTGGCGAACGTCTGAGAAGCTGGCGCCGACTTCTTGGCAGTGCTGGCTTTCTCCTTCAACTCCTTGAACCATTCTGGTACACCAAAGACCTGGAAGCAGGAATCCTTATCATGACCCTTACGATGGCAATGTGTACAAACAAGATTCTTGCTGTCAGATGCAGAAAGCACAACTAGCGAAGAACTTATAGGTGGTGGACGGCGTGCAACATATGCTATGTAGTTAGAAGAAGGCTCACAAGCTCGAATGACAACTCTATGATTCTCCTCTTGGGCAACAAGGGCATACACTTTCATGACATGTGGCATTGGCTCAATGCTCATGATATGTGATCGCAAGGTGTGAAAGCCTTCGTCGAGACCAGAGATGAATTGGTAGATCAAATTATTCTCTCTTTCTTGGAAGACTCTTGCAAAAATATTGTAATGGCATAATGCCTTGCTTTCTTCACAGTCACAAACTAGGGGAGGCCGCAGACAGTGATAATCTGCAAACAACTTCTTCAATTTGCCAAAGTAAATGTCGATGGGCTGACTGTTTTGCCTGCAACTTTGAATAGCCTCTTGCATTTGCGAAAATTTCATGCCATCAGCAACAATAAATCGTGCCTTCAGGTCATCCCATAGATCCTTAACTGTGGCAAACGAGCTTGTAGAAGATTTCAACACCGGATCTAGGGTTTGCAAAATCCAGCAGACAAGAGTAACCCCAGGCCAATCAGCAACATCAGGATGACCATCATGGGGTTTGGTAATGAATCCATCAATGAACCCAATCTTGTTCTTGGCAAGGAATGTGCAGCATATCGCGTCAGACCATTCAATGTAATTTTCTTAACCTTTTTAGCATGTTCGGTATAAGTTGTAAACATGGACCTTCGCGAGAGCCAATAAAGTAAGGATCAGTTGACATACAACCAGTAGGTAAAGCAGTTCGAGGGCCAGATTGCAATTGCAACTGCTTCAGTATAGTTGCAATCACATCATAACCACTCATATCATGAAGCTTTGGGACCCCAGGTGCAATATTAAGATGAGCCTGTTCTTTGGAGTCAGACATAGTGTAAAATCAGGTACATATCAGTAGCGGGTACAATAACCGATGGTAGATCAAATCGACAGGACACACCGGCCTGTTGAACTAGCGGCAGTGCGTGAAGGTTGGAGAGTTGTGGCCGTGCGGCAGAACCGGTTGCCGGCATGGAGCAGCTACAACGGAGTAGAGTAGCAGCGCGTGGAGAGCGTAGCGGCGGCACGTAGCGAAACAGTGGCAGTGTGTGGCGAAACAGCGGCGGCGCGTGTGATGATTCGGCGGTAACGGGAGCTCAGGAATTTAAGGCAATGGAAATTTTCTAATAAGGTTTTAGGATTTTAGGCTTTGATACCATGTAGAAAATAAGGGTAATGATTGCATGTCTTTATTCATGAACCTAGGATACATTATATAGTGGTATAAGATACATATACAAGCTAGGAAAAGGTAAGGATACCTATACAAGCTAGGAAAATGTAATAGAATATAATTACAGTCCCAAGTAATATTCTAATTCCTTAACACAAAGGGATACTGGCTCCATCCACCTTCTCCATTGGGATCAACAGCTCCGACCACCTTTACAAGCTTCCCGACGTGGCTTCTGTTTGAATGAAAATGAGAGGATGATTCAACAACCTCTTTAAGGGCGTTAACCACAAAATTTCCATTGATTAGAGTTGTTGATGGCAACGACTAAAATTTCAGAGCAGCGGTGGCGCCAATGCAAGATGGATAAGATCTGCGAGGTTCCACCATTGTTTCCATCACCACTGGCTTAGCAAGGGTGGCATCAGGCCTATAGAATGAGGTGACATCATCCACCTCCATCTCGGGAATGAACTCTGATCGGCTAAACATATCGATTACGTAACATTTTGGGCATCCAGGGCACGGCTGATATGACGAGGGAGATGTGGAAGACATATCTAGTGATGGGTGAGGAAATATCGATCCCAATTCAAATATTTTAACGGTCGGATCGAAGAAAATTAAATTAGGGATTCACTGTGTGTAGAGAGATCTAGGGAGATGAGAGGATGAAGACCATAACTTTGAGAGATTTGCAAGTGTTCTGTTGGGGTTGGGAATATTGAAGAAGACAATAAATTGAATGTTCCAAACACATGTGATGTTTCACTGCCCAATAAGCACTGCCCAATAAGCTCTTATTGGGTGAAGAGGGTAGTTGAGGTTGGGAAAAGTAAATGAGATGTTTGAAAAATCTGGCGTGAAGTTGGGGGATTGTTAATAAGTTAATGGGTGTTTATGAATGGTTTAAAAATGTATGGTTAACATGTTTAAATTTTATTAATGGTTGTTAATTGTGGATTTTATTTGTAAATTTTAAAATATAATAAGGGTAACTAATATAGGAAATTCTAGTTATTTTTTTGCTAATTAAGAGCTTTTTTTAATAAAAAAATGCATATTTGGTTGGGATAGATAAAAAAAGGAAAATATGTAGATTTGATTGAGACAAAAGGAATTTATAAAATTAAGGCAAGTTTAAGTTAGTATGAAGTACTTAACTCCATTTTGTGATTTTGAAGATAATGAGGTCGGGCAATTTTGAAAAAGAAAAGAAAACTCTATTGGAGATTAGGATGTTTTATTTTTAGAAGTTTACAATCAGCACACAATCAACACAATCTTCCCTCCTTATAACACTAGTAGAGAGACCCCTATTAAAGGCAGCATTGGAAGGTAGTTCGCCTATAACTGCCTTTAAAAATTGTTTCCGAGTTTTGAAAACCCTAATCGTGTCCCCTTAACCAATTTAAAGGGGGCTTTTTGTTGACTAAAGGTGGTTATGCCTTGAACCGCCTTTAAATAAAGGCGGTTCAAGGCATAACCATCTTTAATTGACCACTTTTTAAGGCGGTTTTGACTAACCGCCTTTAAAAATCATGTTTACGATTTTGAAAAGAACGACGGGATGGATTTCCAAATCCTGAAAGAACCTACTTTCTGTATTCCATAGAAAGGAAACAATTTCTGGCTTTGGAAACAGTTTCCGAGTTCGTAAAATGGTGAATCACGCCTTAAATACGCCGGGCTATAGTTTTTGAGCTCGGAAAAAGGGCTGGCTTATTTTAAAAAAATAAACGTGTCCAACTTCATCAAATTGTCCAAAACCCTAATTCTTTGAAGAAGAAACTCTTTTTCCCCAACCCACTGTTGAGAACAAGGTTTTATTGTTGGAGAAGTTAGTTTTATCCAAATTATGAAGTTGATGAGTTTGTTCAAATAATTTTACATGCATTTAATGCTTGATATATGTTCATATTTTCAATTATGCTATGAAATTAGCTAGGTTTATGAATATTGTTGAATGCATCCTCATGTGTTGCATTTTAAATGAATTTTAGGATAATGGATCGAGATGAACGAATTGGTAATGATCTAAGGAAATCACTCGAGTATATGCCATTGGTTGAATAATTTATTTTGTTTGCTTTTGAACATGCTTCTAGAAATGGTTGTTCACGGGCACGATGCCCTTGTAAGGATTTTAGAAATGATGCGTATTTATGGTGGAAGAAATTGCGGGAACATCTCATAATGAGAGGGTTTTAAACTAGCTACACTCGTTGGGTATGACATGGGGAAGGTTTGGAAGCATCACATTCGAATGAATTGAAGGACACGACGGTGGGTGATGAATTAGATGGTAACACCGGTTTTGACAAAATGGTGAAAGATATTGCAAGGGAATTCAAAAGTAATCCTGAGTCGTTACAAGCTTTGATTGACAACAAAGGGACGTCTTTGTACAATGGTTCTAAATACTCGGTTCGAAATGCCACACTGCGGATAATGAATTTGAAGGAAAAGTTTGAATGGACAGACAAGTAATAGCTGAGGCAATCCAGTTGTTCAGGGATTTTCTTCCTGGGGGTAATTTAATGGCCGATAGGTTATATGCTGCAAAAAAATACTATGCCCGATAGGATTGGAATTGCAAAAATTTCATGCATGCTCAAATGAATGTATTTTGTATAGAGGGAAAGTAGATAAAGATTGAGAAATTTGTAAGATATGCGGCGAGTCTCGGTACAAATTGAAAAGAGGTGCAATTGCGGTGGGTGCAGAAGTTCCATTGAAATCAAAGAAGAGGAAACCGATAAAAGTTCTGTGGCACCTCCCGATCGTTCCCCGTTTGAAGAAATTGTATGCTGGTAGGGAAGATGCTAAGTTGTTCATGTGGAACGGTGATAGAGACTGACTGGCGGATGATGTCATAAGACATATTTCCGATGGGGAGTAATGGAAGAAAGTTGATGCTATGTACCCTGAGTTTGGCAAAGTTTCTCGGTATTTGAGGTTAGGGTTGTGTACAAACGGTATGAATCCTTTTGGAAACATGAGTAACAATCATAGCTCCTAGCCTTTTATGTCGGTCATATACAACCTCCCGTCATGGTTTACCATGAAACGTAAGTATGTGTTGCTATCTTTGATGATATCAGGTCCGAAGCAACCTTGTAATGATATTGATGTATGTCTTGCTCCTCTAGTGGAGGATTTGGTGACTTTGTTTAATGATGGTGTTCGAGTGTTTGATGGGTTCGTTGATGATTTCTTCACTCTTAAAGCGTTGTTATTCTACACAGTTAATTATTTTCCCGCATATGGTAATTTATCTGGGTATTCTGTGAAAGGCCACCTAGCTAGCTTGTCTAGTGTGTGTGATGGACACTAATTTCTTTCAATTAAAACATGGTTGTAAGACTATTTACCAGGGGCACAGGCGGTTTCTTCCCGAAGGGCACCCATGGCGATTGGCCAAAAATTGGTTTAATGGGAAAGTGGAGACTTGAGTTGCACCGATGCCACGAGCAGGTACACAGATTTATGAGAGTGTTAAGAACTTGGCCAATGACTTTGGGAAGAATAAAAGAAAGGTTGCTGTTGATAGTAGTTGGAAGAAATGCTCCATTTTTTAAGCTACCTTATCGGGAGCATTTGGAAGTTAGACATTGTATTGACGTTATGCACATTGAGAAGAATGCTTGTGACTTTTTGGTTAGGACGTTGTTAAATACCCCTGGGAAGACAAAGGACGGATTGAAGGCTAAGTTATATTTGGTTGAGTTTGGTATTTGGAAGAATCTTGCCCCAGTGAGAAGGGTGATGATTGTTATTTGCCCACTGTTTGCTATTCAATGTCGCAGTCAGACAAAAAATATTTTTGCGAGACCTTTAGTATTTTGAAAGTGCCCACTGTGTACTCATCCCACATCAGCATATGTGTGCCCATCGAGGAGTTGAGGTTGGGTTGGTTGAAGTCACACGATTGTGACATCCTGATGCAAGAATTGAATGTAATCGCCATTCAATCTACATTGTCTTCTCATGTAAGATCTTGCATTACAAAGCTCTGGATTTTTTTCAAATCCATTTGTTGCAAAAGTATTAGCGTATCAAAGTTGGATAGGTTGCAAGTAATGATTGTTGAAGTTCTGTGTCGTATGGAAATGTATTTCCCTCCTTCATTTTTTGACATTATGGTCCACTTAATTGTCCATTTGGTGAGGGAGATAAAGCAACGTGGTCTGGTTTTTCTGAGATGGATGTACTTATTCGAGAGATATATGAAAATCTTCAAGCACTTTGTGAAAATTTGGTATAGGCCAGATGCTAGTATTGTACAACATTACGTGATGGAAGAGGCCATTGAGTTTTGCAATGATTATATGAAGCAAGTTGAATCTATTGGGGTTCGAACTAGTAGACATGAAGGGAGGGCAGATGGTTTAGGGGTAAGACAAGGCAAACTATATAGCTCTAGTGCAGAAGATTTATGTGCCGCACATCTGAATGTTCTGCACAACCATGAGGATGTAGTTCCATACATAAAGGCTCATATGTGAGCCATACGATTGTTGTGCCCTAATTTCAATGAAGCTTAAGTTCTCCAATTACACACCTCTACATTTGCGTCATGGTTGAGGGATCACGTAGATGTCGACGATCATCCTACTACAGTTAAGTGGTTGGCTCGTAGACCATTGGGGACCGTTATTTCCTATGGAGGCTATAACATCAATGGTTTTACGTTTTCCACAAAATCAGTGGATGATAAGAGTGTTACTCAAAATAGTGGAGTGTCTCATGTCTCTGAAGCATTGCACGTTGGTAGGGGCGGGGATGAAAATCCTACTTACGCGTAAAAATGCTACTTACGCGTAAAAATGCTACTTACGCGTAAAAATGCTACTTTGGCACAATATCTGAAATTTTGGAGCTTGACTATGTGAGTATGAGTGTCCCTGTGTTCAAATGCCAGTGGGTGAATATTAACAACGGGCGGTGCATCGAGGATTTTGGCTTCACCCTTGTTGATAGAGTTTGGGTAGGATGGAAGAATGATCATTTCATATTGGCTTCTCAAGCGCACCGGGTTTTCTATGTCAGGGATCCCGCTAATCCTAGATGGGAGATTGTTGTTGAAGGGAAACATGCTTTCATTGAAGAAAATGGCCTGGAGGAAGTAATTGGATTTGGATGCTAAACATCGAGTTGTGGGTCAGAAGAAGTCTTTTTGCTCGAGGAGGATGATCATAGTTTACACTATTTTCTAGGTCGTAATGATCATGAAGAAGGGATGTGGATCGATGGTAAGGGGAAGATCAGTCATAGAAAGCGGAAGTCGACGAAGGTCTTAATTAAGAAAAGGAAGCATAAGTAGCAAGTGTTTTGATATCAACGTGTACGTTGGATGCATAAAGATTTGAATTCAAATGATTTAAATTACATTAATTTAAAATACCAAAAATAATTCTTACATAAAATGTCAGAGATAAAGTCATACATCATAAAAATACTGCAAATACCGCAAGATTCAATCAAATTCATGTTTATAAGCTAGGGCATGCAAAGTCATTCATCAACATCTTCAATGGTGCTAGTCGAAGCTGATCGATCGAGGCATTGGCGGGAGCTTGATGCGACATGTCACTTATAAGCTCGCTGAGACTTTTCCAGGAATTTAAGCCTTGCCTTCATCGCACAAAATTCCTTGCGCATCTATTTGTAGCAATCCTTGAGGCCCTTCAAGTATGATTTCTCAGTACCTACATACGACCAGAGTATGAGTTGTATAAACAACAAAGAAAATATAAGCAATACACGAACTATATTAACGGTAACACATTTATGACTAACCTTCCTCAACTCGTGGTCTCTTGCTCGGTTCCGCCTCCCTGCTTGGCTTATGATACCACTTATCATCGCATAAATCCAAACCCTTGTTCTTGAAGTAGGTCCTATCATAATACTTTGGGACTTTTTCCTCCCGCTTAATTGTCAACCCCTCAACGCTTTTCAAGATGCGAGTTATTAAACTACCATATGTAGCCGAGTCAAAACTATCTTCGAGGTTGCATAATGCAACATATGCCTAAAAATAGCCACCCAGGGGGTTGATCTTTCTACTCTCCATTATTAAGTAAAATAGCATAAGGGTTGGGTAATTAGGCTCAGTTAAGTGCCCACCGATGGGACCGAACTCCTATTTATTATCTCATACGTAATACGTTAATCTACAGGGAAGAATATTTAAATAGAAGGTCTAGGGTTTTCCTTATTTCATTCTGTTGCAGTTGAAATAGTGTAACAGTACACTCAACGAGGTCAATGTATGGAGGATCAACTCAAGAGGTCATTTCCCTCGATGGTAGCAGTTATCCAACGGACCATCGGTGTCCTCCAAGTAAACATGTTTCAGAGCCAAGTACGGGCAATCTAAAAACTTATTAATTATCCACTTATTAAGCGAGATGTCAATTCCCCCAAACCTCATAGCATATCCCCACTACCCACCCACTTCTCGCAAGTTAGCATAGAATTGGTATGTTAAGTCAAAATATGCTTTTTCATTACAACATAGAAAAGTCTCAACGTATTGTTCACTAAATGGTTTTTGGGCATCAGATAATCCTATAGCTAAATATTCGTCAAAGTCCACAAGAAATGTATTTAATAACTTAGCCCTCTCACAAAATACTTCATACCTAATTTGGGAAAATGTACAGATAGACCTTGCATCATCGTCCCCAAATTGTTGCTGATTGAACGAGAATGACCCATTACGCGACTTGAACCACCCCTAGCCATGAAAAGATCTTGGTTGAGTTAGAAGAAATGGAAGAATTTGAGAGAGTTTTCAAAATGGTAACGGAGGCTAGGGTTTGAAATTTGGGGAATGACTTTGTAAATTCAATTCGTCCCCTATTTTTTATATAGGTAGGTTTTTCCGAGTTCGGAAAGCCAATTTCGTCTCTACAATGTGAAGAGATGACCAGTTTCCAAACTCGTAAAGTTTTTGATATCCTAAAAAAGAATTCATTGTCAATTCTAGTGTCTCCTCGAATCTGTTAGACAAACTTGGAAATGATCTTTCCGAGTTCGGAAAACCAGTTTCATCTTTTTGAAAAACAAGCCAAAACCTGTTTCTGACCTCGTAAAAGGATTAAATCCCAAAAGAACATTGGCCATACCATCTTCTGCCCGGATCTGTCACACAAACTTGGAAACTTAGTTTCCAAGTTTGTAAAGAGATTTCTTACCCTTGGTTCACACATTTTTCCAAGTCCGGAAACATGTCTTGTCTTTACTTACATAGAGAAGAGGAGTTTCCAAACTCGTAAAGTCTTCCTGTCTTTTGGTCATTTTCAGATTTCATTTTTTTTATTAACCAGAGAAAATTACCTATCCTCTCACTAAAATATTAAACAAAGCATGAAACATTACTCCATAACAACGACATAATCTAACTTCCTTGAAATAATATTTTAAATGTAATAGTCTATTATACGTTAAATATAATCCATCAACCTGATCCTTACATATATAAGTTTCTAAACCAATCCTCAAATACAATCTTTTCCCACCCTACATTTGGCCCCCAATGTTGTCGTCGTCATCCACACCCCCATGATCTATCATCCACACCCCTACGATCACCATCACCAGCGGCTTCATCATCTTCATTCTCGGAGAAGACCGACTCGAAGTTAGGCGGCTCATTATCTTCGCTCAATTCCAATTCTAGACCCTGAGATTCCAGGAATGTGACATGGTGGGTATGTGCGTGGGTCAACATTTCGCTTGTCTCGGTCAAGTCGGCACGTACAGTCAAAGTATTTGGTCAACTTTGTTTTCCAACAGCTTATGGTACTTGCAAAAGAACATAAATCAAAATCAAATTCATATGGAAAAAAAGAAATTACATTCGAATAAATTAAACTAATTAATCTCCTACGGGAGCTCGATGCCTCTTCCCTTTGCGCTTCCACTTCCCAAGCCCTCTTTTCCATCTTATCTTTTTGACCGGGTATTTCACGCACCTTCCACTTGCCGTCATAACCTAATTCAAGGTTTTTGTGTTGGAACCAATTCTTGTCATAGTATTCCATCCCCAACTGCTTATCCTGCGCAACTATGCCCGCCTTCTTTAACATAGCGGTTATCAAACCACCATAAGGAATATTTTTCTTCTTCGTTTACACGACCTTCAACATGACATTAATGACGACAAAGCCCAGGTTTGTCTTTCTACCTTCCATGACGTAATAAAACATCATGAGGTTAGCAATCATTGGCTTGCAAGCATAGCCATCCGTGAATAATACGTTCAGGCATATCCAATCATAAAAAATACGCTCCTCTACGGTTAATTGACCAATATAAAAGCTCTATGATTTCCCCGTATTACTTCCTACTAGCTTAAAAAATTTCTTCGCCATGGCTATAAGACAAAGATGAATAGCGTCGCTCACGCTCGGCCAAATATGTTCTATAGATATCAAGAGGGCCATTGGGGGGGTTTAATTTCTTGGGGGTGGTGTAGGGGCAACCTAGGGCATCATTAATTGTATATATAGCTACAGATAAATATTTCTCATTAAGCCTAGTCATGTCTCTATTGTTTTGACTCTCACTCAAGTTCACATAAAATTGAATCATTTCATCTTTGTGTACATACTCATCCATACAAATTAACTTCTCCAAATGTTGGGCCTTAAAATGTTCTAGCATGATAAGACGTCAAATGCATGTATTTCCCAAAGTATTTAACATCTCTTTTGTAGATTTTTGTTAAAACATTGCTATATTTAGATATGTTTACATAATAAGGGGTTTAGATGACCGTTTTTGGTTTTCTTATCTAAATCCTTCATTTTGTAACCTATCTTTAGTCTAATGGATTTTTGGTCCTTACGAGCATCTAGATTACTTTTTGTGAGCTTAATTTGTAGATTTCCCGTGAGCACTTTGGAGTGGTTTAGTGAAGGCCACAAATCAAAATGTGGTAAAAGATAGAAGGGTCATAGAAGGAAGACAAAGAAGCAGATGAACTGTGACCTGGAAGTTTAGACCAAGTTCTTAAAATGATCCAAGAAGAATCAACCTACAAAGATGGAATCATTGGATTTGTCTTCTTGAACACTATACAATTGACTACAAGAACTCCAACATTGGAGTAACGATTCACTTGTACCGAAGCAAAGATCGATCGTCCAGTGAAAAAAACAGGCGCACAGGCTACGCCCTTGCCGCACGTTCGGGCGCTGGAAAATAGCCATGGTGCACATCCTCAGTCTAGAAAAGCGTGCTCGATGCCTAATCCCGTGTGTCCACACGAGAAGCATCTTGGCCTCACTAGACAAGCACCTTGGCCCCAACAGTCAAGCACCCTTGTGTGCCCAGCCCCCCGTTCGCGCTCCACGCGCCCAATGCACTTCTTTTGACCTTAGGCTATATATAGTCCCTCTTATTCCCCATTTCAGGGAAGTCCAACTTTGGGGCTTCCAAACCCTAGTTTTCTTCATCTTTTCTTTGTTTTTGAATCTTTTCCATTCATTCTTGTAGATTTGTTATGTGTTTTCATTATCTAAGCTAGATTTCACCTTGGGAGCAATTGATAAGCATTTCTAATATGAATTTGTGAGATTTAGTTTATCCTATTTTGTGCTTTGATTAGCAAGTATGTTTGGTGCTTTCTTTGTGTGATTAATGCATGATTTATACTAGGGTGATCAACTAGTTTATGATTATGGGTTGATTCTTTGCTAGGTTTTTGGTCAAACCCAAAAGACTTTGAGTTTTTGTCAATGTGATTATTGTTGATCAATGCTAGGTTATAATTAGGAGTGAAAACTAATTATGATTATTGATTGACGAGATTGCTTAGATTTTGGATGAATTTGAATGGGTTCGACTTATTATAAATGTAGCCCATGAATAACGATTATCATGAAGGCCTCCTCGTAGTAGTTATTAATAAATATACTTGTGCTATCTATGTGTTTCTTGTTTGTAGCACATTAAGGTAGTTGTGTTGGGTCTCCATGTGTATTGCTATCCTCGGGGAAGTCTATAACGTTGATCGTCTAGAGTGACCCAAGGGTAAGGGTTATGGTGTGGTGCTGATCGCTCACTCTAACTATAACCGAGGAGAGGTGAGAAATGTCTTCACTCAAAAAATGTTGACAAGTTCTCCCCCATATGTGGATATTGTATAAAAATATGACGATTAGTCAATGATCAAAGGATAACTAGAAATGTAAACCAATTGCGCCCAAGACTCGTTATAATCTTAGTTAAGTTATTTGTGTTATTTGTGATTGTATTTGCATCGTTCTTTTTAATTGTTTGTTAATTTAGTTGGTTAAAGTAGACATCGTGTTTTTCTAAACCAAAACCCCCACACTATGTTACCACACACTTAGAGTGACATCTTTGTTTGCTTTTTAACTACGCTTTAATACTCGATAAAAACCCCTTTTCTTCATGGATGTCCTCGTCTTACCACTAGCTACTATTTAGTAGTTACCCGTAATTTGAGTTTATAAATATTATCTTTGAGAGGCATGACAATGGACTCCCATAGCAAATACCCTAATCCTAAATTCTCAATGTCCAAAGATAATAAACCCTTTGAATTGATAACTTTTCTCTTCGAGAATTTGACATACCTTTGCTTGGAATCATCATTGAAGAACTTCCTTGATTCACTAATCTCTGAGATAGGACGATGATTACGATCATTTGCCTTTGACTTAGAGCCCTTTCCATTGCCTGTCATGGTGTAAATTTGCAAAAGAATTGGGGGGGGGGGGGTGTTTTAGATTTAGGGTTTATGAAAATGAAATGGGGAGGTTTAGATTCCGTTTTGAATTGGGACTTTTTACTATCTGGCCGTTTTTTTTTTTTTAAAAGGAAAAAGATTTTCCGAGAAACTCTTCTTGTAATCTACAAAGAAATGACGATTAATTTCCAAGTCCGGAAACATGTTTTTGAGTTCGGAAATAAGTTAAGTCGTGAATAAAAAAATGGGGAAAGGGTTTCAAATGAGCATTTACTCCCATTTGAAAAACTCGCCCTTACCATTTCCTCCTCTCCAAAAAACCATCAACCCCCCAACTTATCCATCCATTTCATCACCAAATCTCTCATTTGATGTGTTGATTTTTTGAGGCATGTCTACATTTCTTCTTCTCCAAATTCTATCTCCATATTTTTAAATATTTTCAACATGGATTTTTCAAGAAATGTAGGTATAATCTATTAGGGAGTTTTTCATACCATTTGATTTATTAACAAAGAAATTCTAGTCTCCAAGAAAATGCTAGGGTTTATTGCTTCCAAACAAAAATTAGCAAATTCAAATATTAAGTTGTTCTTATCAACTAGGGTTTAGATTTTGTGATTCCTATGGCTCCTATTTTGGATTCATTGATTGAGCAATGTATTAGTGTGCTTAAAGATAGGTACATTGCTAGGTCTAAATGTTATTGTACTAGATTTTCTTAAAATCGTCAAATCATCGTCTATCTTATATGTTCATTAGCTCAGGTTTAGTTAATGATTGTTACGTTACATATTTTGTGTATAATATAGATAATAGTAACTAAAGTTTGGCTGAGGTTAAGCTATTTTTGGTATGTTCATACATGTAACATTCAAAATGGAAACTAGGAAACGGATTTGTGGCGATGTGTCACAGTCCGGTAATGTCGACCCCCTAACAAAGGAGACGAAGTGAGATGAGGACGATGGTAGGGGGGATGTGGGAAAACACCGAACACATTGTAGAGCATTAGAACATAGAATGTTTAGGAAAGAGTTAACATCAATAACTTTCAACAAAAGGGCAATTGTTTGTCGGAGCAACGAGCCAAATAGTCTAGTTGGGTAGCAAAGGTCGTAGAACACTGGTAGATATCCGCTACGATACTTGGCATGATGCCCCACATGATTACAAGGACACTTTGTGGATGGAATGCAAGGTAGCTTTAGTGAATCATTTTCCATACTTTTTTTTCTACAATTTTTCGTTACATGTACTCTCCCTCATCACATTCTCATGTTTTTTAATTTTTAAAGAGACCTTTTCAAATCGAAGCACAAGATGTGGGCGCTGTACAAAAGAAGGCAGTGTTTATGATGTCAAAAGGTTGGCGTTGTCCAGAGACTACATATTTAGTGATAAGAAAGGTGACTCCCCATGGAAAACTTACACGCACATTCTACCGGAGAGCTGGGAGATTCACAAGAAAAGGTCATTGGAGAATAGTGAAAACATTAGTAAAAACTAGTGCAAATTATTAGTTTCATTAATTACGTACGTTAAAATGTCTGTAGAGTTAACATGAACCTAACATCCAACTTAGGGTACGAGGGATGTGAAAAAAAAGTGTTGTTGGGGATAGTAAAATGCCACACGGATTGGGTCGTGGGGGTTGTCATTTAGCGGCAATGTCACTAGTCAAGGAACGTCTAAAACAAGATGTGCAAATGACGATAGCGGGTAGGATGATGAAAAATGAGGCAAGGGCTTCTGTTCAACCATCTAGTGTGGATGACATTGAGCGGTGCGATCTATTTCTCAAAGGGCAACAAAACAAAAAGGGTGAATTTGTCAAGGAAGAAGAGAAACGAATTGCAGAAAGAGTGGTACGTACTTTTTAAGGTGGTAATAACCAAGTTGCATCCATTTTCGATTTTACCCAGGAAAAATTGAAGAATGATCAATTGTGAGGGGAATTCATTACAAGTGGCGTACACGGCATCCTTTGTGAAGCAACAAAAAAACCCGACCATCCCGGTCGAGTTAGGGGTGTGGGTAGCTTCTTGACACAACAGCAAGCATTTGGGATCGTGCGGTCATACGATGTAGTGGAACCTTCGAGAGTCCATTTGTTGCAAAAAAGCCCAATTAGATAAAGGAATTGAGCAACAAGATCTAGTGATTCAGAAGTTGGTCTAACACATTGGGATAGTTCTTTTGGACAATTTAGAGGAGTAAACGCCTGATTGGACATCGCCATCTAAGGGTTCATGACACTCTCCCGGGGATGTTGAGGTAAATTGCGTGGTAATTGTACATAATCCAAGGATCGATAGGCAATTGTTCAAATCTGACAACCTAGATAATGCCCCACTAGCAAATGAAAAAAGGTACTAACGATTATGTTTACGTCATTTTTACCCTTTCAATTAATGCTTGTATTTAATATCGATTATATTTTTTTGTAAGAAAACATTCCGTGTGAACTATACATTGACCAAGGCATAGATGGTAGGCCAGTACATGTAGCCGATAGGTGCACCTTTGCATAGATGGGTGAACCTTCGCCAATCCCGGACGGGGAATACAAAAAGTTTGGCCTTCCCGGGGAATGTTCTTTACTTGGCCCCGTAGAATTATATACGCCAATCCTATCAAGGATTAACATTTAAAGGAAACAAGGCCCCATCACAAAAACCGGTGAAGACAACAACAAAACCGATCAAAACGATGCCCAAACCGGTGCCAACAACACCAAATAAGGTTAGACCTCCATTGGCAACAACCAATGTCCCTCGAGACATGCCTGGGTTTGTACGTGTCCTTTACAATTTGCTTCAACCCCATGATCAAAACTCAACATACACATTCTCAGGAAACGAATGTGTTTTCAGATGCAAGCGTGAATTCATGGTGTTATGGAATGATTTTGAAGACCTTTGGAGATGTGAGCAAGTTAATCAAGTACTGATGTCGATCAACACCTTGTGAGTGATTTTATAAATTTTATTACTAATTTGAATTACACTTAACATTATTACAAATATTAGCTACTATACATTTAATAGGAACATGTTTTTTTACGAGTAACCAAAATAAGGGATGGATTGTATACATGTGCCGGTGATGATACAAGAAATTGGTTGTACAAAACCAGAGAGGATCGACTACATTCAAAAAATGCCTAGGCCTTAAGGATAAATTAATTTTCGTTGCACCATACATCGACATGTTATTAACTAGGTCATATTTCTTTCAAACATCTTTTCCACAAATTGTAAATGCTAATTAAATTATCTTTTTTTAGGGATCATTGGAGATTAATATTGATAGTACCCGCAAAGAAGTGAGTGTATTGGATGGATCTCCTCCATTTCCAACCATCTGTTGCATTCATTGAGCTTTTGGAAGCTGCAATGAAGGAAAATAATGTGCAAACAAATTGTTCATGTCATGTGGTCGAAATCAAGGTGGTGTACCAATATGTTGATTTCCTCAATAATATGTTAAATTATTCGATGCATTCTATTAATAGTTTATGTATCTTGCATATAGTACAAGAAACAAGCTCAAACTTGAGAGTATGTCTATTAAGTCATATTATATGCATCCGTGTACGTGGAGAAAGTCAACGAAGATGAGCTTGAACTTGACAAGGTATTTGTACATTTGAACGTGGTAAATTTCCTAACTTGACAAGGTATCAGCCAAATATGTAATACTACAGTTTTTCCCAGATTTTCAAAAAGCATTGGAAACCCTACTTGCATGAAGATATCAACCATGTTCGGAATTCATTGGATCGTCATCTAATTCTCAATCGGTCTCACACACTAGGGACTCCCAATATTGGTAGGGACACTCAATTAGATAACTAATGAATGTTAGAAATGCTTGAATAGATTTGTAGCGATTTCTATTCCTATCTATAGATTATTGCTTGGTTAGTGATTTGAATTGCTTGGTTAGCATTATCTTTATAGTTATGTTTAGGGGCAAGATACTATCGTGTATTGTATCTCAACTGTGGTTGTATATCGAGGCAGTTTTACTGCTGGGAATTCTATTGGAACAAAATATTTACCAAAAGACCAGAATTCATTTCCGAGTCCGGAAATATGTTTTGTCCCTATATGCAAAAATTTTCAAATTCAAGAATTAGTTTACGAGGTCGGAAATATAGAACATATGAGGATTTCGAACTCAGAAATTTTCTGTTCCTCGTGTAAAATTTTCCAGTTCCAGCCCAGAAATGTCACACACGAGGTTGGAAAAATTTTAAGAGACAAAGCACGACAGCAATGTGTATCCGAGATCGGAAAGCAATCAAATTCTGAACTCGGAATAAGAAGCATACGCACGAAAGGAAGATCATTGTTTCCATGTTCGAAAACAATTGAAAGGCGGTTCCTAGAGCTTATTAAAAGGCGGTTTTGAACCGCCTTTAATTTCAAGATTTAAAGGTGGTTCCGGGAACCGCCTTAATTTAAAGGCACAACCATTAAAGGCTCCAAAAAAGTCCCTTTAAATTGCTAATAAAACCGCCTTAATAGGCCATTTCTACACTAGTGTAAGGCTATATTATAACCATGTAATTAGCCATAATTTCTTCATCACCGTTGCTACATCTATTGTATAAAAGCAACACATCCTTATGTAAATTTAGATACAATATATTTCTTTATAAATAAACCTTTGTTACTTTTCTATATGGTATCCGAGCCTTAAGGTTCATAAACATCGATTCTTAATACACTTTCTCTATGGTAGATACTCAGAATCAATCCAAACCATGGAAGGATTCCAATCACCCAATATTCCTTCACCATTCTGATAAACCCGGTGCCATTGCGGGGTCACAACCATTGGTGGAAGACAACTACCACACTTGGAAAGAATCAATGGTGATGGCTCTCACCATAAAAAACAAGGTTGGTTTTGTAACTGGCTCACTATCCAAACCAAGCAACAAACCGACAAAAGAGTTGCATTGGGTGCTGTGCAATGTGCTTATCAAAACCTGGTTACTTGGATCTATGTACAAGGAGATCTCAAAGAGCGGTATTCACTGCAAGAATGTACGAGGTATATGGCTTGAACTTCATGAACACTTGTCCCAATCTAACATAGCTTCCCTTTCCAACAATGAGAAAGAAATTCATGATTGCTCCCAAGGAGCAGATTCTATCAATGCTTATTTCACCAAGCTTAAATCTCCCTAGGATGAAAAAGACACTCTCTCCGAATTGCTGAAATGTTCTTGTGATGAAGCCGATAAATTCAAGGCATTCCTTACCAACCAAAAGATTATGGAATTTCTTATGGGTCTTTCTCCCGCATATGAACGATTTTGAAGCACAATCATAGGTTTGGACCCTTTTCCTGAACCTAATAAGGCATACTCTATGGCCATTCATTAAGAACAAAAAGCAAAAATAACCAACACCAAGTCTCTGTCGTCCGTCGACGTATCCGCTTTCTCTATCAAAAAGTTGCAGGATACTTTGCCTGATGCCAATGCTAAACTTTGTGACAAATGAAACTTAACAAACCACACAACTAAGAAGTATTGTGCTAATTTAATATGCTCTTTTTGCAACATCAAAAGGAAGCGCAAAAAGTCTATGGATACTGGCCAACAGACTTCCAATTCTAATAATATATCCTCCTTATCCAACCTTAACCATGGCACACAACTGACCTCGAATGAGTATCAACAAGTTATAGCCTTGCTCGCCTGCCTTCCAAAGCCTAAATCACACCCACAACAAATGAATGAAATGACGAATTCTATCTACCTTTCTTGTGCAAATCACATTCCCCTCTACTTATGATCAATTTTTGGGTAACCTTACTACACATATTTCTCCTTCACTTTGTTGCTCTTAGATTTTAGATAGTGGAGCAACCGATTATATAGCCTATGATACTTATTTTCTAAACTCGCTCACACCTACCACAAATCATTTTGTGCATCTCCCATATGGTAAATCTTACAAATTTTCGCATATAGGATCTATTTTTTTTTCTCATCTTCGTTACATCTTTCTCGAGCCTTATGTGTTCTTGATTTTAGAGTTAATCTCATTTCTATTAGTCGATTTGTTTTAGATTCATTATATGCTACAATTTTCTTAAATCGGCTATGTTTAATTCAGTACATTCATACGAGGAAGACGATTGGGACGGGATATGAGCGTGATGGTCTATTTTTTCTCAACAATAAATCACAACCTACTATATGCAATGTAACAGCCTTAGACTCCCTATGGAACCAAAGGCCGTCTCCGCAAGTCTCCTCTTTTATTCAGGTTTTTAAAAATTTGGGTGTTTCTAATCATCCTTGTTCAATCTACCCTTTGGCAAAACAAACTCAAAATAAATTTCCACCAAGTAATTCTTTTAGCTTGTCTTGTTTTGGCATTGTTCACATGGATATTTGGGGAGGTTACCATGTTCCTTATTTAACACGGGCACGTTACTTCCTTACTATTGTTGATGTTTTTTTCGAAATTCACATGGATTTACTTATGAAAAGAAAGGCTGAGGCTCGTCCTCTCATCATTCAATTTCTTACTCTCATCGAAAATCAATTTGCTAAATGTGTTAAAGTTGTTTGTAGCGATAATAGACCTCTATTCAAGTGCTTTGATATTTACTCTTCAAACGGAATTTTACACCAAACTAGTTGCGTCAACACGCCCCAACAAAATGGGGTTGCCGAGTGCAAACTTCAACACTTGCTAAATGTTGGCCGTGCACTATTACTTCAATATCATTTACCAATAATATTTTGGGGGTGGTGATGCCATTCTTACCACTGAATACTCGATTAATCGCATTCCTAGTCATATTTTACAAAATAAAACACCTTTTGAAAAACTCTTTTGCAAGCCACCAATTTATTCACATCTACGCATTTTTGGATGTCGATGTTTTGTATCTACGCACCCTCTTCTACCAACCAAATTTAAGGCTCGTTCCATCGAGTGTATTCTTATTGGTTACCTACATGGTACCAAGGGATATAAACTTTATGTTTTTTCAAACAAGAGAACATTTATATCGTGCGTTGTGATATTTCATGAATATGAATTTCCTTATTTCAAATTCCCCAATGTTTCAAAAGACTCCAACAATTTTCCTTTACCAAAATTTATACCTCAAACCATCATATACGATGACCCGCTGGTACACTCTCAACTACCATACAAACCCCAAATCCTACCATTAATGACCCTTCTCCTACATCCTTGCCTCAAACACCAAATCACACCCCTTTAATCAACACTCCAACAAATAATTCACCTACCCACGTCCCACTTTAAGTAGCCATAAACACACCAATATCACCTCTGCTTCTACTATCGACACCACCTCATCGTGTTTTACGATCAACTAAACCATCCAACCTACTCTGCGACTTTCATGTTATGGCAAACTTACCATCTCACTCCTCAAACTTGTCGTCTTCTTCACATAGAATTATCTCGGGTAAGCCACTTCCTTTAAAAAATGTCATTTGTTATGGTAAACTTTCTCCTTCCTAATAACACTTTATATGTAATATTATGCTTGAGAAAGATCCCAACACATTCTTGCAAGCCATTCGTTTCCCACAATGGAGGGAGACCATGACTATTGAACTTAAAGCGTTTGAAGACAACAAGACTTGGAGCCTCGTTCCACTACCACCCAACAAACATCCCACTGGGTGTAAATGGGTATTAAGTATCAAACATAACCCCGATGGAACGGTTGAGTGCTATAAGGCACGACTTGTAGCTAAAGGTTACAACCAAACCGAGGGTGTCGACTATCGTGAGACGTTCGCTCCCGTAGCAAAACTGACCATCGTCCACATTCTCATTAGCTTTGCCTCTATCAATGGATAGACTATACACCAACTCGATGTCAACATCGTATTTCTTAATAGGGATATAATGGACGACGTCTATATGCGGTTGACTCTGGGCCGTAATGGTAAGGGAGAAACTCGTGTCTGTAAGATTTATAAATCTTTATACAGACTCAAACAAGCATCTTGGAAATGGTTCCTCAAGTTCACTAATGCCCTCACACAATTCGGATTTCAACAATCATGGGCTGACTATTCCTTGTTTTCATGTCAACATTCAGATACGTTCACTGTCATTCTTGTCTGTGTAGATGGTGTTATTATTACCTGGACTAACTTGCAGGTGATCAAGGACACAAAACTTTTTCTAGCAACCCACTTCAAACTCAAGGACATGGAACCTCTCAAGTTTTTTCTCGGGGTCGAAGTTGCCCGATCTAAACATGGAATCGCTCTTTGCCAATGCAAATATGCCCTTGAGATTCTTGATGATGTTGGGTTCCTTGGATGTAAACCATCTACTGTAGCGCATGATTAAAACCTTGCACTTACGGTTAATGATGAAAGTCCCCTTCATGATCCACCTACTTACCATCGTTTGGTCGGTAATCTAATCTACCTAACCATTACCCTACCAGACCTTGTCTATGTTGTACACATCCTCAGTTAATTCATGGGCTCCCTAGACAACCATGCCTCAATGGTGATCACCACGTCCTCATATACATCAAAGGTACTCCAGGACAAGGAATTCTTTTACCTTGTGATGGCCAGTTGCACCTAACCGCCTACTGTGATGCCGATTGGGCTTTTTGTCGTGACACACACTGATTCATTACTGGTTACATCATCTTCATAGGAGGTGTACCTATCTCTTGGAAGACCAAGAAACAAGGTGCTGTCTCCCGTTCTAGCGCCGAGGCTGAATACCGTTTCATGGCAACCACCTATTGTGAACTTAGCTGGCCGCGTACTCTCCTTTAAGATCTACAAGTCAAACACATGCAACCATGCACTCTCTATTTTGATGACAAATCCACACTCCACATCACATCAAATCTCGTCTTCCATGAACACACAAACCACATCGAAATCGACTGCCATGTCATACGTGAGAAGATACAACGAGGCAAAGTTAAGACCTTCCATATTAACACTGAAGATCAGCCTACCAATACGAAGCCTCTCGGTCCTACTCCTTTTACATCATGTTTACACAAGTTGAGTGTTAAAAACATACACTCCACTTGAGGGGGAGTATTGGAGATTAGGATCTTTTATTTTAAGAAGTTTACAATAAGCACACATCAACACAATCATCCCTCCTTATAAGTCTATATTATCACCTTGTAATTAGCCATAATTTTTTCATGACCGTTGATAATTTCTTCTTGGCCATTGTTGCATCTATTGTATAAAAGAAACACATCCATATGTAAAATTAGATACAATATATTCCTTTTATTCTATGAATCAATAAACTTTGTTACTTTTCTATAAACTCAAAATCTTATCATCATTATAAACTTATCTAACATATATTTTAAAATTTTATTTTACTTCTTTTATACTAAAAATATATTTCATGCATAAATATTGATTGAAAAATTGAACCCACGTAGAGTTAACTTCGTTTTTTGCCAATTCTTTTTCTAAAATTTAAAAGAGTCCGTCTCTTGAAAGACGGTCTTTCCATAAGTTATGGAAAGACCAAGGTTTAAAGTGTAAATTAGAAGAAATGAAGATAAAATTTTCGGGTTGCATGAACCGGGTTATAAATTTTATAACTACTACATGTTACATACTAAAATTTTAATATTGCAACTAACACCTTTTACCTTTTATTATTCTAATTATACCCCGTCTTTCCATAACCTTATGGAAAGACCGTCTTTCCCAAGACTTTGCCAATTTAAAAATAAGACTGTGAACCACTTTTATTTTGTACAACAATATTTAAAATAGAAGCACACATCTATTTTAATGAAATTTATAAAAAGATACACCCTAATTTTGGAACACAATGGAACAAGACCAAAGTTCATTCATCAAAATTGTCATTTCCACCATTTGAATCATTTATACTCTGTCTCGTTCATAATTTGACTTTCAATAGTTGAATAAAAAAATATTTGATCCTTATTAATATTTTTCATTAAAAATAATAAAAATTTGTAAAAAGTTGATATTTTAAAAATATATATTAGACTAAATTATTTTTTGGTCCCCAACATATGATGCAATACCATCTTTTGATCCTCAATACCAATGCCGCGTTTGTTTAGCAATCAACAAACTTAAAATGATTTGTTTGGTCCCCAAAGGTGGTTTTCAGGTAAACCAGATTTATTTTCCGGTATAGCTAGGGGTGTTTTCATAATTTTACTTTTCACCCTTATTTTACTGTTTTACCCTTATTTTCCCCGCTGACACCTCTCTCGCTGGTTACCTCTTACGCCGACACCTCCCACGCCAACACCTCTTCGTCGAACTCCAAATCGGAGCACTGGCGCACCTCGTAAACCCTAGCTCTCTATTAGATCACCAATGTTCTCAAATGTGTCGAAGATTTTCTTCTCATCGTGGTTTAAGATGAGCAGAAAGCTTGTCGGTACGTCGTGGCTCCGGTCGCCTTCGCAAAGGAAGGAGAAGCTCTGGTCCTCGCGCTGGATTTTCATGTCGTCGTACCCACGCGAGAGTGGTGTTGGCGTGAAGGTGAATCAGAAAGAGGCACGCGTGAACCGTACGCGTCGTACACAAAGTTTTGCACGTGAATCACAAGCGCTCAATGCAGTGACTGCATCTTTGGTTCCTGGCGTTCGCAGATGAGGTGAAATCATCTCAGATCTACGACGTCTCTGGTTCCCGATGTCGCAGAGGAGGTGACGACATCTCAGATCTACAGCGTCGTCTATGGTTCCAGGCGTCGTTCTCATCACTCTCTGGCACTAGAGAGGGAGGAGAAGGTTGAGAGAGAGATTGCAGCGGCAGCCATTGGCAGTGGCGGTAACTGTGTCCGGCGATTGTTAGCAGTGGAGGAGAAGTTTTTTTTAAAAAAATTGTTTTAAACTCAGGGATGTAATGGTCATTTTACAGAAATTGACCATTTTTTTTGTTCACTTTACCTAAAAATCACCTTCGGGGACAAATCATTTTGAGTTTGTTGATTGCTGAATAAACGCGGTATTGGCCTTGGGGACTAAAAGATGGTATTGCTCCATATGTTGGGAACCAAAAAAATAATTTAGTCTATATATTATAACAAATCTAACAATTTATCACTCTATAGTATATATACTTATACACCAATTCAATTTTATCGTCAAAGTAATAAAAAAAAGTTAAATTATAATTTAAAATAAATATAGATTACAGTTCTTTTGTTTATAAATCTGAATAATAACTACAAGGAGTCACGTTCCATCAACCGTGCACGATTTTGAATTTTAGGGGAACATAATGTGATGGTTTCTTCGTTGGGATTCAATAACTCCTTTCTCTCTTGTTTTTGCTTTTCATAGCCATAGTGCAAATGCAGAGAGCACTTGTTCGGATTGAATTACACACATTATAGTTTTCATGTTTCCCCGCATCTTTTAACTCTTCTTTTATGGAGAAAGTCGACAAAGTCTTGTATAACACCGTCTTATAAATACATAAGAGATTTAATTATAAATGATGTTTATAATCAAAGTTTTAAAAGTTTAGGGCTAGATGTGAAATTTTACTATTTTATATTTAAATTCGTGATAAATATTAAAAAAATTTCATTATTTTCTATTTTATATTTAAATTCGTGACACAATAGAGCTTCGTTTTGTGTTTATATCCGAAGGAAATATTTTTGCTCAGAGTTTTTATGCATATTTCATTGTTTTTTCTAATTTTTGTTTGCTATTTTTGGTTCATGTGATTTTCTAGGGTTTATGTTGTTCATTTTGTTAATATTTGGGAATTTCTCTATTTTTAGTGTTTTGTGAGTTGTTCTTACGAATTTGTGCTAATATTTGTGTTGTTGGTGCTGTAGATTTATAAGGAGTTTGCATCATTGGTGCTGCAATCGATAAAGAAGAATCATTTGTAAGTATTCTGAATTTTTTGTTGTGATGTTTCATTTACGGCTAATGATGTTTCTCATTTTCAGTGTGATGTTTCAGGTTTTAGGCTTTAAGTACTGTTATCAGTGTTGTTGTGATGTTTTAATTTCAGTGCTTGATACTTGTGCCGTTTTCATGCTTAAGTGTGCAATTGATGTTCAATTTTAATTGTGTGTGATATTTTAGGGTTTTGTTACGATTTGTGTTAATTTTTTTGTTATTGTTGATGTTCCTTAGATGTCTAAGAATGTTTTTGCCACTATTGCTGCAATTGAGAAGGAAAGAGGATATGCAAATTTTATTATTTTTGCAGATGCGATGTTTTAAATATTGTTGTTGATATTTTAGGTTTTCTGTGTGATGTTTCATGTTTAGGGTTCAAGTATTATTATCTGTGCTAGTGTGATCGTTTAATTTCAGTATATGATGTTTGTGGTATTTTAAATGTGCAATTGATGTTCGATTTTGTTATTTTGATTGTGTGTGTGATATCTTAGGATTTTGTTTCGATAAGTTCAAGTAGAAAGTAAATGGGGACCAAAGGAAAAAATGGAAGCAACTAGAGAAAAATTGGAGTAAAGTCAAAGGGGAAATGTCGTCTTTTCATTTTTTTATAAGGAAAAAATGGTATTTTCAACAAAATCTAGCAGTAAACAGGTCGAAGAAAAAGTCAATGTGATCAAAGGTTATTTTGACACTTTTTGAGATTGTAGGGTTATACTGGCACTTACAACATAAAGTTAGGATAATTTTGTCACTTAACTCTTAATTATTTTAATTATTTTTCATTTAAAATAATTCAATTAATTTTAAATCAGGTGAGGAATTGAATCTCTTTATGAATACCTCTACTCGCTTTGTTTTCTTAGTTTAGCACACTTTTTATTTTTGTATATTTTACTAAAATTGACATATTTCTTTTATGATAAAAAATTTAATCATTTTTAATCACTCATTAAACTTTTTACTCTTTTCACTTAATTTTATCCAAATATTTCAACTTGCAAACAGGGAAAGTATTTTTTATTAGAATAATATAAAGGATGAATTAGTTCCTCCCTTTCGCTAGGGAGTGCATCTCTTAAAATGAATAAATTCGGTCCCCCGTGTTTGGGTAAAAATATCATACTAGCGTTTTTGGTGGAGTTATGATTAACGTAAGTTGACTTAGGCCATATCTAGTTGGTACAACATCATTTTGAGAGTAAAATTATTTTTTTTTGAAAAAAAATTATCAATAAATTTAATTCAGCATCAATTAACTCAATTCAGAACAAATAAATTAAATTCAACACCAATAAACCAAATTCAGTACTAATAAACTAAATTCATTACTAATAAATTAAATTCAATTTCAAATAAACTCAATTGGACAGAGCCTACTTTAAAATTCAAAAGAAACTAACTTTTACTTATGCTCTTATATAACTTCTGTGATTAAAATAAATACAGTTTTAACTGTTTATTAAATATTAAAAGTTGAGTTAAAACACTTGCCAACTATACTAAATACACCTGTAGTAAACTACTATGGAAGACTTGGAAGTGTCCATGGCAAAAAATGAATAATTTTCAACCACTAGGGAAGAGTATTTTATTTTAAAACGAACTAAAGGAAATATTTTATATTATATCGAACTAAAGGAAAAGACATTTATTATGGGCACCGGGAATGCGGTAGATTTTTGTAATCCAACGAATTAGTTACTACAAAATTTTAGGGGGTAAGTTATATCATTTCCTGTATTTTAATAGTTACTCCCTAATACGTATATGTACATGCATTAATGTTTTTAATTATATATTTTTATTGTGTGAAAATTTATATTTAAAAGTGTATGGGTTAAAAAAATTTGGTAATAAAATTTGGGTAAAATTTGGATAAAATTTGAAATTTCTCCCTCACTTTCACCATTTTTGGCTCTTCTCCTCCTGAACCCGCTGCCCACCGGTGACAATCGCCTGCCGCCGGCCACCGACCACCAACCGCTGTTTACCAACGCCGACCACCGTACATTGCCTGAATATCGCCGGAATAGTAAATTTTTTTAATGAATCTCGCCCGAATCTATATTTTTGGCCAGATATGTGTCTGGATCTGGAATTGGTTTGAGTTTTATGGCGGCCTTTGAATCTGTTGAATTGTTAGAATTGGTTGAATTGATTTTCGGGAGAGGCTATAGAGGGTTGAGTGGGAGAGGTGATTTGTCTGAATCTGAAATTGGGTTGAATCTGGAATCGGACTATCGACGAATGGGCGAAAGAGGAGGAAGACGGTGGTGGCGTCGGGTGGGAGAGGAGGGACGGCGGCGGTAGGTACCGGGGAAGAAGGAGCTGGGGTTAAATGTAATTTAAATTAATCTAAAGATTTTAAATTTTAAATTAATATTTTATTCTGGTAAATAATTTAAAATTAGATATTAAAAATTGAAAAACTTTGAAATTTAGTGGAATAATTTAAAATTATTGTTTATCTTAAATTCTAAAATAAAAAAAAATATTTAAAATATTTAAAAAGTAAATATAATATAATATAATTAAAATAATATTATGAACATTTAAAATATATAAAATAATTGTGAAGTAAGTTATGATGATGTGATTAAATAATTATTTTGAAGTAAAATTTAAAGTAAATTATTATATAATTTGTAAATAATCAAAATAAATAGTTCTTTGTATAGGAAATATAGTATGTTTTGATAAGAATTTGTTCTTTTATGTTATATTTACATTTTTCTATGCATACGTAAATATTTACTTTATCATTACAATATATAAGACGGAAAATTATATAAGTACTTGAAAATGTAGTTTATGTTCTATCAATTTTTTTCCCATAAGTACTTTGAAATTATGTATTATTTTTTTCATATCAGTTAACATTTTATTTCTATATATTCTATTATATTTCTCCTACAATTAATGAATTGTTAAGATAATAATTATATTTCTTGTATTATAGATGAGCACGGACGATGAGCCCATTGATGAAGGTCGTTGTATACGACAAAGGGGGAATTAGTGCGTCGGCCAGATAGGCGAGAGGTCACGCCATTGTCCAGGAACAGTTGCAGGAAATTGTGCAAGATCACGAGGTACCTGTTGAGTAGGTTACCATAGGGGGCATGGGGCAGTTTTCCTTCATATGTATCCTTACAAAATGGCTTGCACTGCGCACATATACACTGTGTAGCTCCCTTCTTGTTCCATCCTCGCTCCCGTCCGCTCTCAATGGCAGGATTGTACAACAATAGTTTTCCGAACTATTCTCTAGAATGTATTATAAAACTACAAATGTGTTGTCGTAGGTGGCGACATGAAACATATTCACAGCTACAACAAACCAATGTTCACGTCCACATGGACCTTTGGTGTGGTGTCTACGGGTTCTGGTCAATTCAACGTTCTCATTTGAATCGTATATGGGAAGATAATTAGGCCAATGAGTCGATAACTTGTTAAATACCGCTCGATGCGCTCTAGACCATTTACCCTCACCATCTACATGGAAGGCATCAACAGCGCATCTGAAGCCACAATTTTCATCACTCAAAACATCATTCCAGCCCTCGATGTATCGCCTAATAATGTGGGGGACACTTTCAAGGCAGGGGAATGTTGCTACAGGAGAAACATATAGATTAGGTTAGATTACTTTCAGTCTCATAGAGTGGTCTTACCATGCATTGCAATCAAAGGACTTGAGAATAATCGGTAGACTTACCGTGTCAACTACCTCTCCTTGATGTACCATGCCCCGGTGACCTTGAACTACGCCCACTTGGAGATGGCATGTACCGCTTGTTCACGTGCTCATGGTAGCTCAGTGATCACCTAGTTGATCTTGATCGAGGGACCTACTCGCTTGGTCTTCGACGTGCACTAGTAACAATTTCCGGTTGTACAATGCCACTATCCTCTGGATACAACGGCCCCTCTATGTAGCTTGAAACCCGACGGAGAACTGATGGGTCACTGCAGGCCAAATCCTCCAATTGACTGTTGAATAATGCTTGGTCCTGATCACCCCTAGAAATATTTTCCCTGTTCTGTGAGTTATCACCCAATACCATTGTCTTAAATAGTATATGAATGTTGTCCAAGTACAAGGGGATTCCTTGCTCAATTGTCGTCCACATGATGCAAGCACATGGTATTTTGTGCGTCGAACGCAGTACGCAACCACAATATGCATAAACCTGTGCTCTAAGTGTTTCCATCCTCCTATGCTCAGACGTCAATTTATCTAGATAATGTTTTGACATTATTAAACAATTTGTTGAAAAGGACTCTACGGTGCAATTTACCAATGAGCGTTCTTAATTTCTCGAGGTTGTCCTTGATCAACGTAATCTGCCCGGCTATCTACAGTCCGACACGCCTCCATATCGTATCCAGGGAACCAGTTGATGAATGTAACCACCCTTTCAATGATGAGTGTGCACTTTTGACCCAACATGTAGTTGTGTTCCCAAAATGAAGAAATCTATCCGTTCATGCCCGAACAAATTTCTTCTTATAGGGGTTGAGCCATGTGGTCTCAATGTAACTAATAACAGCTTCGCTCCAAGACCAACCAGTCCTTATATATACCAATGCAGTAGGCAATAACGGTAGAGGTATTGCAAACCCGTGACAATGCAAACCCGTGACAATGCAAACCCGTGACAATGCAAACCCATGACATTGCAGTAAGCAAGTGCTATGAGTCCGAAAACACTACCTGAATCGGCCTAATCAATCCCAGCAAATGATCGGTGACCACAACCTTAGGGAACGGTCCATCGACAAGCAAGCTTCTAAGTGCGTGAAGAACCCACTCATAAGTATCTGCCATTTCTTCGACGACAATGGCATAGGCGATCAAGAAATTTGTGTTACATGGAGACATACCAACCATCTCAATGAATGACATGTCGTATCAATTCGTCTCGTACGTTGAATAGATGGACACAATCCCTGGATAAGTCTGAAATGTCACAACAACTTTGGGATGAGCTAGGAATAAATGGATCAAAGTACTATCAAGTGCTGAGCGGTGACTAGTAACGTACCCGTGGAGGTGGCAAGATGCAAACAATTGTCAGGTGTGTTGCACCTGCCTCGCCTTTTTCTCCTGTAAGCTGATAGCTCATTATACACATGCCTAATGGTTTGATGCAGGTCCGGAAATGAACGATTGAGGCTCACATTGATATGCCTGGGAGTTGTCTCGGCATTCGTCAAATCTCTTATCATTTGTTTCACCTCTGCATGGAGCCTGCTACTCTGTCTATGCCCCTCAGCGTACACTAAATTGGTGGTTGTGTATCCCTAGCCGAGAATCCTTGCATGGTACTACATTCCAACCGTCCCCTGTGGTACTATCTCTCATGACAATCATGAAAGGGCAATCACAACTTCTTGTCGACGTGTTTCTTCTTCGGACAACATCTGAATCGCAAATACAATATATCCTAAAGGGGCCCATTCTTATTTTTCTTGTACGATCCCATGAAAAGTTCAAATCCTACACGATGAGCAGTCTGTTGTAGGTAGGAATAAGCTTCGATATGACTTGGAAACACATTTGTGGTTGCGAATGTTGAGTAACCAGTCCCCCTAGAATCACTCTATATGACTCATTGCCATTCTTAAACAACATTATATACCAAGTAATTAGTTTCACGAAAATATATTACCAAACGCAATGATGCATAAATCATTCTAATAACTAATAAAATATAACACTTAATGTTTTTTTTATAAGTGCAAAAAAGATACCTACACATATTTAAAGTATAATAATTCTCACTACTAGTCATGAAATCTATGACCACATTGACAAATACAAGACATCTACACATTCTTATGCCTTAGTTATACAAATTTTATTTTATCTGTACCAACTTTTTAAAAAATTAGTAAAACTACACTAAATTTTGTTATATCATCATTAGTAGAACCATATGTTACACTAATATTATCTCATTAGCCAACCAACAATTCCCAACACATTACTAGAACTACTCTAAATTATGTTTGTAGAACCTTTATAATTTATGTTACTCATATATATAGAAATAACGTATGAACTAAAATATTGTACCAAATTATATCATCATAGTAGAACTATATGTAATACGTAAATATGTGTAAGTGCTAAAATATTGTAGTTATATTATATCATAACGTATGAACTAAATAAAGAAAATTAATATATTAATTTAACATATTTAAATTACACAATTACTTATTTTTACAAATTATTCATTTAACTAAGATAAAAAAAACATATTAATTAACATTAAATTAACATATTTTCAACTATAAATTATGAAATCTAGAACAAAATTAAATTAAATATATGGAGACATGCATAGACAATAAAATGTTAAACAACTATATATGAAATTAAAATAAAATATCAAAACTATTAATTATGAGATAGAATATAAGTATCTACTTAAACAACTAATAAATCATAACTTTAAATATTAATTATTACAAAAACCAACACTTGAATTAAAAAATACCTCTAAAGACATGGAGCTTCCAACACCCAAATTTAGAGTAAAAATTCTGAGATTACCTACCCAATGAGCATTTTTACAGCCTATTTTATAGAAATTTTGTTCACTTTTTCGAATGAAATGGGGTAAATAACATTAAATGTGGGGCAGATGGTAGTTAGGCAAAGGAGAACCGGGCTGGGCAAGGAGAAGAAAGCTGGGAGAAGGGAAAGAAAATTGAAAATGAGAGGGAAATGAGAAGAAGGATAGGAAAGAAAGGAGAACCAGAGGCAATATATGGAAAGGAGAACCGGGAAGGGATTGAGAAGGAGAATCGGTCAAGGAGACCCGGTTCAGATCTTGGGAATGAGAATCGGTCAAGGAGACCCGGTCCGGGTCTTCCCAAGGAGAATCGGTCAAGAGACTCGGTTCAAGATTTGGCCAGGGAGAACGGGTAGAGGAGACAACGCTGGGACACGGAGAAGAGAACAAGGCCGAGAGAAGGAAAGGAGAGTCGGAGTCGGAGAATGAGAGGAGAGCAGGGGCCGGGAAGGGGAAGGGAAGGAGACCAGGGGCCGGAGAAGGAGAGGAGACCGGGAGTCGAAGAAGGGAAGGAGAGGAAAGTGGGGGCCGGGAAAGGGAAGGAGAGCTGGAGCCAGAGAAGGGAAGGAGATCAGGGGCCAGAGAATGAGAGAAGACCAGGGGATGGAGAATGGAAAGAGACCAGTCGTCGAAGAAGAAGAGGAGATCGGGCCGGAGAAGAAGAGGAGATCGGGCCGGAGAAGAAGAGGAGAATGGGCTGGAGAAGAAGAGGAGACCGGGCCAGAAAAGAGAAGGAAAGCGTTCGCCGGAGAAGACCCTGTTGCCGGAGAAGACGACGTTGCAGCGAATTTTCACGCCAGATTTCAAAATCGTTGGCGACCACCACCGTCCGCCACCGTTGACCACCACCCATCAGCAAATATGTTTTCCGGTTAGATAGTTAATCTAATATTTATGTTAATCTTTATCTAACTAATTATTATTGATTTACAATTAATTATTTGTAAGTAATTAATTTCATTTAAATTAATACAAAATACATAAGTATTTACATTTTACAAAATACAGGGGTAGGTAAGTAAAATACATTGAGTGATATAGTGATCCACAAATTTAACGTAGAGTCAAAGATAGAAGGACAAAAAGGTACATTCACACGAAATCTGGCTATAAAAGGATGTGGTCCGAGGCGTGTGTCCTCCACACTCAACCCTATTCCACCACTTCACTCTTTACCCTATCTATCATTTCCCGTGCTTGCCACACTACTCCATGGCCACCTCATCACCACCACCCCATTCAAACACTCCAGACCCTCAAAGCGACGTCGTTGTTCCCATCTCGAGTAATCTCAAGCTCGAGAACGTTTCCGTCTGCGACTACTCAAGACGGGCTCAATGGCTCCGTGCTGCCGTCTTGGGCGCAAACGACGGTCTGGTCTCCACCGCCTCTCTCATGATGGGTGTCGGTGCAGTGAGAACCGACGTGAAAACCATGATCCTGTCCGGGATCGCGGGGCTGATCGCGGGAGCATGCAGCATGGCGATCGGGGAGTTCGTGTCGGTGTACTCGCAGTACGACATCGAGGTGGCGCAGATGAAGAGGGAGAAGGTGGCCAACGCCATCGATGGAAGTGAGTACGATGCGAGGAAGAAGGATCTCGCCAGCCCTTTCCAGGCCGCCGGAGCATCTGCTCTCGCGTTTGCGGTGGGGGCGATGGTGCCTCTGCTGGCGGCGGCGTTTGTGGGAAACTACCATGTTAGGCTTGCCATGGTGGTGGCTGCCTCAAGCCTTGCGCTTCTGGTGTTCGGCGGGATGGGGGCGTATTTGGGAAGGGCAGCTTTTGTGAAATCTTCGTTCAGGGTGCTGGTTGGAGGCTGGGTTGCCATGGCTATCACCTTTGGGTTTACCAAGCTGGTTGCCCGCATAGCAGATTGAATTGGATAGATGAATAATTACTGCAGTTGTATGCATTAATGAACTGCGACCATGTATGTATGGTAGTAAAACAAAGTGGTCAAGTGCTGTACTCCATATAGATCGTCATAAGTGGTACTAGAAAATACTATTAACTTTTTTGTTATCGTTAGCCTAGCCTCTCTGCTAATCCAACCCCTGATTATTTTTAATATATCTGATCCATATATATGGATCGATCCGGTGCTAAATTATTCCAGAAGATTTTATATGTTAGCAAATGTTGCATGTTGAGGTATTGGGCAAATTAAATTCTATCATGTGTTCTAAATTCTATATTAAGTAAAGTGAGTTTTTTTAGAAAGTAAAGAATGACATGTGGCAAAATTTGAATTGCCAAACATCTTAACATACTCCCTCCGTTTCACTAAGAGTTGCACTCTAGGTTTAGGCTCTTGGATTAATGTGAAGAAAATGAGAGGTTGAAATTGAGTATAGAAAGTAAAAAGTAAAATAAGTGGATGAGATTGAAGGAATCTTGCAAAAAATGAAAGGTGTGTCATCTTAAAAAAATATCTCAATAAGGCAATTGTGTCTCTCTTAGTGAAACAGAGAGAGGACACCATTTGCTAACATCTAAAATTTTCTAAAATTATTCACAATAAGAAGATCATGAGTGAAACTTGTAAAAGTAGCACATTGGTCATCAAATTAAATAGGTATATGGAAAAAGGAATTGGTATTATTTTTTGTTTTGATTGCATATACATACTGTATGCCAATTAATGGTAATATCTATGTTCTTATTTTTAAAAAGAATAATAAAGGTAGTTTGCATTAAAAATCGATGAAATCTATGTATAAAAATGTGAAGACCTCATTGTAAGACTATAAATTTCATTGTTTGTGATCATTCAATGCTATTTAATGTTACTATGACCATCAAAACTATCAACGTTGGATTACATATTTGAACCAATATAAAATAATAATAAGAGTGGGTCTCCTGACACGCGGCATGCCCATAAGTTTATAGATGGACCACTTATTTTTAACTTATACATTGTATTTGTTATATTTTATACTAAATTTAGAAATTTAAAAAATATTTTTTATATTATATATTTTTATATTTTTACATTTAAATACATATTATTACTTGTTTTAACTTTAAAAATAAAGTATTTAAATTTTATAAAAATTACAACATTTAAGGTAAAAACCACTGTGGACTATCCATAAATTTAAGGAAAAATCGCCTTTCATGAGACTTTATCAAATAACAACATACTCGTACTTGATATGGTTGATTTATCATAATAAGTATATAGTTTCTAAATATCAACTTTTTATGTGTTGTTATTATACGTATATAAATATATTAATGATCAAACATATATTATTGGGAAACATAAGGAATATTCTATGTAATTTAATCTATTACAGAAGTTGTAGTTAGTTTATATTTGAAATTAGAATTACTTTATATTATAAATTATATTATCTTTTATCTTGAGAATTTGGATTTTGGCTCAGATCTTTCTATCCTGTCTATAATAACGAGAATGCATTTCTGCATTTTAAAATTCTTGATGAAAATAACTCAGAGTTCCACAGTTTGGCGTTTTTTATAGACAAAGTCTTGTGTGAGACGGTGTCACATCAAAACCAGAAATTAAATTGTTAAGAATGTAGTATGGAGTTTCAAATTGAAGTTTTAAAAGTTCAGGGGCTAAATGTGTAATTTCATTAATTTACATTTAAGTCCGGGTATGAATATCAATATTTCCTCTTCTTCTCCCATTATTTTCTCACGCATTCTCTCTCCTCTCATTGCTTCTCTCTTGTGCATAAAACATTCTTCATCTCTCTCCTCTCCATTTCTCTTTCACTTTCCTTCAATTCAATCGCTCATTTTCTCCGTTTTCTTCCATGTTTCTTTCACAAGGAAGAATGCAGTGACTCAAAGAAGATTTGCTTCATTCTCCGGCGAATTTTTTGGTTATAGCTTCGGTTTCCGGCGGCCTAACACAATATAACCTTCCATTCGTGTTTATCTTCAAAGGTAATGTCTCTGCTCAGAGTTTTCATGCATATTTTATTGTTTTTTTCGATTTCTGTTTGCTTTTTTTGGTTCATGTGATTTTCTAGGGTTTACGTTGCTTACTGTGTAATATTTGAGGATCTCTCTATTTTTTTATGTTGTGAGTTGTTCTTACTGATTTGTGCTAATATTTGGTTGCTGCTGCTGTTTGTTAGATGTCTAAGGAGAGTTGCATCACTGCTGCTGCAATCAAGAATGAAAGAGGATTTGTAAGTCTTCTTAATTTTCGGTTGTGATGTTTTAGGTACATGTATTGATGTTTCTCATTTTCAGTTTGATGTTTAAGGTTTTCGGCTTCAAGTACTGCTATTAGTGTTGTAGTGATGTTTTAATTTCAGCGTTTGATACTTGTGGCGTTTTCATGCTTAAGTGTTCAGTTGATGTTCAATTTTGATTGTGTGTGGTATCTTAGGGGTTTGTTACGATTTGTGCTAATTTTTGTGTTGTTGCTGTTTCTTAGATGTCTAAGAATGCTTTCTCACCGTTGCTGCAATTGACAATGAAAAAGGATATGTAAATTTTGTTATTTTGCAGATGTAATATTTTAAATACTGTTGTTGATCTTTCAAGTTTTATGTTTAATCTTTCATGTTTAGGTTTTAAGTATTGTTATCTGTGTTCGTGTGATGATTTATTTTCAGTATTTGATGTTTGTAGTGTTTTAAGTGTGCAATTGATGTACAGTTTTGTTATTTTGATTGTGTGATATCTTAGGGTTTTGTTACGATTTGTGCTAATTTTTGTGTTGTTTTTTTTAGATGTCTAAGAACGCTTTCTCACTGTTGTTGCAATCGAGAAGGAAAGATGATCTATAAATTTTGTTATTTGTCAGATGTGATGATTTGTTGTTGATGTTTCTAGTTTTATGCTTGATATTTCATGTTTAGGTTTTAAGTACTATTATCTGTATTGGTGTGATGTTTTAATTTTAGTATTTGATGCTTGTAGTGTTTTAAGTGTGCAATTGATGTTTAGTTTTGTTGTTTTGGTTGTTCAGTTTTAATGCTCAACTTTTCATGCTTCTGCTTATGTGTTTTAATTTCAGTATTTGATGCTTGTAGTGTTTTAAATGTGCAATTGATGTTCAGTTTTGATTGTGAGTGATATCTTAGGGTTGTGTTACTATTTATGCTAATTTTTGTGTTATTGTCGCTGTTTCTTAGATGTCTAAGAGCACTTGCCCACTGTTGCTGCATTCGAGAATGAAGTAGGAATTGTGAGTTTTTTTCCAGCAGTGATGTTTTAGACACAGTTATTGATGTTTCTGGTTTTATATTTGAGCTTTCATATTTAAGCTTTAAGCATTGTTATATGTGCTGGTGTAATGTTATTGAATTCAGTATTTAATTCTTGTGGTGTTTGCATGTTTAAGTATACAACTGATGTTCAGTTTTGTTCTTTTGATATTTTAGTGTGTACTGTTTGATGTTTTCAAACTATGATATTGATGTTTTAAATACTGTATTTGATTATTTTAATGTAGTTGTCAATGATGTTATATGTGGTATTGTAATATTTTAATTTCAGATATTGATGTTTTAATTATTGTATGTGTATTTCACATGAATGCTTTCCAATTCAGAACTCTACGATGTCATTGACGATATATTAAAAAAATACTATGAGGAATCATGCTGCCGAAGGTGTTCCCTTGAAGAGATGATCAAAAATCGACCGTTGATCATTTTTTATGGAGTAGATAGTCATCCTCTTCGAAAACAGCAAGAGAGAAGGCAAGATTGTGAATAAGCGAGCAACGAAGGAAAACAAGTCAGGGAAAAAATAGAATTTGATTGTTTGGGATCTATTGTTTGAATGATGTTTTAAAAATATTAGTTTATTTGTTAGGGTTAGGATACCAGATTCTTATCGATGTTTTAGGTTGATTTGGATTTTTTCAATTTTTATGTTAGCGATTTTTAGGGCATTTGAACCCTTTTGTACATAATGATGTTTAACAAGTTATTTCAAGTGCAACAATAGTGGAATGTATAAGTGCAGTGGAGCAAATGCATATTTTATATAAATAAACATTTTTATCATTACTTTTGTAAAACATCGGACAAAAAAAATTGAACCGTCACATCGTAACAGTACAATATCATAGTATGTGGTGTTCATGGGTCGGGGCAGGTCAGCTGACCCGACCCAAATTGATCCTATTTTTAAGGTCAAATGGGTCGTGTCGGGTATGGTCAAAATTTCCATAGTTTATGGTCGGGTTGGATAGGGTCACAAGTCGACCCAAATCGACCAAAATTGACCAAAATCATATAAAAATAATAAGCTTATTTTTTTTAAAATATACTTTTAGCTATATAAAAATATATATTTTTTCAAGAATGTTAAAATTGTTTATGAAGTAAGTTAACGGTGGATATATTGTTTTAAATTAATTCTTTTTTATGATTTATTTTTCAAGAAAGTGATGCAAAATTGCAAGTGGGTCAAAACGGGTCAAAATTTGACCCGACCCGTTTTGACCTAACCCATTTTGACCCATATGGGTCATAGAACCGACCTGACCCAAATGGGCCGAGTCAAGACAATTTGGACACCTCTAATGATAGTAACTAATACTTCCTCCGTTTCACTAATAATGGTTCTATAGGTTTAAGTACTTGGATTTATGTGAAAAAAATGAGTGGATGAAATTTAATCTAGAAAGTAAAAAGTTGAACGAGTGGATGAAATTGAAGTAATCTTGCCAAAAATAGAAAGTGTGTCACTATCAAAGAAATAATCCAAAAAGAAAAATGTGCCTATAATAGAGAAACAGAGGGAGTAATCAAATTCTGACAAACTGATTTTAGATCAACAGATCATTATTTGTATTTTAATTTTATACTGGATGTTAAATCATTATTTTTTTGGAAGTTTAACTAATTTTGTTTGATGTTTATTTATTTTTTGTTTGATGTGTATTTTAGTTGAAACTTAACATTAAACTATTCTAATTTAATGTATATTTTAAGATTTTATTTGATATTTAATAATTTTAGTATTTTAGTGACTTTGATTTGATTTTAAGTCTGTCTCTTGAAAGTCAGTCTTTCCATAAGTTATAGAAAGATCAAGGTTTAAAGTGTAAATTAGAAGAAATAAAGATAAAATTTTCGGGTTGCATGAACCGTGTTATAAATTTTATAACTATAACATGTTGCATACTAAAATTTTAATATTACAAGTAAGACCTTTTACCTTTTATAATTTTAATTATACCGTCTTTCCATAAGGCTATGGAAAGATCGTGACTTTGCCTTGATTTTATTTGATATCGAATTAGTGACTTTGATTTTGGCGTAACTTCTCGAATCCACCATTTCAGTATTAACTCAAAATCTTCGTCTCTGTTCCGACAATGGTCGGCATTAGTGTGCCCGACACTGTTTGTACGGTGGTGCGATGGGCTTAGCGAGCTGGCGCTGGTGGGGATGGAGCGGTGCTATTGCTCGAACCGGATCTGCTCGGCGCTGGTGGTGATCGAGTGTGGCGGCGGTACAGCGGTGAATAAGGAGAGCTAGCAATTGAGGGATCGAACGACCGTGATTTTGGGGCTGTTGTGGAGCACAGGATGTGGATCGAAGAGGTGCCATCACTTTGTTGGAAGGGGGAGGCGGAGGAGGGAGACGGAAGAGGTAGGCGGTGGAGAGAGCAACTAGGGTTTGCAGAAGAGGGAGGGAGACGATGATCTGTTCTATTTTCAAAAATTGCATACTAGTCCCTGAGTTTTAGTGCTCATTATAAAACGTAGCCCGAGCCAGAAATGTTGCTGAATTTACCCCGTCATTTAATTTGCTATTTCCCTATTTTAACTCGAATCCCTTGTCGTACGTTAAGACGATGTCGAAGGAGACGGACTCCTTTTTTATATGTTAGTCACTTTTGCAGCTTGTTAATTAGTTTGATATTTTTAGTGGATTGATTGTACATTTGTTATGCAAATATCATGGATTCAACCGTCAAATCACAATTGTGGTGCTTATGCAAAACTGTGCGTCTGAAGTGTTTCGATCTCTTTAAGAAAAAATAAAAGATGTGGTAAGAAGCGTGTGGGAGTTTCATGAAAAGGAAAAAGAGTAATACCATTACGCAAAAGTTTTGATCAATCATCTCATGAGGACGTTATTGTGGACCTAGCTACAGCTTAGTGCATCAAAAGACAAGAAAAAGAGAGAAAAAAGTTTGTTTTAAATCTAAAGTTGATGATGATCATGAGCCTTTCTCTGAACTGGACTGGTATAGCTATCCGAAATAATATAGAAGAGTGAACACTGCTAGATAGGGGTGTTGAAACCCGCGCATGATCCAGGTAATTGAAAACACAGTTCGTGGTTAAGTCTGGAAGAATCAGACACTACAAGAAACATGCCCTTTTACCTTGGTTCTACAAAACTTTTTATCTCGATTTTTAGTCTAAAAAAAACAGAGATAATACTCATGTAGTAAAAAGTATATTTTTTACCACGGGGTTGGACTAGCGTCGGCACGTTTTGTGACCGACATCGGTCCAAGCAAGAAGGCCGATGATAGGAGACCATAGTTGCGACATCGTTTAAATCAACATCGGCGTTTATAAGAGCGACATCGATGAAAGCAAGAAGGCAGTCGATGGGACTGGAATTGCTGCAACATCGTTAGGGCGAAGTCGTGGATAAATGACATCAACATTGCAGACGATGGTATGTGACATCTCCTGCTCCAGGGTACCCTCGTCATGTGCCTGCTGACGTGGAAGGCTAACAAAAACAACGTCGTTTTGAATGGGCGACATCACAAAAAAATGCCGCCAGTTTATGTGACATCGATAGGGTGTCATCTCTTCACCGGTTGTCATTGATTAATTGTGGAGACATCGGTTCTCGTACAATATTATAACATTTAATATTTGATTACACAAACAATCGTTTGTCGATAGCCGTTAGATGTTATTTAATATTCAATAAATCGTGAAATTAGTTAAACAACAATCAATTGTTGTTCAATTAATGTCGGAAAGAATGAGAATGCAAGGAACCCACAAAACTAGAAAATATATTAAGAATACATGTTAGAATATATTAAAATACATAAGGTTGATATGAAATTAAAACATTAATTGTATTGAACCTCTATTGTCTACGTTACAGGCTGAAAGCCCATCGATAACTCTTTTTGTCCTATTACAACCAATGCACATGAAACAAAATTTATGTCAGAATTGGGAAGTCCCCAAATGATGTATGATGTGCCCTAATTTACAGTCGCCGTTGTGGCTGGAATCTGCAAGACAAAGCCCCTGGAAGTTTCCGAGGGGAAGAGGCTCTGGCGATCAAGTCAGAAAATAATAGTGCAATTAGGAATGAGTAGTTGAGTTTGTAGGGTTACTCTAGCATTTATATATGTTAGCCAGTAGGGTAACTATTTTATTTGCTTGTGATGCAAGCACTCTTCCCCTAGGTCGGTCAAAAGGATATTATCCAAGGGGTAAAATAGGACACCTGGGCCGGCTAGACTAGGCACTTGGGTCCAGTACGGATTTACACATTATCAACAAACCCTGGAAAGTTGAGGGTTTGACCCTCGAATTTATCCCAAGGCCCTGGGTTCGAATTTGGGTCTGCCCCTACGAATTTAGTGATTCATCCTTCGATGAGGTTGCTTCGAATTCACTGTTGAGCTTGGGTGCGACTTCCCAGCACATGTAATGCTTCAAGGGGTACGATTTTTGTACCCCTACAATGCTTCGGGGGTTCGTTCCTTGGGTCCGTTTGGGATCCTCCAGGTTAGCTTTGAATTGGTCATTCGAGCAGATTAATTTGTTGAGGGTTTGACCCCCAACTTTCTAATTTGTGTTAGAGCACGAGGGTCTGACTTCGGCTCTATTTATTATGCGGGGCCTTTGAGCCTCGATAGTAAGGATTAGAGGGGAACTCTTTATTCCCGAGAGGGCTCTGGCATGAGAAGTGGAAAATTCATGAGGGGCGTGATGCACACTCATGCTTTTAAGCGCGTGAGGTCCAAGCTAGATTTTTTGCGCGCCACATCAAACTCCTTCTTTCCCACTCAGAACAAATCATTAGAGCACTTCTTCTCTCTCGCTAACATTTTTAGAGAGCTCCGACCAAAGACCAGTGAGTCTGCTTTTCTCCCATTTATTCATCCCTTTTTACTTTATTTAAAGAAGTTGAAAACACCATTAGGAGGGGGGACTCGATTCCAGCCCATTTTTCGATCGTATCCTCTGCCAACCGGGTTGAAAACTCCCGTCTTCAAGATTTTGGCACCATTCCATCATCGGTTGCCATGCCCAATTTATCCATCAGGGGAGATAGAGGAAATCTGGAGAGCTGTCTAGCGCCACCCCTAGGCTATCGCTGAAAATGGGTGGTATCGAAGGAAAGGGTTCCGAGGGAATCCACCATCCAGAAGGATGAGGAGGGTCGTCCTTTTATTTTTGAGAAAATCTTAACCCCTATTCTCGAAAGCCCCCAGCTAATCCCTAAGGAGATATCCCACATGCTATCAACCCTTCCATCTGCAATTAGGGTTCCAGAAGACTTGAGATTGAGGGTCCTCCGAGAAGACGAAAAACCCAAGGGATACAAGGCCTGGTAGGTGTGCTGTTTACGAGCGCCATTTTAAATTCAGGCTTTCTTTCCCCTGCCCCATCCTCTCTCGTCTTCTTAAGGAGCACCAAGTCAATTTGGCCGAACTCCATTCGAATGTCATACTTTATGTTATGGCGTTCATGACCCGTTTCCATAGCCTAGTAATCACCCCAGGCTACGAATTGTTTAGGTCCCTATACTATCTTTCTTGTAGCAAGGCCGTAGATCATGGGGGGGGATAAAAATTGGGGGGATCCTGACCCTTAGCAATAGGTTCTTGAACCATCCCATAATTTTTTTTGAATGGCCGAGATTGGCATAAACCCCCTATCTACACGTTTGATAGTGAGGTCGAGAGCTATTACATCCCAGGGTGGCATTCGAAACCCAAGTTCGAGAACATTGCGAATTACTGTGCTTTGAACAATGTGGTAACAAATAGGGATAGGCTATTGGGTGAGCCCCTAGATATTTCTAGGAATTGTAACTATATTTGGTTGGAAGAGGTTAATGAGCAATGGGTCTACAACCAAGAACCACTTTTGATTAATCCCCCTCCCCTGGTTGATTCTTTGAAGGCCCTTTCTGTGGATAAAAGTAAGGGTAAAAAGAAGATAGTAGAGGGTGATAAGCCAAAAAAAGTTAATAGAAAAGTCCCTTTGATTGCCGAGGATGAGACTGTTAAAAGGCTGAAGAAGACAAAAAATGGTTCTTTAGAGCCCTCCGAACCTATTTTAAGGCCTTTAGAAGCTATTTCGGAGCCTCTAGAGCCTAATAATGCTGCGGAGGCCCCATCTAGGAGTTTCTCCCCACCACACGAAGGTGTTTGCGGCATCTTAGTTTTTGTTTTAATTGTTTTCATTTTATGTTTCTTCAACAGACTTTTCTTTCTTTTGCCTATTTCAGTGGGTTTCACTAGCTGCTTTTATTTTAGAAATGAGGAGGAAGAAGAGATGGTCTATGAGGAACTCCATCCCGAGGTCCACCCCCAAGCCCAGACCCAAGCACAGCCCTAGCCCAAGCCCTATTTGGAGGTCTAGCCGGGGGCCCCCGGTCATTCGGTAAATAACAAGAGGGGGCGTGAGGGCACCTCTTCTCATAGCCCTCCCCCCATATGGAAAAATACTGACGAACATGTTGTCGTCGGATCACAAACCGGTTCTAGGGTGGGGCTTGCTTTGGGGGATGGTAGCCTCATCCCTCCGAGTGTGGTTAATCCTTCCCTTGCCTCTCTTTCAGAGGTGTCCACCATCGTGAGTGCTCTGGACTCGGTTCTCCAAACCCTCTTGGCAAAGGCCAACAAAGCTCAAGAGGTTGCGGCCATGCTGGGGAATTTGGAGAAGGCTCAAGAGGCTAAAGTGAACGAGCTTGATGTGGAGCTTAGGATGGCTACCTTCGATCATAAGGAGGAGTTAAATAAGGTAGCCTCCAAACATAAGGAGGAATTGAATAAGGTAGACTCCTAGCATGAGGAGTGGTTGAAAGAGCTTCAAGAGAAGTTATCAGAGGCCGAGGAATTCATTCAAAATCTGACCACCAAAAATGCTAGGCTAGTCTATCTGTATTCTGCTGAACAACAGGCCTATGTTCTTGAGGCTTACACTAACAAACTTGTGAAGACCAAGGAGTTCCAAGACTTCTTCTCATTCCTAAAGGACGTACCCATCGAATATGCTACCATGGTGGATGTTTACAAAAACCACTCCAACCCGGCCTAGTTGGACCACCTTTGGTGGAAGTCCATCTAGGATGGGGTATTAAACTCCCATTGCTCGAGCATTTGAAGACCTTGGGCTGACTCTTCTATGTGGAGGAAATCTACAATATGGGGTGGATAAGGATGATGAGTGGAGCCAACCAAACCCCTTGACTTGGCCGAAGCACTGGCGCAGGACAACCTTTTTGAGCTCTACTCATGCGGAGAATAACATAGGGAAAAAATAGAATGTATGACTTAATTGTCTTAGGACTTCGAATGTACTCCTTTTTCCCTATTATGAATGAAATTATCTTCTTTACTTATGCATTTTTTACTTACTTTGTAGATTCCAGACTTGGTGCCCTACCGCCCCCTCCCCCCTCCCCCCTCAATTACAAAGGGGTACCATTTTTTACTTCTTCTTCCAAGTTATGGAAGAATGGTATCATAGGAACAAAGAATGGGTGTGGGAGAACCGAATCGAAGCCTCCCAATTTTGGTATAATTCTGTTTGACTCGAAGAGGAGCTTCGAGTTGCATATGAGGAGCTTAGCCTATGACGTAATGGCATTCATGAGAGATATAAAGAACTCCTCAATGCGCTTAGCCGTTCTAGGAGGAAAGAGACCTTTTTTTTGCGGCTAAGGATGGATTTTTGGAGGATTATTTCCTCCTTGAATCTTGGCACAACGAGGTCCTCAAAGAGGTCACATCAAAATACGGGTTTGGTTCAATCGATGAATGCATCCCTCCTCAGAATCCAGAACCTGAATCGGAAAGGGTGTTAAGTACACCTTTGACCTACAGGGGGCACCTCTCGAAGCCAGAGAAGAGGAGGAGAGGAGAATCCTCGGGGGGGGGAGGAAGCACCCTCTAGAGCACCTCAGGTATCTCTTCCAGTTAAACCCTCTCAAAAGAAGAAAAAAAGGGTTTATCGAAGATTGAGGCTAAAGGACTCAAGGAGGGAGCCCACAGTTCCAGTAGTAGGAAATGATATTTCCAAAATTTTGGACACGATCCCTCCTGGCCAATGAGTAGCCCTAGATGTTGATTTTCAACCCTTACAAGAAGGGGATACCCCCCATAACCTCCCCAGAGGAAGATTGTTTATTTCCCTCAGACATCTTCACCGCGGGCTCACATTTCCCTTTCCGCCCATTTTTTCCCAAACTTAGAAAATTCCAGGTGAGCCCTGCACAAGTCCACCCCAACGTCTTGGTAATCATTATGATGTTCTTGACTAGATGTGACGAGTTTGGTATTGAGCCTATTTATAAACTGATTCGTTTGCTATACTTCTTGTCCTATAGTGGCAAGTCTACTGATATGATTGTCACGCTTATCAGCCGAGAGGTACACTATAACTGGAAATTTGGGTGACTAGAAAAGCTGGAAGAAAGGTATCTCGTTTGATAGCAGGAGGTATCGAGTTCCTCCATGGAATTGGGCCGCGCGAATTGAATCTCCCAAACCTGGGGAATATATCTGCCCAGATGCCCTTGAGAGGGATAGACAAAAACTATTGTCCAACCCCCTCGACTACAACCACTTTAAAAATCCCAACCCAACTCCCGGATTGGCGGCTTTGTGTTCTCACCTGGAATATTCGAAGAATATGTATATAAAACACTCTGGAGGGATAGTAGAAAGAGAAGAAGAGGACCCGAGGGCCCTAGAGATAGCCCTCCCTTTAAGACCATAGTTAGGGATGTTAGGCATTCGAGAGTCTCCAAAGGTGCCTTAATAGAGCAATACTTCTCCTATTTGTTGTGTTATTGAGTTTATTGTTACTAATTTTCTTTTTCCTTTTTCAGTGGGTCTTGCTAAGGGCTTAAAGAAGCAGAAGCCCTCAAACCAGGGCCAGGTTCCTCCAAAGGGGATTGTTGAGTCCTCGAATCAGGTTTCCACTCCCCCAAATCCGGTGTCTCTCTGCAATAGGCCGTGAAAGGCCTTCCTCAGTTATTGGTGATGAGCAGCCATCTCACGCTAGGAGAGTTTGCAAAAAAAATGTGGGCGAACATCAACACTATCAATTCCTCCTCACCAAGGCCATTGATAGGGACACATGGTGGTGAGGATGTTCATCAACAAACTCCTCGCCCTTCGAATGATGCTCGATCCGCATCCAGGATCAAACATCACCTCATGAAGATGGCCTCTGACCCTGAGGTTTTCCTCTATTCTTTTAAAAAAATATATATCCCTTTTTTTATTATCAATCTGAGCTGAGTTGTTTTACCAGGCCTCCCAAAATTTTCACGAGGCTACCGAGAGAATGGCGACCTTCTTTTCCGTTTGTTCCTCTGGCTGTAGTAACTTCTGCAAGGAGCTCATCAAACAAGATGCTGAGATTTTACGGCTAAAGAAATCTCTTGAGGATCAATAGCGGGCTCTCGAGAAGAAAGATAGAGTCTTGGAAGAGAAGGATAGGGCGCTCGAGGAAAAAGATAGGGTGCTTGAGGAAAAACAAAAACTTCTAGAAGGGGAGAGGCAAAGTGTTGGCGCCGAGAGGCGTCAATGGACGTTAGAGAAGGGCACCCTCGCAAAGAGGTTTAAAGCTGCAGACGATCCGGCCATGCAAGTTCAACTGCTTCAGGCCTTTAAGCATAAGTTGTTGAACAACCCTGAGCTGCTTCAACTTTTCTTGGATCTTCTGGGTGTGGCCAAGAAAGTCGGCTATAGTGAATTAGCCGAGGACTTTTTAAAGACATAAGTGTCCGCCTCTGTATCTGAAGATCTAGCCAAGCAGGTGGACAAACTGGTTAATCCAGAGCTCGAAACCATTCTGGATACAAAATGGGATGAGGCCATCAAGAACAACGGCCTTCGTTTTACCCTATTAGATTTCAACAAGTCTAAAGAGTAGTTCTTCACTGCTGAGAGGATTCGAGCGATCCCCCTTCCAGAGGCTACAGACGCCCCTCCAGAGCTGGATTCCACCGCCAACCGAGTGGAAGAAACGATTGCTTCCACATCAAAGGAAGTTGATTCTAGGGTTGGTCCCTGATTTTAATAAAAAAAACTTTTTTTACTTAGGGCTCCTCAATTGTAACCCTCTTTTTAAAAAAACTCAGTATCAATAAAAATACATTTTTTTTCTGCGACTTATTGATTATACCTTTGTTTTCTTTTGTAGTATAATTCAATTTTAATGGTGTTAGAAGGCGCTTGTAAGGAGCTTTTGAGTGCCCAAAAAGAGCTGAATGAGATCACCCTTCGAGATCTTTCTAAGTGTAATCAAGAGAAGGACTCCTTGAAGAACAAGCTTCACCGACTCAAAATTGAGATGAAGCTGTGGCAATCTAAAGACCATCCCACTTTTAAAGGGTTTGTTAATGATTTCCCTAGCAAAGAATTTAATGGTACTTATCCCTTAGAAGTGGTCAAGGGTCGCGATCCCACTGATGAAGAACTAGAAGAACTAATGCGTCAAATTTATTTGAAGTTTGGTTCTCTGAAGTCCTTCCTTGCCACTGCGACTAGGCTTCCAGTAGTAGAATTACGCCTGATTAGTTTCTTGCCGAACAACATCTATTAGGTCAATGCAGAGTGGCTAGCGGTGAACAGGACTTGCTCGCTTGGAAGATATCCAGCCAGGATCCCGCTTCTTCAAGCGAACCTCCTCCAACCCCTTGAGAGAGCCCCTCAGGTGAAGATTGCTCTTTGGTGGAATCTTTATCCGAGAACGAAAATTTTTTTGGAGAGATCGAGGCCTGGAAGATACAAGCCACAAAAGTGGAATAGCACTTCGCTGACTTTGAAGAAAAAATTGCCGCACACGAAGTGAGCCTTCGTGCCCACATGCATTCCCACGTTATTCCCTCCTCCTACTTAATCAGCAATGATCATTTCCCCAAGTTTCTACTTAAAGCTACTGAGTAACGGATGGAAGAAGTCAACGTTCATGAGAATGGGACTCCTCGGCAAAAAAAGGCATTTGACCTCATTCTCGATTGGCTGGCAGAGCTAAAGGTGAAGGGATTCACCCCCTCGAGCTTTCGCTCTTCCCCTCGGTCACAGAATTCTGCCACTAAGGAAGCTAAAAAACATCTTGCCCCTTCTAGAAAAGTTACCCAAGGATCTTCCTCAAAACATCGCAAAAGCATTGGGTCACCCACAAAAGGCCCATTCAAATCTTCCATGAAGAAGCCGGGTAAGACCATCGTCGTCACTCCCTCAGAATATCCCATAGAGGAACAAATGAAAGATATCTGAAGGGCAGCTAGTATAAAACTTGAAGAACTCAAAGAAATAGAGGCAAACGTGATGGAGCTAGGAAAACCTATCTCCACTAAAGAATTGTTTCAGGTGGGATTTCCTCCCACTAGATAAATACGTTTAGATGAATAAACTTAGATAGTTATTAGTATCAATATTGTATTACTAATATATTTGTTGAATTTTAAATTAACAACAAATATCATTTCTATCTCGTATACTTTACCCATCGAATATGAGCGCTCTATGCAATTTCCTTAGGCAGAGCAAAGTACGAATATGTTTGGTAAGTAGAAATTAATTAATTTAGAGACATAAGAATTTTACCCAGGTTTGGTGTTTCCACCTACATCCTGCTAATCTTGCCTACTAACTTATCAGTTCAAGATTACAAGATAGCCTCGAGTGTTGCTTTAAAGAAAACCACTCGAACATCAACTAGAGTTCCGCTTTAGAGCATACCACTCAAACATCAGCCGTGGCTGGAAATATCATCTAGAGCGCCGCTTTAAAGCAACCCGCTTGAACATCAACCAGAATGCTTCTTTAGAGTAAGCCACTCGAACATCAACTAGAATGCTGCTTTAGAGCAAGCCACTCGAACATCAACCGTGGCTAGAAATATCATCTAGAGCGCCGCTTTAAAGCAACCCGCTCGAACATCAATCAGAGTGCCGCTTTAGAGAAAACCACTCGAACATCAACTTGAGTGCTGCTTTAGAGCAAACCACTCAAACATCATAGCTGGTAGTATTTTCTCAAGTTGGTAATGTTCCACCTTCTTGGAAATCGGGCCCCATTCATCTGTTCGAGAACATAGCTTCCTCCCGGGTGTGATTCGATCACTTTATAAGGTTCTTCCTAATTTGCAGCTAACTTCCCCTCGGGTTTCTTTCTGCTTTTCTTGTTTTTCCTCATTACTAAGTTTCCCGAGTTAAACAACACCTTCTTTACCCTTCAGTCATGGTATCTTCTGACCTGTTCCTTGAATTTAGCCTCGTGTAGAGAAGCTAACTCTCTCTTTTCCTCCACCATATCCAAATTGACACATCAGTTTTGTTAATTGATCATCTCATCTGTAGCAGCCATCATCCTTAGGCTAGGAAATTTCATTTTCGCAGCAATTACTGCTTCCGAGCCATATACGAATAAGGCGTTTCCCCAGTAGTGGAACACTCAGCTGTCTGATATGCCCACAACACATTGGGTAATTCACATATCTAGTTACCTTCCTCCCCCTTAAGGGGTGCTCGTATTCCATTAACTATTGTTCTATTGGTCACCTCCACTTGCCCGTTGGCTTGGGGGTGGTAAACATATGTCATCTTTTGCTTAATCTAATATTTCTTGCACCAGTTCTTGAATGGATCCTGAGAAAACTGTGTTTCGTTGTCCGTAATGATCGTTCTTGGGATTCCAAAATGGAATACAATGTTCTTCCAGCAAAATGAGATGACTGTTTTTCCTCTTATGTTTGTCAAAGGTTGAACCTCTACCCACTTTGTGAAATAATCAAAAACTACTATTGGGTATCTGAATTTTCCCAGTGCTTCTGGAAATAGGCCCACCAAATCGATCCCCCATTTTTCAAATGGCCACAAACTATAGATGCTTCTCATTTCTTCCTATGGAACATGTGTTATAGGTGCATGTCTCTGACATTGATGGCAAGCCTAAATATACCGGTTCACGTCCTCGAACATTGTCGACCAGTAAAACCCTTCTTGAATGAGCCTCCTCGCCACGGACCTGGCTCCTTGGTGGCTACCGCATACCCCTTTGTGAACCTCTCTTATAAGATAATCAGCTTTATGAGGGTTAACACATAGAAGTAATGGCTACAAATGGCCCCTTCTATACAACCTTTCTTCCTGCAAGAAATACATTGGAGCCTTCAACCTTATCTTTCTAGCATCCACTTCATTTTTTGGCAGGATTCCCTTCCAAAGATTTGCCATGAATGTTTCATACAGGAGTCTTCCATTTCAATCGCCATCACCACAGGTTCTTCAAAACTTCTCCTGCTTAAAGTTCCATGAGCAGTTGCTGCTAGGATTAGCTTCCCAAATCCAAAGAAGCAAGCTTACTTATAACGACTACTTTATGATTGCTTTCCCTCGGAACCTGCGTCTATGTATAAGATTTGAATTTATTTAATAAGTTCTTCGCTACCTCGAGGTATCTCTGCAGGTTACGCTCTCTGGCCTCATACTCTCTATTCACCTGCTGAATCACAATTTGAGAGTCACTGAAAACCTCCAGTTCTACCACCCGCAGCTTCTTTGCGAGGCGCAATCAAGTGATCAGTGCCTCATACTCAGCTTTATTGTTAGTTGCTTTAAATGCAAAGTTCAATGCATAAGGATAATCTCTGCCATTGGGGCTAGTTTGTAGGCCCAGCTCCACTTCCTCCTAAATGTGACGACCCATCCACATACAACTTCCATATCTTTCTTTGCCTTCTTTCCTCATCCTGAATGGGATCCAAACACACCTTGAGGGGCTATATAGTTTCCACTATAAAGTCTGCCAGCGCCTGCCCCTTAACCACAACTCGAGGTTGATACTGTATATCATGCTCTCCCAATTCTACTACCTACTTCATCATTCTTCCTAAAATCTCTGGCCTTAGTAAGATATGTTAAATGGGGTGGTTCTTGAGCACCACTATCTTATGTCCCTGGAAGTAGGGTCTCAACCTTCGGGTTACATGTACGAGGGCTAGAATAAACCTTTCGAGAACCGTATACCTTGTCCCCGACCCTTGCAAGGCATGACTAACAAAGTAAATTGGAAATATAGAAGTACAACATCTCATCCTTGCCTGGTTTCATCAAGGTAGGAAATGTCCCAAAATGTTATTTCAACTTCTCGAATGCCTCATCGCACTTTCCATTTCACTCAAACTTCTTTTCCCTTCAAAGCACATTAAAGAAGGGTAAGTGCTTCTCCACCCCATTCAATAAGAACCTGCTTGATGCTGCTAGAGACCCTGTAAGCTTCCGCACATCCTTTATCGATTGTGGGGTTTTCATTATCCTCAGAGCTTCAACCTTTTTCAGTTTTACATCGATCCCCCTCTCTGAGACCATAAATCCAAGAAACTTCCCTACCCCCACACTAATAAGACACTTAGATGGGTTTAACTTCAAATTAGCTTCTCGAAGCCTACCAAATGTTTCTTCCAGATCTTTAAAGAAATCATCATAACTTTTGATTTTGACCACCATGTCATCCACACATATTTCAATATTCTTCCTTATCCGTCCCCTGAATAGTTTATCCACCAGCCTCTGGTAAGTAACTCCAACATTCTTCAACCCAAAGAGCATCTTCTTATACCAGTACATGCCCACTTCTATAATAAACGATGTATTTTCCCTATTTTTCTCCACCATGAGGATTTAGTGATACCCCTTATGCGCATCAAAGAATACCAAAATTTGATATCAAGTGATGGCTTCCACCAGCTTGTCGATTGGTGGTAATGGGTAACTATCTTTGGAGCAGCACTTATTTAAGTCAGTAAAGTCTATACCATGCTCCATCATGCTTTGGAACCATGACTGGATTAGCAATCCAATCGGGATAGAATACCTCTTCGATTACGTCTGTCCTCAATAACGTCTCCACATCTTCTTTAATTTCCTTAGCTCTTTTGGGAGTAAACACCCTTCTCTTCTGCTTCACTGGCTTAATCGAGGGGTTAATGTTCAGTTTATGTAGTGCGAGACTCGATGGGACCCCCATAAGGTTAGAGGTATCCCATGAGAGCACGTCTCCGTATTCTCCTAACAAGTGTTTCAGTCCTCCTTTCACATTTTCAGGAATTAGTTTCCCAACAGCTACTGACCCTTTATCCCTAATAGGCCTCGGTATTGTATCAGCTAATCCTACCTTTGCGTGTACTGCCGCTACATCCCTTCATTTTCTTGCTTCCCGTACCGCCGCAAGGTTACATTTTCAGGCCACAGTCTGATCCCCTCGAATGGATGCGACCTCTTTTTTCAGTTGGGAACTTCATTATCAGGTGATAGGGTGACAAGACAGCCTGAGCCTGGCACATTCACGGCCTTCCTAAAATCACATTATAAGAGGAAGGTGCGTCCACAATAGCAAAATTACACCTGATGATCACTCCCTTGTCACCAAGGATCGAGGGGTTAATGTTCAATTTATGTAGTTCAAGAATCGATGGGACCCTCATAAGGTCATAGGTATCCCACGAGAACACATCTCTGTACTCTCCCAACAAGTCTTTCAGTGTTCCTTTCACATCCTCAGGAATTATTTTCCCAACAACTACTGACCCTTTTATCTTGAATATGCCTCTGTATTGTATCAGCTAATCCTACCTCTGCGTGTACTTCTGCAACATCCCTTTGTTTCCTCGCTTCCCATACCGGTGTGAGGTTACATTTTCGGGCCACAGTCTGATCCCCTCGAATGGATGCCACCTCCTTTTCAGTTGGGAACTTCATCATCAGGTGATAGGGTGACCAGACTGCCCAAGCCTGGCACATCCACGACCTTCCTAAAATCACATTATAAGGGGAAGGTGCATCCACTACAGCAAAATTATACCCGATACTTGAACTGGCAATGTTATCTCTCCTATAGAGAATATCAGGTTTCCTGTGAATCCTGATAAAGGGTAAGCAGATGTTTTTAAAATTTTTCATGCCCTGTGTCTAACTGGTCAAAAAACTTACCAAACATCAGTTCTACCCTACTTCCATCATCAATGAACACCCTTGTGATCAAGGACGTTCCAATAATGTCTGAAATTACCATAGGATCTGCATGGGGCGTTTGGTCCAGCACATCATCCACTTTCGAGAAAGTGATCATCTCATCCCGTCGAAACCTCTTATGACTGGGCTCTTCCACGGGAACCCTTCGAGCTTCAGCTCTTATAACATCATTCGAAGATCTCTCTTCCACCATGCCATTGATGACGTTAATTACCCTTCGAATGGGTGGGTTTTCTCTGTTTTGATTTCCCCCCTATTGCTCTTGGGGTCTATCATGCATTCCTTCCTGCCCCCTATCTCTAACCACTTATTCTCGAGGCCTTCTATCTCCTCTACCTTCATTGTTTTGATTGTTTCTTCTATAAGGCTGCCACTGGTTCATCTGGGGCCTCGAGGGGCATGGTTCCTATGTCCCTTTCCTAGAAACCATCATTCCCATTCACACCTATCAATCTCCATCCTTAGCTGCATGCAATCATTTGTGTCATGGCCGTAATCCCTGTGATGATCGCAGTACCGTTTTGTTTCTCTCCGGGCTTCAACTGAGTTGTGCAAACTCTGCAAGGGTGAGGGTGTCTGGAAAAACCCCTATGTATGCTTAAAATATGTGCAGGGGTTCTTCCTCCAAGCATTTGAGGCAATGGATTATACCTCTTGAATGGTGTTCTTATAGGTTTGATCGGCCTTTTTCCTCTATGCTCTACATTTCTTCATGCCTTCTCTGCAAGGCTATCTCTTTTCCTTTGAGTTGCCTCCTCTACCCTCGAATACTATTCTATGACCTCTTGAAGTTTTTGCAAAGTTTTAGGGGTATTTGTACTCAGCTTCTTGTATAATTCTAGGTCCTGCATCCCCAGCAAGTACCCTGGATTACCTCATTCTCCATCATTTCTATCACCCCCAAACTCTCATTTATATACTGGTGATAGAAGGTTTTCATGCTTTCCCTACCTTTTGCTTCGTCTAGTAGAGTTCTAAATTTTTTTTGGTAAACTTCTTCTTCTATGTGTATTGGCTCAACAATGCTTCGTTGAAGTCTCGATACGATCGAAGCGAGCCCCTTGGAAACTTATTAAACCACTCCCGTGCCTTTCCTCGCAAGTAGCTACCTACCATCTTGCATGTCAATTTCCCATCAAAGTTCCTCAAACTCATCATGCCCAAGAACGTTTGTATGAACTCTCGAGGGTTAGTTTCACCACTGTACATGGGAAGTCCTTCCGGGGGCTTCACTTCTATTGGCCATTGAACCCCGGTGATCCCCGAGCTGAAAGAAAACCCTGCAGCCTGGCACAAGGGGCCGATCAACCTATCCAATTACTTTCTTAATGATTCACTTGCATCCGAGAGGGGTTCGTGCTGCCCCCCCAGGTAGGTTCAACCCCCAATCGTGAGCACCCAACTATGGCATATAGAGAGGTTGGGTTTCTCCGTATCCTGGTTTCATCCAATGATGTTCGAGTTTTGGGTATGCCGGCGGTAGAGGTGGTTGGACATAATGATTGTATAGCCTCTGACTAATTCCCATACTCTTGTATCCTTGAATGCTAGAAGAGGCCATTATTCCATATACTGTTCCTAGACCAGCCAGGTCGAGGGTAGGAACAGATGGGGCTAACACAGGTAGCGCATTTATGGGACCTTGGGAATAACCAAGAATAGAAGGCTGGGGCCTAACCTATAGTGGTTCTCCAGCATATCCCTGATAAGGGTAGGCTATTGGGGGTTGAGAAGCCCACCCCATAGTTATTCCCAAAGGTGAGGGTGGTAATGCCCCCATCGTGACCCTATCATCCCTCGGAGGAGCGGTGATTTGGTAACCGGTCACAGCCAGGACATAAGCTGCTCGTTCTACATCTTGATTCAGGGTCACCCTCACCACGTTCTGATTTCCTTGCCCATGTTGACCATAGGCTTTCATATACGAATCTCCCAAAACCTCCGTAAACCTTCCATCTCTCGAATCAGTCACCCTTTCAAGCAAGGAATTAGTGTTTCCTTGTCTTTACTCTCCCATCACTTCCAGCTTCCTCGAGGGCCCCGACACATCATTCTGGACTGGCACTAGAGGGTTTGTGCCAACCACCCCTGAGGTTTGCCCCACTCGTGGCCTACGCTTGTATTAGGCTCCGTTCGCAACTCCGTTCTCGTTATTTGAATGTTAGCCATTTCACTATCCTCGATGCAGGCAACGTTTTCTCCTCCTGGATTCTCCAATATTAACCTTGGTGGAGATCCAGCCCCCGTAACTATTGACCTCAATATTTCTCTCCTTCGAACTACCACAGACATAAACTTTGAAAACCCTTGATGCAACTTAGTCATCCCCAGAGATGGCGTCACTTGAAGCGCTTCAACCACCGACCAGTTCGTGAGCCTGGGTTCTTCTCAAACTAACCTGCAATTAAACTGTCCCTGGGGTTCCAGGGGTCAGTACTCCGATTTTTAAGTTAGTCGAAGCGTCCAAATATGATTAAGAAAAAATGAATCATAAGTAAATACGTACCTTGTATTTATACTCCATGTCCTAAATAATGTTCTCCTTAATTATCACCCTTAATTACCGATGGATGCAGTAATTAAGTTAGAGTATTAAATATTTCCCTAACTGGGGTGCCATACCTTCGACCCAATGGCCTTCTTGGGCTTAACCTCTATCAAACAATACGGCATAAAACTTGATATAGAATGAAATGGAACCTTATAGAAGTTGATTGAATACCATACCAATGTCTTTGCATTCAAAAATTAGGCATACAACCGAGCAATTCTCACTCCCCCCTAACGTGACTATCAACATTATCACCAACAAAAATACTATAGAATTACATCACCCATCCATAAAAAATGCAAAACATTTACTCCCCACAATTGTATAAACATACCATTTAAGAGGGTCATTCAACTTTTTCTCGATTTACATTTATTTGGTCATAGAGGCAATTGATCGAACATGTATTGTGCGTGAGGGATGAAATGGTTTTTTGAAGAGAATTTGACTTGGTAACCCATGGTAACATAAACCCAAACACTTACCTTCACCAATGGCGCATTTTTGTTGCTACTCCCTTTTGCCGAACTCGCCATGAACGGATCGCCAAGTACTTTCTTCTCTCCCCAACATCCTCTCTCATTTTTGTTTGTTCTCTTGTGTTTCTCCAAACTTTATGGGGATGGAATGGGAGATGAGGAGTTACAATGGTTGATGAGGAGTTGTGGATTGAATGGTTGGAGTGGTTGATGGCAGTTTTGAACGAGAAATTGAAGGATTTGAAGATGAGAATATGATGAATTACGGGAGTTATGACCATTTCGAATGGTTTTGATTTTAGAAGTTATGTTTTTTACATCGGTAATACATACAGTACCCGTGTAAGAAGAGTGAAAAGGACACGAATGTTTGCTAACTGTTCAGCACCGGTGTAAAAATGAAGAAAAACAGCTGCATACAAGTGCTTTAAATGAATTTTCCTTTGACCCGAGAGGAACGCACAAAAATTTTGGTTAAGTGTTGTACACTGGTATATTGCATCGATGTATAAAATGAAAATATCAGTGTAAAAATGTGCAAAGAGCAGCTGCTTGCGGCTGTTTTAAATATATTTTTGGAGAAAAACGTTCAATCCGAGAGTAATTTCTGTAGTTTTTTCTAACTGTTCAGCACCGGTATATCTACGGGTGCAAAATCTTAAATTACCAGTGTAAAATGTTTCGCAGCTTATTAAAAACCTAAGTTTATTTTGCACCAAAAAGTTTTACAAATACACTGGTACTTCTTCATTATTACCAATGTAAAAAAAGTTTATTCGTCGTTTAAATTATCACTTATTGCATTTGCCTCCCATGCATTTTTCAAACGACCCAAATTAATCAAATTGACGTTCAATTATTGTGAATAGACATTGTACTAATTGTTTCATGCAAATATCGACCACACATGGGCCCCGTACGGTGACGTTTCTAAGCTTTGTTTAATTTCAAAAAATTTGCAGATTGACCACAAACATTTCGTTCGACCCTTTAAGCACTTTTCCACTGGCCCAAATGGAAATTTCCAATGCTCCAGATTGAATAAGTAACGTTTCCGTACCTCAATGGTACCGAGGAACCCGCAAAGTTGATTGTATGCATTTATTACAATTAGGTCCCCCTAATTGTGACATGCGGTTACGACGTGTTAGTAAAACTACATAAATTATCAAATTGAATATTCCCGGATTAAATCATAATTGAAACATATTTAAGCCCAGGTGGTGGTTCGTCCTGAAGCGCTAGTAGGTGTTGTAGAGTAACCGGTAAGGGTTTACTCCAATGTTTCTATATGTAATTCGAACATCTTTGAAACTAAATACGGAGCCCGGACCAGTTCGTTTCCCTACATGTTTTACTTGGAAATACAAAAAGGTTGTTTTGTAGACCATCCAGTTTGATCGGATTGCAATTTCGATTTACGAGTAAACTTTTTTACTTTTTGCAATTTAGTCCCTCCAGGAATCTTGGAAGGGTCGGAATATAAAATTGGCTCCCCATATATTCAATTCAATACACAAAGATCATGTTAATACATTCTTAGACCCTGATGGTAGATGGAAGGCCCTGTAACACCAACAATGAATGCTTGCACTATATTTTTCATAATTACACTATTGCTCACAAATTTACTTGGGGAACCTCCATAGCTCCCAATGCTACAAAGTTTTGCAATTCTAACCATTCTAGGAATATAATGCCACATATTTAGAGGTCCTGAAGTAAAAAAAATAGGCCATTTACGTTTGACCTATCTTTTTGGTCTTCATGAGTGTATTTGACGGACAAAATTTCAATAAATGCGACGCACAAATTTTTTATTTGATTCATCATCGTGTATGTTTGTCAAAAATAAGAATGTAAAATTGTCTATCTGCAACATAGTTAAAGTTGAGTACAGAATCTATTCTTCCTAACTGCTAATAAAAGTTTTCTACGAATAATATTGAGAAAAAGGTTCTACCCCGTTAGCTGGATCTGTTGCATCACCATCACGGGTACTTGTGCCAACGTCTATGTCCTCGACATCGCCTACATGGTAGGTTGGAAAATTTTTGACTACTTCCGCGGTGTTAGGAAATTGATACGTCATAACCTTGGCTATATGTTCCTGCCAGGATCTTTGGTATTTGGATTCTTCAAGTAAGTTTGCTACACCGACCTCCAATGCAGTTACTCTGGATTAAATAGTAGTGACAGACATGTCAGTTGTCTGTCTATAGAAAGAGTCCACACAAATCATACCCATTGGTTGGCCATAAACGTCATGTGCACATGCACTAACTCCTGCTCTTGAACAAAGCGCAGAGATGATACTGCAATAGGCATAAGATCCCATCTGATCCCGTTCAGAAGAAATTTGATGACCAGTATTCCATCGTGGTTCCCTCTTTATTGCATACAAGAAGGTGAGGTGAAGTTTGTGAACTTCTGTGTCAACAGTTATTGGATGGATTCTAGATGACACAAAGTGGTACCACCTATTCATTTCCGGAGTTAGAGTTTTCTTAGGTATTTTGCTCCAACCTGGTTTGACCAATTCGTCTATGTCTGTACCTGCCCTAGTTACTGTCCCAACGATCTCCTTCTCAATTGGTTGTTGTAGAATATAGGATTCATCACCTAGAAAATGTAGTGCGAGAAACTTGTCTTCATCGTTTGGAACATTGGGCAACCCAAACAAGCCATTGATAGATTCTACTGTCACAGGGATAATTTTACCTCTACAATACACGTGATTGTAGCTCGGTCCACACTTCATGTTTGCATAGAACTCACTTACAATGGTCAGGTTGAATGGTTGCGGAGTCTCACAGAATTCTTTCCACCCAAGCTTCCAGATAGTTTGTTCGAATGGGGGAGATGCTTCAATTCCTCTCTCTATGTGATGATGCTAACCTTTGTAAGATTCATGGACCAACCTAGCCTCCTCAGCCATGAAGGTACCATCTGGGTAAGTGTGTGGTGATACTTTCGGCAATGATGGGGACGTTAAATGGCATATCCTTTTCGAATTGGATTTTGGAGCAATTTCCTAAGAAACACATTGAGGCATTTCATCAAACACCTTAAATGCAAGTCAAGCTATTCATGATGTCACATTCTAAATGATTTTATTTCATATGAAATTGCTAATTAATCATACAATAGAGGCATTGCAGTGGTTTACCTGATTATATGCCAACCTACGTAGGATTTCACCAAAGATGGGTAGTGATAGAGATAGTATGGTGTGAGAGATATAAATTCAAAGTACTATGAAAATGGGGTGCTGATTGGGTTTTTAAAAGGGAACGTATTTTATACACCGGTATTATACATATACCGGTGTAAAACGAGGCCTAAAGCAGCTGCTTTAGACTGCTATAAATATTTTTTTATCTAATCCGACCCAAGAGTAAATATTACAAATTTTTTCGAAGTACCCAGCACCGGTACAATTACCGGTGCAAATGTTACAAAAAACAGCTGCTTTACGCTTCTTTAAATGCCAAAAATGATATTGTCGGACCCGAGAGCAAAAAGACCAAAAAATTTTCTAAGTACTGTGCACCTGTAGAAGTACCGATGCGTAAGTACAAAACAGAGTCCCTCCCCTATTTTTCTGCACCGGTAGTTTCATCTTTAGCGGTGTAAAAAATCAACACCTACTAGTAAATTTAATCCCAATTTAAACACATTTTCACCGGTTCAATTCATAAACACTCAATTGAAATTACAGATCATACCAACCAATTCTTAAAAGAGTGTCAATTAAATACATTACATGCTAAATCGTTGAATGATCATACGATTTCTAAGAAATAAGGTCACAAAAACAACGGCCGGGAACGACCGATCTATCACTTTCGCTTTAAGACATTGTCCCCACATACTATTTCCCCTCTCTCATCAACCCACATCCCATTTCCGTGAGAACGCCTTCCAACAATGGGCCCCCAACATCTTCCAAACCCGGAAATACCGATGGAAACTCATGATTATCAGTTATGGCGGGCTGATCAATCTTCTCATCAAAGCAAAAACTTCTTCCCATGCAACACCACATGATACTTCTCCTTCGAAGGGTCCTTGATGTAAAAAAACTGTCGTGCTTGGGTAGCTAAGATGAACTTGTCACCTTAATATCCTACACGATTCAAGTTGATCAACGTGAACCCCATGGGCTTCTTAATAACAACAACAGAACCGTGTTCCACCCAACGACTCTTGAAGACAACAACTTTGAAATCTACATAATCCAACTCCCAAATTTCCTCAACCGCCCCATAGAAAGGCTTCACAACAACAACTGGATGTTTATCTCTCATGCTTGCCTGCCACATGGATTCAGATTCAATATTTACACCACTATTTTGAGTGGTGCTCTTCTCGCCCTTTGCCAATGTTCAGAAGCTGAAGCCATTAATGTCATAACCAAGGTATTGTCTAACAGTGCAATTTGGATTCCTTGCAAATTCCCGTAGGCTACTGGGCATCCCGTCGACATTAGAACGACTATAAAACCAGTTAACAAACCTTTGAAGAATGCTCTACCTGAATTTTATTTGGGGGCCAGTCTGGATGAATCTCTTCCAACAAGGAAACATGCTTTTCAACATATGTTACAGTCTCGCTACTATTATGCAATACATACAGGTGAATAGTCATTAACTCAGCGTGATAGGGTGGATGAAGTCCTTGGAACGTGGAATCCCATTCTGCCTTCCACAGTGGGGTCCTCCAGGAACACCAACCGCTCTTCTTCCAACCAAGTTCATTGTACAATACTCAATGATCTCCTCAGTGACGTACCTCTAAACAATAGAGGCATCATACCGACTACAATTATAAACATAACCCTTGAAAACAACCATGTGATGCTTAAGGGGGTACATCCAATGTATTCCGATAGGCCCGCACATAAGTATCTCCCTAACCAAGTGTACCAGTAGGTGCACCATGATGTTAAAGAATGACGGGGGAAAATACTTCTCCAAATGGCATAGAAAAACATTAGCCTCTCGATCCAGTTCATCAAGCTGTTGCCTGCTAATATTTTTCTTGCATATCGAGTTGAAGAGGAAACACAAGCGCATAACAGAAAATCTAACTTCCTCTTCCAAACACCCACGTATTGTTACAGGCAAAAGTTATTTCATAAGAACATGAGAATTGAGTGATTTCAAAGCATTAAGACGCAACTCACCATTCACAAACCGACTAACATTAGAGTAACCAGAAGGTACCTTTATTCCCTGGATGCTCCTAATCTCCTCTTAGCAACTGACAGATTTTAAGGAGCGGGGGGGGGGGGGGGGGGTAGGTACGTTCACTTCCCTCTTACCTCTGGTGCCAGATCCGACTATATACCAAGGTCAACTAAATATTTCCTCGCATTCAAGCTATCCTTAGTCTTCCCAGGAATGTTTAGAAGCGCCCCAATTAGACTATCACAAACATTATTTTTGATATACACAACATCCAAACAATGGCGAACATCCAAATCTTCCTAGTACAACAAATCGAAGAAAATGAACCGTTTCTTCAACGGCCCGTCTACAGCCCCACCACCCTTTGATAACTTCTTACCTAGAACAACATTCAATTTCTTCACCTTGTTGTGAATAGCTACACCGGTCAAAGGTTTGGGTGACTTTCTCCTCTCTTTCTCACCAACGAATGCAACTGCGTTTTCCTACAACTTGTGACCTATAGGCAGGAATTTACGGTGACCCAAAAAAATAGTCTTCCGCCCATTCCTCAACTGATGGTAATCTATCTCATCCTCGCAAACTGGGAAAGCTTTGTGACCCTTTACCACATACCCCATTAAGGTTACCATATGCCGGTAATCATTTATGGTACAAAAAAGAATCACCCACAATGAAAACTCATCACCATTACAACCATCAAACATTAAGGCGTCTTCCAACCAAAGCACCTTCAAATTTTCAATTAAAGGGGAAAAATAAGTGTCTGTGTCATTTCCAGGTTGTTTCGGGCCTGAAATTATGATGGACATTAACACATATTTTCTCTTCATGCACAAGTACATGGGAAGATTGTAAATGACAAGCCTAACCGGCCACATACTATGTTTCGATGACATATTCCCAAATGGGTTCATACCATCAGTACACAAAGAAAATATCAAATTCCTAGGTTCGGATACAAAGTATGGATACATCTTGTCAAATTTCTTCCACTGGTCCGTGACCGCCGAGTGTCGAATTATATCATCATCTTTACAACCTCCCCTATCAACGCACCACGTCAGGTTCATTTCAACATTTTCATTCTTAAACAACCTTCTCAGCCTCAAAATAATGGGAATATACCACATACATTTGGCGGGCACCTGCTTCCTCACCGACACAACATGCTCTCCACTGACAGCCCCATTTGTCTTCTTCTTATAACGCGACACATTACATAGTGGACAAACAATCTTATCCTTAAGGTTACCCCTATATAGGACACAATCGTTCAAAAAAGAATGTATCTTTTCATACTCCAATCCCATCGGAAATAGAATTTTCTTAGCTTCATAAAGGTTATCAGGAACCCCGTTACCAGGTATAAGCTTTTTATTCTAAAACTTAAGCAATTTATTCATGCTAGTATCCCTCCATGACCCTATACCTTTCAAATTAAACAACTCCAACAAACACGACATGACCGTGTCTTTCTTCTTGCAACTGGGATACAATGGTGTATCCTTCTAACCAAGGAAGTTAGCCAGACCTCGGGCCCCCCTCTAAACTCATTAACAACCTCCTCACACATGTCATCCAACTTAGCATCCCAAAAACACTCTCCCTCACCAAAATCTCTCACTTCCGGTGGTGAGTTTTCCCCATGAAAGGTCCACACAACATAATCTTTTGCAAACCCCCATCTATAAAAATGGAGTTTCAGGGTATCCTTATCAATACGAATTCAATTTTCACAATCACGATAGGGACCTAATACTCATTTCTCTAGACTAAAAGCATGCTCCAAGAACTCATCCACGAACATAATATATTTATCGCTCACTCTACTAACATTGGCATACACATGCTTACGCCTCTCGATGATGCGATACAACTCTGCATATCAATAAATGTCCAACAATCAAACTTCAAACATTTAATACAATAGAATATTTCATTATGACTTGCTAATCATGCAACACCATAAATGCACAATATACACCAACATTACAATTACAACATTCTTAACATGTCCAACACTATAGAAATCAAAAGCCATAGCCTTATAACTACAACAACCATGAGAACGAATCACAAACTAATATCTACAATTCTACCTCCATCACCATCAAATGATCAAACACAAAATGTAAATATCTCTAATAACCAAAACCATACATGAAATCCTCAATATCTACAAATGTAATTAAAAAAAATGCACCTTCAAGGGTCTTCATTGTGGAGAATTCAATGCCTTCATCAACAAAAAAAATGCCATTAATGAACCTCTTGTTCCAAAAATCTCATTTTTAACCCGTCAAAGGAGGAGGGGGGGGGGGTAGGTGAGCATTTATTAGGGACGAATAGCCTGGTTCCTTCATACCCAAATTGGAACAACATGATTGTGACAATGTGATTTAGATAATTGGATATCTTCAATTTTGCATTTCGCCCCCTCTCACCTTCTTGGAGGGACCTAAGTGTATAAACTGTAAAGTTCACTAGTTGTGCTAAAATTGATTCCGATCAAAGAGGACGTTAATAAAGTTTATGGACATTTATAAATTTCAATTATTAGTTTCTAATATACTATTAACTATTATGAAGGCCAATTATGTTTGTTTTGATTAAACGCGGGCCCAATTGCTAAGCTAATGGGCTGAAATGGTGAGACCCACTTTCAAGTAAGCCATCTTCGCTCATACGTTGATAACATGTCTCCAAAATCAAGTAATGTGCGACATCATACATGACAAAATAGTGAGGCCCACTTGCTAAGCTAGTGGGCTGAAATGGTGAGGCTTAAATTCTGGTTAGGCAATGTCGCTCATACGTTGGTTTAGTATCGATAAATTCGACTGATATATGACATTGCACCGGCTAGGGAAAAATTACAACAACTCATAACGACTATATATATGGAGCCTACCTCATAAATCACTTCAAACATTTATCTTTCCCTTAAATTTCAATAGTCCCTCAACTTATTTTCTCAAAGGTATGGTTTATAGATTCCCTAGATTACTTTCATATTTTAATTTTCCCCTAAAGTTGATATGTATATGGTGTATGAATCTGTTCTTTGTTTTTTGGTTTGAAGTTTTTATGGATTACGGTTCTAAGGTGTACACATTTTGGTTTTCTCTGTCTCCTCTGTTAATGTGGCCTTATTTTTTTGTTTAAAACCTTCTTTTCTTCGGGTTTCTGCTATTGATAATGCATCTGTTAGTTTTGAATGCAACGTTGCTTGTCCTTCGATCCTCCTTCGTTTGGAGCAATCATCGTGCGACGTCGCTCATTCATATTTTCTTACTGTTATGCTTTAATGAGACGTCGCACCTTTCTTGGTTAACCAATCATTTTTACGAAAGGGTTAGCAACGCCGCTTAGTCATGTTGATCATGCCATTAGTCATCGCTTAGTGACATGTTAACGCCATCGCTCATACGTGTCGACCAAGTAATTTTTTGGAACGACATGTAAGTGCGACAACTGGCCGACTAAAAACATTAATTGAACCAATTTCTATCGAACCATTTTCTATCTATCATAATATTTATCATCCGTGACAATATGAATTTCAAGAATCATAGCTAACAATGCTAGTTCGAGTAGACGTTCCCTGATTGAGGTGAGAGATATTTTATTTATATTTAAATTCCTTTTATGTGATTAATTATTCTCTAATTTAATTTTTGACAATTTCATTGACTAATGCAGATCTGTAGTGATTTAGATGAGGACCATCTGTGGACTACATTCGGTGGTGTCATTCCACACTTTGTCAAAAATATGACCCAGATGAACTTCAGTTCAATTCCAATTTCAGTAAGTCCTTCCTATAACACTTGGATTTTATTTTCAATTAACTATTTCTATAGATTACTTTCATATGTACTAATTGTTGTTTTCTGTTTATAATTTAATATGTTCCAAGCTAGATTGTGGAACTCTTACCCCCATACAAGGTGCCTGTTGTGCTGAGGTACAACGGAAGGGAGTATGACATGCACTACTCGGGGAACATGAGGCTCAAAACCTTGACCTCGAAGGGGTTTAGCCAGTTATTGATGCAGAGGAACTCGCGGTTGGGGACACGATCTAATTTGAGTTGCTAAATGGTGTTGGGCCCATAGTTTTTATTGTTATCATTCTTCATCGGAGATTTTAGTTGTACTGAATTTTGAACATGTATTTGAAACAAATTTATTCGAATTTGGAACAAAAATTTGTTTTTATGTATTTTAATCTTTAATCTATTTCTTAAATTTTATGTTAATGTTATTGAAATCTTAATATTTAACCTAACATATGACCAATTTAATAATATTACGATCATTCAAAAAACTATTAAAGACTTGTGTGTAATGAATAATTTGTTTCAATCATTCCAAAACTATCAAATATTAGTTGCGACCAATAATTTTTTAATAATTTCGAACTGTTGACTGACTAGCTTGTGGACTCAAATTGTTAGGCCCATATTAACGTGCAACGTCGGTCATGGGTCGATTTCATCTCGCCTTGACCGACACAGGTGCGATGTCGCTCTATGCGATGCAGATATCACAAGGGTCTAAAATGACATCGAAATAAAACAACTATAAATATGAGGTCCCTCACAATCAGTTCAAGCTCCCGTTCACAAGTTTCCCGCGAATTCGAATGGTCTCCCACTATCTCTTCTCTTCTCTCTTGTCAAAGGTACGGTTTTTCTACTCTTCTAACACCTACATTTCAAGAATTATTACTTTACATTATTCGATCTATGGTCTGTGAATGTATTGTATATTTTGGTTTTCTAGTTCTTACTCTGTTTTATTAAATTGTGAAGTTTCCCTAAATGTAAACCCAGGTACTATATTTTGGTATGGTTTTGGACGTTTTTTCAGTATTTTTCTATTGTTAAAGCATCATTTTTAGTTTTCTGTGTTTTTTCCCATAACTATCTCTAATGTATGCGACGTTGACAGCCCGTCGGTCACATATCAACCATTACGAACTATGTGCGATGTCGTACATCATTATGTTAAGGAATATGTATAAGACGTCGCACCTATTTTGATTTGACTATCGGTCTTACCTATTTGTTAACGATGTCGTATACAGGCATTTCAGTTTACTGTAAATTTGTAAATGCGATTTTGCTTCTGTGTTGGTTCATTGTTCGGTTTAGTCACAATGAAGCGACGTCGCGGGTACATGTCGACCAAGTCACTGATTTGAAACAACATGTATCTGCGACGTACAACCAACCTCACACCATGCATTTTCATGTCTATGCAGTTTGCTTAAACATTTTCATTTTTGATCTATGAGTAATGGTTGGCAAAAGATCCCCAAGTTTCCCATTTTTCTAGGCCTTTTACCATCTTACCTATAAATGCCCATGAACTTTATTAACGTCCTCTTTGATCGGAATCAATTTTAGCACAACTAGTGAACTTTACAGTTTATACACTTAGGTCCCTCCAAGAAGGTGGGAGGGGATGAAATGCAAAATTGGAGATATCCAATTATCTAAATCACATTGTCACAATCATGTTGTTCCAATTTGGGTATAAAGGAACCAGGCTATTCATCCCTAATAAATGCTCACCTACCCCCTCCCCCTTTTAACGGGTTAAAAATGGGATTTTTGGAAGAAGAGGTTCATTAATGGCATTTTTTTTTGTTGATGAAGACATTGAATTCTCCAAAATGAAGACCCTTGAAGGTGCATTTTTTTTAATTACATTTGTAGATATTGAGGATTTCATGTATGGTTTTGGTTATTAGAGATATTTACATTTTGTGTTTGATCATTTGATGGTGATGGAGATAGAATTGTAGATATTAGTTTGTGATTCGTTCTCATGGTTGTTGTAGTTATAAGGCTATGGCTTTTGATTTCTATAGTGTTGGACATGTTAAGAATGTTGTAATTGTAATGCTGGTGTATATTGTGCATTTATGGTGTTGCATGATTAGCAAGTCATAATGAAATATTCTATTGTATTAAATGTTTGAAGTTTGATTGTTGGACATTTATTGATATGCAGAGTTGTATCACGTCATCGAGAGGCGTAAGCATGTGTATGCCAATGTTAGTAGAGTGAGCGATAAATATATTATGTTCGTGGATGAGTTCTTGGAGCATGCTTTTAGTCGAGAGAAACGAGTATTAGGTCCCTATCGTGATTGTGAAAATTGAATTCGTACTGATAAGGATACCCTGAAACTCCATTTTTATAGATGGGGGTTTGCAAAAGATTATGTTGTGTGGACCTTTCATGGGGAAAACTCACCACCGGAAGTGAGAGATTTTGGTGAGGGAGAGTGTTTTTGGGATGCTAAGTTGGATGACATGTGTGAGGAGGTTGTTAATGAGTTTAGAGGGGGGCCCGAGGTCTGGCTAACTTTCTTGGTTAGAAGGATACACCATTGTATCCCGGTTGCAAGAAGAAAGACACGGTCATGTCGTGTTTGTTGGAGTTGTTTAATTTGAAAGGTATAGGGTCATGGAGGGATACTAGCATGAATAAATTGCTTAAGTTTTAGAATAAAAAGCTTATACCTAGTAACGGGGTTCCTGATAACCTTTATGAAGCTAAGAAAATTCTATTTCCGATGGGATTGGAGTATGAAAAGATACATTCTTTTTTGAACGATTGTGTCCTATATAGGGGTAACCTTAAGGATAAGATTGTTTGTCCACTATGTAATGTGCCGCGTTATAAGAAGAAGAGAAATTGGGCTGTCGGTGGAGAGCATGTTGTGTCGGTGAGGAAGCGGGTGCCCGCCAAATGTATGTGGTATATTCCCATTATTTCGAGGCTGAGAAGGTTGTTTAAGAATTAAAATGATGAAATGAACCTGATGTGGTGCGTTGATAGGGGAGGTTGTAAAGATGATGATATAATTCGACACTCGGCGGTCACGGACCAGTGGAAGAAATTTGACAAGATGTATCCACACTTTGTATTCGAACCTAGGAATTTGATATTTGCTTTGTGTACTGATGGTATGAGCCCATTTGGGAATATGTCCTCGAAACATAGTACGTGGCAGGTTATGCTTGTCATTTACAATCTTCCCATGTACTTGTGCATGAAGAGAAAATATGTGTTAATGCCCATCATGATTTCAGGCCCGAAACAACATGGAAATGACACAAACACTTATTTTTCCCCTTTAATTGAAAATTTGAAGGTGCTTTGGTTGGAAGACGCCTTAATGTTTGATGGTTGTAGTGGTGACGAGTTTTCATTGTGGGCGATTCTTTTTTGTACCATAAATGATTTACAGGCATATGGTAACCTTAATGGGGTATGTGGTAAAGGGTCACAAAGCTTTCCCAGTTTGCGAGGATGAGATAGATTACCATCAGTTGAGGAATGGGCGGAAGACTATTTTTTTGGTCACCGTAAATTCCTGCCTATAGGTCACAAGTTGTAGGAAAACGCAGTTGCATTCGTTGGTGAGATAGAGAGGAGAAAGTCACCCAAACCTTTGACCGGTGTAGCTATTTTCAACAAGGTGAAGAAATTGAATGTTGTTCTAGGTAAGAAGTTATCAAAGGGTGGTGGGGCTGTAGACGGACCGTTGAAGAAACGGTTCATTTTCTTCGATTTGTTGTACTAGGAAGATTTGGATGTTCACCATTGTTTGGATGTTGTGTATATCAAAAATAATGTTTGTGAGAGTCTAATCGGGGCTCCCCGGGCTTGGTTCCAGCGTTTCAGCAGTTATCTGACACAGCTTGGTTTTCGGTGCAGCTCAGCTGATATTTCTTTATTTGTCCTTTCGAGAGGGTCGTCGTTACCGTACCTACTTTTGTATGTGGATAATATCATTCTTACAGGCAATGATTCAACTCTTCTTCGCCAGTTCATTGATCGGTTACACAGAGAGTTTGCGATCAAGGATCTTAGTGCTCGTCATTACTTTCTTGGTCTTGAAGTTTCACCTACCTCCTCAGGATTACTGCTTGGCCAAGCAAAGTATGCTCGGGATATTTTGAATCAGGCCGATATGTCTGACGCGGCACCTGTTTCTACTCTATTTGTCCCTAGTTCTCAGCTTCACAGCTCTACTAGTCCTCCATTTCGGGTTCCTACACTTTATCATTCTCTTGTTGGTGCTCTCCAGTATCTCACCATCTCTCGCCTGGATTTGGCATTCTCGGTCAACACGGTGAGTCAGTATCTTCAGGATCCCAGAGATGACCATTTTGCTGTTGTGACTCAGATTTTGCGGTATGTTCGTGGCACTCCTCATTTTGGTTTCCAGTTATTTTCTGCTAGTACTCCTGATGTGTTAGGATACTCTGATGCTGATTGGGCTCGCTGTCTGGAGACTCGTCGGTCCACTTATGGTTATACGATTTTTCTTGTTGGGAATCTGGTTTCTTGGAATGCTAAGAAACAGCCCACTGTTTCTCGCTCTAGCACTGAGTCTGAATACCGTGCTCTCGCCAACACTGCCTCAGAAGTGGTCTGGCTCACTCAAGCTTCGTGATCTTCGGGTTCTGCTTTCTGGTTCTCCACTGTTGTTATGCGACAATAGTAGTGCTATCTTCTTGGCTCAGAATCCAGTGGCGCACAAGCGGGCAAAACACATCGACTACCATTTTGTTCGTGAGTTGGTGACATCCGGAAAGCTGCGCGTTGCTCATGTTTCGACTTCTCTTCAGATTGCGGACATTTTCACCAAGGGCTCTCTCGTCCGCTGTTCGAGTTCTTTAGGTCCAAGCTGTGCGTCGGCGAGCATCCGACGCTCCGTTTGAGGGGGGTGTTAGAATAAATTATACTCCTGATTAAATTATGATTTATTATGATTAGAGTTCTTTCCTTATTACACCTCTATTGTACTCTCTATATATTCAAATATTAATAATACAATTCATTACGGCAAATCATTCTTTCAATTTCCAAACAGTTTAACCATTTTTAGTACCGAAAATGAGTAATTTTTGTACATTTGCTACAAATTATGTAATTAATATTCCCAAAAAACAGAGGTATAACTGATCTTTCTACTCCATCCGTTCCAATCGTCTGACCATAAATTTAAATTCGTAAATAAACACCAATATCGTCACGTAAGATATTGTTCGATTCCCTGCATCATTTAGTTTCGAAATATAAAATTTTAATACCCTAATAATATATGTAATTAAACTTATTGATGGTCGAACATGACATGAGAAAGTTGACAAAAAAATATGCTCATTTAATTGGGACAGAGGGAGTAATAATGTTTTAGGACAACAATATGCAGAAGTTTCAGGACATTGACAATATCTTCAAAATGTATATAATAAAAAATTGCTCGATTCCCTGATCATTTAGTTTTTAAATATAAAATTTTAATACCCTAATGATATATATAATTAAAGTTATTGATGGTCGAACATGACATGAGAAAGTTGTTAAAAAATGTGCACATTTGATTGGGACAGATGACCTAATAATGTTTTAGGACAACAATATGCAGAAGTTTCAGGACATTGACAATATCTTCAAAATGTATATAATAAAAAATTCTAAAATTTTGTCATTACCAAAATATATATCATGATGAAGTGAATAATATCGTACACAATATTATCTTAATAATATCATTGATAAACACGTAATTAATTATTTATTTTTTGAAAAATTAATTCCAAGATGTTTGGAAAAATGCGCAGCTGCGATTACAATAAATGGAATTGACATCCAAATTAACTAGCCTCTAGCAATAACCAATCTATTGCAAGGATATTTAAATTATATGTCAACCACACTTATCGTCTGTACTATTACAGATAAGATATCCAATAAAAAACTGTAACATTGCCCTCAGGGATATTAACTCGCTTCCGCAAAAATCACGACCACTTGGCGAAGGGGAGCATATCAACATCAATATCACTACGCCAAATAGGGATCTACAACAGCTGTAATACCACATGATCTTGATCCAAAACACGATTTATATTGTCCAAATTGTAAAAACCTTGAAAAACACAGATCGAGAACGGAACTTCCAATAGAGAAATACAAACGAAATCACGAATACACAATATGTAAAACCAGATTGGGCAAAACACATCAATATGAACAATTAGATTAAATAATCATCGTGGACACATGAATCTAATCTATCAGGTCGAAAAAACAATACTAATGTATAGAAATAAATCCATACTTATTCAATAATATAAACATTAAAAGTATATCAATTGAAAAAACTACTGTTTCTCCATCTCCCTGTGAAAAGAAGTCTAGAGAAGAAAACTGAAGCAGGGGTGGCGGTGGCAGGCAGTAGGGTTTCTAGCGGAGATAACACGTAATTATTTATTGGTAATACTGAATTTGATACTCCCTCTGTCCTGGATTAAATTGCACAGGATTAAAGATTCAGTCAAACTAAGAAAACTTTGACTACATATTTGAATAGATATATAAACAATAATATTGTTGTATGTGATATCGTTGGAATCGTCATAACAAGTAGTTTATCAGAAGTAACCTTTTTTTTACCGATATTATACGTAGTTAAATATATTAATGGTCAAACGTGTGTGTTGGAGACTGTGAAAAAGATTCGGTGCAATTTATTCTGCACGGAGGTCTTATACTAATTACTCCTTGCACTTAATAGTCATCTTGCTCTCCTTGTGAAGCATAAAGCATATCCCTGAGACACTTGGCCAACAGCCAAGTTTGAGAAGATAAACCTCGAATAGAACGTCCACAAATTCCCTGGAGACTAAAACATGACAATCCCGACAAATTTTCACGTCCATTTCCTGCTCCTAGTCCTTAACGTCATTCCGTTCCATTATCTTCAAAATCCGCAGTATAAATAGCGCGCCACACTGCTTGGACAAAAACACCAAGCAACAACGCACCAAAAACATTCAACAATGGCTTCCAACAATCTATCAGTGCTGAATGCGCTTGACAGCGCCCGGACGCAGCTGTACCATTTCACTGCGATCGTGATCGCCGGAATGGGGTTTTTCACCGACGCATACGACCTCTTCTGCATCACCGCCGTCTCCAAGCTCTTGGGCCGCCTGTACTACTACGACGGCGGAAGCAAGCCCGGAAAGCTCTCTCACGTGGCCAATAACTTCGTTGTCGGTGTGGCTCTCGTCGGAACCCTTACCGGCCAGCTCGTCTTCGGGTGGCTCGGGGACAAGCTCGGGAGGAAGAAGGTCTATGGGCTCACTCTCGTAGTCATGTCTATCTGCGCCATTTGCTCCGGCTTGACTTTCGGCCATGGCCAGAAGGCGGTGATCGGAACCCTATGTTTCTTCCGGTTCTGGCTCGGGTTCGGGATCGGAGGCGACTACCCTCTCTCCGCCACCATCATGTCGGAATACGCCAACAAGAGGACCCGGGGAGCTTTCATCGCCGCAGTTTTCGCCATGCAAGGAGTTGGGATCATCTTCGCCGGAATGGTGTCCATGATTGTTGCCAAGATCTTCCTGGACCTTTACGCTGGCCCGAGTTTCGACTCCGATCATCTGGCTTCCGCGGAGCCGAATGCGGATTTCGCTTGGCGGATCGTCCTGATGATCGGAGCCGTCCCGGCTCTGGCCACGTACTACTGGCGGATGAAGATGCCGGAAACCGCCCGTTACACGGCCCTGATCGAAGGGAACGCGAAACAGGCGGCTTCCGACATGGGGAGAGTGCTGGATATCGAAATCCAGGCCGAACAGGAGAAAGTGGCGCAATTCAGGGCGGCGAATGAGTACAAACTGATGTCCATGGAGTTCGTCAGGCGCCATGGACTCCACCTGATTGGAACCACCACCACCTGGTTTTTGCTCGACATCGCATTTTACAGCCAGAATCTCACTCAGAAGGACATCTTCCCGGTCATGGGTTTAACCAGCAAGGCGAATGCAGTTTCGGCCCTGATGGAGATGTACGAGACTTCCAGGGCCATGTTCATCATCGCCCTGTTGGGTACATTCCCTGGATACTGGTTCACAGTCTTCTTCATCGAGAAAATTGGGCGCTTCAGAATCCAGCTAATGGGATTCTTTATGATGTCTCTTTTCATGCTGATGATCGGAGTTAAATACGACTGGCTCAACACAAAGGCACACGGGGTATTTTGCTATTTTGTATGGCCTGACGTTCTTCTTCGCCAACTTCGGCCCCAATAGTACAACCTTTGTTCTTCCGGCTGAGCTGTTTCCGACGAGGGTTAGGTCTACGTGCCACGCCCTGAGTGCAGCGTCTGGAAAGGCTGGCGCGATGGTGAGTGCTTTCGGGATTCAGAACTATACGCAAGACGGCAATGTTGGTAAGATCAAGAAGGCTATGATACTACTGGCCTTTACTAATATGCTTGGATTCTGCTTCACTTTCCTGGTCACTGAAACTAAGGGCAGGTCTCTTGAGGAAATTTCTGGGGAGGATGCTCAGAATGAGACACAAACGACTTCCCAAAAACCTGAGGCCACTGTTAATCCACAGCAATCAGAGGCCTCTTGGGGATGAGTGACTAACTAAAAGGACAGAATAATCGGCTGAAATACGAATTCTCTGTTCAGTTCTGTTCTGCTGGTATTAGCAATATCATATGGTAGTTCGTGCAATAAGTTGCAAAGCAAGAAGGAGATGTGTGAAGCAGCCTTTTTCCTATGCAAGTTGTTAGAGTAATAAGAAAGAAGCATGGGTGAATGTTGAGCTTCCATTTTGTTATGTGATTGGGAAGCCTTTGTTTTGCATGTTTGTACTATGGATCTTGATTGTTTTTTCTGTTGTGTGATTAGAATGTACTCTATAAGTTTGAATTTGTATGTGTAATAGTTGTATTGTCCTTTTGTTCAATGAAATCAAAGTAATGGTGATAGAATTTTTGGAATATTCTGCTACACATTGTTCATTGAAATCCACGAAGAAACTGAGTATCTGCATAAATATTGTAACCATATTTTGCACAAGGGAAAATTGCGAAAATAAACTAGCATATCATTTTGTGGAAGTGTCAATCTAGCTCTGTAAAGTTTGAAAGTGCGAAATCAACCCTAAAATTTGAGCAATTGGGCAGATATACCCAAATTACGCAATTCCAGCATGGACTGAAGGAGTTTGGGCATTGACCTAATTTGAAAAGACAAAAATACCCCTGAGCTTACAACTGAATTTGTGTGAACTATTTTACCCTTACACATCGCTGCTGCTCCACTGTAGACCATTTCCCACCACCATCTCCCACAGCCCGACACCAAATCAGAAACCCTAGTGCCGCTGAGCCGCTCGCCACAATCCCGCAATCGCCTGCCATAAAATTTGAAAACCCCGCTACTTGCCACCTCGACTCCACCGCCCACCACAAAATCATCCCATCTTTGTCTTCATCTGTAGGCCACGGCTGTCGAAATCCCTGGCGAATTTGGTCAAGAAGGACACAGGGTGAGGGGAAGGACCCTGGTGCAGTGGCATTACCTGTCTTGGCCATGTATAGCTGCTGCTGGAGACGTTGCGGTGACTAGGGTTTTTGGTGAAACATTTTGTTTTTCGTGGAGATGTGGCTTGTGGCACGGGAATGATGACCGGAGAAAGCTTTAACGTCGCTCAGATTGGCCGGCTGAGGGGAATATTGGGTGGCGCCTCCTCTTGAATTTGTTATTACGCCGCAGAGTAGGGCAGAACAGGGGTTATGGCTACGCAACCGGAGGTGAAGAAGAATTTGCAGAGAAGAGGAAGAAGAAAAAGGGTGATATTGTCTTTTCATTTTTTCCCTATATTTCATACTCCATGTGTCCCATAATTATTGGCTTATTTACTTTTTCACGGTTTTTAATAATCATGTTTGACCGTCAAGATCTCTAGTTACATATAACATTTTTGCACAAAAAAATGATATTTGGAAAATGGATATTAAGATGAATCTAACGATATCTCACGTGATATTTTTATTATACATATATTAATTTATATTTAGGGTCAACGTTTACCAAATTTGACATTAAAAAAGTAAACAAGCCAATAATCTTGAGACGGAGGGAGTATTTTTTAAATGGGCATAATGGTCATTCTAAAGAATTCTGACCACAATTTGATTGCAAGGGTTAGATTCACATTTTCGACCAAATAATTGGGTTGGTTTCACACTTTCAGATTTTACAAGATTGAATTGACACTTTTGCAAAATAATAGGTTATTTTTGCATTGTTCCCTTTATATAATTATAAAGGGTTAAAAGATTAGATAGTCTCAATTTTTTTAAATTCTATTTGCAAATTATAATAGCAGTCTTCCCCACCTCGCCCCTTCCAAATATCCAGTCAAAAAGCACATCCAGCACCTTAACATTTCTTTCGATCAGCTCAATCCTAAAATATATACCCACTCCACGTGTAGCCCTAACGTCCAACAAATATCTGCATTGGTAGTCACGGTGGGAGAGACGATGTGATTTGGTGGGTGAATTTGTTAATTGTGGTTATAGGTTTCTGGCCGCAGTCAGAATGGGTCATCCTATGACAGTTACATGGTGTGGCCCACTTGATAATAGGAAAACAAGTCCTCCTATGGTGGCATGTATTCATGGAACGGAGATTTCTAGTGTACAACGGAGTTTTCATTGTCCCGCAACATCACATTTGGCGGGTTTGGAGGCAATGCTTTCTAGTCGATGCCTACTTTTGTGTTTTAAAAGATTTGCATTACGGATTTGGATTTCCTGGATGACAGCACACTAGTGGAGGAGGCCCTATTAAAGGCAGTACCTTTGAACCAGAGAAGTCACTTTGGGAGTGACTTCTCTGGACATGCCTTTGATTGAAGAGGATCAAATGCGGTTTCGTGAACAGCCTTCTAATGCAACAATGGAAGGTGGCTCAAAACTGCCGTCCAAGAGGGTGGGACCGCCTTTGATCGTTTCCAAACTCGGAACAATGCATAAACCGTCAGACCCTCTGATGTGTTCCGAACTCGGAACAGTACTCAAGCGTCAGACCTTCTGAATAGTTACGAGCTCGGAACGTAGCATATTTCCAAACTCGAAACAAGGTACAACAATTTCTGTGTCGAAGCCCTTTTCTATCCCTAATCAATGAATTCCTGGTTTGGGATCATTTATATGCATAATTATATGTTCAAGATACACCCAAAAAAACATGTCATTTTCACACTATCGATTAAATATCTATAGATTGTGCTAAGGAAGCAACAATCTATAGATAGAAATAGAATTCTATCATTCTATTCTAATGACAATGTCATCATATATACTAGCTACTTATACCACCGCTATGCTGGGATTTCCAATAGATGCTGGGATTTCCAATAGAAGCGGAATGAGCATTGACAATATACCTAGACAAGCAGTTTCTTGCGACGTTGATATTAACTTGCAAATACGACTTCTCATTCTATTTAAAAATATGTGAATTTGGGAATGTTAATAATATGTGTAATAAACCTATAAATAAAGCTATAGCATGGAAACAATGAAAGAAGATGTAATTCAAATCTTTCGTTGTTGATTTCAAGATAATCCATACGGATTTGTTGAAGACACTCTGCCGCATAAAGCATTACGTAATATCCTCTCTCAATTCTTCACTTGTTTCTTGTACTAATCAATAGAAAGTAATTAATTAATCATATGAATACTTTTGAATTTTATAATTAAAAGTAATTGTCCACATGAAAACAAAAGTTCACCTTGATCTCGACTATCTCCAACCCATTTGTACTAGATTCGGTGGGAAAACTGACGGAAGCATCCAAAATCTTACCCCGGAAGGTTGATAATGTAGAGGATCCATCCAGTAAATGCAGTTTTTTCTATGGGACAATAAATATTAATCTCCAATGGTCCATACAACAATGTGATACATAAAAATAATCCAAAAAATATGTTGTTTTAAGCCAATTAGAAATTTACCATCACCTCTCAATGTAAGGTGAAACGAATATTTTTTTATCCGTTTGTCCAAGAATTTTGCAGATGTAGTCCACCCGCTCTTTAACCGTGTTTTTGATTTCTTGTGTCATCACCGGACACAGATATACTTAGAAGAATACACTAACACCATGGATATGCCAAAATATAAAAACCCTAGGTAAAATTTTAATCATAGAACAAAGGAAATGATGATATGTTTACCTTATCATCCAAACAATAAAAATTTGGAAGAGAGATTTTATGACCACCTTAGAACACTCATGAGCTTGAAAACCCTAACCCATGGAGTACATTTTCTTTTGTAAAAAATTTAGGGATTTGGATAAGTAAAGAAAAATGTGTAGGGTTTCATGTAGTTTTGGGTGAAGAAATTTTGATGGGAAGATTGGTGGAAGAATGGAGAAGGTTTTTTTAGAGGAAAAGAGGGAGGGAATTTGCGGTTTTGTGAAATGGGTAGTAAATGCCCATTTTAAAATTGCCTTTAATGTAGTAGCTAGCGATGTGCCCGACAAATAGTTTCGAGCTCGGAACAAGTTTACGAGCTTGGAAAAAGTTTGGAACATCTATAGATGGCAGCGACATAGTTCCGAACTCGGAACTCGCTCTCAGTATAAAAAAACCCCCAATGGGCAAATCATTTCGATTTGCCCAAGGACAATCCTCTAAACCCAGAAACCCTACTATTTCCATTCAATTCAAAGTCCCAATTCAATCATGCCAAGGTATAGAGGTCGAGGTGCCGGTGGAGGAGCAAGCAACGTTTCAACACAGAGTCATCATCCACTCAAGAGATCGGGAGCTTGGACCTGTTCTTCTATACTGATGTCGAACATAGGTATGTGGATTTTCATTGTAGAAAATGCACTAATCCTAAAGTTATCTATAGTTCGGGCATTGAGCCACTAAGCCTAGGTTATTTGATTAGTTATTTGAAACCCTCCAATTTTGATAAACTATTGAAATTAGATGAACCCATCCATTTTGACGCGGTTTTGCAATTTTATGCTAATTTAGGTAAAAGTAGAAACAACACCGACCTCACAATGGTAAATGGCGTAACGATTCATATTATGAAGTTTAGCATCAATTAAGCCCTAGGTTGCAAGTAAATTTACCATAGCAAACTAAGGTCGGTTGATAGCCTTAGTTTGCTTGGTGTTACTGAGGCCACTCCCCTATGCCCAATTGAGATATTTCATCAATAAAATTGGCCTGGTGTTACTGAGGTCACTCATCTATGCCCAGTTGCTATGGCTCTAAATATTTTGGCCATATGGGGGAAGTGTTGGAGCGAGCTGATGGGTATGATATGGGGGCGTTGAGTGTTGAGCACAAGTTAGTGTACGAATGGATCTGCCAAAATATCCTCCCGTCGGGCGGTCATGTGTGTGAGCCGACCATCGACGACATGATATTGTTCTACTACATTGTAGAGGGGGTTAAATTAAATCCTAGGTATACCATCTTGATGTTCATGCTTAAGGAAGTTGCGGGGAAGAAGAAACATCTCTCATATGGCGGTTTGATAACCGCTATGATTAAGAAATGGAAAGTGATCCATGTTGACAAGCCACTACATTTGGACTACTACGATAAGTTTTGGTTTGATCACAAGCATTTTGAGTTGGGCGATAACAATAGGTGGAAAGAAAGGTCGATTATGGGGAACACCGCTAAAGCCACTAAGCGGGAAAGGGAAGCATCATTAGATAGGGCTGAAGGATCTTCATCTCGTAAGTATATTGAACACAAGACCTCTTAAAAAAATTGACACACACATTATTTTTTATTACATGATTATAACTAGATTTTTTTGGTTCTCATAAATTCTATGTTGCAGGTGAGAAGATGGGTTGGATGGTTGAATTCAAGAAATATTTGGCATGCATCAAGGAGGATGTTAGTTCGGCTAACAACGAGGTAGCAGCAGCGGAAGCAAGGCATTCTAAATTTGTTGAATCCACTGGCTTCCACATCAAACTTAACGACGATGAATCCATGCCTAATTTCAAACCCGAGTACTCTAGCGATAATAGTGATGATGAGGAAGAGGACGAGGCGGAGGAAAAAGGTGGTGATGCTCCTGAGCAAACCGATTATAAATTGGTGTGATGTATGACGACTAGAATGAAGACAAAGATTAGTTAGAACCGTGATAGCTATTTGCACCTTATTCTTGTTTGAGATTGGATTTGTATAACTTTGGGACTTTTTTGGATTTTTCTAGACAATTTTGTTTTCTATTCAGATTTGGTTGGTTTGGTTGTGGATTTAAAATAAACCATCATTTGATATGTAGGAATTTCTATGTTTTCATGTTGGCAAAGTAATTTTATAATTACATAATTTAATGTTTGAAAATTTTTAATTGTCTTTAAATGAAAATAATAAGTCATAAGTTACCAAAGTTTCCAAACGAGTTCCGAACAGTATTAGTGCTTTGTAAATACAATAAAAAGACACTCTTCCGAGCTCGTAAGAATGTCTTTCAATGAAATCAACTATCCGAATGACAGTTGTTCCGAGCTTTTATGTTTTTTCTGTTTCCAACCAGTTTTATCGACTTACTTATTGCCTTTTATTTTTTTTGGCCACATACCAAGTTCCGAGCTTAGAACATCTGTTCCAAGCTCTAATGTTCATTATGTTTCCAATCTAATCAAATGGTGAATTAAATCATTTTTGTTCATTTATTTATCTTATTCGCATAGACCTAATTCCTGTGGCTGAGCCAAGAAAGAGGCGTATAATCGAAGAAGGTGATTTAATTACCCTACATTCTTTACAAAATCAACCATGTCATTAATTATTATGTAATCGTAATAGCTCTTCCTTTTGTTTTGTAGATGGGTTTGGCCCTAAATTTGTGAAGGGTATGAAAAAGGTTTACAAATGGGTTCGCGATGAGGTGTGCCAATTGAGAGAGCGTGTATGGACCCTTGAGCTCAAGCATAGAGCTTATGAGAGAGCATTGAAAGAATCTAGGAAGCCACACCTCAAGAGATGCTCTTCCGCGTAATGTCAATTTATTATTATCCAACTATAAATTCCCTCAATTTCTTTAAGTTATGTAGTAATGCTCTAATTCATGATTTGGATGTTGAATTTCTTAAATTTAGTTTTTTCATTCCTAGGATGTTGAACTTAAAATATTTTGATTTATCTTTGACATGTATGGGGTTTTGATTAAAATGGTATTGTAATGAACTTGCAAATTGGTTAGGATAAGTAGCAAAATTGACAATTGACCACACCACCTGAAGAGCTTCCGAGCTCGGAAATGGCTCTTTGGGAATGGTCATCTTCAAAATGTATTGCAAGACATTGCTAAACTTTTACCTTAAAATTCTTCTTCTTTTTCTCATCTTCGTTTTTGGTGCCTTCCACCGCTTGGTCATATTTGCTTGGTTGTCGACCCATTGACCTCATCGTGGTCTGTGTAATCCAAGAAATCATGCAAGCTAGCGTCATCCTTTCAGTGGAGAAAATCATCTTCATTCGATTCAATCACAGTATGTGTACCAAAACTAATCAAATCCTCCTGTTCATATTCCTCCACGAAAGCCCTTTTACCCTCAATCACAATCTTCCACCGGGAATCGTTAGGATCTTTTACGTAGAAAACTTGATGAGCTTGTCCGACCAATATGAATGGATCTTTTCTCCAACCCAACCGACTCCGATCCACCAGCATGAGTCCATTGTTAAAATCAACCCATTCAAATTTAAAAACAGGCACTCACATTTTAATGTAATCGAACCCCCAAATTTATGTAATGGTACAAAAATATCACGTATGGCTGTACATCGGATTGTTGTTGGCCATAGTGCGAACATGCAATGCTTCGGAAACAAATGAAACTCCATTATTCTAATAGACTCCTTTATCATCCATTTATTTTGTGGCAAATGTAAATCCGTTGATGTCATAACCCTTGAAAGATAGAACGGTACCCAACGGTCTTCGAGACAACAACTTGATTGTTTTAGGATGTCGGCCAATTGACATGTGAGATCGTAGCCATGAAGCAAAAGCACTAGTGTGTTATTGAAAACTCGCACTTCGTTGAAAGTGGGATTAAACACATGAATTTAATCAATGTGAATCTTAATGTATAGGACAAACGTCCTCATGATTCCGAACAACATACAAATGTGCAGTGCACAAATCCTCAGCACTGGAGCTAAATAGCTTACCCTATCGAACCCCTACATCCTCCAACCGCCCTTCATGCCTGGAACTGGGAACCCCCACAAATTCAATCTCCTTAATAATATAATTGGTACAAAATTGAATAACTTCCTCAGCACAATACCATTGCACAATACTTGCATTAGACCTATATCTGTTCTTCACAAGATGCTAAAAAATTTTCATGTACCGCTCGAAAGGATACATTCATCTTAAAAATACAGGACCATAAAGCGTAATCTCACGAACCAAATGAGTGATCAAATGGACCATTATGTAAAAGAATGAAGGTAGGAAGTACATCTCCATTCGGCACAATACTTCAACAATCATAGCTTGCAATCGATCAAGCTTTGCAACACTAATGGTTTTGGAACCTAAAGACTTGAAGAACAAACATATCTTAGTAATACACAATCGTACATGGGACAACAACGAAGACCAAATTTCAATGGCATTCAATTCCTGCATCAACTTGTGGCAGTCATGCAATTCCAATCCAACCAACTTCAACTCTGTTAGTGATTAACAAGCGCTGATGTTTGAAGAATAAGCTCCGGGCACTTTCACACTAATCAACACTTACAGTACGCCATCTTCTCCATCCGATTCATGGAATAGCAAGCATGGGAGAGATAACAAGCATCTCCATGAGTAATGGGACCAATATTTTCTCTAATGCCCATATCAACTAAATCAAGCCGAGACTTCAATCCACCTTTGGTTTTTCCGGGGGTATTCAAATGTGTTCCAATCAAAGAAACACAAACATTTTTCTCTATGTGCATTACATAAAGACATTGTTGGACATCCAAATCCTTCCAATAAGGGAGTTGAAAGAAGATTGAGCATTTATTCCAACTACCTTCAATTGTCAACTTCTGCTTTCCCTTACCAAATTTTTAGGCAATCCTCTATTTTTTTTCAAAATCCTCAGCGCTGGTTAATGGTACAGCTCCTCGCAACTCCGTCTTTCCATTAAACCACTTCTTGCCAGAACACCATGGATGCCCCTCGGGGTGAAAACGTTGATTTCCTTGGTAAATAGTTTTAGAACCATGCTTAAGTTGACAAAAATGAGCTTTCTTTCTCACAAACTGGACATGCATAGTGTCATTTCACAAAATATCTCGAAAAGTTTCCATAAGCGGGAAAATCATTTATGGTGCAGAACAAAAGTGCCTTCATCGTGAAAATATTATCTACAACAGAATCGTAGGTACAGACTCCATTGTTGAAAAACATCAACAAATCATCCACTAGGGGTGCAAGATATACATCAATGTCATTACTCGGTTGCTTTGGGCCCGAAATCATCATGGACAAGAGAACGTATTTTCTTTTAATTATCAGCCACGACGGGAGAATATAGATCACCAACATTACATAACAAGAACTTATGCGCTGCTCATTTTTCCGAATGGATTCATTCTATCTGTAGATTGTCATAACCTTAAATGTCGGGAATTCGATCTAAACTCCAGGTATATGCCATCAAGCTTTTTCCATTGTTCACCTTCAGACGTATGCCTTATGACATCATCCATCAGACGATCTCTTTCTGCATGCCATCGTAGTGACTTTGCATATTCTTTGGAAGTAAACAATTTCTTAAACCGTGGAATTATCGAAAGATACCATAAGACCTTAGCGGGTGTCTTCTTTTTCGAAATAGCCCCGCTTCCGAACACACAACAATTTCACCATGCTTCAACTTGTACCAAGACTCACCGCATACCCGATATGTTTTGAGTTTCTCATCCTCCTTCCCCTTATACAACATGCAATCATTCGGACATGCATGGATTTTTTTTAAAATTCTAAACCCATAGGACAAAGAAATATTTTCACGGCATGATATTTTTCAGGCATAAGATTTCCTTCACGGGGAAATTCTCGAACCAATTCTAGAGTTTTAGTCATCCCCTTTTCAGTCCAACCAAGTTTGGCATTTAAATTCATAATTTTCAATGTGGCGCTTAAAACTGAATGTTTTGACCCCACGTACAGTAGGCAATTCTTTTCATTAAGCAAAGACTCTAAGACCTCGGTTTTTCCATGGAATTATCTGGCAACATCCTCCACCATCTCATCAAATCCATCGTCACAATCTAATTCAACCCCTTCCTTAATTCCAACATTTCTGCCTCTTTCCGTTGGTACATCGGCGTGCCATATCCAACAAGTGTAACTTGTTTGGAAACCTCACATTAGAAGGTATTCACACAAATTCTTTCTCCCTAAATATGCATCATTCATGCAATCTTACATGGGCACCGTGCACGCACGTACCATTTTTGGCCGCATGTTCAAAAACCGCCACAATAAATGAATCTACTAAACAAATATATTCGGGTGATGTCCTAAGATCGCTCTCGATGAGTCCAATTCCATCCATTAATTGCATGAAAATAACATACAAACTCATTCAATCATATATTCAACACAATTCTGATGAGAATGATTTCAAATTAAAACCCTAATTCAAAAAATTACAAAACTTACTTCAATATTGAAATAATTAGTTCAATTAAGTAATAATTAGTTCAATTAGGTAATAATATTTGTAGATGTAGAATAACCTCAGCCTTTTACTTTCAAAGAGGTCCCTAAAGTTTCCAGCATATTTCTCTAATCGAGAATGAGATTGAACGGCTGCATTTATTGCTATTTTCCGTGTGTTCCGAGCTCAGAACTTAAATCTGTCCCCAGAACTTAGAGCAATGCTAACCGAAGTTGTCCAGACAATGGCAGAACCAGAAATATTTTTTAGGGGAGGCTGATTAATACTCCGGCAGGATTGCGGCGCGGAATAACAGAGATGGGGATAAGTGAAACCCTAATATGGCACTGCGCCTTCCATTACTACTACCGTTCTGCCCATGGTTCCAGACTCAGAAAAACAAAACGAAATATGTTAGGAACTTGGAATTCATGTCATTGTTTCAACTGCGACGCAACCGAGCAGTCCCGGACTCAGAACAACTGTCGGATCCATGTTCTGAGCTTAGAACACACATCGTTCAAAGTCACTACGGCACAACCACCTTTAATAATCACTCATTAAAGGTGGTTATTAAACAAACCGCCTTCCATCCCTAACTTACAAAGGCGATTATAAATTAACCGTCTTTGAATAACTTACAACCACCTTTAAAGATTTTGGGGGTCCGACCGACCAAGGTTCTGATATCAGAAACCTTTCTAGAAGGCGGTTTTACAAAAATCACACGGAACCGTCTTCTTATGCTGCCTTTCTTGGGGCCTCCTCCACTAGTGGCAGGGTTCATGTAAATTTTAATTATTATTTTTAAGTGTGCAGTCAGTGTTCTCGCAAATTAATACGAATGAGAACACAATTTTATATTTTAGCAAAAGAGTCTGTCTCTTAAAAGACGGTCTTTCCATAAGTTATGGAAAGACCAAGGTTTAAAGTCTAAATTAGAAGAAATGAAGATAAATTGTTTGGGTTGCATGAATTGGGTTATAAACTTTATTACTACTACATGTTGCATAATAAATTTTTAATATTGCAACTTAGACAGTTTATCTTTTATTATTCTAATTAAACCCCGTATTTACTTAAGATTATGGAAAGACCGTATTTCCTTAAGATTATGGTTAGACCATCTTTGCTTAAGATTATGGAAAGACCGTCTTTGCCAAAACTTGCCTTACCAAAAAGGAGTTAAAATGGAAAATAAAAGAAAAGTCACAGAATCTTTAATCAATAAGGTTCACCAAAATTTAGTGATCCATAGGGCAGAAGAGGCATCAGAAACCCTCCGCAAAAATCGTAACAAGCTTTCTCAACAACCAATGGACCAAATTCAGAGAGCTGTTTTGAAAAGCCAAACGACATATATATATAATAGCAGGAGGTCATCATTCATTCAAAAATTCCCAACTCAGGAGAAAAAAAATAGTTGATAAACCAATCAAACAGGATGAAGAGTTTACAGGAGAAAATAATGATGATCGCGGTCATACTTCTGGTGTTGATATCTCGGGTGGTGGCCGATCAGATTGTAGGACCGAAGCCCGATTCTATCGACACTTCATGGGACACGGGCGTCCGCATTTGTAATGACCACAACAAAGAGTTTCAGATCGGACATCCTCAGTTTCGAGAGAGGGAATGATCAAATGACCTCGTACCTCCTTCATCATGAGCCACTATGTTTCTCTGTGTTTTCTTTTAAGCCTAGTGTGTTTCTGGATGTAATACATGCTTATTTGTGTTCGCAAAATTTTATGGCATTTTTGCAACCCATTGTAATCATAATCAGTAACCGTTTACTAGGACATGTTTCATAAGAGATGCCGTTTTAGTTAGCTTGACATATTTTTGTCTCATTATGATTGCGTTCGTAGAATTGTTTCATACTGGCCGGGTTCTACATTTACAGGTTAACTTATTGGTCAATAAAAAGTTATATACATAAGATGTACAAGCAAGTTGTTTTAATCTTTCGACGGGTGGACATTGATGATTGATGAGTGCCCTAAATTCAAGAATTTCAGTAACCAATACGGAGGTAGTCGCACCTGTTTTTTTTTCATGATCGACAATGTTGTGTCCATAGGGTTCCTTTCAGATGGTGGCGGACAATGGCGGAATCTGAGTGGAATGTAGGGGGCTTAATCGAACTGGCAGAACAATTTTCCAAACAATTACCTTAAAAAAATACTACCTCCGTCCAAAAAAAACTTCCTATTTTTTTTCAACTTTATCAAAACATTTATGACCACAGATAACTTTACTTAAATATGCAAGCGGTGCATAAAAATTTGATATTTAGAAAATAGATGTTGCATGAAATCCAACAATATCTCGCATGATAATATTGCTAACTATATACTAACTGAAATTTATGGTCAAACTTATCTTAAGAAGTTTACATAAAAGGGAAAGTCTCAGGAAATGCGGCCTTTCCATAAGCTTATGGACAGTCCTCAGGGGCATTTGCATTAAATGTTGTAATGTTTTATAAAATTTAAATATTTCATTTTATAAGTTAAAACAAGTAATAATATGTATTTGAAGGTGAAAATATAAAAATATATTTTCAAAAATTTTAAATTTTGTTTGTAATTTAAGAAAGACAGTGTATAAGGTAAGAAATAAGTGGTCTATCGTCTGTCAGGAGACCCACTCTACATAAAATTAGGAAACTCTCTCAGCGGAGGAAGTACTTGGATAAATAAAGAAAACAACAGAAATTAATTTAGAAATGGATTAATACTAGATTCATATGTTAATATCCGTGGTGTATTCAAATTATTGTCTCATTCTTCAAATGAACATGGGTGTACTATAATCTCTCGAAGGATCGAAATTCATATGTTCTATCGAAACTAAAAAGCCCAGATACGTTGAAGTAAACTGAACACAAACACTATTGGAGAAAGGACAATGAAAGACGGTCGTATTTTCATCGATCAAAGGCGATTTTCCTTTAATTGGACCCCAGTATTTCGAGTTCGAAACCTAAATCCTGGGCCATAAAAAAAAGTTGCCGGAAATCAATTGGTTTCTAGCCGCCTCGATCGAACCAAGAAACACACAATAATTGCGACAGTGGAAACCTTAAAATAAGTATTAAAAAATACTTAAAACCATTACATAAAATCAACAAAAATACAACGGTAACCTACAGATCTGGAACCTAAATGAACAAAAACGAAGACGGTGAAAACCTAAATCAACAGCCAACTGTGACAATAGAAGAATACAAATAGTCAGCTTATTATTGCACATAATGTATAGTTATGAATAGTCAGCTTAGAATATGAATAGTCCCTCCTTAATAGTCAGCTTAGAATATGAATAGTCCCTCCTTAATAGTCAGCTTATTAGTCCCTCCTTAATAGTCAGCTTATTATTGCACATAATGCATAGTTATGAATAGTCAGCTTAGAATATGAATAGTCCCTCATTGTACCTATAAATTCTCTACCTGATCCTATTGAAGCAGTATCTTGGAATTCACTGTTTTATGGTATCAGAGCCTTTCCCTTCTTCTCCTCTCCTCTTTGCCGCTTTCCTCTTCTTTTTTCTTCATCGACATTTTTTTTTGTGATTTTCTTGATTAATTGATCATGGCCGATGATAAGAGTTTGGATAAATTGCCCCTCACCACGTTGATTCATCTTCTCAATACCAAGCTTGAAGCTGCTACGTATCTGCAATGGAAGCAACAGGTTCAGTTTGTGCTTCGTTCACAAGGTTTGTTTGGCCATCTAGATGGCTCCTCTCCTCTCCCCAGTTTTCCGGTGATGCCGACGTTGGATTCCTCCTCCTCCACGCCGCCAGATGCCGCCACCGTTAAGGCCGCCGAGGATGTCTACTCCGCTGCTCGGAGCGCCTATGATGCATGGGTTCTTGATGATCAGCGTCTCTGTAGTCTTCTTTATTCGTCTCTCTCCGCTGAGGCAAAGAATGAGATCTCGATGTGTGAAACCGCAAAGGATATGTGGGATACCTTCGCCACCGTCTATCAGCCTGCAAGTTTGGTCAATGCCTTCAGCCTTCGTCAACAGGCTACTCTCCTTCGAAAAACGGGTACGGTTCACGATCTTCACCTTGCTTTACTGGCTATTATTGATAAGTTGTCTGCTATGGGTGATCCTGCAAAGAATGAGGAAAAATTGTTATGGTTTCTTACTGCTCTAGGCCATGATTATAAGGATTTTAGTGCACCTATTGCTAATCGTCAACCCCTTCCTGCTTATCTTAATGTGGTTGACGAAGCAAAGGGATATGAATCGTTTTTGCTTAGTTTGGAGAAAACTAGGGTTATTTCTGCACAGGGTTTGAGTACAGGTCCTGTCGCTTTCATAGCGGCCGAGTAGCAGCCTCCTTCTGACGCCGCGTGAGCTCACGCGCCTGGTGGAGCCGTGCGTGATGGCGGCGCGTGGCATCCACGCGCGGCTTTTTCTGGCCGCTCCGGTGGCCGGCGTGGTGGTGTCGTCCCTGGGGGTCTTCTGGTCGTCAGCCCTGGTCCAGATCGGCCGCTAATGGTGGTCAAGTTCAGTGCTTTACCTGTGCGGGTTTCGGTCACATATCGAGTCAGTGTCCCTCGTCCGTTCCTTGTCCTCCGGCTCATGGTGCTCCACAGTACTTGCCACCTGCTGCTTCGTATGCTCCGCCTCCACAAGCTTCAGTTGCTCAGCATTTTCTTCCTTATGCTCCTCCACCGCTTCCGGCTCCTCAGGCTCCTCATGCTCCTCATGCTTATCTTGCACAGCAGTTCCTGTCTCCGCCTCCTCAGTCCGCTGCCCATTTACTGCCTTATCATGCTCAGCCAGTTCAGTCATCTGCTACTTCAGACTCTTCGTCTATTCCGGACTGGTATGTGGACTCCGGAGCTACCAACCATATGAGCTCTTCCGTATCGAATCTGTCCAGTGTCACTCCTTATCAGGGTAACACTCTTGTCTCTGTTGGTAATGGTGCTTCCCTCTCTATTGCTGTTGTGGGTGATGCTCGTCTTAGTTCTACATTACACTTATCTGATGTTTTATTTGTGCCTGCTATTACTAAAAATTTGTTATCCATAAGCAAGCTTACTCGGGATCTTGGTGCTGTTATTTCCTTTGATGATCAGTCTTTTGTGATTCAGCACAAGGTCACCAAGGCGGTACTGGGGCGGGGGCACAGTGAGAATGGTCTTTATGTGCTAGATCGTGGTGAAGAGGCGCTTGTTTCCTTTGTTCGTGAGAAGATTAAAAGAGCATCTTTCGAGACCTGGCATGTTCGTTTGGGGCATGTGTCCCCTAGTATTATTTCTTTGTTGCATAAGACTGGTTCTGTTTCTCTTACTTCAGTACTTCCTAAACCAACTGTTTGTGCGCCTTGTGCTATGGCGAAAGGGCAGAAATTGTCATTTGTTGAGAACTCTAAACGCGCTAGTCATGTTCTTGACTTAGTGCATTGTGATTTATGAGGACCCTCTCCAGTGACTTCTAGAAATGGATTTTCTTATTATGCTGTCTTTGTGGATGATTACTCACGGTTTTCATGGTTTTATCCTTTACAACAGAAATCTGACTTTGTTGATGTCTACTTCCGATTTGAGGCACTTGTTGAGAATCAATTTTCTTCGCGCATCAAAATCTTTCAGAGCGATGGTGGTACCGAGTTTCTCAATACCAGACTCCAATCCCACTTTGGCACTCGCGGCATCCATCATCAAGTTTCCTGTCCCTACACTCCGGAGCAAAATGGTAGGGCTGAACGCAAGCACCGCCACATCGCAGAAATGGCTCTTTCCATGATGTTTCATTCTCACATGCCCCTCTCATATTGGGATGATGCCTTTGCTACTGCGGTCTTTATCATTAACCGCTTACCTACTCCGGTTCTCGACAATGTGTCTCCCTTTGAGGTTCTTTTTGGCCGCTCACCCGAGTACTCCAACTTTCATCCCTTCGGGTGCAGGGTGTTTCCCTATGTTCGCCCCACTGCGGCTCACAAGCTTGCCCCTCGTAGTCTTCCATGTGTTTTTCTTGGATACAGTGCGCACTACAAAGGGTTTAGGTGTTTGGATCCAGCCTCAGGACGTACTTACATGACTCGTCATGCTCGTTTTGATGAGTCGCTTTTTCCCTTTTCCACGGCATCTTCGGCAGCCCAGTTTACATCCTTGGATGTCTCCTCCTTTTTGGACCCTACTGACCCTGACCCATCCTTCACTGTTCATGTTGATGCTCCTGCTGTGAATGATTCCGCTTGCTCGCTGTGTCCTGACTTGTTGCCGAAGACTGCACCGTCGACACTTGTTGATGACGATCCTATTATCACTCCCGCACGTTCTCCTGTGTCTTTGAGTTTCTCGTCGGCCTCTTCTGATGGTACCTTGTCGGTCTCGGGCTCCTCATCTGTTGTCTCTTCAGCGCAAGAGTCTTCGTCGTCTCCTGCGCCTCGCACTCATCGGATGATTACTCGCCTTCAGGATGGGACACGTGTGGCTCGAGATCTTGGTCCTGACTTTGTGGCCACCGGATTGGTTGTTGAACTCCTTCATCAGCAGGAGCCTCGTACTTACCGCGCTGCTGTCAGGGATTCCAGATGGGTCGCTGCCATGGATGAGGAAATGGCTGCTCTTCGTCTTCAGCACACCTGGGATTTAGTGCCTTGTCCGCCGGATGTCAATGTGGTTGGTTCCAAGTGGGTCTACCGGCTTAAGTATCGGCAGGATGGGTCTATTGATCGCTTTAAGGCTCGTCTGGTTGCTCAGGGGTATTCTCAAATCCCAGGCTTTGATTTCGATCACACCTTCAGTCCGGTGATCAAGTCTGTAACTGTTTGCACTGTTCTCGCCATTGCCACTATGAGGAAGTGGCCGCTTCATCAGCTGGATGTCAAAAATGCCTTTCTTAATGGTGTTCTTGACACTCCTGTTTACATGGCTCAGCCTGCTGGCTATCAGGATCCTGCTCGCCCTACTCATGTTTGTCATTTGCGGAAGGCTATCTATGGTCTTAAGCAGGCACCCAGGGCATGGTTTGATCGATTCAGTGCCTTTGTTCGGCTGCTCGGTTTTGTTGGCAGTTTGTCGGATCCTTCTCTCTTTGTGTTTTCTAGGGGGACCATTACTCTTTATCTTCTGGTCTATGTTGATGATATTATTCTTACCGGGAATAACACTGTAGCCATCCGCCAGTTCATTGCTCGGGCTGATCGTGAGTTCTCGGTCAAGGATCTTGGTCCTCTTAGCTACTTTCTTGGGTTGGAGGTTATCCCCACCTCTACTGGTCTGTTTTTAGGACAAGCTAAGTATGCCAGAGATATTCTTCTGCGTGCTGGGATGTTGGAGGCTTCCCCTGTATCTACACCATTTTTGCCGCTGTCGCAGCTTCACAGCAGTACGAGTGGACCGTTTCACAATCCCAAGCTGTACCGTTCACTCGTTGGTGCCCTTCAGTACCTCACTATTACTCGTCCCGATTTGTCCTTTGCGGTCAATTCGGTGAGTCAGTTTCTTCAGGACCCACGAGATGATCATTTTGCAGCTGCCACTCGGATTCTCCGCTATGTTCGTGGAACGCAGCATTGTGGTTTGACCTTTTCCTATGAGGGCGTCCCAGAGGTCCTTGCCTATTCTGATGCTGATTGGGCCCGTTGCTTGGAGACACGGCGTTCTACTTATAGGTATGCGGTCTTCCTTGGTGGGAATTTAGTTTCTTGGAGTGCGAAGAAGCAGCCTACGGTCTCTCGCTCGAGCTCGGAATCTGAATATCATGCTCTTGCCAACACTGCTTCGGAAGTTGTTTGGCTCTCGCATCTTCTTCGTGATCTACAGTTTCCACTGCAGGGTTCCCCGTTGCTCTTATGTGATAATAACAGTGCTATCTTTCTTGCTGAGAACCCCGTTGCTCACAAGCGAGCTAAGCACATCGACGTTGACTATCACTTTGTGCAAGAACTGGTGGCTGCTGGTAAGCTTCGTATTGGTCATGTCTCCACGTCATTACAGGTAGCGGATATTTTCACCAAGGGGCTAAATCGGGTCTTGTTTGAGTTTTTCCGATCCAAGCTTCGCGTTTCGGTCAACCCGACGCTTCGCTTGACGGGGGGTGTGACAATAGAAGAATACAAATAGTCATCTTATTATTGCACATAATGTATAGTTATGAATAGTCAGCTTAGAATATGAATAGTCCCTCCTTAATAGTAAGCTTATTAGTCCCTCCTTAATAGTCAGCTTATTATTGCACATAATGCATAGTTATGAATAGTCAGCTTAGAATATGAATAGTCCCTCATTGTACCTATAAATTCTCTACCTGATCCTATTGAAGCAGTATTTTGGAATTCACTGTTTTACCAACCTACAGATATGGAACCTAAATCAACAAAAATGAAGAAGGCAGAAACCTTAAAACACAACGGTGGCAAGGGATTCACCAGCGGAGGAGAGCGGCGGCGGCAAGGGCTTCACTGACGGAGGAGACGCAGCGGCAGCAAGGGCTTCACCGGTGGATGAAGCTGTAAGGAGAAACAAAGATGGCAGAGGAAAGCGGGGGGACGGCGGAGGAAAGGGGCAGGCGAGGGCGGAGGAAAGTGGGGCGAGGGCAGAAGAAACAGAGGGACGGCAGAAGAAAGTGGGGGACGGAGGATGAAAGGGACGGCGGTGGAGACGAAGGGGTGGCGGAAATGGTTGATTGAAAGGTGGCAGATGAGCGCAGGGACGAGGAATAGGGAGACAGAGGAAGAGTTAGCCACATTTTTAGATTGAAAATATTTTAAGGGGTGAAACCCTAAAATTTTCTTTTTATAGTGGGTCAAAAAGCCACTCACCATTAAGTAGTTCCTGAGTTCTGAACCATCAAGTAGTTCAGAACGTTCTACAATAGAACTGCCTTTGATTGATGTAAATTAAAGGGAGTTCTTCAAGAACCGTCTTTGATCACTTTTGATGAGGCGAAACGAATTCTTCGCTATGTGGTGGAACGACAGCGTGCGGCCAAGTTTTTATGCTTGAATCCAAGCCACACAAAGGTGGCGAAAGCAAGGCTTTTCAGAAGTTTTGTGAGTGGTTTGAACTATTTAACTCACACCAGGCCACACACTGCCTTTCTGGTTAGCTTGGTGTCCAAGTTTCTATGCTTGAATTAGAGCGTAGCCTCATTATCGCTTCATGCTTGAATTAGAGAAATTTGGCCACACACTGCATGGAGCGTAGGTTCTTGAAGAAACTTGGCCACACTGTGCCGTTCCAGCCCCGTGTGGCTTGAATTCAAGCATAAAAACTTCGCCACACTGTGCCTTTAATGAGCCTACTCTCTAATTCATTACACACTGCCGTTCTATGCTTGAAATCACCATTACCTCAATGCTTGAATTAGAGAGTAGGCTCATTATCGCATCTTGTAAATCCATTCCTCCAAAAGAAAGAATCAATTCTATTTTACCAGGCACGGGGTTCTTGCTTCAGCCCATAAAATGCCTTCCTCCATAAGTTTTGTGCTCAGAACCAATCACAACAAAACCTTATGGTTGCGCCACATAAACTGCTTCCTCTAAGTCACCGTTCAAGAAAAACGATTTTACATCAAGTTGATATGCTAGAACTTGTGATGGGCAGCTAGAGCGAACATAATCCGCACCGTTTCAAATCAGGAAACTGGAGGAAGCATTTCTTCATAGTCAATTCCACGCTGTAGAGAGTATCCCTTCGCCACGAGTCGAGCCTCGTGCTTTTGAATACTTTATCAGCGTTGTATTTTTTCCGAAACACTCACTCCAGCCCTATCACATTCTTGTGCTCAAGTGTATCAACCAGCTCTCATGTATGATTCTTCTCAATCGCTTGCATTAAACGTCTCGTAGCACTTTTCCACTCCGGTTGTTCTTCAGCCTCTTCATACGAACTCAACTCAGGCACCAACAAAGCATAGTTACAAGAACTATAAATGCTTGCCAAGGATATGAATTTTCGAGAAAATGACTTGTTTGTGGCTACAGTTGCCACAAACGGCAACTTCCTATGGAGGACGCATTAAGGTAATGCGTCCTCTCGTTTTTTTGTTTTTTTTTTTGCCTTTTTCGGTCAAAAATATCAGGTGAAGTACGGCGTCGCGACACGTGGCGAAGACGCGATATGGTAATGCGTCCTCCAAGCCATTTAAATTTTTTTTTGTAAAATTCTGGTCAAATGTCTGTATTGCCACGTGGCCGAATGGGGCTTTGCCACGTGGCGAAGACGCATTATGGTAATGCGTCCTCCAATCCGGTTGAATTTTTTTTAAAAAATCTGGTCAAATTTCCGTATTGCCACGTGGCCGAATGGGGCTTTGCCACATGGCGAGGACGCATTATCATAATGCGTCCTCCAATCCGTTTGAATTTTTTTTAATTCCGGTCAAATTTCTGTCATGCCACGTGGCCGAATACTTTATGGGGGAGAGGCCACGTGTCGGCCGAGGGTGATGCCACGTTGCTGCGGAATGTGGTCCAATTGTCGGTCGAATCGGGGAGAGCCACGTGGAGAGGACGCATTATGATAATGCGTCCTCGGTGGATTTATTATTTTTTAAAAAAAATCCGGTCAAAAGTGGAATTGTTGGTCGAATCGGGTGCTGCCACGTAGCGTACTGCGTCATAATTTTTTGCTTAAATCCATCCGAATTGCTCCCCTTCCAACATTGTCCATCTTCTTCAGCAATCCTTTCTCACATTTCTCCCACTGCTAGCCTCCTTTCTCACATTTCTCCCACTCTTTCTCCGGCATTGCTCTACCGGCGTTCCGCCATTTTTATCTGCAGTTCGAATTTTTGAAGGGATCCGGTATTTTCCTTTTTATTCGCTGAATATTGTTTGGTTATTTTGTTAATTGCTACTGATTTCTTAATCAGATTTCGGTTGCAGAGATCGTGTTCGGGTTGAAGTGGACGCCGTCGGACCCGCCGTTGACCGCATTGACCCGCATTGACCCGCGTTAACCTGCCGTTGACCTGTGTTGACCGACGTTGACCCGATGTTGACCCGACGTTGGCCGCGTTTGTTGATATCGTTGCCCACATTGACCCGCCGTTGACCTCGTGGACCCGACATTCGAGCGAACGGTTGAAATGTTTGCACAAAGGCTTACGGACGCTACGAATTGGAGGTAGATTGTCAGTTAATTGCATTTTCAGATTTACCCGTATGCCGGTTTGCTGATTATGAGATATTGCCCGTCTGTCCAGGTCCGTGTTCCCTCAGAGGATCTGGAAAAAGTTCCAGAAGCAGGATACATTGGCACAGGGACATATCGTCACCCTGTTCGGGCACGCGTCGCAGACATACAGGGTTGTGGCGAGGAACATCGATGGGAGCATTAGTGAACGACAGTACACGGTCAAATACCAAAGAAGAGAGTGCACTTGTCGCGAATGGCAAATATTTCATTTCCCTTGTTCCCATGCCTTGGCTGTTTGTCGGCATAGACGTGACGACCCTGCTAGTCTATGTGACAGGGTGTATCACACGACCACATATGTCCAACAATACAGTCAGGGTTTCATGCCCGTGCGAGATCCATCACTCTGGCAGCGTGTCCGTTGGAGGTTGATTCCTGATGCAGAAAAGTTTCGCAACAGGAGGCGTGGACAGTTTGCGGAGAGGAGGATAAGGAATCAGATGGATGACAGGGTGGCGGGTGAAACCAGGGCCATCCGTAGGCGTGGCCGTGCTTAGTATCGTGGTGTCATACGGTGTCTGTAGTAGAACCTCCATCTTTCATTTGGTTTGCATTGTACATCGATGGGAGAGGGCATGCTTAGTCTGTCGTTCGTAGTGTGACGAGTATTTCTTGTATTAAATGATATGTGTAGCAGATTATGTGGTATTACTTATATTTGCCAAATATGTGTCACCATACGCAGTGTTGCTTTCTTCTGTGCTATTCTTCCAGAAAAAACATCTAACTTGGGTTGGTATTTGCGCGCAGGAAAACACCATGTACTATCCAGGACCCATTCAAGAGGACTTGCTGTACCTCCATCAGGAGCACCGTGCTCGTGCCCTATACAATGGAAATTTAGAGGACGAGGCACTGCAGGTGCGTCGGTGCGACGGGGCATGCTGGACCGAGCGACTGCCAGAACAGGTTATGCGGTACGTACGCGATGCGGGATTTCAAGGACTCCTGGACTCTGCCGCAATACAAATTGACCACTCCCTCATCACCGCCCTAGTGGAGCGTTGGCGCCCAGAGACGCACACGTTTCACCTACCGATAGGGGAGGCGACGGTCACCTTGCAGGATATAGGGGTCCTATGGGGTCTACCGATTGATGGCATCCCAGTAACAAGTGTTGACACCGTTAGGCGTACGGAGAACTGGCAGCTGATCTGCACAGACTACCTGGGAGCTACACCAGACCCCACTTGTATCAGGCCAGGTGGTTAGGAACGCTATTGCACAGTCCGTTCCCCGCTGATCCCACTGATGTACAATGCCAATAGCGGGCTAGGGTATTCCTTCTGCTGCTTCTTGGGGGAATGCTGATGTCCGACACGTCCGGCCACCTCATCCCGTTGCTCTACTTATCCGCACTTACGGATCTGGGTGCATTCCATCGGTACAGTTGGGGGAGTTCGATTCTTGCATGCTTGTACAGGTCATTATGTGACGCGGCAATCCCACAATCTAAATCCATATCTGGGCCACTTGTCTTGCTACAAGTAGAATTGTTGGTCAACATAGTCGTCTGTACATACCGTGCTTAATATTAACGGGCATTTCTATTGCATTTACTGGCAGTTATGGGCATGGGAACGCATACCATCCATCCGTCCTGCCGGGGCACTACAGGTGACAGTGACGATGAGTGCTCTTGGATCCCGGTACTTGTTTGATTCATCAATATGCGGTATTCATAAGTCCACATGCAATTCCATAGTAGGGCTAATGTATTTCACTCGGTTCCTCATAGGTGGAGGGCCCGTTACGATTGTTCACAATCGCCAATGCACGTTCTCAAAGTGTACCGTGATCAACTGACGTCTCTCAACCACAATCAGGTATAGGAATAATTGGATTTTGATTTCTAGACTTCGCACGAAAAATGGTTTCCTTTGCCTAACCGCAACACATGCATGTTGTCTCAGTTCACATGGCAGCCATATACCGAGGACGTCCTGGAGCAACTCCCGCGGTATTGTACGGATGGTAGAAACAATTGGCTGCTCTGCGTCGATCTCATCTGCTGGCATGCCGTGGAGTTCCATCATGCGCATCGTGTTCTCAGGCAGTTCAGCCTGATCCAACCAATACCCACCCAGTTGGTTAGTAGGGATGAGTACAACTTAGTCCATACTAGAGACCGTCGAGGAAGGTATGGCATGGATTGGCGTGTCGAGCTCAGAAGATATCTCGACACTTGGGAACAACGGTCCAATCGACAAGCACCCACACTGGGGAGTGCGGATCTATACCTACCCAGCCGTGATTACTTGGAGTGGTACTTCCGCAAGACGGTGTCCTTCATTGATCAACCAGGGCGGCCTGTAATAGCTACTGAGGGTTTCCACGGAGACGGTGCAACCTCGGAGTACTTGGTATGTCCTAAATTTCAAATATTGTCAAGAAAGAATACAACAGAGCTCCTCAAAATTATATATCTGACATATTCATCTCGATTCCGTAGTTGCAGGCAATGGCACAGTTGCATGGCATGTCAGACATTAATTTGGATGGTTGGCCCCCACATTGTGCGGACGTCATAAGGGGGATGCATCATGTTATCACACGTAGTCTACAAAATGCGCATCAGCCCTCCAGGCCGCAACACTATCAACCGTTTGTGCACTGTGAGGAACCGCCCCCTGGTGTCAGATATACTGACCTCAGAATCCACCGTCAGGCCCCACATGGTCGGCAAGGAGGTCGGAGGCCTCGTGCTAGGGGGCATGCAGAACACATTGGTCCATCTCAAGCGGGCCCCTCACATGCGAGTCTACCGATTTGTGGACCATCAGGCGGGGAACCCTCACAGTACAACATGGATGCATCATATTACAATGCATATGTCACTCCAACATTCAGTCATTCGTACATGTCGCATATCGATCCATCATATACAGGTACTATTCCATATGCCTACTGTGATTCGAACGAGGAGGCGGGATACGAAATGGAGGAGGATATACCGGAGGGAGCTCCACGTGAGGAAGAACATGTACTTGCACAGAAGGTTGTACCACGGCGGACATCCAGGACCATACGTCCTCCCCCGTGTGGAACGGGTGGAAAGCTTTGCAGAGACCATCGATAGGACAGTACATGCTATTCAACACTAATCGGCATTACATTTCACTCGTACTGTTCTACACTGTACATTTATACTAACTAGTATCCATTCTAACTATGCAATACTCCCTTCCTGCACCGACATTCAAGACTAGTCAAAAAAATTCGAACAACGAGACCCAAAATCGTCATTTGACTAATTTCCAAATTTTCATCAAACACACAAAAGTCTACTTATGCGCAATCTTGACCGAAAACACGCGGATCAGAAATAGTAAGTTACAAACTGCAGCAACCCACGATGATTTAATACTCAAAATCGCGACTCATTTGAAACACCACACTCTTGCCGAACTCAGGGCGGAATAGTATAATAAGTTTTCTCCCCAATAAATAAAATTCTCCTCATGATAAATTTACAGAACATAACAACATATAATAAACATTATTTCATTCACAGTTTAGATTAGCACCGTAGTTAATTGCAAATCTCATTTACAACTTTTTCAAAATAATTGTAGGAAACAATACCCATTCCAGGACTCGTTCGAGGAGCTCCCGAGAAATAAATTTATGCAAATTTGCACTGATTTACAACATTTCGGTGATTAATTTTCCGAGAAAAAAAATTAGACGGCTTCCAAGGACTCATTCCAAAGACGAGTCCTCCGCATAATATCCAGAACAGCTAGATAATGCCAGACTTGTAGACTGTTTCAAAAAATGAGTCCTCTAAATTCTTCCGTCAAAAATCAAATTATTGCCAGGTCTGAGGGCTCGTCTCAAAAATGATTCCTCCAAATACTTTCATAGAAACAATTCGCCGGATCTGAGGAGTCGATCCCCAAAACGAGTGCTACGAAAATCATTTCGGGAAAAATAAAGTAATGCTAAATCAGGCATTATTTCATTTTCTAAATGAGTCATCTAACTGATGCTAAAAATAAAATCGTTTCCAACACAAGTCCTCCAATCGATTTCATAAACAATAAAATAAATGCTAACTATTTCCGGAAGAAAAAAAATTCGCGTCCAAATGGCATTAAAAAATAAACAAAAATGGAACCACTATCGAAAACAATAAGGGAAGAAATATGAAATAAAAAAAGGGGAGGACGCATTATGGAAATGCGTCCTCAACCCTCTGCTTCCGAAATCAAAAGCAGCCACAAATTGGTCTACTTTTCTACTTTATGCAACAACAAAATCATGCACTCTGAATTTCCTAGGTGGAGATTCATCTCCACTAGACGAAGCACTCGGTGTCGACAGCAGAGTGCTTGCTGGTGAAAATTCTGGTGAAATGCAATCTAATTGCTCATCAACTTCATCAACCACCGGAATGTAATGAGAGCCATCCTTGTCAACACTCCAATTCAAACAAGATTCCTCATTGAATACAACATTCCTGCTGATTATCACTTTGCCACTTGTAGGAATATATAAGCGATATGCTTTGGATTGAGAACAATAACCAATGAATATACACTTTTCAGACTTCCTCATCTAGTTTCAAACGATTGCTAACCACAACATAGCCTACACAACCAAAAATTCTTAAGTGACTCACCCCTGGTCTCTTACCTCTCCAAACTTCAAAAGGTGCCCTATTCAAAGCCCTCCTTGTTGGGGATATGTCGAGAAGATACACCGATGTTGCTACTGATTCTCCCCTGAATTGACTCGGAAAACCTTTTTCCTTTAGCATACTCCTTGCCATCTCTACCACCATTCGCTTTTTGCGCTCTGCAGCTCCGTTTTGCTCAGGTGTGTAGGGTGCTGTAAGGTCCCTACAGCTGCCCTGCTCATCCCAAAAATCATTGAATACGTTAGACACAAACTCAGCTCCTCGACTGCTTCAGAGGGCAATTATGTGCTTGCCACTTTAATTCTCCACCAATGCCTTTAATTTCTTAAAATTCTCAAATGCTCCAACCTTGGATTTCAAGAAATAAACCCAACTCATACGTGTAAAGTCATCAGTGAGCAACAAAAAATACTGACTTCCGCCTAATGACTCAGTTTACATAGGCCCACACAAATCGGAATGCACAAGCTCAAGAGCTTTAGAAGCTCTCCATGCTTTCCCAACAGGAAAAGAAAATCTATTTTGTTTCCCATACACACACCCTTCCCAAAAACTAATTTCGCCTATTTTCGGCAAGCCCGCAACCATTTCCTTTTTACTCAAAACTCTCAAACTTTGTACATTCAAATGTCTATATCGCATATTCCATAACTCAAATTAATTTTTTCTTAGCAACAAGGGCTCTACTCACACTGAAATTCCGTTTCACCTGAATTCTAAACCTTTATACCAAGTTGTTTAACAGTTTGGTATTGGAACACCATGATCAGTTTGGTGTTAAAGACAAAACAAAATACGCCGTGCACACACAACTTGGTTACGCAGTTCGGTGCAAATACACCTACGTCTGCGGGGCCTTGCCCAGATCAGAAACCATTCACTAGAAAGCAGTCTTTAGTACAAGAAGCTTAACTTAAATACTAATCCATTGCTAACCTACAGAGTGAATGTTGTGAGCTCCCCTCACTGTCGATCCTACGTCGTTGAACCCTCACGATCAACACGTCTCCCTGGATCTCCTCCTCCCGAGGAATTAAGAATTCCTTGTTTCTGATCTTCACGAACTTGGTCGGATGTATAATCACTCCTCCAAAACACCACAGGCAGATCGCTCCAAAGTTCTCACGTAGAGAATAGATCTTGGTCGCGTCACTGATTGCGTTGTCTTCATCTTCTTTTTATCCCATCGTAATCCTGCCTTGAATCAACTTCTTTCCTTGTCTAACTCTACCACAAATAGACTTCTAGACTAAGGAAAGATCTAATGCTAATCTGGTATTTAATTGAACAATCTTGTTATCAATAGGACTTGTTCCATAAATAAACTACTTAACCAATTCCTAACTATTACAGGAATATTCGTTTACCAGAATTAGATGACCACGAAATCAATCATTTATCTTCACAATATTCTGATCAGATCGCACAATTATATCCCATAATACACTCCATAAATCGTGGACATCAACCATACTGCTGCTGGAATACTGCTGGATAGCAGTGGTGTTAAAACACCATATCACCAGAATTCACTCAGCGGTGTTAAAACACCAGATCATCAGTATTCACAGTATGCCATACATAAGTCCAACTCCGGAGGACTTTACAATCTCCCCCTTGGCATATTGGTGAATTCATAGAACATCAGCACAAACACCATAGAACACCAGAAAACTAACTAGCATAAACAATATAGAGCACCAGAATACCAGCTAGCACAAATATCCAATTATCCAGACCAAACATACATCATTCAAATCATTCAAAACACAAAATCTCTAATATCTCCCCCTGAATTCAGTAATATGACAAGAAAAACCAAGAAAATCAAGAATTCCAATCATTCCAAACTATCACTCGGACTCCTCTGATCCAGCATTGTCTGAATCACCAGCATCTGATCCATTTTCATTTTGCTTCGCTGCCAGCAATGCTTCTCTCTCAGCCTCCAAAGCTGCCAACTCCCCCTGAATCTTGACTATCGCATCCTGATGCCGCCCAAGAATCTCTTGACATACCGTAGCTCTCGCCTCAATGGCTTTCAGCCGAGCTGCACCTTCATCCTCATTTGTCTTTACTGGAGGCATCCAAGGTAGATCCTTCACTATACGACCACTCAGGGTTCTGAGAGTTGGCCGTAATGCTTGGGTTGCCAGTACTTCATCGGTCTCGCTTGCAACTGCTCCCCCTTGTTGCAGTACCATCGATATCACACAGGGATGGACTAAAACTTCCTTCCTCGTCTTGCGAGCACAATCCAAAATATCATTAAATATCAACCTGCCCAGATTGACCCTATGCCTCGTTCCCAGGCTGTAAAGAAGAGTCGCCATTTCTTTGGTAACAATCGTGTTGTTTACCAAAGGAATCCAGTTATGAACCGCCACCATATACAGACAGTAATACCTGGAGGTCAGGTTTGATGCTGGTATTTGTTGTCTCCCAGTCAGTGGCCACGAACTTTCCACACCACCGGTCAACTCTACTGCCACTGCATCGAAATTCTCTGGCATTTGGTGTTGGAACACCGCCTGAACATTCCTCGATGTTCCACGCTGCAGACAAACATTTACTGCCTCCGGGGAAAATACCACCACTGTTCCTCTCACATATACTCTGTGAAACCACGGAGAGTCTTCGTCTTCACACTCCTCCTTCAAATTTGAGTAAAATTCCATCACAAGTTGCTTGTTATAGTCACAGAAACAGGTAGCTGCCTTAAACACCTTGAGATGATGCAAATAGTCTGTGAATCCACATTCCTTATATTTTACAGCATCAGCTGGCCTTTCCGCCAATATCTTCCTGTCACAGATAAACTTCCACTTTTCTTGACTTGCATCATCAAAGAATTCAGGGCTAATGGCTTCACTCGCTTCAGGTACAGGTTGTGCACTAGACTCAACTGTCTCAGCTTGTCTTTGCTGTCTGGCAACACGTAACTTCTTCAGTTTCAGCCCAATCGGCTCATCACTGTCCTCACTAGTGGCTGTACTTTTGACTCTGCATCTTTTAGATCCTCGCACTCTCTTGGAGGTAGAGGCCAACCTTTCTTCACCTGTCTCAGACATCTGCGGTTCAGATCTGTCTCCAAATTCAGATGGTGTTTCAACACCAGCCTCCTTCCTTTTCCTCTTGAATCCCTGGGCTGGACTTGTCTCCAGTGGTGTTTCAACACCAATACCCGGATCAGCTGGACTCTGCTCCTTCTCAGCATGGCTCTCATCTGGTGTTTGATCATCAGTATCAACCAAACCAGCACTTGGCACATCAGCCCCACCTGCTCTCTCCGCAGCAATTCTTTCACCATCTTCCTTCTCAGAATCAGACCTCAGAAACTCTGATAGGGCAGACTCAGACCTAAACAACTCTGATATGGCTTCATTCAACGCAGATTCACTCAGAACCGAGGCACTCTCTGGTTCATTCACCCTCGAAATTATCTCAGCCTCATCAGTGCCACATGCACACCCTGCCTCCTCTTCACTATCACTAATGTCCACAACAGGAATAGGCAACCTTCTCAGTGATTCTTGAGTCTGAAACAGAGACTCATCAAAACACACTATCTCTGTGTCACCAGCCACAGTAAAATCAGTGGATTTAACCACTTTTATCCAGGGCTGCACAACTACATTATTCCCCAAATTCCTGATAATCGGCCTGTGCAGGGAGGCTATCCGTGTGTAGATTGTGAAGAACTGACCCTCTTCTTCTCCTACTCTGTAACATTCTCCGAAACCAACTCCAACCAGCTTGACATTATACTCACTGATTTCCCTAATCTCTCCTATGCCACCAGTTAATAACTCCTCAAGTTTAAACCCGTTAATCTTGCCATGTAAACTTTTATATTTTCTCAGATCAATGTAATCCCTATTTTGGACCATCCAGGTAATGAACTCCAAAACAGAGGGAAAATACACACCATCATGGACAAACGAGTGGTCAAACCTGGGTTTTGGGCGGCGTCGGTTTTTGCCATCCCACTGAACTATCGTCCGTTCTCGGCCTTCTCCAGAATCTGCCACTTCTGTATTGGGGTCGAGTTCTTCGATTTGAGGATTCTCCGGCACCCGAACCTTGACGAAGTCTCCGACCATCTTATGGAATTTGGAACTTACCATCTTTACAGAGTTGTGAGTGAGCTACACGAATCGAGGTTTTTTGAAATTTTTTTTTCTGATGAACAGGGAGTTGCGAACTGTGTAGGAAGATGAACCGTCGAGAGTTTGAGGCCTTCAAACGTCTCACCATCCAGTGGTTTTGTAAATATATCAGCCAGTTGTTCTGCTGTTGGTACATACTGGACTGCGACTTCTCCTTTTTCAACCAAGTCTCTGATAAAATGATGTCGGATATCGATGTGCTTTGTTCTAGAGTGTTGCACAGGATTCCTGAAAATATCAATGGCACTTTTATTATCACACAGAACTGTCAGACTCACATCATAGAAACCATAATCTCTCATCATCTGCTTCATCCATAACAGTTGCGCACAACAACTTCCGGCAGCTAAATACTCTGCTTCAGCTGTGGACAAAGATATAGAATTCTGCTTTTTACTATACCAGCTGACTAGATTTGATCCAGCAAAGAAGCACCCTCCAGTGGTACTCTTACGATCATCAGCATTCCCAGCCCAGTCCGAATCACTGAAACCTACTAATTGTGAATCCTTGTTCCGAGAAAACCATACTCCATACTCCGCTGTTCCACTTATATACCGAATAATCCTTTTCATTGCTGACATATGTGATTCCTTTGGATCAGCTTGGTAGCGAGCACAAATACCAACACTTAAACAGATGTCTGGTCTGCTTGCAGTCAAGTACAACAGGCTGCCAATCATACTCCTGTACAATTTCTGATCAACACTTTGCCCCTGTTCATCCTTTCTAAGCTTATCGGTGGTTGCCATTGGGGTGCGTACTGCCTTTGCACTTGTAAGTCCGAATCTCTTGATCAAGTTTTCAGCATATTTTTGTTGATTGATAAACAGCCCATTCTTCTCCTGAGTAACCTGCAATCCCAAAAAATATGACAATTTTCCTACCATGCTCATTTCGAACTCTTGAGTCATTAAGTCAACGAACTCCTTCACCAAGGCTGAATCGGTAGATCCAAACACAATGTCATCCACATAGATCTGTGCAATTAGAATTTTTGACCCCTTGTGCAGCACGAACAGTGTACGGTCTACTCCCCCTCGACGATAGCCCTTTTGAATTAGAAAGGTTGTCAGTCGCTCATACCAAGCACGAGGTGCCTGCTTGAGTCCATACAACGCCTTATTCAACCTATAAACATGATCAGGAAACTGAGGGTCTTCAAACCCCTTAGGTTGCTCCACGTAAACTTCCTCTTTTACTATGCCATTCAGGAATGCACTCTTGACATCCATTTGATAAAGAGTAAAGTCTAGTATGCAGGACACGGCCAAAATTAGTCTGATGGACTCCAATCTGGCTACAGGGGCAAAAGTTTCATCGAAGTCAACCCCTTCTACTTGTGTGTACCCTTGAGCAACAAGGCGTGCTTTATTTCTGGTGACATTACCATCTGCATCAGATTTGTTTTTGAAAATCCACTTGGTACCGATCACATTTACATTAACAGGTCGTGGGGTAAGAAACCAAACATTGTTTCTCTCGAATTGCTGCAATTCTTCTTGCATCGCCGAGATCAAATATTCATCTAGCAAAGCCTCTTTGTAATTTCTTGGCTCAGTGAGTGAGATGAAACACGATAATCCTGCTAATTCTCTGTAATTGACACGGGGTTGATCCCTTAACTGCATGTGTCTCGTTGGATTCTGGTCAGAATCAAGAATTCCAAATTCTGGAGTTTCAACACCGGTTGATGGTGCTGGTGTTCCAACACCAGTAGGAACGGCTGAATCAAGCGCGTCACCTTCTCCAGCATTGTCGTCCTCTGAATCATCTATCACCACATTAACGGACTCCATGACTACCCCAGAACGTTGATTCAGTACTCGGTATGCTCGGCTGGTAGGAGAATAGCCCAAGAATATTCCAATGTCGCTCCTAGATTCAAATTTAGCTAAAGGTTCTCGATCCTTCAGTATGTAACACTTACTGCCAAAGACATGGAAATACGACACATCTGGTTTCTTTCCTTTCCAGATCTCATACGGTGTCTTCTCGGTAAACGGACGCAGATATACTCGGTTGATGGTGTAGCATGCAGTGTGTACTGCCTCAGCCCAATATCTAGAATGAATTTTTTTCTCAGCCAACATTGCTCGTGCCATTTCCTGCAGTGTCCGATTCTTTCTTTCTACTATACCATTCTGCTGAGGGGTTATGGGGGCAGAGAACTCATGATGTATACCAAGCGTTTCACAGATGTCCCGAAATTTAGAGTTTTCGAATTCCTTTCCATGATCACTCCTGATGCGTGCAATTCGAACAGTTTCTTTTTCTACATGAAGCTTGTGCGCCAAGGTCTTGAATACATCAGCGGCCTCTGATTTTTCTTTGAGGAATGATACCCATGTATACCTCGAGAAGTCATCCACGCAAACAAAAATATACTTCTTCCCTGCTACACTTGGTGTACTCACTGGCCCCATTAGGTCCATATGTAGAAGCTCCAAAAGTCTTGATGTTGAAACATCATGTACAGCATGGTGAGGAATACGAATTTGCTTTCTTGCCTTACAAGATCCACAAACAGTCTCCTTGATTTCACTGATTTCGGGAATACCTCTGACTGCATTTAGTCTGGAAATACGAGCCAAGGATTTATAATTTATGTGCCCCAATTTTCTGTGCCACAGTGTACTGACTTCCTTTTTCGAGCTCAAGCAAGTGACATCTTGATCGAGTAGATAACACTTATCCATTGATCTGGATCCAGTGAATACTCCAGACCCATGATTTACAATACACTTATCTTTGTCAAAGTACACTGTCATATCATTATCACATAAATGACTGATGCTCAATAGGTTAGCCTTCAGTCCTTCCACTAGCAACACATCTTGGAACACTGGAAGCCCTTTGATTTCTAACTCCCCTTTGCCAATTATTCTGTTTCGTTTTCCATCACCGAATTTAACATGTCCACCAAATCCAGGTTTGAATTTTTGCAGAAATTCAGGAACTCCTGTCATGTGCCTTGAGCACGCACTGTCGAAGTACCACGAGGTTCCTGTATGTGCTCCAAAACATACAAAACTTGAAAGACAAATATCTTGAGACTTTCGAACCCATACCTGGCTTACTGGTCGAGTGATGCGATGTGATCTTTGAGTTGCATGTGTGTTCAAGGATCCGTTCCTGTATCCTCCAGTGTTGAATTGGTGCACGGTGTTGTATGGAATGGTGTTGAAATACCGATATGCTGGGTTGACAGACATTGTCCTAAGTAATTTGAAGCACCTGTTTCTCACATGACCTTGAACTCCACAGTATCCGCATCTCCTGATTCTCTTGATGGGGCAATTCTCCTCAATTATTCTTGGAGCAGGTGCACCTTGATCTACCTTATTTTTCAACTCATCAACTGATCTTTCATACCCAATTCCAAATTTGGTAGTTTGTCCCATTTTCAAACAATCTTCAAGCTTAGCTTTCCCTGTATTGAGACGTCTAATAGCCTGTTCTGCTGCCTCCGCTCGTTGAACTACTTTAGCAAATTCCTTTTTAAGTTTTTCAAGTTCTTCAATTGCATCTTTCTTTCCAAGTTCATTCACTAACTTTTTCACATAACCTCTTATTCTCAACCTTGAGCTCTTTGTTTTCATCCGCCACTTTTAACCACATTTTATACATCTCCATACTTTCTTTGCGAATGTCATCATCACTAATGCTTCTAGTCTCTTCATCTGAGCTATCACTTTCTTCTTCATTCAACACACTGCGATTTATCTCAAAAGACTCTTCCAATGACACGCCGAAAGCAACATGATTTGTATACTCTTCTCCATCCTTAATATCGTCTCCTCCGTCATCATCACTCCAGGTTATGGCATATGATTTCCCTTGCTTTTTAAGTGTATTGGCACACTCAGCTTGTATGTGTCCAAAGCCTTCACATTCTCTGCATTGGATTTTTCTGTTCAGATTCGGATTTACCGATTTGATCTTCGGTGTTTCAACACCAGTTGCCTGACCGAACCTGGGAGTGAAGTTGGCATTCGGATTTTTGCTCCCACTTGACTTGTCCTGTGGCTTCCTGCCCATCTTCTTCATAAATCTGGAGAAGTTTCTGGTTATGTTAGCAATTTCATCGGAATCTTCATTATCTGTATTTTCATCTTCCTTCCCAGAGGTTGTGCTTGTAAAAGACATCTCCTTCTTTCCGATTTTATTTTGCAGCATCTCCATCTCATAAGATTCCAGAGACCCCATGAGCTCATCAAGTGTCATCATCCCAATCCTTCCATTTTCATTGATTGCTGTGACCTTCATATTGAACCGTGGAGGTAATGCCCTCAACACCTTCCTTACAAGTTTTTGATCTTTTTACTTTTTACCAAACTGAAAAGCCTTGTTTGCAATGTCTCGGACTCGTCCATTAAACTCGGAGATAGTCTCATCTTCCCGCATCTTCAATTCCTCAAATTTCGATGTATAGTATTGCAACTTTGAATCTCTGACTGAGCTTGTTCCCTCATGATACGTCTGTAACACATCCCATGCTTCCTTTGCAGTCTCACAATTTGAAATCATCTTAAATTAATCTTCATCTACTGCTGTGAAGATGGCATTCAATGCCTTTGAGTTGGACATGTAAGCTCTATGCTCCTCAGTAGAATATTCAGAATATGGTTTGATCGTTGATGAGCTCGATTCTTTAGTTTTGTCACTTGGAGGTGGAGTGTACTGATTCACTACATAGTTCCATGCTTGATCATCTAATGCTCCAATGAATACTTTCATACGTGCCTTCCAGTAGGCGTAATTGCCTTGTTCCAGCAACGGTGGTCGCGTGACAGAGGCCCCCTCCTTTGGTGCCATGGTGAAACCTGATCTCACTCTCCCTGTATAGGGGTTAGCAAGTGCCTTGCTCTGATACCAATTGAAATTCCGTTTCACCTGAATTCTAAACCTTTATACCAAGTTGTTTAACAGTTTGGTGTTGGAACACCAAGATCAGTTTGGTGTTAAAGACAAAACAAAATACGCCATGCACACACAACTTGGTTACGCAGTTCGGTGCAAATACACCTACGTCTGCGGGGCCTTGCCCAGATCAGAAACCATTCACTAGAAAGCAGTCTTTAGTACAAGAAGCTTAACTTAAATACTAATCCATTGCTAACCTATAGAGTGAATGTTGTGAGCTCCCCTCACTGTCGATCCTACGTCGTTGAACCCTCACGATCAACACGTCTCCTTGGATCTCCTCCTCCCGAGGAATTAAGACTTCCTTGTTTCTGATCTTCACGAACTTGGTCGGATGTATAATCACTCCTCCAAAACACCACAAGCAGATCGCTCCAAAGTTCTCACGTAGAGAATAGATCTTGGTCGCGTCACTGATTGCATTGTCTTCATCTTCTTTTTATCCCATCGCAATCCTGCCTTGAATCAACTTCTTTCCTTGTCTAACTCTACCACAAATAGACTTCTAGACTAAGGAAAGATCTAATGCTAATCTGGTATTTAATTGAACAATCTTGTTATCAATAGGACTTGTTCCATAAATAAACTACTTAACCAATTCCTAACTATTACAGGAATATTCGTTTACCAGAATTAGATGACCACGAAATCAATCATTTATCTTCACAATATTCTGATCATATCGCACAATTATATCCCATAATACACTCCATAAATCGTGGACATCAACCATACTGCTGCTGGAATACTGCTGGATAGCAGTGGTGTTAAAACACCATATCACCAGAATTCACTCAGCGGTGTTAAAACACCAGATCACCAGTATTCACAATATGCCATACATAAGTCCAACTCCGGAGGACTTTACCCACACCATTTGCAACATCAAGTGGAAATATTATATTTTGAGTCATCCGAACATTTGCTATGTTGAGACCAGAATTTTTATCAATAACATCACACATACTATCATCAAGAAAAGCCTATAACCACTACTCATAAGTTGGCCAATACTTAGCAAATTATGAGCCAAATCAGGAACAAATTCCACATTATAAAGAAGTTTCACATCACCTTGCATTATTTTGATGCCAATGATACCTTTCCCTTCCACCTGCATCTTCTTGTTATCGCCTAGAAGAACTTCTCCTTTCTTCATCTCGTCAAGCTCCTTGACTGTAGCTTTATCCCGTTCATATGGTTAGAACATCCACTGTCCAAAAACCACACTCTGCCACTCCCGATGACTCGAACTTGTTAATGAGCCATAATTAACTTGATCTCCTCTTCAATCTTCTGAGAAAAGTTTGCCTGAAGTTATTCCCCTCTTTGTTTTGCCCAACATGAAGCTTCTTTGAAGCCACATCTCTTACAATAGTGACATTGAATTTGCCTCTTGTATTGACGAGAATCACCAAAGTATCCTCGGCCTGTCCCGCTATCACTTAACAGACTTCTACCTCTTCCCTAATCACGACTGCGACCTTGGCGTCCACCAAAATCACCTCTGCCTCTGCCATAATTTCCCAAATTCTCCGATTTCCCCTTATAAGAAGACTCTCCCTTCACTTGAAAAGCTTTCTCCTCCACCTTGATGCCTCCTTTCTTCATCCTACTTTCATGAGCTTACGAAGATCCCATTAACTCATCAAAGGTAAAAGTAGACAAATCCTTTGATTCTTCAATGACAGTAGATCACCATTTAGACTCTTCAATACTTTACTCACAACGGTTTAATTGCTAACCGTTTCACCAAATGACCTCATTTGGCTGACGATTTCAGTCACCCTTGACATATAATCTTGAACAACCTCCTTTTCTTCCATGGATAATTCAGCAAAATCACTGCCAAGAGGTTGCAGTCGTACCTTAATCACTCTTTGACCACCCAAATATTCTTTATTTGAGTGTCTCCCATGCTTGATGTGCATTGTTGGCTGATGTGATCCTGGGAAATATGTCTTCATCCAGTGCAGATTGGATGAGAAACAACGCCTTAGTATCTTTCCTGCGATTCTCCCTCAACTGTGCATCAAGAACAAAAAAACCGAAAACCGAAATCCGAATCAAAAATCACATTATCCGAATTCGAATAAACTGAACCGAATTTAATATACGATTTTTGGATATCTGAATTGAATAAACAGAATTCCAAATATGGTTTTTGGTTCGGTTTTGGATATTAAAACTCAAACCGAAATTTGAACCGAATACCGAATTGTAATTAATTAAATTAATTATATATATAATAATAATTAAATTTTAAAACAACAAAATTTAATTTATAAATAAATTTAAGTTGGAGGACCAATATTTAAATTAAAAAATTATCCCCAAACTCTAAAACCTAAGTAAGTTTGAGGAGTGCTAGAAAGTGAATGTGAATGTGAATTGCTTGAAGGCTTGAAGAATGTGAAAGTTTTGAAGATGAATATTAAAATGAACTATTTTTCTTTAATCTTAAATGTAATGCTAAAATATTTATGGTTGAATTTGTATTGTATTTGTTGGATTTTTATTTTGAAAACTTGATTTTGATGATATAGAAATTAGATTACACATTTTTATTTAATTTAAAGTTAATTTATATAATTTTAGCAATTATTTTTTAAAATATGAAATCAATTTGGTTTATTCGGGTTGAATTTGGTTTCAAACCAAAACCGAATTTTGAATTCGGTTAGGATGATTCGGGTTATTCGGGTCGGATTCGAATTTTGGTTTTTTTGGGGCAAAATCGAATAACCCAAACTGAATAAACCAAAAATCGATTAAACTATTGCTCGCCATTATTTGTTCACCGAAATCTGATTGAAACCTGTTTAGTGCTCTGATACCACATTATTGAAGTAAACAAAGAAGAAACAATGTCATGATATTATAAAGTTTATCACCGAACATTCTTCATATTTGAAGTCCCTGTTGTAGATTCTCATTTAAAACGAAAAGTAGGCAGTGTTAGATTTGGGGAATGAGGGGGAGAATAAGGAAGGAAGAAAGAAATGATAGAAAAATGAAAGCAAGGATGGAAGAATAAAGAGTATAGTGCTCATATAATCCTATGTTTTGATGGTTTGTGCTAATATGATCCTGTGAAGTTGGAAAGTGATATTATAGCTCTGTGTTTTGCTTGAATGTGCTAATATAACCCTAGAGGCTTGAATTGGCCATAATTACATAAAATGACTATTATACCCCTGTTTTAAAAAACAAAAATTCAGAACAAGTGAAAGGATAATTATACCCTCATAGTATAATTAATCGTTTTCTGGAATTTCCTTTCACTCTTTTCTTCCTTTTCTTCATTTCTGGATTCCATTTCTGGATTCACTCTCTTCTTCCTCTTCTTCAATCGCCGCTCCTCGTCGTCTCCTCCGCCCATGCCTTCTATCTCCCCAGCGTTGCTCCTCAGGATTTCCAGACGGTAAACTCCATTCTCTCTCACACACATCACACACACAAACACTGTACCGAAAAGATTCCGTCCAACTTTTTCATTCTTTCCGCTCCACCTCCGCCACCTCTGCCACCGTAGTTTGAATCGCCATCACCTTCCGAATTGATTTGGCGCATTTTGCTTTCAGATCCAAATTGTTTGGGCGGAGTACGCCACCACTACCGTCGCCTTAATCCAAATTGATTACGCTGAACTGATATACCCTATCAGTCTCGCGTGCGCCAGGGAGAGGTGGCGTTCTAGTAACAGTAGCTAGTTTGAGAGGGGTGGCGTCGAGCTTCAGTGGGAGTATTCACCGGTGTTAAGGTTTGTTGGGGTAGCGGAGGTGGTGAGGCAGCGGTGGTGTTGGCGGGACGAGGTGGTGGCGGACTTCAGTTTCCTCGCCAGATCTGGTATAATTCTCATTATTTTCTAGTGATGGTTCAATTTTGTCAGCGGTGGTGGTGAAGATGGCGGAGCGGCAGAGTAGCGGCTGTGTTGTAGTAAAGAAGAAGGGCTAGGGGTAATTTTGTCTTTACATTTTTAGTTTTAAGACTAGGGTTATTTTAGTCTTTTGAGTTATGGTCAATGCCTAGAAAATTCCAAGTCAATGCCAAAATAGTGCCAAAATGTTATATCGGCACTTTTAATGCAAAACACAAGGTTATATTGGCACTTCTGATGTAAAACACATAACTATAATGGCACTTTTCAACTTCACGGGGTCATATTAGCACAAACCTCCAAAACATAGAGTCATATCAGTATTTTTCCAAGAATAAAAGGAAAAACGGTTGTACTTTAATATAAAGGTGGAATTTTTTTAGGGTTTCTTACTTTAGTGCACTCCAGAATCCAATTCAGAAGTTGGAACCACTTTTAGAAATGCCTAGATCGTGCCTTCAAATATTAGGTTTTAATTCATATTGATGTGCCCATTTTATATGGTTATTTTAGAACTTGTAGGATTCACTTTTGTAAACTTTTGTGCTCTAGATGTGACATTTTGCCTTGAAATTCTCTAAGGAGAGTAGGATTCACTTTTGTAAACTTTTGTGCTCTAGATGTGGCATTTTGCCTTGAAATTCTCTAAGGAGAGTTAAAAGCAACTTTTACGCTTTTATTACTTTTCTAGAGGATTTTGTGTGACAAGAAAATTTGTTTGAAGACATTGAAGAATTTGAAGAATACCTTTGAAGATTTGAAGACTTGTATTTGAAATTTTGAAGACGTAAAGAAGATAGGTGAAGTGAAGAGGGGAACTTGAAACAAAAACAAGAAAGAAATCAAGATGTTGAAACTGGGCTCGGTCGCGATTCGCGATGGATTGGTTGCAAGTCATGACAGACCAGAAACTTTCTTTCTTTGTTGTACTATAAATACTAAATTATATCATCTCCTCTTACTCTTTTCTCCTTCCTGCGATTTCTAGGTTCAAAACCCTAGTTTTCCTTTCTTTCTTTTCTTAGTTTTTGTAGGTTAATCATGTCTTTTCATTATATAGATTAGTTTAATCTTGGGAGCAATTGATTGAAGCTTCCATATCTATGTAGTAAGAACCTCTATTTCACTCTATCTTGAGCATTGTTTATTTAGCATTCATGTGTTTTAATGTGATGGTTTACTTCATTTATATCATGGGTTGTTTGAGAATAGAAAGTGTTTGATTGATTAAAGTGTTAGGGTGTTAGGAAAGTTGCAAATTTATTAACTCATTTGGCATGAAAATACAAGAACATGGATTTAGAACTTCTAGTGTGTAATGTGTTGTAATTCTTGCTAGATAAGTATGTTAATGTGGATTGTTCTCATATTTATCCTATAGATGCAATGAAAGGCTGAATTTTGAGTGTGGTTTGTTCTAGGTTTAGCCTAATGAATGCTATGTTTGGTTAAATGGTTATCTCTTTAGTAGAAGGCTTGTTGTTATCAAATCTATTATTCTTTGTGTATAATGTCGTTGATGAAATACCTTTATGGTCTGGTTTTCCTAAAGTTATTATCAATGAGGTTTGCAAATGGTCGTTGTTTGTCTTTGCAAATTACTATTAAGAAGGAATGAATGTTGATCTTTGAATGAGAAGTTTTAGCATTCCCCATAGGTAACGAATGTGATAGAATGAATGAATAGTTCAATGGTTTATATTAGGTTTAGAAGTGGATATTAATTGCCCCCAAGGCTTTGTCTTTTGTAGTTTTTACCCTTTTTCTTAGCTTATTTGATGATTACCCTTTTTCATAACTTAGGACCAAAACCAATGAAACCCCCCATTTACTTGCTTTATATATATATATATATATATATATATATATATATATATATATATACTTCTAGCCTATTATGAGCCTTATATGTTTAAACACTTAAGAAAATTCCTCTTCTTTGTGGACGACCCCAATTTGCCACTATCTACTTAATTGTATTTAGTAAGCATAAAGGGATTTTATATATTAACTTTGAGAGGTACGGCGATGACCTCTCACATATTTTTGTTGAAGTTCTCAGACGGCGGTTCAACCGCGTTTGTCTGCTTTAGTGCAGTTCAGAGGCATTTCCAAACTAATTAGCGAAGTCAAAAGTGTACTACGAAGGCACGTCCTCCTTCGGAAGTGCCCTTCGAGAATGCTTTAAAATAGTAATTTTTAGTGCATATTTTTGTTGGGTTTCTTAGACGGCGGTTCAAGCACCATTGTCTACTTTAATTAGTGCACTCCAGACGCATGTATTAACTTCAAAATTGCTCTCAAAAGTGAACAAAAGTAAACAACGGAGCCATCGTACGACACTTTCAATGGCGGTTCAAACCCAACAACCGTTGATCATACTACATTAGACGACGGTTATTCACCAACCAACGTCTAACAAATATTTGGAGCCGTTTATCATCAACCCGAATGCCAAAACACATGTCTTGATTTTGAAACACATAGAGGCGACCATCCGCTCGCCCTCAGCGGCCCATACCAATATATGATAGACGGTGGTTTCGAAGAAAATATCCATAATTGCATGAAACAGGGCTATTAATGATCATTCAGGCACTAGTGATTATTATAATTTAACTGTAATTACTATACAATCCCCCGTCCAATTAATTCTTGCATAATTTGACTTTTGAGAGTCAACTGCATCAATTTTTGACTATTAATATCTTTATTTACATGTGTAAAAATATTCTAATTTTTTTATTTTAAGAAAATATGCTATAATGAATCCAACAATATATAATATGATAATCGTATGAGTCTGTCTCTTGAAAGACGATCTTTCCATAAGTTATGGAAAGACCAAGGTTTAAAGTGTAAATTAGAAGAAACGAAGATAAAATTTTTGGGTTGCATGAACCGGGTTATAAATTTTATAACTACTATATGTTACATACTAAAATTTTAATATTGCAACAAAGACCTTTTACCTTTTATTATTCTAATTATACCCCATCTTTCCATAAGCCTATGGAAAGACCGTCTTTCCTAAGACTTTGCCTAACAATATTACATATATGCTCATATAATTTAATGGTTGAAGTTGATTTAGTTTGACTTTGAAAAATCAAATTAAGTAAGAATTAATGGGATGTGGGAGTATATGTGTGTGTGTATACACACACACACACTTACATGCCTTTTTTTTGTAATACATAAGTTATAGTATATGTGAAAATACACATTTAATACATATACAAGGACTTGAGTGAGACAGTTTCACTCCTTTTTATGGTGAGACAGAGGGTATAAATACACTTATTTAAAGATGAGAAATAACATGGGAACTTTATGTAAATTTTCAATCTTTATTTATTACTTCGTCTCACCATAACTTATAGTAATACAGTGTTAAGGAGATATTATGTTATATTATATATATATATATATCTTGTACTTTGATAGAATCATATTCCATTTGTGATTCTGTGCATGATACCTATATATTGTACCCTTGTACCATTAATAAAATCAACCGTTCATATTTTACATGTTATTAGAGCTAGAAGTCCTGAAACCCTAAAATGTTCCAAAACCCTAAAATTGCCCACGCGCCGTCATAGCTGATCTTCCTGCCGCTGCCGTTGAAGATTTCAATGTCATCGCTATTGTTTTTCTTCCATCGCTATGATAGATCTCAACATATAAGTCGACGTCGAGGATGTTAATGTTGCTGCCAATCATCCCATTGACGTCGGAGCCGATCTGCCTGCCTCTAACATTTTTCTTCCCGAAGCTGGTGCCGTTGCTCAAGATCTCGCCTCCGAAGCTCCTCAGCCGCTGCTTTGGATTCCTGGTGCCGCTACTCAGGGTCTTCACACCGGAGGTCCCCTGCTACCGCTCCAGATTCCCGGCTTCCTAAAGTTTTTGACAATGCCCGCTGTCAACGCCGCCGTCTTCTTCCACGCTGCCGTACAGGCAGCGGCGGTTGCCGCCGTGCAATCCATCTACTAGTCTGCCAGCGACTCCTCTCATGCGTTGCCTCCTACTCATCCATATTTTGTGCATCCGTCAGATCACCCAGGTTTGACTATTTCTTCGGTGATAATAAAGGGCGATAACTTTTTCTGGAAAACGTAAGGATATATTTCTTGATGGCTCTATTTTCAAAACTTTACCTAGTGAACCATTTTACAATGTCTGGAATAGTGTGAATTCTATGCTTGTTGGTTAGATTGTTCAGACTCTTGATCCATCCATCCGTTCTATTATTACTTATTGTGCTCTACTAAGGAGCTTTGGGATTACCTTAAGCTGTGTTTTTTTGTTGGGAATGGTTCGCGCATGTGTGAGATTTGTGTGGCCATTTACACATGTTGTTAGAATGGCCAGGCTATTTCTGCTTACTATGGGAGGTGCAAGAAATTGTGGGATGAATTGTTTGCTTACTTTCCTCCACAGACATGTGTCTGTCCTGCAACTGCTATTGCCATTAAGGAGCGTGAGAACAAGGTGGTGCATCGGTTTCTCATTGGTATCGATGATAGCTATCATATTCTCCGATCACATATCTTGGCGCAAGATCCTTCCTTTTATTGGTTGTGTTCACTCGCTTGCAATTACTGAGGAGCGTCACAAGATTGACGTCAATGCCCGTGAATCCACTACGGATAGCATGTCCTTTGCCACCCATCGTTCGGCTCCATTACCTTCCCTGAAGTCAACCATCGTTGTCCTGGGTACCCAATCTGCCGCCGTCGTTGACCGAAAAAACCTCTTGTGCACTCATTGCAACCGTAAGGGCCACGCCGTCACTACTTGTTTCAAGATCATTAGTTATCCTGACTGGTTTATTGAGAACAGACCTCCAAGATATGGTCATAGAGCTCAGAATTAGCAAACTCGCGCCCCTACTGCCACGCGGTTCACCAGGGCCACCCCAGCCGCAGGTCTACACCGCTGCAGTTTTTTCGATTCTGATAGGTCAGCTTTCGGTCCTACCTTGTCCAAGGAACAATGGAGCACAGTTCTTAATATGTTCTCTAAGATGAATAATAATGACAATACGTCAGGTAAGACTATTTTACCTTGGATTCTTGATACCATATGACCGGTGCCAGGGATCTTCCACGTGATATTGAGCCTGCTGATAATGTTGATGTTATGTTACCTGATGGTTCTATCTCTACTGCTACTCAACACGAAAACTTATACTTTGGTGATATTATTGTTTCCCGTGTCTTATTTATTCCGAAATTTCATTGTGACTTCTTGTCATTTGCCAAATTAACTGCTGCTTTCAAATGTCTGGTTTTGCTTACCAAAATGTTGTGCATATTACAGGATACCAGCACGAGGACGGTGATCGGCGCGGGTGATCATCAAGGAGGGGCTTATTGATTGCGCAGATTGGGAGCTCTACCGTCTTCGCCGCCGTCCATCCCCATTGTTGTTGTTGTGTCTTTGTCTGATTTATGGCATCAACTGTTTTGGCATCCGTCCTCTTTGGTGTTGTCTTCTATCCCAGTTATTGCTTTAATTCGTAGTGAATTGAATAAAATTGCTCCTCGTTCCGTTTGTCATCGGGCAAAGCAGTCTAGAAGTAGCTTTCCTTTAAGTAATTCTAAGGCTAGTCGTTTGTGTATATCTTGTATCTTAGATAGAATAATTTTCCATTTGTAATTTTGTACGTACCCTTGTACCATTAATAAAATCAACTGTTCATATTTTACCTCTAGTCTCGTATAAGTCTTTCTGTAATATAAAAAACCATAGTACTTAGGATTTTACTTTTCCTTACAATACTTTCATCTGTTCACTAGATGTAAGTACACTTGTGTGCATTATATAGGTAATGTAGGGTGTAAATGAATCACTTTTAGTTTGTGAGATTTGCTTAATTAAATTAAACACATCTTGTATATACATTATTAATTCCTTTGGAATCACGAATACCCCATTAAAATTATTCATAATGGCTGGAAAAAGAATGTGTCATATAAAAATTAGAGGTATGATAGCTTAAGATACTTGCAGAAAGTAAAGCAAGCGCTCTAGCTAGCTTCATGAATCATTGAGCATTTAGCTAGGAAGAAACACGTAGAGCCTTTTTAATTGTTAGAAAAATCATTTCTAGTTTCTAAATTTGACCCCTTGATCAAGTGAACTAAATTCAACCAAATTAAATTAAATTAAACTTTAAATTAAAATGAATAGAGTCTCCGAGACATTGAATTTTAAGTTAAATTCAACCAATACTAAATTGATTATTAAATTAAATAGGTAAATTTAAGCTTAATATAAAATGGATGGAAACTCTATAAACCCTTGTCCTAGTGATGATTTAATTTTAAAAATGAATAAAGTTTTTTACCACAATACACTAATAGCATCTCCAATGATATGATGGTCTCTCGTGAATATCGTAACCACAAATCAAACTATAATACGTTGTAGTATGACGTATTTAGAGATGCGTGATTTTAGAAACATTTTTCTCTTATGCTAAAGTTGTAGTTCAACGTTTTCTTACTTCCACCGAACATTTAATCATTAATCTTAATATTTTACATAAACACATATTATTGCTACTTGTACTTTTTTGTGAAGTGTATGTAATTATTAAAAATATTAAAATTTTATTTCATTTTGCTTTGAACATTCGATAACAATAGGGTCCGAATTCTATTATTTCATAACAAAATAAATAAATATAATGCATATTTAATTATAAAAATTAAATAACATTTAAATTCTTAAACAAAATATTTAATCCACATGCACTATTATTTATATCATAATTTATCACTATATTATTAATTTATATTTTTAATATATTAATATCTAATATAATTATATAACTTAATTGGTTGGGTTTAAAACATAAGTTTTCACAATCGCGCTCTCTTCTCTTTCCAAAGTTTTCTTCCTTTTTGCTCTACTGAACCCTTACCTGCCGGTAACGGCTCCTCCTCCGCCGGTAACGGCTCTTCCTCCGCTGATAATGACTCTTCTCCCCATGGCGGATAACACCTCATCGAGGAATACCAAATCGTTCCTTGTCGCCCTCCAATCGAAATCCCGTCCCCTCAACACGTCCCTTCCTAATACCCCAGAGATTACCCCAAAATCCGAACACCTAGGGGAACCAGCATGCCTCTACTCCGATGAAGAAATTTCCAAGCTCTCTGCTCACTAAGCCAATGCCCTAGTTGGAAAATTTACCAAAGGTCGACTTACAATGGATCAACTAGAGGCGGCTTTCAAGACAGTGGGCTTTGCTAGGAAGTACCAATTAGGTTCACTGGACTACAAGCATGTCCTAATCAGGTTCGACCAAGTGAATAATTACCAACGGTGCTGGATCAAGGGCTTATGGAGTTTCAATGGAATCCAAATGAAAGTGCTCAAATGGTCACCTGACTTCTCCACGCACAAAGAATCACCAATCGTCCCCATATGGTGCACAATCAGGGAAGTTTCACTTTACTATTACAATACTTCTTCCATTGAGGCTATTGGTAATAGTATAGGAAATTTCATTAAAAAAAATCTAGCCACTGAAATGTTAACTAGACCCTCGGCTATTAAGCTATGTGTAGAAATCGATCTCTAGAAACCATTCAACAATTTCATCAGATTGGGATCGGTATCAAATAACAGAAAATACCCCATTGAATACGAAGTCATCCCTCTGTATTGTACCCACTGTGCTAAGCTAGGGCACACCCACACTCAATGTAGAGCTATCCCCCAGAACCACACCCTACCACAATGGCAAGCCACTGGAAATAAGTTCAATAAGGCCCCAAATATAATAACAACAAACCAGTCTCCCAACAATACTCATAATAATGGCCAACTAAAGCATCAGCTAGCCACAACTAACCCTACCCTAAATCCATCCTCCTACATACCTCAGCATATGACAGTAGGGACTGGAAAAAATACCCCACAACCATCCCAAATCTCTCCATCCATAAGCCTAACTAACACACACCCTGTAGATCTTGAATCACCTATTACAAAACTGTTAAATGCTACTGCTCTAACTACTCCAAACATCTCTCATAAGACCTATGCTAAGGATGGCATATAGATTGGCTCCCAGAAGCTGATCTTCCATCAATCGTTAGCTACTAACCCTGCACTTTCTCAACAAAGAAAGATGGAAAATAGATTCTCTCTACTGCAGGATATGGAACCTTTCTCCCAAGCAGAGGAGTGCCTAGACAAGGAACTGCAAGACATGGATGAGGAAGATAGGTCATCCATCCAAATCACAGAAAATTCACAAGGTCAATCATCACCAATGCCTAATCTAGCACAATCAACAGGTAACAAAGATAACCAAGGTAAGTCTAAACACAAAAAGAATAATTACCTTAGTCAGCTGAACAAGATGATGTTAAGATCAGCTACTAAAAGTCATTAATCATGTGAACAATGATACACAACACTACAATTAATTTTTTAGTTTGGAATCTAAGAGGCATGGAATCTTCAATGCTCAGACTGAAAAATCTAATCAAACAGAAAAAATAAAGCTCTTATGTATCATTGAACTTATGCATGATAATAGTCAATGCCATTCTTATATGGAAAATCTTAATTTCTCACATAATCTTCCTCTACACAATGGAAAAATATGGCTTATGTGGAATGACTCACAATGTTTATCTCTCTAATTTCCCACCACAACCAGTTTCTACATGTTAAATTTCTTCACCCCTGCTCAAATACTGATATGGAAGCTGTTTTTATTTATGGCCTTAGAACTAGAGAAGGTAGGAAACTATTATGGATGGATCTTAGTCTCCTACCAAACATTGATATTATTTACATAGGAGATTTCAACACAACCACCTCAATCTCAGAGTATAAAGGCCCTACCACTCCAAAATTAGGCAGTATCAATGATTTTAATAACTGGATTAACACTAAAGGAATTCATGAAATTAATATTGTTCGTAATTTATTCACATGGACAAACTCAAGGTTAAGAAACCCCACCACCAAGAGATTAGATAGAGGACTATGTACTATGCAATAGAGTACAAAATTCCCAACTTCCTCTATCCAAATCCTTAACAGACAATCCTCTGACCATTGCCACTTAAACCTACAGATTTCAACCTTATCCACTTCTCACCCTAAGCCCTTTAGGTTCATAAATACCTGGTTTAATAGAAAAGATTTCATAAACCTAGTAAAAAGCAACTGGACTACCCCTCTTCCTCAGTCAGGAATGTTAAGATTATACATAAAATTAATCAGACTCAAAAAAACAATCAAGATTTGGAACAAGAAATCTTTTGGTAACATTGACTCTAATGTACTCACAGCTGAAGAAAATCTTAGATTACAGGAAATTACTTATCACTCCACTCACTCAGAATCAGATCTAATCAAGCTTAATGAAAAAAGGGCTTTGTTAATTAGAGCTTTAAAAGAAAAAGAGAAATTCTGGAAGCAAAAATCAAGAACTAATTGGATTAAACTTGGAGATGATAACACATAGTTTTTCCATAAAACTGTAAAAGAAAAAAATAGCAGGCTTCATATTTCAAAAATTAAAAACAGACAGGGACAATGGCTAAATAATCACCTAGAAATCCAAGATGAAGCTATTTCCTACTACTCTGAACTCCTATCTGAACCTAATCTCCTAGCTAACAACACATACTACCCACATTCTCTTAGCCAAATACCTAACATAATCTCTGAGCATGATAATTTTTCTCTATCTAAACTAGTGTCAGAGGAAGAACTTAGACTAGTTGTTATAAGCCTGAATAAGAACAGTAGCCCTGGTCCTGATGGCTACTCATGTAAGTTCTACACCATCTGCTGGGATTTCATCAAGGAGGATCTAATATCCATAGTTAATGACTTTCTCTTAGGCACTGACATGCCAAGAGGCATTAATAGCACTTGGATAGCTTTAATACCAAAAAAACCAACCCCTGCCTCTTTTGATGATTACAAACTAATCAGTCTTTCTAATGTAGCTAATAAGATATGCTCTAAGATGCTAATGGATAGGCTGAAACCATATATGGAAAAATTGATATCAATAAATCAAACTGCCTTCATAAAAAATAGGGATATTTCTGATAATATTCTCTATCTCCAGGAAATGATAAGATTTCTAGATAAAAAACACAGAGTTCCTAATTGTATACTTAAACTAGACCTTAGGAAAGCCTTTGATAGGATCAACTGGAATTTCTTAAGAAGCATACTCTGTAAATTTGGTTTTACTGGTAATTTTGTGAATGCTATTATGAAAAACCTCTCTCAGGCTCATTTCTCAATGCTCATGAATGGTAACCCGACTGGCTTTTTCAAAGCTACCCGAGGCATTAAACAAGGTGACCCTCTATCTCCTTTTCTTTTTAACATTTTTTTGAAGCTTTCTCTATAAGCCTATCTTTTATCTTCATGAATAACAAACTTAAGTACTATCATCTCCCTTCTGCCATTACACCAGCCTCACACTTAAGTTATGCTGATGACACCATCATTTTTATGCAGGCCTAAAAAATGAACCTAATAAGGATTAAAGATTTTTTAGAAACCTTTGAACTCACTTTAGGCCAAAAAATTAACTATGACAAATCTGATTTCTATATCAGTAAAAGAGAAATAGCTGGAAGGATAAATCAGATTAGGACAACACTAGGAATGAAAAAAGGCTCTTTCCCATTTATATACCTAGGTTGCCCAATTTTTAAATGTAGAACACTGAACACATATTTCCAACCATTGCTTGAACTTATTGATAAAAAGTTGATAAATTGGAAAAGCAAATGGTTAATTTCAGGGGGCAAATGGTTAATTTCAGGGGGGAAATGGTTCTTATTCAACCATGTATATTCCCTTCCACAACATATATGGTCTGTCCTAAAGCCTCCAAAACAGATAATCAAATCTCTAGAAAGGAAAATGACCAGATTTTTTTGGGGAGAAAGTGAGGGTAAATTTAACAAAGTATGGAGGAAATGGTCTGACCTAGGGCCACATAGATTTCAAAATGGATTAGGTTTTAGATCTATTCAGGCAATAATTGATTCATGCTCCCTAAAACTATGGTGGAAATGCCAACATGGTACCACCATGTGGTTTAAACTGATATGGGCACTACCTCAATCACACAGGAAATCTCAAACTTGGAAGAGAATTTCCTCTATTAACTCATTTGCTGAAACAACTCTGTGGTTATTCATGGCCAAGGCCATTGCAATTTCAGGACTTCTAACTGGTGCCCAAATGCCTCACTGATTAACCATGTCCCTCTCTCTGCCCTTTCTATCCCTTCCTCCTGTATTCCTGTCTCAGATTTATCCTTATCTTAAAAAATGATACTCTGATCTTCTTGCAGAATGCTGAAATTAACGAGGAAAGGGAACACAAATTGATCTGGAAACCAGAGAACAACAGAGCTTTCACTTTTAGATCAGCTTATAAGACCCTCACTCAATCACCAGGTAATTTCCCTGCAACCAAAAGGATATGGAATTTCAGGTTGCAGAAAAAAAAAATCAATTTTTACCTGGAAAATGCTAAACTCCTTTTTGCCTTTTAATGATGTGTTAATTAAGTGTGGTTTCAGCTTAGCCTCTAAATGCCCAGCATGCAACCAAGCTGATTCTCTTGAACATTTTTTCATTTCATATCAGCTGGCACAGTCTATATGGAATGATACTGCTGATATTATAGGACATAATTTTCATACTCTAAATAACTTACCTGACAGATATTTTGCATACTGGAACAACAAAGACCTTCCTAAAATCCACAGTTATTTGTAACATGTTGCCTTCCCTGATATGTTGGTCTCTATGGAAAGCCAGAAATTCTTTCTTTTTTGATAACAAAAGCTTCTCACCAGTCCAAATTTGCAAGGAAGTAAGAGATCTAATCTTTTTATCCCTTTCAGCAAAACCTTGCTTCTCAAATGAACACCCTCATATGAGGTTTTCCATCACTTCCTCAATTCCACCTCTTAGACCTCCCCCAAAGCCATCTATTTCCATTGTCTACTGGAAAAGACCGAAACCTAATAGTGTAAAAGTTAATGTGGATGCTTCCTGGTCTACTACTAATGCAACACTTTGCCTTATAGCTAGAGAAAATAATGGCAACCCATGCCTAATCATGACCTCAAACACTACTGTCAAATCGCCTCTTGAAGCTGAAATGAAAGCCATTCTCTTTGCCTTCCAGTTTCTTCCCTCTCTGGATTGCAGAATTATAATTGAGTCTGATTCATTACTAGATGTAAACATGATTAACAATCCCAGTAAAGAAAAATGGTCCCTATATACTCTTGCTTTCCAAATCCACTCTTTAATAAAAGATGCCACTCTGAAACATGTTTTCAGATAATGCAACTCTGTAGCTGATGCTATTGCCAAGTTCAAACCCATTCACTCTACAGAAACCAGTTGGAACCTATCTAACATCCCTGCTAACATTAGAGGACTTATTAATCTAGATAGGGATCACAATCCTTACATTAGAATTCATATGCATGTTGCTGAGGATGATTGATACTGCTGATTTTTTCCCTTTTATCTGCTACTCTCCCCTGGAAGAGGTCACACCTTTCAATTTGTAGATTCTTCAAACCTGGAAGAAAAATTGGCAATACATACAGTGCACCAATTGGTTTTTGTGTTTAACAGTACTGCTCAACCGCTCCTGGCTACTATAACGACGATATCCAGTTTCACTCACCTGACCACCTTCCTTTTGTCTTGGATAGTACAAATATTAGGACACACCGAATCACTCAGTAGATGCCCGACCAAAGTGAGAAATTAATGCACGGGGTGGAGATTTCTAACTTTGGAAATGCATCTACTGTCCTTTCAGTATTACGTATGTAAATTTCATGCTTTAAACTATAGTCTATAGATGCTAGAAATTCTTTTGGAGGCAATAAGGTTGCCTTAGTAGAAATATTACTAATATAACTTTCTGTAATTTAGTACTTCATTGAAAGGTTTGGGGACCCTTATAATAATCCCCCAACCTAGGGTGTTTTCAAGGGAAAAAAACATAAATATCAAAATTAATAATTCATACACTTTGTTAATTGTATTTATCTATAAAATTTAAAAGTCTTAAATTAAAAGTTATTTAATCAACGTTTGATTGAGTATTAAAATTTTTGTTATGAATTTTTACTGGGATTGAATACTGTAAAAATTACAATGTAAATAATGAAAAGACAGATTTTGAATGAATATGTATACTTGTCCAAGCAAGGGATGGACAATTAGTATATTGTACCCCTAGGGTACAATGGAGGTGCATATTATACATGTAATATGTACATTTCATTACTAATGTTAGTGCATAAAATATTTGCATAATAATTACTTAGTAAATACAACAATGCACAATCTCAGATAAGAGAATGCACATTCTTAAAATTTAAAGTGCACAAAATATTCCTAGGGATACGGTGGTCATGGTACCCCAATGATATCATATAATTTACCAGGGATGGAGGTCTAAATATAGAAACTCAATTCGAAAGGGTCAGTTAAAATACATATTCGAGGCTTCAAATGACTCTCGCATTGAAGACATTTTTGTTCAGGAATCTGTTTGTATTACGTTGAAATCGACAATCACCCAATCACATTGTAGATGCTCTAAGAAATAATTAGACCGCAAAACCATACCTAACATGCAATCCCATATTCGTCTACTTTGTTCTCAGAATTTTTTTTGTTTAGTTTTCAGTTATAAAAGATCAAACAAAATACCAGTTAAACAGAGGGAAGGGGTTTAAGTCACTGTGTGGTGACGGGTACTCAGTGGTGTTCAGGCGCTGCCAGTAGTTGAGAATCTCGTGATCAGGGCAGTGGTAAATCTAGCACTAGAGACTTGGTCATGCGAATCCATTGGAGGTGGTGGTAGGGGCTCGGATGTCGGTATTAGTCGCGAATTGAAGAGCGGAGACATGCTGATCATGAATGGGGGACCTCCTCTTCCAACAACTTACTAAGAAAATGATGTGAAGAGATTGTTCTCGAACGAAGATTGAAGGCATGACAAAATGCATCATAAAGCACATCAAGGCCATGGAGAACACATTAAACAAATTCATCGTCGGAGACAAACTGTGAGCACTCGATAACAGAGTCAGAAAATAAGCACTTTTTCTCCACATACTCAAGGATGAAGAGGAATCCCTTCAGAAAAGTTTGAAGTTGATGCTTGAGATGCATCAAGTTAGCCTGAGTTTGCGCATGAAACATTTGTTCCCAAATTAGCCATGTGTCAAAAGTTGTGACAACATGAGCAAGAAGAGGCATGGAAATCATCAACTGAATCCAGAGAAAGATTAAGCGATATTCTTATTTGTCCAAGAGACAAACTCCGGGTTTGGGCTAGCAGGAGCTTGCGGCTTACACGGACTTGATGAAGGATAAAAAAACTCATACGAGGCCAAGACCCGGAAGCAAAAAAGAATCAAGATCACAACTCACTAGAGCGGACTTGATTGACTGGCGCCAAAGAGAGTAATTATGCGATTGAGCCGAAATTGATATGCATGATGTTTGAGAGATGGTGTAGTGTAGGAGACCAAAACATTGAGCATATCAGGGGTAGAGTCGAGGAGATCAATAGAGGGGATTGACTATGTTAGAGTTTACCCATGGAGGACATAGGGAGAAGGCGACGGAGAAACAAGTTGGGTAGGGTTAAGGGTTTGTCAAAATAAAATTGAGGAGAGAGAAAATCGATTAGGCTAATACAATATAAAATTAAATAGGGATTGTATAAACTTATTTGTATTCATTCATAATATCAATGAGTATTTTTACAAGAGATTGGTTAAATTATAAACAAATTTAAAATAACCTAAAGGTATACAACAACCATATTGCAAAAATAAAACTGTATTCTAATACTTTTGCATCGGATAGGGTGGGGGGAAATAAAAATGTTTATAATTATATACTTTTTTTAAAGATAAAACCGATAATGGGAGGGTTATTTATTAGGGACCTCAATCCTTAAGTGATAAAGTTTAAAGTACATATTCGGTTCAAGTATCAACTCCAAAAATTTCTAACTATAGTAGTTTTTGAAATTGAGCACCGAGAGAAAACTTTGGAAGTGTTAATATAGGAGGATGGTCGGACTTCCAAGTTTTCCCTAAGTGCTAGTAAGAGATATACAATATGTTCAAAACTTGTGTGTCCTTCAGTGCAAAATTGTATGCATCTTCTCCTTAGCTTTTCTTGTTCATTTTGTGTCCCAAAATGCGGCCAAGCTTTCCATCCATGTATCATGAGAGATGAGCCTCATATGTGCTTGCTACTTGTTGTGTTTCTCAGGAAATCTTCGACCCGCAATACATAAAGAATTAGCAGCATCTGATCTCAATAAATTCTAATAGCAGGGACATAAATTTTGTCCAAGTGTATTAGTCATCTAGCTTTTTGATCAAGTTCAGTTAGATTAGTTATGATCCTGTCCCTATCAGCCTTTTTTGCTAGAAAATCAGCCACCATGTTTCCCTGTCTCAGTGTATGTGTAGTAGGAATGAATCTAATACTATCATGAAGTTCATAGGCAAGATTAAACACAATCCAAGGTGTCTTCTCATGGTGAGAGATCGGGTCAATTGCTACTTTACAGTCTGATTCAATAGAGTAAGAAAAAATGTCCAGAGTTTGTGCATAATTGCGAATTTCTTTGATGGCAATAAGTTCAGAGTGTAGAGCTGAAGTAGCATGCCCTACTTTGGTTAGAACAACAACAAAATATCCATTTCTATCCCTCACTATTACTCGATTTCCATATCTCATAGTGATTTTAAACCATGCAGCATCAACATTTAGCTTAAAAACATAGCAAGGTAGTTTCAAGTTAATTGCTAAGATGTTGGGCTTTTTAGATTGCCTAAGAAAAGGGATTAGTCCAGATTGGGTCCATGATTTGTTCTCAGTTCTGTTACTGCAAGTGGGATTGGCATAGAAAGCATAAAAAATGTCATTTTTAATCTCTTTTATGTAAGAGCTCAGATTTGGCTTGCAGTTATCATGTATGAATCTATTTCTTATTTTCCAAAAGTTCCAAAAAATTAGGAAAGGGGTGATAGAAATAAGCTTATTTTGAACCGAGGATGAACCTGATTTGGTCCATAAATAAGTGAGTCTTCCATAGATGGATTGGAAAGGAGGGAGAAATCCTAGGACAAAACTGAAGTGAAGCCAGACAGAGGAAGCAAGTGCACAATCATTGAAAAAATGTGGTAGAGAATCACAATTATCTCAAAAAGGACATTTAGATGCAAGGCTAATGTTTGAGAAGATCTCTATATCATTACGAGGCAATATGGCATGTGACAGTTTCCACATAAAAATGTTTATCTTTTTTGGAATGTATGTGTGCCATACCTTTTTGAGAATTATGATCTTGTTTCTTCTCCCAGAGTTGGCTTCATAGAACCTTGAATGTGAACATCCCATTCTAAGAAGGCTTCCAGTTGAGTCTGTCTTGCCTTGTGTTGATAATTTGAGCTTCCTACAAAAAGATAAAAATATGAGATGGCAGGTCTGATAGGTGAGCCAGCTGTCGATCTTTTCTATTGATGAATTCAGCAATGGTGGACTCGGGTGGTAAGAAATCAAGTAAGTGCATTCACATGTTAGCTAGGTAGCCAAAACCTGTCCAGTTAGATGAGTGGAAATTGGCCAGACCATTTCCATGATGACTTTGGAGTTGGCTTCAGCCATTGGTGTGATGTTCACTATTCTTTTCCAAGTTTCAGATTTTCTCTGAGTTGCAGGGAGAGACCAAATGAATTGTGACCTGGGCGTGATTCCAAGTTGGAGTTTCCACCAAAGTTTAAGGGAGAAAGTGTCTAAAGTCTCTAAAATTCCCAAGTCCAAGTCCAATTTGATCAATAGGAAAGCACATTTTCTTTAGGCTCACCCACACTTTCTTATTATGAGATTCTATTCTATCCCATAGAAAGTTGTTCACTCTTCTTCTGAGTTTTTTGAGGACTAAGGCTGGTGGTTTTAGTATTGGCCTTAGGCGTTGGGGTATTGAAAACATCACAGTTTTGACCAGAGTTAGCCTACCAGCTGATTAAGCCCTTTGTTTCTTCAACTATTCAACATATTGTCATATTTCTCAAGCAAAGGTTTGATGTAAACATACTTAGTCCTTCCTAGGTATATAGGGTAGCCTAGGTATGTAAATGGAAATGAGCCTTGGGTCATTCCTAGGCTTATTTTAACCTCACAGACTTGGGAGTAAGTGGCTGAGGAACTAAGGTAGAAGTTACTCTTTTTACAATTAATTCTTTGCCCACTAACTTCTTCAAAAACTGAAGGAAAACCTTAATTCTAGTGAGTGTAAGTGAAGTAGCTTGGGAGAACAGGACAGTGTCATCCGCATAGCTAATGTGTGATGTGGGGATTGCCCCATTAGGCAACAGAAAGTGTCTCTGTTTGCCAGAGTCAAAACATAATTGAAGACTTCTACTCAAAGCTTTTGAAAACAAATTAAAAAGAATGGGTGAAAGAGGGTCTCTCTGTTTGATTCCTCTGGATGGTTGGAAGAAATTTTCAGCTTTTCCATTAATGATGACACAGAAGTGTGCAGAGGATAGGTTGGACAAAATGGACTCAACAAATCTTTTAGAGAAACCAAAATTTGTAAGTATAGCAGAGAGGAAACTCCATCCGACTCTATCAAATGCTTTAGTCAAGTCTACCCTAAGGATGCATTCAGGACTTCTATTTTTGTTATTTAAAAACCTGGTTAGCTCTTTCGTGTGACTAACATTATCGGCCATTTCCTTTCCCTTCATGAAAGCAGGCTGGTTCTGTGAGATGAGTTTGGGTAATAAAGGAGAAAGTCCGTTGACAAGCGTCTTGGTGAAGATTTTGTTTGAAACGTTAGTCAAACAGATAAGCCTATAATAAGATAATGCGTTAAGTGTATTAGCTTCGGGGAATAAACATTTCAAGGAGCTGGATATTCCAGCTGGGATTTTGCTGCCATTCATAACATCAGTGGCAACTTCAAGGAGATCAATTCCTATGGTGTCCCAATTTGTAGTGAAAAAGCCATCTGGTCCCGGTGAACCATTATTGTTCACACTAAAAACTAAGGACTTCATTTCCTCTAATGCAGGAGCTGTCATTAGTGTGTTGCTGTCCTGTGAGGTAATGGCTTTAGGGATTTGGCTTAGGAAGTGACTCTAAAACTCAAGAGAGGAGTTGGTTGGATCAGGTTGTTCAGTTAGCAGGTCATGATAGAAATAAATGCCTTGATTTTAGATTTGAGCAAGGTTTTCAGTCCAGTCCCCATTTCTATCTTTTATCTTAGCAATGTTCTGTCTCCTTGGCATTCAGGTATCTACTTCAAAAGAAAACTCCCCTTTGCTTGACAGAGGCATAGAAATATTTAGTATTTTCATCTCCCTCTCTTAGCCATTTTATTTTTGCTTTTTTTTCAAAAACAATTTTCCTCTTTTAATGCTTTTAATAGCAGGCCATTCTTTTCTTTCATTAAAATGTAGTCCTGATCAGAGTTAGAGATTTCATAGGCTAATTACTGAGTTCCAAGAGATTCTTCAGCAGACTTAATGTTAGCATTTATATCCCCAAAATGATGTATGCTCCACTCTTTGATAACCACTTCAAATCTTTTAAGCTTAAGAGCTAAGTTTAGCACTCCTGATGCCTGGGTGGGAAAGATCCAGTTAGCTAAAATTATGTCTTTGAGATCAGTCCCGGTTAGCCAAACATCAAGGAATCTAAATGGCTTTGGATCTGAGGGTAGGGTGCTGCCAATGAAGATTAGCAGAGGGCTATGGTCTGAGGTATGTCTATTCAGAATGTGGATTGAGCTATTGGGGTATTCACGAAACCAATCTAAGTTTGCAAGGTCCCTCTCTAGCCTTTCCAGTGTTGGTTTTGTTCTTCCATTTATGCAAGTGTAATGATTGCTTACTGTGTGAAGGTGGGACAGTTGGTCTAAGGTAATAAAATCTAAGAAGTCTTTGACGTTGTGGGAGTTAGGGTTAGAGGGACCCTTGTAATCAGAGTTTAGACCATAGCATTGAAATCACCTAGGATCAGTTTAGAGCTCTGTGTGATGTTTAGATCCTGCCAAACAGCTTTTCTATCCTCGAGGTTAGTAGCTGCATGCACAAATATTACTTTCATTACTTTATTATCACTAGGGCATTTAAAATCAATTAGAGTGAACTGAGAAGTTTGTGCTTCAGCAGAAATTTGGCATGTGCTATTCTAGACTAGCTAGATATTATTCACTGATGAGCCGAAACAGTTATCCATCCCTAGCCTCCTTCTATATGAATCAATTTCATCATACTTATGCTTAGGTTCCAGAATGCCTAGAAACTGAATATGATGTGTTTTGATTAGTCTATTAAGCCTATCAGAAGATGTATTTAGGCATCTAAGATTCCAGACTAGTCCTTTGACATATAAGGTCTTATTAATCATTAAAGAGAGTCTTTCCTGCTTTTTAAGCTAGATCTTAGGTTCATATAATTCAGTTTGTTAAAAGAAGTTCTTTTCCTTGATTTTGGGGGATCTAGAGATACAATAATAGATTTTAGGGGGACTAACCTAATCCAGCTGGAGTTCTTGAGAATTTGTTTCATCCTCCTCTGAGTCATGGTAATCCTCTAATACTGAAAATCTTTTCTTCCCGTGGGATGTTCCTGAGAGACATTGAAATATCCTTGTTAGCATCACTATATCTGTTTGAAGAGTTTAGAAATATACACGAGGTGTCATTAATTGATACTCCTTTGGAAACCACAATGATAGGTTTCAAGATGTTGTCCTCTTTGACCATAGTATTTGAAGTTCTGCCCGAGGGTTTATTTGCATGGCTTCTTGATGTGTTAGCCACTTGTGAGTTTGATGGATCAGAGGAGTCAGTTTTAATGCTGATGATTAGGGGGGAAAGATTTGGTTTTGATTCTCATTGGGTTTGGTCTCCTGAATACTGACTGCTGCAGTCACATTGGTGGCTAACTCTAGGTCCTCAGTATATTGTGCAGAAGCTTCTGAATGTTTTTGGGAAACCCGCAGAAGCTCCAGTTTTTCTCTTGGCGGGTTTCCCTTACTCCTTTTGTTGGGACAAGTTCACTTGGCTGTCTGACATAAGCTTTAGGTTTCAATTCCGGGTTTAGGATTCTACAGGTGGTTCGATCATGACCTAGTTTTTTACAATGGGTGTAGTATAGAGGCATGTTACCATGCTCTATATCATATTTCGCATTATAAGTAATGGAACCAGGCCTAATGAAACAGAGCAATGTGTTTAAAAGGTTGACTTCTACACATATTTTCATAGCAGATGGTCTAGTCAGTTTCTTAGTAGCCATGTCCATTTTCATGTAAACACCAATATGATTGCCTATGGCTACAATCGAAGGAGTATTATAGTAATACAGAGCGACATTTTTTAGGGTTTCCCATACTGGCACCACTGAGGATTCTTGTTCTGGCTTTGAAATTCCGTTTCACCTGAATTCTAAATCTTTATACCAAGTTGTTTAACAGTTTGGTGTTGGAACACCAAGATCAGTTTGTTGTTAAAATGAAAAACAAAATACGCAGTGCACACACAACTTGGTTACGCAGTTCGGTGCAAATACACCTACGTCTGCGGGGCCTTGCCCAGATCAGAAACCATTCACTAGAAAGCAGTCTTTAGTACAAGAAGCTTAACTTAAATACTAATCCATTGCTAACCTACAGAGTGAATGTTGTGAGCTCCCCTCACTGTCGATCCTACGTCGTTGAACCCTCACGATCAACACGTCTCCCTGGATCTCCTCCTCCCGAGGAATTAAGACTTCCTTATTTCTGATCTTTACGAACTTGGTCGGTTGTTTACGAACCTCCAAAAACACCACGGCAGATCGCTCCAAAGCTCTCACGTAGAGATTGAATCTTGGTCGCGTCAATTGATTGCGTTGTAATCGTCTTCTCTTTATCCCATCGCAATCCTGCCTTGAATCAACTTCTTTCCTTGTCTAACTCTACCACAAATAGACTTCTAGACTAAGGAAAGATCTAATGCTAATCTGGTATTTAATTGAACAATCCTGTTATCAATAGGACTTGTTCCATAAATAAACTACTTAATTAATTCCTAACTATTACAGGAATATTCGTTTACCAGAATTAGATGACCACGAAATCAATCATTTATCTTCACAATATTCTGATCAGATCGCACAATTATATCTCATAATACACTCCATAAATTGTGGACATCAACTATACTGCTGCTGGAATACTGCTGGATAGCAGTGGTGTTAAAACACCATATCACCAGAAGTCACTCAGTGGTGTTAAAACACCAGATTACTAGTATTCACAATATGCCATACATAAGTCCAACTCCGGAGGACTTTACAGGCTTGAAGTCTAGGGTCCACGCATATGAATCCCATTGAACGAGCAGACGGCCTTGATCCAGCACCTTTGGAAATCATCCTTGGAATGAAACCCGATAATTAAGAATGTTGCAATGGTCTATGGCTCCAAGCTGATAGTTTCTAATGAAGCCAATTGTCTTGAATTCAGCTTCGATTCTTTCCATTGCTAGTCTTCGTTTTGCATTGGATTTTCTCCCGAGAGTAGAGGACTGTAGTGGGCTAAATATTCATTAGTGATGGAAGGGTTTCAGCTATTTGGGTGTCCTTGATTTTGAGCATTTGGGCAAAGCTTTTTGTGGCCGTCATGGTGGTGGGCTTGATTACCGATAGATAGTTGCGGTTTAAATGGTGTTTTCTGGTGAAGTTAGTAAGTTAGCCATTTCAGGTGGCAGAGTTGAGAGAGAAGGAAAAGCGTATGGCTTCGAGAGAGAAAATGATTAATATGAGCTGTCTTTAATTATATAGTATATACTACAGCTGAAGTTGCATTTAAATTTGTTAATGATAGTTACAAATTAAAGGCCAAATAAAATAATAGTAACCCCGTGAGTGGATGCACATGCAACATGCATGAAACTAAATTAAATGGCATGGTTAGTCCCGCTAATTTCCACAATATGATACTCACAAAAGTTGCATTCTCTGGGAATCTTGAAAAACCCTTATGCGCCGCACCCTCGTTAGCGTTCCCTCCTTAACAACCATACTCGCTTTCCTATACTAAATTTCACACTTACTATTTAATAATTAATATTATTAAGGTTTGATCAAATAGATATATAAATGATTATGGTATCGTATGTGATATTGTTAGACTCGCCGTAGTACATAGTTTTTAACTGTCAATTTTATATTGTCGTTATTAAACGTAGCTAAACATATTAACGGTCAAACATAATTCTTGAAGACCATGAAAAAGATTCTGTAAAATTTATTGTGGGATGGAGGGAGTATATTTTTTGTTCAATCTCCTTTTTTTTCTCATCGTCCCACTATGAAAAGATGGAGAAACAATTTATTTTAATTGATTATTATTAAATAAGTGTGAAATTTATTTATTTCTTTAACCTCATTAATTAGCTTATTTTGTTCATGATGATAACTCAATTTAGTTGTTCGTATCAATGTATAAATTGTTCTCCATCTGATTATATAGATCGCGTGTTAGTGATTTTGTTTATATTTTTATATCAGGGTTCCATTTACCATTTAGACAAACATGTACTGTACTTTGGATCAAGTAGTATTATGTTTGTGAAAGATCTCAGTTTGGCACAGTGATATGATGTTTGATACGCTTCTCTCAATCAAGTAGTTATAATTTTCGCTGGTAGCAAGTTTATATCACGAGGATTATATTACAATTTTATTAGAGTTCTAATCTATAATATATAGCTTTGTCTGACTGACATATATGTACATGTATATATATATATGTATATATATGTAAGTTAAAGTTTTCTTGCACAGTGTATTGCTAGAGGCTAGGTAAGTTGAATTCAGTTCCACTCATTGTAATCACAATTGGACATTTTCCCAACTAAAACTAATTGATTTTTTTTTTAAATTACGTTCTTCATTTATATTTATTTATAATAAGATCAGTTCATGTACCAATACATTATGCTAAGGAATTTGGTATCCATCTTTTGCAATTAGATATGTACCAAATTTAACATGGATGTGGATCATTTTTCTTTCTTGATGGATTCGATTTAGAAGAAATTTTATATAATTATTATGCAGTCTCCAGATGCTTTACCGTAAAACAGAACAAGGAATCCGCATATTGATTTATGCATGCATGCTTTTGACTCCTTCCACTCATTTCAATAATTATGCTGAGTAGCTTTTTTCCGAATGCTTGTGCAACCAGTATATAAAGAGCATATCTACCCAGTTGATTGCAAGGGCAAACTCACCTTCACTTACATTCAGCAACAATATCTCCAAAATTTAGTTACTGCAAATTCTGATTTAGTTAATCAGAATGCTGGCACTAGAAGCTGCTGCGGATCATCAGAAAGTGAAGCGGATTCCGCCTGAGAGAGGGCAGATCAAGGCCAAGATCTTCAAGGGGTTTGTAAACAAAGTAATCGCCAAGTCACCTGCCGGTGGTGGTGCCGGTGCTAGTGCCGGAGCTGGAGGCTCAATCTCATCGACTTCACCATGGTCTTCTCCCGGCTGCAACCCATAATATATATTATTTCTAATTCCGGTTCTATATAGATATGTTTGGGATAGTATTTGATACGAATTACTATAGACGTATATACAGATTAGAGTGATCATATTATAATATTTGTACTGTATTTGTGTATGATCTTGGGGGTTCATGTACAATGTTATAGATGGTGAAGAATATGAATTAATGAGAAGCAGTTCTGTTTATGTATGCCCCCATGTATATTTTTATTTTAACGTGTCTATTTTTTTAATAAAAGTTTAAAACCAGCAAGAGGGGGGTTTTATTTTAGGTTCCCTAGACCTAAACAAAAATACAATGTGAAATTTGTGATTACAAACAGAGGGCTATACCTGTTCACAAGGTAAAAAAGTTGCCTCTGATGATGGTTTAAAACATGTATAAGTGGTGTTTCGATATCTCCACCACTGTGTTCGTATCCTTAAAACAATCGGACCATTTAAAAATTTGTTTGAAACCTTGAACTGAAGCCGAGCTATAATGTTTCGATGTTTCTATATACAATATGAGAAAATGAGATGTGGATTTCCTGTGATGCATCTTCTAATCTTTGTAAGCTCGCGGCAATGTTCAACGATTTTCTGATGTATTGCAGCTGAAAAAAAGAAATATTTAGAATCAGTAGCATCCAATTCTAGAGTTATAGCGAATTGAAGGAGTGCAACACTTATCTAAGTAGAGCTGACAGAATGTAAAACACACAAATAATGTGGCTGTCATATATATATATATATATATATATATATATATATATATATAGTACAAAGGGTATACATGACCTAAACAAATATGAAACAAGATATGTACAAAACAAATCAGAAATGATATTCGTTTCTTATCCCGATTTTAATTAATTTACATCTCTATTACCCACCCCCTCTCTCACGAAGTGTAGGACTGGTCGCAATGTAAGTTTGGAACATATAAACTCAAATGAGGATATATATATATATATATATATATATATATATATATATATATATAGTACAAAGGATCTACACGACCTAAACAAATATAAAACAGGATATGTACAAAAGCAATCAGAAATGGTATTCATTTCTTATCCCGATTCCAATTAATTTACATCTCTATTACCCCACCCTCCACCCCTCTCTCGCGAAGTGTAGAACTAGTCGCAATGCAAAGTTTGGAACGTAGAAACTCAAATGAGGATGGGGTAGACTCTTCGTGAAGATGTTAGCAACCTGCTAGTCCGTAAAAACATGAGCAACCTTGAGCTTGCCAGAATATACCATCTCACGCACAAAATGATTGTAAAACTGTATAAGAATTCTTTAAAACTATATTGTTTTCATTCATGATATCAACATGTATTTATACAAGGGCTTGCTTAGAGAATAACCAAAGCTATGGAAACCTAATCATATACAAATACAAATTTACCAAAAATACATATATACTCTGATACCCCACACAAGCTCATTGAGGCGGAGCAACATGAAGCTTGGACCGCAGAGTACAAAATTGTGTAGTGTCAACAGCCTTTGTAAAAATGTCAGCAATTTGATCAAGAGAGCAAACATGTCGAATAACCAAAGAACCATCCTCAACCAGCTCACGAACAAAATGATAATCAATCTTGATATGCTTGGACCTCTAATGAAAAACACGATTAGCAGACATAAACGTGAACTCAAATTGCTGCATAGAAGGATGGGCGGAGGCGACAGGAGAGCTTGAAGCTAAAGTAACAGTTGTTGAATCCAAATAAGCTCGGTAGAAGCAAAGGCGATAGCTCTATACTCGGCTTCGGAGCTCGATTTGGCCACCACATGCTGCTTCTTGGATGACCAACAGATAAGGTTGCCACCATAATAAATGGAAAATCCATTTTGAGAACGACAATCATCACTATCAGAAGCCCAACCAGCATTGAAAAATGCATCAAGACGATAATCTGTACAAGGTTGAAGAGTAAGACCATAATCCAGGGTACCTTTCAAATAATGCAAAATGCATTTTACAGCAGACCAGTGCAGCTCAGTCGGATTATGCATAAACTTCAAAGCACCCACAATAGTGCGATAGAGGTGAGAATCTCACGCAGGATCCCCAACCTAAGTAAGGTGCGATGCAGGCTCAGCAGGGGACGCAATTGGCTTCGCATCCGACATCTTGCAGCACTCTAATGAATCACGGATATACTTCTTTTGAGCAAGGAAAATGGTGGACTTTGGAACATGTGAGCTCAATCCCTAGAAAATAGTGCAAAGGCCCAAGATCACGAAGCAAAAATGTATCATTTAATTTTCCAATAAACTTCGTGATAAGTGCAGCAGACGAACTAGTGCCAATGAGATCATCAACATACACCAAAATATACAGAACCTCCCTACCATGTCTACGAATGAACAGAGTAGCATCAGACTTACAGAGAGCAAAGCCATGAGCCTGAAGAAAGAGTCTGAGCTTCGTAAACCATGCCTAAGGTGCCTATTTAAGACTATGTAGTGCTTTCCAAATAAGGCTGACATGCAAGGAACCAGAACCATCAACGAAGCCAGGAGGTTGCACCATATATACTGTCTCAGAAAAATCACCATTCAAAAATGCATTATTGATATCAACCTAATGCAGAGGCCAATCAAGTGTAAGAGCAATGGACAAAATAAGTCGAATGGTGGTGGCTTGACCAACAGACTAAATGTATCATCATAAATAACATCCTCCTCCTGATCAAATCCTTTGGCCGCAAGACGCCCTTTATAGTGCTCAATAGATCCATATGCTTTTCTCTTAATCCTGTAAACCAACTTACAACCAACAATATTAGCATTACAGGGTGACGTGATTAAATTCCATGTCTCATCACACATAAGTACATCATATTCAAGTTGCATTTTATTTTTCCATTCAGGTAACCTGGAAGGCTGAGAAAAGGTCTTGGGTTCAGAAAGAACTGTCTGAGAAGGAGGAAGTGGATGACGAGTGGAGGTAAGAGCTTTAGGTTTTAGATTATTTATTTTGGAACGAGTGAACATGGAATGTTGAGAAGTGTCAACAGGATGGAAGTAAGAAGGGGAATTGGAGGTTAGAGGAGGAGTGCTTGGCAGGCGGGCCACGGGAGCAGGAGCCGCCGGTCGACAAAGCATAGCACTCAGCTGAGTGGTCGGTGCTGGAGGCATAAAAAGGATGCTGGAGGGGGCTGCCAGACTTATCGGATGGTGATGGTGGTGTAGCAGCCGAGTCGACCGGGAACAAGGGCGCTGCGGCTGGAGGGACGGATAGAGAAATAGCTTCTGGACAGATGGAGGGAGACAGAGCGGGAGTATGGCGTGGTGATGTAATGGGGCTAAGGGTGGTGTGGAGGCTGACATTTTCAGCAATGAAAGAGGTACAGAATCAGTGGTGGTGAACGAAGTAAATGAAACTGGATTTATGTGATCAAGATAAGGGAAGGTAGATTCATCAAAGATTACATGACAGGCAATATAAACACGATTGGATGGAACATGTAAGCAAAGATAACCCTTATGATGAGAGGTGTACCCAATAAAAACACAAGTAGAAGAATGGTACTCAAGTTTGTTAATACGATAGGGTCTTAAGAAAGGATAACAAATAAACAACCAAATGTCATTAAAAATTCATAATCAGGAATTTGATTGGAGAGAGACTCATAAGGAGACTTATGATTGAGTGTAGGAGATAGAGTACAATTATGGAGATAGACAGAAGTATTAAAATTGTGTTCCCGAAAAATGGTAAGGAGGCATACGCGAGGCAGAAGGGTAAGGCCTTTTTCAACAATCATACGATGACGATGCTTAGCAGTGCAATTTTGTGACTGAGTATGAGGGCAGGAAACTCTATTTGTTTGATTTTTGAACCAAACTGAGTTTCAATAATTTTCGGGAAAAATTGAAAGTGATGAAGAGCCTGTGATTTTTGTGCAATAAAGTATATCCATACAAACTTAGTGCAACCATCAACAAAAATAAAATAAAAAGTAATGATTTCCATGAAATGAAGAAACAGGGGCCTGACCCCAAATATCTGAGTGAGCAAGATTAAAAGGAGCCTTACTAGACTCATGAACATGAGAAATGGGTAATTCATGGCTCTTACCGAGCTGACCGGACTCACAAATGTTTTGTAAATTATTTAAAGACACAAGAAGATTGAAATGAGAAACTAAGAAATGTAGAGACGACTTATGAGAATGACTAAGATGCTCGTGCCAGGTTTGACGACCGGTGCACGCACCAAGAAGAGATGTAGAAGACTGAGGTGGTTTACTAAGGTGGTGGACTGAGGCGGTAAAGACCATTTTCAATGGTTCCGGTTAGAAGTGTCTGACCGTGTCAATCCTTCACATAACAATTAGTAGGGAAAAAGAGCATGTAAGCAACATTATCTTTAGTAATTTGGGAAACACTAAGGAGATTTTCGCAGACATTTGGAACAAACAAGATATTATGTAAATGAAAAATCTAGTTAGAAGATGGCAAAGTAGATTATCCCAAATGCGTAATAGGAAGAGACCTACTGTTGCTAATCAGTAAGCCGTCATTACCAGTGTAATCATAAGGAGCAGACATATTGGAGAAATCAACAGTGACATGGTTCGTGGCACCAATATTAAAGAAACATGCAGGATCATGCAAAGCGGATGGCGGCCTGGGGTTAGCTGTGGCGTACGCCTGTCGGGTGGTCGATGGTGGACAAGGTTGGTTGTCACGCCGGGAAGCGCCGAAATGGTTTGGAAGAGGCCTGGTTGCAGGGAACTCAGTCGTGTTCAACCGTTGCCAACAATTAAGAGCTTCGTGACCAGAAAGGCGATAAATATAACACTAAGTAGTCTTGCATGCAGAACCATCGGACGCCAGAGCAGAGGAGCAGATGGCCGAGTTGGCCGCAAACTGAGGAGCCTGGTTGTGCATATCCTGCATACGAGCCGCTTCCTCCAATAACATGCCCAGAAGCTGATGAGAAGAAATCATCCCAGAACAAAGATTAAAGGCAGTGTGAAATGCATAATATGATGCATCGAGGCTATGAAGGATACATTTCATAAATTCGTCATCGGGAACAAAATGAGAGCACTCAGCTAGGGAGTCGGAGAATGAGCGCTTTTTCTACACATACTCAAGAATGGAGAGGAAACCCTTTAGAAAGGTCTGAAGCTGATACTTTAAGTGCAGTAAATTGGTGCGGGTTTTCTCATGAAACATTTGTTCCAAAATAAGCAATGCGTCAGATGTGGTGACAACACAAACAACATGAGGAAGCAGCGACACTGAGATCGTTGACTGAATCCAGAGAAGAACCAAACGATCTTTCTTCATCCAAAAGGCAGAGGCCAGATTCAGCGATTCCGACGACTAAGGCTTGGTCAGATCAGTGGAGGGCGGTAATTTGTCTAGTGGGGCCGATCCTGCAACCAAGAAGGAATCCAGATCATAAGTAGTAAGGGCAGTTTTGATGGACTGGTGCCATTGTGAGTAGTTATAGCAATTAAGACGAAACTGAAGAGCAGGAAACTTGAGGGATGGAGAGGAGTTAGTGGAGACGTCACCAGAGGCCAAGTAGAGCAAATTCGGTGTCGGAGGGATGGAGGAGCCAGCAACGGCCATGAGGAGTGACGGCGGTGGCTTGTAGATTTAGGGTTTTAGGGTTTTGAGAAAGAGATATGATCGGGTTAGGCTGATGCCATGTAAAAATGTGTAATTCTGGAAAACTGTACTGCTTTCATTCATGACGTTAGCAAGTATTTATATAAGGACTTTCTTAGAGAATAAGCAAAGCTATCGAAACCTAATCATAAACAAATACAGATCTACCAAAAATACATATATACTCCAATAATGATAGTCAGTATTAATGTGTTTACTTCTCTTATGCGAAATTGGATTCCAAGCCAGGAAGAGGGCACTATTATTATCACACAGCAAAATAGGTGGAGCACGCGTCGTTATACGTAATCCCAAAGAAAATTCATGAATCAAGCTAGCTTCACAGTTGTATTTTCCATAGCACAGTAATCTAATTCAAAATTAGAACAAGAAATTGTAGGATGCTTCTTATCACTCCATGAAACTAGGTTGCCACCAAGGAAAATGGCATAATCATATGTAGACCTATGAGTCTCAATACAATGAGCCCAATAAGCATTAGAGTAACCCAGAATAAGTAAAGCAGATGAATTTGCGTGAAATGAAGCCCATAGTGGAGTGTGCCACGCACATACCGCAATATACAAGTGACAGCTTGGTAGTGGTCATCAGTAGGAGCCTGCATATACTGACTTAAAATATAGTACAAGTTGGGACATACGATCGAAAAATACTTTAGCGCACCAACCAAAGAACGATAAAGAGTGGGGTTTCCGAACAGCTTACTGGAAGAGCTTGAAAGTTGCAAAAAAAATCCACAAATGGGATGGCAATTAGCACAGAATTTTGCATGCCAGCTCACAGTAAAATGTCCTTGGCATATCTGGACTGACCAAGGAATAAACCATTGGAAGTACGAACAACCTCTAAACCCAAAAAACATTGTAGAGTGCCAAGATCAGTAATATTGAATTCCGATTGACCCAATCCATAAAATTCCAAATAAGATGTATATCATTTCCAATAAGAATAAGGTCATCAACATAAAACCAACAATTAAAGCAAAGAGGCACCCTATGAGAAAAAATAAAATGAGGCATAAGAGGAACTGCATACAAAGCCCATACTAATAAAAAAATCTAAAATGTTGAAACCAAGCACGAGGAGCTTGCTTCAAACCATTAATGGCCTTGCGTAGGCGAAAAACATAATCAAGCCGCATTGGGTCTTTGTATCGAGCAGGCTGCTCCATGTTAACCGAAGAGTCAAGAATTCTATTTAAAAAATGCATTTTTGACATCAAGTTGTTGCAATGGCCAATTGCAATGAACAACAATAGATAAAACAATACGAATAGAAGAAGCCTTCACCATTGGACTAAATGTATGATCACAATCAAAGCCAAGCAATTGCAAAAAATTCTAAGCTACTAACCTTGTTTTGTGTCGGTCAAGGGAGCCATCCGACTCATACTTTAACTGGTAAACCCAGTTTGAACCAATAACATTTTCATTTGAAGGACGAGGAACTAACTCCCACATATGTTGAGTGCATAAGGCATCCATCTCTGAGTCCATAGCAATAACCCATTCAGGATCCTTGTCAGTTGAGCGATGAATTTAGGGCTCTGTCTTAGAAAATAAAGCACTTCGTAAACTAGTGTGCAAATAAGTATTCATTAGATGTTGGGAAAATGGACACGCAACCGGTGAAGGCACAGATCCCAAGGCGGATGGCTCAAGATGAAGGCCAGAATGAAACATGAAGGCAAGAATGAAAAAGCATCGACAAACCTGTCTCCGTAATACAATGATGCTTCCTCTCTGCATGACCATTTTTCTCAGGAGTGTAAGGATAAGAAAGCTAATGATGAATGCTCTTAGAGGCAAAATGAGTTCGCATGCGATATTTTACAAACTCGATTCCACCATCACTCTGAAATACCTTGATGGTGGTAGAAAATTGATTCTCAACAAGAGCTTCAAATTGCATATATGCCTCCACAAAATCAAATTTTCATCATAGAGGAAATAACCAAGTAAACCAAGAGAAATCATCAATAAAAATGACATGATAAAGGTGCCCAATGCAAGATACAACAATTGAGGGTCCCCAACGATCACAATGAACAAAATCAAGTATGTGTGATGCCCGTTTTAAATTATCATTGAAAGAAAGACACTTGCCTTTATCCATCTCACAAGAAGAACACAAATGATGCTTAGACAGCAAACTAGTAATTGACAGACTACCAATCCTATTCAAATAAGAAATTACATTAAAAGGGACATGTCCTAAACAGCTATGCATAGCTCAAATGAGGCTTTGACTTTATTTGTATTAAAATAAATTAAAGTAGCACCACCATAATCTAAAATGTAGAGACCTCACTCATTGTGTCATCGGCTCACGTGGTCTTTGGTGACCTTGTTCTGAATAGTGAAAGCAGTATCATCAAAACAAACAACATTTAGATCCCTGGTTAACTTAGCAATAGATAATAAATTCTTGGTAATGTGGGGGAACAACCATGACATCAGATAAAGTAAGGGAATAAAAAATCTGAGAATTTCTAATATGGGAAATATGCAAAGAGGAACTATTGCCAAAATAAACACAACGACTACCGTTATAAGGAGTGACGCTATCTAGGTTAGATGTGGAAGCAGCCATATGATTGGAAGCACAAGAGTCCATGTACCAATCTGGAGTTGCATTATTTTGCTGATAGTACTGTAGCTGAGTTGTGTTCTCGGTATTTGTAACATCATCGCGAGCAACATAAGAAAGCTTGTAGCAGTATTCAGCGAGATAACCGAGATGATGACACCACTAGCAGACGTAGGTGCCGCCGCCACAACCACCATGAACTGATGGAGCACCGCTGGCCGGTGATGGATTTCGACCACCGCCAAGGCCTCTTCCCCGCCCTCATCAATTTCTGTAGCCTCTCTTGTTGCGGTTTGCCTGTCTGGACGCCTAATGACTAGCAGAAAAACAGCAAGCGCAGGTCCAAAATTTGATGAACAAGCTTTGAGGTGAAACTCTAAAACCTCAGCATTAGCAACAATAATGTATAAAGGTTGTAAAGGATCTTTCATTATTTAAGTATTGGAAAACTGGGAGAAGTGATCATTTAAACCACGATAAAAAATTAACAGCAATATCCTTATCTTGGAGAGGATGTTTGAGAACACACAGTTCATCAATAAAGTCCTTAAAACGATAATAATAATCCTCAACAAATTGGTCATCTTCATGACTGTCGTACATACGATCACAAAGAAAAAGACGACGAGCACGAGAATTGTTTTGGTACTTTGTAGCAAAGCATCTCATTCCTGAGAAACAATGACTGTACCGTCAACTACTGACATTGCAGAAGGTGTCAGGGATGAGAAAAGAGCAGCCCGGACTAGTTGAACTTGCTGAATCTAAGTATCACGAGCAATGACATCCTCAGAAGCCTTTTCATCGGTTTCCTTGGAAGTTGAGCTCCCAGGGGGATCAGGGCACTTGGAAGATCCATCAATAAAACCAAATAAATTGACAATACAGAGAACACAAGTAACATGAGTACGCTAATGAGCATAGTTGTCACCATCAAGCTTGATGGTGATACAGCTGATCAATGATAGAAGTGTAATTGACGTCATCAGGAAAGGCAAAAACATATCCTATCACAAGAAAAATAAAATCACACCAAACACACAACAAGCTTGTGAATGGAAGTGGATGACTGATTAAACTTTCATGCGAGGATGGAGCAGTATCGGCAAACTAGCAGGAGGCAAATCTGGCACATGCAGCGGCCTAGGGTGATTCCGATCAGCAATCATCAGCAAGTAGGGAGAAGTGGAGGAGATCGCTAGGGAGGAAGGTGGGTGGGCACGACCAAGGATCGTAAATCACAGGGAGAAAAATATGGAAACTTTTGGAAAAATTTAGAGAATTTTAGGGAAACCTGAATGATAGAATGTAAAATCCACAAATTATTGTGGCTATGTGTATTAATATATATATATATATATATATATATAGTGAGTACAAAGGGTATACAATACCTGAACAAATATGGAACAAGGTATGTACAAAACCAATCAGAAAGGGTATTTCTTTCTTATTCTAATTCTAATTGATTTACATCTCTATTAATAGCAAACCTTTTGTCTTTTGATCCAGGTCTTTAAAATTTAGAATGGATCCAGAAGATTGTTGATTTAAAGCCACTTTGGAGAAATGGTCAGCAACCATATTTCCTTATCATAAAGTGTGAGAAAAATCGATATGCCTACTCTCAGAATGCAAGTCAGAGACTAGATGAAAATAAAAACTCCAAGGTGCTGTAAGTGGACACTAAATACAATCGATCTAGGGCATTCTTATTGTCTGATTATATAGTGAATGATATCAATTTCATTTTTCTTGCTAACATAAGACCATATCTTATGGCTTGGATTTTTGGCTATAGGCTAGATTGAGCAAGGAGTGTCTTTACATAAGCCTAAATGGATAAGCCATTTTCATTCCTAATTATCACTCATATTCCAGCTTTTCTTGTTGAGTTAGACTAAGGGCATGGGCAGTGGTGGTCTCTTAAAATTAAAAGACCACTTAAGAGACCGAAAATCACCACAGTGGTGGTCTTTTAAGCGGTCTCTTGTTAAGAGACCGCTGACCGAGCTCTTACTAAGAGCCCGGCCTCTTGCCTCCAAATGGGCCATCTTCTCTGAGCAAAGCACATGGCTCTTGGTCAGCCTTTGCGTGCGTTTGTTTTTTGACCAAAGTGGGACACGTGTCGCGCCCTGATAGGGCCACGTGTCCCACTCAGCCTAAACTTCTTTTTTTTTAAATTTTGTTGCGGACACGTGTCACCCAGAGATTGGGCCACGTGTCCGCAAAGTTTTTTACATAATATGGACGCTGCCAAATTTTTAATGGGACACGTGTCCCATTCTGGTGGCGACACGTGTCCCAAGCATATTTTTTAAAAAAATCAATTTTTATTATTTTTTAAGAATTTCAATTTTAATATTATTTTGATTTTTTAATTGTAATATTGGGTTGGAGTAGATCAATATTTTATTTAGTGTTTAAAGTAATTTTTGTAGTTGTCATAATTGGTTTCGCGCACTTTTAATGTTTTCCATATTATTTTATAGAAAAAATAAATTCTCATAGTATTTATTTATTTAATTTCGTTTTAATAGTTGCTTCTGCAAAATTGAAATTCATTTTATTTTTTACACTCGTATTGACAAGAACGAGAAAAACAAATTATTTAACATATTTTTAAAAAACGAATTTAAATTTAAATATTTAAACATTATATTAAAATAATATGGGAAGGAATTTAAATTTAAAAACGAATTTAAATTTAAATTTTAAAACGAATTTAAATTTAAATTTTAAAACGAATTTAACTTTAAATTTTAAAACGAATTAAAAACGAATTAAAAACGAATTTAAATTTAAATTTGAAAACGAAATTAAATTTAAAAACGAATTTAAATTTAAATATTTAAACTTATTTTTGGTGGACAAATTTATTTAAAATAATATGTAATGACCAAATTAATGAGTAGGATAGAGAAAATCAAGTGGGTTCCATGAATAGTGTACAGTGGTCTCTTAACCATTGTGGAGAAAAAAAGGGGTTGTCTCTTAAGTGGTCTCTTAAGCTGAGGTGGAAGAGAGAGATGAAGAAAAATAATATATTTAATTGGTAAGAGACCGGTAGCGGTCTCTACCACTGCCCATGGCCTAAGAGGCATCCACATTAACATAAGCTTGAATCCAAGTATATATTTCCTTTATGTTTATAAGTTTAATTGAACTTAAATTTAATTTGATTTCACATCAGAATATTTAAATATTTAAATTCACAATGTCTATTATTTATACTCATGGTTTATGAGTATATGCTCAATTTTATTTTTAAAATATTTTAATATGTACAATAATTTATTAATTTAATTGATTGGGTGTACTATATAACTCAAAAGTCATTGTTCATACACTTTGTTAATTATATTTAACCATAAAAAAATTATAGTCCTTAGGAACCGCCTTTGATTGAGACTCGAGGGAGGTTCAAAAGTTGAAACTCCCTCCCAAGTCACTCCAAAATTTTTAAAGACACTTTTGAATTGATTAGAGGTGGTTCCATTGAGGAACCGTCTTTAATGGACATCAATTAAAGGCGGTTCTATTGAAGAAGAACCTTTAATGAGGTGTCTTTATTGGGCTTTTGGGCCCAAGTATATAAAGCTAGCTGCTAGGGTAATTAATATTTTTTTACTAGGGCATGAATCTGCTGCAACTTTGCTCTCCCTTAGTTTTTCTTCCTCATAAAATAAATTCTCCGCCTATATTATCTCTCATCCACCACCCACTCTCTACTGCCGCAGCCTTCGCTCTCTCACCCCACCTAGCGCCGGTGGCATCCTCCCCTCTGTCGCGACACTCCCTCTCCCTCCTTCACCAGAAGCAGTGCTAGCGATGCCCTCATCCCTTCGTTAAGCCAAGTTGCCCTCTTCTGCCTTCCGCTTTCCGCCGAATCCGCCACCACCCACCGCACAGTTGCGTCACCTCTACCCGCTGTCAGACCCTGTTAACTTTGCCGTGTAGCCAAGTTTACAGATCTGTTACAATATTTCTTGTCCAGATCTGTTACAATATTTCTCTTCTTTTCTGATTTGTTTCTTTTGTTGGCTGCCGAAAACCTAGATTTCTTATTTTTGGGATCCCATAAATAGGTTCCGAATTCAGAACCTATTTTGAACCTCAATAAAAGATAATGTTTGAACCATCTTTAGTCGAATCGATCAAAAGCATGACTAGAGAATGTTTGGTTATAGGTCTCATTCTATGTGGAGAAAGCCTATTTTTTCTTATCCAGTTTATTACTTCTTAGAGCTGTAAATATTTGAGTTGTAACCCTTTGGGTTGTAACACTTGAAGTTATCCTAAAAGTATGAAATTGCCTACAATGGTTCCTTTATGAAGCTTTAAGGATGAACTTTTCTTCATGTTTCCTTAACAAATGAACTTGTCTTCAAGGGTTCTTTATGAATCTTTAAGAGATAAAGTAGTCCTCAATGGTCCTTTAAGAAGCTGATCTTGGGTTACTTTTTGGGGTATAAATAGGATAAGTAGTTGTCTTCAAAATATAGAGTGAAGTAGAGAGAACATAGAGGAGAAAAGTCTCCTTTTGTTTTTCACGTTTGAATTTCTGTTTCACCTAAATTCTAAACGTTTATACCAAGTTGTTTAACAGTTTGGTGTTGAAACACCAAGATCAGTTTGGTGTTAAAACGCAAAATGAAATACACAGTGCACACACAACTTGGTTACGTAGTTCGGTGCAAATACACCTACGTCTGCGGGGCCTTGCCCAAATCAGAAACCATCCACTATAAAGCAGTCTTTAGTACAAGAAGCTTAACTTAAATACTAATCCATTTCTAACCTATTGAGTGGATGTTGTGAGATCCCCTCACTGCCAATCCTACGCCGTTGAACCCTCACGATCAACACGTCTCTCTGGATCTCCTCCTCCTGAGGAATTAAGGCTTCCTTGTTTCTGATCTTTACGAACTTGGTCGGTTGATTTGACAAACCTCCAAAAACCAGAGGCGAACAGCTCCAACAACGTATCTCACGTAGAGATGAAAACTTGGTTACTTCGTCCACCGTTTGCGTTGTATCTCTTCGCTTTTATCACCTACGCACTACTTCCTTGTGCGTAACTCTTTCCTTGTCTAACTCTACCAAGAATATACTTCTAGACTAAGGAAAGATCTAATCCTAATCTGGTTTTTAAATGGACAATCCTTTATTAACAGACTTGTACCATAAATAAACTACTTAATTAATTCCTAACTATTACAAGGAATATTTGTTTACCAGAAATAGGTTGCCACGAAATCACACATTGATCTCCACAATATTCGGTTCTGATCGCATGATTTTCCTCCATAATTTTCTCCAGAAACCGTGGCTAAATACTTGCTATCCAGAAACCTGAATTTTGATGGTGTTAGAACACCACTTCACTAGTTCACACAATATACCACAACTAAGTCCAGCGCTCCTGGACTTTACAATCTCCCCCTTGGCATATTTGTGAATTCATCAGCACTGGATTTCAACCTACCAACTCCCCCTGAATTCAACACCACTAAAACTACCAAGAATTCAGACATGACAGGTCATACAGGTTTACTGAATGCAATAATAAGATTCAACAAGCAAACATATAAAATTCAAATAAGTCCATCCAGTTTTCTCCCCCTGGATTCATTAATGTGCCCAAAAAAATTGCTGTTTACACCTCAGCAGTTGCATCATCACCATCATCAGCCTCATCATCAGTAACATCAGCATCATCATCAGCATCATTAGTCTCATCATCATCACCATCAGTATCATCCTAAGCTGCTGCTGTCAACAATACTCCACGTTCAGCATCCAAGGCAGCCAACTCCCCCTGAAGCTTTGCCACAATAGCCTGATGTCGTTCAATCAGTTCCTGGCACACTCCAGCTCGGGCCTCAATAACTTTCAACCGCGCCGTACCAGCATCCGAGCAAATCACTTCCGAAGGAGTCCAAGGTAAGTCCTTGATAATTCGACCACTCAGCGTCCTGAGTGTCGGTTTTAAGCCTTGAGTAGGGATCCACTCATCAGAGTCCCTTATAACTGCTTCCCCTTTTTGCAGCACCATGGTGATCACACACGGATGTAACAGAGCTTCCTTCCTGGTCTTGCGGGCACAGTCAATGATATCATTAAAAATCAATCTGCCCATATTTACCTTACGACGCGCTCCCAAACTGTATAGTAGTGTAGCCATCTCTTTGGTGACACTCGTGGTATTTACCGAGGGAATCCAATTATGCACGGCGACCACATACAAACAGTAATACCTGGACGTGAGGTTAGACGCAGTTATCTGCTGTCGACCAATCACAGGCCATGAGCTCTCCATTCCACCAGTAAGCTCTACAACCACCTCATCATAATTCTTTGGCATCTGGTGTTTGAACACCGATTGGTCATTTCTTGACGTGCCACGCTTCAGATATTTGTTCACTGCCTCTGGTGAGAAATCAACAATCTCTCCACGCACATAAACCCTATGAAACCAGGGTGATTCTTCATCTTCACACTCAGCTTTCAGATTCGAATAGAACTCCAACACAAGTTGCTTGTTATAGTCACAGAAACAGGTATCCGCCTTAAACACTTTGAGATGGTGCAAATAGTCTGTGAATCCACATTCCTTATATTTCACAGCATCAGCTGGCCTTTCTGCCAATATCTTTCTGTCACAGATAAACTCCCACTTTTCTTGACTTGCATCATCAAAGAATTCAGGGCTAATGGCTTCACTCGCTTCAGGTGCAGGTTGTGCACTAGACTCAATTGTCTCAGCTTGCCTTTGCTGTCTGTCAGCACGTAGCCTCTTCCGCTTCTTCCCAATCGGTTCATCCCTGTCCTCTCCTGCTTCCATAGTCTTTTCCCTGCATCGCTTAGAGTTTCGCACACCCTTGGAAGAGGAGGCCACATTGCCCCTGGCCTTCTTTGAACTCTGAGTAACAGGAGTTCTCACAGACTCTGGTGGTGTTTCAACACCCACCTTTCTGCACTTTCTCTTTGCCCCACGTGTCTTTCTGGTCTCGAGTGGTATGTTAACACCAACATCAGTACCCTCTAAGATGCCTTCACCACTGGCTATCGCAGTCAACTCTGCCAAGTTTTCAAGGTCATATCCCTCAGGATTTGGTTCCCTATCAGCAAATTCCACATCCTGTGCTTAATTCACAGGTACCTGGTCATCAACATTGGAGGTCACATCTGGTGTTTGAATACCAGAAACAGTCACATTATCACACTCTTGGTTTTCCACAGCTCTATCCTCATCTTCTCCATTTTCAGAAACTAGCTCCATTAACTCTAACACAGTCTCACACATCACAGATGCACTCTCAGGTTCCTTCAACATAGACACTGTTTCAACTTCAACATCTCCTCCTGCATACGCTGTCTCTTTCAAGGTCTTTGTAGCAACCCAAAACCCCACATCTTCTTCCTACTGGGCTCTGACCGATCACGCGCACAGCCAAGCCCATCATCACAAATTTCTGGCCCATGTTCAGCCCTTCTGATCTACTTCCGCATTAAGTCAACTGTCCAGTAACTTTATCCCATAGTGTTTAAACACCATCACTTTCTCCTGTGGTGTTTAAATACCACTTCACCAAATTTTTTGGTATTTTCTATTTTTCTATTTTTTTTCATATTCGACTGTATTTAAAGGAAAACAGCAAAAATAAAACAGAATAGACAGATCTGGGTACCTTACATTCGACACACTCCCAAGTGCTGTCTGAGGCCTTCAAAGGTCTCACCATCCAGAGGCTTCGTAAAGATATCAGCAAGTTGTTCCGATGTTGGAACATAATGAACTGTGACTTCTCCTTTTTCGACCAAATCCCTAATAAAATGATGTCGGATATCGATGTGCTTTGTCCTAGAGTGTTGCACAGGATTCTTGGAGATATCAATGGTGCTTTTATTATCACATAAGACTGTCAAACTCACATCATTGAATCCATAGTCTCTTATCATCTGCTTCATCCATAGTAACTGTGCACAACAACTCCCTGCAGCTAAATATTCTGCCTCAGCCGTAGACAATGATATAGAGTTCTGCTTTTTACTATACCAGCTGACCAGATTTGAACCAGCAAAAAACCATCCACCAGTGGCACTCTTACGATCATCAGCATTCCCTGCCCAGTCAGAGTCACTGAATCCTACCAACTGTGAATCCTTGTTCCTAGAAAACCATACTCCATACTCCACTGTTCCACTTATATATCGAATAATTCTCTTCACAGCTGACATATGTGATTCCTTTGGATTAGCCTGGTAGCGGGCACAGATCCCAACACTCAAACAGATGTCTGGTCTACTTGTAGTTAAATATAATAGGTTGCCAATCATACTCCTGTACAATGTTTGGTCAACACTTTGACCCAGTTCATCTTTTGTGAGCTTATTGGTGGTAGCCATTGGGGTGCGTACTGCCTTTGCACTTGCAAGTCCAAATATTTTGATCAAATTCTCAGCATATTTCTGTTGGTTGATGAGTAACCTGCAACCCCAGAAAATATGATAATTTTCCTACCATACTCATTTCGAACTCTTTAGTCATTAGGTCAACAAACTCCTTCACTAATGCTGAAGAGGTAGATCCAAAGACAATATCATCAACGTAAATCTGTGCGATTAGAATATTTGTCCCCTTATGCAGCACAAACAGTGTACGGTCCACTCCCCCTCGACGATATCCCTTCTGAATCAGAAAGGTTGTCAGTCGCTCATACCATGCACGGGGTGCCTGCTTGAGGCCATACAAAGCTTTATTCAACTGATAGACATGGTCAGGAAAATGTGGGTCTTCAAATCCCTTGGGCTGCTCCACGTAAACTTCCTCCTTTACTAGACCATTCAGGAATGCACTCTTGACATCCATTTGATGAAGAGTAAAGTCCAGAATACAGGATACCGCCAACATCAGCCTAATTGACTCCAATCTAGCTACGGGTGCAAAAGTTTCATCAAAATCAACCCCTTCTACTTGTGTGTAACCTTGAGCGAAAATTTGAGCTTTATTTCTTGTGACGTTACCATCTGCATCAGATTTGTTCTTAAAGATCCACTTGGTTCCGATCACATTTACATCAGCAGGCTGCAGGGTGAGGTACCAAACATTGTTTCTTTCAAATTGCTGCAACTCTTCTTGCATCACCGAAATCCAATACTCATCAAGCAAGGCTTCTTTGTAATTCTTGGGCTCAGTAAGAGAGATAATACATGATAATCCTGCCAATTCTCTGTAATTTACCCGTGGCTGATCCCATAACTGCATGTGTCTGGCCGAACTTTGTTCAGATTCATGTGCTACTGTTTCCGGAGTTTCAACACTGGTTGACTGTGTTGGTGTTTCAACACCAGTAGGATTTACTGGATCGAGAATATCACTTTCACCCAAAGTTTCTTCTTCTGAATCATCAACAACCACATTAATAGACTCCATGACTGCTCCAGAGCGTTGGTTAAGAACTCGGAAAGCTCGACTAGTAGGGGAATAACCCAAGAATATACCGATATCACTTCTAGACTTGAATTTAGCTAAGGGCTCTCGGTCCTTCAGAATATAGCACTTACTCCCAAAGACATGAAAATACGACACATCTGGTTTCTTCCCTTTCCAGATCTCATATGGTGTCTTCTCAGTAAACGGACGTAGATATACTCTGTTGATAGTGTAGCATGCTGTGTGTACCGCCTCAGCCCAATATCTAGCATGAATTTGTTTCTCGGCTAACATTGCTCGTGCCATTTCCTGCAGCGTCCGGTTCTTCCTTTCAACTATACCATTTTGTTGAGGAGTTATGGGGGCAGAGAACTCATGGTGTATACCAAGTGTCTCGCAAATGTCATGAAACTTAGAATTTTCGAATTCTTTTCCATGATCACTCCTGATACGTGCAATTCTTACTTGAGCAGTTCCTTTTTCTACATGTAGCCTGTGCGCCAAGTTTTTGAAAACATCAGCAGCCTCTGACTTCTCTTTGAGAAATGATACCCATGTATACCTCGAGAAGTCGTCTACACAAACGAAAATATACTTCTTCCCCGCCACACTAGGGGTGTTGACCGGCCCCATTAAGTCCATATGCAGGAGCTCCAAAAGTCTTGACGTTGAAACATCATGTACGGCGTGGTGTGGTATCCGGATTTGCTTTCCTTCTTTACACGACCCGCAAACAACCTCCTTGTTGTCACTGATTTCAGGAATACCTCTGACTGCATTCAGTATGGAAATACGTGCTAAGGATTTATAATTTATGTGCCCCAATTTTCTGTGCCACAGAGCACTGACTTCCTTTTTCGAGCTAAAGCAGGTGACATCTTGATCGAGCAAATAACAGTTATCCATTGATCTAGATCCCGTGAATACTCCAGTTCCATGGTTTACTACACATTTCTCCTTGTCGAAAAACACCGTCATTTCATTGTCACATATATGGCTAATGCTTAATAGGTTTGCTTTCAGACCTTCCACCAGTAACACATCTTGGAACACCGGAAGCCCTTTGATGACTAACTCACCCTTGCCGATTATTCTACTGCGTTTCCCATCACCAAATCTAACATATCCACCAAATCCAGGTTTGAACTTTCGCAGAAATTCAGGGACTCCAGTTATATGCCTTGAACAAGCACTATCGAAATACCAGGCATTTCCTGTATGTTCACCAAAACATACGAAACTTGAATAACAAACATCTTGAGATTTTTGAATCCATACCTTGCTTTGAGGTCGAGTGATGTTATGCAGCCTTGGATTGACACGTGTGTTCAGAATTATGGTTCTGTACCCTCCAGTGTTGAAACAACGCCCTGTATCATATCCTGGCACGGTGTTGAAACATCGATCTTCTGAGTTAAAGGACAGTGTCCTAAGCAGCTTATATCACCTATTTCTCACATGCCCTTGAGCTCCACAGTATCCGCATCGTCTGATCCTTTTGGTGGGGCAATTTCTCTCGATTATTCCTGGAGCTGGTGCACCCTGATCTACCTTATTGCTCCATGACTTAACCGGTGAAGATTCTTCATAGCCAATTCCGTACTTGGTCGTCTGACCCATTCTTAGACAATCTTCGAGCTTAGCTTTCCCTGTATTGAGACGTCTAATAGCTTGTTGTGTTGCCTCTGCTCGTTGCACCATTCCAGCAAATTCCTTCTTGATTCTTTCAAGTTTGCTGATTGCCTTTTCTTTTTCAAGTTTCGTCATTTTAGCATTTTCACTCAATTTCTTGTTCTCGGACTTGAGCTCTTTGTTTTCATCCGCCACTTTTAACCACATCTTGTACATTTCCATGCTTTCCTTGTGAATGTCATCATCACTAATGCTCCTAGTCTCTTCATCTGAGCTACCACTCTCACTTTCATTCAGCACACTGACTCCTTCCTCGAAAGATTCTTCTAACTCCACCACTGTCATACCGAAAGCAACATAATTGGTATACTCCTCTCCATCCTTACCATCATCTCCTCTGTCATCATCACTCCAGGTTGCGGTATACGAGTTTCCTTGTCTTTTAAGCGTATTGGCACACTCAGCTTGTATGTGCCTGAAACCTTCACATTCTCTACACTGGATTTTCCTGTTCAGGTTTGGATTTGTTGATTTAAACTTTGGTGTTTCAACACCAATTGCTTGGCCAAATCTTGGAGTGGAGTTTGCATTTGGATTCTTGCTTTCACTTGGCTTCTCTTGTGGCTTCCTGCCCATCTTCTTCATAAATCTGGAGAAGTTCCTGGCTATGTTTGCAATTTCATCGGACTCTTCATTATCTGTATGATCTTCTGAATTTCCAGAGGTTATGCTTGAAAAAGCCATCTCTTTCTTACCTACTTTTGTTTGCAGCATTTCCATCTCATAAGATTCCAGTGATCCCATAAGTTCATCAAGCGTCATTGTCCCTATCATTCCATTTTCATTAATCGCTGTGACCTTCATGTTGAAACGTGGAGGTAGTGCTCTCAAAACCTTTCTTACAAGCTTGTGATCTTTGTACTTTTTGCCAAACTGAAAAGCTTTGTTGGAAATATCTCGGACTCATCCATTGAACTCAGAAATAGTCTCATCTTCGCGCATCTTTAGATCTTCAAATTTTGACGTGTAATACTGCAACTTTGATTCTCTGACAGAGCTTGTCCCCTCATGATAAGTTTGTAACACATCCCACGCATCTTTAGCAGTCTCACAATTTGAAATCATCTTAAACTGATCTTCATCCACTGCCGTAAAAATGGCATTTAATGCCTTTGAGTTGGACACGTGTGCCTTGTGCTCCTCGGTAGAATATTCAGAAAATGGTTTAGCCGTCAATGAGCTTGATCCCTCAGATTCGACTACAGTAGGTGGAGTGTACTGATTTATGACATTGTTCCAAGCTTGATCATCTAATGCTCCTATGAACACCTTCATGTGTGCCTTCCAATAGGCATAATTTCCTTGTTCCAACAACGGTGGTCGCGTGACCGAAGCCCCCTCCTTTGGTGCCATGGTGAAACCTGATCTCACTCTCCCTGTTTAGGGGTCAGCAAGTGCCGTGCTCTGATACCAATTGAATTTCTGTTTCACCTAAATTCTAAACGTTTATACAAAGTTGTTTAATAGTTTGGTGTTGAAACACCAAGATCAGTTTGGTGTTAAAACGCAAAATGAAATACACAGTGCACACACAACTTGGTTACGCAGTTCGGTGCAAATACACCTACGTCTGCGAGGCCTTGCCCAGATTAGAAACCATCCACTAGAAAGCAGTCTTTAGCACAAGAAGCTTAACTTAAATACTAATCCATTGCTAACCTATTGAGTGGATGTTGTGAGATCCCCTCACTGCCAATCCTACGCCGTTGAACCCTCACGATCAACACGTCTCTCTGGATCTCCTCCTCCCGAGGAATTAAGGCTTCCTTGTTTCTGATCTTTACGAACTTGGTCGGTTGATTTGACAAACCTCCAAAAACCAGAGACGAACAGCTCCAACAACGTATCTCATGTAGAGATGAAAACTTGGTTACTTTGTCCACCGTTTGTGTTGTATCTCTTCGCTTTTATCACCTACGCACTCCTTCCTTGTGCGTAACTCTTTCCTTGTCTAACTCTACCAAGAATAGACTTCTAGACTAAGGAAAGATCTAATCCTAATCTGGTTTTTAAATGGACAATCATTTATTAACAGGACTTGTACCATAAATAAACTACTTAATTAATTCCTAACTATTACAAGGAATATTTGTTTACCAGAAATAGGTTGCCACGAAATCACACATTGATCTCCACAATATTCTGTTCTGATCGCATGATTTTCCTCCATAATTTTCTCCAGAAATCGTGGCTAAATACTTGCTGTCCAGAAACCTGAATTTTGATGGTGTTAGAACACCACTTCACTAGTTCACACAATATGCCACAACTAAGTCCAACGCTCCTGGACTTTACAACGTTGTTTCTTGCACAACTTCACAAAACAACTCTGATCAAAGGTCATCTGTGGTTCGATCGTGCTGAAATTTTAGAAGCAGATCCACAAAATCTTGGGCTAGAGTTTGGACAGTGGGATTGGTAATTGGTGCTCCGGTTCGTGAGATACGACATCTCCACTGAGTTATGTCTTTGGGTGATATTCTTCAATTTTCTCTTGCATATGTTGTTATGATTGTTTGTCGTTGGGTAATTTGTGTACCCATTGGAGACCTGGAATAGGGTTTTTGTAACCTTCCTTTTATCATAATAAGAGAAATTGGGGTGGACTCCTAATCTTCCCGTGGTTTTTACTCTTCACTTTCCACGTAAAAATCCTCATGTCTTTGCTTGATTGCTTATATTACTGAATTTCTTACTTGGTTTTGACTTACTTTTGGAGACTACATCATACTGGGCATTTTTTTGTGTTTTTTTGTTGAACAAACTTTTAGTAAGGGTTGTGCTTACGCCCAACATTCTGGTATTAGAGGTGCAGTATATCTGGTTGATTTCTCCACAGATTATGCTAATATCAAAACTAGTAGAATGGTTAGTCTGAATGGTACAAATTATCATTTTTGGAAAAGAAATATGAAAGAATTTTTTTATGTTAAGAGTTGGCATTTACCAGTGTTTTCAACTGAGAAACCAAAAGGCAAAACTGGCGAGCAATGGGAGTTTGAGCATGAACAGATTTGCGGATTTATTCGTCAATGTGTTGATGATAATGTTCTTAAACACATTAATGATAAAGTTCATGCAAAGTCTCTTTGGGAAAAACTTGAATCCCTTTATGCAAGTAAGTCTGGAAATAACAAATTATTTTTTATCAAGCAGTTGATGGGGTTGAAGTACATGGAAAGAAAGTCGTTGTTTGATCATTTGAACGATTTCCATGGCATTATTCAACAATTTTCTACTATAGAAATGAAGTTTGATGATGAGATCCAATGACTTTTATTGCTTGGTACTCTCCCAGACTCATGGGATACTTTTAAAATGACACTTTGCAATTCAACACCGCTAGGAAAAGTCACCATGGATTTTGCATAGGTGGTGTTTTAAATTAGGAGATGAGAAAGAAATCTCATGGTGTGTCATCTTCTTCCGGGGAAGCTTATATTGGTGAAACTAGGGGAAGAGGAAAAATTAAAGGTCCGGGTGGAAGAGATAAGAATCGGAGCAAGTCCCGTAGAAGATAAAGAAAAATGAAGTGCCATTATTGTGATAAAATGGGTCATATTAATAAATACTGCTACAAGTGGAAAAGAGAGAAAAAAGGGTGGCAATGGCAAGCAAGATCAAAAGGATAAAGACGGCGACGATCGAGCCGCTACTTCAATAGTTGGTGATCTTATCATTGTGCATGATGAGAGTTCTATGAACCTGACTAACTTTGAGACAAGTTGGGTAATTGACAGTGGAGCCTCACTTCACGTGACATCAAGGAAGGAATTCTTCACGTCTTAAACAACATGTGACTATGGGGTATTGAAGATGGGTAATGATGGTTTGGCTCAAGTTGTTGGTGTTGGAGATGTTTTCTTGGTGAAAGACATTGGAGCAAAGATAGTGCTGAAGAATGTTCGACATGTCCCAGAGCGACTGAACTTGATCTCTACCGGAAAGCTCAATGATGAAGGATTTTGTAGCACCTTTCATAGTGGTCAGTGGAATTTGGTGGTAACTCGTGGGAAGAAGCTCACAAGATTGTACTTGTTGCAAGCCACAATTTTCACAAATGGTGAATATGTAGCAGATGATAATCTGGCAAAGCTTTAGCATAGAAGACTTGGCCACATGAGTAAAAATGGGCTAAGTTGTCTGATCAAGAAGAATGCATCACCTAATTTGAAGAGTGCAAAAATGGAGAAGTATGAGCACTGTTTCGCTGGGAAGCAAAACAGAGTGTCTTTCAAGAGACGTCCTCCTTCAAGAAAGTCAGGTTTTCTTAACCTTGTTCATTCTGATGTTTGTGGTCCTTTGAAATTTAAAACGTTTAGTGGTGCACTTTACTTTGTAACCTTTATTGATGGTTGTTCAAAGAGTTGTGGGTGTATGCTTTGAAAACCAAAGACCAGGTACTTGATGTGTTCAAATAGTTCTAAGCTTTGGTTGAGAGGCAAACTGGTAGGAAGTTAAAGTGCCTCCTTTCTGACAATGGTGGGGAGTACATTGTACCATTGGATGACTATTGCAAGTCATTGGGTATTAGACATCCGAGTACACCTAAAAATACTCCACAGTTGAATGGCGTGGTTGATAGGATCTACAAGACTTTGTTAGAGAGAATGAGGTGCATGCTTTCCGAGGCAAAGTTACCGAGACACTTTTGGGGTGAGGCTTTGTTCACTGTTTTTCATGTGGTTAATTTTTCTCCTTGTGTTTCCTTAGATGGGGATGTTCTAAAAAAGGTTTGGTTTGACAAGGAGGTGTCTTACAATCTCTTGTGTGTTTTTTAGGTGTAAGGCATATATGCATGTTCCAAATGATGAAAAATCAAAGTTGGATCCTAAAACATGCCAATGCATTTTTGTGGGTTATGGTCAAGACCAGTTTGTCTACGGGTTTTATGATCCTGTGGAGAAGAAGTTGATTCATAGCAGAGATGTAGTGTTTGTTGCAGATCAGACTATATATTGAAGATATTCACTAGGGTCAAGAGACTACATCTCCCAGTGGTTATGATCTGGTTAATTTGGATCTACCTCCTTTGAATTCTGCACCTACACCAGTTGAGGAGGTGCATGATAATGGCAATGAAGCCAATGTTCTCGAGCTAGATGATCATGTTGATGATGATGATGAGGAAGCCATTAAGATTGACCATCCCAGCTCTCCTGAAGTTTAGCCAGCTCCTGTGAGATGGTCTACCATAGAGCAAATTCCCTCTACAAGGTACCCTTCTTCTGATTATGTTCTCCTAACTGATGGGGGAGAACCCGAGACCTTTTGGTGAAGCTATGGAGAGTGATGACAAGCAGTGTTAGATGGATGCAATGAAAGAGGAGATGAAATCATTGCATGATAATCACACATTTGATCTCGTGAAGCTACCAAATGGGAAGAAAGTTGTAAGGAATCGATGGGTTTATAAGCAGAAACAAGATGAGAATGCAAGAAACCACGATACAAAGCTATACTTGTTGTCAAGGGTTGCAATCAAAGTAAATGAGTCGACTTTGAAGAGATTTTTGCACCGGTTGTCAAGATGTCCCCAATTAGAGTTGTTTTGGGTCTTACTGCTAGTCTTCATTTGGAGATTTAGCAGTTAGGTGTGAATACCGCCTTCCTTCACGATGACCTTGAAGAAGATATCTACATGGAACAACCAGAGGGCTTTGAAGTCAAGGGAAAAGAAAATTATGTGTGCAAACTGAAGAAGAGCTTGTATGACCTAAAACAAGCTCCAAGGCAACGGTATCGCAAGTTTGATTCCTTTATGGGGGAGCAAGGCTACAAAAAGACTCCTTGTGATCATTGTGTTTTCTTGAAAAGGTTTATAGACAATGACTTTATAATTTTGCTACTATTTGTTGATGATATGTTTGTTGTAGGGAAAAATGTAGCTAGAATTGTCAATTTAAAGAAATATTTGAGTAAGAATTTCTCTATAAAGGAACTCGGGCTAGCAAAGCACATTTTAGATATGCGGGTTATTTGTGATCGAAAGTTTTGAAGGTTGTGGCTGTCACAAGAAGCATATGTTCAAAAAGTGCTTCAGAGGTTCAACATAGAGAAAGGAAAACCTGTAAGTACTCCTCTTGCTTTGAATTTTATGTTGAGTAGTGAGCAGAGTCCTTCTACCGCCGAAGAGAATGAGAGTATGCAACATGTTCCTTATGCTTCCGTCGTGGGCAGTTTGATGTATGCAATGGTTTACACCAGACCTGATAGAGCTCATCCAGTTGGTTTGGTTAGTAGATTTCTCTCTTATCCGAGAAAAGAGCATTGAAATGCGGTTAAGTGGATTATGAGATACCTACGAGGTACTGCAGATGTGAAGCTGTGTTTTGAAAGGGATTGGGCTATCCTTGTTGACTACTCAGATTCTGACATGGCGGGTGATATTGACTCTAGGAAGTCTACTTCAAGTTATATGGTCACTTTTGCAGGGGGAGTAGTATCTTGGCAATCTAGGTTGCAAAAATGTGTGGCATTGTCTATAACTGAGTTAGAGTTCATTGCAGCGACATAGGCATGTAAGATTTACTTTGGATGAATGGATTTGTTCGTCAACTTGGGTTTACACAAAAGAGATATGTGTTGTAGTGTGATAGTCAAAGTGCAATTCACCTTGCTAAGAATTCCACTTTTCATGCTATGTACAAACTCATCGATGTGGGGTATTTTTGGATACGTGATGTTTTTTATTCTAAGTTTCTTGAGCTTGAGAAGATTTACACCAATGACAACAATTTTGACATGATGACTAAAGCACTGCCAGCGGAAAGTTTGAGATCTGCCATTCGCTTGTTGGAATGGAAACCACCTTCACATAGTCGGGAGGGGGAGATTTGTTGGTTTATAGGTCCTATCCTATGTGTAGAAAGCCTATTTGTTCTTATCTCGTTCATTACTTCTTGGAGTAAAGACTTGAGTTGTAACTCTTAGAGTTGTGGAACACTTGGAGTTATCTCAAAGTGTGAAGTTGCCTTCAATGGTTCCTTTATGAAGCTTTAAGGATGAACTTGTCTCAATGGTTCTTTAAGAGATGAACTTTTCTTCAAGGGTTCTGTATGAATCTTTAAGAGATGGACTTGTCTTCAAGGGTTCTGTATGAATCTTTAAGAGATGGACTTGTCTTCAATGGTCCTTTAAGAAGCTGATATTGGGTTATTTTTTGGAGTATAAATAGGATAAGAATTTGTATTCAAAATATAGAGTGAAGTTGAGAGAACATAGAGGAAGAAAAGTGTCATTTTGTTATTCACGTTTTTCTGGCGCAACTTAACAAAACACCTCTGATCGAAGACCATCCGTGATCCGATCGTGCTGAAATTTTAGCAGCAGATCCGGGACATCCTAGGCTAGATTTTGGACGGTGAGATTGTCAATTGGTGTTTTGGTTCGTGAGATACGACAGCTCCATTGAGTTCTGTCTTTGGGTAATATTTTTCATTTTTTTCTCTTGCATATGTTGCTAGTTATGATTGTCTGTCGTTGGCCAATTTGTGTGCCCATTTGAGACCTGAAATTGGGTTTGTGTAATCTTCCTTATATCATAATAAGAGCAATTGGGCTGGACTCATAATCGTCGAATGATTTTTACTCTTCACACCGAAGGGGTTTTTCACGTAAAAATTCCTGCGTCTTTACTTGATTGCTTATATTGTTGAATCACTTAATTGGTTTTGACTGAATTTTGGACACTACAACATACAGGGCATTTGTTTTTGTTTTTGTGTTTGTTGTTGAACAAACTTTTAGTAAGGGTGTGGTTACACACAACAGAGAAGATACCTGTAAATGAGTAGATATTAGAAGAATGGTACAATTAAGTGATTTCCTACTCTCTCTTTCCTTTAGTACTTGTTATTGGTCCTTCCAACTAATTTTATCCAAATGAAGAGCGATATACATGCACGTTACTAGCAATGATCCATTATTGCCTTTCACTTCAATACTTTTTGACATTTTCTTGAAAAAGCAGATTGTAAATATCTCTTTCATTTATGCTTCAGATATATTGGATATATCTTTGATACGATTCAAATGAAGGATTTTGATACACGCGACATGTATCATTAATCAATGCAAGTGTAGGAATATTCTTAGCGTGTTTAATTAAGATTGAGTTCAATGGTGTAATTAAGATAAGCTTGCCTATACACATACATTCTGTAGTAAAGTTTATTTTAGAGTTAAAGTGGTAAAATGACTCTGACTTTATATTGAAAGTGTCAATATTACACTGCAATTTCAAAAAGTGGCAAAATAACCTTTAACTTTGTTGACTTTTTAGTCAACGTTCATTTGGATGGATTTTGGTAAAAGACAATCTATAAAAAAAGGAAACCGTACTTCTGCCAAGGGGCGGAACTACGATGGCGCGAGGTAGGGCTCCAGCCCTACCTGAGATTTCGGCGCCATGGTAGTAGTGGTGAGTAGTGCTTCTCGGCGGTTTGCGCTATCCCAGCGGCGAGGACTCTGTTTTTCGGTGATTTGTGCTTTCCTAGCACCGAGGGCTCTGTTTTTGGCCCAAACTTTACCAAAATGATGTCGTTTTAGTACAAGTCAAACGACGTCTTTTTGGTTAAAACTGAACGAAAAAAATTAAAAATGAAAAATCAAATTTTAAGTATTAGGTTTGTTTGGATTGAGCGAGAATGACCCAATCCACAATTAGAAATTGACGTTGCTCCAGAATAGAAGTGGTGTGCCTCCACTGCTCCAGCCTCCACCACTGCTCTGTGTCAGCTCTGCGCCTCCACCTCCGTGTCGGACGTCACCGCCGTCCCACCACCATCTCTCCTCCAGCCCTCAGCTCTCTGTTCCCCTCTTCATCTAGTCTCCTCTTTATGTTTATGAATTGAATGAGGTAGTTTAATTTTAGCGTTTATTGTCTATTTTATTTTTTTCCTTCAAAATTTTAATTTATATGGATATTATTTTTTGATTGGATGTCGAATTGAAATTATATGATTGTATCAATTGAATTGCACATGTATGAATTATAATTATTTTATTTATTGTTTATGTGAAATAGCCAAATTATTGAATTAGGGATATTTGTTAAACTGAATTTAGATGAATATGATTTTATAAATTATTTGTTATTATAATTTGTTTTTTTTTCACAATGCTTTTAGATTTTATAAGAATGAATTCAATTTATATATTTTTCCTATTTAATATTTAATAGGTTATGGACAAATTTTTAATTCGAAGTAGAGGATTTTCATTTTCTAAGAGATCGAATGAACCTAATGAACAAAGGTACAATGTAGAGGGTAGTAGTAGAAAACAATCACACGTAGAGTTCAATCAGAATGATGTTATAAGTGATCTCGGGCTACGTAAACCTATTGAAGGGATTGATGTTTCTACCAGAGATGAAGTGCTAGAGAATATATATATTAAGAGGTTCTTGCCAACCTAAAAATCATACTTTTCCCAAGACAATGTTCAAGGTTTAATTTAGAAGTTTTCAAAAGGGTTGGTTTGATGAATTTAATTGGTTGGAGTATAGTGTTTCAAAGGATGCTGCCTTTTGTTTTCCTTGCTATCTTTTTAAGAATTCAGCAAAGGAGACGACATATACTGTGGATGGGATGATAGATTGGAAGAATGCGCTTAAACTATTTAGGAAACATGCTTCAAATGTGGATGAAAATCATCATAGTGTAGCAATCAATTTGAGAAATTTTAGCCTTCAAAAGTAAAGTATCTTACTATCTTTCGACACTCATGTTACTGAAGCACGGAAGGCATATCGCACATGTTTGACTACGGTTTTGGATGTGACAAGATGCTTGTTAAAAAAAGTTTGGCTTTTCGTGGTCATGATGAGGGTTGGGATTCCATCAACAAAGGTAATTATCTTGAATTGGTTGACTTGTATTGCAAGTGAAGTGAAGTGAAGATGTTGTAAAGGTAATGAATGAAAATGCTCTCGGAAATTGCAAGTTGACATCCCCCAAAGTTTAGAAACAGCTCTCAAGTGCTTGTGTTCGTGAGGTAACTAATGTTATTGTTAATGACATTGGATATAGTGTATTTTCTCTTCTTGTTGATAAGGCTAGAGATGCATCAATAAAAAAGAAAATGGGTGTTGTTTTGAGATATGTTAACAAATAAGGATGCATTCTTGAGCATTTTCTTGCTTTTGTGCATGTTTTCAATACTAAAGCTATTACTTTGATAGAGGCTCTTAAGCAACTGCTTGTAGATAATGTCAAAGTTGAGAGATCAAGGACATGATGGGGATTTAAATATGCGAGGTGGGTTTAATGGATTTCAAGCTTTGATACTGAAAGAAAACTCTTCTGCAAGGTATATTCATTGCTTCTCTCACCAACTTCAATTGGTTAATATTCTTGTTGCATATAGTACTCTATCTGTAGGTGAATTTTTTGGGTATCTTGTTAAATTTGTGAATCTAGTTGGAGGCTCATGTGTTAGAAAAGAGATGTTTGTGCAATTAGAACATGCTAGACTTGTAGAGGAGAGTGGGGAGAATTAAGAGGCAAAATTCAGAAAATACGTTTGAGACGGCCTGGTGATACCCGTTGGGGATCACATTACACTACTATTCTTCGTTTTGAGGCTATGTGCTCTTCTATTAGCCAAGTGCTTCTTAATATTTGTGAGCATAGAAATTTAGGTGTTAATTCCTCTACAACAAAGGTTTTGATTGATAGAATGGAAAGCTATGAATTTGTATTTTGTATGTTTTTGATTAAGCATTTGTTCTGAGCTACAAGTCAATTGTCCCTTGCCATGCAACAAAGAGATCAAAATATTTCGATGGATGTGCAAATGATGAATAGAATGAAGACTGAATTGCAAGAATTCAGAGATGGTAGTTTTAATAAATTAATGAATGGAGTCAACACATTTTGTGTGAAGCATGAGTTCACATTAGACGTGATGGAAGCACAACAGAAAATTCGTCACCGTTCTAGACGACGTGGAGATATGTTGACCAATCATGATTTCTACTGTGTTGCTTTTTTTCTCCAGGTACTACTTTCATATTTACATACTTTAATTTATTTTGTTTATATTACTTTATATGTATTTTTATCTTATATTTTTTATTATTATTTCAATAATAGACCGTTGATAGGATGATTCTTGAAGTGAATCATCGATTTTCCGAAGCAAGCTCGGAGTTACTCACTTGTGTCGCATGCCTTGATCTGAGAGAAAGATTTTCCATGTATGATGTTGGTAGGTTACTTCGTCTTGCTGAACTCTATTCGGATGACTTCTCCCTAGTTGATCGTGTTGAACTTGAGCAATAACTTAATTACTTCATCTATGATGTGAGAGATGATGATGCCTATTCAATCATCAATAATCTTGGAAGTCTTGCTCAATATATTCGATCACGTAGCAATGTAATTAACCCATGGGTATAATTCTTATTGACTTAGCATCAGTTCTACCGGTTGCAACTGCTTCAGTTGAGCGAGTTTTTTCTGCCATGAAGAATATCAAGACTGACCTTCGTAATAGAATGGGAGATGAATGGTTGAATGATGTTATGACGGTGTTTATTGAGAAAGATATTTTTGTTAAGATCGAGAATGAACCAATTATTCAACGTTATCAAGGCATGGAGTCTTGTAGATATTTGTTGCCCCCACTTATTCCTAGTTCTACTTCTAATAATTCGAGCATTAGAAAGTAGTTATTTTACTAGTTTAGTGAACTTGTAAAAACCTTATTGTATCGTACTCGATTTAATATATTACATACTATTTTAAATTATTTTATAGTTTATTTTTTAAATTCTATATTTGAGAAGTATTAATCAGTCCCACCCAAAAAAAATTCTGGTTCCACCACTGCTTCTGCCGTCTCTCTCTAATCGCCTCTTGTGGCCATACCCATTCCTCCACCGTGTCTATCTCTAATTGCCTTCCGTAGCCATTTATCAATCATTTTATCATTCCTTTCCTTTGTGCTTTTTTCATCAACATTAACCAATTTTCCCTAACGAAATTGATTATGCACTAGTTCCTCATTGGCCTTAATTTCCTGGACTGATGAATCACTAAGCTTTTTCTCTGAATTTTTTCTCCAGCTCCACGTCTCCATCCCCATCACAATAAACTACTACGTCTCTCTCTCCCCATTGTCTTTCTCCAATCGTCTCTCTGAGGAACTCAAGGGCCATCTCACCACTGTGCCTGGATGGAACCTACGCCCAGATCCACGCCATCTCTCTGGTGGTTGTGCGGTGGTTGTATAATGGTTGTACGATAGTTGTGCGGTGAGCTAGGGTTTGGGAGGAGGCAATAATAGGGCATGGCTGTGGGGAGAGGGAGGAGGCACTAGGGTTTCCATTAGTTAGAGCAGCAGGGAGTGGGCTGTGGGGAGAGGGAGAAGGAGGTGGTGGCCTTAGGGTTTTGTTGTGGGGAGAGGGAGGAGGTGCTAGGGTTTCTAACACTGAGGGTGGCGGGGAGAGGGAAGAGAAGGTGTCGACGCTGGGAAGTGGGAGGAGGAGGGGTGGTGGGAGGGAGAAGGAGTGGCATTGGGGATAGGGAGGGAAGGGACAGTGATGGCGGGAGGGAGCACATTGTTGAGCACGAAGGGAAACAGCAGAGTTTGGCGGCAGAAGCGGCGGGACTTGGCGGCAACATAATTAGTTAGGGTTAGAAGAAAGATAAGTTTGTTATAAGGGTATTTTTATCATTTCATTTTATGGTCATACCTGAATTCATTTAGTCAATGTCGAAATTAGGGAATTTGGCTATATCGGCACAATTTTTTTAAAATTTAAAGTGATATTGGCACATACAATAATTAGTTAGGGTTATATTGGCACTTTCTGAGATTGCAGGATTATATTGGCACTTTCTGAGATTGCAGGATTATATTGACACTTTCTGCCTAAAGTTAGGGTTATAAATGTATTTATCCCTTATTTTTATGACTATAATTGAATAATTTATTTTTAAATTTAAATGTTACACTCTTTAATAAAATATTTTTTATTTTACATTTAAAAATGTCTATTATATATTTATTTTATAATGTTACGGGATTTGAATTGCAAAAATACAATGTTGAAGTTAAAAGTACATGATTGCTTCATAAATTTATGAATGAATGCTTTTTAATGATAAAAATGTTTCGTTGAATCATCACTAGTGGAGAATGGTTTGTTAGAGGCAGCAATCAAAGGAGCTTTCAGAGTATTTTTGAAGAACCGCCTTTTAAAAGAGGTTCCAAGCTCCGAAAACTCAAATCCCCTTAATTCAGACTCCCCCACCCCAATTTTTCTTAACAGTGGTTCAAGGTATTTAGAAGGCAGTTTCCAAAGAACCACCCCTGGCAGTTTGTCATACAACCACCTTTAATATTGCCTAATTAAAGGCAGTTGTATAAAAAGACTTTGATCGAGCTTGGTCATGAATTTGGAATAGGGATCCGATGGTTGTTCTGAGATCAAAACAGGATGGTTTGATCTTCATCCAAGGGCCAGATGAAGTTTCGAATGAGGAACATATTTTGGACCATAGTTTTGGACTCGGAACTATGTCGTTGAACTTGGTTACTTTTAAAACAAAGTTCCGGACTTGAAACTAATGAAACCAACATTAAATGTTGGTGTTTAATGTCATTTCAATTTAGATAAACATGTTGGAAAAACTTTGGGGCTTTTGAGGAAATGAAAGTACATCTACTTCTATAACTCTATTACCTAATTGAACTAATGCATTGAATTTTTAGGTTTGAAATGTTTTGAATTAGGGTTTAGGTTTGAAATGCATTAGAATGGAAATATGTTGTATGACCTCTTAGGGTTATTTGTTATTTTCATGGAGGTACACAACCGGTAATGGATAGAATTGAACTCATCGGTAGCTAGTAACTTAGGAACTCACCTGAATACATTCCTTTGGTAGAATCATTTATTGTGTAGGAATTCGAACATGCGTCCGAGAATGGTGTGGTACTGGACGTTGCCCATGTAAGGATTGCTGGATTGATGTATTTTTCGGGAGGAAAAAGCTGTGTGAACATCTCATAATGTGATGTTTTCAAACTAGTTACACATGTTGGATATGGCACAAGGAGGTTAAGTTGAATAGTGGTGGAAATGTAAAAAATTAAGGAAGGGATTGATTTAGATGGAGATGATGGATTTGATGAGAGGGTGGATGATGTTGATAGAGAACTCAATGGTAAATACGAGTATCTAGAAGTGCTGCATAATGACAAGAATACGACATTGTATGAGGGGTCCAAACATTCTGTTTTGAGCGCCACCTTGAGAATGATGAATTTGAAGGCCAAATTTGGGTCTTGAATTGCTGAGAGTATTGAATTTCTCATGGAATTGCTTCTTGAAGGTACTTTTATGCCCGATAGATTATACGTAAAAAAATAATTCTTTGTCCAATGGGAATGGAATTGCAAAAATCCATGCATTTCTGAATGATTGTATGTTGTACAGAGGGAAGGAGGACGAGAATCGGGAAACATGCCGGGTATGTGGTGAGTCTCGGTACAAATTGAAGTGGGTGCAATTGTTGTGGTTGCGGAAGTGGAGTTAATTTCAAAGAAGAAGACAACCCGCCAATGTTTTATAGCATCTTCCAATAATACCACGATTGAAGAAGTTGTTTGCTTGCAAAGAAATGCAAAGTTATTGTGATCTAGTCGAATCAAGGTGTGATTTTGTTTTCATGTTGTCCAATACTATTTATTCCTAAATTATTAAAATTAATTATTACTATTTCTACTGTTATTAATTAGTACAAGAAACAAGCGAAAACATGGGAGTGCGAGTATTGTATAATGGTGTACGTGGCGGATTGTGCCCAATAAGTGTGTATAGATTATCTTGATTCGACGAAGTAAGAATCGAGTTAAATCTTGTAAACATTGTTGTAGCATAATTTCTCGTCATATTACTTTTTTCCCTTTTGTTAGTTTTTTTTAAAAAAAATTAATTAATTTTACTATTCTACTTGTTTATTATTCTCGTTCTATTACTCATATAGTTAATATGATCCAATTCACAAATTTTTCCAAAGGTCCTCAAACCATATTCACAATATGATATCAACATGGCAATAAAATGCTTGACTAGGTATCTGATGCCCGCCTGTTCTCTTCTATTGTAAATCCCAACGTAGTAGAATAATAAACAAGTATATATGATGACGTTGTGTGGAATATAATTTGCTTAATTTCTATTCCTAATTATACATTGTTGCTTGCTAGCGTAGTTTATAGATTTTTGATAGTTAGTGTGATGATTTCATGTATTTTGAACTAACTTGAGATGTTATACAAGGCTTTATTCAAGCTGGATTCTAATGAAATAGCCAGTATTTACTAAAATGTCAAATTACACTTCCAAATTTAGAACTTAATTCCCCTACTATATATTTTTTTCAAACGGCCGAACATGAGTTTGAAACTCATAAGCACGTATCCGAGGAAACTTTCAAACTAGGAACAAATAAATCATTGCAAGCATCAAAATACAATATACATCTGGATTGGACGATCGAGGTCGGAACCCTTTTTGCAAGTCGGATACTAGTTTCAAACTAGTAACCTTTTCCCAGTATCAAATTCCTAACTGGCCCAGGAGTCCGAGAACATTAACTAGGTTTCAAACTCGGAATCTATTAAAGGCAATTCCACCATATATATCAAAGGTGGTTCATAACCGCCTTTAATGGAGCTATTTTAAAGGCAGTTCTTTGATCGGACTAGAGAATTATCGATCAAAGGCGACTTTTGTCTAAAGAATCCATCTTTAATACCCCTTCATACACTAGTTCATGTTCTGATTTTTTGAAACGATGGGAGTAAGCATATAATTGTAACAATGGTGGATTGTATAGGGGGGAATACTTTTAATCAAAAATATTCAGTCTTATTATCCAAGACTTGTTGCTGGGAAAAGCTAACTATCTTTACATGGTTTAGGCTAGGGGTGTTCAAAAATACCTGGTCTGCACTACCTGACCTGTCCATTCCCGGTCCTTTTAAAATAACTGGGTACTTTTTCATTTTTAAGGGCCGAGTACTCGACCCAGAAATTTTACATTTTAATGGATCCAAGCCAGGGCCATAAAAATACTTTTTCCAGATACCTGGAATACCTGGTAAAACTAAAATATATTTAATTAATTTTAGTATTATATAATATTTTCTACATATCTACTCCAATTCTTAGTTGTCCATACATGTAATATTAATTATTAGAGAAATGTGCATATATAACCGTACATGTAATATTAATTATTAGAGAAAAGTGCATATATAACCCTATATAATTGACGAAAGTGCAGATATAACCCTGCAATAATTGAAATACATATATAACCCTAGATATTTAGGTTATGTGCAAATATAACATTTTCCAATGGATTTAGATTGGAATTGGGTAAAAAGTCAATTTTACTCGTTCGAAAAAACAAGAAAAAAAACAAATAAATTTTACAACTTTGGCCCTTAAACTTCTAACCTAACTCTAGACCATCTCCGAGCAACTTCTAATCCCTTTCTTCAATTCTCACAGCTTCAATCCCTTTCTTCAATCCCTTCACTACTTTTCTTCGATTCCTTTTCTTCAATCCCTTTCTTCAATTCCCTTTCTTCAATTCACAGGAGAGCTTGTTCTCGATGAGGTCGATGATGCCAAGGAAGGGCAGGGAGATGACCAAGACTGGGATGGTGCTAGAGATGCCCTTCCAATCGGCGATGGTAAGGCTAGAGAGGTGCTTGAGCTTCCATATCGCCGTTGAGATGGTCCCCGTCATGTAATCGGTGTGGTGGGCCTTCTAGAAGATGGGGTCCTCGAACTTGCCCCAGAGATTGATGTTGGCGATGCGGTGGAGCTCTGGGTTGCAGCTGACGTCGTACCAGTTCCGACGGCAGTTGTTGCCAGACCAGGAGATGCCCAACCCTTTCTTCTTTCAGCGCCGCCTTCACGATAACATCATAGTCGGGGTGGGACAGGTGGCGGTGGCGGTGGAGGACACCACCATTAGCTACCATTGTTCTCCCCATTAGTTTTTCTATCTAGTGTGTGTGTGTGTGTGTGTGTGTGTTTTCTCTCTTTTGCATGTGATGTGTGGTTGCCGGGAGGGACTAGGGTGGTGGTTATAAGGACATAGGGTTTTTGAGGGGCATAGGGTTTCTGGAGATGGTGGCGGTGGGATGGTTGTGAGATGGTGGTGGTGAATGGTAGATGGATGGGGGTTGTGGTGGTGGGGGATGGTGGTAGTGGTAGTGGTGGCGCTGAAGGAGACGAGGTGCTGGACAAGAGGTGGTGGAGTGGTGGCTGACAGCGGGAGGTAGGTGGCCGAAGGTTGTGGTTAAACACGATGGGACAGTAATTTTGAAAACAAAAGGATGATTTAATTCAGCTTTTTGTATAAGGGAAAAATTGTCCATTAGATTTTAGGATTTAAGTAAAATGGCATTTTGGTCTTTGCAAGTTAGTCAACGGTCAAAATTACTTAGTCAACGCTAAAAATATGGTTATAGGGTTATATTTGCACTTTCATTTAGTAGTCAGGGTTTATATGCACTAAAAATTATCTCAGAGTTATATCTACCTTTCTCAATTACATAGGGTTATATTTGCATATTTCCCTAATTATTAAAAGGTAAAATACTGATATGACTCTATGTTTTGGTGTTATGTGCTAATGTGACCCCGTGAAGTTGGAAAGTGCTATTGTAACCATGTCTTTTGTATCAGAAGTGCCAATATAACCTTTTGGCACTATTTCAAAGTCGACTTTGTATTTTTCGGCATTAATCAAATACAAAAAGACTAAAATAACCCTAGCCTTCAAATTACAAATATATTGACTAAAATACTCTAGGTTCTTCTTCCTCTTCATCTTCAGAAGCACCATCACCACCACCACTGCCGCCGCCAAGCCGCGCCACTGTCACGCCATCACTGGAATAGATTTCTGTGATCGGAAAATCCTAACCAAATGTTTGACTTAGTCCAAACAATATCAAACAAATACTGATCCAAAAAAATTATTAAATCCCGCAAAAAATTCCTAACAATAACAACCAAAAATCTCACCATACAATCTAAAACCATCATTCCGGATCATTGTACAAATCAAATCTTAAAAAATCACAGCAAGAAACACAATGCAAACCTTGCATAGCGGGTTTGAGAGTGGTGGCGCCACCACAGCAGCGGCGCTATCTCCAGCCACCTCAGCCATAAAACACCCAACCAGCCACCTCAAACAAGCCATCAAATCTCAAATATGTCGACTCCATCCTTCAGCTCCAGGACACCACCAGAAATGTCCAGATGGTGAGATCATCCCACCCCGCCTTTGCACCACCGCGCCCAGCCACTGCCACACCTTTGTACCACCGGGCCCCGCCCTGCTTCCGCTTTCCCGGCTCCCCAGACCCACTTCTGCACCAGACCCGTCCCGCCACTTCCCGTTGTTACCCTGCCTTTGCACCACCGCAGCCATCCACTGCCCTACCTCTATACCATAGTTCCCCGCCCTGCTTCCCCTTCCCCGGTTCTCCAGACCCATTTCTGCACAAGACTTGGCCTGCTAATTCCCATTGTTGCCCCACCTTTGCACCACCGCGCCCAGCCATTCCCCCACCTTTGTACCACTGAGCCCCGCCCTGCTTCCCCTTCCCCAGCTCCACCTCCACCCGGCTTGACCCTCCTCGCCCCGTCGCTTCTCAGCCTAGATCCGCCTTGCCGCTGCTCATGTTGAATCTCAACCCTCTGCCCGGTGCTATGAGTTTTTTGGGTGATTGGGATTTGTACCAGATGGTGTTTGGGATCGACTCCAAAAATAGTCTCGATTTGGATTTGTACCAGACGCGTCCCAAGATGAGGAAGTGGGAAAAGTGGGATCATGTGTGAGAGAAGAAGAATTTGGGGTTTGAAAGGGCAATATAGTTTTTTCCAAATTTTAGAATTTTTATTTTTAAAAAAAATTAAGGGTAAAATAATCTATTCATAAAATTCTGGTCAAATTCAGGCCTCCAGGGTTATATTAGCACTTTCAAGCAAAAGATAGGATTACATTAGCACTTTCCAATTTCACAAAGTCATATTGGCACATACCACCAAAATATATAGTTATATAAACACTTAACTATGTGAATTAACATAGTTGGGGAAGAGAATGGGATTTGTAATAAGTACTAAAAATAATATCTACGGCTTGCTATTCATTTCAGTTTATTTCTATTCAATTCAATTTAATTTAGTGAAAACTTCATCAAATAACTCTTCACATTTAAATTTAATAATTAGTTGATCTTGACGTATAGACGTATAGATTATCCCAGAATAAGTTCAGTGAATCATGATTTATTCTATGAATTTCCATAATATTATTGCAATATCCAAAATAAATATTTGAATACATCTGATTTATTGGGCCCGTTCAAGTGCTAAATTTTCAATCATTTTCTTTCAATTCTAAATCTTGAATCGTTCCTTATGAGTTCTGTCCATTCTCTTTCAACATCAAATTTTCTGTTAGACTCACGGTCACAGTCTTATTTACGTTCAATTGAATTGCGGTCAATATTTGAAGATTTCAATATTTGACGGTCACAATCTTCAATCTATGAATTGCCTCAGTAAAATATCAATATATTTGTATAGACTTCATAAATGAGAATTGTTCAATGGTATCCAATTTCAATCAAAATTCATAGTTTGATATCTGAATTTTAATCCGTTCTATAAAAGTACTCATTTTCTTCATTTATGTCTTAAAAAGATACCTTTTAGCAAGAAATTTGTACCAATTTGAATCAAAATTGTGTTATAATGGTGCCCATCTTTTACTAAAAAACTACCTTTTCAAGATATTAATGAAAAAGCGGATATCTCTTAAGAAAAATTTTTAAAATAGGGTACCAAACGGCGAATTTCACTTGAAAGTGGGTACTATTGTGGACATTTTCTCCTTCATAAATAGGAAAATAAATAACTCGGTAAATTATATATTTTCAGTTAAAGTGGAATGATGGAAAACTGAAGTTGCATAAAGTGACTCGCTTGTCTTTGCATAACTAGCTAGCGAGTGAGCGAGAATGTTGTTGGAAAATGATAGTTAGAAGGTTGAAATTCGTCAACTTTTTGGGCATCGTTTTGAGTGGGATTCAAATAGATGTCATTTTTGGGTTCTCCTTTGCGAGTACTATAAAATTGACTATTTAAACTCTCAAAATGGATCAAGGGTGAATGAGATATGGATGTTTGAAACATGTATGGACCGCGTGGAAGTCTCTGGAAGGTCCAACCACATAGTATATATGGAATTGCTAGTGTGTAATTCTTAAAAGATAAGAACGAAATACTTTCATATTTTGTGAGATATCTTGTCTTAAATAAATATGCGGTTTACCATGTTTAATACGCTGAAAAATATTTGTGCAAATATTTCTTCCTTTTTCCAGCAGATTTGATTCAAGTATTCATGGAATGTCTTGGATTCGGTGAGTTGGTGATTGGAGAATATTTTTCTCTAATTACAGAAAATTAGAATATCACGTTTCCATGATTATGGTCTATTAGAGCAGTATAAATAGAGCATCTAACTCAGTCAGAAAATTTTGCAACATTCTCATATTCCTCATTTATTCTAAACTGGAGTCTCACTTCTTTCTTTCTCTATTGGTGATAGTCATCCGGGTCTTGCGTGAATTCCAGGTAACTCTTAAATGTTAATTGTTACCTGCGATGGTTTTATCTTAGCGAATGATGTCTACGACGGGACTCATTCGTTTCAAGAGCAGTGAGTTTTACTTGTGGCTCCATCATTACTTGAAACACGATTTATGCTTTGATTATTTGTAATGTAACCTTTTCGATTGTATGCTTGAATAATTAATAAAAGTTTATTATTCTTGCATATGTTAATTGCTCATTCAATTTTGGTTATTTGATTTTTTGCATAATATAATCAATATATGTCCAACAGTCTTGAAACGAATGACCTTTTTTTTATTGAATTATATTGATGCAAAAATTGCGTGTCAAATGCTTGAACGAAATTTGCATACAGAATGCTCAAAGTTCAAACGAAAAATTGTATACCATATCTTGTTCGAATATATATGGATGCTGCTTTCTGCGTAAATTGAGGACGTGGTTGATTGTGTCTTACAAGGAAAATATACATTGCCAAAATTAAATTCCAAATTCTGATTGCATGCTTTGATTGCAAATTTGTGTAAAGTCTAGAATGTCCAGTAAATACCCTAAGTTTGCGTAAAGTTTGGAGAGATTGTAAATTTATACCCTAAATTTATAGAAATTCCAATAATAAATGTCCAGTCAAATTTATACAAAAAAATGGAAATTGCAAAATAATACAGTGGTTAGTTCTATACACCCACCATTCAAATCATTAAAAATTACCACTGATAATATTACAGTAATAGCCTCCCCTCTAAAATTAGGAAGAGAAGGAGCGGATACAGAATCTATAAATTTAGGAGATCTTAAAAAAGTTTATCAACACAATAATTATTCTAATCAAATATTGCACACTATAGCAAATCAAGTTGATTTTATTTCTACTAAATTAGATAACAAGCCAGAGACATTTCCAACTAAACTTTCTAAACCTCATTTTCAGGTATCACCTTTTTCTAAACAAATAGAAGATTCATTGTCCTCAGTACAAAAAAATAAACTAAATACTTCACAGCCAAATACTTCAAAACAAATAGGAGTTATTTCACAAATAAATCCACATGATTCAAGTATATCAAATGAATCTTCTTCTGAAACATCAAAAGAATCAAAAGATCAATTTGAAAAAAACATTTTTTCAATAGAACAACAATTTCAAGAAAATCCAGAATCATTACACGATAACCCTCAATTACAAATCAATAAACTCAAATCCTCAAAACATCATAATAATTGGATAAGACATGATACAAAACCTTATTACCCGAGACCAACTCCTCCAGATATTCAATATGAAGAAAGAAATCCTCCATTCAATAGTTATGATGGTTCATCCATATATTAATGGAATATAGATGGATTATCAGAATATCAAATACTAAATATATTACAAGAAATGGGCATGGCCAGAATGGCATACAAAGCAAAATTAAATCTTTCGGAACCAAACATAGTAATATTATTAGTAACAGGATTTACTGGTCAATTAAAAGGTTGGTGGGATAATCATCTCACCTTAGCAGATAAACAGACTATTATGAACCATGAGATTGAAGAAGCTCAGGGAGAAGGAGATGAAATAAATTTTGTAATGGTTCTAGATGGATCCACATTTTTATTATATGCCATATCAATGTATTTTGTAGGAAACCCAGAAGAAGCATTAGACAGTTCAAAAATATGTTTAACTAATTTTAAATTTCCAACATTAACTGATTTTAAGTGGTATAAAGATATATGTTTAACACAAGTTTTCAGAAGAACAGATTCAAATTCTCCATTTTGGAAAGAAAAATTTATTATAGGATTACCTAAATTATTTTCTCAAAGAAGAATAACAAATTTACAAAAAAACATTAGGTACAGATAAGATAGATTATAATACACTAACTTTTGGTCAAATATTTGCTTTTGTAAAGAAAGAAGCCTTAACTTTATGTCAATGTTTAAAAATTAAACATAAATATGGTTCGGAAAGAAAGGAGGTGGGTTCATTTTTCCAACAATTTGGTATAACAGGAATTAAACCCCCATCTTCTCAATACAAACATTTGAGGAATTCTAGAAAGCATAAATATTACAATAAAAGAAATAATTATAACTATGAAAACAATTATAGAAAAGACAAATCCCAGGCATAAAAAATTCTATAAAAAACAAAATAAGTTTCAAAATATTCAATGTTTTAAATGTAAAAAATTTGGCCATACTGCAAATTACTGTAAAACAGAAAAGAAATTAATGTTTTATTTACGGAAGACCAAGAATTAAGAAATAAATTATTATCCATATTAATTGATAATTCAGAAACTGAACAATCAAATTATGAATCAAGTTCAGAATCTTCAAGTGATAATGAAGACATATGCCAATGTAACATTCCAACCATTAATATGTTAAATAATACAAATAATAAAAGAAAAGAGTTATTAGATATGATAGATAAAATAGAAACTCTGAAGATAAAACAAAATATATACAAAGATTGAAAACTTTAGTATTCGAAGAAGATAAACCAAGAATGACAGAAGCTTTCTGTTTAAGCAAAACAATTAAAAAATATTCAAAATTAGAAGAAAAAAAAGAAACCAGTAATAAATCCATCAACTTCTCAAGATTTAAGAAAAGAAATTAATTTATTAAAATCAGAAATTAGTTTTATCAAAAATGAATTAAATTCTTTAAAAGAAAAAGATTTTGAATTAGAATTAAAAATTAGAACATTAGATAAACCTAGTAGTTCTTACATTCCAATATCAACTGAAACCCATCTGATCAGCAGTTCTTTAATGTTATTAATAAAATTAATATGGAAAAATGGTATTCATTAGTTACAATAGGTGTCCAAAATTTTAGTACAACCATAGTAGCATTAATTGATAGTGGAGCAGATCAATCCTGTATCAGGAATTATTCCAAGTAAATATTTAGAAAAACCAATGAAGAATTATCAGCAGCAAATGGTACTCCAATAATTATTAAAAAGAAATTATCCAATGGATTTATATGTAATAATGATTATTGTATTAAACATTCGCTTTTAATTTTAGAAAATGTATCCTATGATGCAGTATTAGGAAATCCATTTCTATATCAAATAACCCCTTTTAAAAAAACTCAAGAAGAAATTAGTACAAAAATATTAGAAAAAAATTATTATTTTCTTTTATTAGTCCTCCTAGCCAGATTGATTTAAATCTATTACAAACTAATTCCATATATAAGAAAATATGTATCTTAAATAGAAAACAGAAAGACATTCTATTTTTAAAAGAAGAATTAAGTTATTTAAAAATAGAAGAACAATTAGACAATAAAGTGATAAAAGAAAAAAATTAAAAAAATTAGAATAGGATTTTCAAAATCAAATATACTTAAACCATCCCAATGCCTTTTGGGATAGGAAAAAACATATAGTTTCATTACCTTATGAAAAATAATTTAATGAGCAAAATATTCCCACTAAGGCTAGACCTATTCAAATGAATGCAAAATTAATAGAATTATGTAAACAAGAAATTCAAAGTCATTTAGAGGAAGGATTAATAAGAAAGAGCAAATCTTCATGGAGTTGCTCAGCATTTTATGTAAATAAAAATGCAGAAAAGGAAAGAGGAGTTCCTAAATTAGTAATAAATTATAAGCCATTAAATAAAATTTTACAATGTATTATAAATCCTATTCCAAACAAGATAGATTTGATTAATAGATTAGTTAATGCGAAAATGTTTTCAAAATTTAATTTAAAATCAGGATATTGGCAAATTCAGATAGATGAAAAAAGATAAATATAAGATGGCATTTGTAGTCCCATTTGGCCAATATGAATGGAATGTCATGCCATTTGGATTAAAAAATGCACCATCTAAATTCCAGAAAATAATGAATGACATATTTACTCCTTACTCATCATTTGTAATTGTATATATTGATGACATAATAATTTATTCTAATACAATTGATAATCATTTCAAACACTTATATATTTTACTAAAAGTTATAAAAAGAAATTGTTTGGTCATATCAGAACCTAAAATGAAACTATTCCAGACCGAAGTTAGATTCTTAGGATTTGATATACATTTAGGACAAATTAAACTCATTCAAAGATCAATTGAATTTGTAGATAAATTTCCAGATGAAATTAAAGATAAAAATATATTACAAAGATTTTTAGGATGTGTCAATTATATTTCAGATTTCTTTCCCAATATTAAAATTATATGTAAAGATTTATATGAAAGATTAAAATCCAATCCCCCTGCATGGTTAGAAAAACATACTAATTAAAAGCCAAATTATTACCATCTTTAGGTATTCCACATCCAGAGGCCTTCATGATAGTAGAAACAGATGCATCCAAAATAGGATATGGAGGCATATTAAAACAAATGCATCTAGGAAAAATATCCATAGTTAGGTATCATTCAGAATTTTGGACAAATGCACAAAAGAATTATTCAACAGTTAAACAAGAAGTGTTATCCATAGTTTTATGCATTTCAAAATTTCAAGATGATTTATATAATAATTTTTTTTATTAAAAATTGACTGTAAATCAGCAAAAGACATTTTGCAAAAAGATGTAAAAATTTTAGTTTCAAAACAGATTTTTGCCAGATGGCAAGCTATTTTATCAGTATTCAATTTTGACATACAGTTTATCAAAGGAAAGGATAATTCCCTTCCAGATTTTCTAACAAGGGAATTTCTTACAGGAAATCATGAGTAAAAATTCAAGTTATTCAAGTTCTTCAAATTCAAGATCAGCAAAAGATTATGCCATTCCACGACCACTTACTCCAATAACTCCTTCTCCAGATTTTCCACCTTTAACATATTCCACTATAGCTCAAACTCCCCATTCCAGATTAAATTCTAGTCCTATTCCTTCTCCTTTAACTTCAAATTTCACACCTTTACCCAGAGCACATACTTCATTGCCTAGCACTAAATCAATTCCATCAAGTACTAAAACTCAAACATATTTTGATAAGCCCAATCCAGAGCATATTTTAGTTACTCATTTTGAATCCGAACTAGATATTCCACAACTCAAAGTTTTTGTTTCCAATCTATTTTTGCCTTCCTCTCCTTGGTTGGCTGATGACATCCATAAATCTCAACAATATTATGAGCTTATTTTGGTAGATACCCAATCAATTGACATTCAACATATCCCGAACAAAAATGACCCTAGTAGAATAGATTATTCCAAAATTTACATCAAACAAATTCTTAGCCCTCATCAATTCTTCAACATTCATTCCCTTACTACTTTTTCAGTTAACTATTTCCCCACTGGATTTAATTATACTGATTACATGTTAGCTTGGTATATAGCTTTCTTTATCACGTCATTTGATCATTCGTGGTTTATAAATTTTCACCAAAAATTCAATAACCATATTCCAGTATGGTTTATTGATTGGTGGTGAAAATTTGGACCATCTACAGATATATATCCCCAACCCATATTAGAAGGATTTCAAACATTCCAAAACCTCAGCAATAAAACACTTAGCAAGTTCAAACCCTTTGAAAAAGACATCTTATTCCATACCATTTTTCGAGTTCCTTGGATTTTTGCTTGGACCTTCCAAATTAAACCAGTTCATTCTAATAGACCTTTCTCTTTAGTCAGACAATATAAAATCAAATGGTGGGGTAGTTATAATCTAGAATTTTGCTCTCCTAAAGAAGTGGCTCATTATTTCCAAACAGGAGAGAAACTTAAAATTCCATTGAAACAGGGTAGTATTTCCAATCTTCCAGCAGTTATTCAACCAACACCTTCCTTTGTTCCAGTACCCAAACCAATTCAACAAATACCTTGTCCAACACCAATTTAGCAGATACTACAACCACAACACATTCTAGACTTTCCAATGGCAACAATTGAGCAGGATGGAGATCTTCAAAAAATTATAACAGTCTACAGGCAACTCAAAAGTCAGGAACAGACCATTAAAAAAGAAGAAAATCAAATGTATGATCCGTTTGAAGACAGTCAAGATCCATTTGACCTCTGAGTGAGGTATGCAATGACGAATTCCAGAAGACAGTCGGTCATGGAAGGACCCAAACTCCACTCCGGCACCAAACAGCAGACAATAGAAAGTGGTGGATCCCAGCTTCCACCAAATTCAACCCAATAATTCGAAGAAGCAGCAGTGGTGGACCCCAATTTCCACTACATTAAAAAAAATGGCCAAGATGTAATCCGGATTCCAAATGTAATTCATTTTGATGTAATAGATTAGAATTCCACTCCTATAAATAGGAGAGTTTCATTCCAGTTGAAGGCACGCTGATTCCAGCCCCCTCTTGCACATCTTACAATCTCTCCACTCTGAGCTCAACGTTCATACTTGAGTTTCAAGCCTTGTAAGCCCCTTTTAATAATCATTCAATAGCACGAAGTTTATTCCATTATACTATTTTTTATTGTTTCATTATATATATATGATTGCATGTTTGGGAAAATGTGCATGTTACTAATATGTATGGTTAATACGCATGCTAATGGTTAATATGCATGCGAATTGGTTTCAGCTATTTATGAAACATGCATGCTTTAATATGCGTGCTTAATTTGGCAGTGTTTTTCTTGCATGCATACATTAAATAATTACAAAAATATGCATGCTAATGGTTTTGGTTATTTACAACAAAATCACATTGAGCAATTTGTTATGTATAATTATTTAAAATATTATACTACGATATTTGATGCGTACTTATATTTAATGATGAAAAATTTTGTAAGTACACATTGCGTGAATCCCAGAACTATGTCGAGCAATGATGCTACGAAGACTACCCCTGGGGCGACGCCTCTTGTGGTTGTTCCTCATGCTGAGAAACCTGAGAAGTTCAATAATGGTATGAACTTCAAGATGTGGTAACAGAAGATGCTCTTCTACTTATCCACTATGGGTTTGGAACTTTACGTTCTCAAAATTGTCCCGTTGTGAATGAGAAAAACACTAAGGAAGTTCAAGATGCTGCGGTGGAGTGGAACTCTAAGGAGAACATCTATCGCAACCTCATTTTGAATAGCCTTCACGACCCCATTTGGAATGTGTATAAGGTGAAGGAGCCTTCTAAGGTGTTGTGGGAAACTCTTGACCAAGAGTACAGGGGTGAGGAAGTTGAATCCAAGAAGTGGATCGTCGGCAAGTTTCTCGACTACAAGATGGTTGATGCCAAGTCTGTGGTCAAAAAAGCTCAAGAGCTTCAAATGATGATCAATGAGCTGATAGCCGAGAAGATGACAATGTCCGAGAAGATGACAATGTGCGAGACTCTCTAATTCTATTGCATCATCAAGAAGCTACCTACAAGTTGGAAGGACTTCAAGAGTTATCTGAAGCACAAGTGAAAGGTGATGACTATGAGGAATCTGATCCAAAAGCTCCGTGTTGAGGAGGATAACCGCATCTCTGAAAAGAGGATGAATGGATCTGTGCCTGTGGAAAAGGCCAATCTTGTGGAGGTTGGTGGGAGCTCCAAGTTAAAGAAGCCTAATGGAAAGAAGGGATCCACGTTGGGAGCTAATGGTGGAGTTTCGAAGAAGTCGAAGTTCACTGGCAAGTGTTACAACTGCAACCTCATTGGCGATAAGTTCTCTGAGTGTAAGAAGCCAAAGAATGCCAAGAATGAGGCCAACATGGTTGAAAATCTTGCACTAGATGTGAATAACATTGATCTGTGTGCTGTGATTCTAAAGTCAACATGGTGGACTCCAATCCAAAGGAATGGTGAATTGACACTGGTGCCACTAAGCACATCTGCTCTATCAAGGAAGTGTTCTAAAACTTCAAGGCAATTGAAGATGGAGAGACCATCTACATGGGCAACTCTGCAACATCTAAAGTGAAAGGGTGTGGCACTGTGGTGCTGAAAATGACGTCTGGAAAGGAGTTGACTTTGAAGATTGTTTTGTATGTGCCAGACATTCGTAAGAACCTTGTGTCCGGTTCTTTGTTGAGCAAGCGTGTCTTTAGGCTAGTGTTTGAGTTTGATAAGTTAGTCTTGTCAAAGTAAGGTATGTTTGTAGGCAAAGGTTATGAGCTAGATGGTATGTTCAAGTTGAACACCATGGTTGTACCTGCTAAGAAAGATGAAATGAATGCTTCTTCTTCTGCTTACATGATTGACTCTTCCAATTTATGGCATGGTAGACTAGGACATGTTAATTATGATTTGATAAGAAGATTATTTAACATGGAGAACATACCTAACATGAAAATTGATGCAAATCATAAGTGTGAAACTTGTGTTGAAGCTAAGATGACTCGAACGTCTTTCAAAAAAGTTAAACAAAACACGAAACCTCTTGATTGATACATACCGATATATGTGATCTCAAGTTCATGCAAACAAGAGGAGGTAACAAGTATTTCATCACCTTCGTGGATGATTGCACGAAATACTGTGTACTTGCTAAAAAAACAAAGATGAGGCATTTGAGAAATTTGTTCTCTACAAAATGGAAGTTGAAAATCAACTTGATAAGAAGATCAAGGTGATTAGAAGTGACCGTGGAGGTGAATATGTAGAGCCATTTAGGGACTATTATTCTGAACATGGCATTATTCACGAGGTCACTGCCCCCTACTCGCCTTAATCTAATGGTGTGGCTGAACGTAAAAATTGCACTCTTAAAGAGATGATGAATGCGATGTTGATAAGTTCTGGGTTGCCATAGAGCATGTGGGAGGAGGCTATTTTGACGGCCAAATATCTTTTGAATAAGATACCCCGTAAAGATGAGAAAGTAACTCCCCATGAGTTTTGGAAAGGCATGAAGACGTCATTTACGTACTTGCAAATGTGGGGGTTCCTTGAAAAGGTATTGATCCCACCCCTAAGAAGTTAAAGATCGGACCTAAAACTGTCGACTGTATCATTATAGGACATGCACATGAGAGTAGTGCTTATCACTTCCTTGTACATGAATCTCATCATCCCAAGATTCACAAGAACATGATTATGGAATCAAGAAATGCAAATTTCTTTGAGGATGTGTTCCCTGCCAAGGAAATGGCCGAATCGTCAAAGAAGACCATTGAGTCACTAGATGAAGGCGTAGTAATTCTTGACGATTTCGAGGATCAAGAGGAGGAAGTGGATGAACCTAGACGAAATAAATGGATTAGGATCGAAAAAACATTTGGTCCTGATTATCTAACATTTATTCTTGAAAGCAAGCCACAAAGCTATAAAAAAAGTTGTGAATTCGTCTGAGGGGCCTATGTGGAAAGAAGCGATTAAAAGCAAAATCAACTCAATTCTACATAATCATACTTGGGAGCTAGTGGACTTACCTCCGAGGTGTAAACCACTGGGCTACAAATGGATCTTCAAGAATAATATGAGAGCAGATGGCTCGACTGACAAGTATAAAGCCAGACTTGTAATCAAAGGTTATAGACAAAATGAAGGTCTTGACTACTTAGATACTTATTCTCCAGTCACAAGAATAAGCTCCATTAGAATGATACTTGCTATCGACGCATTGTGTAAGCTTGAGGTTCATCAAATGGATGTGAAGACTGCCTTCTTGAATGGAGATTTAGAGGAAGAAATCTACATGGAGCAACCTGAGAGGTTTACGGCTCCCGGTTAAGGAGGGAAATTTTTCAAGTTGGTGAAATCATTGTATGGTCTCAAAAAAGCACCAAAGCAATGGCATGAGAAGTTTGACCATGTCTTCCTTGTTAATGGTTTCAAAATAAATGAGTGTGATAAGTGTGTTTACGCGAAAGACACGAAAAATGGATATGTAATCTTACGTTTATATGTAGATGACTTGCTCATTGTGGGTAGTAATGAAAAGATTATCAAATCTACCAAGTACATGTTGAATTCTCTTTTTGACATGAAGAATATAGGACTGGCAAATATGATCTAAGGGATAAAGATCATCTGAAGCTCTGATGGTATCACCTTAACCCAGTCTCATTATGTAGATAAAATCCTTGAGAAATTCAACAAGAATGACTCAGAGGTGGCAATGACTCCAATAGATATGAATTTTCATCTACAAAGGAACAAATTGGAGGCTATTAATTAGGTGGAGTACTCGAGAGTCATTAGGAGTCTGGTGTACTTGATGAGTTGTACTAGACCAGACATTGCCTACACTGTAAGTAGGTTGAGTAGATACACAAGTAATCCCAGTATGACTCACTGGAAAGCGATAACTAGAGTACTGAGATATCTACGTTTTACTCGTGATTATGGTCTACATTATACAAGTCATCCAGCTGTAGTTAAAGGATACAGTGATGCAAACTGGATACACGATATAAAGGATCTGAAATCCACTAATGTGTATGTATTTACACTAGGTGGAGGAGCAGTCTCGTGGAAGTCCTCTAAACAAACGGTTATTACTCGATCCACGATGGAATCCAAGTTTTTTTCCTTAGACAAGGTGGGTGAGGAGGTCGAGTGGCTCCTTCAATTCGTAGAGGACATTCCTAGATAGTCAAAGCTTGTGCCAGCCATATGTATACATTGTGATAGTGTATCTGTTATTGGAAAGGCTCAGAATATGCTCTATAATGGGAAGTCTCATCATATTCAACGAAGCATAGTTCCATAAGACAACTCCTCTCAACTAGAGTGATTACAATTGACTATGTAAGGTCGAAGGACAACATAGTCGATCCCTTGAATAAAGGGTTGAATCGAGAGGTAGTTGAAACATCATCGAGAGGAATATAGCTAAAGTTCATTAAATGATGGGTTACGTACATGGACACCCAACCTATATGACAGGAGATCCCAAGATCTAGGTTCAAAGGGACAACTAAACTGTAAAAACCCATCGCGATCACTGTGGGGGTTTCATTCCACCTGTCCTATTCCTACGATGAAGAAACGGTGATGTAAATAGAGGTTAAGCATTAAGTTATTTTTAATGATTCATGATATCAAGTGTGTAGTACTTGAAAGAGCGCATAGTTTACGGAACTTCTCTTACGTCAAGAATCACCTATGTAAGCGAGAAGTGTGGCCCCTTCGAAAGGAAATTGTTGGGGCGCAATTCTTTAGAAACCTTACATAATTAGGCATGTGCCATGGTCTGATTAATGGACACAACTGTAGAAAACGCAAGGGATAGGAAAGATGTCTGTGGGAAGTGCATTGTCATTCACACAAGCGGTAGGGGAAGTTCAAGGACATTGCGTCTGCTTCCTAACTAGTGGGCTAAGTGTACTCTCTCAAGGGAAAGTTCAAAGGGTAACACCTACTTATCCTATGCAGCATCTATGCCATCGAAATGAATCCATCACCAAGTCAAACTCCGTGTCTGACGTGATTGTTCTAATTCCTATATCAATATCTATTCATGTGGGGGATTGTTAGAAAATGATGGTTAAAAGGTTGAAAGTTGTAAACTTTTTTGGCTTCATTTTGAGTGGGACCCGAATAGATTTTGGGCCAGTGTATGTCATTTTTGGGTTCTCCTTCGCGAGTACTATAAAATTGACTATTTAAACTCTCAAAACGGATCAAGGGTGAATGAGATATGGATGTTTGAAATGTCACTCTTGAAAGAGGAAAAATGGGCGAAAATTGGTCTCGAACATTTTTTCTCTGGACTGTCCAAAATGCGTATGGACCGCGTAGAAGTCTCTGGAAGGTCAACCGCATAGTATATATGGAATTTCTAGTGTGTAGTTCTTAAAAGATAAGAACGAAATACTTTCATATTTTGTGAGATATCTTGTCTTAAATAAATATGCGGTTTACCATGTTCAATACGCTGAAGAATATTTGTGCAAATATTTCTTCCTTTTCCAGCAGATTTGATTCGAGTATTCATGGAATGTCTCGGATTTGGTGAGTTGGTGATTGGAGAATATTTTTCTCTAATTACAGAAAATCAGAATATCACGTTTCCATGATTAGGGTCTCTTAGAGCAGTATAAATAGAGCCTCTAACTCAGTCAGAAAATTTTGCACCATTTTCAAGTTGCTCATTTATTCTAAACTTGAGTCTCAATTCTTTCTTTCTCTGTCGGTGATAGTCCTTCGGGCCTTGCGTGTGAATCCCAGGTAACTCTTAAATGTTAATTGTTACTTGCGGTGGTTTTATCCTAGGGAACGATGTCCACAGCGGGACTCGTTCGTTTCAAGGACAGCAAGTGTTACTCGTGACTCAATCATTACTTGAAACATGATTTATGCTTAGATTATTTATAATTTAAGCGAGTGTTACTCGTGACTCCATCAACCACCAATGTGGGGACTAACTCTAACACACCCCCTCACGTGCAGCGGCATGAATCAGTGCGTAAACATGATAGAATGGGGATAACGGGCTGACCTTGGGCTCTGATACCATATTAGAATCATGGGCTTCTATCATAAAAACAATTGGTACTATGTAGATGTGACCCATGATCTTTATATACTGAGTTATATAACTGTCAACAACCAATGTTGGACTAACTCTAACACATCTTCTTGCCTGCACTGTACGCATGAAATATCCACCTCCGTTGTACTTTTCCGCAGATTTTTGCAATTAGGAAGTGAGTTTGTACAGATTCTCCATGCAAGGTGCTTTGCTCTCTGCGGGATATGGAGTTTCCACAATCTAGCCTATAATGATTTCTCTGAAGCCATCACTGGAGCGTGGTTGAATATATTCGATTGCAACGATTCAAAGAGGGTGTGGTACGTCAATTTAACTGTGTAGGTTCTCATAGCCGTGTGATGCCAACACCAACGGTCCGGTTTTGACACTGTAGGGAGCTGCATTCTCTGGATTATGGCCACATCTTCCGGGTGAAAATACTCTTGTCAAAACATCATCTCTCCAACTATGTGTATAGGGATCAATTAAATCTTTGACTTTAGAAAGCATTCCTATGATGGCTTCTGCATTTTTTACGAAAAAGTCCTCCGATCTTAGTATCCAAGAGTAATGAAAGATACTTGTTTGAACGTATATGCTTGCAACAACCAAGTCTGAGCACATCGACCCCCTTCATAATACTCCTCTAGGACCATGATGGTCGTGACCCAAGTACAGCTTCTAAGATACTAAAATTTGAGAAGTATTTCTCTCTGATCACCCTGGTTACTAAGGCAATTGGGTGAACCAAGAATCTCCAGGCCCATTTCCCTAGAAGTGAGAGATTTTCTGCCTTAAGATTTTGAAATCCCAATACTCCATTTGTTTTAGCTCGTGTATGCTTTTCCCCAGAAATTCAATGTATTTTACTTCTGCGTGTTGTGTTACCACCCTACCAGAACATACATATCATTCCTCTGATGTCATCCAAAACGTTATCAGAAATGCTAAAGCAACTCATAGCATAACATGGTATTGCTTGCAGAAAAGACTTTATCAATATCTACTTTCCTGTCTTGGATAAGTACTCCGCGTTCCAACCATCAATCCTTTGCCTGACTTTGTCTTTCAAATTTTGAAAATTTTCTAACTTGTCCTGACCAATCTCTGAGGGTAGCCCTAGGTAAGTACCATGTGAAGTTACCTCTAGGACCTTTAGGATATCGCACACCCTGATCCGCATCTCCGCCGATGTGTTCGAGCTGAAGAGAATGCCTAATTTGTCTGCATTAATTTGTTAACCCGAGATGCTCTTGAACAAAGTGATAGCCCAATGTATATGTTTCACCTCTTTTCTTTGCAAGTAAAGTATCATCTGCAAAGAACGAATGAAAAATCTTTGGCCCAAATCTAGATACGCCAATGCCCTCGTTCTTCCCAAAACACATCATGTCAGTAAGAAGGCCAGAGAAACCTTCAGAGCATATACTAAAAAGGTGTGATGAGAGGGGGTCTCTCCATCACAGTCCTCTCTTCGGCTAGTAGTAATCCCATTTCTCCACAATTTAGGATGAAGAAGAAGGATACTGTAGATAGGCATTGGCGGATGAGCCAAACAAAAGCCCCAGGGAACCCCATTCCTGTTAATACACACCATACAAAGTCACATTCTATACGGTCAAATGCCTTAGTCATGTCTAGTTTGATGCTCATATGCGCCAGGTTACCCGTTCTCATTTGCTTCATAGTATGGTGGAACTCATTCGCAATAAGAATATTATCTGTAATTAATCTGCCTAGAATGAACGCCGATTGGGCTTTCTGATATTATTTTTGGGATGATTAGCCTCAACATGTTCACTACCACCTTAGATGCAAGGCGATAGATGACATTGCATAGGCTTCAGAATTAAAACTATATGGGTATAGTTAACTGAGGATTCAAATACCCCATTATTCAGAAAATTCAAGTCAAATTCCATAACATCACCTCCAATAATATGCCAAAACATTTTGAAAGAAAACAGGGCTCATATTGTCAGGTCCCGGGGGATTTAAAGGGATGCATTTGCTTCACCGCTTTTGCCACATCTACTTTTGTGTATATCCGTAAAAGTGTCTTAGCCATGTCTCCATTCATCCTTGGTTTGGTGCAGTTCACAACCTATTGCATGATTTCCTCTGAAGGACGTGATGTTGAAAATAAACCTCTGAAGTAATCCAAGACAATTTGTTCAATGCTAACATCATATTTTCTCAACTCTTGGTTTGCATCTTTTAAGCCACCTATGTGATTGATAGCCCTTCTCTATGATGAAAATATGTGGAAGAACTTCGTGTTTCTATCGCCTTCTTTATACCAATGTTATTTTGCTTGCTGCTTCCATTTCATACCCTCCACATCTTATAAAAAGTCATACTCTTGTCTTAAAGCAGCAATATCCTACTAGACACTTTCAGTGATGATGCCTCTTTCAAGCTCCACAATCAATTTTTTGACTTCTTCCAATCATTTTGGGATATCTGGGATCCCCTCTTTTACCCATTTCATCAGTCTGATCTAGCAATTTGTCAAGTTCTACTCTAGAAAATTATCTGAAGCACTCCATGAGTTTTTTATCATTTTCTCGTAGTCACTAGATCGAATCCAATGGGCTTCAAAACTAAATCTCCTTTTCTTCCTGAGTTGATTGGCCAATGGATCCCGGGCTTGGAAGAGAACTTGTAGGCACATATGGTTCGAATAAACCATAGGTAGAACAATGACTGACGACCACGGGAAAAGATTGTGTAGGCTTTGGTTACACGTTGCACAGTTGAGTCTTCCTCTTTTAATGTCTGGCTGTGTTGATAATCTATTCCAAGTGAACTTTAGACCTGTATATCCCATATCAAACAAGCCAAAAAAATCTAGTGCTTCCCGGAATGCGGTAATCTGCCACTCCAATCTTGGATGAATCCCTTGAAATTCTGACAAGACTTCATTGAAATATCCAAAGAAAATACATGGTATCGTGGTGTCTGCAGCTAGTTGCTGAAAATTCTATCATCCTGCTTTACGTCTAACAGCTGCTGGTTTTCCATAGTAATCAGTAATACATACTCAATTTCCATAAATTGTAAGAAAATCATCTATGAACTGACTGACGTCAATTTTAAATCTACTACTACTTGCTTACTTCATAACAAAGCAAGTCTGGCTAAACAACCTTGCGATTTGACTGCTACAACTTCTGCTGAACATTTAGTTTCACTAAGAAAAATAACAGTTGGATATTTCAAGCATACCATAGCACGCAGTTCATGAACTGCCCAAACCCTTCCGAGCCTACGAAAATTCCAACTCAAGCTATTCATTCGCCTGGGCAGGACTGGACCTCCTCACCAGTCTCTGCCTGTGTAATACTCGAACCTCCCACGGTTTGAGATGCTTTCTTGAGGCCTTGTTGTTGTTTCTGCTTCTTGGTTTCCATGTCTCCACCACCTTGAGTAATTATCTACCACTCCAGTTTCCATTTCATCTGCCATCGACTATTCTTCCCTTGCGAGTTCGCTGGAATTACTCTCTTCTGTGCTTTTTTCTTAGGGCTTTTCTTCTTCCTATGGCATTTCTCGATTTGTTTCTCCATTTGCTTCATAACACGGCCAGCAGTAGATGAAATTTCTATCGGCACTTGTACCATTGTCGTACTGAGTGGGTCGGCTGTAATGTCATTTGCTTCTCAGGGTAGGGTTCCTTCTCCTGCCAGTAGCATATTGGCGTCATACTCTTGTGCTCCAAATTTCATTCCCAGAGAGATCATTCATATAGAATTTGGTAAAAACTGATTAACTAATTATAATATCCGGAATTAGGTGTGTGTTATTCTATTGATAGAAACGTATCTATTTATACAAGTTGTACTTTAACTAATTGATCCTAACTCTCTGGGATCATGGATTGCGTCTGACTAACTAATCCTATTAAATAGGTTAACTAATCCTACAGAATAGGTCTTATAGCTGACTAAGAATACTAAATATACAAAACTAATATTTATTCTCACCCCCCTCAAGTTGATGTCGAGGGAGAAATGTCGAGCACGCCCAACTTGGAAATAATGTTTCGAAAGATATCTGCACCAAGAGGCTTGGTAAAGATATCAGTAAGTTGATCAGACGAACGTAAGTAGCTGGTGGAGATGAGGCTGGATATCATCTTTTCGCGGACGAAATGACAATCAAGTTCAATATGCTTCGTACGTTCGTGGAAAATAGGGTTACGGGCAATGTGAAGAGCAGCTTGGTTGTCACAGTAAACTCGTATAGGTTGTCGAGGAGGAAATCCAAGGTCAGAGAGAAGATAATAAAGCCATTGTATTTCAGCAGTGAGAGTAGCAAGAGAGCGATATTCAGCTTCAACGGAAGAGCAGAAAACTGTACGTTGCTTCCTTGTTTTCTATGAAATAGGACTAGAACCAAGCATGGTGATGTATCCCGTGGTAGAGCGGCGAGTAGTGGGGCAACCAGCCCAATCAGAATCAGCAAAACCAACGAGAGAAAGAGAACTTTTTGATGAAAGTAGTATTCCCTTACCAACTGACCCTTTAAGGTAGCGGAGAACACGATTTGCCGCATCAAGATGGGTAGAATATGGATTTTGCATGAATTGACTTAGAGTATTAACAGCATATTGAATGTCAGGACGTGTGGCCGTCAGATAGAGAAGATGACCCACGAGGCGTCGATAAATAGATGGATCAGGAAGGGGTGTACCTTCATTGGGAAGTAAATGAAGATTTTGTTCCATAGGAAAAGGAGAAGAGCAAGAACCCAGATGTCCAGAATCAGATAGAATATCGAGAGCGTATTTACGTTGACATAAAAAAAGACCTTGTTTGGAACGTGAGACTTCAATACCAAGGAAGTAACGAAGAGTGCCAAGATCTTTAATAGAAAAGGAACTAGCAAGAAATTGTTTAGTCTCACTAATGATGGACAAATTATTACCAGTAATGATGATATCATCAACGTAAACAAGAACAAATACAGAGATATTATCTTTGATATATGTGAATAGACTATAATCTGCAGTCGATTGATGGAAACCACGTGATTTAAGAGTAGAAGAAAATTTATAAAACCATTGTCGAGAGGCTTGTTTAAGGCCATAAATGGATTTATGTAATTTACAAACAAGATTACTATTCGTATGATGAAAACCGGGAGGGAGCTTCATGTAGACTTCTTCATAAAGGTCACCTTGGAGAAAGGCATTATTGACATCAAGTTGATGAAGGGTCCAACCGCGAATTGCAGCAATTGAGAGAAGAAGATGTACAGTGACGAGTTTGGCAACAGGTGCAAACGTGTCGTGATAATCAATTCCTTCAATTTGATTATAACCCTTTGCAACAAGACGGGCTTTATAACGCTCGATTGAGCCATCAGAATGGTATTTTATTTTGTAGACCCATTTACATCCAATGGATGATTTTCCAGGAGGTAAATGACATAAAGACCAAGTACGATTAGTTTCGAGAGCATGGATTTCAGAGGACATAGCATCTCGCCAATGAGGAGATTTAACTGCCTGGGAATAAGTTTTTGGGTCTGTGTGATCAATTATTTTGGATATAAAATCACGATGAGTAGAACTTAAAGTGCTTAAAGAGAAGTGTTTGGCGAGAGGATGTGGAGTAGTCAAAGAGACATTGGTGCAAATAAAATCATTATAACGAGACGGACGACGACGATCTCGCACAGGACGGTCAGGCCTGGAAGGAGTAGAATCAGAAGTGATAGGCGCAGGAGAAGATGGTGGACTCGGAGCTGGAATGGTGTCAACATTAGTCGCAGGAGATGGCGACGGACTTGAAATAGGTTATAAAATAGTATCAATAAGATCATCATTTAAAGGGGTGATACTAATTGGAATAGGAGGTGAAGAACTAGATGAGGATGTATTAGAAACATTGCTATAAGGAAATATGGATTCATGAAAAATGACATCGCGAGAGACATAAATTCGATGAGTAGAAATATCATAAACTTTATATCCTTTTTGACCAAAAGGATAGCCAATGAATATACCAGGCTTAGCACGCTGGTCAAATTTATGTCGTATATACATATTTTTGGCAAAACATAAACAACCGAATACTCGTAGTGATGAATACGATGGAGATGTGCCAAACAATACTTCATGAGGAGATTTAAAGTGAAGAATCTTTGTGGGTAATTGGTTAATCAAGAAGGCAGCAGTAAGGATGCATTCACCCCAAAATGACAGATGTAAATGACTTTGAAAACGTAAGGCTCGAGCAACATCCAGAAGATGACGATGCTTACGTTCAACGATCCCATTTTGTTGGGGTGTTCCAACACAACTACGTTGATGAATGATTCCATGAGTTTGACACCAAGTTTGAAATTTGGTGCAGAGAAATTCTGCTCCATTGTCTGAACGAATGACTTGGAGTTGAGGAAGAAAAATTCCACCACTTTCGGTGTTGATTTTGGAGATGTTGCCATTGAATTGACGATTAATATGAGAGAAAAATTGGGTTATCATATGAAAAAATTCAGACTTTGTTTTCATGAGATATATCCAAGTACAACGTGAATAATCATCTACAATAGTTAAAAAATAACGAGATCCATTTGTAGAAGGAACGGAAAAAGGTCCCCAAATGTCTACATGGATTAACTCAAAGCATTTTATAGAATGAGAAGTACTTGTTGGAAATAATTGACGAGATTGTTTGGCTTAAGGGCAAACATCACAAGTGAAGTTTTTATTCGAAACAATATCAGAAAATTTGCTTACAAGAAATTAAAACGAGACTTGCCTGGATGACCAAGGCGTGAATGCCATAAATCAAAACTATTACATTGACGGAAAAACAATGCTTTATTTGAATAAGCAGGAACATCATCTAGATAATAGAGGCCATTTCGCATACTACCCTGACCAATCTTCATCTTCGAGGAAAGGCCCTGAAATAGACAATGATAATCAAAAAATGTGACTACACAACCAAGTTGTCGAAAAATTTGAGAGACAGATAGTAAATTAAATTTGAAAGATGGGATATGAAATACATCTTTCAAAATAAGATTTTGTAGAGTGTTTGATTACACCAATATGAGTCACTGATGCTATTGATCCATCAGGCATTTGAACATAAATGTGCTTCTTTAATGGATAATATGAAGAAAATAATGAAAGTGACGTGCAAATATGATTTGATGCACCCGAATCAATAATCCAAGAAGAAGATATATAATTTAGAGCTTTATCTGCTAAATGGGCAGAATAGAAAATTTTATAAATAAATTTACCTGCTAAATGAGCCGAGTGATCAGTTGGAGGATCATTTGCCAAGAGGGCCATCAGCTTGTTGTATTGATCAGGAGTGAAGGATGGAGTTGGTGCTGTAGTTGGCTGATTCAGAGCTGCCATGTGCTTAATTAGTGTTGCAGAACGCTTTCCGTTGCCGCCGTCAGGGTATCCATGCAGCTGGAAGCAAGTGGCTTGAGTATGGCCATGACGTTGGCAGTGATTGCAGAAAGGACGTGAACGCTTTCCAGTGTTGCGGAAAGGAGTAGCAGCATCCATGGCATTGTTGCGGTTGTTCCATGTTGAGTTTCTTGAAGTGTGAAGGGCAGCAGAGTCCACGACTGGAGCATGTATGTCAAACTCTTGTTGTTTCTCCTCTTGACGAACCAAGTTATAAATCCGTTGAACGGATGGAAAAGGCTCCATAAGGAGAATCTGACGACGAACCGAGGAGAAGCTATCATGAAGTCCTTGTAGAAACTCCATAGCTCGATCTTGATTCATTTGATCCATGATAGATTTTGAGTTGGCACAAATACATGGAGAGATGACGACAATGCTGTTTAATTCATCCCAAAGAGATTTCAACTTAGTAAAGTATGATGAAACAGTCATGCCTTCTTGTTTCAAAGATGAGATTGACTTCTTAAGTTGATAGATCTTTGGTGCATTGGATTGAGAGAAATGATCTTTAAGATCATTCCAGATTTGAGCAGCAGTCTCAGAATATAGAATACTAGGGCGAATTTCAGGCGAAACAGAATTGAGAATCCAACTGCTCACCAAGTCATTGCAGCGTTCAAAATTCTGAATATCAGCTTGAGTGCTGGGTTTAGACATGGTTCCATTAACAAAACCATATTTGTTTTTGGCTCTTAAAGCCATAGTGATTGCTCGACTCCATGTCGTATAATTATCACCCGTTAGGAGAGGCATAACGAGGACAGTGGATGGACTCTCGGAGTGATGAATATCATAGAGTTTGGATGAGTTGTTTGGAATAGTAGAATCCGGATTAGGATTTGGAATGGTACGATCCGGATTGGGATTTGGATTGATAGGCTCATTAGGCTTGAGTCCCTCGGCCATGATGATGACTGAGACCATGATGATGACTGAGAATTGACAGGAAATAGATTGAGCAGAATATTGTAGAGAGAATTAATCAAGCTCTGATACCATATAGAATTTGGTAAAAACTGATTAACTAATTATAATATTCGGAATTAGGTGTGTGTTATTCTATTGATAGAAACGTATCTATTCATACAAGTTGTACTTTAACTAATTGATCCTAACTCTCTGGGATCATGGATTGCGTCTGACTAACTAATCCTATTAAATAGGTTAACTAATCGTACAGAATAGGTACACTAAGAATACTAAATATACAAAACTAATATTTATTCTACAATTCACAAACTAATTTTCTTCATGGATTTCCAAGGGTGGGGCTTCAATCATGGGTATCTCATTAACTTGTTTCGCACTATGTTTTGGGTACGAGATGACCAAGTTTCCACTGAATTCATCTGGTATTCCATCGAGGTTCGGCCTCCATACCGGAATTTTGAAAAACTTCAGTGGTGGTGGCTTCCTGAGTGTTCGTTGCTCCCTTTCCTTCAGTATTTGAAAGTCCTGCTGCATCCCTGGAGTGGTTAGAGACTCCACAAACATTGATATTGTTCGAGCCACTGTGTTTCCATCAATAATGATGTTAAGAGTTTTAGCAGTTGCTTGTGTATCTCTTCCCCTCACATGATCTCATTCACCGGCCATTACTTTATTACAGAATGGAATAATGCCCTGATCACTTCTTTCTTCATCATGCCTATCTCCCGGTTTCATAATCGGTGGGGTCCCTCCATGGTTAAACCATTCCATATTCCGACTTTGTTCTTGAAACACCAAGCTCCTCCGACCAGTGGTCGTGCACGGTGATGAGTTGTGTTTACTCCCAAAACAGTCGAGTAATGGACCATGTGTAGATCAGCGATCGCGCTAGGATTCGTTCCTCATATTCTCGCTGGATATGATCAAGTTTGCCACAAAACGTGCAAAACCTAGGCAGTGTTTCATATTGCAAAAGTAGCATCGTTTGGTTCCCCGGAAGCCCTACTCATTGTACCCTTTTCAATGGCTTTGTAATGTCAATCTCGCATTTAATTTTCAAGTGCGGTCCTACCAATGAACCATACGTATCCTTCTCCACTGCTACAAACATCCCGATTGTGTTACCAACAAGCTTGGCCGACGTTTCATTCATAGCCAGGGTATGGACTTGATGTACGTGAATCCAAAATGCACTCGTTGTAAGCTAGATTTGTGATGAAATCATTCCCTCATAGGGTCCTCGCCAAGCCAGTAAAAGCTTCCCAAAGAGCCACAACTCTCTCTCCAAAACCCATGCCTTATCCACCGGTTTAGAGAATTGAAACTGTACCACACTGTCGCACGGAAACTTCCCCGTCGTGGTATTCTTCATGCCCCAGAGTCTTTGGAAAAGATCCATGATATCCTCAAAGGGGATACTCCTGTGTGCCAAGACCTTACCTACCAATGCCGAACGTAGCTGAGATCCGTCGGATTGGAGCGTAACTGTTTGGGATTGACCTTCTTCCTCTGTGATCGAGAGATTCGCACACAGTTGTTCGAGCACATCCAAAGTTGTCATTTTTGTAGTGATCGTCGATGACTTTGCAGAGTTCGTTGAATCAAAAATTTGCGCAGATCATAACGCAAGTCTCAAAACTTTTGAAGCCCTTCGATTTGAAAACTCGATATGTGTTTGGCAAACTTATGGAAAAAAATACACAGATCCTTGCCTGGAAACATAGATTTGAGAAGAAATTTGTACCAATCCGTGATTGGAACGGAAATCCGGGAAGAACACTTGTGCCGTAAGGCGCAGGAAGGCTGCTCTGAAAACCCTAGGTTGAGAGAGAAATTATTGAGTTTGTCTGAACTAAAATAAATATTGTTATAATTAATTGAAATGAAATTGACCAAACTAAAATAAATATAAATATACTTCACTTTGTTTTAGGTAGCATAAACTTTAGGTCAGGGTTTATTATGCAATTATTATAAATTTCATTTGGAATGAATTTTTTTAAATATGCTAATAAATTTAGAGACCTATTATGAAATTATCAAAATACTATATATATATATATATATCACAAAATATCATAATTTTCACTTTTCTTTCCTCTTCCTCCTCTGATCGGAAACCGCCTCCGACCAATGGTTACCACTGGCTTCCGCCAAATTACAGCTGACTTTCGGCGGATTCCACCGTCTTACAACCGATTAAAAACCTTAGAGCAATTCGAATCTCCATATCCTGTTCTCCTTCCTCGGACAGATCAAAGGCGTTGGTGGTGTTGCTCGAGGTCATTGCTTCGATTTAAAGCAGCATTCAAGGCTGTTGCTCGGTGGCATTGCTCCGATTTGAAGCAGTCCTCGTTGGCTTTACTCGAGGCCGAGCATTTCCGATGATGGCGAGGTTCAACGCAGTTAGAAAAAGGACCGCATCGGGGGAAGAAGCGCGCTGGAAGCAAAAGCTTCGTTGAAGAACAAGGCAGCACGTCAGATTCACGCGTGAAGCCATGCATAGTGATATTTGTAGCAGGCGCGTGTCTTCACGCTCCGGCGCACGGCAACAATGGCAACTGACAACGGCGGCTATTGACCGCAGCGTGAAGGACGATGAATTAGAATCTGCTCATGAGAGATGAGGTGTGATTTGGTTTTTTTTAAAACATGCTGAGGTTTATTATTATTTAACTGAGCGCATGATCAATAAATTTTCTCTAGTGTCGTGGTTAGTTGTTTGAAATTTGAGGCTGTTGACTTGAGTTCGATTCCGCTAAACCTTGTCTTTTGATGAATTTTACATTCTTGAGGTATATGCTGAGGTTTATTTGCATATGATTGAGAAAATGTCCAACAATTATTCTTTGGTGTAGTGGTTAGTACTGTGAGCTTTGAGGTTAATATCATGGGTTCGAATCCCTCCAGGACTTATATTTTGAAGAATTTATGTTCTTTAGGTACTGTAGCTTATTTGTAGTTTATTTTAATTTTCTCATGTTGACGTTTTTCATTTCCCGGCTGAGATATAGGTGAGATGGGAGTTGATGTTTGAAGTATTTTTTTCTCATGTTAATGTTTTTCAATTCTTTAGGTACTGTAGCTTATTTGTAGTTCTTTTTAATTTTCTCATGTTGATGTTGTCCAATTTATGGCTAAGGTTTAGTGATAGGAGTTGATATTTGTAGTTGTACTTTTTCTGATGTTGATTTTTTTTTCTCGGATGATATGTTCAGGTGTTAGGAGTTGATGTTTGTAGCTTTTGAGGTGCTGTAATTTTTCTTGGGTGATATGGATTAATATTTGTAGTTTTACTTTTTCATATTGATGTCTTTCATTTAATTTAGGTCATACGAGTTGATGTTTGTTGTGATTTTTTCTCATGTTGATGTTTTTCATTTTCCGGATTAGGTTTAGGTGTTAGGAATTGATGTTTGTAACTTTTGAGTGATATAGGTTGATATTTTTAGTTTTTTTTATAAAAATAGATTGATGTTTTATGATTTTCAAAATGAAGAATTTGGACTTTTGAGGTACCGTAGTTTTTTGGTTAACATTTTTTGTTTGTTTTCTCTCACGTTGATGTTTTTCATATTTCAATTGAGTTTTAGTTGATATGAACCGATGTTTTGTAGTTTTTAAGGGTTATATGGGTTGATATTTTTACCTTTTTTTCCTTTCAAGTCGATGTTTTTCATTTTCTAGGTAAGTTTTAGATGATATGAGTCGATATGTGTAGCGTTTTTGGTGATATGGTTGATGTTTTGTAGCTTTTTTCCCCTTATGTTGACGTTTTTCATTTTCCGGTTGCAGTTTAGATGATAATAATTGATGTTTTTAGGATTTGGATGATGTAGGTTCATGTTTGTAGTTTTTTTAAAAAATTTTGATAATTTAATCTTTATCGATGTTTTTATGATTTCCAGTTGATTTTTTGTTAGTTGTAGTCGATGATTTTTCAATTTTTTATATATTTTTTGCTGCAGTTTTTTAGTTGTTGTCTTATGATTTTTCGTTGATGTTCTGCTATTTTTTTCCATTGTTTGTAATTTTCGGTTCGTTGATCATATTGATTTTTTACATTTTTGATTTTTTTTTGCAGATGGCTGGAAAATGATGGGAAAAATTAGACAAAAAAAACCCCTGGAAAAATATTAGCAATAGGTCCCTGTAAAATAATTAGAGATGAGCTCCTGTAAAATTATTAGAGATAGGTCTCTGTAGCTATAATATAGTTAGAATAGCATAAAGGCTCTTGCCTAAAGTTTAGGCTGCGTCACAAGAGACCATCTCAATATACTTATGATGTGTGTTATATTGTGTTCATATTTGGTGGGATTATTATGATTTTATTGAGATATAATTTGCACTTTAAGGTGTTTTTGGTGCAGAAATTCATTGATTGTGGAGAATTGAGAGGGAGCTATACATTGTAATCTTTTTCCCTTAACCAATGGTTTTTTCCCACTGGATTTTCCAGGTTAAGGTTTTTAATGAGGCGATGTGCTCCAATGGAAAATGTTCTTATCTTATAAGACATTTTTCCAGGGATGAAGGAAGAGAGGCAAAAGAAGAATTGCTGAAGTTATGGGGTGAAAAGTGAATTATTGAAGAGATGTGGATTTGAAGAAATTACGAATATTCACTGCCCATATTGATAAGAATTGTATTATCTACTTCCATTTGAAATTCCTTAATTGTAGGAATTAGTTATTTATAATTAGAATAGATATTATCTTATTTCTTTAATTTTTCCGTAAGAAGAAAAGGAATTAGAGTTAGATTTGGTTTGTTACGTAATTCTTTGGGTTGCACGTATATGTATATAAATACATGCTGCTCTTCGGCAAAGAAAACAGACCGCAGACACACATTAATACAAGAAATATTTTCCCCAATTACTTAGTTATTCAGTTAGTTTTAGGGTTATAATAATGGAAGCATTCTGAAGACTCACATCATACTCAGTGGATGTATGCGTTGGTTGTTTTGAAGGATATTTTCATAATCTCAGAGCATGCAATTGATCTATCATGGTTTGCTTTAATTTTTATTACATCATTAGATTAATCATGTTTTGTTATTATATTCTTTATTTGTTTAGTTTAATTATTATGAGTAGCTAATTTATATATTGGCATGGAATAACAAACATTAGTTTATGAATCGTGAGTCCTAATTGTTTTATAATTGATTCTTATGTGTTCTTGATTGTTCTTGGGTTATTTTATTCTTGATAGATTTAATCCTGATCAACTTGAATATTATTGGGATAATGCAATCTAATTCCACCAATACGTAATCATTGGAAAGGGGAACAATTAAGTGTGCATTACTATTTGCTAACTAGGTAAGACTGTAATAGCAAGATGGGGAACAATTAAGTGTGCGTTACTATTTGCTTTTACTTTGGTAATTGCTATATCGGGTTCTTTTCATTTTTAATGCTATCGAGATATGTATCTAGTTCAGCGAATACTTTACGGGGGCATCTTGGTAAGAGAAACAATTAATTAATTATTATTGATTAATTGTCGATAAAGTACGAAAGAATTGGGGAGGTTAAGCGTAGCTACTTTCCTATAACTGATAGATGCATATGAATTGATTTATCTTTGCGCCTATGATCGATGTTTAACTAATGTGAGTTATTCCGAGCCGATTGCATTCATCATATATTTACTAGATTTTTATATCTGTTAGTTGCATTATTATTTTATATTAGTTAGTTGCATTATTAGTTGTTAGATAAATCTGAAAATTAAGGCGTGGTGGCTGCACCAAAAGTGTTCTATATTAGTAGGAATTTTATTATAGTTTTTGCTCTGTTCCTCGTGGGATCGACTTTGCTTGCTACTGTACTAATTTCATCATTAGAGTTTGCAGATTATTTTGGTGAGTGAAACGACGCCCACCAACTTAACAGAATTGACCTAAAATAAATATAAATATATTGAAATGAACTAATAATCAAATAAATCCTTAATAATTGTATAATTTAAGAATGAACATTCTTCAATTAGCATAAATCCTTAACAATTGTATAATTTAAGAATGAACATCTTTCAATTAGCTCATATTCCCTTCTTTCGCCCCTATTGAATGTATTGTACTTCGGCGATTCTAGAAATTTTAGTGTAAATTATTCATTTGGGCCCTAAAATATCATAAAATTTTATTTTATATCAGCTAACCGTTAGACGTGCAAGTTTGTTTTATAATTAATGTGAACTCGAATGTTTTAAAACAGTTATCTTATTATTGAATTTTGAGGGACTAAGTGTTTCCCATACAATTATGCAACAAGTGTTGATCACATATCTAAGAACGTGACAAAAGTATATAGGTAACCGTCATATGAAACAGAATCTGAAGAGGCCCCTTGTTTTAGTTGAACTAAACATCACTTGTTTACGGGAAATGTAGTATTGTTTATCGAAGCATCTTCGTACAATTAGGGACAAGGTATTCATGCTACTACTACCGCCAATAATTATTTTCCTGGTATATATGCTTCCCACAAGTAATCAGTGTTTGAAATATTGAGGTCATCCTCCCGTCTTCTTGTGCAACCATTAGGGCACTAAGAATGCATATTATGTCATCTTCTTCCTCCTCCTTAAGTCATCAATGTCGAGTATGTGTATATATGCAAGTCAAATATGCAAGTCAATCATGATCCCAAGCCAAATGTCCATTGACTCTACACTTGAAGCATTCACCTTGTTCTTTCCATCATCACCCCTTGGTGTTTTATTATGGCATTTAGCACTTGTCGGCATAGATAACCTCTCAAGTGTAGCAAGTCTCTTAATACTCACATCTCCACTTTGAGTATATAGCATTCGAAAAGAGTGGGGATGCAAGCTTTTTTAAATTTGAAGAGCCGACTAGAAAGCATCATTCTTTTAAATTTGGGATGTAAGCTTCCGGGACGCAACAACTTTGCGTTCAACACAACCTTGACATAGCTTCCCTAAAAAAGAGCAATAGGCTGGACACACTCTTTGTTTTTATGCCCAGTGAGTAGTTCACTTCAAGAGGAACTATAGGCCTTTTATTTTTGTATTATGATACGTTCACCCCAACAGGAACATTAGGGCCAAATATATTTGATAAAATTTAAATTCAGATTGCATATAATATCTCTTATGGTTGAAATGTCACCAGAGGATAGCCAATCTACAACAAAAGAATGTCTCATCATAAGACAATATTCATTGGCCAAAATCTCACTAGAGGACAACAAGATAATCTCCCTATAAAAGCTCTCCCTAAGGGATGATAAATTCCTTGAAGCTGATAAACCATTATATCCACAATGAAAGTTCTCCCTAAGAGATTAAAATTTTCTTAAATTAGACGAACCATTCTTTATCAAAATTTCTCCCCAAAGGATTAAAAACTCCCTAAAGTAAGCAAACCATTATGTATCACAAGTTCTCCCTAAGGGATTGAAACTCTTTATAGGGAACAAACACTACTACAAGCTCAAGTGGTAGAAACCACCATAGTTGAAGACAAGAATATTCATATGAAGGTCTTAAAAATCAAATAAGTTTTTTCCAGGAGAGGGCCAAGATTAAAAAGAATACTAGTTTCCTCTACGACCAACCCTACTTCTAATGCCAGTTCTACATCTAAAATTACCATCCCCTGTTACTATGGGTTGATTGGGCAAAGACTGATGCACTAATATTTGATGGGAAGGAGCTCAAGATCTTGAAGATAGGCTATGGGGAACCTCAACCTCACAATCAAGCCACCTGAGTCAATTTACGACCCGACTATAAGCTGGCCGAAGACCAGGTCTACCCACCTGAAGGTCAATAAACACATCATTCAAAAAATCCTCAAGTTGAGGCTTGAAATCCTCAATCATCTCCAACGCATCTCTCTACTTAAAGATGATGCTATAAAATATGAGGCTTTGATAGAATATGTAAGTTATAGCTATATGATCCCTTATGGTCCGTTCAGCGGCCAATCTCTCAATTAAAATAATGGCGTTCAAATCAAGACCCCAACCTTAAGAACTATGATCTCAAGTTCAATCCTCTAATTTTCAGCCTTAAGAGTTTTAATTCATGCTTCTAGGTAGCAATAATAATCTTAAATAACTCATAGGAATGATTAGTTGACGAAAAAGGAAGATCTAATTTGGCACGAAATGGCCCATACTTATTACTCATATCGCCTAGGACCCATTACTTGAAATTTAGCTTTTTTTTAACTCTCAGTGTTCATCTACTCGTTCTAGCTTCTCAGACTTAAGTTCATTATGATGCCTTTGAAAGGCATGAACCGTTGCCTTATATTCCCTAGTTACATTAGCAAACGGTCCTCTAAGGACTCAAACCACTACCTAGAACTACTCTCTGGGTCACTAGAATATTGTCTTAAGCTTAGATTCTTAGAGGGGGTAGGGGTGTGATGGATGATACAATAGAAAAATGTATAAGGACAAGATATGCAAGAGAAACCCAAGAGATTGAGAAACTATCACAGGGGAGACTATGCCCTATCTTTGTGAGCAGCTATCTCATCTTCTTCATTAACAACCTTGGTTTTGTCTTCTTCAGCAGCACCATGAATATTCTCATCTTGAGGGTTCTCCACAACTGGTTGATCAGCTCCACCAGGTAGCACCTCCTGCTCGGTCACACCTCCACCATCAATCTCTGGTGTAGCCGAAGGTTCAGTTATGAGCTCCATCTACTCAAGGTTTTCATTAAAATAAACCCCTTTCGCCATGTCGATCGTCGGATATTGGGAAAATCCTCCCAATTGGTCAAGAAAGGGAAGATGAATCCATTTGTATTGGATTTTATCCCACCTACCATGCTCCAAGAAACCTCCAGTGTTTGGGGGTGCACAAGGGTCAAAAGCCCTTTGTTCTCCACAGGGTGCACAGGGAAAAACACCTCAACCACAAGATTTTGATCGAAGGAAACAACATGCTGAACGATTCGGTGAAAGAAGTTCTTGAAAGCCATGATCTTTACATCCATGTCAAAGAATGACTGAAAGAGCGCCATCTAAGTTCTCACATCACCAAAGGGTCGAAGCCTCTTAACGGTTCCCTCTTGAGTAGTGATGGTCGAGCGGCCTGTTTGAAGTCCCCCTTCACACTCTCACATCTCTAGACTGGTGACCCAAGTCTGGATAGCCTCAGTTGCTAGGAAGATGTCAGACTGCACCACCAAAGCTAGTCGAACTTGTTGGGGACCCAAAGGGGATAAATCTAAAACACTCACACAAGAACAAGGCAACATAACCAGTCAAATATTAATACAATCACAAAACAAACCAACTATGGAGTTAAAAACCAACCAACAAGAAAGTAAAGAGAAAATAACACATGGCGATTTTTATGTGGAAAACCTCTTCGGTGTGAAGAGCAAAACCACAGAAATTGCAGGAGTCCACCCCATTCCTTATTATTATGATAAAATAAAGGAAACAAACCCAACACCAGTCTACAGAGGGTTACAACCCATCATAGGCATCGTGCATAAGAATAGACAACAAGAGTAGCAAAAGGTGTAGGATATCACCACAAAGCAGAGCTTCCACTCGAGCTTCAATATATCCCAAACCAGAACATAAACTAACAATCCAACCGTCGAAATCGAAACTCTATGAGTCTTAAACACGCTGACTAAGTTTCAGAAAAATCAAACAATGTTGGCCTTCGATCGGACCTCCCAAACAGAACTGCTCTCAGAAAAATGGGAAGATTTTCAGCGCACTCAAGAACTCTCAACTCTATTGTGTTTTTTTTTTGCTTTGTTCTTGTAGTTTGTTGTGTAATTATCTCCAAGCTCTAAATTCCTTTTATATGTGAACATAGGCTACCCAAATATTCACCATAAAACCTCCCCATAAAAGAGCTAATAACAAAGAGACACTTGAGCTCTCCAAGAAGGAATACCAAAGGACTAAGGCACACCAATGGTATGGACAATCATGCACCTCATAATGCATGAACCTAACAATCTCCCCCTACATCCCATCACAGGGATGATGCACATACCCTGCAATCACTTGAAGATCCAGACGAGCTTACCACAAAGCTCAAGCTCAACTCAGGGAACTCCCTTCATTAACATATCAACAACATTCTTGTCTATGTGAACTTTCTTCAACTCCATCAGTTTCTCCTCAATCACATATCACAACCAATGGTATCTAACATAATTATGCTTGGTACAAGCATGATACATGGGATTCTTGTTCAAGTTCATAGCACTTTGATTGCCATAAAGTACTACATACTCACCTTGCTTCAAGCCCAACTCTTCAAGAAATCTCTTCAGCCAAAGCATCTCCTTACCAGCTTCCATGGTTGCAATGTACTCCGCCTTGGTCATGAACGATGCCACACCCTTTTGTAGATTGAATTGTCATGAGATGACTCTCCTTGAAATTGTGAACATATAACCCAAGGTGGACCTTCTTCTAACAATGTACCTAGCCATATAAGAATCAGTATATCCACCAAGAATGGTCCTGCTACTTCCAAAACACAAACACAATTTGAAAGTACCTCGTAAATATCTAAAAATGCACTTCACTGCATCCCAATGAGTCCTACCTGGATTGGATAAGAACCTACTCATGACTCCAACAGAATGCGCAATGTCTGGTCTAGTACAAACTATAGAAAACATCAAAGAACCAACAGCCGAAGAGTAAGAAATAGAAAACATACTTTCTTTTTCCTATTCCAATTGAGGAAAATCTTCCTTGCGCAACTTGATATGAGATGCAAATAGTATACTAACAGGCTTAGAATTCTTCATATTGAACCATTCAAGCACTCGTTTAATGTACTTCTACTGTGACAACCACAACTTTCAAGCCTTTAGATCACGAGCAATCTTCATACCTAAGATTTTCTTTGTTGGACCCAAGTCTTTCATGTTAAAAACCTTGGACAAAGCATTCTTCAAATCATCGATCATCTGGCCTTCTAGCCAACAATCAACATAGCATCGACATATAAAAGAATATTAATGAAGTTACCTCTGGGGAACTTTCTGACTTGGACACAATGATGAAGAACAGTTCATTTATAACCACTGCCATTCACAAACAAGTCAAATTTATCGTACCCTGCTTTGATGCTTGCTTCAGTCTATAAAGACTCTTTTCAACTGGCAAACATGATCCTCTTACCCCTTAACTTCAAAACCTTCCGGCTACATCATATAAATCTACTTTTGCAAATCGCCATGTTAGAAAGCAGTTTTCACATCAAGATGCTCCAAATTCCAAGTCAAGGCTTGCAGTCAAACCAAGCACAATTCTAATCGGAGTCATTTTCACCACCGATGAAATAGTCGACGTATTTTTTTTGGTTGCATCCCTTAACCACCAATCTAGCTTTATGCTTCACAATCTTATCACCATCCATCTCGTGCTTGTAAACCAATCGGTTTCTTAGGACTTTGTTTCCTCTGGGGGTTTCACAAGATCATAAGTTTCATTAATCTTCAAGGAATCCATCTCCTCTTTCATTGCCTCAAGCCATAACATCTTGTCTTTGTGGACAATACCTCTTGAAAGCTTTCAGGCTCTTCATCAGCTGTAACAAGAATGTAGTCTGAACTTGAATATTTCTTCGAAGGTATCCTCTCTCAAATGGACCTCTGAGGCTCAACTTCTTCCATTCTAGGGGTAGGTTGATCCCCCTACTCATGATCCCCTTCATACTCATCCCGAGGAACCTCACTTTATTCAGGTGTATGAGTATCATGTTGCACATCCTCAACCTCATCAGGTGTCACCTCAACCTCATCAGGTGTCACCTCAACCTCATCAGGTGTCACCTCAACATTCTCATTTGATGGTTGATTAACATAAGTAGAAGTAGAATAAATACTAGTGAAATTAAAAGATGAATCTGAGTTAGAATTGTACCTTTACTCAGAAGATCAGCACCCATCTCGTGCTCAAAGAACACCAAATATCTACTTCACACCGCCTTCTTCTTTTAGGGATCATAGAGCCTATAACCATTCTCTTCATCACCATATCCAATAAGCACACAAGGATTTGTTTTTGAATCCAGCTTTGATCTTTGCTCTTTGGGAACATGAGAAAATGCCTTACATCTAAACAATCTAAGATGCAAATATGAAGGATCACATCCCTTCCAAGCTCTCTCAGGAATGTCATAAGACAAAGGAATTATTAGTGATCGATTAATCAAATAAATAGCACATGGAACCTCTTCAACCCAAAATGACTTTGTAAGATTAAACATTCTGAGCATACAATTAACTTTCTCAACAGTGGTCCTATTCATCCTCTCGTCCATACCATTGTGTTGAGGGGTTCTCGACACCGTCTTCTCATGCTTGATTCCATGTTGTGAACAATAGCTTATAAACTTGTTAGAAGTATACTCTTCACCATTATCAAAACGAAGACATTTTAGCTTCTTATCTGTCTCCCTTTCTACCATGGCATAAAGTTTCTTGAAAATATCAAACACTTCTCCTTTGGTCTTTATCATGTAAACCCAAGTCCTCCAATCAGCATCATCGATGAAGGTGACAAAGTAATTATTGCCACAAAGTGACTCAACCTCAATAGGACCACATACGTTAGTGTGTACCAACTCTAACTTTCCTTCGTTCTTCATCGACTTCCCACAGAAGGAAGCTCCATGTTTCTTTCCTGCCAAACAGTGATCACAGGGGTCAAGAGAAACAGTAGAATTAACATGTATAAGGGATTTACTTGCTAGAAGTTTCAGCCCCTTCTCACTCATGTATCCCAACCTTCGATGCAATAATTCGCTTCAATGACATTCACCCCCATCATAACATATAGTCAAGTATGTCTTGTACAAGGTGCAACACAATTCACCATGAGCAACTGTCATTGAGCCCTTCAACAACTTCAACTTGCTATCTCCAAAGAAGTGTCTATATCGCTCTTGATCAAGAGCACTAACAAATAACAAGCTAAGGTGCAAGTCAGGCACATGGTGCACATTCTTCAAAATAAGTCTGCAACCAACACTTTTTTCACAGAGCTGTCACCCAGACCAACAATATACACGGTGCTCTTATTTCCCATTCTAACGCTACCAAAATCTCCAACTTGGTAGTTCATGAAGAACTCATCTTTGTGAACATGGTGAAAAGAATCTCCTGAATCAACTAGCCACTCTGTATCGGAACTTTCTACGTGATAGCAATCCCCAATAGCACAAAACATAGTTGTATTATCATCACCTTGAGAAGCAGTTGCTGCAGTTCCTTTATCACCTCCCTTACTAAGCAAGTCATGTTTCTTATCTTTCTCTTTCTTCCACTAATATCTATACTTCTTAATGTGACCAGGCTTTTTGTAATAGTGGCACATCATTGGCTCTTTCCCATCTCTAGACTTAGACATGTTCTTCGACTTGCCATGCCCTTTTGGACCTCTACTATTGCTTCATCCTTAAGTCTCAACAACAAGAGGCTGCGAATTATCAACTCCTATCTCCCTTGTTCTTATCTCTTCTTTGAACATGCTCTTTTTGATAAAATCCAAAGAAAGCACACCATCTGGAGCAGAGTTGTTAATAATCACCACCAAAGTCTCCCAACTATCAGGCAAAGAACACATAGGAACAAAGCATGCAACTCATCATCAAGATCAATCTTCATAGTAGTCAACTTGTTAATAATATCTTGAAAGTCACTAAGATGCTCAGACACTAACTTTCCACTTTTCAACTTCAAATTAACAAGTTTCTTAATCAAAGAAGCCTTATTATGAGTCTCTTTCATTCATAAAGGCCTTCCAATTTCTTCCACAAATTATAAGGGTTGAACTCTTGAGAAACATGGTTGAATATGCTAACATCAACCCATTGTCTGATAGTCCCTAAATTTTTCCTCTTTTTACTTAGCCCATTCATTTTCTTTTATTTTCTCAGGTTTAGTTGGCTTAGATGAACTACTACCCTCAACAATAGTAGGTGCAATCGGATCATATAAATCCTGGAAAAACAACAAGTCTTCCATCATAGGTCTCCACATAGAATAATTGGTTGATGTTAACTTAACCATAGAATTGCCACTAGACTCCATGGATATGCTAAAATAAACTCAAGATCTTATACCACTTGTTAGGGATCCAAGGGGGGTAAATCTCAAACACCCACATAAGACCAAGGAAAAAAAGCCTACCAAAATATTCAAACACAATCACAAAACAAACCAACGATGGAGATAAAAATAGCCAACAAGAAAGTAAAGAGAGAAAACAACACACGGTGATTTTTACATGGAAAACCTCTTTGGTGTGAAGAGTAAAACTATGGGACTTGCAAGAGTCCACCCTATTCCTTCTTATTGTGATAAAATGAGGGGAACAAACCCAACACCAGTCTACAAAGGATTACAACCCACCATATTCATCACGCATAAGAATAAACAACAAGAGTAGCATAAGGTGTAAGATATCACCACAAAATAGCTTCCACTTGAGCTGCAATATCTCCCAAACGAGAACACAGATTGACAATCCATCCGTCCAAATTGAAGCCCTATAAGTCTTGAACACGCTAACCATATTTTATAAAAATTGGACAATGTTGGACTTTCTATCCAAACTCCCAATCATAACTACTCTCAGAAAAAAAAAGGGAAGATCTTCAGCTCACTCAAGAACTCTTAACTCTCTTGTTTTGTTGTTTTTCTCTTGTAGTTTGTTGTGTGATTATTTCCAAGCTCTAAATCCCCTTTATATGTGCACATAGGATACCCCAAGAGTCACCATAAAACCTCCTCATAAATGAACTAATAACAAAGAGACATTTGAGCTCTTCAAGAAAGCATACCAAAGGCCTAAGGCACACCAATGGGCTGGACATTCTTGCACCTCATAGAGCATGAACCTAAAAATATTGGTATCAGAGTTTTATTCGAATAGAGGGGAGTTTAAAAAAAAGAAATAAAAGTCTGCATAGAATGACAAGAATATAAGAAGCATAAAGACTTATGCAACCCTGAGGCTGATAAGTCCCAGGAAATTGCGAAGCCATCCTAGAGAAAGACTCTATAACTAAAGGAGTCAAAGTCGGCACACAAGTACTCTTAAAACTTGGGGTACTAGTACCCTTATCCTTAAAAACTTCATGCTTATGACCAGGAGAATGGTTCACGGTCTGTAAGCTGGAAGGGGGATAATCGGTCGCGGTGGAGAAGTGCTCGTCGAAGCAAAAGTGGAAGAACCATTCAAGGGGTGTCAAGCAGTTATGATAGGGTGCGTGGATATTTCTTTGATTAAGACCACGTCCAAAAACATAAACCAACAATCTAACACCATAATGAGAATATAAAAAGCTACGACAAGAACTATAGAAATAAAGGGAACCTTGAGCACTAGAAGAAGAGCTATCAGTTTCATTCAGGACCAAAGAAGGCTTAGGGGACCAATCATATGTATTAAAATAAACCTTAAAATCCTTGAAGAACCTAGTTATGACTACGGCTTATCATCCAAAATTATAAAGGTACCCAGAGAACTATCCCCAGAAGCCTGATCATCCCAAACAAGACAAGGGTAGAAAGCATAGTCAAAGGTGAAAAACTGATCCTCCCAGCCTTTGGTAAAAGAAGGGTGCCCATCCATTAGTTCCCAACCCCTACCCCCTAGGTATTCTTCGCATAAAAGTAAACATGACTTCCTCCATCCTTGCTAGAATTCGGGTTGGGCCATAAACAGTACTGACATTGAAAAAGGATAAGAGAAACCTCTAGCTCCTCCATAGAACACAACTTCAGAAAGCCAAAAATCATCAACATACAATTCGAGTGAAGTTGGTAGGTGTTAATATTATAGAAGTCTTCTTAGGAATTTTAGGACTTTCAGATGTAGGTATTGCTTGAGGGATTAAGTTAGGTTATGCTTTTGGATGTTGAAAATGTGTTGTTCTGTTTTAAATATTGGCTTTAAAGGCTCTTGACGCTTCTTACACCGGTATTTTCATCAATTTTCCGGTGCATATGATTGATTAAAGCAGCTGCTTCTAACTGCTTTACATTGGCCTTTAATTTTGTTGTTGGACCCGAGAGAAAAATTAAAATTTTAAGAGTAAGTAATTAGCACTGTTACAGGTACCGGTGTAAATGTGCCATATACTGATGTATACTAGTTAGCAAAGCAGCTGCATTGGACTGCTCTAAATGCCTCTTTGATTAAATTATTGTACCCAAGAGGAGTGGTTATTTTTTTGGCTAAGTACCTAGCACCAGTATGAATACTGGTGTAAATGTGATATATACCGGTGTACAACTTTTAGCAAAGTAGCTACGTTGGGCTTCTTTAAATGCCTTACTCATAATATTTTGTAGATTTGAGAGTAAATTTAAAAAAAAATACTGAGTACGTAGCACCGGTAAAGGTACCGGTGTAAATGTACATGTACCGGTGTACATTTGACAAAAAGGTAGCTACGTTGGACTGCTTTAATTGGTTCTTTCCTTAATTTTGTACCGGTGCAAATATACAAAATATCGGTGCCTTTGTATAAAACAGAGCATATCCCATGCTTTTCTACATCGTTATTTGACTAAAATACCAGTGCAAATGCAGAAAACAGGGCCACCACTATCCTTTTTTATCACCAATTTTCCTTCCACCTATGATTAGCGGTCCAAAATATGCACGGATCATAATAATACTTTAATAACAAAATTATATGACATATATGGCATGGGCCATTAAAAAAACGTATGTTACATACATTGTTGGGTATAGATAAAATAGTGGGAGGAAATACAATTTAATGGGGATAATTTTCTATCTTTTCCTCTTCAACACATTGTCGCCACCCACGATTTCACCGCTCTCGTAAACCCACAAACCATCACTATGAGAATGTTGTCCGACTACAGCTTCCGTCACATCCTCCAAACCAGGAAATACTGATGGAAACTCTAGGCTTTCAATTTTCATTGGTTGATCAATTTCCTCTTCAAAGTAAAACTTCTTTCCATAAAGAACCACATGGAACTTCCCATTGGAAGGGCCTTTGATATGAAAAATATGGCGTGCCTAGGCTGCTAATTAGATGAACTTGTCATCTTCATATCTTACTCAATTCAAGAGGCTTTTCTGCACAACACATAAACCATGTTCCACCCAACGGCACTTGAACACAACAACTTTGAACTCTATATAATGCAACTCCCAAATTTCCTCAATCACCCCATAAAATGGCATCACAACAGCAACATGATGTTTGTCTCTCTTCCTAACTTGCCACATGGATTCAGATTCAATATAAACGCCATTGTTTTGCGCTATACTCTTCTCATCCTTCTCTAATGTTGAGAAACTAAAGTCATTGATGTTATAACCTTGGTATCATTTGACGGTGCAGTTCGGTGTCCTGGCAAATTCACGTAGGTTGTTGGGCATGCCATTCACATTGCAACGCTGGTAAAAACCAGTTAACAAAACTAGAAGAATGCTCCACCTGTATTTTATTCGACGTAGTCTGGATGAATCTCTTCCAACATGGACACATGCTCTTGAACGTACATTGCGGTCTCACTACTATTTGGTAACACATACAGGTGAACTATCATCAACTCGGCATTTAAAGGTGTATGAAGTGTACCTTAGACCGTGGAGTCCCATTCTTTCTACTGCAGTGTAGTCCACCGGAAACTCCAACTGCTCTTTTTCCAATCAGGTTGGAAGTACAGTACTCAATTATCTCCTTAGTGACGTACCTCTGAAAATTTGAAGCATCCGGCCGACTACGATTGTGAAAATAACCCTTGAAAATGCCCATGTGACACTCAAAGAGGTATATCCAATGCATCCCAATAGGACCGCATATACATATTTCCCTTACCAAGTGTATCACGAGGTGAACCGTGATGTCATATACATATTTCCCTTACCAAGTGTATCACGAGGTGAACCGTGACATCAGAGAATGATGGGGGAAAGTACTTCTCAAAATTACATAAAACTACAACAACCTCCCATTCCAATTCATCCAGTTGTTGTCTACTTATATTATTCCTGTAGATCGAGTTGAAGAAGAAACACATGCGCATAATCACAAATCTAACTTCCTCTTCCAAACAACCATGGATTGCAACGGGCAAAACTTGTTGCATAAGGAAATGGAAATCATGTGATTTCAAAGCATTAAGACGCAATTCATTATTCACAAAACGACTAACATTAGAAGAGTAGCCAGATGGTACCTTCATTCCTTGAATGCTTTCACACACCAATCTCTTCTCAGCAACTGACTAATTGTAAGGAGCGGGGGGCACGTACGCTCGCTTCCCTCTAACCTCCGGTGCTAGATCCAAACGAATACCAAGCTCCACCAAATCCCTCCTCGCATTTAAGCTATCCTTACTCTTCATGGGAATGTTAAGTAGTGTGCCAATTATACTTTCACAAACATTCTTTTCAATATGCAGGACATCCAAACAATGTCGAACCTACAAATTCTCCGATTAAGGCAAATTAAAGAAAATCGACTGTTTCTTCCACGGTCCCTCTACCGCCCCACCGACCTTAGATAACTTCTTACCAAGTACAACATTCAACGTCTTTGTCTTTTTAGGAATGACAAAACCCAGTTAATGCTTTAAGTGTCTTTCTCCTCTCCTTTCCACCAACAAATGCCACCGTGTTTTCTCACAACTTGTGCTTCAACGGGAGGAATTTTGGTGACCCAAATTAACAGACTTCCGACCATTTTTCAAGTGATGGTAATCAGTCCCATCCTCGCAAACGGGGCAAGCCATGTGATCCTTCACTACATAACCCGAAAGGTTACCGGAAAATCATTTATGGTACAAAAAAGCATGGCCTCTAAGGTAAACTCCTTTCCACACAAACCATCAAACAATAAAGCATCGTTGGATCATAGCACTTTCAAAGCTTCTATCAAAGGGGAAAGATAAGTGTTAATGTCATTTCGAGGCTGTTTTGGCCGTGAAATCATGATAGGCATCAACACATATTTCCTCTTCAACTGGCCATGAAACTGTGTTTCGTGGGCATATTACAAAACGTGTTCATATCATCAGTACACAAAGCCATCCTCAAATTTCTAGGTTTGAAAGCAAACTTCGGATACATCTTATCACATTTCTTCAACTGGTCTCCATTTGTCGTATGCCGAATCATATCATCATTTTTAGAACCTCCCATATCCATGTACCATGTCAAATTCTTTTCATCTTAAGAATTCTTATACAACTGTTTAGGCCTCGGAATAATCAAAAGGTACCACATACATTTGGCAGGCACCCACTTCCTCACCGGCACAACATACTCTCCATCAACAACCGCATTTCTCCTTTTCTTATAATGGGACACATTACATTCGAGGAAAGCAATCTTACCCTTCAAGTCACCCATATACAAGACACAATCATTCAGACAAGCATGTATCTGTTCATACTCCATTCCCATCGAACACAAAATTATCTTAGCCTCATAAAGTTTTTCTGCTAAACCATTACCAGCCAGAAGCTTCTTATTCAAAAACTTAAGAAATTTATTCATGCTAGTATCGCTCCACAAACCAACACCTTTCAAATTAAACAACTCCATCAAACATGACATGACCGTGTCTTTCTTCTTGCAACCGAGATACAATGGTCTATCCTTCTCACCTAAAAAGTTAGCCAAAACCTCGGGCCTCCTTCTAAATATATCAACTACCTCCTCACACATATCATCCAATTTTACATCTCCAAAACACTCCCCCTTCACTACTAACTACCACCTCCGAGGGTATTTTTTCCCATGAAAAACGTCCACACCACATAATCTTTTGCAAACCCCCTGCTGTACAAATGAAGTCTCAACACGTCCTTATTGTCAGTACGATTTTGCTTTCTACAATCATGACAAGGACATAGTATTCGCTTCTCACGACTAAAAGCATGCTCCAGAAACTCATCCACAAAACCAATATATTCTTCGCTCACCCTACTTAAGTTGGCATATACATGCTTACGCCTCTCAATGGCATGATACAACTCTACACATGAATAAATGGGCCACAATCAAAGTTTCACATAATTTACATTCAAATCATGCAAGATCAATATTCCACCATATATATCATTCAACAATATAATTAGCACATTCAAAATATGTCCTACAATATGACAATCAATAGTCATGGCATTAGCTACCACTACCTTGAAAATACATCACAAACAAATATCAACAATTCTACCCAAATTACCATAAAATGATCAAACACACAAGATATATATGTTTACAAACCAAAATCAACACTATCCATCATTAATAACAATCGACACATTAAAATAATGGTACATTTTTGGGTCTTCATATTAGAGCATTCAATGCTTTCACCCACACCCAAAAAACCGTTAATGAACTCATCTTCACCAATCCCCATTTTTCACACGCCAAAAAAAGGTATTAGGTGAGCATTAAATGCTAACTTTACACTGGTATTTAGGTACTATACCAGTGCAAATGTACGTATTCAATAAAATTATTACAATTTTAACATTGGTAATCATTCTTTCACCGAAAAAATACCTAAAATATCGGTGCAATTGCATAATTTCAATCAAAATGTTCTGTACTTGCACCAGTTTTTCATCCTCCATTCACTACCGGTGCTAATATTATTATCCTTTCCCGCTTTTTCCATAACATAGGCACCGAAAAAAAAGCCGGTGCATGAATCATATTTTAGGCGCATTTTTCTTAAAATAAATCAGGACTTCTACACTGGTATTTCATATACCGGTGCTAATTCACCATCAATTGCACTGGTAAAATAAATAGCGGTGCTTTTGTTATCAACAGCACCAATTACATACACCCGGTATCTTGGTTACCTGTGCTGGTTCATTATTTTTTCCCATTTTTAATGATCACTTACACCGGTTTATGCATTGGTATAAATTTTACCGGTGCCTTTGTCATCTTAGGCACCGATATGTTGACAACCACATGGTTTACCGATGCAATTGTTGTAACTTACACTGGTCTTCCTTCCTCAAAATATTTTACCGGTGCCTATATACTTGTTTTCTAGTAGTGGATGTCCTTAACTAGAAAAAAAATTCCAAAAATTTCTATCAAGGGGTTGAAGATGCTGAAATTGGGATAGAGACGGAATCATTCGTCAGTAGCAAGTTAAGGTCCAGCGTCTCCATAGGGTGGCCGACAACGTTCATTTTGTCGGTGAAGGTGAAAGAAAGAGAATAAGGAATAAAGAAAAATAGGGGAAATAATTAGGTAATAAGACATGAAGTTATAATCGTCTTTTCCCAAATGTTGGATTTCAATTTTAGAGGGGTAGAATTGTCTTTGTGCCAATTTTTGGTCAAATTGGTCGTTGCCAATTAGTCAACCAAGTCCAGGACTAGATTGTCCCTTTCAAATTGTAAAGAATTATATTGGCACTTTACACCAAAACAAATGGTTAAAACACACTTTACCCTATTTTATAAAAATGATAGTTTTGAAGAATTGTAAACAAAATAGGAAAACTCTCAAGTCAAAGTCTCTTTCTTTTTTCATCCATTCTTTTCAAAGATTCCTTAATTAATTAATTAAATGCATCTACTCCCTTCCTCCATCGCTCCATATGTGTCTTACTTCTCTATTCATCAATAAAGTTGATGTTGTTTGGATTGTAAAATATTACAAATATATAAATGTATAAACTATAATGTGAGGTATTTCTACATTCATCATGACATATATTTTTGAAGTATCTATTTTATAATTTATTTTTATACTTAATTCTTAGTTGAAGAAAATAAAGAGATTCCAAGTGAATGATGTAAAAGGAGCCTCAAATAATCATAACATTATAAATTTCACTGTAATTAAAGAGAATATGACAGTTTTGGTACCACTTTTAAGCAGAGCTTTAGGTTTCTTTTCTTTTTTAAAAAATTGTTCCTAAAGTGATCCACATTACTATGAAATGTGGTCAGATTATTCCCACATATTATTAGCCGGTTTAATGGAGTTAACATTGAGTCAACATTTCTGGGGATGATAATGTCACCATTGAGAAGTATGGAACATGAAAAATAAGGACGACTGAAGAGGTGATGAGTATGGTTGAATTGGTGGTGCTCGAAACACGTGGAGGAGGCGTTGGAGAAATAACTTGAAGAAGAAAATATTTTTATACATCAATTCAACCTCAAAAGTTTTTACATTATAATTTTTTTAAAATCTTAGTAATTGTTGACTGGTCTGTAACTTTATTAAAACGTGTTATGTCCGGTAAAGGAATCAATTGAGAATATTTTGTAATAATCAGAGAATATTTTAGAAACATAGTGCTAAAAAGGGAGTAGAACTTATAATTTCACGAAAAAATGGAAAGTTAAATTGTCACATTTCTAAAAGCTAAATATTGACAAATTAAACTGCACAATTCATAAAACGTCACTATTCACTGTCCAACTTTGACCACATATTTGAATAGATATATAAACAATAATATTATCATATGTTATATGGTTGGATTCGTCGTAACACATAATTTCTGAAAAGTAACTTTTTGTATGCCATAATTATACGTGATTAAACATATTAACGATTAGACAAGTTTCTTGATGAGCGTAAAATTCTCTCTCATACCATTTAATTTGGGACGGAGGGAGTAAACTTTTTTAAAAAACAATATTTTTACCCTTTTTTTAATACAACCCATATGCAAATTCACTAATTAAACTTTTATAATGAAACTTTTTGACCAAAGAACTTCCAGTTTGTTGAGTTCATGAAAGTCCATAGAGACAAAGTACTACGTTAGAGCAAAGTCTGTACCGAATGCTATGATTCATTAATAACAATATATTTATCTTTGATAAAAAAAAATTCTTTAAACTAGCCATGCTCAATAGATAGTGTAGCTAGTCTGCTCAATATATCTCGCGATATAGTAGAGCGAGGCACGACTTAATCAACTTCAACATGGAGAAACTTCTTTCAATGGAAGAAATGGTCACAAGTATAGTGAGCATTATAAGACATTTGGATAACAATCGTCCATGTCCTTCGAATAGTTCAACATTTCAATTGCCTACATTTTTCTTTTTAGCAACACCTTTTTTAACAATTGCTTTAATTTTACAAAAAAAAAATGTCCACCATCGATGTATATCCAAAGTCGTATCATTTTTCATTTACATTTCCAAACTACAATGAGATGCCTTTAGGCTATCATTACGCAATACCTTTGATTTCTCTAAATCAAACAAGAATCAAACAAGAATCCAAAAGCTTCTTGGTACATTTCAAATCGCTCAAACCTACTCGAGAATGAAGTCAAAGCATTATTCATCACTTAGGGCGGAACATTGGAGGGACCAGGGCGTGCCCGATCCCTCATGTATGTCATTCTTCTCTGCTATTTTGGTTCTTTTTTTTTACCTACTGTATGTCAGTCTTCCCTGCTATTTTTACTGAGCTTGCTTGAGGACAAGCAAGGTTTAAGTGTGAGGAGTTTTATGTGATTATGTGTTAGTGTTATGTAAAAAAAATGCAAAAAAGATTTTTAATTTTTTGAGTTGAGTCAAATTCAGCATACTATTCTTGATATTTTTGTTCTTTGACAGACTGAACTTGCTAGTAATAAAGCTCTTGTGTGATATGTTTGGCTACTTGATGCACCTCAAAAATTACTTGGTAAATGAGTCCAAAACTATTGGTAAAAATTGGCCTAGATGAGACTTGAGATGATGAAAAAAGACAAGTAATTGAACATTTTAGCCTAGTAAAAGTGAGGTTTCAGCTAGAGTAGAGCAGTCTCTACATTAATTTTTTTTCTGAGAGTCATGGCATTACTTGAATTATTTGGTGTGAAAATGATGAAAGACATTAGGATTTAACCCCCACATCTTATATTGCCTACCGTACATCACCCTTAGTAAACCCTTTGAAGCCTTGACCTTTTTTCTTTGTTTGAGCCACAGAAAAAACTAAGCCAAAGCCTGTTTTTATCCCCTATTTTGTCTCAGATATATGCATGCTTGTGACTATATTGATTTCTCGGATTATTTGATGTTGTTGTGCTTTAAAAATATCAGTGAGTACCTTGATTTTGATATATGAAGTGACTATGTGGTACTATTTCAGAGGTGCAGTAGAATGATGATGAAAAGGGAGATTTGGTGCTGGAAAACCCAGAAAAAAAGGGGTTGATGTGCCCAAAAAAAAGATAAATTTTGAGAAAAAGAAAAAAATCAGAAAATTGAAAAATTGCAGCACCAACACTGAGTGTTTACAGCCAGTTTTGAGCAAAATTTTCCACTTTATGATGGCTGGAAATTATTTCTTTGATGGAGAAAGTTTTGGGTTGAAATGAGCATGCATGTATATTTAATAAATATAAAGCTTAGAACCCTTAGGACCTTACCTCATTTTTTATTTCCTAACCCCATTACAACCTTGAATAAAGATATTTCTAATATACATTGAATGATTCGAGTATTGCCATGTGAATTCAATATATATGAGAGAGTGTCCCTTACATCTAGAGCGAATGTGTGAAACGTGAGAAATGTTTGATGCTTGTCTTATGATTTTACCTATGACATTTGAAGGGTTTGACAATGTCGAATGTGTTATACTTAACCCTTTGTTGTTGGTAAGGTAACGTTTGTCTATGGATCAAGAAATCAAGAATCGGTATGCTGAGTTTGATTGTTTGTTGGGTGTGTAGTTAAAGCCTTTTGCTTATTTTTTTTCTCTTTGGAGTCTTTCTTAGAAACAGTTAGGGATACTTGGGACTTTTATGATAAACAACATGATTTTATTCTCATTTCATACTTGAGGGCAAGCATGACTCGAGTGTGAGGATATTTGATGTGTATGAATTATGTTGTTTATTTTATTGGGGTTAACTGTGATTTTACGGGATTAATGTGCACTTTAAGTGTTTAATTTGTCACGGATCATAGTTTTTGGGCTTGAGAAGGAATTTGGAGGAGAGTAAGGAACATTGGGCAATTATGGCTGGAAAAATGATAGTCAAACTTGTGCAGAAGATGGCGAACCGTGGAGCAGATCTTGGAGAATGTTTGGAGCTGATTTTAAGAGATATTTTTGGAAATATTATGGATATTTGTTTGACTTTATTTTTTAAAATCAGAATTTCAATTAAGAAAGGATTTTATTTTTTATTTGGGGAGATTAAGTCTCGGTTGGAGGACTTATATATACACAGGACTTTGTTCTGGCAAGGGTATTATTCGGATAGAGAATGTTTTTAGTTTTCGTTTTTCATTCCACCGCAGTTATTAGTTAATTTATTTTTAGTTTGTTTTCACATTAGATCAGCTATTTGGTAAAGTTTTTGTGCTTAAGTTTGTTTTGGGATTTGTGCGCAGCAATCAAAATAACCATTGTTTTCCTTGGTGCAGCACGCAATTGATTGGTTTGCATGCAACCAAGTTATCAGTAATTTGATTTCTTGGTTTCGTAATTATTAGTGTTATTGTTATGTTTGGTTTTTATATTATTTTTTTATTTAATTAGTCATCATGAGTAGCTAATTCATATATTAGTAGAGAATAATAAATGTTAGTTTATAAATTATGAGGTTTAATTGCATTATAATTGATTCTTGTATATTCTTGATTGTTCTTGGTTGAATTTTATTTCTAAGATGTTTAATCCTGGTCAACTTGAATGTTTTTAGAATAGTGCTATCTAATTTCTGCCAATACGTAATTGTTGGATGGGATTAGTAAGTAGCACAGTCTTGCGAAAAACAGCTAACTAGCTAAGGCTGTAATAGCAAGATAGAGAATAATTGAGTGTGCGTTGCTTTTTGTTTTTACTTTGACAATTGCTATATCGAGTTCCTTTAGTACTTAATGCTATCAAGATATGTTCTAGTTTAGCGAATAATTTATGTGGACATTTTAGTAAGAGAAACAGTTAATTAATCATAATTGGTTGACTGTCGATAAAAAGTAAGAAAGAATTGGGGGGTTAAGTGTACCTACTTCCCTATAACCGATAAATATGTAGGAATTGATTCACTATTACGCCTATGATCGATAATAACTAGCATGAGTTATTCTTAGTCGATATCATTTATCCATATAGATTTATTTCTCATTTTTAGTGCCATCATTTGCATTCTTAGTGTTAGTAAAATAATTGAATTTAAGGTATGGTGGCATCACCAAAAAGGTTTTCTAAATTAGTAGAAAAATCATTATTAATTATTGATTTTGCTCCTCGTGGAATCGACCCTGCTTACCGTTGTACTGATTGGTATTAATCTGAGTTTGCAGGTTATTTGGCGAGTTAAATGACGCTCACCATTCATTTTTTTTTAAACTTGGGATTATTATTGCTATTGACCAAGCAAATTATTTCATCTCTTACTTGAGAAGCTTGAAACCTTTTGGCTCTCACACTTTCAAGATGGCTTTCCCGACGATTTGAGACAATGGTTTAAGTGTAAGACCTTTAACTACTTCCTTAAAAATGATCCACCTCTTGGTTGAAGATGAAAACAACGTACAAATGCATTGGATACCTCCAAAGAAAGAAATGGTTGGAGTACTATGATGAGCCGTATCACAAAGAGTAAGGTTAAAAGAGGGACAAGTCCAATGGGTGTAAAAGGCTCTAGGATTAATGTCAAACAATTTTCTTTACACACCCTTATTCTTTCCCTTAATATTTGACCCATTATCATATCCTTAGCCTCTTATATCATCAACATCGAGATCAAGTTTAGCCAAAGTACTTTCAAGTGTCTCAATAAGTCCCTTCCCCAATGTATCACTTACCTTCATAAAGTAATTAAAAAGTTCATCCACCTTAGACAAAGTTAGATAGGCATCGACACACCGTATCACAAGTGACATTTGTTCTTGGTGGCTTAGACCGGGAGTACAATCAAGAATAACTTAATAGTACTTTACTTTCATTTGAAATTTTATGGCTAGAAAATTCCTTCGCATTTTTTCCTCCTAGAAGCAATGGATGTGCTATGCTACCTCATTATTGGATCGTATATGGCTATCATTTCAATAAATCTTAAAAAAATTCTATTCTTCTCTTCATGAACCTTCTCGCAACTTCCCGACAATGCCAAGTTACATGTTGCAAGCATTTTCATGGCCACCAATATTCTTCTCAACACTTCACTCCATCACTCCTTCTCTTTGGAAATGTTCTCTTCTAAATCACGGTCAATAGTTTTATTTGTTCGAAACTTTTTCTCCAATTCAATTCAAATTTTCATGCATCTCATGTGAACATCACTTCTTTCATGAAGTTTTATTGGCCTTCCTACGTTTTCTAATCTTTAAATCCTTCATTAGCCAATTAATTATGGTTTTCTCTTTTTTTACCTTGAACAATATACAACAAAAACAAAACATGTCGTTTTTTATTGAATAAACTGGTCATCTCCTCTCTTGATTCTCCTTACTATTGAAAAACCGAGTGTAATAAGGACAAGGAAAATGCCTAACACCACTTTTGATAAACTTAAACTTGGCATCTTCTCTTTTGGGCCTTTCTCTACAATATGATCTGTAATTTTTTGAGAACTTGTACCCCAATTCCCGGGATCATAAATGTTTGTACTTTCATCTTCCACTTGTTTCTCATCGCTACTAATAGCAATTTGCTACTCAATATTATTGACATTCACCTCAACTTCAACTTCCTCAATGACATCATATTCATTCACTTGGACTTCCTCTACCCCATGTTCTTCAATACAATATAAATTCGCCACAACTTGTTCCTCAACATTATCAATATTCACCTCAACTAGGTCATCATAAACTAGATCTTCATGATTTTGGCTTATGCCCCCTTCTTCAAATGCCTTCTTCATAAATAACCTTTCAAGAACACCTATTTGTAATTTCACATATTTTCATGAGTTTTAATCTTCCTCATTTTTGAAACTCCGGAGCATGCTTTGTTTTTCCCTTTGACGGCTCCATATTGCAACTATATATCAAGAAAATTTAGACCTTTTTCAAGAATAAATTGACGAAAAGTAATCCAATGACCGGACAAAAATATTGAATATAAAAAAAGTTAACATTCACGTAGCTTCATATATTTAAGTACTTATGAAACTTTTAGATTTATTATAGAAATAAGGGATGTATAACAATATAACCCTACCTACTTGAGTACGTGCCAGTATAATGCTCAGATAATTTTTAGTATAAAAACAATCCTAACTAGTTGATGAAAGTGCCAATATAACCCTAAGACACCATTTTTTACTTTCACCAGCATTGATCGCACATGAAATGAGAAAAATGCCCTTAAACCTAAGACCTATATGTATTAGGACAATTTTACCCTTATGCTCACCACTGCCCCGCCACCTAACCATCTTCACCCTGCCACCCGACCACCATTCCCACCACCACCCCCACCCAAGCCCCACGGGCACCACCCTAACCCTATCCTCGCCACCACCCCCACCCCCACCGTGAAACCCTAACCAGCGAACCCGCCACCCCCACCCCACCCTTGTTGTGAAACCCTAACCTTTGAACCTACTGCCACCACCACCACCCCTACCCTCACCATGAAACCCTAACCTGCGAACACACCGCCACCCCTAGCCCCTACCTCCACCATGAGCCCTAACTCTATTGTGAAACCCTAACCTGGGAACCAACCGCCACCCCCCAGCCCAAGCCTCAGCCTTGCCATGAAACCCTAACCTGCGAAACCACCACCTTCACCCCCATCCCCAGCCTCGCTGCCAACCCATGCCCCAGTTCCTCCGTAGAACCCTAACCTATGAACCCGTTGCCGCCACCCCCAACCCCTCACGCCAGCTCCGGCACCACCTTGCGGGTGGTGGAGTCTTCAACTCGACATCACGGGAATTGCGTAAGGGAATAAATGAAAATGAACGAAGAAAATGGATGATTAGCGCAAAGGAAACGAAGGAACGAGTGAATCGACTGCAGAAGGTTTTGCCATCGCAAGAGACGAAGGAAACAGCGGAGAAGATGAGAAGGAAAAGAGGAGAAATGGCGGAGAAGAAGAGAAGGAAGGAGAAAATAAGGGTTAAGGGCATTATAGTCTTTCACAATTTTATTTTTTTTAAATTTCATATGGGTAAAATAGTAATTTCACAAAATTCCAACCAATATTGGCACTTTTACTAACTATCTATGATTATATTGACACTTTCGAACACTGGAATGTTATATTGGCACTTATGTCAACTAGGTAGGGTTATAATTGCACTTTTCTCGGGAAAGAATTATGCTACACTTACATTCATGCAAATACATTTTATTATTTTAGGGTTTAGGGTTTATTATTTTAGAATATGAGCGGATTCCATATTGGAAGACAAAATGTAAAAAAGCAAGACTAAACAAAAGAAAATCCAATGAAAAATCACAATTTGAATTCACAACATATCGGAAAAAATGGAAAATTCACAATTCAAATTCACAAAAAGCCAAAATATAAAATCAAACAAAACATTAGAATATTTGAAGATGTGATAGTGATGCGAACCGAAAATTCTTAACAACGCCGGTGAAAATAAAATTTCACGAAGAAGAAGAATAGAAAATGAAGAACGAACGAAGAAATCCTAGGAAGATAATTTTGTTTAAAACATAAGATGTGCATACATTACATTTTATTACTTTAAGTGTAGCATAATTATTTCTAGAGACAGAATGTATTTATACATTCATGTAAATACCCTAAACCTCCTAACATTCATTTCATTACTTTGCATTTTATTATTTTATGTACATACATTTTAATTCCTCCCATAGTCTCTTTTGAAAAAAAAAATTTAATGATACCAAGAAAAATGAATTAATGTACTTCAATTATTTCAGCCAACTTCAAGACTTTCAAGATACAAGGGAGAGGACTATGAACTCATAATACACAACCATTCTTCACAAATCAATAAAATGTACTTCAGAACAAAATGCAACCTTAATATGAACAAATTGCAAGATCTAATCAACGTGATGCTTCAAAGGGACATGATCAACAATTTATTCAACCTTAACTAAACAGTAAAACTATCCTTACTTCTTTGCAAGCAGAATATGAGCGGATCTCATATTGGAAGAAAAAATGTCAAAAACCAAGACTAAACAAATGAAAATCAAATGAAAATTCACAATTTGAATTCACAGTATACCAGAAAAAATGAAAAATTCCTAATTCAAATTCACAAAACACCAAAATATAAACCAAACAAAACATTATAACATTTGAAGATGAGATAGTGATGCGAACTGGAAATTCATCATTAACAACGCCGGTGAAAATGAAATTTGGTGAAGAAGAAGAATAGAAAATGAAGAACGAACGAAGAAATCCCAGGAAGATAGTTTTGTTTAAAACATAAGCAGAGCAGCCGCAGAGGCAATAAAGGAATGACTTGGGCCTTTTGTTTAATTTTAAATTCTGCCCACTATCCTTTATTTTTTAATACAATAATGATAAACACAATGAAAATCCGTAGTGAAATCACATATTGACTGATGTGGCATTAATAAAACGATAAACATATCCATGATTAGTTACATCTTTTAAGAGGGGTGATTAGTGATTTGGTAATTTGCTGAGTTCAACATCATTCACTATTCTATTAATTATGAATTTTTCACTCTCCTTGTCATCATTCTTTCTAAATATTCTTTATCTATATACATATATATATATATATATATATAGTAGTTTTTTTTTAGAAATATGGGGACCAAAAATGTGGTAGGAATTTGGGCTTGAAGAAAAGGCTTCATATGTTTCAAGCATTGGGTCGGGCTTGCAGTTAAGCAACATTCACATGGTGATTAGGCATTCTAAGAGGATTTTGCTGCAGGTTAGTTGATACAAAGATGTATCATGAGAAATGTAGGAATGCCATTGTAAAGCATGAATATCTGTTTCTCTTTTAGAGCACAAGACAGATAAAAATTTGCATACTTTTTTATCCGAGCGGTGAAATTTGTTAGTAACAATAAAAAAAGCATGGATGTAATTAAATTTTATGAAAAAAAAACAAATAATCAAGAAGGACTTGATTTAGTGGATGGAAATATATGCTTGACTTCAAATGTACGGCTTTTAGTGGGGTGTAAATGAATCGGGCTATTCAAGAGTAACTCGCAAGTGGGTCGGTCAAAACTCGACCTAAACTTGAGTTTGATTGAGCTCGAACCATACTCGAGTTCAACTAATACTACTGCTCGTTAAGATTATCGAGTCAACATAATATTTATTTAATATATTTTTACTGTATAAAATATATTAAGTTCAACCTCAAGCTCTAACTTCATCCAAATTAATTTCAAACGAGTTCGAGCCATGAGTTTTTTTTTCCATCCAAAAACCAATTCTCAACAAGCTCATACAGGATGGTCCATGGAAGTTAAGCTAGTTATGTCCAACTCACATTTTGAAAAACAAAAGCCAAGGACATGTAACCAAAGAACTACATATTTGATCCCACAATTGTTGTCCAACAAATATATCATGAAACTAGAAAAGGGATATGATAATGATGGAAAACATAGAAGCTAATACACCTTCTCCTTCATTGGCCAACCCACCTACCCTGGCGGCATCCATTGCTTCTTCGCAGCGCCATCTGTAACTCGATCAGTTCTTGTTGAGCTTTCTTGACTCCTTCCTTCTTCGCAACTAATGTTGATACATCTTCCCTGGATTTGTTCTCATCCCACCCCATTTCCAAAAGCACATCATATATGTTACGATCATCTTCCTCTCTCTTAACTGGTCAAGCTGAATTGATCTAGTGCAGAATAGGATGTTTGTGCCCGGGTTTAAACACCCGGAAGTCATCAGGGTTCATGGTTTTCTGGCAGTCTTTCATAGTGCAATCAAATATCCCTATTCTTTTCCGCAACAACTCAAGCAAGTATCCATCCAACCATAAGCAGCAAATCGGGTGGCTACACCTTGACCATCTGCACAGTTGCCCAAAGTCTCTGCAATGTACACTGCCTGCAAGGTTCTTCTGGGCCTGAGGGATCCTGATTCGCCGAGGGCCTAGAAATAATTTGGCCCGTTCGAGCCATGACTTTACAAGTTCGGCTCGACTCATTTACACCCCGTAAATTTATGCAACTAGTGATGGATACTCCATGCCAATTACAACTCATTATATTGGGCAACTAGTGATAGACAGGGTTTCCCAGCACTTAGAGTGAATTTATTTTTTTCCTACCAACTTTCTAAGCTTTCTTCCCTTTCCCATGGATCTCATTCCTTCATCTTCTCCAATGTAATGCACTTCACTTTGCTACAAAATCACAGAAAAACACACCATAAAAAGAACAAGACTAAATAACAAAAACTAAACAACAAAAAACAAAATAAAGACCGAATTTATTTACGTCGTCGGTACGACAAAGCTCCATATATTTAAGATCGCCGGCACGACCCTAATGTTGTCCATATCATGAAGGTTTAAACCTCTTCACCATGAGCATCCAAAAGTAGAGAGGTGGGGGTACAAAACTTTCAAGAGGAAAATCGTGTTGAGGTGGAGATGGTTTAAAGGGAGTTGGGTGGTTAGGAGGCTTGGGGTAGTCTTTTGGCTCCTCTCTTGTCTTCCTCAAAACTTCCAAAAATGGTAGAGTTGGTTCACTAGGTGGGGGGTAGAGGTGACGATGCTAATGAATGTAGCACAATCACCTCTTCCTCCATTTTTTCATCATCAATAACCAACTCCTCATTCCCTTTGAACTCAAGCTCATTTCCCATGGTGACCTCACTCACTGAATCCTCGAGTTTGACTTGGGATGGTGTATTTTTGGAATCACAAGCTTCTATTCGGGCCAACGCTTCTAATATACTCCTCGCATGCCCCTCAATAGCCTCGACACTAGAGGAGAGCCGAGTGTCCGGTTCCTCACTAGTAAAATTGTTCACGTTTGCTATTGCATTCATGACTTCCTCACGTGTCAAACTTGAACTTCCTTGTTGGGCTTGGTTTTGGGGTATGGTTTGAAGTGGTGATGGACAGCTATTTTGCTCGTATTATTGGTTTTTCAACTCATTTTCATACCACCAATCCGGATTACCACTCCATTCCAGATTGTAAGAATTGTGGTATGGATACCATTCTTGGATTTCTTGCCCATGGAAACTAACATCTCTTACCCCTTGGTAGCACTTTTCATGATACCCTTGGTTTTGGAAACCAATGGTTCTTTCCCCCTCATAGTGCTCCTCCCTCAACAATAGCAAGACTCAGTAGCATGGTCGGAATGGCACATCCTACAAAATCTTACTTGTTGAGCCTCTCTTCTCATCATGAGTTCCCTCAAGGTGAGACGTTCCATTTTTTTATAATTTTTTTTTCAAAAGTCCGAAATCATATTACAATGATTCTTGATAAGAATTCACCAAGAACTCAAGCAATACCTACTCCGAATAAAAACAACCACAAAGGAGTGGAAAATAAAAATAACTAGCTAATATGCAACCACATATGCCCAAACATTTAAAAATAAATGCCTCATCCCCAGCAGCGGCGCCAAAATTTGGGAGGTCATCGCCGTACCTCATAAAGTTAAATTTATAAGCCCTAAATGCTTACCAACTACAACTAAGTAGATAATGGCAAATCGGGGTCGTCCACGAAGAAGAGAGATTTTGTTTAAGCTTTTAAACATATAAGGTTGATATTATGCTAGAAGTAAATATATATATATAGATATATAAAAGCAAGTAAAAATGGGGGGTTTGGTTGGTTGGTTTTCCTAAGTTATGAAATTAAAAGACAAGATAACTAGCAAAGTCAAGTAACTATGCTAATCATCAAACAAACTAAGAAAAGGGGTTTAAAACTACAAAATGATAAAGACTTGGGGGCAATTAATATACACTTCCAAACCTAATTTATATCATTGAACTATTCACTCATTCTATCACATTCGTTACCTATGGGGAATGCTGAAACTTCCCATTCGAAGATCAACATTCATTCTTTCGTAATAGTAGTTTGCAAAGATAAACAACGGCCATTTGCAAACCTCGTTCATAATCACTTTAGGCAAACCACACCATAAAGGTATTTCATCAACGACATTATACACGAAGAACCATAGATTTGATATCAACAAGCTTTCCACCAAAGACATAGCCATTTAACCAAACATAGCATTCATTAGGCTAAACCTAGAACAAACCACATTCAAGATTCAACCTTTCATTGCATCTATAGGATAAATATGAGAACAATCCACATTAAATACTTATCTAGCAAGAATTACAATACATTATATACTAGAAGTTCTATGTCCATGTTCATGGATTTTCATGCCAAATGAGTTAAGAAATTTGCAACTTTCCTAACACCCTAACATTTCAATCATATAAACACTTCCTATTCTCAAACAACCCATAATATAAATGAAGTAAAACATCACATTAAAACACATGAATGCTAAATAACAAATGCTTCAAGATAGAGTGAAATAGAGGTTCTTACTACGTAGATATGGAAGCTTCAATCAATTGCTCCTAAGAATAAACTAACCTAGATAATGAAAAGACATTATTAACCTACAAAAACTAAGAAAAGAAAGAAAGGAAAACTAGGGTTTTGAACCTAGAAAATTGCAGGAAGAAGAAGAGAGAAGGAGCAGAGGATAATATTTAGTATTTATAGTACAAAAAAGTAAGAAAGGTTCTGGCTACCAGTCCATCGTGACTCGCAACCAATCCATCGTGAGTCGCAAAAGCATCTTGATTTCTTTCTTCCTTTTGTTTCAAGTCCTCCTCTTCACTTAACTTATCTTCAATTCTTCAAGTCTTCAAAAGCTCAAATGCAAGTCTTCAAATATTCAAATCTTCAAAGGTAACCTTCAAAGTTTTCAAACGATTTGCCTTATCATACAAAATCCTCTAGAAAAGTAATAAAATCGTAAAAGTCGATTTTAACTCTTCTTAGAGAATTTCAAGGAAAAATGCCACATCTAGATCACAAAAGTGTACAAAAGTGAATCCTAAAAGTCCTAATATAACCATATAAAATGGGCACATCACCAATATATTAAATCTGAATCGATTCCTTTGCTAGTTGAAAAATGTGCTAGGTATATGTTTGATGTTGTTTAGGACCTTTAGGTGGTATGGTGATATTCGGTGTGCTTAGAAAACACCTCTTGAATCTCATGTTTTGTGACTGTTTCATGTTGGTTTACTAGGTATAAATACTTTTACTTAGAACAGATTAGAGGTTTGTGCTTTGCAGTCATCCTACAATCACACCGTAACTTCTTTACTTTTGTCATTCTCCATCAATCTCTGCAACTTCTAACTAACCAATGGTAACAATCGTCCTTCCACCACTGTCACCATGGCTGAGCCGGAAACGACAAAGCCACTGCCACCATGTACCTTTCTCCAAGCGCTAGCTACTAAAAGCCCACCAATATCCAAGGCTTTACCCTCTAATCCAGATCTAAAACCAAATACACAATTCAAAGCCAATTTGGCCTTCTTGTACTCACAATCTGATATCCAAAAGTTATCATCCCATTATGCTAATATTCTGATTGGAAATTTCAGAGAGGATGACCAAGAATGGAAATACTAGAAGTGGGATTCAAAACCATCGGCTTCAACGGTAGCTACCATCTTGGAGCCATAGACCATCTCCATATTCTAATCAGGCTCCAAGATATTGGGGATTTTCATCAATGTTGGATGAAATCACACTGGGCATTCAATGGTTCAACAATGAAGATGTTGAAATGGACTTCCAAATTCTCTCCGGACAAAGAATCTTCTGTGGTTCTAGTCTAGATTACAATGTGTGAAGCACCACTATACTAAAACAACACTGCTTCCATCCAAGCGATAGGGAATCTAATAGGTAGCTATGTAAAGATGGATGCAGTTACATAGGCTCTCTCTCAACTTTCTGCAGTAAAATATGCGTGTAAGTGGATGTTCAATCTTCACTCCCATGTACTATTAGATTAGGATGTTTGGAAAATAATGATAAATATGCAGTTGAGTATTAGGATATCCATGAGTACTATTCTAAATGCAAAAGGTTAGGTCATCACGAGTCTAAATGTAGATTATCCATGCCAAAAATGACCTAGGCTAGAACTCAAAATGATTCCCAAAAGGAAAAGGATATTATTGTGAATGACTCATGGGTAGCTAATATAGATGCTGAGCTAAATGGTACCCAAAAAAAGAACCATAATAAGGAACTGAATAAAGAAAGTCTAACCAATCAGTCCTGTAAAGTCTAGATTTGTTAATTGGCAATTTGTGGTAATTATGAAAATATAGTATTATTATGTTGAAACATCAAAGAATGAAGTTTGGTGATATAAGGAATGTTGAAGATAGAATCTGAGAGACTATAAATCTCGTCCAAGTGTGATTTGATTTGAACAATATATCAATTCCTATATTAGTGGGATTGGATTAAGATTTGTAGAGTTGGAATTGTTCTGGGTTTCAGCTATGGTAAGAGTATGGACGAGATATTCTAATTCTTATCTCTAAGGGATTAGATTTAGTAATTCTATCTGTAAGTGATTTGATTGTTATTATAATATTGTATAGAGATAGAATTCCTATCACACAAGGAACTGATGAAGTGTGACCTTGCTATATATTGTGGACATTCTGGCTAAGCTACTCATGCATTATTCTGAGAAAATCTGCAATTGGGTTTTCGTTATTCAAGGAGTAGTGCAGAGCTGTATTATTATTTTTCCAACGTGATCAAACTCTTTTGATCTTAAAGTTCAGAACAAAAGCCTTGATTCCTCGGGAGGAGGAGATCTAGCATCGATGAGTTTTGAGGTCAGAGGGACCCTTATCAAGGCAGGACCAGCAACTAGGAGACCTAGTAGAATTCATGTGTTAAATTAGAAAAGATAAGTATATTATATGGTGTACCTTGTACTGTCTTTCTAATTAGTGGATTCATTCTGAACTGGGTCAGACCCCGCAGATATAGGTGATATTCACCGAATTTTGTAACCAATTCTGTGTCATTAAGTTTTTTACTTTATTACAAATTTGGTTCATAAGGTTATGTTAGAACACAGTAATCACAATTGAAGTAATTAGGTAAAACCAAATTTCAATTGGTATCAGAGCTAAGTCACTTATTCTTACCTTGGTTGTGGCAAGGAAAGTACTAATCTGATTTTACCATGGCAACCAAAGAAGGAGCTTTGGTGTCTCGGTCTCCAATGCTAGAAGGAATGAACTATAACTATTTGAAGGCAAGAATGCGAGTGTTTATCAGCTCACTTGATGAACTCTCCTGGTATTTAGTTCAAACTGAATGGAATCACCCTATGGAAGATGTCGAGTCTAGTTCAAAGGAGAAGGAAGGAGAAACAAGTGCAAGCAAACAAAGACTCGAAGAAAGTCAATCTGGTGTTCAGATGAGTAGAAAGCCTCGATGGAAAACTCCAAATCTTTAAATGCTATCTTCACAGCAGTGGATGAGAATCAATTCAAACTCATATCAAATTGCTACCAAGCAAAGAAAGGATGGGATATTATGCAAACAGTACACGAAGGAACAAGACAAGTACGTGACTCAAAGTTATAAATGTTGGCCACAAAATTTGAAGAGTTGAAGATGGAAGAAGATGAACGGTTACTACATTCAATGGCAAGATAAGAGACCTCACCAATATGGCTTATCAAGTGGGGAAAACTTACAAAGAAGAAAACATTAAGATCTCTCCCCAAACGTTTCTCTATGAAATTACTGCCATTGAAGAAGCAAGAGATGTGCCAAACATGACACTTGACGAGTTGATGGGATCATTGCAGACATATGAGATGACGTTTGACCAACCATTGAAGAAAGCTCACAAAGATTTAGCGATCAAAGCCTCGGCTTCAACGGATAATCATGAAGGAAACAGTGAGAGTGAAGTCAAAGAACTTGCACTTATAACCAAGAATTTTTCAAAGATGCTCAAAATGGTGGTGAATAGGAAATTACAAGACAGGTCTAGTGGAAATAGACCTTGTTTACAGGATTTTGGTAATTCTTGAGGATCCCAAATGGAACAAACCAATCAGCAATTTCTGAGAAATCAGATTAGTGAATCAAAGCAGCCAGGAAGGATTCAATGCAGAGTGTGAAGGTTTTGGTAACGTCCAGGATGAATATGCCAACACTTGAAAGAAGTAAGGTAGATCGTATGTCACTTCATGGAGAGAAGATAAGGAATAGGAGGGAGAAGAAGAATTCACCAGCAACAATGTAGCCTTTGGAGCAAAGATGATTGAATCTGAAATTGCATGTTCCAACACCGAAAAGACAGAGAAGTTGGGATGTTCCAACACAGAGATGCTGAGTGGAAACTCCTCAGGCAGTGATGATGGTCAAGAAGTGAATAATGATACAAGAGTATGAGAATATGTATTCAATGTGGCTTAAAGTTGTTGTGGCAAGCTAAATTTTAAAGTCTTAAAAACACCAGCTTGTGGAAAGAAAGACAGAGTTAATGAATATGATTGAGACATTAGAGAAGGAGATTGAAGTGATGAAACAGAATCTTAAATCATCAACTGTCAGAGCTGGGACGGCAGAAGCTACGCTCACAAAATTGAATACGGAAAAGAAAACCTCAATGATATACTAGCAATGGGAAAGAACGCGGGAGATAGACAAGGAATTGGATATAACAAAGTTGAGAAAGGTTCGAATGACTTTAAAGTAGAGTTACATGCCATGAAGAAATGGATCATGAAGACTATATACCGCAAGCCTGTTTTATGTCACTTCTACTCCTATCAAGGCCATGAAGAGGAACAATGTCTTAGGCTACTAAGAGATATTATGAATGAACGACTGTCAGCATGTTCCAACATGAGCGATACCCAAAGAGCCAGATTGATCAGGAAGGTATGGATTCCAAAATGAAGTATTGTACGTCTTTTAGCTCACACATCTCTTATTCCACATTCTATATATTCTTGGTACTTTGATATTGGTTGCTCCATGCATATGAACGGAACTCAAGAATACTTGGACAAAATCAAGCCATACGATGGTGGCCTTGTTACTTTTGGTGACGAACAGAAGAGTCGTGTAGTTGGTAAAGGAGAACTATAGATATAAGGATTCCCTAGCACAAGTGTTCTACTGGTATAAAATATCAAGGAAAGCCTTTTGAGCATCAGTCAACTGTGTGATGATAATATGACAGTCGAGTTCCAAAAGGAAAAATTTATTGTGAAGCACGGAAAAACAAAGTATTGTCCGGAGTGCGATCGTCGGACAATTGTTATTTGCTGGAACAAGAAGTGATGTTCCTAAGCTCTAGAGAGGATGAAGGAACCTTGTGGCACAGAAATCTTGGTCACATCAACTACAAAACACTGATAAAAATTGCAAACACCAAAGTCGTTCGAGGCATGTCTGCTCCTACTAACAAAAAGGGTATTGTGCGTGGACCATGTCAAGAAAGTAAACATATTCGATCTCCTCACTCTTCTTTTCAGTAGTTACCACATCAATAAATATTGAGTTACTTCACATGGATTTGATGGGTCCGATTAATACTCCTAGTATGACTGGGAAAAAGTATATTTTTGTATGTGTTGATGATTATTCCAAATACACTTGGGTGGCTTTTCTCAAAGGGAAATCAGATACAGTGGATGTCTTCAGAAGTCTAGTGGTGAAATTGCATACTAAAAAGGGAGTCATGTTGGAAAATTTGTGAGAATTCGTAGTGACCATGGAAGAGAATTTGAAAACTCTCAGCTCAGTGATTTCTGTGATGAACTTGGCATCCGGCATAAATTCTCTGCTCCTCAGCAAAATGAGATTGTAGAACGGAAGAATAGGACACTCCAGGAGATGGCCCGAGTTATGTTGGCAGAAAAAGGAATACACAGAAAATGATGGGCAGAAGCAATCAACACAGTAAGTTATATTATAAACAGGGTGTATTTACGTCCATTCGCAAACAAGACCTCGTATGAAATTTGGAATGGCAGAAAGCCAAATGTTTCATACTTTCATGTGTTTGAAAGCAAGTGCTACATCCTCAAGGATAGAGAACAGTTGGGAAAGTTTGAAAATCATAGTGATGAAGGAATTTTTCTGGGCTATTCAGTGAACATTCGTGCATACAGAGTGTTTAATCTGCACACTAAAACTCTCATGGAGTCAATCAATGTGATTGTTGATTATTCATATAACAAGAAAGTATCCGGAAAAGGAGACATTGAACCAGCCCCCGATGTTCCAACACAATATACTTCAACCAGCCAGCAAGTTGATGTTGGAACACCACGGCCTTTTGAGAATCCTAATAGCCAAGATAACACCGGTGTTGGAACATCGACCCCTGATTCTCCACCACATGTTCTAGCACAAGGTGAACCAGAACCAAGTTTGAAGAGAACTCGTACGCTACCATGGGTTAATTATAGGGAACTTGCAGGATTACGATGTTTTATTTCACTGATTGAGACGAAGAACTATAAAGAAGCTCTCTTTGATGAATACTGGATTGCGGCAATGTAGGAAGAACTTGGACAGTTTACAAGGAATGATGTGTGGTATCTTATTCTGTGTCCAAAAGAGGTGAATGATATTGGCACCAAGTGGATTTTAAAAAACAAGTCTGATACTGATAGCCAGATTGCTCGAATAAAAGCAAGGCTGGTGGCACAAGGGTACACTCAAGTTTAAGGAGTTGATTTCGATGAGAGATTTGCACCAGTTGCCAGGTTAGAATCTATTCAGATCTTACTTGCTATTTTGTGTACTATGAACTTTACATTGTACCAGATGGACATGAAAAGTGCTTTTCTAAATGAAGTGATGAATGAAGAAGTCTATGTTGAGCAGCCAAAAGGATTTGAGGATCCATACTATCCTCATCATGTGTATCAACTTAAAAGGGCATTTTATGGGTTGAAACATACGTCAAGGGCATGGTATGAGCGACTAACTAACTTTCTCATTCAAAAAGACTATCGTCGAGGGAGAGTATGTCGCACTTTATTTGTGCTCAACATGTCATCAAAAATTCTGATTGCTCAAATTTTTGTAGATGACATTGTTTTTGGCTCCACTTCACCATCTATGGTGCAGGATTTTGTAAACTCATGCAGGATGAAGTTGGGATAAGTATGGTTGGAAAAATCACTTACTCTCTAGGATTTCAAGTCAAGTAACAAAAGAATGGGTTATTTATAAATTAGAGTAAGTATGCCATGAATCTGGTGAAATATTTTGGGCTGACCAATTCTCGATCAATCAGAACTCCAATAGAAGCTATAGATAAATTGGTGAACGGTGAGAAACGTGTTCCAATTGATTATAAATTGTGCAGAAGTATAATTGGTAGTCTTCTATATCTTACATCCAATCGACCAAATATATGTTTCAGTGTTGGAGTTTGTGCGAGATTTCAGGCAAATCCGAAGGAAACTCACTTGACTGCAGTAAAGAGGATTATTTGTTATGTTAGTGGGACTTCTGAGTATGTATCTAGTATTTTAAAAATCAAGATTCGGGTCTATCTGGCTATAGTGATTCCGATTGGGTTGGTAATGCAGATGATCAAAAAATTACTACTGGTGGTTGTTTCTTTACTGGTACAAATTTGGTATCGTGGTATAGCAAGAAGTGAAATTATATTTCTTTAGCATCCGCTGAAGCTGAATATCTTGCTACTGGAAGTTGTTGTGCACAATTATTATGGATGAAACAAATGATGAAAGATTATGAAATTCACCAAGGGCCTCTGAAGGATTTATGTGACAACAAAAGAGCTATAGACATATCCAAGAATCCATTCCAGCATTCTCGAACGAAGCACATTGATATAAGGCACTACTTTATTCGAGATCTTGTAGAGAGAAAGGAAGACATGGTGGTCTATGTTCCAACATCAGAGCAATTTGCTGATATTTTCACAAAACCACTAGATTCAACTATTTTTGACTTTCTCAGACAACACCTAGGTGTTTTTCATATTTGAGGTATTTTTCGCCAAACATTTTTATTAGCTGTAAATTGTTTTCTTAATTTTGTGTACAGGAAAATGAAAAACAAAAAAACTAGAAAAGAGAAAAAGAAAAAAATGGAAGTGGTTGTTGCGTGTTGGAATATGGAAGGCAAATCAGAGGTGAGAGAAAGGTGTGGATGAGATTTGACAAGTGGTAGATAAAAGAAGGTAATTATACCTTGGAAAGACAAAAGGCTGGCACATGTGTTGAGAAGGGGAAAGTAAATATTTTTCAATTTTTAACTATCCATCTCCCTCTCTTATTCTTCTTCTCCCGCTACCTCTTTCCCTATTTTCTTGCCTCAATCTTGATTGTGTGGGAGTATACTCAGATTTCTCGCAAAAACCCTATGGTCAAGATATAAGAATTTGCAGGACTCTCTAAATGTGCACCTGGGCTTAAAAATTCCATCATGGAAACTAGCAAGATCTCCAAGATGGAAAAGAGCAAGAACTTTAAGAAATTGTTTGTAGAGCTTGAGCAGAGTCTAGAGATTCCAGAAAGAAATATGCTTGAAGATTGGGATGGTGTTCAAGAATCAGGAGTTGAAGTTGTCCTGTCACCACCTGTTGAGCCAATCGCAGATCCTTCTCTACCAGTAAAAATCAAGGTATTTTGAGAAAATATTTTTGCCTTTAATGGTCAAACTTTTAAATCTCTAGAAGATTGCATGACTCATTATTTGAAGCACGATAAGAGAGTTTATTTGAGAAGGTACAAATCCATATTTGGGAATATAAATGGGTATAATCTATTTAGACTATTGAGAGGAAGTATTGGGTGAATTCATAAAGTAGAGGACTGGAACCCTAAGTTTCTAGAACTGGTATGCATATAGTATGAAAGGAAAAAGGTGATGTGTGTCTATACTAGAGCATCATGGCCAAGGAAGCTGAAACTTAGAGAGGTGAAAAATTGGCCTAAAATCGGGGTGTTCTCAGTTCTACAAGCTATAAGGCCATTTAGTTATATGATGCTAGAGTGGGTGAAGGTTTGAGAAGTCTGAGAGAGTTGTCACCCGATGAAGAGAAGTTGTCCTTTGACGAAATCGAGATGAGTGAATCTGATGAGGAGGAGTTGGAAACCAGGAATGTTGATAATGTTCTAACAGAGACTGAGGATGCAGAGAGAGTTTAGGTAGATATTGATACTGATGTATACAAGGATATTAATGAAGATTATGATTTGGGTGAAGAGTTCATCATTTGGACCCCAAAAAGGGAAACGAGAGAAGAAGAAGCGAAAGCTGATGATGTTCCAATATCATATTAGCATGGTAATGTTGAAGAGGATAAAGAGGTCAGCCTAGATGATGCTCCAACATAAGGCCAAACCGAGATGGAAAATGCACAGATAGCGAGTGATATTCCAACACAGGAACACACTGAAGGTGATGAAGCAGGAGGAACTGATGTTCCAAAACAGGAAGTCCCCATTGAAGATCTAACTTTATCCAATGATGAAGTACTATATGAGTTTGTCCACACCCGTCCAAGGAGATTGAAAAGGAAGGCATCAATGGATGAGACTGCATAGCCTGAGCTGAAGAAGAAAAAGGGCAAAGCTGGTCAGAGTTCAAGACCTGCTATTTCTGCCAATGAGGCATTCAAATTTAAATATTTTGATGAGTGGTGGTTGAAGATTGGCAAAGCTATCTGTGAAAAGAGGATTATAGCTGAGAGGCATGCTGATCTGGTTGCATACAGAAAGTGTGGATTTACTGATTATCTAGACTTCCTTGGGTTTACTACAGCAGCTTCAGTTTACAAGAAATTCAATCAAGACTTGGTGTAGGAATTTTACTCAAACTTTATGGAAGGAAACCTAGATTATGAATTAGCCTGGTATAACAGAGTTTATGTTAGAGGGAAAATAGTCAGTTTCTCTTTGTAAGATATTAAAAAGCTATTAGGACTACCTACACCTGAATTTGGATATGTGTATGCTGAGGCTTTTGAAGCTACCTATGATCAGATTCTTGCTGAGATTATAGGAGGATATCATACTGAGTGGCCAACTCAGGGAAATGGTGCAGCATCCAGTCTGAGTACGTATTTCTACTTATTTTAAGTATCCATAAATTGTTGGATCACATCCTCGAACACCACTACTCTCACCAGCGATATGGAAAAACTATTATACTGCATTGGCACTAAGACTCCTATGAACCTTTGTCTTCTCATCCAAGCAAACATAGTAAAGCATGCTAGTTCTTTATGAGCTAATAATTCTTTGCCATATCCATGTATTATTAGTGGTGTTCTGAAAGGAGAAAAAGTGAAAGCTGAGGAAGGTGATGTGATAGTTACTGCTGCTCCTCTCAAGCCGAATAAAAAGACATTCCAGAGAACAGTCAAGGATCTATCGTGGAAACCATCAGAGGCTGGAACTTCATCAAATGATGCTTATAAAGCTAAAGAAGTCAGGAAACTAGTTGTGAAGGCCAAGATTGTATCACTTCAGGTTCAAAACGTTGCACTTGAAGAAGAATTGAAAAAGTTGGATACCAAAGATGAAGATGAAGATGCTCAAGAGAAGTCTACTGAAGCTGATGCATGATCTAGTTTCACTGGATATTTTTAATTTACCACTTTGGCATATTTTATGGCTTTAGGGGATAGTATTTTTTAATTCTGTATATTCTATTTGGATTGTTATTTTCGAGTTTGGGCTCAACTAGAAGTTATGGGCAGAATGGATATTGTTGGTGATTAATAAATGTTTTATAAAAGTCATATTTCTAGTAATTATGTGTTTATGTTGATCTTATGTTCCAACATGGTTTTCTGGGAAGCTAAGTACTGACTATATATTTGATTTTTCAATATGGATGTTGAAGTCTTGATGATTTTGAGTTGTGATATTCAAGGGGGAGCTAAATTTTGCGCTCGTGTTCCAACATCCATATGTGTTTTGGTTGATGACTATATTTGCACAGTTGATGCGTTCAAAGACCAAAAGATTGATGGGCCCACAAAATACCAAAGGGGGAGATTGTAAAGTCCAGATTTGTTAATTGACAATTTTTGGTAATTATGCAAATATGGTATTATTATGTTGCAACATCAAATAAGGAAGTTTAATGATATAAGGAATGTTGAAGATAGAATCCAAGAGACTATATATCTCGTCTAAGTGTGATTTGATTTGAAGAATATATCAATTCATATATTAGTGGGATTGGATTAAGATTTGTAGAGTTGGAATTAATCTAGGTTTCGGCCATGATAAGAGTATGGACGAGATATTCTAATTCCTATCTCTAAGGGATTAGATTCGGTAATTCTATCTCTAAGCGATTTGATTGTTATCAGAATATTATGTAGAGATAGAATTCATATTACATAAGGAACTGATGAAGTGTGACCGTGCTGTACATTGTGGACATTCTGGCTAAGCTACGCATGCATTTATTTTGAGAAAATCTGCAAAAAGGTTTTTGTCATTCAAGGAGTTGGGCAGAGATGTACTGTTATGTTCCAAAATGATCAAACTCTTTTGATCTTAAAGTTCAGAATGAACGCCTTAATTCCTCGGAAGGAGGAGATCCAACGCCGATGAGTTTCGAGGTTAGAGGGAGTCTGCTCAAGGCAGGATCGCCAACTAGGGGAGCTAGTAAAATTCACATATTGAATTATTAAAGATAAGTATATTGTATCATGTACCTTGTACTATCTTTCTAATTAGTGGATTCATTCTGAATTGGTCAAGCCTCGCAAATATAGGTGACATTCACCAAACTGCGTAACCAATTTGTGTGTCATTAAGTTTTTTTTTACTTTATTAAGAATTTGGTCAATTAGGTTATGTTGAAATACGGTAATCACAATTGAAGTAATTAGGTAAAACCAAATTTCAAGTCCCAAATACATGTTCAATCTCAGACTAATTCCCCCCCAGTAGGCTAATACACAAAAGAAAATTTCAAAAAGTCCTAAAAGGAATGAACAATGGAGAGTGGTTAACTTCAGGTTCAATTCAGTGATGATCAATTATAATGAAAATGATCTGAATCCAGTAACCATAAACTCTTATTCTCAGGCTGGAAAAAATGAAAACATGTTTGCTAAAATGGCTTACAAATCAAACCTTAGGTTCTCATCTGATGATATTGAAATCAATAAAGTTTTTCCAATACTGAAAACAAGTTACAATCTGACAATTTTTTTAGTGTTGATAAATTATTTAAGAACAGGTTTAGTATACTGGATAAATAGGAAGATGAAGCTTTTTCATGCTCTATGAACAATTCCCCAAGGAACTCCCCATATGCAAACAAAGATGATCAGGAAGTTGAGAGTGGTAACTCAGGTGACCATTTGATACCAGGTAAGTCCCTTGCCTTGAATTTCAAAGTGTTACTTGGGTAAAGGATATCTAAAATGGAACGTCTTCACACAGTTAAACAAAATGAAACTGAGATCTAATTCAAGAAGCTCCTCTTCTGGTTATCATGGTTGATTCACACAAAATATTTAATATGTTGATCTGGAATGTGAGAGGTCTTTTAACATCTGTAAAGAGGCTTAAAAGGCTAATTAAAATGTACAATGCTAATTTCGTATGCATAAGCAAAAAAATCAACAATTAGAAATCCTAAGGAACAAGCTTAGATTTGATTATACCATGTCTTCTCTAGATTCCAAAATTTGGCTGATATGGAAATGTGACTATTCACTCATAATAAATGAAACTCGGGAGCAGTTTTTATCTGTGAAGATTAACTGTGACACATCTCAGTTCCAATGGGATGCTATTTTTTTATGCTTTACACTCTAGGGCAGTGAGACAGGTCTTATGGAACCAGCTCCTGCATGCGGACCCTAGTGCTATTACTATAATGGGTGATTTTGACCCCATTGCTTCTATTAATGAATACAACGGGGCTAGCTCACCTAATATAAACCATACTCATGATTTTGAAGAATTGATTAGTTATATGAATTTAAAACACATTAATGTTGTTGGGAATCATTATACATGGTCTGACAGCAGAATCCATGGCCCTGTGTGGAAGAGGTTGGATAGATGTTTGGCTAGTGATGAGTGGTTAGAGTAGTACCCAGGATCAACTATACACATACTTAACAAAACTACATCTGACCACTCCCCAATGCTAGTTGAAATTAGGAAATCTGATTATCTAGAACCTAAACCATTTAGGTTCCAAAATATGTGGATCCAAAGAGAAGACTTCCTAACAGTGGTGAAATCAAGCTGGATATACCCCCAGGATGAAGTAGGGATGCTAAGTTTTTCATTAAAACTTAAGAGGCTTAAGTTAAAACTCAAAGAATGGAACAAGGAGGTATTTGGAAACCTAATCGACAACATTAAAAGGGTTGAAGAACTGGTCCAAAAAGGTGGGTTAGAATTTCAGAGGTTAGGAACTGAAAATGATTTAATAACATTGAATCTGAATAAGGCCAACCTGATAAAAACCTTAAATGAAGAGGAAATTTATTGGAAACAGAAATCCAAGGTTAAATGGCTTCAATGTAGTGATGCAAATACAAAATTCTTCCATAACTCTTGCAAAGAGACAAAACACAGATTGAACATCACCAAGATCAAAGACAGTACTGGTCAGTGGATTGATCAGCCTCTTTTGATTAAAAATGAAGTTGTACAGTTTTTCCACAAATTGCTAACAGATGATACTGAACCTAAAGCAAGTACTCGGTATAATAAATTTTTAAAACCCATTCCAAACCTGATAACGGGGGAAGATAATGGGAAATTAAATGGTTTAGCTTCCATGAAAGAGGTCAAAGAAGTTGTGTAGGGACTTAATAAAAATGTTGCAGCTGGGACAAATGGTCTTAATGGGAATTTCTATCTCACGACCTGGGAGATCATTAAAAATGATCTAGTAAAGGCAGCAAACGAATTCATTTGCGGGGTTCCCATCCCCAGGGCCATATCTAGTACTTGGATAGCCCCGATTCAAAAAAAAAGTCCCAAATTCAGGATCATTTGCTGAATTCAGGCCTATATCCTTATTAAACTTTCTCAATAAGATTTTCTCAAATGTTTTAATAGAAAGAATGAAAGACTTGATGCCTAAGATTATCTCATTAGAACAATCGGCTTTCTTAAAAGGTAGAGATATTGTGGATAATGTGATCCTAATGCAAGAAATGATGAGAATTCAAACAAGCAGATTGAAAAGAACAATGTAATTATTAAATTGGATATGATGAAGGCTTTTGACAGACTTTCTTGGCCTTTCATTAATTCAGTGATGCTTAGGTTTGGATTTCATGGGAAATTTGTACATCATGTTCTTAATTCCATTAGTTCTATCTGGTTTTCAATTATAATAAGAGAATCTCCTTGTGGCTTCTTCAAATCCACTAGAGGGATTAAACAAGGAGGCCCTCTTAGCCCCTTTGTGTTTAATATCCTAGCTGAGGCCTTTATAAGCCCATTAAAACATATTTTTCCAAAAAGGATATCTGAAATATTTCAATATGCCAAGGGGCTTTCCAAATATAACTCATCTGAGTGATGCAGACGATACGGTTTTATTTCTAAAGGGAAATCCACAAAATCTTAAAAGGATTAAAATATTTATAAATTACTTTGAATCAGTCTCGGGTCAAAAGTTAACTTCATGAAGAGTGATTTCTATGTCAATAGAAATGTCATTCAGGTTTTTAAATGAAAAACAAAGGACATCCTTAATATGAAACATGGAACTGTACCTTTCAAATATTTGGGATGTCGAGTATATTTTGGTAGGATGAAGACAGTTCTTTTTCAGCCATTAATGGAGAAAATAGATAAATCTTTAGGGTACTGGAGTAATTCATGGCTTTCGCAAGCTGGTAGACTAACCCTGGCTAAACTTGTACTGAATTCATACTCACAACGCATTTGGGCAGCTCTGAATCCCCCAAAGAGTGTTATAAATGAAATCCAGGTTTAATTTGGACAACAATTCTGGGGTAAATCAGAGTTTGGGCAAAATAAAACATGGATGAGTTGGAAAAATATGGCCTTTCCTAAGAAAATGGCTTAGGTATAAGGGACATTAAAACAACAATTAAAACTTGCTATCTCAAGCTGTGGTGGAAGGTGCAACAAGGAGAAACGATTTGGTCTAAGTTGCCATGGTCTTTTCCACAAACTTATAAGGATTCTCATGCATGGAAAAGAATATGTTCAGCAGCATACATAGGTGAAACTAACACAAAATTTTTGATTGGAAACGGATTGTGTAGTTCCGGCTTGGAGATTGGACTGGTCGGGGCTTGTTAATAGACCATTGGGGAGGGCAAACACCACCTCTGCCAAATTTGACTTCAGAAGAATGCGTAAGGATTAAGGAAGAATTTGACTACAATTCTTTGCATGAATTTCCTTCTGTCGTGCACTCATTCATACTGCATGTGATATTAAAACCACACTACAGTGACAAACTCATTTGGTTTTTGGAGGAAAATGGTAAGTTTTAATCTAAATCTGCTTTCCAAGCCATCAAAAATTGTAAAAATGAGGTGAGATCACTGACCTTTGTGTGGGCTAAACAGATTCCTCCTAAGATATCAGTGTTCTTTTGGAGACTTCTAAATGATCTACTTCCCTCGGATAATAATTTGAAGCTTTGTGGCATTCAATTTGCTTCAAAGTGCTGCTGATGTGATAATTATGATTCAATTAATCACTTCTTTCATGAATGTCACATTGCTTCATCGGTTTGGAATAAGCTGCATGATCTCCTCTTGCTGCCTAGAGTAGGTTTTCAAAATATATGGGACGGGTTTGCTTACTATTTTTCAAAATCTAATATGGACTCGACTAACGACTCATTAATCAAAATGTCCCCGATGTTTATTTGTTGGTCACTTTGGATTGTTAGAAATAGAAGAATTTATGATGGTGCTACTTGCTCTTTGTATGTTGTCTGCAAAGAGTGTGTGGAAATACTGAGAGCATCCCTTGCCGCTTTTCCATTAAAACGGCTGAGAACAAATGGACAGTACTGGATTGAAAGTGGTCTCATTCCATGTTATAAAAAAAAATAAGCCTAATAAAGTGGGATAAACCTATGAATGGTAGGTATGAAGTTAATAATGACACTTCATGGAAATCCAACTCGGAAATGAGCGATTAGCTACTGTCCTTAGAGATCACAAAGGATCTGTTTTAAAATGTAAACCTCAGCTTTCTCGTAATGATTCTCCACTGATTGCTGAAATCAATGCCATAAAACATGGATTGGCTCTTGCTTTTGAGATGAATATCAGCCCATGCTTAGTCACAGTTAAAACTGATTGTAGGCTAGTCAGTAATGCTGTAAAAGATCCTGGAATTGGCCCTGGAAAGTATATCATACTCCACTCCAGTTGACCTCTACTAAATCTCAACTACTTTTTTGTTGCAGGGAGGCTAACCAAATTGCGGACCAACTGGCAAAGAGATGCGGAACCACAAACGTCGAGGGAGTTCTCGAATCTCAACATTTAACGCAACTAGAGAGCGGTCTCATCAATCTATACACGAATGGAGTGCCAGCCGTAGGGATTCAACAATGAAGAGTTCACTGTGGCATGGACATCAAGAGCTCGGGAAAAAAAAATACTTCCCACTGCCTCAGTTTCCTATTTGGGAGGAAAGCTTAGATTATTGATTACCCAGATAATGAGGTCCGGCCAAGAGTTCGTCCCACACAGGGGGAGGAGTTCGTCCGACTTGAAAGCACCTCAATACTGGGAGTTATCTTTTGAAGACAGTCAATTTGTCTTAATATAGGCTCAAGCAATCTGATATTTCAATTCACTTGAACATTTTGTAAAGTCGAAACATGTGTGCGGCTTATTTTTACGAGGTTTTGGGTGCCTACTGATTACCCCCGTTGGTGGTCTTAATTGTTTTTTAAAAGGTTTATTCATTGCACGGTTGGGAGTTTATTTGCAAAGAAAGCATTTGAAAATTATGGTTACTTGAAGGAACCAAAATATTATTTAAAAAACAACCAAAACAATTATCATTCAGCAAATTTGGCTTTGATTTGTTGATTAGAGGACCTTTTTGTCCAGGTTTTGAGTCGGAGTTCAAACCATAGAATGTCTATCAAGAGATCAAGCCACAGATCATTTGCAAATGTTCTAATGTTTCTCATGCTTGGACTATTGCTTATAAAAGCTATTAAATCTTTCACCTGCCATTTGCTGATGATACTGTTGTTTTTTCTGAAATACACCAAAGCAGTCATCAAAGTAATTGTCAGCTTTCTAAAATCATTTGAACTGGCCTCTGATTAGAAAGTGAATTTTGAAAAATCATCCTTCTACTTTTCAAATTCACTCCTCAACACATAATCTCTTCTCTCAAATCCGGAACCAAGATGATCTCAGGCTCCCTCCCATTTAAATTTTTGGGATGTTCAATATTTACTAGGAGAAGTAAAAAAAACTCCATCTCTTGGGCATGATTGACTCAGTCCAAACCACCAATTCCTGGCAAACCCAAATACTAACTCCAACTGGTAAGATAATTTTAATAAAACATGTTCTCTCTTCAATTCCCTTCACCTTATAACAGTTCTAAAACCCACAAAACACATCATAGACCAGATTCATAAATTGATGGCCAAGCTCTTATTAAACTCAACAAACTCAGACAACCAAAATAGAAAGATCTAGAAAGCTTTTCTAAAACCTTGCTTTCCACAATATGAAAATTGGTTAGATTTTAAAAGGTTACACATAATGATCAAAAGTTTATCTCTAAAACTTTGGTGGAAATTTCAACAAGGGAAATCCCTTTGGCCTCAGATAATGTGGTATATTTTTTACCAACACAAACAATCTAAAACCTGAAGGAGGATTAAAGTAGTTCATGAACTTGGTTTAGGAAAAATACAAGGGTTCAAATAGGAAAAGCCGGTGGTGTCTCATTCTGGGAGGCTAACTAGATTGCTATATACATGTCCCATCATTAATTTATGGGACATAAATTGAGTCATTCCTTTCCCAGACATTTCAGTCTCATATTTCCTCCATAATCAATTTGCTTATTTGGAAATCCTAAAAATTAAGCTCCCTAATCATATAATTAACATACTCATAATAAATTAACATCTGCAGTTTCATGATTTTGAAGACATCATGATAGGAAGCCCACTTAAAGTGGAAAATTCAGTCTGCTTATGAACTATTAAGACCAAAAAAAATTAAAATCAATCTTTGAAACATCTCTGGTCAAATATTTTATCAAAAAAGATGGGCTTTTTGAACTGGAGAATTTTAAATGGGATAATTGTTCTTTCAAGTGTGATAGAAGATTTTGCACACAACATGCCATCCATTTGTTATTTCTCCAGGTCTAACTACCTTTAATTCCTGCAGATTCATTGAGCATATATGAAATGTGATTGCTCACATTTTTCAGCTTGAAGACTCGATGGTTTAATTAACTATGGGATAAATTATTTCACTAATGGAATTGTTATGTACGAACTGAGTTTAACCAATAGATGAGAATCATTCTATGTATAGTGACTTGGTTCATTTGGTGTGCTAGAAACAAACAAATCTTTGAAAATACAACTCTTAATGCTAGGTCTATAATCGAGAACATCTTATATTAGATAAATGATATCCTGATTATTAACAAACTGAATTTTCTGGGAGATTTAACCCAGACTTGGCCTAAATTGTTTCTACACAAGGAAAAACTAAATAAGGGAAATTACTTGGTCTGAAAGTGTGTAACGCACCATATTTGGTGTGTCTATCATAGATGAATAAATAGAGTACATGGTGCTAAGTACATCGAACCTAGAATGTTCTATATATGTACAGTATCAATCCTAATTAAACCAAATCAATCGGGATATTCTATCATCTACTCTATCACTCCCCTCTCAAGCGAAGCGTAGGACTATAGGATACGCAAAGCTTGGAACGAAACAAATCAAAAAGATTACGTGACAGACCCTTAGTGAAAATATCAGCAACCTGCAGAGAGGATGGAACATGACTAACACGAAGCCTACCATAGGCAACAAGCTCACGAACGAAGTGGTAGTCAATGTCTATGTGCTTGGCCCATTTATGTGCAACCGTATTTTGAGCAAGAAAAATGGCACTGCTATTGTCTCAAAGTAGGAGAGGTGACGACGAAAGGGAAATCCGAAGCTCCTAAAGCAGATTACACACCCAGGCAAGTTCAGCAGCAGTGTTCGCCATAGCGCGATACTCGGACTCACAACTGGATCGAGACACAGTCGGTTGCTTCGTAGCACTCCAAGAGACAAGATTTCCCATAAGAAAGTGGAACGCTGAGTCTCGAGACAATAGGCCCAGTCAGCATCAGAGTAGCCCAGAAGGGAAAGACCACTATGGGATGGTTGAAAAGACAGACCATGATGAAGCGTGCCACAGACATACCGAAGGATGCGAGTGACAGCCTCAAAGTGGTCCTCTCGAGGGGACTGGAGAAACTAGATAACAGAGTTGACCACATAGGAGAGATCAGGGCGAGTGATGGTCAAGTACTGCAAGGCACCGACTAGTGAGCGATAAAGCTTGGGATTTAAGAACTCAGACCCCCAGGTGCTGTGAAACTGAGAGCCAGGAACAAAAGGTGTAGAAACAGGAACAACATATGTCATACCCGCACGCTGAAGCATCTCCATCGCATACTTAGCCTACCCCAAAAAAGTCCAGATGAAGATCGAGAGACCTCCAATCCCAAAAAATAGTGAAGTGCACCAACATCCTTAATGGCAAACTCACGATCAGTACGAGTGATGAACCGACGAATGAGAATAGGATCATTGCCGATAAGAATGATGCCATCCACATATACTAGCAGGTATAGAATCTTTGATCCCTGGGAGAACACAAACAAGGAAGTGTCGGTAGAACTGCACTGGAATCCCAGATGAAATAAGTAGGAGTTGGATCGCTGAAACCAAGTTCGGGGAGCTTGTTTGAGACCATAGATAGCCTTGCGAAGACAACATACATAATCAGGATGAACGGGATCAGTGTAATCGGCCAGTTGCTCCATGTAAACTGGTGCATCAAGAAGACCGTTAAGAAATGCATTCTTAATTTCTAACTGATGAAGGGTCCAAGAGAAAGTAGTGGCCAAGGATAAGATAATTCTGACTATGGAGGCCTTGACGACCGAACTAAAAGTGTGGGTGAAGACGAGCATTGTACCGATCAATGGTACCATCCTGACAATGCTTGAGATGATAGACCCATTTGGAGCCAACGATGTTGACACCAGTAGGACGGGGAACAAGATCTCAAGTGTGTTTCTGCAGATGGTTCAATTTTCCCATAAGCTTCAAACTGTACACAGATGGTTCAATTCTCCATAATGGTGATTCAGGTGTGAGTTGGATTATTATACTCATTGTAAAATCTTTGCCAAGATGTTTTGGCTTGAAAGTTGAGGTTGTTGCTCTTCTTCATAGCCTAATCACTGTAGTACAAAACAAGATTACAAGAATTGAAGTGGAATGTGACTCTAAGCTCCTGGTGAAAATGGTGACAAAGCGATTCAAAATCTCTTGGCAATAGACAAGCTGCTCAGCTCTATGTATTTTTCTATTACACACATTGATAAAGAAACTAACAGTGTTGCAGATGCTTTAGCCAAACTTGTGAGGTAAACCAAATATTTGTATATGCAGGTCTTCTAACAAATCATAAATAAAGTGCGGATGGATTCACTTGCTTGCCCTTATATCCGTAAATTGAGATGATTAGTTAGGTATTTGGATCCGTACTATTGTACCGGGGACTAAATGAGTTATGTGAAAACACTCATTTATGTAACAGCACCCTTTATGTGAAAACAGATCTGAAGCCTTCAAAATTTTATCGAATGATTCTCAGCTAATATTGAATTACTAAAATTAAAAATTAGATGGGCGCAATGCAGTTTTCCGGACCAAAAGACTAAATGAGTGCATCTATTGTATATTTTTGTCAGATGAGTGCTTAACGCTTAACAGATTTTTGAATTGCGTAATCCAAAATATAAATGAGTGCTTCAAATCACAAGCATCTACTACATTTTTTTAATGATATCAAATTGGCCACTTTTAGGTCTTCCTTGTTTTTTAAAAAAAAAAGTCATCTTTGTTCTAATCCTTCTTCCATTCACACAAGTGTAGTTAATTTTATTTTTGTCTTAATTAACACCTTATTACATTTGAAGCAGTTTCATTCTTCAGATTAAGTATTCATGAATAGTTAAGAACGCTGAAATTATTATTTTTTTCAAATTGTTTTCGTCAAATGTATAAAGGAAGTACCTACATTCTACACTTAAAATACTTACAAGTTTCAGTTGAAGCACCTACAACTTGTAATTTAAGCACCTTAAATTTAATATTTTTCAAGTTATTTTCGTATGACATATAAGTTTTAAAATAAATAAAAACACCTACACGATTCATTTGAAGCACTTACAAGTAATAATTCATTTGAAGCACCTTGAAGCTATTTATTTAATTAAAGCACCCACATATTGTAATCTTTTATCCCTAGTCTGCATATTTGCCTTGCTTTGATTCATGTTATTACTATGTCATGCATATTCAATCCCTTAGTCTTTCTACCTAAGAATTCATATGCTGCTATTGCAGTAAAGCCAATTCAATTGTAGCCTTAAGAGTTCCCGGTTTAAACATTTTCAACATAGGTTTTAGCTCATCTTTAAGGTCACTCATGAAACTGGATATAAAATACTCTTCATAAAGTTTTGGATTCTTACCAACCATGAGTGTTTTCAATTCCTCAAAACTCTCCTGATTCTCTCTCACACTGCCTTTCTGGTAGAGTTTGTTGAAGGATTCCACTGCATACTGCTCTAAGTTCTGATAATCTGGCTGTCACACCATCTGCAAAGCCCTACCAGCTCTAGTGATCCTTTATCAGTTTCTCATTTTGGAACCACACCTATGTCTTGCCCTCCAAATTGATCTCCACAACATCAACATGTCCTGGATCAGTAATCTTGAAATAGTAGAAGTATTTGAGGCACCTTCTTAGCCACTCATTTGGCTTGTCTCCATTGAAATTCACCAGCTTGATCCTTAGGTGAAGAAATTGGTTGTTTCCCCTGCCCTCCCATTCTGAGTCGGATCTTCGGTCTTCTCTGGTTTCACATCATTTCTCCTTGTGGATTCCTTGGTTTTCAAAGATCTAGAACGATCTCCAGAAGAATGAACAGACAACTCATTGTTTTTAACATCGTTTCCCTTTGATAAGCTCTGAATCATGTCTTTCACTTCTTTGAGTTCTGCATTTTGCGATTCCAATATCTTCTCCACCCGAGCTGCAATCTTTGCTTCAATCTCTGAACTAATTGCCATGAACTGGGCATCCATAGCACAATACATCGCTTGCATGAGATCATGTGACCACTCATTGAACTTGTTCTCCACGCTATTTTCAAAAGCCTTGAATCTAGTATTTTCTGCCATTTTTTGAACCGGGGAAAGCTTGCTATGATACCAAATGTCGTGAATGGAAGGGTTTAAGTAGGGTTGTAAGGTAAATTGGCAAAGAAAATAGAACAGAAAGACAGAAATGAGAGGAAGAGAGAATCAGATTCAAAAAATGAAGGAAAAAGAGAGGAAGAACTCTCAAAAGAGTTTACAATTTTCATATCAAAAACTAGCTAAAAGATCCAACTAAATATCCAAATCTATATACGTTAATCCCTCCTCAATGTTGTGGCCGAAAATCAGTTACTCTCTTCGTCCCAACTGTATTTACACATGTTGATTTTTGCAAATTGACCAAAATTATTTTTGACCGTTAATATCTTTAATTATATACTCCCCCTGTCCCAACTATTTTTGCCGAGAGAGAAAGATGAATTGTTTTTAAGGATTCATTATTATATGTTTTATTTTCAATGTGCTGGTGGAGTACCTTCATTTTATTTTCCTTTTCCATTTAATTTCATCATTTTTAACATAAAAAATAAATAAAAATTGGCCAAAAAAGGAAATAAAGTGAAGAGTGCAAAAACAGCTGGGACGTCCCAAAAAGGAAAGTGTGCAAAAATAGCTAAGGCGGATGGAGTATATTTATAAATAATAAAATTTGATATTATAAAAATAAATGTTACAACGATTCTAATAAGATGCTACACGATAATATATTATCTTATACATTATTAAATTTTTACGTAAATTTAACTAAATGAATTGTGCTTGTGCAAATACAACTGGAATAGGTGGAGTATTACCAACTCTAGAATTTTCCATTTGTGCTTGATTCATCTTGGTCTGCAACTGCTGCAACTTGGCCAATCCCATTAACAGCCAAAAGAATTACTAAAATGTCCCTCCTATTATGACAGGCGCACAAAAAAAAAGCCAAAAATGAGATCCACGAGCCATTTCATTTGGGTGTTGCTATGTCACGCCCTGTATTTTACTAGTTATGCCCTAATACGTATATACATTTATAATACTAATTTTTCAAAATAAAACAAAAAATCAAAAACAAAACAAAAAAATAAAAACAATAATATTCGCCGGCACCGGAATCACCGCAACTGCCGGAACCACTGTCATCGCCACCACTGTCACCACCGCCACCTGGTTCGGATCTTGGGATGGAGAACCGGTCAAGGAGACCCGGTTCGAGTCTTCCCAAGGAGAACGGGCCGGGAAGAAATAGAGAGCCGGAGAAGAGAACGGGGCCGGGAAGAAATAGAGAGCCGGAGAAGAGAATGGGGCCGGGAAGAAATAGAGAGCCGGAGAAGAGAATGGGGCCGGGAAGAAATGGAGAGCTGGAGAAGATAACCGGGCCGGGAGAACGGAGAGACGGAGAAGAAGAAGAGAAGAAGAAAAGAAGAGGAAGAGAAGAAGAAGAGGAGAAGAAGAAGAAGAAGAAGAAGAAGAAGATGAGAAGAAGAAGAAGAAGAGAAGAAGAAGAAAAGGGGAGGAGACCGTCGGAGAAAAAGAAGAGAAGAGGAGGAGACCGACAGTGGCGGAGAAGAGGAGACAGCCGGAGAAGAAGAAGAAGAGGCGAAGAAGAAAAGAGGAGGAGACCGTCGGAGAAGAAGAAGAGAAGAGGAGGAGACCGACGGTGGCGGAGAAGAGGAGACAGCCGGAGAAGAAGAAGAAGAGGAGGAGACCGTCGGAGGAGAAGAAGAGAAGAGGAAAAAAAGAAGAGACCGTCGAGGAAGAAGAAGAAGAGGAGACTGACGACGACAGCGGTGGTGGTGGTGGTGCACTGCGGACGGTGGCGGCAGTGGCGATGGTAAATAATAAATTGTATTTAATATTAATTAAATATATTTAAATTATATGAATTAAATTTAAAATATATATTGTATACTAAATAGTATAAATAAATAAATAGCATGATCAAATAAAATACCGTCCTGACAATCCACTTTCATTTCTCGTCGCCACCGCTGCAGCAAGATCTCCTTAACACTGCTTGTTATGATATTCAGAAAGCAGAAAATGTCAATCTCATATTGCAAATTTTGAAGAACCTGTAAATTGATTAGTAAGCAGTGAAGCTGTTTATGCGGCTGGTGTTTGAATATGGAGAGAAGATGTTCATTTGGCATAGCCTTTGATATTGATGGTGTTATCCTCAGCGGGGGAACGCCTATTGGGAATTCCCCCAAAGCCCTCCAAAGGTTGTATCAAGGTAATCATCTCCATCTCCCTTTTGAGTAGTTTATGCCTCACTGTAGTTTTCTTGCAGTTTTGTGTGATTTCTGCCTCTCTGGTGTATTCTTGCAGGAACCATGAAGATCCCTTTTCTCTTTTTGACCAACGGTTAGTCATTCAACTATAATGTTCTTGTGTGGAAGGAATGCGGTCAGATAATCTTGTTTTATGAATGTTTAGGAGGTGGCATTCCGGAGTCCAGAAGAGCTTTGGATTTGAGTGAAACTCTAGGCGTTAAGATTTTACCTGCTCAGGTTACAACTCTCCTTTTTGAAATCGTCCCATATCGTCACCTTAAAAGTAATTAAACAAACTCCACTCTACACCAGTTAGTTTTAGGATGGAACCCGACATCCTTTAACATGGTTTCAGGATTGTGGAAATATTTTCCACTCAATATAGTCCTAGCGTGATGTCGCCTAGCTGTTTTAAGGATTCTAATGTGGTATCATAGCCCTGTCATGACATGGTAGCCTGTGAATATAGATGCGGCGCGAGGTCCCCTAGTTGTGGAGTTATGTTCCGCGTAATCTGATCATGTTATTACTAATTTCATTCGTGGCCAGCAACATGCTACGTTGACATGTGGCGGAGCTATAGCACATGAATATCGATATACATCACATGTACCTCAACTTTCTAAGTTGGATTCATCGTGACACATCTGGAAGTGATAACTTTATTTCCTGTCATATATAGTAGGGTAAACTCCTTGTCCACTTCTTAGTCGCTTTTACCATGCATATTACAAAAGGAAATTGAATTTTTGGTAGGGGTGTAACATCAGCATTAGTTTACATTGTTATTTTTCTCTTCAATTAGCAAACTTATGTGTTATCTGTATATACAAGAACACAGGTTGTGCAAGGGCATTCGTCGTTTAGAACCTTGCTGGACAGGTAGATGTATAAGATGTTTTGTTTCTTTAATTTTGAGCTTTTTCATCACTCTTTTTCTCCTTGCATTTTCCTTTGGTCGCTTAAATTGAAACGAGTTCCTTAACTACTACAGCCATTTTTCTAAATTTCAGGTTCCAGAATGATTTTGTTGTTGCCACTGGTAAAGGGGAACCTGCTGCGGTGATGTCTGAGTATGGCTTTAAGTAAGCACTGATGTGATATCCCAATTGCACTGTTTCTTGGTACTTAATGTGGTCGGTATTTTTGTTTCTGCTCTGCCTAATTTGTCTTTGACTTGGATTTATCTGCAGAAATGTTGTCTCAATCGAGGAATATACATCATACTTTGATAACATTGACCCTGTAGCTCAATACAAGTGTTGGACAGCAAATCAAGCATCAGAAAAGATGACAAATTCCAGAAAGTCATTTCAAGGTTTTGACACTGCACCTCCCAGAGTAATGGCTGCATTTGTTGTCAGCGACCCCGTTGATTGGGGAAGAGATATACAGGTGAGCTGTTCTGTTCTCTAGACATTGACTGCATCTGCATATATTACCTTCTCAAAACTTATGAGCTACATGGTTATGATTGATTAGAACAAGGCAAGTAACTGTGTTGAGTAGTATTGATGATTCTAGATGGCTCCTCTTTTAAACGGTAAAGCTTAAGGTGTAGAACTGTGTTCATCTAGAGCTCTTTGAACATCAGTACTAAGGCGTTCTTAGTTGCAAACACTTTGAAATTCAGGAGTTATCAGTATTTCTTTTATTCGCGTGATCTAACTCCTTAAATCGTCAAGATTCACATATATATAATGAAGGATGTGATTGAAAACTTTAAGGGCATCAGGAAGCAGAAAGGTATAATTGTTAATGAAGAATACATGAAGCCGGAAAACAGGTCACAGATTCCAGGGAGCTTCTTGGTTGGGGCACAAAGAATCATCTTTACATGAACTTTCATTTGTTTCTGTTAAGAACCCTTTATACTCATGACAGAATGTGTTGTTCATTTACAATGAGATTATACTTTAATTGATATGTCCAGATTCATCGACTTGCTTAGTTGTAGTATTCTTCTTGTCAGACAACCCAAAGGAATCTATATTTCTGCATTATATGCAGACTAAAGGAGGAAAGAAATCAGATAGAAATTAAGATGTTATCGAACTACGCTTGTACATGTAATGTAAATTATTACCTTGACAATGTTTTCAATCATGTTATGCAACTACGCTTGTACATTTAAAGTAAATTATTAGTGCTGCCTCTTTTTCTTTACCTTGACAAAGTTTTCAATCTTATTTCTTTGTTTCTATTATGAGTTATAACAAACATCCAACGTACATGTGAGTATATTCATTTGTATCTGTATATTTCTACTCCTTCGAAGCTAATATGTTTTGTCACATGCATCAGGTCCTTTGTGACATTTTAACCTCCGGAGGTGTTCCTGGAGAGGTGAATGAGCATCAACCACCTCTGTTCTTTGCTGCTGATGATCTAGAATATCAGGTCAGAGGTCTCAACATAGGACAATATAACTTTTCTGCTAGGCATATTGTCTTTGAAAACAAAACTGGTTGCATGTACAAGTCATTTCTGCATAGATTCATAATATTATAGTGACAAATAAATGCAATGATATGAACTTTAAATTTACCACTCCAAATTTGAACTTTTGCTTGCTTTTGGTTTATTGAAAAGTTTAATCTGTTTGTGTCACATACTAATCTGTTATTAGATGGTAACCGTTGCCTTTGACTCAATATTACTCATGTGATACTCTAGGACAGGCTGCATTTCCCTCAAAGCGTCTTGGTATCGGTGCGTTCAGGATTGCCCTTGAAAGTGTCTTCGAAAGGTAAGGCTAACAATCAAATGGAAAAAACATAGTTTTTTTTTTTGGTTTGACGTAGTCTAGACCAATTGTGCTGGTGACAAAACTTTCATGTGAAGCATATCTTCTACAAGATTACTTGACGAAGACGCTCTTGTTTCTCTGATTCAGATTTTAAACCATGTGCATGCCATCTGGTCATTGCTCATGACTTGCATACACCTTCATATCATGAACGTTTTTCTTGGTTGTGATATGTGTGTAAGACTAAGATAACTAAGGACTCTCGATATAGAATTCATCACAAGCGCTTGGAATCTACAATTTTTGGCAAGCCAAATCCATTTGTTTTCAAGAATGCTGAAGTCATTCTGAGACAGCTCTTAAATGAAGATGACGACTTGTCAATGCATTCATTCAAGACCCTGTATATGATCGGTGACAACCCTCCAGTTGACATCAAAGGTGTATCACAGGTTAGTTTGATAGTTTTAGTTTGTTATCTGATAGCCATGCAAAACCACTCTTTTGTCTTCAGCGCTGCTCTTACATCTATCCTCTCATTGATCCCTCAGGCAGGACACCCTTGGTTTTCAATTCTGACAAGAACTGGCGTTTTCAGGCATGGAGAGAATCACGGAGAATATCCAGCTGATATGGTTAGTCTGACGACACTTTTTGCAGCATTTGAAGTTTGTTCTGCAACATGGTTGTTACACAATAATCCTATCACAAGTGTTTGACATCATGATGGTATAGACTGTTAAGTGCTTGACAAATGTAAACTGCTAGTAAATCTTCTCACTACTGTTTACAGGTGGTTGATACAGTTGAAGATGCGGTTGAGTTCATATTGGAACGGGAGGGTGCTTCAAGTTGCTCAATCCTCGGGGCATATATATGATGTCTTGTCCATGGAACTGCTTTGGATTGGAGTCATTGGAGCATTCTTATTCTTCGCTTTCTTTTGGCTGCATCTATCAAGATATTTGTAATTTTTGGACTTTGCTTAGATGATCATGATATACTGAGCCAACTGAAGCCTCAGCAACCTAACTCACTAGCTGACCAAGTTTAATTGATACGCTACATGGTATTTTCTAAACCAATGGAGCATTTTGATCTGGGAAATGAAACACTTTAGTTTTATGAGGTTGAAGGTAAATTGTTTTCAATGGGGTGGAGGCAGGAATTATTTTCAACGGGATCAGTGCAGACTAAAATCAAATTTTAATGAAAAATGTGATAGTATCTGAGACTTTAAATTAACGTGATAAACAAAAAAATCTTTACATATGCATAAATATCGTTTGAATAATGGTAATCTAACTTTTAGGAGGATGCCAAAGACAATTGGATCGCTAGAGAAGAAGAGCACTTGGAACAACAACGTGGAGAATATTATCAAATCAAAATACAAAGTCAAGAACTATTTACTCGGGTTCGGATTTATTCGTTGCTAATTCTCCATTGTAGGCGGAGGCTGAAGCTTGCCTTGTGGAATGGGATCACAAATCTTATACTCCATACAGATTATGCATCTCTAGTGTCCTCTTTTAAGAATCCAGATTCCACGCCTCCAAGTCTAACCCATTCGCATAATCTTAATCTACTCCCCCCGTGTTTGGCACACCTACCATTTTCATATGATTGTTACGTTTCCTTTTATGGCACTGTTTCTCATTAGTCATTCATTCCTCTCAACACATTTCAACTTGCAAAAATACATCTAAACCTTTGGTTCCAGACACAGTGAAACAGAGGAGTATTTGCATAATCAAACTGTAGTAAGGATGATTAGTACCAAACGACGACGTCATATACTAAAGGGCAACTCCGTCTTCCCCTTAAATCCATCACCCTTTCCCCAAAATACCCCTTCTTCTGGTTCCAATCTCCGGATAAGAAACACAGCACACCATCTTCACTCCCCAAAATCCTCTAAAAATGGAGGCCAGTCTCTTCACCTTACCCTCCATTTCCCTCAAATCCCACTTCACCGCCAGCCCCTTCATCCGCACCGCCAGCCCTCGGCCGCTGACAATCCAGGCCGCCATCAGCCGCACCAAGAAAGAGGAGACGGTGGAGACCGTGAAGCAGCAGCTGCACGACTGCCACCTGATCGCCGGCATCAGCTACAAGGGGTTCACGGTGAAGCAGTTCCAGGACCTCCGGAAGCAGTTCCCGGCGTCGGCGAGGCTACTGGTGGCGAAGAACAGGCTGGTGTACAAGGCCATCGAGGGGACCCAGTGGGAGGCGCTGAAGCCCTGCATGAAGGGCATGAACGCGTGGCTGTTCGTCCACAGCGAGGAGATCCCGGCGGTGTTGAAGCCCTTCCGGGAGTTCCAGAGGGAGAAGAAGCTGGACGGGAATGACTTCACCGGGGCGGTTTTTGAGGGCAAGTTTTATGCCCCTGAGGAGTTTAAGACGCTTGAGACTATGCCCTCTAGAGATGAGGTTTATGCGAGGATTCTGGGCGCTCTCCAGGGCCCTGCTTCTGCTGTTGTGGCTACCATTCAGTCTCCTGCTAGGAGCTTGATCATGGTGCTCCAGGCCCATGTCAACAACTTGGAGCAGGCCAGGGATTCGTGAGGGTTGTTTTTTAAGGGATTTCGTGTATGTTTTGGTTCATCTGTCTCGTTTTTTGTATGTGAATGGAGCTGTTTGATTTTTATGAATGACCGAAGAATTGGAAGCTTAGCAATTCTGTACAGTTCCAGGTAACAAGATTTCCCAGTTACATTGTTGCATACTTACGTGTTTTTTGCTTACTAGTATGTGATGATCTTAAATTTAATCTGTATCTATGCCATTTGTTCCTTTTTTCTTGGCTTATCCCATCCCACCATGTGAAGTTGCCTTTCTTTGGCTTTTGGCAATACCATTTGCTGAAGATTGGAGTTTATGGCTAAAGAATTTTGGTTTAAGTTTTAGAAGGGGCTGGGAAATCTTTACTGTCATATGAGCACATGTTCTTAGGATTGGTGTTAGAATGATACTACTATTTGAGTAAACTGAGTACAACAGAAATGTCATCCCTTTCAGATGAATGCGTCCATCATATGATCCGGTACCAAACTGATAATTTGAATTGCCTTTTGAACAATTCATTCTTGGACTATTGATGGCCAAATGGCGGGCAAGGAGGACCCTTCTAAAGCACATTCTAATGGCACTCATGTTACTACTTTCTCTTCTTTTTGTCATGCCTTTGGCCATTTCTAAGCATGCTGCTTAGTCTGCTCATGAATGCCTTTAGAATGCATGACTGCATAACGGAGCTCTACAACAGAGCAGACTTGGGTGTTTGTTGATTCTGAGGAAGAGCTCATTTATAGACATGTCTTGTTACAAGAAATTCAGGCCAAAGGCGTAATCATAAAGTCACTTATGTGCCCATTACCAAGTCCATTAAGCTAGAGCAGATGCACAGACTTAAGATCGAGTTGCGAAACTGTCAACAAAAAATATCATCAAAATCCGACAGCTAGAATGACAACCGTATTAACAAGGCAAAACCATCAGACGGGTTGAGCATTAAGCATTAAACATTAAACAACCTAGCTAATAAGATTCTTGAAGCCAAAAGCCATGGTTAATTATATTGGTGAATCTGGCTACACATCTAAACCTTGCACAAATTTGGCTAGAATTTCCTCAACAACACCCTGAGCTATAGGGTGGTAGCAATCACGAGCCTCTGAAAACACCCTTTTAGCAAAGATTTTATCTTCTTCCTTTCCAGCACCTTGAACCAGAGCAGTGTAAAGCGGGCGAAGGTACTTCATCCTCCCAACTTCTTTTAGAGTTTTCTCCACTTCAGCATAGTAGTCTTTACACCTGCAGGTTACCGCCAACTGAAGAAAAGCCACCTTCACTTCATAATCTTTGGATTCTGAAAGCCGATAGCGAGCATCCAAAGCCAGGAGCTGCATATCAAATACAGGTTGCCGTTGAGTTAACAAGAACTCAAAACTATGACGATCAAATACGAATGATGGTCGAACTTCTCATTATATAATGAGCTGCAAATATGAAGATATAGGCATATTCATGGCACGGGTAAAACAGCTCATTTCCTCAGCCGCTAAAGTAAACTCAACAGAGATGATTAGGTCCAAAGAGAATCAGTTTTCATACATATCGAGCATACCTGTGAAGCTTCAGCGGATTTTGGCAGGTTTTCCAAGTAAAGCTCCCATTCTTGTCCATGCCAGTCAGAAACTTCATCCTCACTTGGCATCTTTCCCTGGGTGAACTCATTAGCCATTGACACAATCTTCGTGTAAACTTTAGAAACTGGCTCCATGGCATCAGGCGGGATACCAGTACCTTCAACCCATACATTCAAGTCAATCTGATTCTCTATGTCAGGAATGTTAGCTTTCAGAAAAGTGAGAAACATATCAGTATCGATCGATTGGAACTTGAAAGTCGCAATGTATTTCTTGAGAAACTCGTCAAATGCTGGTCGTCCAATCTGAATATGATAAACAGACAAAGGAGCCCACATTACACTCTGCTCAGAGAAAAGAGCAACACCCAAATTCCCCCCTCTAGTCTGTTTGATAAAGTTATCAAACCCAAAAGAGCAGAAGCCAGTAAGCAAAGTGAAGAAAAATACAATGACGAATTAAATGTTAAGAAGGAAGAAAGACCAGCAACATTACCTGTCTCTCAATGCGCCACAGAAACTGGAAACCCTTTTCATATGGAACCTGGGAATATACATCATCTGGGTCCACTCCTTCCTGATTAGTTTTCAACTTGGTGAACTCCATATTATCCTTAAACCTCTCCATTTCCTCAACAAGTCCCTTCCACCCAATCCCAATATTCAGTGCAGCAATATCTTCTCCTTGGACAGTCTCAACAATTCGCCGCTCAGCATAGGTAGTAAAACCCTGTTAACACATAAATCACATATTCTTCTCAAGAAACTTGCATAACCAAACAACTACATCAACTGCATTGCCTGTTAAGTACTCTCGCCTTCATCACAGCCCTCAAAAGCATGTCAACATAAAAACCGCTTCAGGCTACATTAACAATGATGCCGAATTACCCTAAACTAACCCAAAGCACAACCATTTGACATATAAGACGCCAACTAACTCAAGAATACACACCAAGTCATAAAGAACACCTAAAACAAAGCTCGACATGCTTATGATATATTACCAACACAACCCTAACAATTCTATGTTATGGCCTACATAAAGATCAAAAGCTGCCCATTTCAACAAAGACAACGCGAGGTTCCTGATCAATGAGCAAGATGACAGAAACATATTCAAGAAATCCAATTCAAGATTACTCTATTAGCAAAATCCATAACCATACAAATTGTGATGAGTACCTCGTTGAGCCAGAAATGGTCATTAGTTTTGTTGGTGATCAAATTACCAGTCCAGCTGTGAGCAAGCTCATGAGCTACAACCTGAGCCCCAGTCGCATCCCCTTTGATAACAGTAGGTGTCAAGAACACCATCCTAGGATTCTCCATCCCACCATAAGGGAAACTGGGGGGCAGCACCAGCAGATCAAACCTCTCCCAGTCATAAGCCCCAAACAGCTTCTCCCCCACTCTGATCATCTCCTCCGTCCCGGCAAACTCCCTCGCCGCCGAATCCAGCACGGCGGGGACCGCCTCGGCGTAGACCCGAGTGCGCGGGCCCACCTCCCTGGACCCCAGCTCCCCGACCGCAAATGCAAACAGATATGGTGGTATCGGCTGCTCCATCAAAAACTCCTCCACGATTCTCTCTTCCCCGCACCAAAGGGAGTCCTCGCACGCGCGGTTGGCCTCGGCGGGGGCCGGGGGGCGGCGCGTGACGTGCCTGGCGGACATGACGGCGGAGAGGCGGCTGGGGATGTTGAGCTTAGCATCGTAGCAGACACGCGCGGCGGGGGTGTCCTGGCAGGGGAAGATGGAGCGCGCGTGGATGGACTGGCACTGGGTGTAGACGAAGGGGAGGGCTTTATTGAAGGTCTGGGGCGGGGCGAGCCACTGGAGGGCGGAGCTGGCGGCGGAGGTGGTGGACACGAGGAGGAGCTGGCGGTGGTCGGAGAGGGTGGCGGTGAGGGCCTGGCCGAGGACGGGGTGCGGGCTGGCGGAGGTGAGGGTGAAGGGGAGCGGCGCGTGGTTGGCGGGGTCGAGGACGGCGGAGACGGAGAGGGTGCGGGTGTCGAGGGTGAGGGGCCCGGTGTGGGGCCCTGGGAGGGTGATGAGGGTGGAGGCGTGGATGGTGGAGGATGGGAAGTCGAAGTAGAGGGAGAGGGAGATGTGGGTGGTTAGTGGGTGGGTCGATTCCGTGTAGGAGTGGGGGTCAAGAGGCGCCATTGATGCAGAAATGAGTCACTGGTGGTGGTGGTGGTGGTGGTGGTGGTGGTGGTGGTGGTGGTGGTGGGGAAAGTGGAGGGACAAAGACGGTACTCCAACAAATTTTATTTTATTTTTAGTTTCGAATATTTTGATGGCATCCACTATGAGCTTAGTGAGATGAGATAATTTTTTAAGTACAAAGTCTTGATTTACGTACCAGCATGTATCATTAAATGAATGTTTATACATAAATTTTTGGAATGATCGTCTTTTTATTGACATATGGAAAGACTGAATTTAATTAGAATAATTGAAAATTATATGTTTAGTTGCAATATTTTTAAAAAGTGAAACACACGTGCTCTCTCTCTCTCTCTATATATATATATATATATATATATATATATATATATATATATATATGTTAAACCCTATTTCCTTTTTCCACATTTCATTATGTCTTCTTTCCATCGCTCCCCGACTCCTCTCTCTCTCACTTTTTCTTCTTTGTCGTTTAATCTTCTCTTTATCGTTCGGTTTTCCCCAATTTTTTATGTTCGTTTTACCGGTTCATCATTCGATTGGGTTCGTATGAGGTAATTTTTTCTTTTTGTACATCGTTTTAAATTTTATGTTCCAGGTTTTTGGTTTTAAATTTGAAGTTCTTAGCGTTTTATTGCAGCGGAATGGGGAAAAGGAGAGGAATATATGTCAAATGTTCTTTTAATGTTAAAGGTGGTGTTTATTTGTTGAATATGTGTTGACAATGTGTAGTTTTGATGTCAAATGAGGATGTAGTGCTTTAGATTGCAGTATAACCGTTTTCTTATACTTTTCGTGTGATGATGTTAGCGCGTTTACTGTTTTCCCCAATTTCAGAGGTTTATTTGACGAAGATCTATGTTTATTGTGTAAGGCTACAAGTTTATAGTGTAATATGTTGATATTAAGTGGTGGTTGTGTTAAATTGCTTTTTTTTGTGTGTAATCTTTGTTTTTGTCTCCCCCCAATTTTTTCATCAAATTCAGTGAGAGGTGTTGTGTTTGAGTTGAAAGTTTTGTGTTTGGATTCGAATGTGTGATTTTAGTTTTTTTTTGTTATTAATTTTTTGTGTATTGTAATAGAGCGAGCTAGTATGTTGAAAGGTACAATCTTTGTTGGTAGTTTGAGATAGTTAGGTAAACCTGTTGCTGGTAGTCGGGTTCTGCAATTCGATATTTCTATTGTGATTTCAACAGATGAAGAGATTGCATGTCATACACTAAATGTGTATAGTGTTTTTTTTCTGTTATGTTGTTTTAGTGGATTTGTACTATAACTTCTTGTTTTATTGGCTGCTCGTGAGGCCTTTGCTTTGTTTCGAAGGTATATGGAAGTGGTTACTTCCAAATTATCATAACGTTTGTCAAAATAAAATGGTGGTCATTCAAGTTTATCTCGAAACATATGTAGAGCAGTTGCTCAGCTCTCAAGATATCCTTGATAATCCAGCAATTTTACCGGATACTGTTGTTGGCGCCGATAATACCGTTCTCCTTCTCCTACCGCTTGTGTTATTGGTTGTATGAGTCTTCTCTCTTTCTTTCTCATTTCAAAATGTTTTGTAGAATAAAATAGGGCGCTACGGTCCTGTTAGGGTCAGATTTGTCTAGGCAAACTACAATTACATCTGCAACGCCCGTTTTATGTACTCACCACCTGAGCACGACCTTTTTCTCACCCCGTATAGGGATTACAATATTAGCTCTATATTTAATGCAATGCATAATTGGGCGTCTGATTTAAAACTCACGTTGGACTGGTGTGATAACTACTGAACGGTGCAAACTATTCAACCTTAAAAACTATCTATCTATATTTTCACTTTTATGTTATGGGGCTGGAAGTGATTGTCATAATTGTTTTTGTAGGTTAAGCAACCACGGGCTGTCTAGCCCCTGTAAGGATGGCTTAACCGAAGTAAGTTAAACAAAAAAGGGGGAAGAAAATGCAGGGACAACCACTGATTGTGAATTACAGTGATAAAAGAATGAAATCACTGAAATGGGTGAAACCTGATGGTTATGTTTTGCAGTATTATATGCTGATTATTTGTGATAGTGCTGGTTATATTGAGTTGGCTATATGCGAGGGTTATATTTGCTGGTTGTATTGTGTTGGTTCTATCGTGCTAGTTCTATTGTGTTGGCTATATGCGAGAGTTATATGTGTTGGTTGTATTGTGCTAGTTCTATCATACTGGTTAAATTGTGTTGGATAATCTGTGTGCTTGCTAGTCTTGTAATGTTGGATAATTGAACCTATATATGGGAAAAGGCCCAGATATTCATTTGAGTGAGAACTTAATTTTGTTGTTCAGTGTCAATTGTTAGACAAATGCTAAATTTGTTTTGTGTTGTTAACTAGGCCCGACCCTTGTTTATGTGTGTTGTATATCGTGGTGATTTACTTTTATCCACTAATTTCTACAACTATGTTTTATTTGCATTAGAGGGCAGGTTATGGGTGGGATTTCATTTTACCATAAGGTTGTTGCTGATTCACTAAACTTAAGTTATTCGAGCAAGTAGCCTAGAGACTTATTTGCTTAATGAGAAAACTAAATTTTAGAAGGCTAAACCAACAATTCAGATTTGGGTTTGGACATGAAATAATTAAAAGTGCATTACAACATTTTACAAAAAAAATGGTAAATATTGTTGCAGCGGTAAACATGGCATGACTAGTTACATGTTTACTTATAAAAGGAAAAGATTGCAACAACTTCATCATTCAAAGTATAGTCAACTAGCTTCATACCTTAGCCTTCATTATTGATATTCACATGTTGCCAAATGCCCTAAATGAGCTTCTAGATGGAGCTGGTCTTGTTGTACATATTTGGAAAATCAATGCATTCCTTGATCAATGTTAGGTCAACCTCTAAGTCATTAGGTATATCAGCCATTCTTGCTAGGGCATCCTTTCAGATGTGGGAAAGGGGGAAATTGTTAGTACCTCTGGACTCCATAAGTCATTAGGTATATCACCCACACAACTTGTAGGGAAATCCATATTTTGTTGAGGGTTTGCAATTGTAGCTCTTCATATGCATTCTCCATTATTGTAACTAGTTGTTCAACTGTTCTACATGCCATCTCTTGCTGTAGACTCAGCATTGCACGAAAAAAGCTTAAGTCTGAAATGTTGAGATCATGAAAATTTAAGGGTTGAAAGTCTAAGATAAATTGAAATCCATCTGAGTTTACAGCACACTAAAATTGTAGGTCACCACGTAAAATGTGTGGTTTTGCATTATCTTGTTGTAGATAAATCTTCTTTGATGCATTTAATAGGCATCCCTGTTTGATTGCTAGAATTTTTTGCTTTATTAGGTAATCCCTCATTTCTATGTGGCGTACCCTCACTTTGGCCTTTTTCTCTATTGCTCTAGTTGGCCTATTCTCACTTTTTCTTTGTGATGGTACCTTGTCAATGAGTGGGAAAATGCCTAATTTACCGTAAAAAATAACATATCCACTATCTGCAATAATTGGCCTAGCTACAACACAAAGAAACATCATCTTAGGAATATATCCTTTGTCTTGGCATGTTCTATATGGGTTTTCCTCAACCGGTAAAAGTATGTAGTTAGATGACTCTTGGGAAAGGTATAACCATTTTCCATCCAAATGGACAACATTGCACATACTCATCAATCTAACCTTTGAAGTGTGTCTTTCAAACTTCATTTTGCTGCATGTATACATTACTCTAACCACCCTGCATGATTCTCTTAGAAATAATTTGATAGCTCTGCTATGCTTTCTTAGTTCACCTTCTTTAATGTGTCTGTGAATAGCGATTTTGCTCATGTTGCATTGTCTAGCAGCCCTCCTACATGTTTTTCTTAATTGCATGGGTATGGCTTTAAAAGCTTCCCTGTCCAATACCTTCTTTAGGTGAATCTAATCATGTTTTTTTTACTCCTCACATTTACATGCTCTCCAAATGCTACTTTCCGCTTCATTGCTTTCCAAACAGGGGCAGATCTAGGGGAGCGAGGGGGTGTGCCAGCCTCCCCTATGACCTACTGGTCAAAACATTACAGGCATTACATCAGAAAATTCACCTAAACATTAGTCAATATAAGACAAATCCACCCCTCCTAATATTTCAAGTCTTACATGCGTTGGAAAATCCAATAAAATATAGTGGTTGAATCTTCAAAATAAGTGAAAAATATATGTGAACACAAAAACTTACATAGGAAGGTTTCTAAGAGTCTGTGGCGTCTGACGAGGAAGACGATCGATGAGGAAGATAATGGAACATATTACTTTCCTTTTTAAAAAAATAGAATGACACCGTTTGGTGTCTGAAGAACACTGATAATTGAATCAAATGATGAGTAAATATTTAGTCTACATGGACACATTGAGATCTTAGTTCTAAGTTCTCAATCTTCATTTATTTTCATTCTTTATTCCTTTATTTCTTATTTTTTACTATGCCATATGTTCCCTTAAATTTAATATACTTTTCATTTTAATCTATCTTTCTAATATCATCAAATTTTATTTTACGATAAAAAATTTATTTTCATTCACTTAATTATCTTTTCAACAATTAATTATAAATGGTAAATATTGTTGCAGCGGTAAACATGGCATGACTAGTTACATGTTTACTTATAAAAGGAAAAGATTGCAACAACTTCATCATTCAAAGTATAGTCAACTAGCTTCATACCTTAGCCTTCATTATTGATATTCACATGTTGCCAAATGCCCTAAATGAGCTTCTAGATGGAGCTGGTCTTGTTGTACATATTTGGAAAATCAATGCATTCCTTGATCAATGTTAGGTCAACCTCTAAGTCATTAGGTATATCAGCCATTCTTGCTAGGGCATCCTTTCAGATGTGGGAAAGGGGGAAATTGTTAGTACCTCTGGACTCCATAAGTCATTAGGTATATCACCCACACAACTTGTAGGGAAATCCATATTTTGTTGAGGGTTTGCAATTGTAGCTCTTCATATGCATTCTCCATTATTGTAACTAGTTGTTCAACTGTTCTACATGCCATCTCTTGCTGTAGACTCAGCATTGCACGAAAAAAGCTTAAGTCTGAAATGTTGAGATCATGAAAATTTAAGGGTTGAAAGTCTAAGATAAATTGAAATCCATCTGAGTTTACAGCACACTAAAATTGTAGGTCACCACGTAAAATGTGTGGTTTTGCATTATCTTGTTGTAGATAAATCTTCTTTGATGCATTTAATAGGCATCCCTGTTTGATTGCTAGAATTTTTTGCTTTATTAGGTAATCCCTCATTTCTATGTGGCGTACCCTCACTTTGGCCTTTTTCTCTATTGCTCTAGTTGGCCTATTCTCACTTTTTCTTTGTGATGGTACCTTGTCAATGAGTGGGAAAATGCCTAATTTACCGTAAAAAATAACATATCCACTATCTGCAATAATTGGCCTAGCTACAACACAAAGAAACATCATCTTAGGAATATATCCTTTGTCTTGGCATGTTCTATATGGGTTTTCCTCAACCGGTAAAAGTATGTAGTTAGATGACTCTTGGGAAAGGTATAACCATTTTCCATCCAAATGGACAACATTGCACATACTCATCAATCTAACCTTTGAAGTGTGTCTTTCAAACTTCATTTTGCTGCATGTATACATTACTCTAACCACCCTGCATGATTCTCTTAGAAATAATTTGATAGCTCTGCTATGCTTTCTTAGTTCACCTTCTTTAATGTGTCTGTGAATAGCGATTTTGCTCATGTTGCATTGTCTAGCAGCCCTCCTACATGTTTTTCTTAATTGCATGGGTATGGCTTTAAAAGCTTCCCTGTCCAATACCTTCTTTAGGTGAATCTAATCATGTTTTTTTTACTCCTCACATTTACATGCTCTCCAAATGCTACTTTCCGCTTCATTGCTTTCCAAACAGGGGCAGATCTAGGGGAGCGAGGGGGTGTGCCAGCCTCCCCTATGACCTACTGGTCAAAACATTACAGGCATTACATCAGAAAATTCACCTAAACATTAGTCAATATAAGACAAATCCACCCCTCCTAATATTTCAAGTCTTACATGCGTTGGAAAATCCAATAAAATATAGTGGTTGAATCTTCAAAATAAGTGAAAAATATATGTGAACACAAAAACTTACATAGGAAGGTTTCTAAGAGTCTGTGGCGTCTGACGAGGAAGACGATCGATGAGGAAGATAATGGAACATATTACTTTCCTTTTTAAAAAAATAGAATGACACCGTTTGGTGTCTGAAGAACACTGATAATTGAATCAAATGATGAGTAAATATTTAGTCTACATGGACACATTGAGATCTTAGTTCTAAGTTCTCAATCTTCATTTATTTTCATTCTTTATTCCTTTATTTCTTATTTTTTACTATGCCATATGTTCCCTTAAATTTAATATACTTTTCATTTTAATCTATCTTTCTAATATCATCAAATTTTATTTTACGATAAAAAATTTATTTTCATTCACTTAATTATCTTTTCAACAATTAATTATCTTCATCCAATTTAATTTACTAAATAATATCACCTAGAACTACCATATCAAACATAGAAGAAAAAAGGTGGTAAAATAAATTCTATACAAATATTTGTGGGAAATATACAAATAAAACCCTATATATTTGAGAAAGTGCAGATATAACTCTGAGATAAATTTTAGTGCAAAAATAATTCTAAGTACTTTACATAAGTGCAAATATAACACTAAACACTATATTTCGCTATTGACCGGCGTTGGCCACATATAAAATGACTAAATAGTCTTTTTCATTATAATCTGGCCTCAAACTGTCGAAAAAGATTATATTTGCACATACACTAAATGTCTAGGGTTATATTTTCACTTTCAATTACCATAAGTTATATGTACACTTTCGTGAATTATGTAGGGTCATATATGCACTTCGCTCAATATTTATTTAAGGAGAAGGTCTCATGCTATACCGACTAATGGTTAGACCAATAATAAAAAAAATCTCATTTTTATAAGTTTTAAGGTCAGATTATAATTATTTATACGTTTATATTCATTTTTAAAAAATTATAATTATAAGCATCTCATTGAAATAAATAATGATGAAAATCTGACACTGCACATAACAAATAAATTATCACCATAAATGAGCCCCTTCTAACATTTAGCTCTGGTTCAACCACTGCTTCCAAATGTGATGGAATGTTCTCACCCATATTCCCCACCTTATAGCAGCTTCTAGCGCCCTACCATGGCCAATCATTCCATTACCTTGTTGTGTCACCGGCAGAATTTGCACCACGGAATTCCTCTCATCATCCGTCAGATTTTTGCTCCTCATTGAATTAGTTTCACAGGCTCACTGGCGGTTTCTTAGAGCCATCTACATTTGATGATTGATAGAGGTTAGCCCATGAAGGCCATTGGGCTAAAGGTGTGGCAGCCCAGCTAAAGGAATATTTAGTACCCTAACTTAATTACTGCATTTGTGGGTAATTAAAGGCGATAATTAATGAGAACATTATTTAGGACATGGAGTATAAATACAAGGTACACATTTACTTATGATTCATTCTGTCTTAATCATTTTTTGACGCTTGGACTAATTGAGGCATTTGAGTGCTGACCCCTGGAACCCCAAGGACAGTTTAATTGCAGGTTAGTTTGAGAAGAACCCAGGGCCAAGAACCGGTTGGTGATCGAAGATGCATCAAGTGGCTCCGTCTGTGGGACGACTAAGCCGGATCAAGGATTTTGGGAGTTTATGTCCACGGTAGTTCAAAGGAGTGAAAGGTTGAGGACAATAGGTACGGGGGCTGGATCTCCACCAAGGTTAACCTCGGAGAATCCAGGAGGAGAAAATGATACCCGCATCGAGGATAGCGAAATGGCTAACATTCAAACGACAGGAACAAAGTTGCAGGCGGATCCTAATACAGGCATATGCCACAAGGGGGGAAACCTCAGTGGCGGTTGGCGCAAATACCCTGGCTCCAATCCAGAACAATGTGTCGGGGGCCTCGAGGATGCTGGAAGTAAGGGGAGAGCAAGAACAAAGAAACACTGATTTCCTGCTCGAAAAGGTGGCTGATCCGAGGGATGGGAGGTTTACAGAGGTTTCAGGATATTCATATATGGAAGGCTATGGTCAACATGGGCAAGGAATTATAATGCGGGGAGGGCGACCCCAAATCAAGATGTGGAATGAGCAGCTCAGGTCTTGGCTGCGGCCGATTACAGAATCACCCCTCCTCTGAGGGATGATAGAGTCACGATGGGGGCATTACCGCTCTCACCTTTGAGAATAGCTACGGGGTGGGCTTTTCAACCTCCGATAGCCTACCCTTATCAAGGATATGCTGGAGAATCGCTACAGGCTAGGCATCAGCCTTCTATTCCTGGTTATTCCCAAGGTCCCGTATATGCGCTAGCCCCATCTGCTCCTACCCTCGACTTGGCCGGTCCAGGAGAAGCATATGGAATAATGGCCTCTTCTAGCATGCAAGGATATAGAAGTATAAGAATAGTTCAGGGGTCGTACAATCCTTATGTCCAACCACTCCCACCACTAGCATACCCGAACCTCAGACAGCATTGGATGAACCCAGGATACGGAGGAACCCAACCTCCTTATATGTCACAATCAGATGCAAGTGAAATGTTAAGAAAGGAATCGGCCCCTTGGGCTAGGCTACATGGTCTCCTTTCAGCTCGGTGATCACCGGGGGGTTCGATGGCTAATAGAAGTGAAGCCCCTGGAAGGACTTCCCACATACAGTGGTGAAACTGACCCTCAAGAGTTCATTCTGATGTTCCGGGGCTTGATGAATTCAAGAGATTTTGATGAGAAATTGACATGCAGGCTGGTAGGTAGCTACTTGCAGGAAAAGGCACATGAATGGTTTAAGAAGTTGCCAAGGGGCTCACTTTGATCGTATCGGGATTCCAGCGGAGCATTGTTAAGCCAGTACGCATAGAAGAAGAAGTTTACCAAAACTTTGTTAGAACTCTACCAGACGAAGCAAAAGGCAGGGGAAAGCACGGAAACTTTCTATCACCGGTATGTAGACGAGAGTTTGGGGGTAATAGAAACAACAGAAAATGAGGTAATCCATGGGTACCTGCTGGGGATGCAGGACTTGGAATTATACAAGAAGTTGAGTACTACTATCCCCAAGACTTTGCATAAACTTCAGGAGGTTGTAGAGCAGTATTCGAGGGTAGATGAGGCAACTAGAAGGAAAAAAGATAGCCTCGCTGAAAAAGCAGGAAGAAATATAGAGCTCAGAGGAAAAAGGCTGGTCAAACCCATAAGAACACCATTCGAGAGGTACAATCCATTACCTCCAACGCTTGGGGGAAGAACCCCTGCACAGATATTAAGTATACATAAAGGGTTGTCCCGAGCACCCCCACATTTGCAGAGTTCGCACAACTCGGTTGTAGCCAAAAGGGCAACAAATAGGTACTGTGATCATCACAGAGTTTACGGACATGACATAAAAAGTTTCATGCAGTTAAGGATGGAGATTGACAGGTGTGAGTGGGAAGGACGGTTCCGAGGACAAGGACATAGGAATCAAGCTACCTCCTCGAGGCCCCGAATGAACCAATGACAGCCCTTATAGAAGAAACAATAAAAACAATTGTAGAGGAGATAGAAGGCCTTGAGAACAAGTGGTTCAAGACAAGGGGCAGGAAGGAAGATAAAATAAACCCTAGGAGCAACACGGGGAAAATCAAGGAAACTAAAATGAAGAAAACCCACCCGTGCAAAGGGTAATTAATGTCATCAATGGCATGGTGGGAAAGAGATCTTCGAACGCCATCATAAGAGCTGAAGCTTGAAGGGTTCCTGTGTAAGAGCCCAGTCATAAGAGGTTTTGATCGAATGAGACGGTCACTTTCTTGGAAGCAAATGTTGTGCCAGAACAAATGCCTCATGCGGATCCTATGTTACTTGTAGCCATTATTGAAACATCCTTGATAAGAAGGGTTTTTGTTGATGATAGAAGCAGGGCATAAGTGATGTTTGCTGAGTGTTTTGACCAGTTAGACATAAGCCGTGAAAACTTGAAAAAGTCGGCCTCCCCTTTGTCAGGATTCACGGGAAGCCCAATATTCCCCATAGGAGAGATAACATTGCACATTCGAGTAGTGGATGGTGACAAAGGAGTTACCATCAGGTGTAATTTTGCTGTCGTGGATGCTCATTCCCCTTATAATGTGATTTTAGGAAGGCCATGGATGTGCCAGGCTCGGGTGGTCTGGTCACCCTATCACTTGATAATGAAGTTCCCAACTAAGAAATGGGTGGCATCCATTCGAGGAGATCAGACTGTGGCCCAAAAATGTAACCTCACGGTGGTACGAGAAGTGAGGAAGTGAAGGGATGTAGCTACAGTACATGCAGAGGTAGGATTAGTTGATACAATACATATGCATATTCGGGATAAAGGGTCAGTAGCTATTGGGAAACTAATTCATAAGGATGTGAAAGGAAGACTGAAAGACTTGTTGGGAGAGTATGGAGATGTGTTATCAGGGATACCTCTGACCTGATGGGGGTCCCTTCGAGTCTCACACTACATAAACTGAAAATTAACCCCTCGATTAAGCCAGTGAAGCAGAAGAGAAGGGTGTTCACTCCCAAAAGAGGTAAAACAACTAAAGAAAGGGTGGAGAAGCTATAGAGGGTGGACGTAATCAATAAGGTATTCTATCCTGATTGGATTGCTAACTTAGTCATGGTTCCAAAGCATGATGGAGCATGAAGGATGTGTATAGACTTTACTGACTTAAATAAGTGCTGCCCCAAAGATAGTTACACGTTGCCACCAATCGACAAGCTGGATATCGAATTTTGGCATTCTTTGATGCGCATAAGGGGTATCACCAAATCCTCATGGCGGAGGAAGACAAGCAGAAGACATAATTTATTACAAATGTGATTCGTACTGCTATAAGAAGATTCCCTTTAGGTTAAAGAATGTTGGAGCTACTTACCAGAGGCTGGTGGATAGACTGTTCAGGGGACAGATAGGGAAGAATATGGAAATATATGTGGATGACATGGTGGTCAAAAGCAAAAGTTATGAAGAATTCTTAAAAGATCTGGAAGAAACATTTGGTAGGCTTTGAGAAACTAATTTGAAGTTGAACCCGTCTAAGTGTGTTATTGGTGTGGGGGTAGGGAAGTTTCTCGAATTTATCATCTCAGAAAGGGGGGTCGATGTAAACCCGGGAAAGGTCGAAGCTCTGAGGACAATGAAAATCCCACAATCAATAAAGGATGTGCAGAAGCTTACATGGTCTCTAGCAGCATTAAGCAGGTTCTTGTTGAAGGGGGCGGAGAGGCACTTACCCTTCTTTGAAGTTCTTCGAAGGGAAAAGATGTTTGAGTGGAATGGCAAGTGTGACGAGGCATTCGAGCAGTTAAAGGAACATTTGAGGATGTTACGTACCTTGATGAAACCAGACAAGGATGAGATGCTATACTTGTATATTTCTGTGCTGCCACTGGCAATCAGCATGGCTCTGGTAAAAGAAAAGGTTCAGCATTTGATTTACTTTGCTAGTCGTGCTTCCAGGGGCCGGAGACAAGGTATACGGCTCTTGAAGATTGATTCTAGCCCTCGTACATGCAACCCGAAGGTTGATACCCTACTTCCAGGGACACAAGATAGTGGTGCTCACGAACCACCCCATTCGACAGATCCTGCTAAGGCCGGAGATTTAAGGAAGAATGATGAAGTGAGCAGTAGAATTGGGAGAGCATGATATCCAATACCAACCTCGAGTTGCGATTAAGGGGCAGGCACTGGCAGAAATTATAGTGAAAACTACAGAGCCCTCGAGTATGTTTGGATCCCATTCAGGATGAGGAAACAAGGCAAAGAAATATATAGAAGTTGTATGTGAATGGTTCGTCACATTCAGGAGGAAGTGGAGCTGGGGTTCTGCAAACTAGCCCCAATGGCAAAGATTATCCTTATGCATTGAACTTTGCATTTAAAGAAACTAGCAATGAAGCTAAGTATGAGGCACTGATCACTGGATTGCACCTCACAAAAGAGTTACAGGTGGAGAACCTGGAGGTTTTCAGCGACTCTGAAATTGTGGTTCAGCAGGTGAATGGAGAGTACGAGGCCAGAGAGCGTAAGCTGAAGAGATACCTCGAGGTAGTGAAGAACCTGTTAAAAATTTTCAAATCTTATACTTTAACGCAGGTTCCGAGGGAAAGCAATAATAAAGTAGACACTCTAAGTAAGCTCGCTTCTTCGAATTTGGGAACCCAATTCCAGAAGCAACTCCTCATGGAAACTTTAAGCAGACGAAGTTTTGAAGAACCTGTGGTGATGGTGATTGAAGTGGAAGACTCCTGGATGACACCGTTTGTGGCTTATCTTTGAGAGGGAGTCCTACCAAAAAATGTAGTGGATGCTAGAAAGATAAGGTTGAAGGCTCCAATGTATGTTTTGCAGAAAGAATGGTGGTATAGAATGGGTCATTTGCATCCATTACTTTGATGTGTTAAGCCCCATGAAGCTGATTATCTCATAAGAGAGGTTCACGAAGGGGTATGCGGCAGCCACTAGAGAGCCAGGTCTGTGGCAAGGAGGCTCATTTGAGCGGGGTTTTACTAGCTAACAATGTCCGAGGACGCGAACCGGTAAATTTTAAGCTTGCCACCAGTGTCAGAGACATGCACCTATAACACATGTTCTACAGGAAGAGATGAGAAACATCTATAGTTCGTGGCCATTTGACAAATGGGGGATCGATTTGGTGGGCCCTTTTCCGGAAGCACCAGGAAAAATTATATACTTAATAGTAGCTGTTGATTATTTCACAAAGTGGGTAGAGGTTGAGCCCTTGACAAACATAAGAGGAAAAAATTATATTTTTTTCTGGAAGAACACTGTGTGCTGTTTTGGAATCCTAAGAATGATCTACGAACATCAGAACACAGTTTTCTTAAGATCCCTTCAAGAAATGGTGCGAGGAATATCATATTAAGCAAAAGATGACATATGTTTACCACCCCCAAGCCAACGGGCAAGTGGAAGTGACTAATTGAACAATGGTAAATGGAAAATGAGCACGCCTCGTGGGGCTGGTCGGTAACTGGATATGGGAGTTACCCAACGTGTTGTGGGCATATCGGACAACTGGGTTTTCCACTACTGAGGAAATGCCTTATAGTCTCGTATATGGCTCGGAAGCAGTAATTCCTTCGAAAATAGGAGTTCCTAGCCCAAGGATGATGGTTGTTACAGACGAGACAATCAATCAGCAAAACTGATGGCTGGATTTGGATATTGTGAAGGAGAAGAGAGAGTTACCTTCTCTACATGAGGCTAAAGTCAAGGAATGGGTCAGAAGATACCATGACAGAAGGGTAAAGAAGGTGTTGTTTAACCCGAGAGACTTGGTAATGAGGAAAAATGAGAAAAGCAGAAAGGAACCCGAAAGGAAGTTAGCTACAAATTGGGAAAGATCTTATAAAGTGATCGAATTGCACCCAGGAGGAAGTTATGTTCTCGAATAGATGAACGGGGTTCGAGTGCCAAGAAGGTGGAATGTTACCAACCTGAGAAAATACTACCAGCTATGATGTTCGAGTAGTTTTCTCTAAAGGGGCACTCTAGTTGATGTTCAAGTGGTTTACTTTAAAGCAGCTCTCTAGATGATATTTCCAGCTACGGCTGATGTTCGAGTGGTTTGCTCTAAAGCGGCACTCTAGTTGATGTTCAAGTTGTTTTCTCTAAAGCAGCACTCAAGTTGATGTTCAAGTGGTTTGATTTAAAGCAGCGCTCTAGATGAAATTTCCAGCCACGACTTATGTTCGAGTGGTTTTCTCTTAAGCAACACTTAAGTTGATGTTCTAGCAGGTAGCTTTAAAGTAGATGAAATTTTCCAGCCACGACTGATGTTCGAGTGGTTTGCTCTAAAGCGGCACTCAAGTTGATGTTCGAGCGGGTTGCTTTAAAATGGCACTCTATATAATATTTCCAGCTATGGCTGATGATTGAGTGGTTTTCTCTAAAGCGGCACTCGAGGGCTACTTTTGTAACCTTGGAATGATGAACTAGTACACAAGATTGTAGGATATAGGTGGAAACACTGGTAAAATGCTTGTGTCTCTGAATTTTTTAATTTCTACTTACCAAACATATTCATACTTTGCTCTACCTTGGGAAGTTGCGCATAACGCTCATATTCGAGAGATAAAATATTGGAGATAGAAATGATAGATGTTATTTATTCAAAATTCATCAATTATATGGAGTACAATACTTTTGATACTAACAACTACAACATATTTACCTAGTGGGAGGAAATCCCACCTGGAACAAATCTTCAGTGGAGATAGGTTTTCCTAGCCCCTTCACTTTCGCCTCTATCTCTTCGAGCTCTTCAAGCTTTATACCAGCTGCCCTTCAAATGTCCTTCATTTGTTCCTCTACAGGATATTCAGAAGGATCAAGGGGAGCGAGGTCTTACACCGATTCTTTGTAGAAGGTTCGAATGCCTTCCAGGATGACCCAGGGCTCCTGCAGCGTTTTGAAAAAGATCCTTGGGTAACATTGCTCGAGAGGATAAGATGTCTGTCAGCTTCTTTAGTGGCAGAATTTTGTGACAGAGGAGCAGAACGAAAGCTCGAGGGAGTAAATCCTTTTACCTTCAGCTCCGCCAACCAATCAAGTATAAGGTAAAAGGCTTTTTTTCTGCCAAGGAGTTCCATTCTCGTGGACGTTAACTTCATCCATCTAGTACCGAGCAGCTTTGAGTAGAAATTTTAGAAGCTGATCATTGCTGATTAAATATGAGGAAGGAATGTCTTGAGAAAGAATGTGGTCATGAAGGCTTACTTTGTGTGTAGCAAATTTTTTTCCGAATTCGGCAATACGCTCCTCGATTTCTTTGGACTGTACCTTCCAGGCCTCGATCACCCTTGCGAGTCTTAAGTTCTAAGATAAGAGTAAATCCACCAAAGAACTATCTTCAAATAGGGGGCTCATTCGAGGGGCTGGATGAGGTTCGCTTGGAGAGCAAGGATCCTCGCTGGCTACCTTCTAAGCGAACAATTCCTTTTCCAGGCTAGCCACTTTGCGCTGAGCTAATAAAAGTTGCTCAGCAAGTAACTCCCTCTGGGCTATCAGTCTGCAATTTTTGCCCAATCAACCAATTAGGCGCCCTTTCACTACTGGAAGCTTAGCCGCAATAGCAAAGCAGTACTTCAGAGAACCAAACTTCAAATAAATTTGACGCATCAGTTCTTCTAGTTCTTCATATGCAGAATCGTGACCCTTGACCACTTCTAAGGGATAGGTACCATTGAATTATTTGTTCAGGAAATCCTTAACTAACCCCTTAAAAGTGGGATGGTCTTTAGATTGCCACAACTTCATCTCAGCTTCGAGTTGGTGGAGCTTGTCCTTCAAGGACTCCTTCTCTTGATTACACTTAGAAAAATCTTGAAGGGACATCAGTAGCTGTTTGTTTGTCTCATTCAACTCTTTTTGGGCACTTGAAAGCTCATCACAAGTGTCTTCTAACACCATTTTCAACGAATTATACTAAAAAAAGAAAACAAAGGTAAAACCAATAAGTCGCAACAAAAAACGTATTTTTATTGATACTCAAAGGAAAAAAGAGGGTTGCAATTGGGGGGACCTAAGTCAGGGACCAACCCTAGAGTCATCTTCCTTTGACGTGGAAGCAACCATTTCTTCCACTTGAATAGTGGTGGAATGCTGCTCAGGAGAAGCGTCTGTAGCCTCTGAAAGGGGGATCGCTCGAATCCCTTCAGTAGTGAAGAACTGCACTTTGGACTTGATGAAATCCAATAGGGCAAAATGAAGGCTGTTGTTCTTGATGACCTCATCCCATTTCGCGTCCAGAGTGGTTTTGAGCTCTGGATTAACTAGTCCATCCCCCTGCTTGGCCAGATCTTTAGATAGAGAGGCAGACACTTGTGGCTTTAGAAAGTCCTCGGCTAATTCACTACAGTCAATCTGCTTGGCCACCCCCAGAAGATCCAGAAAAAGTTGAAGCAGCTTAGGGATGTTCAAAAGATTGTATTTGAAGGCCTCGAGTAGTTGAACCTGCGAGGCCAGATCCTTCGTAGCTTAAACCCTCTTTGCGAGGGTATCCTTCTCTAACGTCCATTGACGCCTCTCAGCATCAACACCTTGCCTCTCCCTTTCCAAAATCTTTTGTTTTTCTTCAAGTGCCCTATCCTTCTCCTCGAGCACCTTGTCTTTCTCCTCGAGCACCCTATCTTTCTCCTTGAGAGCCTGATGGTGATCCTCGAGAGATTTCTTTAATCGTAAAATCTCAGCATCTTGTTTGATGAGCTCCTCACGGAGGTTATCGAGGCCAGAAGAACAAGTGGAAAAGAAGGCCGCCATTCTTTCGGTGGCCTCGTGGAAAATTTGAGAGGCTTGGTAAAACAATTCAGCTCAGATTGTTGCTAGAAAAAAAGAGCGATGCTAAAGAAGTTTTGAAAAAAAAAGAATGGAAGAAAACCTCAGGTTCAGAGGCCATCTTTGAGAGGTGATGCTCGATCCTGGATATGGACGTCACATCATTCGAAGGGGGAAGAGACTATTGATGAACTCCTCACCGCTATATGTTCCTATCAATGGTCTTGGTGAGGTGGAATTGATAGTATTGTTGTTCGCCTTTGTCTTCTGGTGAACGTTCTTGATATGAGGTGGTTGCTCATCACTAATTGTCGAGGAAGGCCTCTCGCGGCCTACTGAAAGAGGGGAGGCTGCATGCAAGAGGGGAGACACCGGATGTGGGGGAGTGGAAGCCCGATTTGAGGGATCAATAATCTCCCCTGGGAGGAGCTTGACCCTGCTTCGAGGGCTTCTGCTTCTTTAATCCCTTAGCGAGACCTAGTGAAAAAGGAAAAAGAGAGCAAGTTAGTAACAATAAACTCAATAACACAACAAACAGGAGAAGTATTTCTCTATTAAGACACTTTCAGAGGCTCTCGAATGCCTAAAATTACTAACGATGGTCTCGAGGGGGCCCTCAAGTCCTCTTCTCCTTTTTTTGGTATCCCTCTGAAGTGTTTTATACATATATTCTTCGTAGATTATAGGCAAGAACGCAAAACCGCCAATCCGGGAGTTGAGGTTTTTGAAAAGGCAGTAGTCGAGGGAGTTGGACAATAGTTTTTGCATATCCTTTTCGTGGGCATCTGGGCAGATATATTCCCCAGGTTTGGGAGATTCGACTTGCATGCCCAAATTCTGCGTAGGAACTCGATACCTCCTGCTATCAAACGAAATACCTTTCTTCCAGCTTCTCCAGTCACCCAAATTACCAGGAATGGAAAAAACCTTATGATGTGCCTCTCGGATGATAAAAGTGACAATCATGAGCGAATCAGCTTATACATGGGCTTGATACCAAACTTGTCACGTCTAGTCAAGAACATCATGATGAACACCAAGACCTTGGGATGAACTTATGCAGGGCTCACTTGGAATTGCCTAAGAAGTTTTGAAAAAGGGGGCGGAAAGGGAAATGTGAGCCCATAATGAAGGTGTCTGAGAGAAATGGATGATCTTCCTTCAGGAGGGTTATGTGGGGTATCTCCCTCTCGAAAGGGTTGAAATTCGGTATCCAGGGCTATTCGTTGGCCAGGAGGGATCGAGGTCAAAATTTTGGAAATAACAGTCTTCATTGCTAGATCAGGGGGCTCCCTCCCCGAGTCCTTTAGCCTTAACCTTTAGTAAGCCCCGTTTTTCTTCTTTTGAGAGGGTTCAGTCAAAGAAGATACCTGAGGCATTTGCGAGGGTGCTTTGTCCCCCTCGAGGATTGTCCTCTCTCTCAAAGGAGATGCATTATCCTCCTCCTCTATAGCTTCGAGAGATGTCTCCCTGCAGACCAAAGATGTATTTGACCCCCCTTTCTAATTCTAGCTCTGGATTCGGAGGGGGGTAGAAATCAATCTTACCGCTCGTAGGGGACCTCCTTATGTAGGGTTTGCCCATGCCTGACGACCAGTTCTCAACGGCATCTTAAGGAGGAATATCAGTGATGGGGAAAACCCTCTCTTCCCCAGGACTATTAGCAACCTGATCAGATGCGCCTTCTCCAGCAGCTAAATCGTACCAGATTTCTTTGGAATGGGTACATTCCAAATCGCTAACAGCTCTCTCCAGCGCACTAATCCCTGTACCACCTACCCTAATCTCACCGGAGAATTTCTCAGAAGTGGAACTCTCATTAGAGCGGGGCATGATTGTAAGGGGAGGAAACGAAAAGATTAGAATAAGAATAAGGATAAAGTAACTTACTGATTTTTTGGGAAATGTGATGAAAATTAGATCGCTCAAGAGAGAAGTACATAAAGAATGCTTGTAAGAAGATGCCCGCAAAAGAGAAAAGTGAATAAGGAAGAGCGGAAAGGAGGTAGTTATGGGGTCTGAAACGACGAATAATTATTACTGCTTTAGAAATATAATTATGGCAAAACATAGTTGCTTTTTTTTTTCTTCAGACAACGTGCTGTTTGGGGAGCAGTGACATGTGCAGTTGTACAACACGAGCGCGCCTTTTGGAATCCTAGACGATAGAGTTGATTAGAAAACCAGGTTATCTCCCTCGAAGGCAAGAGTAACAAAATGCAAGGTTCGTTTCGAGTCTTTAAAGTTCTCAAACTGTCCCATGCATTCGAGGTCGAGAATCTGCTTTTCTGGGGGCTCTTGATAGAGGTTAGGCCCAGGAAAGTCATTGGGCTGAAGGTGTGGCAGCCCAGTTAGGGGAATATTTAGTACCCTAACTTAATTACCGCATTCGTGGGGGGGGGGGGGGGTAAATAACGGTGATAGTTAGAGAGAACGCTATTTAGTACATGGAGTATAAATACAAGATACACATTTACTTATGATTCATTCTGTCTTAATCATTTTTGGACGCTTGCACTAACTGAGGCATCAGAGTGCTGACCCTTGAAACTCCATGGACAGTTTAATTGCAGATTAGCTTGAGAAGAACCCAAGCCCATGAATCGGTCGGTGATCGAAGGCGCATCAATGATTTTATTTATGCTTTCCCAGTTTTTGTAAGGAAGAGGATGAGTAGGAGCATAATGGAGAAGAGGGCCTTTTAAAATTATTTGAAGCTATGTTTAAATAGGGTACGAGAGTTAGAATAGTCTTTTTAGGATTTTCTTTTATTTTTGGTTGTACTTTTCTCTCCCTTTTTGTAAAAAATGCACCCCCCCAAAAAAAAACTGCCTCTCAATATGCCGACGTCATGAACACTAAAGATGATGTCAACAATAAACATTAACCCCCATAAATGCAAGTCCCAACATAGCCACATCAGTTTTTAAAATATTCTGCCAAAAACTAAGAGGTCAATAGGAATGGAGAGAGGGAGTAATTTTTAAGGTAACAAGTAGGACGTCTTTCTTGGAACTTCCTCTCTATGTTCGTGTGAGTTTTCCACATATGGATGAATTGGAAATGTGAATTGGTACTGATTTAGTGGTAAGATACACTCTCTATAACTGAGGGGTTCAGAGTTTAAAACACACCCCAATCACGAATCGTGAATATTAAAGCATTTTCTTGATAGGATTACCCAGCGTCGTGGGACCGTGTCGGTGATCCCCACTGTGGTTATCCAATCTGCAGAGTTTCAATAGATTAAATAGTGGTGTTTCCTTCTTAGATCATACATTAGGATGTTAATATGCAATAAAAACAGATGAATTGGGAATTAGGTGGGTTAAACCATTACTATCTCCACTTTACAGGAACTTATTTACTTTTTCTATTCGTTTCTTTATTATTGATACATCTCTTTTGGGTGTTAAAATGTACGAGATGCTAAATAAATGGTTATAGTTGAACTGAAAGAAGTAAAGGTATAGTAAAATAAGTGAATGTAATAGTCTAAAATTTCTCATAATTAGAAAATGTTAATATAAAAAAATTTCAAATAGGCAAGTGTGTCTAATAGAGGAATGGAGGGAGTAATTTGCTCGTATTTCAGTTTTGATTTTGGGAAAGATTCAGGAAAATCGACCTTTTCATAAGTTTATGGATTGTCCTTAGGGGTTTTTGCATTAAATGTTATACTTTTTTTAATAAAATTTAAATATTGTATCATATAAGTTAATATAAGTAATAATATGTATTTAAAGGTTAAAATATAAAAATGCATGATATAAATTTTAAAATTTTTTTAATGTAATTTAACAAATGGATGGAGTAAAAAACATGGACAAGCCACTTTCCCTCTCTTGAAATTGTATATCTTTCACCATCTTTTCTTCTTTTGCTGCTCCATTCCATCAGATCAGTCGAGCACCCAAACCCAACAAGGTTTTTGTGGCTCTTTCAAAATCTAGCGCAAAGCCTCTATTCCAATTCTTTTCATGCCGATGAGCTGAACAGTATAGAGCCCAATTACATTTGACCTAAAAAGGTCGCGGAAGAACTCGAACTCATTTGATTCGGCTCTCTGCTTATCGAAATCCCAATTTTGTTTTCGTTTGAGAGACAATGGACGATTACACGAGAGAAATGATGGACCTCAAAACCCTCGTCACTCGAACCCTAGAAAAGAAAGGAGTTCTCGCCAAGATCCGAGTACATTTTTCTCTCTTTTTCGAAAACCCATGTTGTTTTCTTAGTTATTATGTTGGCAATTTCGGGCAGCCTGAGGAATTTTTGCGGGTTTGTGTTTTGAATAACGTGTTTTTGCTTACATTTCTCTGTAATGCTGGTTTACTTATGTCAGATCGGACTGCATTTTTTGAACTAAATCAATCAAACATGTTTGAGCCTGGGTGACCTGTAATATCATTTTGTGGGTCTTCTCAGAGGATATAGTTGTGGGTCTTTATTCGATTGTTTTTTTTTTAAGTTTGATTTTTTCTTGCTTTGGTTTTCCTTAGTGCACGTTCTCTCATATCATCATAATGTTTTAATCTTTGCTGGGACTTGCGATGAATTTTTGTAAAGTGGGAAACCAAAGTTAAGAATTTTTGTGATAATTGTTGATTCAAGTGTTCTACTTATGGCACTGAAGCATTTTTGTTTTTTCAAAGATCAAAGGGTGTGTCTTTTCTAAAATATGTTTGTTTTTCAAGCTGTTCATGTATGTTTCAAGAAGGGAAAGGAGATTTATTAATGCTTGTTTTCTTATATCCGATACCTTTCCAGGCTGAGTTGCGAGCAAGTGTTTTTGAAGCCATTGAAGAGGAGGACCGAGCCATTGAAAAAGATGATGGTTTGCCTCCTGCGTTGTTGGGTAGCTGCAACGATCGTGCTAAACAACTCCATAATTCTCCTTCAGGTATATTTACTCTTGTTTTTGTAATTGTTGTATCGCCTGATTACTGTTTCACCAGGAAGCTAGTTTTACAATTGTGTGATTGATTTTAATCCTTTAAAAGTGCAATATAGCAGTGCACTAGAATAAATCTGCGGCTGAGCGTTTTGCAAGTCCTGATCAATCTGTTGTTACTTAGAATCTTAGAAAGAAGTAAGGTATAACCAGAAATACTGTACAACATCCGTTGAGACTGGTCCTTTATTTGTATGTATATATATGTATGTATATATGTATATGTGTGTGTATATATATGTGTGTATATATATATATATATATTTTCTTCTCTAATTAAGATTTATTCAAAATAAAATTTTCAGTTGATTGTGTTGCAGGTTCTTATTTATTTATTACTTGGAGTAGTAGAAAGACTTGATTTGTCCTGGGATTAGACATACAGTACAATATTTGTCATGACTTTTCCTTAACCTATACTTTTGCATCTCTAATTATGATTCCTGTCTATGATTAGAAAACTGCTAAGTGCCTTCTGTAATCATGATTTGTGTCCTCTTTAACTATGGTTTATGTCCTAGCTGCAGGGAGACTGCTAAGTGCTTCTCTAATCATGACTCGTGACCTCTTAAATTATGATTTCTGTCCCAGATCCAGGAATATTGCTAAGGGCCTTCCCTAATTATAAATCCTGTCATCTAAAATTAAGATTAATGTCCTAGATGCAGGAAGGCTGCTGAGTGCCGTCTCTAATCATGATTTGTGTCCTCTTTAACTCTGATTTATGTCCTCTTTAATTCTGATTTTTGTCCTAAATGCAGGAAGACTACTAAGTGCCCTGATCTGTGAATACTTGGATTGGGCTTCTCTTAGCCACACATTGAAAGTTTACTTGCCAGAATCTAATTTGGTAATATATTATATTGCCGATATTCACAGTATTTGATTTCCTGCTCTTTTGCATCATGGATTTATTCAGTTTGATGTTTGAAACGTAGGCAAAGGATTCGTGGAAAGCTGAGCTAAAAGAGTTCAGTAACAACAATGGATATGATTTGAACAGGAATGAAAATAGCGGTCCTTTGCTTTTAGACGTTCTTGAAGGATTCTTGAAATATGAGGTCTGATTTAGTTTCTAACAATTTAAGATTGTTTCTGAATATCCTTTGGCTAAACGTTTGGTGTGTGTTTATCATAAACGGCCTGCATCTTTTTTCAAGCTCAGTTTCTGTTGCAATTGTTTTTCACGTTACAAGGAATTACAAACTTCATCAGCTGGGACAATTGCTAATGTCTATTTTAGATTGCAGAATGTATTTTCCAGACTGTAAGGTTTTGAGGAAAGTTACTTAAATTTCATGTTTTGGAAGTGTTTCAAGACGTTTTGTATACTCCTTCTGTCCCTCTTTTAATGTCTTATGACACTTTTCATCAATAAAGTTAAAGTAATTTAGATTTTAAATTTTCACAGACATTCATTGTAATTTATATTTTTAGAATATAAACTTAATTAAAGGTATTAATAATTTAAAAGCATACTTGAATAGTGTAAAGATAGAAGTAAGACATTAATAGAGGGACAGAGGATGTACATATTTTAGATCCCATTTGGCTGAGGGCTTTGCTCCATTGATGATGGCATTGCAAAACAAGGGATTGCTATCTGAAATTGTGTATAATATCCAGTTTTGCATAAATTTTCCTTTGATCTTTCTGTTAACTTTCTGGTTCATCTCCTGATAGAATTTGTCTCAAGCAAGGGGTCCAGCAAGAAGAGACGCAGAATCTCTATCTGGCTTAGAGTCTAGAAATAATAGGAGACCTTCCTCATCTGTAGCTGGGGGACTACCTCCTCTTGGAAGGTTCGTTTCTTGCTAAATCCCTTTTATTATTTATCCACTTTTCTACAAAAATAACTCGGGTCTTGGGCATGCTGTTGCAGGCCACATTCTTCTTCCCAGACATCTGGTAAGTAACAATCTGTAACAGTAAGGTTTCAAAATCAACCAGCGTATTTGCTCTGAGTCGTTTGAAGTTTCAGATAGGAGAGCTGGATCCTCTGCATCAGGCTACAGGAAAGACGATTACAATTGGAGATACGACGGTGATGAGCTTCCGGAAGAGGTAGTCCGTGCCTCTGCTGCTCTAGAAAACCTTCAGCTGGATAGGAAAGCTCGGAACCTGACTTCATCCTGGAGGTTTGTTTCTTATTTTTCTCAGCTGATTTACCATCAATTGCCCTTGTTTTCTTAAGTCCATCCCCTGGCACTAGAACTGTAATAATCCTATTTTGTAACTTACTACTATACCATTTTTACGAATCTTAAAAAAATGCAGAAATGTTCTTTCTGCTCTCCATTCTCATTGAGACTCCCTCTTGTTCTCAGCTTTACTTTTCTGCCATGGTTTTGTAAACTGCGACTTGTTCTTACATTCCCCAGTTGAACAGCAAATGGCTTTTTACAGTTGTTACAAGATTTTGCAGCATTCCTTGATTTTTGTCTTAGTAGCAGTTGATTTACCGGGACATAATGGTAGTGTTCCCGCTTCCTGTAGAAAGAAGCGTATCTAGAGCTCTTAAGTTACAGTCCTGGAGTAGTATGGTGTGTACAGATTTTTTCTTTCTTTACTGGGCCAACTTCATTGTTAAAATCTGAATCAGGCGTGCGGGTGACGGAATGTCTGAAGATGATGGAAGGGCTGACCTGATGTAGCTGACATATGGTCCATAAATTTCTTATACATGGGATTCCTCGGCATTCCCTGTATAATGTAAGATTAACTTAATGTTCAGGTCTAGTGAACTGTGTGAGCTTTCTTTGATATTTTTGTGAGTTTCTTTGCCTCGTGTAAGATTGTTTTTCAAATTCTGTCTTTTCTCCCCCTCTCGGTGTTTGTAGTAGTGAAGAAGTGGCCGGGAATGCGATCTGTTAATGGAACGATCAGTTAATGTAATGTTGGTACACACCATCTGTTAATGTAACGATCAGTCAATGTCATGTGCGCTGAGCTCTGTAATTTCTGACCTGCTGATTCTTTCTTCTTAACCATGTTTTCGAATGTTGTGCTGTTTGATGATATGTGGATCCGAATTCCAAGTTTTAAACAAAAAGTAGCTAGTAATAGCGCCATTCTTCAATGAAAAACCGATACAGGATGCAAAATAGCACAAATTATTAGGCTTTTCTTGCACACAATTATTGGGCATGGATGGTGTATCACGTTTATGGTATCTCTATGGCGTCCTTTTCAAATACCTCAAATGTCAATCTTTTTTGTTATGCTCAAATGTATGTTTTAGCTTTTGCTAATACTCAAATGTGTGTATTATTTCCCTTCATTTGTTATGACACTTACTGTTAACATAGATTTCAGTCAAATTCTCAAAAACCAAAATGAATTTTCAACATCGTCCCCCCTCTGCTTACTTTTTGTTACTGAAAACTATAGCGGCAAACAAGGTCAAACCAATAATACATTATTTAAAAACCTTTAAGATAAACTATAATAAAATAAGGGATGGTCTCCTGTGAGGCAGATTAAACCTTAGGCATGTGTCTTTCTACAATTCTTATAATACTCTAGTTCCAGGGACCTATGTCTAATAATTTACAGAGACCTATTTCTAATTATTTTACAGGGACTTATTGCTAATAACTTTTTAGGGGTTTTTTTGTCCAATTTTTCCCATAATTTTTCCGCCATCTGCGATCTGCAAAAAATAAAATCGGAAAAAATATTTAATTTTTTTAAAATGAAAAAAATTAATCAAATAACAAAAAACTGCTACAACATCACCAGAAAATAGCAGAAGACCAATGGAAAAATAAAAAAAAAATCAACTAAAAACTGAAGCAAAAAATATATATCAAATAAAACAGAAAAAAATTGAAAAATCAAACAAAAAATTGAAAAAAAAACGTCGACTACGACTAACAAAAAATTAACTAAAAATCATAAAAATATCAACAAAGCTAAACGATTGAAACACTTACAAGCAACGATTGAAACACTTACAAGTTGTACTCTAAGCACCAATTTGTTTTCATAACACACACAAGTTAAAAAATAAGCACCTACAACTTACATTTGAAGTACTAACAAAAAATGAAAAAAGTCAACATAAGGAAAAAAACACTACAAAAATATCAACCATATCATAAAAAAACTACAAACATCAACTCTTAATAAGCAAGGATTGAAACACTTACAAGTTGTACTCTAAGCACCAATTTGTCTTCATAACACACACAAGTTATAAAATAAGCACCTACAACCTACATTTGAAACACTAACAAAAAAAAAAATGAAAGACATCAATATAAGGAAAAAACACTACAAAAAATTAACCATATCATCAAAAAAGGCTACAAACATCAACCTCTATCACCTAAAACTCATCTAGAAAATGAAAAACATCAACAAGAGAGGAAAAAAAACTAAAAACATCAACAAAAAAGCTACAGTACCTAAAGAGTATAAATTATCCACTCTGAAAATATTGAAAACATCAATGATTTTTTTTAAAAAAAACTACAAACATCAACTCCTAACACATGAACCTCATCCGGAAAATGAAAAAAAAAAATCAACATAGGAAAGAAAAACACTACAAACATCAACTCCTATTACCAAAACCTCAGCCGGGAAATGAAAAACATCAACATGAGAAAATATTTTAAAAAAAATACAAATAGCAATCCATATCACTAAAAAAATAGCAAAACATCAACTCATATCAATTAAACCTCACCCGAATAATGAAAAACATCAAAATATGAGAAAAAAGCTACAAACATTAACAAAATACTACGGTACATCAAGAATAAAAATTCTTCAAAAAAAGGACCTAGTGTGATTTGAACCCATGTCACTAACTTCAAAGCAAAGAGTAATAACCACTACACCATAGACTCTTATTGAACATACACTCGGTCAAATAATAATAAACCTCACCATATACATGCTGAACATTATTTCTTCAAAATAAAAGGTACCAATAAAGACTCGAACTTAGGACCTCATACCTCAACAACAATAGTACTAACCACTAGACCAAACAAACATCGTTGACTGAAAGCTCAGTCAAATAATTATTAAAGCTCAGCAAGTATTGAAAAAAAAGTAGAACATAATATCAAACCTCACCTCTCATGAGCAATGTTTAGCCACCATTAGTCCGCCATCCACCGCCAGTTGTCCACCGGCAATCCGCATGTGTATTGCACGCACGAGCCTTCTTCTTCACGTTGCGCATGGATCTCGCCTGGAACATCAATCGCATGCAGCATCGATCGTCTGCAACGCCGCCAGAACGTCATTCGCCATCGCAGAGCTCGTCAATTGTTGATCTTCGTCAGAACTTCACAAACTCATCAATCGCCGTCAATCGCCAGATCTTCGCTGGAACATCAATTGCCGTTGCAAAGCTCGAAGCCTAAGACAGGGTTTCAATTCTCCGTTGAAATCGCCACCACCGCAGAGCTAACTCCGTGCCGATGTATTGCAGAGGCGGAGCAATCGACAAACTCGCTGGAATTGAAGTCAAAATTGGAAACCGCCGTTCGATACGGTGGTTTCGCGATGGAGAATCGGCGAAAACCGAGGGGAAAGCGGCGGGCAGTGCAGATCGGCAAAAATTCGACAAAAAACCGGCGAGATCCCGATGTCCGATGGTGGTTAGCGGCGGAATGGTAGCAGGTTTCGATCGAAATCCAAAAAAATGAAAAATGAATTTTTTGTGATATATATAGTATTTTGATAATTGCACAGTAGGCCCCTAAATTTATCAGCATATTTCAAAAAAAACCCCACTCCAAATTTCAAATTTATATTAATTGCATAATAGGGTCTATCTAAAGTTTAGGTGCCTAATACAAAACTTTGTGATAAAATAATAATATGGTGTTCTGTATATGTAAAATACTAAGATAAATCATTTTCTATTTTTTCTTTTGGAATTTAAATATATTTTTTGGTCATCTGTAAATTGGTTAGGGATATAATAAGGAAGATATTCATGGTACAATAGTAATCAATACTCAAGAGTAGTTTTTGTGGAGTTAAGATTTAGCAGGGTCAAAATTACGCAATTCTCTCCTCTGCAAAAATAAATGAGAAAGTCTCAGGCAGTCTGTCCGTAAACTTATGGATATGCCAACGATTGATATACAAAATGGAGTTTATATTGTAATTATTTAAAAAATGAGGTATCTAGTAATTAATAAAAGCTGATTGTTTGGTTTTAATTTCCATCCATGCCTAATTTTCCTTTTGTCAGCAGTTTTGAGCAGTTAAATTTTTGGAAACTGCAATCCATTTATCACGCGTGTTTTGCCCTCATTATTCAAAACAGACAATCTTCTCCTCTCTTCGTTCTTCAATTCCTCTCTTCTCCAATCTTCATTTTTTTTCCAATTTCGCTCTTCGTTCTTCACGAAATCTCGCCAGAATTGCGTTGTTCAAGTTTGCGCCGGAATCGCATGAATTCGGTAAGATTGATATTCTAGGTTTTGAAATTTCGTTGCTGTTCTTTTCCATTTTTCCTTCATAGTTGTACGCGATTCTGATGTAAGATTTTTTTTTTGTGTATTTGACCTAGTCATGGGTAGGGCGAAGGGGAAAGCTATTCTTCCTAAAGTTGAGAAGTTGTCTCAGCCTTCTTCTTCTCCTGATTCGTCCTATTTTTCGTTTTGTAGATTTAGAGTTTCGCATTTTTTTTGTTATTGTTGTGTGTGTGTTTTTTCACTCTTGTTGATGTTGATTTTTTTTTAGAATTTTATTTGTAAGTCAGATCTGCATATGAGTTGTTGCTGTTGACTTTTTTGTTAGTCAGATCGGTATGTTTTGAGTCTTTTTTATAACATGCATTCGATTGTTTAGAAGTTACATTTTTTTATCGTAAGATATGCACTAGTTAGTTGCTATGTTTTTTTCCCAGTATGTTATCAGTTCAATTATAATGTGCATTTGTTTTCTTTGGAGTTGCATATATTAGGCTAACACTGTAATAGTTAGTCATCCTTATTTTCTGATTTGTATGTCAGATTCGCATGTTTTGACTCTATTTTATGGTGTGCATTTGTTTTCTTATGATTTTCATATGTTAGGCTAACATTTGTCTAAGTTAGTTACTCTGTTTTTCGAGTTACTTATTTTGTTGTTGACTGATTATTATATTGTGTACTTGTTTTCTTAGAATTTGCATATGTTAATATAACTTATGTATTAGTTACTTAGTCTGTGTTTTGAGTTTCACTGATTGTTAGTTAGTTATTGTTATTCTTTATAGTTAGCTAGTATGTATTTTGTTTCATTACAAGTTGTTTATGTTAGTTTACTATATGCATAAGTTAGTTATAATGTGTATGTCAGATTATGTTGCTTACTGACTGTCAGACTATGTATGCATTTATTTCATTACAAGTTGCATATATTAGTATAGCATATGCATTAGTTAGTTATACCGTTGTTTTCCCAGATTAGGTTGCTTATTGGCTGTCAAAGTATGCATGCATTTTTTTATTACAACTTGCATTTTTTTGTATGCTTTATGTATTAGTTTCTTACTGTGTGGTATATGATTATTTTTAGCTGTTTCCGAAGGAGGTGAAAATACAATTCAACGTCAAGAACTTGAGATAGAAGAAGGTGATTGTAATTTTTTTAAATATTTATTTACTTATTTGATTATACATTTACTTATTCAAATATTTTATGTTGTTTAGCTTCTAAGAAGGTGGTTAGAAAATCTAAAAAGGAAGATGGATCTTCTCTTCAAGATGAGCTGAAGAAGGTTCAATAGTCTTATGCTTCTGGATGTTATTTTTTTCCTTTACATGTTGCATTTTATTTGTGTGATTATGTTTATTTTTTTAATATGTGCTTATATAGTTTTTTATTTTTCATTTTGTGTGTGTAGTAGTTGTATTGGCACGTAGGTCTGCTAGAATTGGTGGTGGTGCTACTCCACATATTTCAGTTCCTGTCATTCCTAAGCCGGGAAATAAGAAACAGATGAATGTGGGTGTTAAGCAGCTGAAAGATGGTGAAGGTGTATCAGTTGTGGGTGAAAGTGGATCAAGTCAAGAATTTGGCTATGACATACTGCTGAATGATGTTGTTTGAATGAGTAGAGAAGTAGCTGGTGTTGATGAAGCCAGTGGTTCTAAGGTAGTGAAGAACAATGGGAGGGGTTTGTCAACAAATGTGGAAATTAGGAATAAATAAAGAGAAGAGTTAGGTGCCGATAAATATGATGAATATGAAACCCCTCGTGGCCAATATTCTCATTACGAGTTCCCTCAGCCTCTGAATAGGGCTTGCCTCGTTTTCAAACGAGACATGGAGGTCATTACACATGTGTTGGTTCAAAACCTTGAGAGGAAAAATGTTAGTCCGATTGTACGACCACAACCGTGGCCACAATCAGAACCACATGAAGAAGGAACAACCACAACAAATGAGGATCCTTTTCATGTCAAGACGACACATGAAATTATGGAAGACCCAACCACACATGCGTGGGTTGATAAGATTGTTGATGAATACATGAAGAAAGCTCGTACTATAATTCCTTCATTTTCCCTTGGGATTGAAGGACTTGAGGATCTCTAGTTGTATCATCTTTGAATTGTTGATGGATATTTGTAATTAGGTTATGTTGTGACTGACTGGTGTTTGGGTGATATGTTGAGCGCAATTGAGACATTGTTTTAGGATTCGTTTTTAAGGTTGAAGGTATTTTTGGATGATTTGTGACTGATTTTTTTGTGGGTGATTTGTTGAGCACATTTGAGACGCCGTTTTAAGATTTGTTTTTAAGGTTGTAGGCTTTATGAAACAAATGCATGTTTAATTTGAAGAAGTACTTTTGTATGCTTTTTAATTCCAAGTTGATTTTTGAATTATTTGATGTGGTTGGTTATCTTGATTTTTTGAGCTTATAGGAAAACAAATGCAATTGATAGGTTAATAAACTACATGTGTAAGCTAAGTAGTTATACATGTATTCAGTGGTTGTCGTATCACTAAAATTATGTGAAATATAACACAAGTCTCTTTTAGGGAAACAAGTGCATGTTGAATGTTAAGAAGTAACATTTGTATGCTTATAAATATCAAGTTACATTTTAGTTATGTTATGTGGTTTTATTGTGTTGGGCTTTTGAGCTTATAGGAGAAAAATGCAATCCATAGGTTAATAAATTACAGTTGTAAGCTAAGTAATCACATATCAGTTAGTTTGTAGTCAGTGTTTCCATATCAATAACATTTTCTGAAACAGAGGTTGGTACTTAGGCAAGCCAAACAAATGCAAGTTATAATTTGATAAGTTATAGTTATAAGCTAAAAAAATACAGTATGTTATTGAATGTATAAAAATCTTAGGCATATGGTGTGATGCTGAAAAACAAATACAATATATAGCTAAACAAATGCAACTTGTATCCTAAACAATGCTACTCTTTACAGTGTCTTTACATCTGGTGTTTTTGTGCCGAATTCAGTAGTTTTCTTCCTTGGTTTTTTCTTTTCCATGCATGATTTTAGCCTTTTTCCTCTTCCTTTTGTCTTCACTTGGGCTAGATCCAGTATCGTAGGTGCACTTGTTATGGTTGATTTGCTTTGGCTACTTGTGGTTGATTGTTCAATGACATTTGTTTTTTATGCCAACAAGTCTTCTATTCTTACTGAGCAGGTGTCAAACATATCTTGAAGAGCGCTTCTAGCTTTTGAGTTTCCTTCGCTCTTTAGAACCAGATTGTAGAATCTGCTGGATATATGGTTCTTCCATGAAACTAGGCCGTTGATGTTTTCCGATTGTTGTTTTCCTTGGCCAAGAATCCTGTCTCAAACTTCTGTTTTGGCCTTTTTCCCACTTTTTGAGGATATACTTTGCAGGTATTTCTGTGATGGAATGAAAGTACAATATCCTAAGAGCGTGAAAGCACAGTATACCTGACACCTCGAAGGACTTGCATGTGCATTGTACTTCAACCAGCCCATCTTCATTTTTGTACTCAACTGTCTCGTATTTGGATTCATCATATTCTAGGCAGACCTTATATTTTTTTGTCGGTGGTTCTAAGAAAAGTTCCTTGACCTTAGTTACCATTGCTAGGGAAAATTCCTTTTTGAATCCTTTGTACAATGCAAGTGTGTAAACCTGAGCAGCATATTTAACCAAACCTGTACAAGCCCAGTAGTGGGAAATAAATGCATACTGTAAGATAACAAATTCGTGTTCTAGATTAAGTAATACATATTTTTAAATGTGAACATACCTACTTTGTTTTGATAATTTTGCTTTGTATTTGTACATGCATTTTCCTTTTCTGCTTCATCTCTCCTTCACTTTCTGATTTTTTGGTTGAAGAGCTCATAGAAGTGTGTCAGTGTTGTTGTTTTGTTTGTACTGAAGCATAGTGTGTGGTAGGTGCTTTCACTTCGCTGTGATGATAAGATGCATGCTAAGAAAATATCCTTGCTGAATGCCATACTTCATTTTTAACGAATGTCGTACAGGCGTTAAAAACATGTGCTAGTTTCCAGCTTGTATGTGGCGATCATGGAGGTCAATTTTCTTCAAATTCTGTTGGATTATGACATCTTTTCATACAGTAGTCTAGATCGCTTTTGAAGGATTCATCTTTCTTTAATCTCCCATAATGTTGTATTGCATTTTATTTTATGTGCCACAAGCACAACCTGTGTTTTGTGTTTTGGAAGACCTGGAAGTTGCTACAAGAAATGGAAGTTGATTAGTATACATATTGTAAGCTGACAGTTGCAGAAGCTAACATTCCCTACTCAGTTTCAGGTCTAAGAAATGAAATTTCTGTAGCTGCATCATTTTCAGGAAACATGACTTCCAAAGTAGCAAGTGCAGCATATAAGATATGTAATGCATACTGTAAGGTAAGAGGTGCAATGTTTAACAATGCATATTCAGCGATCAGAATGGTAAGCAACGAATTTTCACAACATACATCATTTATTGCTTTGCCTATTGTAGGATCTTGATATGTGAATATCGTGACAGGTTCCTTTCCTTCCATTGATTTCTTGAAAGTGTTGAGGAGCCACACAAAAGTATCAGCCAACTCATTTGCTATAAAAGCACAAACAAACATTGTTATGTTCCAGTGATTGTTGATTCCAACTATTGGCGCACAAATCAAGTTATACTTGTTTGTTCTGTATGTAGTCTCAAATATGGTGACATCTCTGTAGAGCTTGTAGTCCTCCAGCATCATTGAATTCCTCCAAAACACTGTTGATGGTTTTGTTTCCTTGTCGAACTTGACTTTGAAGAAGAAATCCTTATCCTTGTCATTGATTTCCATGAGTGTGTCAACAAGTTTATGAGCATCTCCACTTTCTATTTCTTTCATCCGAAGTCGACACACAAATTTGAGGTGGTCTTTCATAGTATGCCCTAGATTTTCTTCTCCACTAGCTTCAAAAGACATGTATTTATATCCTACAGTAGGTCATAAACTTGCTTGTTCCATTGTTCTGATTGCTTTTCCTTTGTCTTCTGTAATCCTCCGTTCACTCCTACTGAGATACTACCAGGCTGGTCTTGTTAACTCATGATTGTGTACGGTATGTTGGTGTGCCACGATGTAATAATTCTGCTCTAGCTTCACGCTAATTTCAGCTAGGCATCCTGCTTTTGTAATCAGGTCCTTTCTCTTCCTCTTCTTATTCTTTTTAGAATGATTTTCATTATCCATTCAAGGAACATGACTGGTAGTGCTGGTTTTTAATCTTTTCAATTGGCCTCCAACAGAGCACTTGTAGTACTTTTCACGAATCTGGCATTTGCTGTTTCGATGTTGGCAGTCCCTCCTGTAGCTGAAACCAATAGCATTTGCATGCTTCTTGTACAGAGCATGAAATGCTTCCAATGTTTTTGCTTTTATGCCAATAAGATTTTCAGTGGCATCAATTTCATTTAAATTTGGAAAATTTGTACCTGTAATAATAAAGAATACAATTTCTAATGTAAGCTCTGCTCTGATAAGCATAACAAATACTACTTGTAATGTAACATATGCAAAGTGTAGTGTATTTTGTACATGTTATAATATGAACAACGCACAAGTTTGTCAAAAGTTAGAATTGACAAATGCATTTTCTTTGTTTTGTTCATTTTAATGTAATGCATGTTTATTTGTAACCTATACGTGATTTAAGTTAACAAATGCGTAAATTATACAAAATTTCGGTGCAGCATGTAGTTTATATTGCTAATGTTTCCACATGTTCATACATGTTCATAGCAGTCGAATTTCAATGTCCAGAAGTTTTAAAAAATAACTATATTCATATTGATTGCATTTGAACACTAGAATTTCAGTCTAATGAGAGAAAATCATACCTTCATAGGAATTGAGTAGTATTTCAGCTTCTTGCAACTGAATTTCATCTGCTTGAAGTTGAATCCTGGATTCCTGGCGTTTAGAATCATGTTTTCTCTTGCAGATTCCGATTCGATAGCAGTAGTTTTTACGATTAAAGCAACTGAAATTTCATATGTTTCAATAGGATCTAGCGACATATTTGGTTGCTCAATTCCATCGTAATCACAATAGTTGTTGTTGTCGAAGGACATCGGAAAGGCACCGTGAACGGATTGGACAAGAGGAATTGGAAACACGGTGGCAGACTGGTGAGGATGAATTGATCGGCATTAAGAGGATTCCGGAGAACAAAACGAGTCAGAATCACGTTGGTTGTTGTCGTCGGAGTACATCGGAAAGGCGTCGTTGCTGAGAAGAACGAAAATGCGCCGACTTGAAGATCTGAAAGGTAAGGAAAGTTTGATCGTTGTTGAGAGCTTTTCGGAGAAGAACAGAGCACTATGTGTTTGTGTGTGAAATTGTGTTTGTGCTCTTTGCATGATTTTTTTTGTTTAAGTTTGAATTATTGGCGAAGAGGTTCCTCCCTGTCCATAAGCTTATGGACAGGCCGCCTGGCAGGAGACCTACTCTAAATAAATAATCGGTTTTAAAAAAAATTAGACTTTATACAGTACTTTCTTCGTTCTTTTAACTTTTAAGACGACATACTTTTTCACTGTAATATATTGTTTCTAAAATCATCACATTTTATTGTAATACAAATACTCACTCCGTGACAAATAAAATGACAATTATTTTTGGCTCACTCTTTTATGCCATGTAGAAGAGAAAAATTGTGAATAAGTGAGATATTATAGAAAAGTCGTGGGCTCAATTAAAAAGTTGTTGAAATTAAAGAGGATATTGTATGAATTTTATAACACAATCTTTATCATTTTGGATAGTTTTTAAATTATGTGATTTTTATTAGGACAAACTAGCGGGAGTCCCACCGCGCAACATGCGGTGTTCTTGATTTAAAATATTTAATTTAATTAATATATAATATTTACATGTCACATTTTAATTGAAATAAATAAATAAATTATAAGTATGTTCATCTGAGAATAACTATCTAAATTGTAAAACAAATAATAAATTATATTGGAATTTATTAAATAATCAATAATATTAAAAATATTATTTTTATAACCTTTCAAAAAATAATATATTGCAAGTACATGAAGTAAGTAAAATACAAAAAAGAAACGTTGAACTTGTGAAAAAACAAGGAACTGTGTGTATATGTGAACTAAACAATGAATTGGGTGGCATAAATGCAGACAAGTTTTTGTCACAATTATTGTCTATATGTTTATTTTGGAGAAATTGTTGTCTATATACCAATATAATCTTATATACTTGCGAAATTGCCAATATAACCTTCAATCGTTTGAAAGTTAGGAAAAAAATTACCTAATTAATGAAAGTGTCAATATAATCCTCTGGTAGACTTTCCGGCATTGACCGTACTTTTCCAACTCTTGACCCACCTTAAAATGACAATAATGCCATCAGACCAAAAGCTGAATTTGGGCGGACAATTATAACCTTACCCACAACCATCAAACCATCGTTGTCGTTGCCGTAACAGGTAGGGTTATATCAGGACATTATGAATTTGATAGGGTTTGGGTGGTACTGGGTTCGAGTGGAGAGGGTTCAGGTGGTGAGGGTTTGAATGGAGAGAGTTCAAGTCGATATTTGAGTGGAGAGGTTCGAGTGGTACTGGGTTTGAGTAGAGAGGTTCGAGTGGTACTGGGTTCAAGTAGAGAGGGTTTGAGTGGTACCGGGTTTGAGTGAAAAGGGTTCGGGTGGTGAGGGTTCGAGTGGAGAGAGTTTGGGTGGTGAGGTTCGAGTGGAGAGAGTTTGAGTTAAAATTCGAGTGGAGAGGTTCGAGTGATACTGGGTTCTAGTGGTACTGGGTTCTAGTGGTACTGGGTTCGAGTGGAGAGTTTTGAGTGGTACTAGGTTTGAGTGGAGAGGGTTCGAGTTGACTGGGTTCGATAGCTACTGGGTTCAAGTGGTACTGAGTTCGAGCGGAGAGGTTCGAGTGGTACTGGGTTCGAGTGGAGAGGTTTGAGTCGAGGCGGATGGTTGATGTTCGAGGGGTGGATGGTTTGAGTGGTGGCGAGGTGGATGGTTGATGGATCGAGGGGTGATGCCTCGAGGAGGATGGTTGATGGTTCCAGGACCTCGAGGGTTAATGAATCGATGGAGAGGTTTGAGTGGTACTGGGTTCGAGTGGTAATGGGTTTGAGTAAAGAGGTTTGAGTGGTACTGGGTTTGAGTGGAGAGGGTTCGAATGGAGAGGGTTCAAGTGGAGATGGTTCGAGTTAAGCGGTTCGAGTAATAGGAGTTCAAGTGGTACTGGGTTTGAGTGGAGAGGGTTCGAATAGAGGGTTCGAGTAGAGTGGGTTCGAAAGAGGTTCGAGTGATACTAGGTTCGAGTGAAGAGGGTTCGAGTGGAGAAGTTCGAATGGAGAGGGTTCGAGTGGAGAGGTTCGAGTGGAGAGGTTCGAGCGAAGAGGTTCCAGTGGTGAGGTTCGAGTGGAGAGGGTTCGAGTAGAGATGTTCGAGTGATACTATGTTCGAGTGGTACTATGTTCGAGTGGAAAGAGTTCAAGTAGAGGAGATTCGAGGGTTTGAGTGGAAAGGTCCGAGTGGAGAAGTTCGAGTGGTGAGGGTTCGAGTGGTGAGGTTACCATCCACCACTGGAGAGAGTACTATCCACCCCTCGAGAGGGGCATGCCATCCACCAGTCAAAAAGTTTGTCAACCACCCTTCGAGGGTACACCATCTACCTCTCGAGAGGGTAAACCATCCACCACTGGAGAGAGTAAACCTTCCACCCCTCGAGGGTACGCCATCAACATCTCGAGAGAGGTGTACCAGCCCTCGAGGGTACACCACCCCTCGAGAGGTCACACATCCACCCCTCTAGAGTACACAAGCCCTTGAGGGCACACCAGCCCTCGAGAGAGTATACCACTGAGAGCGTCGAACCATCCACATTAGCTCTCGAACCATGACCCACTCAAGGCATATACCCCTAGAACCATCCACGACACCACCATTCAAACCACCTATCCCTCGAACACCAACCATCTATTCCTGGAACCATCACCCCCCGAACCATCAGTTTTTGAACATCCACCACACCACCACTCGAACCATCCACCCTTTGAACATCAACCATCCCCCTTGAGGGGTGTTGATTTGAGGCATCTCCACTCAATTAATTTACCCTCGAGGCCTTAGGACCATCAACCATCCCCCTCGATGCATCACCCCTCGACTCAAACCTCTACTTGAACCCTCACCACTCAAACCAGTACCACTCAAACCTTTCCATTCGAATCCTCTATTCGAACCCTCTCCACTCGAATGCCCACCACTTGAACCCTCTCCACTCAAACCCAGTACAACTCGAACCTCTTTACTCGAACCCATTACCACTCGAACCCAGTACCACTCGGACCTCTCCATCAATTCATTAACCCTCGAGGTCCTGGAACCATCACCCATCCTCCTCGAGGCATCACCCCTCGACCCATCAACCATCCGTCTCTCCACCACTCAAACCATCCACCCCTCGAACATTAACCATCCACCTAGAATAAAACCTCTCCACTCGAGCCCAGTACCACTCAAACCTCTCAACTCAAACCCAGTACCACTCAAACCTAGTCCACTCGAACCCATTACCACTTAAACCCTCTCAACTCGAACCTGGTACCACTCGAACCCTCTCCACGCGAATCCAGTACCACTCGAACCCTCTCCACTCAAACCCAGTACCACTCGAACCCTCTCCACTCGAACCCTCTCCACTCGAACCCTCTCCACTCAAACCCTCTCCACTCGAACCTTGTCTACTTTAACCCAGTACCACTCAAACCTCTCCACTTGAATCTCGACTCAAACTCTTTCCACTCGAACCCTCGCCACCCGAACCTCTTCACTCAAACCCAGTACCACTCAAACCCAGTACTACTTGAACCCTCTCCAGCCGAACCCAGTACCACTCAAACCTCTCCACTCAAACCCAGTACATGGTCCAACACATAATGTAGCTTTCCTAGATTTTAAGACACCATTTATAAAGCAAACCCACAAAATCTAAACACCGGGATTCATTTGGAAACTTAAGATTACTATGATCGAATTCAAAGTACTAAACCAAAGCTCGAATAGGAAAAAAATAAACAGTTTCAAAAGAGCGAGTTATATATGTGTGTCATGATGCAGAAAGTATGATGATGATGTATGTGTTTAGTTATCTAGCCATGCCAAAGAAAATATTATGGTAATGGTGATGAAAGTCTTGGACTATAAATCTATGTTATTGATATAGCCTTATGTGACATTGTTTGCTGGTGGTATTGAAATTAATTCAAACACAAGGGACTCAAAAACAGAAACTCCTGACATATGAATTGGTTAGTTCATTTATAATTTATCATAATACAACGAACAAAAGTAATTCTTACAATGACTCCTCGGAATCCAAGCAATTCGTTCTCCTTTTGATTCCAAACAAGGGAAAGCATATATGTCACTCCCAGTAACCATTATTTGTGGTTTTACAAGGTACATTGCATTTTAATACAAATGAAAAAAAATGTTTGAAGGTTTGCCAGCAGAACCTAGAACTATTGCGGGCACCTTAAATTTGGAGATACATTCTCTTAAATCTACTTTATCATTAATTGAAAATATAAAAGAGAACTGCTAAAACAGAATCTAAAATGTACTTCATTATTAACAGTTAAGAAAAAAGAGAACAGCTAAACAAAAACTCATAAAGCATACAGAACATACCCTCATGAACTTAATGGTTATTGGTTACAAGCTTGGGGCGACACTCATGTGTGATGAGTGCTTTTGATTAAAATAAAATAAAAGGTGTAATTAGTTGTGCTATGGTGGAAAATGTAAGCATGAGAATGTTGTGGGGGGAAATGTACAACATTTTTAGATCGATATTAGTTGTGAAGCATGAGAATGCTGGTCTTAAAAGAAGACTTGTGCAACAAAAAATTTCATGTTCCCCGAATGATCACTATTTATTCAGGTGGTTTCTATTGAGTTTCAGAGCTTGAGAGTGACTAAAGAAGGGATGCAAAATATGCTACTAAATGTTTTTACTGCCTTTGTTTGTGTAAAGAGAGGCGTGGGAACATAAGAATAGCTTTGGACAACATAATAGATGACGTGGACAAGAAAGAGCGACAACGTCAACATATTGATCTTATTCGAAAAACTGTGCTAAAAAATGGAGGACACCCATATTTAATGGAAAAAATGCAAACAACGAAGAACAGATTCAATAGCTTATTCTGATCTAAGTTTAAAAGTCCAGTAAAAGGCGGCAACCAAACTTGCAAACCTATTAAAAAATCAAAATACTTCAGCAAACTACTTAAGAAAAAGGGTGAAAACACACAAAGCAAACACCGTTGACACTCATAACTCATAAGCACATGATACCAAGTTGATTAGTTGTTCTCTGTTGGAGTTTAAGAAATCTCAAATTTTACATCTTCTAAATTTTACATGGAGAGCCATCACTACATGTAAATTTTATCGTTTTCTCTGCGGCTGAAGTTCCTTTGATCCCAATGTAACTTTCACTGTCTATCAAATAGTTCGATAATTGAGTCATCAGATGAAAAGCACCTGCTAAACTACTTACAAGAGGTCCAAATCAGAGTCTAGATCAGTCACGGAAAAACAAATATATGCAACTAAAAAAATTGCAACGCATGTAACTTGCAATTGTGAAAATCATAAATCCTTATACTCTAGACATAGATAGTACATGAGAAAAATTAAAAGGATGAAATTCCTGATATGTTAGAATAGTATATACACCGGTAGCCTCAAGTTTCATTTTGATTTTGTTTTGCATTTGCAAATCCCAGAATAAAAAGTATACAACAGACACACATAACATGTATATACAACACACACACGCGCGCACACACACACACACATATATACATATACACATATATACACATTTATATATTCTATCTAGATTGAGTAACCTATTGTGTAATAACATATCACCAGTGATTTCTCCTAATAAACTTACCAATTCCCAAATTATAAAAGACAAAATTGTACTTAAAAAATATCCAATTACTGCAATTGTCTGCATATATATATATGCACACACAGATTCATTACCTTCTACAAAGCTCCTAAACCTCGTTTCCTGAGCCTAGTTTAGTTCCTCCATCACAGAGTCTTTTTTCTCCTAAAATTTCCCAAAAACTAAAAAACAATTTCATTGTCACAAAAAATTAAAACTTCCAGAAAAAAACTCTCGACGGTATGAGGTTGTGGAAGGTGTCTGACCTGATTTGGAAAAGAATGGAAAGAGTCACAGTAATACTGATCTATGGTGATTGGATTACAGACATTGTCCATCAATACATTCTCAAAAGTTACGTTATTTACCTAACCACTGCCTCTCTAAGAAGTTGACAATGGAGATAGAAAGGTATTAGAAGTGCCAATATGTGCAACAAACCCGACTTGTGGAAGGAAAAATACCTGCCATGATTTGATCCTCAGACCATTTTCATTGTTGGAAATATTTACTCCGTTGACATAAACATCATGAACCTGATCCCAAGCCTGATGTTTCCCCAAGCTTCCAATACTAAGAAAAAAGGAAGAGAGTATTCAGAAGTTCTTAATATACGAGGAATTTCAGTTAGATTTATTAGGTTTTTCATTACCTGATTTGGACCACATATGATATCCCATGGCCACATGTGATACCAGGGCCACATGTGATATCCCTAATCTGAATCATCGAAGAATTGCTGACTATAGATATGCAATCATTGCCTGGAGAAACAACCAAGATTAAAAAAAATCTGCTACATATGCCAGTTCATCATGAATCGGAGAAATGCAGTGCTGTCAAACAAACATGTTCTTATAAACGCTGGTCTTTATCTCAATGTTTGTGGATGCGCTGACATGAATGCCATATGTGTTGGGGCTGTTCCACGGTGCAAAGATGTTGAGATGGGATACAGAAACCTATTTACATATAGTGAACACCATGTGCATCTGTTGGCTGTTTACAACCATGATCTGTGTCACTTTCACTCTCTTACACCTATGAAATGCCATGGCCTGCACTTGTACCAGTCATGTTCATCAGTATCTAAGCCTAACTCAGAAACAAACATAGGAAAAAAAAACATAGGAATGCAAATGCTAACCTTTGGAGCATGATGACATGGCTGAAACAGTCAAAACATGAATCAAAGAGCTTGCACCAGAAACCTTAAGAGTTGAAAATGATCATGAAAAGGAAATAGAAAGTACATTTGTTCTGTTAACTTTGCAAGATTGCGCCCACCATTGATGCCCATTACCATCAACAGTTCCTCGACCCTCTACTGTAACATACTTGACACCATGGAAGTAGATCCATATATTAGGGTCCCAGCCACTCCAACAATCAGGATCAGCTGGCACGATAATAGTACCCGAAATCTAGACAAAGAGCACAATGAAATCTTTTTTAATGCTAAACTCAGCCATCAAACTTCAGTAGATGAACTGGTTAAGAGATCACTGAGGCAATTACCCTCAGTGTCACCCTCGATTCGCAAGGTTCGGCGAAGTTAATCAGCCTAGCCAGAAACTCTTTTTCGGTAGGCACCACGATTGTGCTTGGGGCAGACCAGGAGTATGCCACTTTCTTGGAAAGCCTATAGCTCGGAAAATCATTTGTTTGGATTCTTAAAACAGCCATCTTTGTAAAACGTAACTCCACACCAAACAATTCCTGCTGCAAACTCAAACAACTCGTAGTTTACTAACAAAAATCGTTTCTTTTTTCCGTCATAAGGAACTAATTCAACATTTCTTCTACAAGTTAATAACCATAGATATCTCAGATTTACAAAAAACAATAAAATACAAAAAAAATGAAGGTCAATGATTGCATGGACATATTACCTTCCATCAAACTTCTTTGAGAAAGCCTCGGGATTCTCCCGTCGAAACTGCTGCCGCCAACGATATCTAAACATTCAAATCAATATAGACACAACATTACGTTAACAACATATATACACATATTTTTACAAACTACACTATGAATTATCTCCTAAAAATAAACAAACAATTACCTAAATTCAATCAATGTTCAAAATAAACTGTAAAAATAAACAATTACCTCAATTTAATCCAATCCAAAAATAAGCTGTTAAAACTTACAAGAACTCCTCGAAAGCGTAGACGGTAGGATCAATTCTCGGAATGACAACTGGAAGCCTCTTTGAAAGAGTACGACGGTGACAATTTAAACATTGACGAATTTAAAGCACAAAAATTCAAGCGCATTGATAAAGTTCATTCCACGCATTGCCATCATTGGTAGCATTCTCCATAAGATAGTTCATCATCTAACTCTAAATAAGCTGCACCTAAGTTATTCTACACATAACCAACCCCGTAATGCTTGGCCCCAAAACTCTCTTTCTACCTTTCAGCCGCGTCCTCCAAGTAAGGCAGAGCTTGTCCAACCTTCCCCGTAAGAAGTAACAACCATCCATTTTTTGCAGAAACACTCCCCATAGAGTGCTGCTCAACCTGCTCCTCTGCAATTCTCTTGAGCATTCTCTGCGCTTTCTTCAACAACGAGATAGCAATTTCAAACTCATTCACGGTCTCATACTGCATCGATATATTCATGTACACATCAGCAACCACCACAGGTGAGGTCACTTCTTTCTTGCCAAGAATATTTGTGGCCATAACAAGGCACTTCTTCGACTCAGGAAACTTTTCCTGATTACGCAGCGCTTTCGCCATGGAAACAAATATCATAGCTCGACCCTTATTATCCTTCAGAGTCAGATTCACGACACCCTTCAGAGTCTCACTCACCACATTATACCTTCCCGGTGCAATCTGCATATTAGTAGCGTCAATCTCAGCCTAGAGCAGCTCAACATTCCTTCCCCAGCTCTGGAACACCCTCTGAGACAATTGATTATGATCCAACGCCTTCTCGTGATCCTCCAGCCCCGTATATATAACACCAAGAAGCGGCCTATCGTGCACCACCTCTAACGAATTCAGTCTCAGCTTCCTCACCGCATTAACTAAATTCCAACATTCATCATATCATCGATTTTCCCCAGTTGCAAGCCTACCAGAACCCCAGAGCAAATGCTACAAAACTTTATGACAGAAATAAGGTAAACATCAATATGATAGCAAACAACTATTGAGGCATGATGTTCCAACAGTTTAGGCTAGCTGGAAGAAAGAAATTTAAATAGCATTGCAATAAAAAGTTTTTTTTTTCTGATTCCTAATGAGCACAAGTTACAAGAACTCGTCTATGTTTCTTTTGAACAAATTTAGAACCAGTTTACGAAATTATATGCACAAACGCAGTAATAGATCAATGTAAACAATGAAATCAGTAATTAAACTTATACAGCTACAACGGCAAAAGCCTTATTCTTCATAGCCTGGTTTGTAACGAAACAACTACCCAAAACCTCACGACGCCAGCAAGTCCACCGGGACAGGAAGGGCCCCGTACCATTTCCGGCGAACAAGAACCCCCTTCCACCTCCTCCTCATCATCGTCATCCTCGAATTCTTTCCCACTTAGATTACAATTGATGCCCCTCTCCATCATTAAACCAAAACCCGCAAATCCACCACAATTTCGACGCCACCACAATCTCCTCATCCAATAAATAAGGGCAACACTTTAGCAGCACATATTGACGACCGCCGTAGTTGCTGAAATCTTTTGCTAAATCATGGCTAGAAGACGAAACATAGGTGGCGAAGGAGAATGAAACGGAGGTGGCTAAAGATGGACAAAGAAAACCCCCAAGGAACGATGTCGTTTTAAAAAATAAGAGAAGTCAAAATAGCTCAAATACCCCTGGTTGATAGAGAGAACACAAACAATATCTATTATAGGGTGTTTGAGAAGCGAGAGGAAAGAGTGGGTTTAGTGACAGACAGCATGTTCATAAACTATGGATAAACCATTTTTTTAACCTATACACTGCATTTGTTAAATTACATACAAAATTTAAAATTTTTAAAAATATTTTTTATATTCTAACCTTAAATACATATTATTACTCATTTTAACTTATAACATTTAAGGTGAAAGTGCGCGCATTTCTGAGACTCTCGGGGAAGAAAGTTGCATCATTTGATGTGGAATAGAGGAGGGTTGTCAATGCTTTTTTCCCCCGAGTGGGTCTCCTGACAGGCGGCCTGTCCATAAGCTTATGGACAGGCCACTTATTTCTTACCTTATACGCTGCATTTCTTAAATTACATATAAAATTTAAAAAATTTGAAAATATTTTTTGATATGATATATTTTTATATTTTCACCTTCAAATACATAGTATTACTTGTTTTAACTTATAAAATGCAATATTTAAATTTTATAAAAAAATCACAACATTTAAGGCAAATACCCCTGAGGACTGTCCATAAGCTTATGGAAAGGACGCCTTTCCTGAGAGTTACTCTTTCCCCCCAGTGTATAGGCACTTGGGTTGGCATTGAACGAGTAATAGCACACGTGATACGATGTTGACTTAGCTAATTGCGACACACTCCGTTTTCAAAAAGTCCTACTGCGTTCCACCACCGCCCCAATTCACAAAACCTCGAAGAACCCAACAACAATAACCAATCACTAATCACTGCACTCGATTGATCCCATGGCGGTGTTGAACCGCCTCATATCCTCCTCCATCCGCAGATTCACCGCCCCTTCTCTTTCCCCCAAGGCCACAGGCATCCAATGGGTGTTTCTGGGGTGTCCCGGGGTCGGCAAAGGCACCTACGCCGCCCGCCTCTCCGCCCTTCTCGCCGTTCCCCACATTTCCACCGGCGATCTCGTCCGCCACGAGCTCTCCTCCCGCGGCTCGCTTTCTGAAAAGGTAAGTGAGTTGCTACGTTTTGCATCTTTCTTTCAATTGGGCTCTCGCTGTATGAACATACATTGATTCCGGTATCTGTTTCTGTTGTTGCAGCTTTCGGAAATTGTTAACCAAGGGAAGTTGATTTCAGATGAAATTATAATAGATCTTCTCTCTAAGCGTCTTCAAGCTGGAGAGGCTAAGGGCGAAAGTGGTTTCCTTCTCGATGGCTTTCCTCGAACCATAAGACAAGCGGTCGGCTTCTTCTCTGTTTGGTTTTGTGTTCTTTCTAAATTGAAGAATGGAATACATATCTAAATCCATTTGTTCTGATGAGATAAGCTATGATGGTTTTATTTTAGACAACCAGGCATATACTCTCCCAAGTTTTTCATGACTTGAAGAATGATTAATGTCTTGCTAATCTGTAAAATGATTCTATATCCTAACTGAGACAATTTGCGCTAGTTTTAGATCATGCTTTTGAGGAAATGTATGTTTTTGTTGATGGATTGTGTAGACAAAGATGAGGTTTGGGGAATTAAAGAGACTATTTGTAGTGAAAGAAATATTGGAGAAAGAGAAAAAAAAAGGTTTTAGAGTGAAAAATCTCCAGAGACAAAAGCTCCTGAGAGCATATCTAAGTGTATGATAAAGTTCAGCATCTTAAAAATATAGATTAGATTATTATCTATTTGGAATGCACCATTCTTTCTAATACCCATGGCGTTGGCTGCTGTAAATTTTTTTCTTGTTCGTGTTTTATAAAACTTGGTCTTATTAGTGATGCAGTATACTTTTAACAAACCATGAGATTGGTGAGGCATTTCCCATATATTAGGCAGTGTTTCCCTACTCAGTGATGTTTTGTTCATTTTAAGCCGCCCCTCAATCTTCATTTTATCGTTTCTCTCTTTTAGTTTCTTTTTGGAATACCACATAGGCGTACTCCAGTGTATACAAACCTCACTGGAGCTGTCTCAGTCTTGGAGGTCTGTTTCCCGTCATTTTAAATATAAAGTTTATACAGACCGAAGCCTTGACATCTGTGACAAAGAATACCTGACTCGAGGCTGAGGATTGTAAGATTATGTAAGTAGTTTAAACGCTGAACACCAAAATCTGTTCTCTTTTGGCTGCTACCCTGATAACACCTTTTCATTATTATGATTATTATTGTTGTCATCACATTTTATCATATTTCTCCTGTTTGTTATTCTTTTTAAGTCGTATGTTTGTATGAAAGCATGAATCAAATTTTAATCACCTTATTTAATTCTAATTTTCTGTCTTTGCTCTACTTAGGAAATTCTGGAGGGGGTAACTAACATTGACTTGGTGATTAACCTGAAGCTACGAGAAGAAGCATTGCTAGCAAAATGCCTTGGAAGAAGGATCTGTAGTGAATGTGGAGGGAACTACAATGTTGCCTGCATTGACATCAAGGGTGAAGATGGAAGCCCAGGAATGCACATGCCTCCACTTCTTCCTCCTCCAAATTGTGAAACAAAACTGATTACAAGGTCAGATGATACCGAAGAGGTTGTGAAAGAGCGCCTTCGCATATATAATGAAACGGTATAAGCCTGATCTAACTAGTCCTTCTCTTATTCAAATCTTTAGTCTTATCCAGTGTACTCATAGAAAGCGTCATCTATCACTGAGTTTTTTGGCTGTCGTTAACTGGTTTATATCTGAAAGTAAGGGATGTTAAACATTAATCGAAAGATTCGAAACCATCTGTTGGTTGGAGTTTCAGTTCGAGCTTAGGTTTTTCTTCTCCTGGGAGTAAAATGGCACGTGAGATGAGCATTTTTAGCTTGGATTTTGTCAGGTTTAATCCAAGAGCGATTCCGCTGGTCTTGAGGAAAGTATCCTTCGAAAAAATTTAGCTTCAAGTGTTAATGATAGCGATTGCATTGTTTGCAGAGCCAGCCTGTGGAGGATTTCTATCGAAGCCGTGGAAAATTACTGGAATTCGAACTTCCTGGAGGAATTCCTGAATCCTGGCCAAAGTTGCTTCAAGCCTTGAATCTTGCTGATCACGAGGACAAAAAGTCCTTAGCTGCTTGAGCTTCCATAGCAATGTGTTTCAAGAGTATTATTCAAGACATCTTTTTCTCTCTTGTTTAGCCAATTATTCATTGCATGTCTGATGCACATGCATAGCAGTATCGAACTGGGAATATAGTAGTACACATATAGCTCTTTTCTGCAGTATGATTTTTGACTGCCATGTGAATACTTGTGCAATGTTTTAAACTGTAAAGTAGTGTAGTATCAATGTAAGTAGTTTAGTCAAGTATACCAATACGGAATCATTTATCTTTTGTGTCCCTACGTGAGGGCTCGTGAAGGAATTTAGATGGGAAATAATGGTATAACTAGGTAATAGCCGAGTGATTTGCTAAATATTATGTTGGTTCATAATGTAATTTTATGTTTGTTCATAATGTAATCATATTGATTTATATTTAGATATAGTAAACTGTTAGACCGTCTAACGGTCAGGCCAATCATGTTAAATCTTATTTTTACAAGTTTTTTATGTCAAATTATAATTATTTATATTTCGAGATAAATGTTTGTAAAGTTATAAGAGGCACATTGCAATAAATGAAAACAAATATCAAACCACTCCACTATTATATTAAGAGTAAGGTACTAAAATGATCCTAATTTTGGGCTGGAATTGTCATTATATCCCTGCAAAATGAAAACGTGTCAAAATAATCCTAACTTTATCTAACCTTGGATGGTCAACGGGAAGTTTGGCTGAAATCTAGTGAAATGACCATTTTGCTCCTGGATTAAAAAATAAAAGACAGAACTATCCTTTTTCTTCATCCTTCTTCTTGTTCGTTTTTCTTCTCGCAAATTCCGTCCCTTGTTCTCGCAAATTTTGTCCCCTCTGCCTCCGAAATCGAAGCACGGCAAGAACCCACATGAGCTAGAGTTGGCAATCAGCCTGGGTTGCCTGCGGACGACACAGACCTGTCCCAATATAAAGCAAAAAGGGCACGAGCACGTTTGAGTCTCGAGCACGACCTGGGCCCAAATTACTGGGTCTCGTTGTGTGCCTTAGCGGTGAATTGAGCAAAATCACGGGTCTAGGCACGACATGAACTCGGCCCGCAAGGCCCATTCGAGTATGGATTATGTTGGTTATAATGGATTTTTTTGAAAGATTACATGTAATCAACCAAATTACATATTAACATCCAAACCTATGACCTAACTAGAAGACACCACCATTGAATCTGTTGAAGCTCAATGGAGCCTGAAACTCCATCCATTTGAACAGGTATGGACACCCTCCAGAGAACACCCAAATGCTGCACCACCGACAAACCGCCGTCACCAAAATTGGAATCACCATGATCTCACCATCATCGACCACTTGCAGGTTGGGAAACCACAACGGGGACCACCGACGGTCGCATGACGCTGGGTAATCCCCATCAAGAAATTGCTCTAATATTCACAATTCTTGATGGGGGTGGATTTTGAACCTTTGACCTCTCAGTTATAGAGAGTGTGACTTACCACTAAACCAGACTCAATTCACAGTTATAATGGGTTTAATAAAAAGGGATGTATACCAATATAACCCTACCTACTTGACTAAGTGCCAATATAGGTCTCAGATAATTTTTAGTGCAAAAATAACTCTATCTAGTTAATGAAAGTGCCAATATAACCTTCATACCTCATTTCTGGCATTGACATTGAATATTCAGCATTGACTCTATGTAAATTGACCAAAATACCCTTTGGGGCAATATATGAAATTGAGTGGATAATTTTAACCTTATAGTTTGCCAGACCACTGCTGTAACAGGTAGGGTTATATCAAATACATCATGAAAATTGCTAGGGTTATATCAGCACATTCCTAAAACTTATAGGGTTATATCAGTACATTTGTAAAAAGTGAAGGTTATATTAGCACAAATTATTAAAGTTAAGTGTGTGGTACTCGGCTGGCCTTAAGGGGCAACCACATCATCATATACACCATAAAAGTTTACATCATAACACCGTCATTCATATTAAACACCATTATCACATATCGTAGCCTCATTTCAAAACTCGTCAACATAAAAAAACCTGGGTCGAAAAACACAACAAAATAACAACCACACAACACCAAAGGTCTTTCAATCATCATTCCAGACTAAACACAACAAAATAAATAAAATATCATCAAAACCTCATAGATGATTTCAGAGATCTCATAAGGTCTCTTTCCTATAAATATACAGGTATGTCCAACGTCTTATTCATTAACAACTGATTATATACTTTGCACACACTTACTAACTTAAACAGCCTAGAGTTTACCCCTGGAGACCTCCTGAGAGCTTGTTCTTACAGATCGGCGATCGAGGATCGACGGTGCAACATCTGGAGACGCATCAACCCTTTAGCAAAATCAAACATCCAAACCAAAACCCTGGACATAACAAAAAGGGAAAAATGAAAAACACTTATACTAATCAATTCCAATAAAGAAATTTGAAATGTAATACTGAAAATCCTACTTTCCGTAACATTAAAACCTCTAATTTATGAGTTCTATTAAGCCCAGATCTCAACATTGGTGCTAAAGTTATGCCCAGATACCACTAGTACTGTGTACTGAGTCAATTTTGTCGGTGCCTAGATCGCACTTCATATTTTGAATTTGCCACCACCATGAATGAAACAAAGGTTCCACATTGAAGAAACAGAAACCGAAATGGGAAGAACCATGTTGACTTACATGGTTCACACGAATTTCAACATGATGCAACCAAGATTATTTCAGCCTACAATCATTTGGTCTTCAAGAAATGAAGCAATGGAAGGGCTAATAATGTTGGATCAGGTTTGGAGGCAAAGCTCTTGACGGGTGATACATCTGGAAACTGATCGAGCTGCACCGTTGAGTCCCTCGGGGATAATCTGCTAACAAAAAGCTCCAGGAGGTTCTAGGGGTAAACTCTCCGATGCTTAAGTTAGTAAGTGTCTTTGGTAAGTATCTCAAAAAAGTCCCCCATAGTAAGTGCGTACCTGCCTATTTATACTATATCAGGGAATAACGTATATTCGGATTATACGCCTTGATGTATGCCTTGATGCATGCCGTGATTGAATATTCTTTATTGAGGAGATTTGCTGAGTTGTTGCGGGCCTAAGGTACTCTTGGCCCAAGTTCCTCTTTACCCAGCTGCGGGTTTACCTATCATCAAGAGCCCCCCAAAAATTTGTTGGTAGCCTCGGGGTTAAGATCTTCGAGGAGTCTCAAGTTTATCCTTCGTTACTGAGCCCCTGGGTTCACGTGTTCTCGTAGAGGGTGTCGAGGATCCCCGCTTGTGTCTTTCTGGGAGAAGAGATCCCTAAACTCGAGGCACAGTTTAATTTTCTTTATGACTATAATCTATTATTATTTTTCTTTTCGCATAATTCAAGGGGGCATGCGCGTGTGTTAGTTGTGTAGGGAAGCGCGTGACAGAGAACAGTTTATGAAAAGGCATGCCAACTTTTAATGCCTTTTCAATTTTTCACTTCTCCTAAGTTAATCATTACTGTGTCAGCCTTTTTTAGGCTTCTTAACTTCCCATTTTCTCCATGTTCTCTTCACTTTAACTGCAATTGACTTCAAAAGGTTTTCTTAGTGCTCTCCTCTTCCTCCGTTCCTAGCTTACATTTTTCTTCCTTCTACTTTCATTAGTAAGTTCCATTAACCTTCATCTTTCCTCACTTCTTTTCCTTTATCCTTTGTGATCATGGCTGATTCTTTTGTGAAATCAACTGAGAGGGGGCATTCTGCCAAAATTGGGATCGAGGGATTTGAGGGGGAATCGCCCAGAAGGGGAGATTCTAAAGCTATGCTTAGCAATCCGGGGTATTCTCCCCGGGTTCCAACCCTAGCGATGACGAGATTGGTAATTCAAGATACATACCTCTTTTTGATTTCCCCGAGGGGGGTTTTCCCCGAGTTTGGCCTCCCAGCCGGGGGAAAGGGTATATTCAGAGATCTTCGCATCTTGGAGACATTGAGTTTAGCCCCCTTCTCCTAAGGAGGGAGGCCCTCGAGGGTGTTACAAGAAGATGGCAGGCCATTCTACCCAAAAGTATCCTTCATTGTAGAGCCTCGGATTCCCATGTGGAGGAAGAAATGCATGGGCCCCCAGCCCCAGTTAAGTCTTGGACTATATTGGGGGTCTTACGGTTGCTACCCCCAGGTCAGAGAATTCCCGCTGATGTGGAATTAGAGTGGTCAGGAGCAGCAGAGTCTTATGAGGACCCCCCCTGAATGGAGGTCAGTCGTATTTTTAAAGCTAATCTGGTTAAGGTTGTGCTTTTTTTTCCTCCAATATTCTCGAGGGTGCTCAGAGACTTTCAAGTAAGTCCTGCTCAAGTCCATCCTAACGCTATAACCACTCTCATACTATTTCTCTGTCAATGTTACAACCTCAACATCGAGCCCGAGTATAAGCTGTTTCGCTCCCTTTTTACCGTGGCCTTCGGTGGTAACTCTTACAAGAAGATCATCACCTTTTCTCCCTGCTAGAGAAGACGCAAGATTTTTACCCTTCCCAGGAACGTAGGAAAGTGGAAGGATTCCAAGAGGGCTCTGCCATTTAATTGCCTTAGATATAATGTTCCTCGATGAAATCCTGATGATAAAGTCGAATCCCAACATCCTGACAAGTTTGTTTGCCCACCTCACCCTGAGAGTGCTAGAGATTATATGCTATCCTCACCCCTTTCCTATGTCTCTTATACCAATTTCAATAATTTGGTTGGGAGTCAAGCCTGCCCCCTAAGGTTTATGAGAAGTATGTCTATGAACCTGCTAAAAGAAGGAAATTGTTAAGACAGCCCTGCTTGGCTCCTTCAGATGAGCCTCCAGTAGGTCCGAAGAGGAAAACTAGTTAAAGGGTATAAGCCACGACCTTCTCAGGACTTGGTAATCCGAGAGCCCCTTCTCGAGGATTCCCTTTTCTGTCTTGATTTTGAAGGCGTCATACATATATTTTGTGCTTTTTTTGTTGTTTATTATTATTATATATACATACATACATATATATATATATATCTTTTGTACCTTTTCTAATATCTTCTTTCTCTCTGTAGTGGGCCGGAGTCTAGCGAGTGCTATGACTAAAAAGGGAGCAAAAATGTCTCCTCAAAGGAGAAGGTTACCCCCGCTACCCCCCTTCAGACACATCTTTGAAGCGAAAGCCTGAGGACAATCCTTCCGTTAGGGAGGGTCGCCAAAAAATCTCTCACGAGAGGTCTACTCCTGAGACCTCTAATATGGAGCTCGCCGCCACCGCCCATGGTCTGGCATCTTCGTCGAGCCTTTCGACCTTATGAACCACTACACTTGGTCCTTTATTGAAGAAATCCAAGGTCAGATATTTTTCTCAAAACTAATTTGAGAGCGATTATGCGTGTTGTTTGTCCACTTATCCCTGGCGCTTATTTTTAGGTTGTCAAGGAGTTGGATGGAGTGAGGCCCACCATTGCTGCCACCCTGATCTCTTCCCCGTCTTTCTTCATTCAGAACTTAGGTTCTAAACTATCCTCCACCTATAAGGAAAAGGGTATAGAGATAGCCTTGTTACAGCTGGAGCTTGAGGCTTCCCATGAAAAGTTGTTGAACTTCAAAGTGCTCAGGAGTGCCTTATATTTGAAAACAATCATGTTGTCGAGGATGCCAAACAAGCCCGAGACCCTGAGGCTCAAATGGCCACGTTGGAGGCATTCAAGAATAACCCCTTCGGAGTGCGGAGCTGTTCGACCTTTTTGTAGACCTCCTAAGTGTTGCCTAGGGCGCTGGGCACTCCAGCTTAGTGGATGAAGTGATTCTTCCTAAGATGGGATCATCCCTATTCGAGGACGACATCAAGGCATTGAAGGAAGATGCTATGCCTGAGGGGCTAGAGGTGATAAATTAAAAGTGGGAGAGCACCGTGAACGAGGGTTGCATGAGCTTATCCATGATGAGCCTTTTGAAGGGCTCGGGAAAATACATAACCCTAGACAATATTCGTGCCTTGCCTGATCCGGATGAAGAAAACAAAGATGCAGAGGCAAAGGCCACATCAGCTCAGGAGGACTAAGTGGAGGATAATGTAGTAGGGACTGATGTTTAACTTTTCCCATTTGGGCCCCCATGTAATTAATTTTAATCTTTTATCTGTACGTTTTATTTCCCTAATTGATGTGTTTTTCAAAATTTTCATTCACGTAGTTCAACGCATTGCAATGGGAACTTCAATCCACCTGCGACGATTTCCTTAAGGTCAAGACCAAGCTTGAAACTACTAGGAAACACAGCCCATGCCGTGATAGCCTTGGAGAAAAGCTCGAAGAACTAGAGCTGTGGCGGAATAAGACCCACCCCTTTATAGTTGGCCTCCAAGATAGCATTTCTGGCTTGAATTTTGCCACGAGATCCTTCCAAAAGGAGCTTGATCTTTCTAAGGCATATTTGAAGGCTTGGGAAAGTAGAAACACCCAATTTTTGTGGCGTGCTTGAAACACCCAAGGGTACTGTCTCTCTCGAGGTTATCGACGACACTGACCCCCCTGAGGCTAACTGTGAAGATGAGATTCACCGTATAATCCACAAATTTGTTTCCCTCAAAAGGTTTCTTTCAGATGCTGAAAGGTTGCATACACTCGAGAGTCATCTTATAGCCGCTCAAGGTTAGGCTTATGGGCTTATGGCTCAGTTGGGTGATATAGCACAGCGCTATGAGATCTCACAGAATGAGATCTAGAGGCCAAACGAGGTGCTCTCAAGGTCCAGTGCATTTACCGGTGATGATCCTTCAATAGTGGAGTCTCTTTTAGGTGAAAATTCAAGACATTGCGGAAGGAAAATGTCAAGCTGGACAAGAAAGCTCGTCTTTGCTATCAGAGCCTTCAAGCTCATAGCTTATTTCATAGTGTTGCTAATACCAAAATTATCTAGGACATGTTTTTACCCAAATTTCTTCTGGAGGCTTCCCATCACCGGCTTATAAAAAATGAAGTAGAAATGCGTAGGACTTTTAAGCAGAAGGAATCTTACACTGCTATCCTCGAATGAAAGAAGTTACCCATCCCTCTCCTAAGAATTGAGGGTTATCAAGGTTAGCAGCAGAGGAAGTAGCTAGGGGTGGTAGTTCTTCGAAGCACCCCTTTGGGAGATCTGTGAGGAAGCGAACCTACCGCCGTGGTCCTCGATCCACTTCGACAATAAATGCTGATGACTATCCCGAAGAGGAAAAATGAAATGACTTCAATGTGCCATTGGTATCAAGGCAGAAGAAGTAACAAGGATTCAAAAAGAAGTAGCAAGAGTAGAAAAGGAGTTGAAGAAACTATCCTCTTGATTTCCTGAATACTGTAACTGCGTTCTGTATGCCACTAGCCTTTTTACTATTCTTTTCATTTGTGTATATTTCTTTACTATATTTTTCTTTACAATCATAGCCTTCTGAGCCTTAATACCTTAGATCATGATATGCCAAACTCTCGAAAAGTTAATTTCTTGCATTTAGTAATCGACTGGAAAGTATAAAAACAACAACGATTTTACCCAGGTTTGGTGTTTTCCACCTACGTCCTGCAACAATTTTTCTACTAATTCATCGAGCAAAATATACAATCGGTAGGGGTATCGAGGATATTACTTTCACACTCCTTCCCCTTTCTTTGGCTTTAAGAGCTCATAACTCTGGTCTACAGCCTTAGCTGGAATACAATGTATGAGCTCGTGGCTCTATTCTACATCCTTAGCTAGAATACAATTTAGGAGCGCGTGGCTCTATTCTACAGTCTTAGCTGGAATGCTTTACAAGAGCGTTTGAGTTCAAGCCTTCAGTCTTAGCTGGAATTCTTCAAGGAGCATTTGAGCTTGAGCCTTCAGTTTTAGCTGGAATTCTTTACAGGAGTGTTTGAGCTCGATCCTTCAGTCTTAGCTGGAATTCTTTACAAGATCATTTGAGCTCGATCTTAGCGCTTAGCACAAGATTTATAGGCGTTATTTACCTCCATCATACCTGGTGATATATCTAGATATTGGTGATGTTCCATTTCCTTAGGATCCGAGTTCCCCCCATGGTCTCGAGGGTGTAGCTTCCTCTGACGTACGTCTCTATCACCAGATACGGTCCTTCCCAGTTAGCTGCAAGCTTCCCCTCCGGCTCCTGCCTGCTTTTCTCATTCTTTCTCATAATTAGATCACTGGGGGTAAACTACACTTTCTTAACCCTTCGATCATAGTAACGTTTCACTTTTTCTTTCACTTTAGCCTTATGTATCGAGGCTTACTCTCCCGCTCCCTCGACCATATCAAGGTCCAGTGGTCGATTCTCATTGTTAACATCTTTCCTGGCTATAGCCACCATCCTCGGGCTTGGCAGCCCTATTTCAACTGGGATCATAGCCTCAGAACCATAGACCATGCTATAAGGTGTTTCCCTTGTGGCCGAAGATTCTATAGTTCTGTATGCCCATAGAACGCTGGGCAATTCCCATATCCAATTTCCGGCTGCTTCCTCAAGCCTAGCTCTGATTCCATTAACAAGGGTGCGGTTGGTGACTTCTACTTAGCCATTTACCTGTGGAGATAAACAACCGTCAACTTTTTCTGGATCTTATACTCCTTGCACCACTTCTTGAAGGGATCATTGGTGAACTGCTTCCCATTGTCTATTATGATCGTCCTTGGGATCCCAAACCTGCACACGATGGTTTTCCAGCAAAAGGCAATAACTATCTTACCTACAATATTGGTCAATGGCTTGGCTTCCATCCATTTTGTGAAATAACCCACTGCTACAATCAAGTATTTGAACTTTCCCGGGGCTTCAGGAAATGGCCCAACTAGGTCGATACCCCATTTATCAAATGGCCATGAATCGTGGATACTCATCATCTCCTCAATGTGTTTCGATGGCGTCTATTTTTGACATTGGTGGCAAGTCTGTATATACTGGTTTGCATTTTCGAACATCATAGGTCAATAATACCCAGCTCGAATAATTTTCCTTGATACTAATCTAGCTCCTTAACGACTCCCACATCTCACATATACCCTCGTGGGCTTCCCTTATCAAATAATTTGGGCTTACACATCTGAGTAGCGGTTGTAAATGCCCTCTTTTATACAGAATTCCCTCCTGCATCACATATTTTGGCACTTTAAGCCTGACTTTTCTGGCCTGAACAGAATCCTCTGGAAGTGATCCATCTCGAATATACTTAACAATGGGGTTATCCATCAAATTTCTTCCTCCACAACCATTACCCTGTACTCCTGAAGACTTTGATTATTAAGGGTCTCCATGAGCAACTGCCCTTGAGACTCTGCACCAAATTTGACGAAGCTAATTTGCTCAAGGCATCAGCTTTATGGTTATGTTCTCTTGGTACTTGCTCCAAGGTACAACTTTTAAACATCCTGAGTAAGGGCTTCAAAAACTTTAGATATTTTTGCAAGTTGTGTTGCCTGGACTTGTATTCCCCATTTACCTGTTGCACCACTATCTGGGAGTTACTATAGATTTCCAAATCCTCCACATTCAGTTCTGCAGCTAACTGTAAACCAGTGGCCAGGGCTTCATATTCAGCCTCATTATTTGTTGTCTTGAAGGCAAAGTGCAGCGCGTACGAGTAGTCTTTTGCATCCGGCCTGGTGGGTAAGACCACTGCTTCGCTTCCTCCTGAATGTGAGGAACCATCAAAATATAGCCTATATACTTCTTTCCTTCGGGACCCCTCCTCCATCTCAGTAGGCTTGATAGGCTCAGTGGTTTCAACTATAAAGTCCGCCAAGGCTTGAACTTTAATCGCTGCTCTAGGCTGAAATTCTACTTCCCATTTCATCATCCTCCTCGATGCTTTAGTTTTCAAGAGGAATTGCAAGGGGGGATCATTAGTGAGCAAGATGATAGCGTGCCCTTGAAAATAAGGTCGCAGTCTTCGTGCAGCATGTACCAAGGCTAGTATGAGTTTCTCGAGGGCGATATATCTTACCTCAGGTCCCTGTAGGTCTCAGCTTACAAACTATATAGGATGTTTCACTTTACCCTTTTTATTTCACAAGTACTGCACTGATAGCTAGGGGCGAATCAGAAATGTACAGAAATAAGACCCTTTCTCGGGTTTCATGAGCGTTGGTAACCTTGGAAGATGTTCCTTGATTTGTTGAAATATTTTTCACACCTATCAGTCCACTCAAAATTTGTTGCTATTTGGAGCACGTCGAAGAAAGATAATTGTTTTTCAGCCCCCTTTGACAAAAATCTGCTTAAAGCCGCCAGGCATCCAACAATCTTCTGCACATCCTTTATTTCTGGGGGCTCTTTATTCTTAACAGGGCCTCGACCTTCTCAGGTATAATGTCGATTCCCCTCTCCAATATCATGAACCCCATGATTTTTCCAGCTCCCACTCCTATGACGCATTTAGCTGGGTTTAGCTTTAAATTTGCATTCCTGAGTATCTCCAAAAGCTCCTTCATGTCCATTAAGAATTCCTCATAGCTCCTGCTCTTTACCACCATATCGTCAACATATATCTCCACGTTCCTACCAATCTTCTCTCTGAATAACTTGTCCACTAGGCTCTGGTATGTTGCCCCTACATTTTTCAAGCCAAAAGGCATCTTCTTGTAATAGTACGTGCCCACATCCATGATAAATTAAGTCTTTTCTTTGTCCTCATCAGCCATCAGTATCTGGTGATGACCCTTGTAGGCATCAAAGAAAGCCAATACTTGATACCCTACAATTGCTTCCACCAACTTATCGATGGGGGGGATAAGGGGTAACTATCCTTTGGGAAGCACTTGTTTAAGTCCGTAAAATCTATACACATCCGCCAAGTACCATCATACTTTGGGACCATAACTGGGTTAGCTAGCCACTCCAGGTAGAACACTTCCTTGATCACATCATCCTTCAACAATTTGTCTACCTTGACCTTGATTGCTTCTGCCCTTTCTGGTGCAAACACTCTCCTTTTTTGCTTGATGGGCTTGAATCCTGAATCAATGTTCAACCTGTGGATTGCTAATTCCTGAGGAACCCTTGTAAGATCTGAGGTATCCCATGAGAACACATCTTCGCATTCATCCATCAACTTCTTCAGCTTTTCCTTTATATCCCCAGGGGTAAGTTTCCCTACAACCACTATCCCCTTATCCAAGATTGGCATCTATTCAGTTTCAGAAAAGCTAACTCCCCCATGAACCGAAGCTACATCTCTCAACTTCCTTGCTTATCTTACCGATGTGAGCTTACAACTCTTAGCCATGGCCTGATTCCCTTGGATGGAAGCTATCCTTCTATTCGTTGGAAATTTCATCATTAGATGATACATGGACTACACTGCTAAAACCTGGCACATCCAAGGCCTTCCCAAAATCACATTGTAGAGAGAATAAGCATCAACCATTGCAAAGGTGCATTCGATCGTTACCCCCTTATCCCTCTCAGATATCCATACTTGCAAGGTGACTTTTCCTATGAGATATATCAAGTTTCTAGTAAATTCTGAGAGGGGGGTAGCTGATTTCTTCAGATTATTCCTTCCAATATCTAACTGATCAAAACATTCAGAAAACTTCCATCATCAATAAGACCCTTTTCACTAAGGTCGTTCCAATTACCGTCGTTACCACCATCGAATCTGCATGCAAGGTTTGGTTTGGGATAGCATCCGCTTCTGAGAAGGTGATTGTCTTGTCTGGCCAGAATCTCTTGTGATTCGGCTCTTCTATGGGGGCCTTTCGAGAATCAGTCTTCATGATTGAGTTTGAATACCTTTCTCATGTTATTCCACTTATCATGTTGATCAATCTTCGAATAGGTGGATTTTCTCCGTTCCTATTGTCCTGGTTTCCAACAAGTTGTTCTTGTGGACTTTCGTCCCTCCTCACCTGATCTCTACCTCGATGCTCTCATCCCTGATGTCTTCTATCTCCTCTACCCCCATTATTCTGAGGATATCTCCTTTATGGTGGACGTTTCCCCCAAGGCTGAGGAGGTTCTCTTTGATTCCCTCGTCTTGGTCCGAGGCCCTAAAATTGCCCCTCTCATTCATTCATTTATATCCCCCTTTTCAAGTGGATGCAATAATTTGTATCATGGTCATAATCCTTATGAAAGTCATAGAATAAGTTTGTGGCCCTTCTCCCTGCTACTGCGGTAGACGCGTTTGATAAGGGTTGTGGTTGTCTGAATACCCCTCTATAAATACTTAGGATTTGTGCTAGAAGCCTACTAGTGGGAGTATACCTCTTAAAGTTAGGCTTGGGTGCCTCCATCGGCTTCTTCTCTCGTTGATCATTTCTTCTTCCTGGCCTATTGACCATACTCTCTTTCTTTCTCCGGTTGGCTTCTTCCACTTTCGAGTGCTGCTCGACTATCTCCTGGAGATTTTGTAGGGTTTGAGGAACATTGTTACTTAATTTCTTATATAGCTCTATGTCTCTCATCCCGAGAAAGTATCCTTGGATCACTTCATTTTCCGTGGTCTCCACCACCCCTAAGCTTTCATCTACATTGCGATGGTAGAAGGCTTTTGTTGACTCTCCAGGGTTTTGTATCATCTGGTATAACTCCAGCATGGTTTTGGTAAACTTCTTCTTTTGGGCATATTGACTTAATAACGTCGCGCTGGAATATCTGTAGGAATGCAAGAACCTTTTGGAAACTTATTGTACCACTACTGAGCCTTTCCTCGGAGATAACTTCCCACCAGTTTGCAAGTTAGCTTTTCACCAAAATGCCTTGAGTTTATGAGACTAAGAAATGTCTGAATGAACTCAATGGGATCTGACTCTCCACTATACATCAAGAGCCTCTATGGGGGTTTGGTATCTATGGCCATCGCTCTATGGTTATTAGCGATAAAAATAGGGATCCTGCCACCTGACCAAGTGGCCCCGATCAGCCTGGCTAACTCTCTCTTGAGGGCATCTCCCGTATCCCCTCTTTGCTCTCCAAGCATCGGTAATCCTCTATGGGGGTCTCCATAAGCCATATGATACTGAGGGGGCTGAATTATCTACCCAGGATTCGCTCAGGCCGTCATAACCCCTGAACTTCCATTATACAACCCATAAGGGTCGTACAAACCATAACCAACCGATTGGTTTGGCATCTCTATGATTCCATATCCCTGAGACCTATATCACATCTCTGCTTAGGAATATCCTCCCATCAAGGTTGTTGGAACTGCAAGGGGTCTGGAATGTGCTAACCCCATAGGTTCAGGGAATGGAGGTTGATCTGCTCTGGGATATCCTCCTATCAAGGTTGTTAGAACTGCATGGGGTTAGGAATGTGCTAGCCCCAAAGGTTCAAGGAATGATGATTGAGGTCGTGCCTGGTACCCCTCTCGAGGATATCCAAGGTAAGGAAATGCCATCATGGGTTGAGGAGCGTTGTTTACCGGGGATTCCATGACCGTTGAAGGGACTATCGGGGTCGAGGCAGGCATGACCTGATATCCTACCTCCGCTAACATCTAAACTGTCGTGTCTAAGTCAGATTGCGAGGTATTCTCATACGTTGCTCGATTTTCTTACAAGGCTTGTTCGTAAGCTTCCATCTGTTAGGTACCAAAATTCTGCGTGAGTCACAAGTTACTTGTTCGACCATCCCTTTCATTGTATTCCCTGATGTATACATCTGGTGAAGGGTTTGCAGGCCCTGCTCCTCGGCCTGCATTACTCACAGTGGGCCTCGAGGGTCCAACCATATCTCGAGGGCCCTCAAATATCACTGGAATATGTCCAACAGAGCCTTGCCCCCCCTCCTCCCATTCTCCGGTTGAGACTTGTATCACTTAACACTCCACTTCCTTGGATGGTTGAGGGTTAACCATTCTCCTTCTTCTTCCTCGATAAGGAGATTATACTTCCTCGGTAGCCCCAGTTCCTTTCAACTTTAACCTCTCGCTTCTCCGAGTATTCGTGGAGGTGGACATAAACCAAGGAACTTAAATGTGACTAAATTCATCCCATTAGGCATGCCAATTAATGCTTCTGGAAATCGATTGAGCTGCACCGTCGAGTCCCTCAGGGATAATATGCAAACAAAAAGCCTCGGTAGGTCCCAGGGATAAACTCTCTGATTCTTAAGTCAGTAAGTGTCTTTCGTAAGTATCTAAAAAAAGTCCCCCATAGAAAGTGCGTACCCGCCTATTTATACTGTATCAGGGAATGACGTTTATCCGGATTATACATCTTGAAATACGTCTTGAAGCATGCCTTGATTGAATATTCTTTATTGAAGAGATTTTCGGGACTGTTGTGGGTCTAAGGTACTCTCGGCCCAAGGTTCTCTTGGCCCAGCTACGGGTTTACCTATCATCAACGGGTAAATTAATGGGTTAGATAAATTTAATCTTTTTTAATAGGTGCCACATGTCTTCTTGTGATACTAAGGTTCTAGAATAGTCCGGTAACATAGCCTTTTGCTATTATTTTTTTAAAAAAATCGATCACATGTAGTACTTCCTCCGTCTCAGGGGAATCTGTACACTTTTCTTTTATGGGTGTTTTAAAAAAATTTGAACACGTGCTATATATTGTGGAAATTTGGCTAAACTACTTACGAATTAACATACAGAAAATCTGCACTCAGGTTTTCATATTCAGAAGTAGCATAGAGCTGTGCAAGTGTGTTCCAACATGATCAAACTTGTTTTATCCTAAAGTTCAGAACGTAAGCCTTAATTCCTTGGGGAGAGGAGATCCAATGTCGATGAGTTTTGAGGTCAGAGAGAGTCTGATCAAGGTGGATTGGCAACTAGGGGAGCTATTAGAATTCATGAGTTTAATTAGAAAAGATAAGTATTTTGTATGGTGGTATCCATTCTATCTTTCCGATTAGTGATTCATTTTGAACTGGGCCAGGCCCTGCATATATAGGTGACATTCATTGAACTACGTAACCAATTTGTGTTACTTTATTACGAACTTGGTTAATTGGACTATGTTGGAACATGGTAATCACAATTGAAGTAATTAGGTAAAACCAAATTTCAATTAGTATCAGAGCTAAGTCACTAATTCTTACCTTGGTTGTGTCTAGGAAAGTGCTGATCCGATTTTACCATGGCGACCAAAGAAGGAGTTTCAGTGCCTCGGCCTCCACTACTAGAAGGAACGAACTACAACTATTGGAAGGAGCGAATGCGAGTGTTTATCAATTCACTTGATGAACTTGCCTGGTATTTTGTTCAAACTGAATGGATTAACCCTATGGAAGATGTAGAATCTATCTCAAAGGAGAAGGAAGGAGAAGCAAGCGTAAAGAATAAAATACTTAAAGATAAGTCAACTTGGATTTAGATGAGTTGAAGGCCTCAATGGCAAACTCCAAAGCTATAAATGCAATCTTCACAGCCGTGGATAAGAATTAATTCAAACTTATATCAAATTTCTACCAAGCAAAGAAAGCATGGAACATTATGCAAACACTGCACAAAGGAACAAGTCGAGTACGCGACTCAAAGTTACAAATGTCAGCCACAAAATTTGAAGAGTTGAAGATGGATGAAGATGAAACCATTTCTATATCCAATGGCAAGCTAAGAGATATCTTCAATATGAAGTATCAACTGGGGAAAACTTACAAGGAAGAAAAATTTGTGAAGAAAAATTAAAACCTCTCCCCAAACGTTTTCTATGAAGGTTGCTTCCATTGAAGAAGTAAGAGGCATGGCGACTCTTAATGACTTGATGGGATCATCGCAGACATGTGAGATGATGTTTGGACAATCATTAAAGAAAGTGCACAAAGAGTTAGCGTTCAAAACCACAACCTCAAGGAATGATCATGAAGGTGACAGTGAAAGTGAAGCTGAAGAACTTGCACTCATAACCAAGAATTTTTCAAAAATGATGAAAATGTTAGTGAATAGGAAAACACCAAACAGATCTGGTGGAAATAAACCTCATTCAGAGGAGCTTGGTAATTCTCGAGGACCCCGAATGGAACGACCCAATCAGCAGTTTCTGAGAAATTAGAACAGTGAATCAAAGCAGCCAGGAAGGATTCAACGCAGAGAATGTGAAGGTTTTGGTCACATCCAGGCCGAATGTTCTAATAATAGAAAGAAGCAAGGTAGATCGTATGTCACTTCATGGAGCAAAGACAAGGAAGAAGAGGAAGAAGAAGAACTCATGTGACATTTGGAGCAAATATTATTGAAGCTGACAGTGCATGTTACAACACCGAAAATATAGAGTAATTGGGATGTCCCAACACAGAGATGCTGAGCAAAAATTCTTCAAGTGATGATGGTCAATTGGTTAATAATAATGAAATTTATCAAGAATATGAGAATATGTTTGCAATGTGGCTCAATGTTGTTAAGACTAACAAAGTCCTCAAGGCTGAAAAACTTCAGCTTGTGGAAAGAAAGATAGAGTTAGTGAATATGATTAAGACACCGGTGAAGGAAATTGAAGTGCTAAAACAAAATCTTAAATATGCAACCGTCAGAGCTGAGACGACTAAATCTACACTCACGAAGCTGAATACTGAAAAGGTAAAGATCGATAACATAATAGCAATGGGAAAGAACGCTGGAGATAGACAAGGAATCAAGTATAGTAAACCTGAGAAATGTCCTATTGATTTTAAAACAGATGTACAGGCTATGAAGAAAAAGATCATGAAGACACGATGCCGCAAGCCTAATCCTATGCCATTATTACTCTTATCAAGGTCATGAAGAGGAACAATGCCTCCGACTACTCTGAGATATTATGAATGGACAACAACTGTCAGCCTGTTCCAACATGAGCGATACCCAAAGAGCAAAAGTAATCAGAAAGGTATGGATTCCTAAACGAAGCACTACATGTCTTGTTGCTCACACATCTCTTATTGTACACTCTAGAGATTCTTGGTACTTTGATAGTGGTTGCTCCAAGCATGTGACTAGAACTCAAGAATACTTGAACAATATCAAACCTTATAATGGTGGCTTCGTTACTTTTGGTGATGGAAAGAAGAGTCGTGTTTTTTTGGTAAATGAGAACTACAAATAGAGGGATTCCCTAGCTTTCAAGCATTCTGCTGTTAGAAGATCCAAAGGCTAATCTATTGAGCATCAGTCAACTATGTGATGGCAATATGATAGTAGAGTTCCAAAAGGACAAATGCATTGTGAAGAATGGAGAAAACAAAGACTAAATTGTTTTTTGGTCCACGACATAGCATCTTATACCATGTTTTGGCCCCTGATTGCAAAACAACCCTCATTCAGTACCCCACAAATTCAGAACAATTTTTTTGGTCCCCAAACCATATTTTGGGTGGTTTTCAAGTAGACTAAATTGTTTTTTGGTCCCTAATAAATGATCTTATACCATCTTTTGGTCCCCAAACCCACCTAAAAACCACCTTAAAAACCGCCTTGGGGACCGAACGAATTGTTCTAAATTTGTGGGATACCTAATGAGGGTTGTTTTGCAACCGGGGATCGAAACATGGTATAAGATGCTATGCCGGGGACCAAAAAAATAATTTAGTTAAAAACAAAGTATTATCCGGAGTTCGTTCATTAGACAACTACTATTTGTTGGAACAAGAAGTGAGGTGCTTAAGCTCTAGAGAGGATGAAAGAACCTTGTGGCACAGGAAGCTTGGACACATCAGCTACAAGACGTTGGTAAAGATTTCAAAAGCTAAAGCAGTTCAAGGTATGCCTACTCTTACTAACAAAAAGGGAATTGTGTATGGACCATGTCAGCAAGCTAAACAGATTTGATCTCCTCACTCTTATGTTCAGTAAAATATCACTTCAAGAAATCTTGAATTACTCCATATGGATTTAATGGGTTCGATAAATACTCCTAGTACAACTGGGAAAAAGTATATTTTTGTATGTGATGATGATTATTCCAGATACACTTGGGTGGCCTTTCTTAAAGAGATATCAGATATAGTGGATGTTTTCAGAAGTCTGGTGGTTAAGTTACAAACATAGAAAGGTTGAAAAGATCGTGCGAATTCGTAGTGACCATGGAGGAGAATTTGAAAACTCTCAGTTCAGTGATTTATGTGATGAACTTGGCATCCAACATGAATTCTATGCTCCTATTAATCCTTAGCAAAATGGTATTGTAGAATGGAAGAACAGGGCACTAGAAGAGACGACCCAAGTTATGTTGGTAGAAAAAGGAATTCACAAAAAATGATGGGCCAAAGCAATCAACACACTATGCTATACTATAAACAAAGTGTACCCACGTCCATTCACAAACAAGACCTCGTATGAAATCTGGAAGGGCAGAAATCCAAATGTTGCGTATTTTCATGTGTTTAGAAGCAAGTGATACATCCTCAGGGATAGAGAATAGTTGGGAAAGTTTGACAACCGCAGTGATGATTTAATTTTTCTGGGTTATTTAGTGAACATTCATGCTTACAGAGTGTTTAATATTCACACAAAAACTCTCATGGAGTCAATCAATGTGATTGTTGATGATCTAGATGACAAGCAAGTATCAGGAAAATGAGATGATGAACCAGCTCCCGATCATGTTCCAACACAACATACATTGACCAACAAGTAAGTCAATGTTGGAACACCACAGCCTTCTGAGAATCCTAATAACCCTGATGACACCGATGTTGGAACATCTACCCCTGAGTCACCATCTGATGTTCCAACACAGGGTAAACCAGAACCAAGTGTGAAGAGAACTCGTACGCTACCACGGGTTAGTTACAGGGAACTTGCATGATTACAATGTTTCATTTCACTAATTGAGCCAAAGAACTATAAAGAGGCTCTACTTGATGAGTACTGAATTGTAGCAATGCAGGAAAAACTTGTACATTTTTCTAGGAACGATGTGTGGTATCTTACTCTGCATCCAAAAAGGGTGACTGTCATTGGCACCAAGTGGATCTTCAAAAACAAGTCAGATGCTGATGGCCAAATTACTTGAAATAAAGCAGGGCTGGGGGCGCAAGGCTACACTCAAGTAGAAGGGGTTGACTTTGACAAGATATTTGCACCAGTTGCGAGATTATAATCTATTCAGATCTTACTTTCTATCTCTTGTACTATGAACTTTACATTGTACCCTATAGATGTGAAAAGTGTCTTTCTGAATGGAGTGGTTAATGAAGAAGTCTATGTTTAACAACCAAAAGGATTTGATCCTCACTATCCACATCATGTGTACCGAGTAAAAAATGCATTGTATGGATTGAAACAGGCATCACGGGCATGGTATGAGCAACTTACTAACTTTCTTATTCATAAAGGTTATCGTCGAGGGGGATAGATCGCACTTCATTTGTGCTCAACGAATCATCAAAATTTTGTATTGCTCAAATTCATGTAGATGATATGGTTTTTGGCTTTACTTCACCATCTATGGTGCAGGATTTTGTAAATCTCATTGTGGATGAATTTGAGATGAGTATTGTTGGTGAACTAACGTACTTTCTAGGACTTCAGGTGAAACAACAGAAAAATGGCCTGTTTATGTATCAGAGTAAGTATGCCATGAATCTTGTGAAAAGTTTTGATTTGAGTAATTTTTTATCAGTTAGAACTCCAAAGGGGGCTGTGGATAAATTGGGGAAGGATGAGAAGGGCGTTTCAGTTGATCAGAAATTGTACAGAAGTATTATTGGTAGTCTTCTATATCTTACAGCCAGTCGATCAGATACATGTTTCAGTGTTGGGGTATGCGCAAGATTTCAGGCTAATCCGAAGGAAACTCATTTGACTGCAGTAAAGAGGATCATTTGATATGTTAGTGAGACTTCTGAGTATGGTATATGGTATTCTAATAATCAAGACTGATCTATTTAGCTATGGTGATTATGATTGGGCAGGTAATGCAAATGATCGAAAAAGTACTACTGGTGGTCGTTTCTTTATTGGAACCAATTTGGTATCTTGGTGTAGCAAGAAGCAAAATTCTATCTCTTTATCATCTGCTGAAGTTGAATATTTTGCTGTTCGAAGTTGTTGTGTACAATTATTATGGATGAAACAAATACTGAAAGATTATAGAATTCATCAAAGGCCTCTGAAGATATTATGTGACAATAAATGCACTATAGACATATCCAAGAATCTTGTTCAACATTCTGAAAATAAGCATATTGATATAAGACATCACTTTATTCGAGATCTTGTGGAAAGAAAAGAAGTCACTGTGGCCTATGTTCCAACATCAGAGCAATTTGCTGATATTTTCACAAAGCCACTGGATTCTACCACATTTGAGCTCCTCAGAAAACACTTAGGTGTGTGTCACATTTGAGGTATTTTTGGCAAGTATTTTTGTAGCTGAAGATTTTTTTATATTTGTACAGAAAAATCAAAAACAAAAAAAATTGAAAAGAGAAAAAGAAAATTTTGGAAGTGATGCTGCATGTTGGAATATGGAAGGATAATCAATCAGGAGAGAGAATGGCCTTTGATTTTGACGGCTGGTGGGTGAAAGAAGGTAATTACCTTGGAAATAGAAAAGGCTAGCCCATGTGTCGAGAAGGGAAGTAAATTTTTTTTCAAAATTTAACTTTTCATCTCCCACCATTCCTTTTTCCCACAACCTCTACCAGATATTCTTGCCATCTTCTTGATACTGTGCTCGAAACGTTTGGGAGAAATATTAGCTAAGCTGTGCTCAAGACCCTCATCTGTGCAAAAATATTTTTGGCGTCTTCATGGAGAACAACAAATCATTCAAGACAATTTTTGGAGAGCTAGAGAAGAGCTTGCAACTTCCTGAGAGCAATATGCGGTATTCAAGAACCAGGAGTTGAAATTGTCTGGGCACCGCCAATTGAGCCAATAACAGATTACCCTGTGCCAGTGAAAATCAAGGTACTTCGGGGAAAAATATTTACTTTTAATGGCCAAAACTTCAAATATTTGGATGATTGTATGAAGCATTATTTGAAGCATGATAAGAAGGTAGACTTAACAAGGTACAAATCTATGTTTGGGTATATTAATGGGGTTAATTTATTCCAACTGTTGAGAGGGACTATTGCGGGGATTCAGAAAATTGAGGGCTGGAATCCTAGGTTGGTAGAACTGGCTTGCACAGAGCATGGAGGGAAAAAGGTAATGTGTGTTTATACTAGAGCATCATGGCCAAGGAAGCTGAAACTTAGAGAGCTGAGAAAGTGGTCTAAAGAACATGGTGTTTTAAACTCTACAAGTTATAAAGCCATTTAGATGTATGATTCTAGTGTAGGATAGAACCTAAAAATTATTAGGGAATTACCGTCCTATACTGTGATTGATATTAGTGATTTTGATTAGGAGAAACTAGAAGCCAGGGATGCTGGTCCAACAAAAAATGAAAATGCAGGGGGAGAAGATTTTGATACAGACATGCAAATTGTTGAAAATTATGACCTGGGTTGAGAGTTATCATTCTAAACCCAGAGAGAGAAACAAGGGGAGAAAAAGCTGAAGTTAATGATGTTCCAACATCAAATCAACCTGATAATGTTGAAGAGGATGCTGAGAATGAGAAGGTTGACCATGTTGATGTTCTAACATCGGATCAGTTTGATGCTATGGAAGGAGAAGCTGAGACTGAAGAATTTGGTCTTGATGATGTTCCAACATCAGGCCAACCCAAGATGGAAGATCCAGGGGTGGTGGGTGATGTTCCAACACAGGAACACACTGAAGCTGATGAAGTAGGAGGAACTAATGTTCCAACACAAGAAGTGCCTACTGAGAATTTAACCTACTCCAGTGATAAAGTCCCGGATGACTTTGTTCAGACTCTCCAAAGAAGATCCAAGAGGAAGGTTTCTGTGCTAGAAACCCCACAAATAGAATTGAAAAAGAAGAAAGTCAGAGCTAGCCAAAGCTTAAGACCTGCTCCATCAGCTAAGGTGGCCCTGAACTTTGAGTTCTTTGATGAAGGATGTGTAGAGGTCTACAAAGAAATCTATCAAAATTATGGAAGAAAGACCTGTTGATCTGATTGCTTACAAGGAGTGTGGATTTACTGACTACCTAGAGTATTTGGGATTTACAACTGCTGCATCTGTATACAAGGAATACAATCAAGATATAGTGCGGGAGTTTTACTCAAACCTGATGGAAGGCAATCTGGATTCTGATTCAGTCTGGTACAACAGAGTCTATGCAAGAGGAAAGGTGTTTAGATTTTCTGGGGAGAAGATTAACAAACTGACAGGACTGCCTACACCTGAGTTTATAGTATATGCTGGAGACTTTGCAGTTACATATGATCAAATTCTTACGGAGATTACAGGTGGATATTAAACTGAATCACCAACTCAGGGAAATGCTGTTTCTTCCAGTCTGAGTACCAGGTATATATGCATATTGTAGATAGCTATAAACTGTTGGATCTCATCCTCTAACACCACTGCACTCACCTGAGATATGGCTAAATTATTGTTTTTCATTGGCGTTAAAATTCCTATGAATCTTGGTCTTCTGATCCAAGAGAGCATATTTGAGCATGCCAGTTCCTCTTGGGTTAAGAACTCCCTGTCGTATACTTTTATTATTTTTGGTGTGTTGAAAGGAGAAAGGGTGAAAGTAGATAAGAAGGATGTAGTGGTACCAGTCAGGCCTCTCTAGCCAAACAAGAAGACCTTCGAGTTAAGGGCATTCAAGGATCTTTCCTGGAACCCATCAGAAGCACGAAATTTCTCAGATGCAGTGCAGAAAGAAAAAGAGGCCAGGAAGTTAGCTTTGAAGGCCAAGATTGCTGCTCTTCAGGTTCACATTGCTGCATTAGAGGATGAGTTGGCTCAGATGGATGCTGGTGACGGTGTCCAGTAAAATGCAGAAGAAGAAGAAGTCAGATTATTTTTTCCTTTGGCATGTTTTATGGTCCCAAGGGGGAGTATTTTTGGGTGGATATTATGTTGGATTTTTGGATTTCTTGTTGGATTTTTTTATTTTGGAAATATTGTTTTTTTCGGGAATTCTAGTTTTTACTATTTAAGGCCTAGCTGGAAGCTATGTGCATGATGGATATCTTGATGATTGATATGTGTTTTTATTCTAGGATTTGCAGTACTTATATGTGGTTTGGTTGGTCCTGTGTTCCAACATGGTTTTGTCTGAGAAGCTAAATACTGATTATCTTTTTGATGTTCCAACAAGGATGTTGAGGTTGTGATAGTTTGGAGATGTGGTATTTAGGGGGAGCTAAATTTTTTGAGTTATGTTCCAACATCCATTTGCATGGCCGTGGTATATTTGCATAGTTGTTGCGTTGAAGATCTAAAAGTTTGATGGGTCAATAAAATGCCAAATGGGGAGATTGTAAAGTCCAGATTTGTAAATTGGTAATTTGTGTTAATTATGCAAATATGGTATTATTATGTTCCAACATCAAAGAAGGAAGTTTGGTGATATAAGGAATGTTGAAGATAGAATCAGAGAGACTATATATCTCTTCCAATGTGATTTGATTTAGAGAATATATTAATTCCTATTTTTGTGGGATTTGATTAGAATTGTAGAGTTTGAAGTAATATGGATTTCGAGTATGGTATAGATGAGGACGAGATATTCTAATTCCTATCACCAAGGGATTAGATTTGGTAATTCTATCTCTAAGGGATTTGATTGTTATCAGAATATTTTGAAGAGATAGAATTCCAATCGCACAAGTAACTGATGAAGTGCTATCATGCTATACATTGTGAACATTCTGGCTAAGCTACTTACAAATTAGCAGAGAGAAAATCTGCACACGGGTTTTCATATTCAGAAGTAGCGCATAGCTCTGCAAGTGTGTTCCAACATGACCAAACTTGTTTGATCCTAATGTTCAGAATGTAAGACTTAATTCCTCGGGACTAGGAGATCCAGTGTCGATGAGTTTTGAGGTCAGAGGGAGTTTGGTCAAGGCCAATCGACAACTAGAGGAGCTAGTAGAATTCACGTGTTTAATTAGAAAAGATAAGTATTTTGCATGGTATACACTGCACTATCTTTCTGATTAGTGGGTTCATTTTGAACTGGTCAGGCTCCGCAGATGTAGGTGACATTCACCGAACTGCGTAACCAATTCATGTGTCTTTAAGTTTTAATTTATTATGAACTTGGTTAATTGGACTATATTGAAACACGGTAATCACAATTGAAGTAATTAGTTAAAACCAAATTTCACGGAGGTGATGCAGAGAAGACAGATCTGTAGGTGAGGCAGAGAGAGTTCATCGGAGAGAGGCAGAGGCTACGTGAAGAGAGGTTGAGGCAGATGCAAGCATGAGCTATGAGCGGAGGAGGAGGAGGATATGTGAGCGGCGACGAAAGGAGGTGGAGAAGCAGCGAGAGAAGGCAGAAAATAGGTGAAGAAGGCTTGGGCATATTTGTCTTTTCACTAGAGGAAATTTTGTAGAGAGATTTTATCTCTTTGCAAATTTCCCTTAGATTGAGGGAGTACCCCTACTACAATTCTTACATGGTACAATGGGGATATACAATGGGGATAAAATGTTTATCGTATCCCCACTAATAAGATCAAATCCAATGCAAAGAGCATCATCCGCAAATATAGGAGTTACATATGATGTGTCACAATATTTTATTATTAAATATTACAAGAAATATATTATTTATTTTTAATTAACTCTCTATCAAAACTCATATTCGAGTGGTATATATATATATATATATATATATATATGTGTGTGTGTATGTATATATATGTATGTATATATATGTGAAAATTAGTTTTATCTTATTCTAAACTTTATAATTGTATAAATATATATTTTTGAATTTAAATATCCACAATAATTCTGATTATTTTAATTAATTTATAAATTTAAAAAGCTATTGTAAATAAATTATTTCAGAACGGTAGGAGCATTTAAAATCATATATTTTTAATTAATATAACATAAAATAAAATAATACATAATTAATATATAAAATAATTAAATGTATAAACTAATTTATAATTTGAGTATTTATTTAATAAAATTAAAGTTACGTAAATTTGGGCAATCAAATTTAGTTAATTACATTGAATTTGATTTATTTATGGCATAGATGCTGACTAGACATATTGACGGGCATCAATATGATCCTCCAATATCAGAAGGTCTACTTGAAGGGTTCACTTCAAAATTTAGTCATGTCAGACTAAAGGTTGCAAGAGACCCTTGCATTGGAGGTGATTTTTTGCCCTCAGCGTCTATTATGATGACGTGGCCAGTGACTTTTACTAATGTGATGCTTGCATTGGAGATGCTCTAGGTTAAGTTAATTAACAAGGGGTTTACGCATTTGAAATAAAATTAACTGTCTACCCAACATCCATGATTTTAGGCACTGGCGGATCCACCTTAATGCAAGGTAGGGCAATTGCCTACCATTTTAAAAAAAGAAATATAAATTTATTTTTTTTGGTTAACTAATTTATGATTTTTTATTAATGCCCTAGTTTTTTTGTTACATTTAAGACTCATTGTATACCCTTAAATTCTTAAAAAAAATAATTTTAACACTACTTTTATAAATAGAGGAACCAAATTAAACTGTGACCCACCAAATTATATTTATAGGCTCCACTCCTGATTTTAGGGATTCATTCCTACCGTAAATTTTAGAGTAATGGAGAAACGATGTGGAAGGTACACTGGGAATATAATATAATTTGCGTACTATCAAAGTCATATATTAAGTGAGAAGGTAAGTTATGCTAGTTCAACAACGTCACTTACTTGGTGCACATGAGAAGGAACCAAACTGTAACTGATATGAATTTCAATCCTACGATCATTGTGCGGGATTGGATCATTGGTAATGAATTCAGAAACATTTTAGAGCTAAGAATGTGCCAATGTAACCTTTGGCTCCAGTGACTTTTTAGACAACGTTCTAATGACCAAATTTTGATAAAAAGACAATTTTCCCTTGACTTTAAAAAAAACATACAATATTCTTCTTTCTTCCCCAAATTTGTTGTCGTTGTCTTCTCCTTAATGATTTTATGCCTCGTCGTCTTCTTCTTCTTCCTCAACGATGGGGGCAAATCGGTAAGGGCGGAGGGATTCCACAACGGTGGGATAGGAGGGTGAGCACGATGGATGGAGGGAGGGCAGGGGAGAGGGTGGCGGAGGTGGCGGAGGGGAGGGGTGGGCCTTCACCAGAGATTTCGATGGCGGTTGGCTTCGCTGGGGGTTCTGAACTCGCCGGAACCAACAAAGGGAAAATTAGAACCATGAAAATCAGCCCAAGACGAATTTACACATTATCAATAAGCCCCTGGAAAGTTTAGGGTTCGGCCTTCGGATTCATCCCAAGGCCTCGGGTTCGAATTTGGGTCTGCCCCTACGAATTTGGTGAATCACCCTTCGATAAGGTTTCTTTGAATTCACTGTTTGAGTAGGGATACGACTTCCGAGCCCCCTCAAAGCTTCAGGGGTATGACTTTTGATCCCCTACAATGCTTCAGGGGTACAATTTTTTAGCCCCTGTAATGCTTCAGGTGTACGATTTTTGAGCCCTTGCAATGCTTTGGGGGTTCATTCCCGGGGTGGATTAATTTGTTAGGGGGTTCGACCCTCAGCTTTCTAATCTGTGTTAGAGTCCAAGGGCTTGGCTTCAGCCTCGTTTATTTTACACGGGGCTTTCGGTCCTCAATAGTAAGGAATTGAAGGGTTCAACCCTAAGCTTTCTAATATGTGTTAGAGTAAGAGGGCCTAGCTTTGGCCCCATTTATTTTACATGGGACCTTCAGGCCTAAATAGTAAGGAATATTGGGGGAGGGGCAATCTCTTTATTCTCGAGAGGGCTTTGGTGTGAGAAGTGGAAAATTCACGAGGGGCGTGATGCTCTCTCATACCTTTAAGCACATGAGGTCCAAGTTATATCTTACGCGTGCCACTTCGTCCATTAATGACTGGAATTTCTCACCCATGCGGCCCATTTACCCACATTCTCACTTACTATTTGACAGCCTGAGGTAATCATTGCCTTTTTTCTATATATTTTGATTCTATATGCCTTGAATTACTTTTTTATCCAAATTGTTTTTCAAATTTCAAACTCTTTCTCTCTCACTAAGAGCAAATCAGAGCACTTCTCCTCCCTCGCTAACATTTTTGGAGAACTCCGGCTAAGACCCAGTAAGTTTTCTCTTATTCAATCCTTTCTTTCTCTTTATAAAATGTCATAAACACCGCTGGGGGGAAAGAACTTGATCTCGGCCTATTTTCTAGCCATTTCCTTCAAGATTGTGGTGTTGTCATGTCATCAACCGCTGGCCCTAGTTTGTCCGGTTGGGGAGATAGAGAAAATCCGGTGAGCTATCCAGCGCCGCCTCTAGACTATTGCCAGAAATGAGTGGTATTGAAGGAGAGGGTTCCGAGGGAAGCCACCATCCAGGAGGATAAGAAGGGTCGTCTCTTTATTTTTGAGAAAATCCCAACCCCTGTCCCCTAAAGCCTCTAGCCTACCCCTAAGGAGATATCCCACTGGCTATCAACTCTTCCGTCCGTAATTAAGATTTTGGAGGACCTGAGATTGGAGGTCCTTCGAGAAGGCAAAAACCCTAGAGATACGAGGCCTGGTAGATGCGTTGATTACAAGTGCCACTTTAAATTTGGGCTTTGTTTTCCCCTGCCCCCATCCTCCCTCCTCTTCGTAAGTAGCACCAAGTAAGTTTGGCCCAACTTTATTCGAACGTCACACTTTATGTTATGGCGTTCATGACCCATTGTCACAGCCTAGGAATCACCCCGGGCTACGAATTGTGTAGGTCCCTCTACTATCTTTCCGTAGCAAGGCCTTAGAACATGGGGGGACAAAAATTAGGGGGATCCTAACCCTTAGCAATAGGTATTCAAAACACCCTATAAAAATTTCTTTGAACTGTCGAGATTGGCATAAACATTCTATTTATACGTTTGAAAGTGAGGTTGAGAGCTATTAAATCTCAGAATGGAATTCAAAACCCACGTTTGAGAATACAGCCAATTACTCTACCCCATACAATGTTGTAGCAGATATGGATAGGCTATTGAGTGAGCCTGTAGATATTCTAGGACTTTTAACTATACTTGGCAGGAAGAGGTTTATGAGCAATGGGTTTACAACCAGGAGCCAGTTTTGATTAAGCTCCCTCATACGGTAGATCTTTCAAAGGCCCCTTCCATGGATAAAATAAAGGGGGAAAAGAAGATAGCTAAGAGTGATAAGCCTAAGAAAGTTAAGAGGAAAGTCCCTCCGGTTGCCAAGGATGGGACCGCCAAAAGGCCAAAGTAGACAAAGGCTGATTCTTCGAAGCCCTCTGAGCCTGTTTTGAGGCCTTTAGAAGCCATTTTCGAGCCCCTAGAGCCTAATAATGCTACGGAGGCCCTATCTAGGAGTTCTCCCCAGCACACGAAGGTGTTTGCGGCATCTTAGTATTTATTTTAATTCTTTCTACTTTTAGCTTCCTCAACTAACTTTTCCTTCTTTTGTCTACTTCAGTGGGCTTCACTAATTTCTTCTTCTTCAGGAATGAGGAGGAAGAGGAAATGGTCTACAAGGATCCCCACCCAAAGGTGCACCCCCACCCCTAGGCCCAGGTCCAGTTGGAGCCCCATCCGGAGGTGCAACCAGAGATCCCCGGTGCCTTGGTGAATAACAAGAGGCCACGTGAGGGCACCTATTCTCATAGCCCTTCCCCTGTAAGGAAATGGACTGATGAGGCTATTTTTGTTGAGGTCCAAGCTGACCCCAAGGCCGAGCTTACTTTGGGGGAGGGTAGCCTCATTCCTCCGGAGGTGGTTAATCTCACTCATGTCTCTCTTCCGGAGGTGGCCACTGCCGTGGGTGCTTTGGACTCTGTCCTCCAAACCCTGTTGGCAAAGGCTAGTGAAGCTCAAGAAGCTGTAGCCAAGGTGGAAAACTTGGAGAAGGCCCATGAGACCAAAGGGAACAAGCTCAAAGAGGAGCTCAAGGAGGTTTTCTCTAATCATAAGAAGAAGTTAGAGAAAGTGGCCTCCCAGTATGAGGAGGAATTGAAGAAGGTGGGATCCGAACATGAGGAGCATTTGAAGGAGCTCGAAGATAAGTTTTCAGAGGCCCAGGCGTTCATTCAAACCTTGACTAGCAAAAATGCTAAGTTGGGCAATCTTCACTATGCCGAGCAGCAGGCCTCCATCTTTGAGGCTTACACTAACAAGCTCGTGAAGACCAAGGGGTTCTGGAACTTCTTCTCATCTCTCTTCGGAGTCTTGGTGGGGATTACTCTAAATTCTCTTGCCCATTCCATCTGCAAGGGCCTACAATGGTGGATTTCCAAGAAAAAAATTCCGAGCTAGTTCAGCTGGACTGGCTTTGGTGGAATTCCATCCAGGATGGGGGTATCAAACTCCCATTGCTCGATAATCTAAAGACCTTTGGCAAACTCTTTTATGCGGAGGAGATCAGCAATATGAGAGTGGAGCTATTCGGACTCCTTGACCCGGCTGAAGCCCGATGCAGGCTAACCTCTTCGAGCTCTAATCGAGCGGAGCGTATCATAGGAGAAAGAAAGGATGTATGAACTTTTTTCTTTAGGATTTAAAATTTATTCTCTTTTTCTACTATTAATGAAATTTTACTCTTTTCTTACACATTTTTTCTTTTTGTCACTTGTAGATTCTAGACTTGGTGCCCTACCCCCCAACCCTCCCCCCCCCACCAAAAAAAATAAAATTACAAAGGTGTGCCATTTTTTACTTCTTCTTCCAAGTTATGAAAGAGTGGTACCATAGGAACGATGAATGGGCGTGGGAGCACCAAACTGAAGCCTCCCAATTTTGGTATAAGGTTGTTCAACTCGAAGAAGAGCTTCGAGTTGCTTATAAGGAGCTAAGCCTATGACGCAATGACCTTCGTGAGAGATAGAAAAAACTCCTCGATGCACTTATACCGTCACCTCAAATATCGGCACAACAAGGCCCTCGAAGAGGTCACCACCAAAGCTGGGTTTAGTTTGATGCATGAGTGCATCGCCACTGCTAAAACTTTCTAGGCTTCTGGGGGCGTCATCTTCTCAGCCTAACAAGATCATCAAGCGTTATCATCATGAAACCCAAAGACATCGGGATAATATGGATTTGGTTTGTGTGTCCCTTCATGCGGCCACCGCCAAGATGGAGGGGTAAAAAATGGAATTGGGAGTACCAATGTCTAGTCCCCTCCTTGGAGCAGGCGGTTAAGGAAAACGAAGCACTTTGAATAGTTGCCTATAAGGACAAGGAGAAGGCCCAGAGAGACTATGCAGAGTAACATCAAACTTACACAATGAATAATGATAGTCTTCGAGCATACTAGCTCTAACTTTGGACTATCGAGGTGAATCTAATCAAAGACTTTGAAGTATTTCTTCAAGAGAGCCTCAACACCATGGAGAGGAAACATATTATGGAGGATCCTAAGTACAATTATGCCTACAAGGAAGCTAAGAGATGGCTCGATGAGTTACGAAAGGTGGAGAAGAATAAGAGCAGGGCTTCAAACTCCCGTGCTGCTCCAAAAAAATGAATGGGGTTCCACGCCTAGGGGAGGGTAACCCCTTCAGGACTTCCCATGCAAGGGGAGGCTACATCTTCTCTCACTTGAGCCAACCTTCTAGCTCTCGATCTACACCTCTTAGGGCTCCCATTCTGAGCAGGCAATCAGGCTAGTGCCTCCGGTCGTAGGAGGGGTGACCTTGCTTCTGTGGAAGGTTTTCGTCCAGCAGAGGGAGTAGCATTGCTTCCAGCAGATGCCATGTGGCCCTCTCCAATACTGGGGGTGAAGATGCTGGGGATGCATCCTTAGTGAGGAGATCTCGAGGTTTACCCAGCAGGCCTTCAAACTTTGTCCAAATGCCAGAAGCTGGAGACTTAGAAGAATAAGAGCCTCTCATTCCTTAAGATGGGCTTTCCTTAATTGTATTTAGATATTTGTTGTATGTTGTAACTTTACTTTTTTTACTTGTAAGCCACTATGGCATTTTTTATAATTTAAATAAAATTTCTTTGCCCCTTATTCTTTTTTTAGCAATTGAACTTTTCACAAGGGGATTAACCCTTCTCATTTAGTTGGGTATTTCAATTGTTTCTTTTCATTTCATTCTAAGGCACTTTCATACATGTAAAAGAGGGGGTTTTAACCCTAAGTGTTCGATAGGCCGTAGGGGTCTTTCGATTGCAAGCTTTTTATCCTTGACGCTTACATGTGTTAAGGGGATTTTGACCTCAAAGCGCACGATTGGCCATGGAGACCCTTCAGTATTTCTCAAGGTTTTTTCCTTGGGCGCTTGCATGCTTTAAGGGATTTCAGCCCCAAAGCACTCGATGGGCCGTGGTGGCCTTTCAAATATTTTCAAGGTTTTTACCTTGGGCGCTTACACGCATTAAGGGGATTTTGGCCCCAAAATGCTCAATGGGTTGTGTTGGCCCTTTGAATATTTTCAAGGTTTTTACCTTGGGCATTTACATGTGTTAAGGGGATTTTGGTCCCAAAGTGCTCGATGGACCGTGGTGGCTCTTCAAATATCTAACACTTTGATTTGAGGAGAGTGAGGGATTTTTGTTCCCTTGAATTAGGGTGTGTTTTAGCTCTTAACAAGAAAAGAAATGATTAAATGAAACACACTTCAATAGATAATTACCAAAAACAGAGGAACCCTATCGACTTACAGCACTATTTTGGTCGAAGGTGTCCCTCAGCCCATGGCTACTTTAGGGAAGGCTATTTTCTAGCCTCACCAAGTCCACTAGAATTTAGGAGAGTAGTGCCTCCTAAGGTTGGAAACGTTCCATCTGCGTGGAACTGACTCACCCCGGGGGGTTTCCAACATGTAACTACCTTCAGGGTAGGCTTCAACGACTAGGTAGGGTCATTCCCAGTTTGTTGACAGTTTCCCTTCTGGCTCCCTTTGGGTTTTTTCATTTCTTCTCATCACGAGGTCTCTTGGGCAAGAAGGGATTTTTTTGGACCCTCTGGTAATGATATCGCTTGATCTTTTCTTTGACCTTGGCTTCGTGGAGGGATACCTTCTCTTTTTTTTCTTCAAGAAGGTCCAAGTCAAAGCGGTGTTGCTCATAGTTGACCTCTTGGTTTTCATTGCTTATGGCAAACCTTTGGAAGGTGGGCAACCTTATCTCCGCAGGAATAACTGCCATCGAACCATAGACCAGACCATACGGGGTTTCACTTGTGGAAGATGATTTCATCATTCAAGACAGCCAAAGCATGCTGGGCAATTCGTTGATCCAATTCCCTCCTGCCCCATAAAGCCTCGACCTGATACCATTGATGATGGTTTGGTTCATGACCTCCACCTACCTATTGGCGTGGGGATGGTAAACGCTAGTGACTTTCTGATGGATCTTATATTCCTTACACCAACTCTTGCATGGGTCATTGATAAACTGAGCACCATTGTCAGTTATGATGGTTTGAGGGATCCCGAAACGACATATGATATTCTTCCAGCAAAAACTGATCATCACTTTCTCGTTTATGCTGGTTAAGGCTTTTCGACCTCGACCCACTTTGTAAAGTAGTTCACAGCCATGATCAAGTATCAAAAAAAGCCCAGGGCCACCGGGAAAGGGCCCACAGATCAACCCCCCATTTTTCAAATGGCCAAGAGCTATTTATGTTCATCATTTCTTCTTGGGGGACATGAGTGATTATTGCATGCTTTTGGCATTTATGGCAGGCTTGGATGCACTTGTTAACCTTATCGAACATCTTGGGCCAATAGTATCCCGCCAGGAGGAGCTTCTTAGCTATTGATTGTGCCCCTTGGTAACTTCCGCACACTCCTTCGTGAGTCTTGCAGATTAGATAGGCAGCTTCATGGGGGGTTACACATCGAAAAAGTAGTTGCAGATGACCTAGTAGATAGAGCACATCCTCGGGGATCATATACTTGGGTGCTTTCAGCCTAACTTTCCTTGCTTCAATTGCATTTTTTGGAAGGGTACCATCTCAAAGGTAGCTCATAATAGGCGTTATCCATGAAAATTCTTCCTCCACCATCATCACCATTGTTTCTTCTTTGAATCTATGTTTACTCAACGTTTCCACCATTAAGTGCCCTAGGGACTGTAAAACCAAGTCAGATGAAGCCAATTTGGTCAGGGCATTGGCCTTGTGGTTCTTCTATTGAGGGACTTGAGTGAGAGTGTAATGGTGGAAATGTTTGAGGAGGGGCTTCACAATTTCCAAGTAACGCTGCAAGATTCTTTCCATAGCCTCGTATTCCCCCTTGACTTGGAGGACCATGATTTGGGAATCACTACAAATTTCCAGGCTTCGAACTCCCAAGTCTTTAGCTATTCAAAGGCTTGTGATAAGTGCTTCATATTCCGCTTCATTGTTCGTGACCTTGAAGACAAAGTGCAGGGCATATGGATAGTCTCTCTTGCTGGGGATTTTGAGGACACTGGCCCCACTGCCTCCAGAGTGTAATGATTCGTCAATGTATAGCTTCCATATTTCCTCAAATTCTTTTGCATTATCGCCTACAATTTGTTCTTTAGTTTTGACAATAAAATATGCTAAGGCTTGGCCTTTGATGGCAGTTCTTGGGAGAACTGGATGCCGTGCTCCCCCAGTTTTATTGCCCACTTCATCAATTTCCCCGAGGCCTGCGACTTAAGGAACACCTTCCTAATCGGATGGCTGGTGAACAAGATGATCTTGTGGCTTTGGAAATACGGCTGAATGCACCTCACTGCATAGATTAGGGCCAATACTAACTTTTCAAGGGCAGTGTATTGCATCTCCAGACCATACAATGCCCTGTTTACGAAGTATATGGGGTGTTAGGCTTTGTCTGTTTCCTTTAGCAAAACTGCACTTATTGCCAAGGGGGATGCTGAGATTTATAGGTACAGATCTTCCCTCTTCTCTGGTTTCATCAGGGTGTGCAAGCTTCGTAAGTGTTCCTTTAAGTCTCAGAAGGCTTTGTCACATTCTTCTGCCCATTTGAATTTTTTGGCTTTCCAAAGCATGTTAAAGAATGGAAAATGTTTCTCATCCCCTTTGGAAAGGAATCGACTGAGTGCGGCCAGCGATCCTGTTAACCTTGCGATGTCCTCGACCATTTGAGGAGGCTTCATGCTTATTAAAGCTTTAAATTTCTCGAGGTTCACATCGATCCTTATTTTCGAGACCATGAATCCTGGGAATTTTCTAGCTCCTACTCTGATCGCGCACGTAGCTGGGTTTAGCTTTAGATTGGCTTCTCGGAGCCTCTGGAATGTTCCTTCGAGGTACAGTAGGAATTGTTCATAGCCCTTGCTTTTGATTACCATATTTTCCACGTATATTTCCATGTTTCTGCCGATCTATTTTTCAAAGAGCATATCGACCTGCCTTTCGTAAGTGGCTCATGCATTCCTTAGACCGAATGGCATTTTCCTGTAGCAAAACGTCCCTACTTCTGTTATAAATGACTTCTTCTGATTATCCTCCTCTACCATGAGTATCTGGTGGTAGTCTTTATGAACATCGAAGAAGGCTAGACCTCATATCCTGTAATTGATTTGACCCACACGTCAACGGAGGGTAAATGATAGCTTTCCTTAGGGAAGCATTTGTTGATATTCTTGAAGTCTATGCACATTTGCCAAGCCCCATCATGTTTGGGAACCATCATAGGATTCGCTATCCATTCGGGGTAAAATAATTCTTTGATGACCTTTACTCGAAGAAGTTTCTTAACTTTCTCCTTTATGGCCTCCGACCTTTTAGGGCGAACAACTTTCTTTTCTATTTAACTAGCTTTTGGGAGGGGTCGAAGTTTAACCTGTAGACCATTAGCTATTTGGGTACCCCTGTGAGGTCGAATGTATTCCACAAGAACTCGTTGACATAGTTATCCAGGAGGTCCTTCCACTTTTGTTTTGCTGAGGGTGGTATCATTTTTCCCATGGGCACCGTTCCTTGTGCTTGAATGGCTATTGGCTCCATGTCCGTGGGTTTAATTTCTCCATTATTGAAGCTACCTTGTCTTCCTTTTTAGATTCTTTCAATCTATCGCCAAACAACTCTTGGCTACTGGTTAGTCCCCCCGTATAGCTGTTATTCCCCTTTTTGGTGGGGAACTTCAACACCAGGTGGTAGGATGACCATATGGCTCGCATATGGCACATCCTAGACCTTCCCAATATCACATTATAGTGGGATACAATGTCAATCACCGTAAAGCTGCTATCGATCATGACTTCTTTATCTTCATTAGCCACTTTAACTGGGAGGGTTATGACCCTTAAGGGTTGTACCATTTTCCTAGTGAAGCCAGATAGTGGTGAGGTTGTTCTCCTCAAACTTTAATAGCAGAGCCTCAGTTGATCAAAGAAATTGATGAACATCACTTCCACTCCACCACCATCATCCACAAACACCCTCTTGACATAGAAGTCTCTGATAGTTGCATGGATTACCATCAGGCACGTATGGGGGGGTTAGACGGGTACTAGGTCTGCTTCCAAGAAAGTTATGGCTTCTTCTGCTAGAAATCATTTTTGGGCACATACCGGGATTGTGCTTTGATGATGATGTTCGAAGGCTGGTCACTCACCACCCCATTGATGAAATTGAACAAACGATTAGCCCCGTCACTCGAGTTCATATCCCCCTAGCTTCGACATTAGGTCTGCCTTTTATCTTGCTTAATTTCTAGCTTGCTCCATATTGTTCCCTTGCTTCTCTCTTCCACCTCGATTGGCCCCTTTCTCGTAGCCTTTCCAGCGGCGTTTTCCTTTTCCCTTCGAGGATGCCTCTCCTTTTGGTTTTTTAACGCAGTCTGGGAGTAAGCCCTCTCTTGTACATCTGTCAATTTCCTTCTTCAGATGGGTGCATTCACTCGTATCATGGCCACACTTTTTATGATGGTCACAAAATTTGGGCGATTCTTTTTTTCCTGGGTAGTCTCTGCTGGGAGGGGAGAGCTCAAAACAGCCCCTTTGTGGATGGAGTGTATTTCCACCTGGGAATTGGGGTTAGGGGAACACAGCCTTCGAAGCCTTTTTTGAAGCTTCCAACCTTCATGGTCTTGATTCTGAGGCCTTAGGGTCCTTTTTACCCCACCTGTCCCCCTCTCGTTTTCTCTTCATGGCTTCCTCAATCTTCAAATATTGTTCCACGATTTGTTGTAGTTGCTGCAGGGTTTCTAGCTTCTTCGAGACCAGTTTCTTATACAAGTCGTGATTGGACATTCCATTCATATAGCCAAAGATCACCCTATCCTCAGTGCGGTTGATTACACCGAGGCTCTCATCCACGTATCGATGGTAGAATGCTTCCATTGATCTTTCGGGCCTTTGTTTACTCTGATAGAGCTCGATTAGGGTTTTTTTAAACTGTTTCTTTTGAAAATATTATCCCAACAAGGCCCTTACAAGTTCTCTGTATGAGTGCATGATCCATTTCCCAGATTTTTAAACCACTCTTGAGCTTTTCCTCGAAGGTAACTCTCTCCCAGCTTACACTAGCTGCTCGTTAAAGCCTCTCGAATTCATTAGATTGAGGAAGGTCTGTATGAACTCCCGGGGATCCAAATTTTTGATGTACATTGGGAGTCCCTCAGGTGATTTCACATCACTGGGCCTTCGATTGGCCTTGATTACGGGACTGAAAGAGGAGGCTGCGACTTGACCTGAAGGCCCGATCAACCTGTCAAGCTCCCTTGTGAGAACATCTCTTGAATTTCCTCCCATCCGCAGATCTCCATATTGATTTGGCCATAATGAAACATTAATATTGGGTATCTGGTTCGAGGTCATGTATCCAAGTTGCGGTCCTCCCACAGCAGAGTTGTGATACAGCTTTTGTTGCCCCTGATGATAGGGGTCATATGAAGGGATCTCCAGTCGAGGCCATGAATGCATCTGGTTCCTGTAACCTAGGTAATTCCCCAATAGCCAAGCCATCGAGTAAGGAATAGCCTAGTTTGAAATGCGAGAAATTGAAACCGGCACCAAATAGGCCGACGTTTGGCCCATGCTGGGGAATGTTGGTTGGGGCTATTCTCGAACCCCTATCCCCATGTTTTCTTAGTATGATGCTCTTGGGGTGGCCTGTAATTGGAATCTTGGCTGCAACACCAAGGGCATCGAAGGTGGGAGCACCACATGTTGTTGGACCATCCTCTGATAGAGGATTAGTGGCTCCACCTGATAGCCAGCCGATCTGAGGGTTTGAGCTAGTTGTGTTAGGTCATGTTGTGATGGGGGTGAACATACTATTAATGCCCTTCGTCACTTGAGCAACCCCTATTGTCACTTCAACTTGTGAATTTGCCATAGCTTCTGTGAACTGCTGCTCATCCTCCCTTGGTTGGTGCACCTGGCTTTGTGACACAGAGGCTTTAACACCTCCTACCCAGGGCTCTACACTAACCTCCATCCATCTCGGAGGTATGGTAGTTTCAATCCAAGACCCCTCCGATACCCTTGTTGCCGAGATCTAGTCTTGGCCTACCTCTGGGAGTTTATTACCGGATCTTGCTCCTGCGTTCCCTTCTTCTCTAGTAAGGGGATTGTACTTCCTCACTGGTGCCTAAGGTCTTTCCTTTTAGCCGTCCACTTCTATGCAAGGTGCTTATTGTAGAGGTGGATATAAATAACAAAAAATACGTAGATCTGACAAACGGTCCCACTGGGTGTGCCAACTTGATGCGCCCCAATTTACCATCTTCGTGTGCACTGTCGTTTTGGCCTGAATCTGCAAGACAAAAGCCTCGGGGGTTTCCGGAGGGAAGAGCCTTTGACAATCAAGTCAGAAAATAATATTGCAATCAGGAATGAATAGTTGAGTTTGTAGGGTTATCTCTGGCTTTTATATAGGTTGGCAAGTAGTGCACATGTTTTGTTTACTTGTAATGCAATTACTCTTCCCTTGGGCCAACCCAAAGGATATTACCCAAGGGGTAAAATAGGAGACCTGGGCCAGCTAGACTAGGCACTTGGGCCCAGTACGAATTTACACATTATCACCCTACATAACTCCAGGGATATTTTATAATTATTGTATAAAACCAGCACTCCATCCCTACAGAACCGGCAAAGGGAAAAGGTACGGAACCAGCAAATGGAAAAGGAAAATAGATGGGAAAAGGGGATAAAGAAAAGGGAAAATCAGGTGGTGGGAAGAAAGAGAAGAAAATAGAGGAAAGAAGAGAGACGCAGCACGACAACAGAGGGCGGAGCACAGTGGGTATCGAAGAAGAAAGAAATGGGTAGTAATTTTTCTGTTCTAAGGGTATTTTTGTCAATTCAATGTCTGGTCATACCTGAATTTATCTGGTCAATGTCGAAATTTGAGAGTTTGGGTATATCGGCACAATTCGACCAGCAGCTACAATTAGATTTGCACATTCGATAATGAGTTAGGGTTATATTGGCACTTTCTGAAATTGCATGGTTATATTGACACTTTCAACCAAAAGTTAAGGTTAGAAATGTATTTTACCCAACACTTTAACTATTCAAACTCAAAACAAGCGTATATTACGAATACTCTTCGCAATTGACTCTCACCTTAGAGCAACCATATCCTTTAACTATCCTCCAAACTGTTTTTTTAATCAAAACCATCCAAGGGATGGAGGAATTTTTATTAAGGTCCTCTAAACCTGTAAGAAGTAAAACAAAGTACAGATGTTCGGCCAAAGGCCTTTAGTTTTGAGCTATAGAAGCAATCTATCCTAGTTTAGAACATAATTGTCATGGAAGTTGCCTATCTAAATAGTGCATTTGAGTCTGCTGGTGTTTGGTTTTTTCCCATCATAAAATAGGGAGCGTCTATTTTTCCAAATAGTCCAGCAGACAACTGAAGGGATTACATGTATGACATTGTTTTTTGCTTTTGATGCATCCTGATATGACCATAAGCATGACACTCTATCATAGATATGCATAATATCCTGGGTGTTATTTAAATCTAGCAAAGAGTATACTGCATCCTAGCACTTTGTTGCAAAATGGCAAGTGTTGAATAAATGGTTTAAAGCTTCATGATTTTCACAAAAAGCACACTTAGACACAATTGTGAAACCAATTTTGCATAAAACTTCATCCAGAGGTAAGCATGAATTTAGTAATTTCCACATGAGAAACACATTTTAGCAGCCAAATGTGAGGACCATACCTTTTTCAGTGATGATAATTGATTCCTTTTCTATCTAATGATGTTATAGGCAAAAGATACAGTGAATTTACTTAAATTAGATGGTTTCCAACCCATAAAATCTTTCTTGCCTTGAAATATTTGAACTTCCCCCTACAATTTGTTAGTCACGGTTGCTGGGAAACCTTGAGTTAAAACAGGCATATAAAGCTGTTTATCCCCACTTAATTCAAGAATAGTCAAGCATGGAAAAGGGGATTCTGAATCAAGTAACCATAAATCTATTCAGCTCCCTATTCCTAACCAATTAGCTAGCCATAATTTAGATTTTCCCTCCCCAATCTGAACTACAGTGTTTTCCATTGCTACCTATCCCAGTGAAGTTGATCTATTCCATGCCTATGATGTCCTAAGGTTGTGGGGTAAAGACCAAACAAACTTATCCCATAATGAGGAGCCTCTTTGGAGGTTTCACTATAATTTCAGAGAGAAAGAATCAAGGGTTGTGTTTATACATCTAATTCCTAAACCGTTTTGTGAAAATGGATAACACAGATGTTCCCATGCCCTCCAGTGTCGGTTCAGTCCTGATTCTGATTGTCCCCATAGGAAATCAGAGCATAAAGCCTCAACTTGATGTATGACCTATTGTGTGGGAACCACCACACTCCAGATGTGTATTGGGATTGAGCTCAATGTGTGTTTTATTAGAATCAGTCTACCTACTGGTGTTAGCCATTTATTGTTCCATCCAGCTATCTTAAAATTAATTTTCTCTATGATTTCCTGAACACAAGCATTTAGTTTCATGCCTTTGTTAATTGGCACTCCTAAATACTTAAATGGGAAAGTACTAGATTCCATGTGAGTGAAACTATGTATTCTAGTCTTAGACTGGTTACTTGTCTTTTTCCCAACATAAAAGGCACTCTTTGAGTAGTTAATTTTCTGTCCTAATGCCCCTTCATAATGTTTAAGAAATTTAATAAGATTGACGCAAGATTTTTTAATCCCTTTAAAAAGATAATTGTGTCATCAGCATAAGATAAATGAGCGAGGTTAACTGCATTCACAGGTACTAAAAATATTTCTATTAAACCTTCAGCAAACATTGTTTTTAATCCTCTGTTTAGAAGCTCAGTTATAAAATTAAAGAGGGTTGGGAAGAGGGGGATCTCTCTGTTTTAGACCCCTATAGACTCTAAACAATCCATATAGACTACCATTAACCAAAACAGAGAAAAAAACTAAACTAATGTTACTCATAATGGGCTTCACTATATGGTCATTGAAACCATTAGCATGAATGAGTTAAGCATTGGCCATGCTACCCTATATGCCTTTGACATGTCAAGCTTTGATATGACATTTAGTGACTCAGCTGGTTTATCAAGTAAATTTATAGCTTATTGTAAAATCAGAATGTTGTCACTAATTTATTTACCCTTTTTTAATGTTGACTGCTCCTCAGAGATGCACCTAGGCAGTATTGGTTGCATTCTATCAACAATGATTTTGAGAAAATATTGTTGATAAAGGTTTAGAGGCTAATTGGTCTATAGTCAGAGAAAGTGGTAGGGGTTTTTATTTTTGGAATTAGCGTTATGAGAGTACTAGTTATAGTCTTAGGAAGGGGTACTCCACGCATAAATTCCCTAACTGCACTTAGTAAATCTTCCTTAATTATTTCACATGCCCATTTGTAAAAAAAAAGTCCAGTATAGCCATCTGGGCTTGCTGAACTGTTTTCACTAAGGCTGAAAACTACAGCTTTGAGTTCATCCATTTCTACTGTTTTCAGGAGTTCAATGTTCTCCTCATCAGTGATGATGGTTGGTATAAATTTCAGAAAATGATGTAAGTTTTGTCCTGTACTGTTTACTTCTTCCTGAGTGAGTAAAACTTCATAAAACTCAGATGTTGACTGCCCTATTTGGTCCTGTTCTGTGATTTTCTAAGCATCATCCACTATCTTATTAATTTTCAGTCTTGTGTATTTATGAGATACAATGTTATGAAAAACTTTGTATTACTATCTCCCTCACTCAATCATTTAAGCCTAGACTTTTGTTTCCATAATTCATTTTCTTCATGTAATCTCTTGGTTAATTCAGCCTTAGCAATATTTAATTTTTGGAGGTCAGTTTCTAATCCTGATGAGTCATAAACAGTTTCCAAAACCTGAATTAATTCTTCCACCTTTTTTATGTTTTCAAAAACATTTCCAAAGGTTGATTTATTCCAGTTTTTTAAACTCAGTTTTCAACCTTTTGAGCTTTGTGCAAAATCTCCTCATTCCTTGCTCTTTTGTGTTGGCTTCTGATGAGTTTTGAACTAATCCTTTCAGTTCTATTCTTCTAATCCACATAGCCTGAAATCTGAATGATTTCAGATATGTTTTTAACTCATTCTTAATTGTTAAGAGGAATGGTCTGAGTGCACTCTACTAAGTATGTGGGTTGTTGCATCTTGGAACATGTCATTAAAGTCTTGATTAACCAGTATTCTATCAAGTCTCTTACTAACTCTAGCTATTCCTCTTCTCCCATTAGACCAGGTATAACTATTTCCTATTGATTTAACATCAGTGAGATTGTTTTTTTAGAACGAAGGTGTCAAAATAAATTATGCTATTTAGATCTGGACTTGATGTGCCTTGGTATTCAGTTATGGACCTGATGATGTTGAAATCTCCTACCAGAATGGCTGGATGATCTAATTTGGGAACTATTTTCTGTAATGGCTCAAACATTTTGAGCCTGTCTGACCTAGAGTGTTTCCCATAAATAGCATAGATACTTAAATTTTGATCACTGCTTTTATCCTTCGGTTTAACCTGAGTGAACTGATATTGTTGCTCTCCTAAGACCATTTCAAATCTATCAGAGCAGAAAATCCAGGTCCTTCCATCAAGTGATGAGAATCCCTGGTCAAAATTAATTCTCTTTTTAAAATCATCTATCTAATCTGCCAATATTTTTGTTTCTATAATAATCATAATAGAGATGTGATGCATTTTTATCAGTTTCTTAAGTCTTAGAAATGATGTCTCTATTCCTCTTACATTCCATGACAAAAGGTTAACATTCATTTAAAATGGTGGTTTTAGCTTTCAAGCGGGTAATTACCTTGTTAGGTGATCTAAAAAACATTCTACTAGATTCGGAAAGTTTGGAGATGCTTGGGTCATGTTGTATATTCTTTTCAGTTTTACCTTTCTCTGCTATTGGCTCTAAGGTATCTATCATTATTGTCTCAGATTCTGTATCCGAATTTACTTCATTAGTGTTGCCTTTTGCTCCTTCATCAGCTTTTTGAGTTGTGCTTGGTACCTACAATGTGTCAATGAATTTTTTAGAGAGCTCCAAGCTGAAAGATTTAAGTTGTGAAAAGATGGAGTTTCTATTGAGCTTTAAGGGTAAGGGGTCATTCTCCTTGTGGATGAAACATCATCCACTGATTTCTAGTTTGTGAAATTTCAAGCAGTTATGTCCTTTTTTGCTGGTTTTGGCTGAGATCTGGATTTGCCTGCTGAAATCTTTTCCATTTTGTGCTCCTTGGTCCCTCCTTCAGTACCTAAAATGTTAGTTACAACAATTTCCATTTCTTGTGTTCTCCGTGTTATTTTCCTTTGGCCCTTAGCATTGTTTTCAGTTTGCAATGTATCATTAGCATTAATAAACTCTTCAGTTTCTTCTATTAGATCTTCAGAGGATACTAGAATCCATTTTTTGTTCTCCTGATCTAAGCTAGGTTTTTGAATTGTGGAGGTTCTCTTTGGTTGGCATTAAATTGTACCTTTTTAATTCCACAATCTTCATTCCTATGACCTATCTTAGAGCACTTAGTACAATAGTGTGGATGGTCTTCATATGTAATGGGATGACACTTACTTTCCATAACAGAACCCAACATGATTCTTTCAGGGAATCAAGTCAATTTCTACACACAATTGAATAGTGGATGGCCTAGAGTGATTATGAGTAGGTGGGTCTACAAAAATGAGTTATCCTAATCTAGCAACTATTAGGAAAATTGAGTCTTTATGGAGGTAATAGGCAGGGGGGAAACTTATGGTTAACCATACTGGGACTAGTGGCTATTCCTCACTAACATCAAAGTGTTTGGTGCATTTTAGCACTTTCATACAGGCTTCTCCTATATTCCAATTTCTCTTAATCCAACATCGTTGAATATCTTCATCAAGATCAAACTTGATGAAGATATGTCTACGATCCAAAGCAATGATAATAGGTTCACCCCTGAACTCTATTTTCTTAAATTGAGCTCTGATGAATTCAAGGGTAGGCCTACCTCTTGGGATTTTCCCAACCAGGTGGCACTTGAAGGGATCTGAGAGTAGCTCGATTTTGTTATCTTCGAATAGCACTGCTATCTCCCCCTTGAATTGTGTGGTTGGGTTCCGATCAATTGGTTTCGATTGATGAAGATGAGGGTTAGTTAGGGCAGATTGAGGTTGAGATAGGATATCCTTGTATGATATTGATGTTTCCACTTGTGGTGGAGCTGCCATGGTTGTATGTTTGTGTTTCAGAGCAGTGGTTCCGTGGTGGAGATATGACTGTTAGGGTGGAGATAAGACCGTTGTTTGGCAATAACCAGATGTGCGATGGGAATGGTAGAGAGAAGGCAGAGTGATGAGAGAGAAAACCTAATATTTCTTATCCTCCAAACTAATGTCCACACCAATAGCTCCCAACTTCAATTTTCATAATTCATACTAATGGTGTAATTCAATTATTGATACCTCACTTTCTTCCAAACTCGATCAATGGCTCATAACTCTTTAATTTCTACATTTTCTTTATCAATTGTAGCAAGAAATTCATACTTAAATGTTTCAAATTCGGATCCAACATCAAAACCCTAGCTTCCTCAATCAATTTCATACCCACTCTTCATATCTATTTATGGGGCTGGAACTAGCACTTGTACACGACAGTTTTGTTAGACTACCATCTATGTTGGAGGGTTTCATTCAATACGGTCATGATTTGATGCAATTTTAAGGCACTTATAAATTAACCGCATTAAATTATAACTGAATTGTTTTCTCTAGGTTATAGGGTGTCTCGAGTCCATCTTTTATGTTTGGATGTTGTCACAAAACCTGGTTCTACAGAAAAGGAAAGGAACTGCCTTCCTTTACCACTGTAATTGCCTATCTTGTATTTTTCTCGTCATAAACTGATTTGTCAATAAAAAAATAACAAGGCTAGTTAAATAATAATTAAATCCATGAATAGAAAGCATTATAATGAATAGGTGTGAATGATTAGAAATTTGTCAAACAAAAAATAATAATTAAGGTATCAAATATCCTTTGATACAAACTCAAAAGGAAAGTTTTTTTTAGGATAAATATTTTGTTTTGATAGTTGTAGACTTGGGCTATTTAAAATTTGCTGTTATATCTCTTCTTCTTTATTTATTTTTTAAAGAAAGGTAAAAAAGATCTCAATAAAATCAACTTAATCTGCTCAGATCAAATGATTTAGAGCATATGCAGTGAGGGTTTAGGAGCGATGTCAATTCAAAATTGAAACCACTATGAAACCACACCGAAACTTTGAAACCCTGGTCTCAATTTATTGAGACCACCCTTCGGTTTCACTAAACTAAAATCAGCTCAGTTTGAGTTCACTAACACTCCCCACGTGCTTCGTCTCCACCGATTGGTTTGCTCAACTTTTTTTGTCCCCATACCGCCATGTTTCACCGTGTGATTTGTCTCCATACTTGTCACGGTCCCCATTTTTTTCCTGACATTTCAAATGCATGCATTGTTTAATTTTTCATATTGCATGCATTTTGTCCTTAGTTGTAATATTAAAATTTTAATATTACAACTAAGACATTTTACCTTTTATTATTCTAATTAAACCCCGTCCTTCTATAACCTTATGGAAAGACCATATTTCCCAAGACTTTGCCTTTAATTTATTTTGGGTAAAAAAATTTATTTATATTAAATATTGAAGTTAAAATTATTGAGTAGGATAGAGAAAATAAAATGGGGTCCATCTATGAAGTAGTTTTATAGTGGTTTCAACCATTGTGGGGTAAAAATAGAGTGGGTTCTTTGTAGGCGATCACTGCTCGCCCTTAGCAGCCCACACCAGCCGACACCACAACCATCATGTGAGAGGTAAGTCACGGTAGTCCAGCACCAGGACCATTGGGCCAGCCCCTACTCGGTGCCCACCAGGAAGCCCAAGCAGCCCTTGGCCCGAAGGCCAAGTTAACTCAGGACATTCCCACACGGTAGCTGCCGAGTTTCGAACCAGAGACCTCCGTGAGGAGGAACCCAACTCCCAATCACTGGGGTACACCCGCGGATGTTAGAGTGGGTTCTTTGTAGTTTCAGTTCATGAGATTGAAGAGAAAAATTAATATATTTAATGAACAAAACACAATAACAATTTTAGAGCGGCTTCACCATTATACATTGTGTTAGGTTTGGTCGTTTTTACTTTCGGTTACATCATCCTCCTCGATGTTGTTCTTTCCTTTTCTTTTTTCTTTTTTTGTTGAAAGAAAACCTCCTCGATGTTGTTGTAGTAGTGTATTAGTCGCACATACAGTGCTACTCCCTCTGGTCCAATGATTATGGCCCCATTTCAATATAGGGATGATTTTTTTATTTTGTCTTATTTCCTTTTTAGCAAATCCTAGGTTATTTTTATCCACCTATTTTACTTTTTACACTTCCAATTAAACCTCCATCGCTCCTTTCTCTTTTTAAAAAACTAAGAGCCATTTTAAAGGGGCCAGAGGGAGTACGTAAAAGTACGGCTTTAGTGTTTATGTGAAACTCGAGAATAAAGATCACCTTTATATATATAAAAATATATATATAAGTAGGTCTCATAACAGGTGGCTTAAAATGGCTCACTCCTTTCTCTTTTTAAAAAACTAAGAGCCATTTTAAAGGGGCCGGAGGGAGTACGTAAATATACGGCTTTAGTGTTTATGTGAAACTCGAGAATAAAGATCACCTTTATATACATATATATATATATAAGTAGGTCTCATAACAGGCGGTTTATTCATAATCTTATGGACATGCCACTTATTTTTACCTTATACACTGCATTTGTTAAATTACATATTAAAATTTTAAAATGTTTTTTTTGGGTCCATATTTAATGATTAAAAGTACTGCATGTCCAACAGTTTTGAGGGGCAAACCTGGCTCTCTTATGCATTAGATTTTTGGAAGGGTGAATGTTATAAACTAGATAGCATTCGTGCAAATGTACGGAAATATGAACGAAAATGTAAAAATATAATGGGGTATAATTTATAACTTTAGTAAGTAACAAATGTTTATTATATCTATATAAAAATTACACACGATGCAATATTTAAAATAAAATAATCTATTTATTAATATTTAAATATATTTATTTTAAAAAATTAAATGTATGGGTGTGAAATTGCTCTTTTAGTTGAAGTTATAGATTATCTGCATTAATTATCATTAGTTTTCAAGGAATGCAGTAAAGTAAATATTTTATTTCATAAGTAAATTTTTTTTAGAAGTTGATGTGGCAAAGTTTTGGAGTGTCACTTGTCAAAAATTTATAAAAGGTGATGTAGTTAAATATTGGGGTGACACTTAACCAAAAAGTTGCTCTTTTAGTAGAAGTTATAGATAATTGAAGGGTGAATATGTAAAATCAATTTCCATTTCTTACTAAATAGAGTAAGTTTTGTAAGTGTGCAATTTTGAGTTGAACGGACAAAAAAAGAAAGTGTGCAACTTAAAATGGGACGGAGGGAGTACTTGTTTTAACTTTTTAAAATAAAATATTTAAATTTTAGAAAAAATTACGACATTTAATGTAAAAGCCATTGTGGACTGTCCATAAGCTAAGGAAATGTCGCCTTTCCTCAGGCTCTCATAAAAAAAGTGAGCAGACGACTTATGTGGCCCTCGAACTATCAACATCGTTCACCTTTGGCCCTTCATTTTTTTCAACACTTTTGGCCTCTGAACTTACAAAACTGGTGAATTGTGATCCATCTGTCAGGTCAACCCGTTAAACTTGGTCAAAACATTAATTTTAAGGAGCAAAATGGATAATTTTCATTTTAATTTTCTTTTTCTTTTTTAAATTTTCTTTCCTCTTCTTTTGGCTTTAATTTTCTTTTCCCTTTTCTCCTTCCAACTTCCCGACGTGGATGGAAGATACCAACCACCCTCTGTTGATATCCGCTGGCGGAGCTTCAGCCTCAAACCACCACCAGCTCCCAACCACCGCCGTTCGAGTTCCCTCATTGTCATTCGGCTCCTCGCGTGCTTCCTCTGTCTCTGGAAGAAGCAGAGCAACCTCATCCTTGGTTTCTTAAATCTCCGGCAAGCCTCCGACGACGACACTAACCCCTTCAAAATCAAATCTTTTCTCCGGCCCACATTTTCCCTTCCTCTCTTTCTTCTTCTTGCCCCCGCTTTTCCTCCCCAAGTGGCCAGCGCCAGAGTCCAACTCCAAGCTCTCCTCAAACACATCAAAAGATTCTTGGAGCCAAGGATGGTGGACTTTGAGGCGGCGGGGATGGGCTTTATTTCTCGTGTCTTGGAGAAGGAGATGTTGGCGGATTCCACTACTATGGCGGAGATGAGATTGGGACGAGCGGTGTAGATGAGTCAGAGGTGGTGGTGGTTATACGATGGGGATCTGAAGTCTCCGCGAGAATATAGGAGAAGAATGAGAAAGGGTTGTTGGTTTCGTGGGGAGAGAGTAGAAGGTTGAAGATGGTAGCGGAGGAGGAAGCCATTTTTGGTTGGGTGTGAGAATGGGAAGGTTTCCGCCATAAAAGATGGTGAGGTGGTGGGCGGGAGCCGAAAGTGTAGTCACTAGTGGAAAGGCTTCTACTAAAGGCGTCTTCCAATGTCCATCAATAGAAGGCGGTTCCAAGAACCACATTTAAAAAATGCAAACAAAGGCGGTTAAAAACCGCTTTACAGAGACTAGAAAATTGCCTTTAAATAGTTTCCAAGTTCGGAAACTCATTCTGACCTTCCAAAAGAAAGCCGCCAGAAACCAATCAAACGAGTAGTAGATTGACACAGTAAAACAGCACCGTGAATCTCTACATTAACAACAAAATAAAGCATTCTATTCACACTAAGCACTCTAAACAGATCATATGGAGAATTCAAATATTATTATTCAAATCTCACTCTAGCAAATAGAAATTTAAAAGAACAGAAAAATAATAACAAACACTATTTGATAGATATTTAAAAAGAACAGAAAACCAAAAAGGCTTCCATCTCCGGAGGTGGCCTTTGGCAGCGACATGACGGAGGCAATATTGAGCGAGCAGCATTGAGCGAGGAGCGGCGGTGCTGTGCATCGAGGTCGTGTAGCAAGCGCCGGAGCCTGGAGGCGAAGGCGGGGCTAAAGGTGGTGGAGAGAACCCTAGGCGAGTGTCGTGTGGAAATCTTCGGAGCTTGGAGGTGGCAACGGGGCTAGCGGTAGTGGTGACAGCTCTAGGCGGAAGGCGGTGAAGATGGAAGCCGGAGGGCCGGGTGGCATGGGGTGAAGCTGGGCGGAGGGCGGGGTGGCGTGGGCTGAAGTTGGGCAGAGGTGTGGTGTGGTGAAGAGTGGGGATCGAGAAGGCGGAAGAAAACATCAAGGAAGAAGAAGAGGGTTTGGGCGTAAATAAGCTAGGGAGAAAGAAAAATGTTTAGGCCAAAATAACTAAGTAAATGGGTCAAGCCCATTAAAGGTGGTTCTGCCTTCAGAACCGCCTTAAAAATAAATTAAAAAAGTGACCTAAGAAAGCATTTCCAAACTCGGAAATCACATTTCTGAACTCGGAAATTCATCCGAACCTCAATTAAAGTTGATTCTGAAGGCGGAACCACCTTTAATCGATTGCCATTAAAGGTCATTTTTCAAAAACTACCTTCCATTGCAATTTAACTACCTTTAAATAGGTAGGGGGTACGAATCGAAGATTCCGAGTTTGGAAAATTTAATAGAAGGTGGTTTTAGGAAATTTTTTTGAAAACCACCTTCCATTGTTGCCTTTAGTAGATGGCTCTCTACTAGTGGGTGGTGTGGAGGTAGAGTTGGGGATGTGCGGTTAAGGTTTAGAGTGGGGGGAGAGAGAAGGGGGAAAAAGGATGTGGGCTAAAATGTGGACTAAGGAAAAAATGGAAAAAAGGAAAAGGAAAAGGAAAAAACAAAAGTGGGCGGAAATCGGGGGAAATGACCATTTTATCCTTAAAATTGACTCTTTGACCGAAAGCTAACGGTTTGACTTAACGGAAGGGTCACAATTCACTAGTTTTGTAAGTTCATGGGCCAAAAGTATTGGAAAAAATGGAGGGTCAAAGGTGGATGGTGATGATAATACGAGGGCCACAAAAGTCGTTTGAAAAGACACGTGCCTTTATGATATTAATAGAAAATACTAGGTTAATAGAGGTGGAGCTAGACCTAGGAAAACTAGGGTAGCTGCCCAACCTTTTTTTAAAAAAATAACTTGGTTAACGGAAGATTTTGACCTTTGCATCATCATATTTTCATTCGTATTCTTCGATTTCTCCAATTTTAATGAATGTTTAGTTACCTATCTTGGAAAATATTTGTAAATGAATGTTGTCGTGGATGATTTTGTTGCTAAATTTCAAAATATGAAAATTCGACATGAGTACGTTTATTAAATTAGTTGTATTTATTATTATCAATTAAATTAGTTGTATGATATTATTTTTCATTGATTGTATTTTTTAATTTTTAATATTAAATAATGCCCCACCAAAATAAAATAAACCTAGATCCACCCGTGGTTAGGTACCCAAAAATCTCATCCGTAACAATTTGATTTTTGGGATTTTTACACTTACAACCCTAATTTTAGGCTAAAAGTGTCAATATATCCATGCAAAATGAGAAAGTGCCAAAATGACCCTAACTTTATGTCGACATGTGAAGTTATAACCTTTTCATCTAATTCCAGCATTGACTGAAGGAATTAGACGTTGATCGAGTATGAAATGTCGAAAATACCCTCAAGCCTTAAGCTAAATATTTTGTCCCCATTTTACCTCTCCTTATCATATAGCCCACCGGGCCACCACCCGCCACCGCCCACCACCTCGCCGCCATTGCCACTACCTTCTCTTCCACCCCGTCATCTCCAGCCCGCCATGGCGACCACCTCCTCTTCCACCCGCCATCTCCAGACCACTATGGTCACCACCTCCTCTTCCATCTGCCACCTCCAGCCCGCCGGCTGCAATGGATACCCGTCGGGAAACTAGGTTGGGGCCGAGACCAACGACACAATGAAGCTCGCCAAAAATAGCTGACCAGTTCCTCGACATCAAACCGATCTAACCCTACTTCGACCGCCATCTTCAACCAGCTCCGGGCGCCATCTTCCATCTGCTCCACCCGCTCTGGTCACCATCTTCCGCCTGCTCCGGCCAGCTAATCTAACCCTCGGCGTCTAATTGATCTAACCTTGCTCCAGCAACCACCTCATCTTCTATCCGCCATCTCCTGCCAAACGTTCTTTAGGTAATTTAATTCCTTCTCGATGAACGGACAAGCGTCGAAATCGTACATTAGATATGATTCGTCCACAATCCATCTCCTGGAGAAGAACCTGCATCTTGTTCCATTTTTACCACCTGCCGCCTGCGCCGTGTCTACGTAGCAATGATGGTGGTGGAAATGGAAAATTCCGATGAGAAGAGATGAGAAGAATCAAGTGGAAATGGAGAATCACGACGAGTAAGATGACATGAGAAAGAAGAAGAAAAGAGGGGAAATGAGAGCACTTCAGTCTTTTTGGGGGTTTTTTTCTTTTTCTCTAATTCAGGGGTAAAATGATCATTTCATTACATTCCGACCAAAATTCCCATTTATAATTGAAGTTAGAGGCGACTAGGGCACATTGGCACATACGTCAATATGTTAAGGTTAGTTTGAGGGTTATATTGGCACTTTCATCCAAAAGATGTGGTTATTTTAACACTTTTCTCTCTTTTTTTAAAAAAATAATACTATGGAACAAAAGTCTACAACTCTGTTTGGCAGAGTTATGCTTATAAGTAAAGCTAACTTATTTTGAAAGTATGAGAAGACCAGCTTCTGCCCTTTCCCCAAAAATAAGTTTTAATTTCAAAATAAATTATTTTTAATATTTTACCAAACACTAAAAAGGATTTTATTTATAATCAAAACAACTTATAATCACGGCCAAATAGGGCCTATATCCTCCATCCACGAAAGAAATGAATGTTGCTCGATCAAAATCAGCCTTGCAATTGGCTTCCTGGGGACCAACGTTAAATTTTTAAAGAAATCAGTCCAACCATGGAATTCAAATTGGAGATGCCAAAGTAAGGATTCCAAAGAGAGCATCTAGCCCTTTTTAAGGCTTTTGTAGAACTGAGGTTCACATTTGGAATCGAAGAGGATCTAAATCCTAAGCCTTTAAACATGCCTGCCTAGATGCAAAGGGCCAGAGGCTTGTGGTAATGACAAAATGTTCTCCCTTTTGTTACAAGAATAAGATACCATTCATGTAAGGGAGAAGCACAAAATGTGATGATCCAGAAAAGAGCATATATTAAAGGTAGCAAAATAGCCAGACATAAATGTCACCCAATCCAATGTATAACAGCACCACTGCAATTCTTCTTTTGCTAGATTTTGGATTTTCTTGGGACAAATCTGCATTATAAGATCACCACAGAGCATAAGATACTAAAGATATATTAGGGATCCAAAATCTTTTTAAAAGATAAAAATAAAAGAGCACACCATACGGTGCTTATAGAGTAACAACCTCTTCTTGTTTTAGACCGCCTATCGGTTAGATGTGGTCATTTATAATTAATGTAATTAATGAGGTTATTTGATCTTTGTTTACATTTATTGTATTGAGTTTTTCATAATTTTAAAAACCTCTTTTAAATGTATCTCAAAATATGTATAATTATAAGAGCAAAGTGCTAAAATGATCCTAACATTAGGCTGAAATTGTCAAAATAACCCTACAATCTCTGAAAGTGACAAAATAACCTTTGACTCCACTGACTTTTTTGCCAACGTTTGTTTGGCCAGATTTTGATAAAAAGACAATTTTACCGTTGACTTTTTTTATAAAAAAAACCCTCTAATTGGCTCGCTCAGCTCACCCTTCATCCTTCCTACGCCGTCTCTCTCTAATAACCCCGTTCCTCTCATTCAATCCCTACGGCCACCACCTCTCCCTCTCCCACTCCATCCACCTTGACGTCTCTCTCTCCCCACCGCCTCTCTCTAATCGCCTTTCTGCCGCACCCGGATGGAACCCGCGTCCGGATCCCCGTCGTCTCTCTCTATGTAGGTGGTGGTTGTGCGTGAGCTAGGGTTCGGGAGGATACGCTAGGGTGTGGCTGTGGGGAGAGGGAGGAGGCGCTTGGGTTTCTAACAGTGAGGGTGACGGGGAGAGGGATGAGGGGGTGGTGACGCTGGGGAGAGAAAGGATGAGAAGGTGGTGGCATTTAGGAGGGAAAGGATGAGAGTGGCGTCGCTATGGTGTAGCTGTGAGGAGGCGCTAAGGTTTCTAACAGTGAGGGCGGCGGGGAGAGGGAAGAGGAGGTGGCAGCACTGGGGAGAGGGGGGAGGAGGGTGGCGTCATAGGAAAGGGAGGAGGAGGGCGGCGACGCTAGGGAGGAGGAGGGCTTAGGGAAGCTAGGCGGTGCTCACGGCGGAAAGAGGGTTATGAGGAAGAAGGGAAAGTGGTGGCAGGAGGGAGCACGACGGCGGAAACACTGGAGCTTGGCGAAAAAAGCAGTAAAGCTTGGCAGCGGTGGAGGGTTTTGAAGAAGAAAGATAGTTTTGTTATAAGGGTAATTTTGTCTTTTCATTTCCTAGTCAAGCCTGAATTCATTTGATCAATGTCGAAATTAGAGAGTTTGACTATATCGGCACATTATTTTTTAAAGTTAGGGTTAGATTGACACATACATTAATTAGTTAGGGTTAAATTGACACTTTTTGAGATTGTAGGGTTATATTGACACTTTTAGTCTAAAACTAAAGTATTTATCCCTAATTATAATAAGTTTGCCCTCAAAAGTTGTAAAAACAATACTTACCATGATTGGTCTAAATCGGGACTGTATCTAAATTTTAACTATACACTTTACTTTTTTAAAAACTATTCGCTCCACTTCTCCACTTTTTTATTTGTTAGATTGTCTAACGATTAGATCAATCATGAAAAATCTTGTTCTTCTAACTTTTAAGGTTGGATTATAATTATTTATGTTTCAAGATATATTATCATGTTTTCAAAATTATGAGAATTTCACAGAAATAATTGAAAATAAATATCAAGTTATCCTACTCCCTCCGTCCCAGCCAATTCTGCACAAATTGACTTTTGTCAGTTTACTCAAAAAAAGTTTTATCATTGATATCTATAATTGTATGTAAATACAGGTTATAAAAAGTTGATATTTTAAAAATTCATGTCTTTACGAATCTAACAAGATCAAATAGGGCAATATTCTAACTTATTTATCGATTCAAATTTGAGGTCAAAGTTAAGCAATTTTGACTAGATGAATAGTTAAATTGCAGAAATAGCAGGGACAGAGGGAGTATTATTATTTAATTATAAAATGACCTGACGATTAAGCAATGTACAACAAGACTTTGTGCAGTTTTACTTATGATTTTACGTATCATGGGGAGATGGGAAATAATAGTTTTTTCAATTGATATTCGATAATCATGTTATTAAATAAGTATGGATTTCTCTCCATACATTATTATTGTTTTTCAACCTGATAGATTAGATTGTTATGTTCACGATGATCACTCAATTTAATATTATCTATCAATGTATTTTGTCTGATCTTTATTTACAGATCGTTTGTTCGTGATTTCGTTTTATGTTTCTTTATCAGGAGTCATGTTCTCGACCTGTGTTTTTCCAAAGTGTTTACAAATTAAACAATATAGATCGTGTTTTGGATTAAGTGGTGTCACAGTTGTTGAAGATCCATGTTTGGCATAGTGATATTGATGCATGATATACATGCTCCTCTTTGCCAAGTGGTCTTTTACGGGTTGTGAGAAAATATTCAGGATGACAGTTTTATTGGATCTCTAAATAGTACATACGATCAGTCTGGTTGACACGTAATGTAGATTTCCTTGCAATAGATAAATTATCGCTAGAGACTAGTTGTATTGGATGCCAATTTCACTTATTGTAATTGTTACCCTGATGAAATATACTAGGTTTACTTATGGCGCACTGATATCACATCTATGACACATCTCATTAATGATGATGATTACAATATATAGGGCTATAACAAACTAAAGTCTAACAGGATTATGATTCTAAAGTGTATAAGGAAATTATCTTCTATAACTAATTTCATAAGGAAATTAATTATAAGGTAACTACCATTTGTAACATTTCCTACAAGGAAAGGGTTTCAATTTCCTTAATATTCTCCCTGAAGTTGGAGCATGATGAACAAGAATGCCCAACTTGCAAAGAAGATTATGAAATTGCTAATCATTAAAAAATACCATAGGACGAGATTAAAATCCAATAAAGGTAGCAGTAGCAGCAACAACATTAACAATACCAGTCGATAGAGCAGTATTCAAATTGATTATCAGTACTAGCAAAGACATCAGATTCGAAATTCGACGTGTTGGAGATTGGTAGAAATCATTCTATGTGTTAGAGATTGGCAGAAATCAGTCGACTGTTACTTTGAAGAAGTTGATCGGCGGCCTTTGGGAGCAGATAGCTACAAGCAGAAGACGACGACAACAATGAAAAGACAATAAAAGTCGGCGAGTTGCGACAGCAGATGACGACGAGCAGCGGACAACGTCAACAACAAAACAACAATAAAAGTCAGCTATGATGTAAATCTGTGGTGAGCTACGACAGCAGATAGCGGTGGGCAGCAAGCGAGAAGGACGTCGACTCCGGTCGGAATTAGGGTAGTAGGATTTTAGGGTTTCAGGATCTTTGGCTCTGATACCATGATGAAATATAATATGTTTTATTATGGTGCACTGATATCACATTAATGATACATCTCATCAATGATGATGATTACAATATATAGGGATACAATAAACCAGAGTCTAACGGGAATATGAATCTAAAGTTTATAAGAAAATTATCATCTATAACTAATTCTAGAAGAAAACTAATTTTATAAGATAACTACCATTTATAATCTTTCTTACAAGGAAAGTGTTTATTTCCTTAACATAATACTAGACATTTTTCGAGCATTTTTGGATGATTGATTTTAGAATTTAAAATTATTTTATAGATTTTAAATACTCAACCCATCAAATAAATTTGTGACATGTGTCCATTGCAATTTTCAAGTGAATTGCTATATCACGCCCTGTATTTTACTTGATTACGCCATGTATTTATACAATTTAGTATATAATATGTATTTTAAATTTAATTTTATAAATTTAATATGTTTAATTTAATATTAAATTATATTTATTATTTATCACCACTCCGCCACCGTCCACCACCTCCGCCGCCAGGAGCCACCTCCGTCCGCCGCCGGGCGCCACCTTTGTCGCCGCCGTCGCCGAGCGCCACCTCCGCCGCTGTTTCCGCCGCCGTCGTCCACCGCCGGTCTTCATCTCCGGCCAGATCTTCTTCTCCGGCCTTCTTCTCCTCTTCTTCTCCGGCCTTCGTCTCCGGCGTTCTTCTTCTTCTCCAGCGGCCCCCGCTCTCCTCTCCTTCTCGGCTCCAGTTCGCCTCTTCTTCTCTCGGTCGCGTTCTCTTCTCCCCGTTTTCCTCTTCTTCTCTTCCCGTTCTCTTCTTCTCTCCCGTTCTCTTCTCTTCTCCTGTTCTCTTCTCCCTTTCTCTTCTCTTCTCCCATTCTCTTATCTTCTTCTCCAGGAGGTCCGGCGCGGCGGCGGAGGTGGAGGTGCCCCGGCGGCCCGACAGCGGTTGTCCGGTGGTGGCGGTGGTCTGGAGGTGGAGGTGGCCCAGCGGCCCAGCGGCGGTTGTCCGGCGGTGGCGGTGGTCCGACGGTGGCAGTGGTCTGGAGGGAATATTTATTTTTATTTTTTTTGTTTTGTTTTTTATTTTTGTTTTATTTTGAAAAATTAAATTTAGTATTATACATATATGAACGTATTAAGTAAATTAGTAAAATACAGGATGTGATATAGGGTGTGATATAGCCGTACTTATTTTCAATCCAACAATTTTCCTGAATCGAAGAGAGCTAAATCTGAACCTCTGTCCCATGAGCTGTGGGCCGGTGGCTTTCTTCTTTTACCGAGTCAACAACTCATGCATTTTGATTGTCGATAAATGTGTCCTAAGGTCCAAAGAGATATTCTCCTCCCAACTCTATTAGTAGAGAGCGAAAAGGAATTTTTATTCTTTAAATTATTTAATAAGTTAGGGTGATGTGATAGTAGGGTTGAATTATTAATTTTGAGTTTGGTGGGGTTAATTTGACATAGAATTTCAAATAAATAGGGATCAATTCAATTAAAATAATGGACATAAAGAAATAAAGTATAGAATACAAATTTAGTTGGGACGTTTCAAATAGAAAAGAGTACTGCAAACCTGGGACGGAAGGAGTATTGAATTTAAATTATTATTGTTAAATTTTAAAAAAATTATACTAAATTTAATTTAATAGCGTTGAAATTAATTTATTGGTGGGAATTTAATTTAATAGTGCTCACTTAATTTATTTGCGCTGAATTTAACTTATTTTTTATAAAATGAGTAAGAAAAACAAATCAGGAGAAACACATAGTTGTATGAAGATGAACTGAACAAAGTCATGATGAACCATCTTGAGATACTCATTTTATATCACGAGTCAAATGGTTACGGGGCTATAAATCTACATATGTTTAATCAAATTGAAAGAATGTTAAAAAAAAAATCGTAATATTATAACTTTATAAATTTGGAGTTCTGAAGTGTAAAATGGAGACGAGAAAAATGATTTTATAAATGAAGGTGATTAGGAAAATATGATTAATGTGTACTTTATTTTAAAATTTATGTACAGTCATATGCATATTATAAATTTAGTGGACTGATCACGTTCAATTAGTGGCAGTCAACCACCAAAGTATACAATTTATTATTAGATGAATAAAAAAAATCTCATGATACACAATATTGTTTTTGACCTACTAACCATTAGATGTGGTTATTTTATAAGTGATGTAACTAATGAGATAATTTAATTTTTATTTTTATTTATTGTAACAAGATTTATATAATTTAAAAAAATGCATTGCAGTATACATATAGTTATAATTTGACATTAAAAGCTATTGAAATACAGGTTTTTATTATTGGTTTAACCATTAGTCAAACTGAGAGAGAAAAAATTTCATAATAATTTAATTTATTTTTACTAAATTTTAATTTTTAGTGCTAAATTTAATTTATTATTTCTGAAATTAACCTAATTTTTGTTGAATTTAGCTTATTTGTAGTGAAAATAAAATCAACTGAATAAAATATTATTTTCTATTTTTTTTGTTTGAAGTTGGTAGCCTTGGGTTTATAGTCAATGAGTAGAGGAAGAAAAAGAAAAGCAAAGACTTTCTAGGTTAAAGGTGCAGGGGGAGATGAGGAAAGCGTTGGCGGTGGGGAGGAAGGAAGGAGCCTAAATCACCATGCGTGCATATAAATCATAAAAAAATAATATTTAAACTATAAATTAGAATAAATGAATGTCACATTAATTGGATTATACACTTATAACTAATGTATATTATATAATAATTTTTTAATACTATAATTATAACTTTTTACCTTTTATCATTCTAGTCAAACTACATATTTTCATAATTCTATGAAAAGACGTTTTTGCAAAACTTTGCCAAATTACAGTGACCAAATGACGCGAAAAATGTAGTTACAGAAAATTTATTACTCCCTCTGTCTCACATTAAATTGAACAACAGTCATTATCCAGGGAACATGTTTGACGGTTTATATTCTTACGCATAATAACGATAAATAAAAAGTTGATATATGAAAACTATTTACTACGATGAATTCTAAAATATCACGTATGATAATATTATTGCTCATATATTTATTCAAATATATGATCAAATTTAAATAGAAAATATATCGTGAAAACCAAGTGAACAATTTAAGATGGGGGGCGGGGAGTGCGAGTACCGCACTGCACTTTTCAGATTTGCTTGATGAATCAATTCATCACTTCATCTTAATTGATTAAATAATAAAGTAAAGTACATTAATAACTTACCTTTTAATGTATTAATTTAATAAATATTTAATTAACTAGTAGTACCATCGCGCAATATTATTAATTAAAATTTTGAAATCAAATTTTATTTAAAATTTTAAAGTTTAGTCATTTAAGTAAAATTATATAAGTTATGAAGTAAAATCATTAATTTAGTTGGTAAAAGTTAAATATTAAATACAATAAAAATAATTAATTTATAATATTCCATTCAAATTATTTGAAAAGTAATTATTTATATGTTGACATTCATTTTTAAAAGGGAAAACTCTTGGGAAAGCCGGTCTTTCTATAGGCTTATCGAAAGATGGAGTTTTAATTAGAATAATAAAAAGTAAAATGTCTTAGTTGCAATATTAAAAATTCATAATGCAATGTGTAGTAGTTATGAAGTTTATAACCCGATTCATGCAACCCGAAAGTTTTATCTTCATTTCTTCTTATTTGCACTTAAAACTTGGTCTTTCCATGACTTATGGAAAAACCGTCTTTCAAGAGACGGACTCTTTAAAAAGTCATCATAATTATATGTATATATCTCGTTGCAATGAATAAAAATAAACATCAAATGATCTTATTAGTCTCACTAATTATATAATGTCCTCATTTAACAGTTAGTCAATTTAAATAAGACTTTGTCATATATAAATATATAAATAAATCTGTAAACATATTTCTATCAAAAGTATTCTACCATTGTATAAAAAGTTTGAATTTTTTTTAATTCAGATTATGCGTTTCTTTGGATTTTCTTCAATATATATATATATATATATATATTAATGAGATATTTGTGGTTTTAAATATATCTTGAGAAGTTATATATTTTAACAAGTTATGATTGATTATATATAGTAAAAAACTAAAATCAGCAACATATTATAATATTTGCATGTTAATAAGTTATAATTGATTATACTACATAGTAGAGAATTAAAACCAGTAACATATTATAATATTGGTATATATGTTATTTTAAGATAATTTTTTGAACTTAGAATAGTCAAAATGACTCAAATACCCATGGCTGTCAGACATAAAGCAAACAATATTTATTATAGGGTGTTTGTGATAGTATCTAATTTGTTACGTGAATCTGATAACTTAAATCGTATCATTTTAATATAAAAAGCGCATTTAATGATAAGTAGTAGTATTATTTTTCAAAAAATTTCAGGAGTAGTACTCCCTCTGAGGCGTGCAGGCCTGCCCCTTTTTTTAGTAGGTGATTGACTACCGAAGCAAAGAAAAGGTTGGATCAAGAAAAGGGGTACTACGAGCCCTCTGCCCCACACATCTAACCAGCTCGCGCGGTTCACCGGTTCCAGTTAGAAAAGGAAATCCAATTAGAGATAAGCTGCCTATGAGCATCATGGCATAGGTAAAAGGGAACGAGGAGGCAAGCCCCCCATCTTCCGCATATCTTGCTCACATATTTGAATAGATACATAAATAATAATATTATCGTTTGTTGGATTCGTCACAATAAGTAATTTTTAAATATCAATTTTTTATTTATCATTATTACACATAATTAAATATAGTCAAACATATTTATTGAAAAACGTGAAAAAAAGATTATATGCATCTTAGTCCAGATGGTATAATTTTTGAGCAAAAATTAAGTGATTGACTAACCACTTATAATTTGAAAAAACTATTCATAGATTTTCATTGAATGTTTTGTACTGTGTAAATGTGAGCAATAAAGGGTTGACCATCTTGATTCGCGGGATGGATTAGGTTAGTTGATTTGACCTATAATTTTGGATCAGCTAGACTAGATCAATTTTTTGTAATTTTTTTTAAGTAAAGTGTCGGACACTTATATTACCACATAGTTTTGATGGTAGGAACCACCTATTACATGATGGGTTATATTATGGGCATTCACTACAACCGTTCTATGGACATTCATTATATGTATTCTATTGAACACCATTGCTAACATTATGATACTCCTAAGTAGCCCCTTTAGTCCTTAGGGGACGTTTGGGAAGTTGTGGATGTTGTTCAATGCCATCTCGCAGTCCGTTTGTACACAAATGTGCGTGGCCGCTCGGTTTTTTCCATCAACTATTGATTCATGAATAACAATGAGCTCTGCTTGAATTGCAAATGGCGATTGAATGTTCTACGATCCCTGCCTGTCATTCTCCCATTCCCCTTGTATTGCCCACCATGCTGCAACCGCCTTATCGTCTTGTGCTCTGAAAGTTACGTCTGTGTCAATGGGTGTCCAGCTGGTATAAGCAGGGTTTAGATGGCCATCATGTGTATACCATATCAGTTGGATATCTCCTACTTTTGCCCACCTTGGTTCCATTGCTTGAGTTTGACGCATCATTTGCTCTAGATCCACCTTCTTTGAGTTGGGGTTCGTAAAGTTCTTGCTCCTATTGTGTCTTGGTCAGATTCGTCCGCTTGAGTGGCCCTAATGATGGCTAGAATGATTTCCATGGAGATTTGTTGTTTTTCTATCGTGACTTTGTTCCTATCACACCAGATCGCCCATATGCTGATGTATGTGAGGTTGGTGTCCTCATCTTCCAGTGTCATCTTAAACCATTATCTTAGCCAGCTTTTGAGTTGGATATGCTTACCTTGTCAAAATTTAAACCCCAATCTTGATGTTCTCCAGAATCTGCTTGCTATGTCACACTCTAGTATCATGTTTGTGGGAGTTTCCAATTGGGAGTGGCACATTTGGTAGATGGGCGAGGCCTCCATATTCCTTTTCCTTAATGCCGGTCCTGTTGCTATTGCATTCTGGGCAAGTCTCCACACCAAGAATTTGACTTTTCTTGGATCTTGGAGTTCCACAACTTCTTCCATAACTTTTTGTTGGGTTCTGAGTTTTCTATCAGGGTTGAACCTGATGGTTTGTGTTGATCTGTTGCATTCCATGCCTCTTGGTAGTCGCTTTTCACTGTGTACTTTTCGAGACAGTCATTATCCTAGAATTGGTAATCATCTGCCCAAGTGAGGTGGGGGAATGTGGATTCCTGCAATGACGTTTGCTATTTCTAGGCCGGAAAACAGTGTCAATAGGGGCATTTGCCATTGCTCAGCACTATCAATCATATCACTCACCTTGAATCTGAGTTGGGGTAGAAGTTTTCTTTCATACCTAATTGGGTTTGTGTGGTTTGGAATCCACTCATCCTGGATGTCTACTCCGTGATCATCGGCCACTTGCCATTTGAGCTCGTTCTTGATAATGTCTCTCCCCCCCACAAGATTCCCCTCCATCCCGTTTGACCTTCTGGAAGTCCTCTTTGTTGCAATACTTTTTGAGGAACATATTGGAGAAAAAGGACTATTTGTCCGTAATCAGCTTCCACATTAGTTTTCCTAGCATGGCATGATTCATCTGTTATGTGGAGCGCATCCCTAGTCCCCCCAGCCATTTGGAGTGGCGCATCGATTTCCAAGACTTCCAGTGTATCCATCTCCCATCTGTGTCCCCTGCCCAAACAAATCTGGCGAGGTGGCTATCAATTTTTTTTGCAACTATGGAGGGTATTCGGAAGGTACTAAGAGTGTATTAAGTTGTTGAGGCTATGATGTGATTGCTGAGGATGACCCTTCCCATGAACGATAGGTCCCCGAGCTTCCATATCGACGTTTTTGCCTTTACTCTTTGAATCAATTTGTTGAACATTCCCACTTTAGGGCCGTCGAAATCCATGTTTCCATATCGACGTTTTTGCCTTTACTCTTTGAATCAATTTGTTGAACATTCCCACTTTAGGGCCGTCGAAATCCATGTCGTGGCCTAGGAAATTTTCCTTGAGTAGGTTTACAAAGACCTTGAAAGTATGGCTGAGACGTTCTTTTGTTCTTGGCTCTATGTTTGGGCTGACTATAAGTGCAGACTTCTAAAAATTTATTCTTTGGTCCGAGTAAGCAGCAAAGAGATAAAGGGTTTTCTCCAATTTTTTTATCCTCTTTCAGAGATGTTAAAGAAAAAGACACAGTTATCTGCAAACATCATATGTGAAACAGGTTGGACAGAGCGGCCTATTTTTACACCCGTGCAGACACTTTGGAACCCCTCAGACTCTATCATCAATGAGAACGCATCCAAACATAGGATGAATAGGATCAACCAAAGTGGGCACCCTTGTCTGAGTCCCTGTTTTGGCTGGATTGCTCTTGAATTTGTCCTGTTGAGCTTTATTTAGTATGAAACGATGGTAACACATTCCATGACCCACCCTATCCATTTTTGTGGGAAGCATATATGTTTCATCATTTTTTCCAGAAACTCCCATGACACCTGGTCATAAGCCTTGCTCATGTATATTTTCATTATTGCCATCGCCTGTTTTCTTGTCTTCTTCCTGCGTATGAATTCAATGATTTCATGTGCTATGAATGAGTTTTCGACAATGGACCTTCCTGGAACAAAAGGTGATTGATTTCTTGAGATCAAGAATCCCGTGAGTTTTTTTATTCTGTTCGCAAGAATCTTCACGATGATTTTTTATGTTTCATTGCATAGGCTCATCGAGCATAGATCTGCTTGTTCCTTTGGACATCTCTTCTTTGGGATAAGGACCAAGGTTGTGTGATTCCACTCTATTGGCATGGAGGAGGTTAAGAAGAACATTTGGACCGCATTTGTTACTTCGTTACCCACTTCCGACTAATAATGTTGGTAAAACCCTAGTGGTAAGATGTCCCACCCCGATGCTTTCCATTTTCCCATTTGGAATATGGCCACTTTTATTTCCAGCTGAGTTGCAAGACACTCCAGTTTCGTCTTCTAGCTTTGATTAACCCCCTTGGTTATGAGGTTTAGGATATTCTGCAGAGTTAACTGTCCAAAGAATCTTCCGGCATAATAGATTCTATGACAAAGACATAGCTTACATAATTGTAGACTAGCTAATGCAGATCCTCTTGCTTTGAAATTCATACTTCTACTTCTTCTTTGAGCTGGGTCTTGTAGTTCCTCCCCTTCCTTTTTCTGCACCCATTAGTGGAAAAATTTTTTGTTTGTCTCCTTCTTTGAGCCATACAAACTTTGCTCTCTGTCTCCAGTAGTCATCCTGCATGATAAGGAGGACCTCCAGCTCTTTTGTCTTATTGCGCATGTCATCAACATCATTCTGTCTTTGTTTTACACCTAGTTGTTGTTTCACACGCCTTATTTTGTACTCCAGTTTTCCAACATTCTCTTTGGCCCAGTTGTGCAATCTTTTCGCGGTCTCATACAGCTTCCTATTGAAGTATGTTGTAGTGTTGGGCTCCATCGTAGTGGTTGTCCCTTCTACTTGACTTTCCGTGTGCTGGACTAGCCTCCAGACACGTTTTACCATCTCCTTGGTGTGGTTATATCTGACCCAAAAAGACTCAAATATTCTGATTAAGGTGTTGTTTCGAGCCCTGCCCTTGGGATGTTTGTTGATGGTGAGGTCCCTATGGTCAGATCCCATGATTGTGTGGTTTGTTAGGTTGTATTTCTGGAACATGACGTCCACTTAGCATTTGCAAATGCTCAGTCTAGACGCTCAAGTATCAGATCACTTTCTCTTCTTCCATTGGACCTAGGTAAACCATTACCCCCTTGTTTCTAAGTTCACTTAAATTTGCCCTCCCCAGTAAGCTATTGAGGTCATTTACCTCCTGTGGTATGGCTGACCTTCCGCCTGATTTGTCTTCCTCGTCTAGAACCTGATTGAAATCACTTGTGATGAGTACAGGTAAGTGGGTACCCTGTAGGATCATATGTAGGCAGTCCCACACTGGTTTGCTTTGTGGTCGTTTGGGGTGCCAGTACATAAGGATCAACATCCATTCATCACCTTGGGTGGTCATGATTTTGTAGAATACAAAATTTTGGCAGCTTTTTACTACTGATATAAAGATATCTAATGACCAGGCTACACAGAGCCCTCCACTTTCTCCTACTAAATATACTACTTCCCAACTAGTGAAATAAATTATACCTAGCCACTTGCTAATTTTAATAGAGTCAAACTTATTTTCCATTAAAACAAGTATTGGGGTTATACTAAAGGATGGTGTTGTTTAAGAATTTTAATATTAGTGGATGCGTCAATCCTCTGCAGTTCCAACTGAGTAGATTCATGTACCTCTGGGTGGTTGTTCTGGACCAACCACTGAAGTACCGCATCTTTCTCCTTCTTCACTTTGCATCACTGTTTGTACCACTGATTCAAAAGTTCTGGTTGTGACTGTAACCAGCTCTCCCTATTCCGCTCCAAGCACTTTACCAATTTCTGGGAACATAGACATTTTTTGGTGCATATGCTCCTCTTCTTATTCATGTGTGCATCTTCTCTTGTTGAAAGATATCCCCCCTATCTTCTCCTGGAGTTGTCACTTCCTTTTGACTCCCAGTCCATCTGCCACTGGCATGTATTCCGTCATAGCCCAAAGGATAACCTTCTTTTGTATGTTTATTTGGGCTAGATTATTGCCCCCTGACGATCCACCGACTCCTGTGTAGCTATTGATTTTGGCTAGATTGTCACTCCCCTGTTGGTCCCCACATTCCCCTATTTTTCATCTTCACCGATTTTCAACATCTTTTCTCTTTCTATTTTCTATTCAATGAGGATTCTAGTTGCAATCGTTGATTTTGTAAGAGTGAGTCTAATGTCCCCTCTTCTTCCTATGATGCGGGTGACCGTCTGAAAATTCCCATGCCATTTAATCTCAATGCAAATTATCCTATTATTCCATGGCCTAAATCTTGTATTAGAGCTCTAGACCACTTTTAATGAAACTTCCTTTCCCAGCCTTTTCCCCTCTTCTTGGTCAAACTTTCTCAAGCCAACTGGGACCCTACCATTTGTTTTTTTATTTATCTCCTCCTCGATCAAAATCATTGATCTGCCAACCACATGGGTTTTCCCTAAACGACCTTGTTCATTTTTCTTCCTTTCCAAAGATAGTGCCAGTACATGATTACGCTCTCTATTACCGTCTGCCTGACCCCGCTGGTAATTTCCATCAGCCTTCGGAGAGATGTCCTTATCTGATCCTTCTAGAGATGGCGGTGTTATATCTCTTCCGGACATGGCGTTTCTAGTGTCGCATATGATATCACCCTTGTTTTCCACGCGATCTCCCAGCGTGTTCTCTTCTTGTTGGATCATTCTCACCTCTGATGTAACTGTAATTGGTGGAGACAGCGGTGGCGATTGATTATTCTTGTCGTCAACTGGTTCTTTTGTCTGACCTGGTGGCGAGACCCAATTCTCTCAGATCCTTGTGTTGTCGTTCCCCATCAACAATTTAGCGGTGGCTCTGGCAGCTGGTGTTCCAGCCTTGGATGACGGTGGTGACAATTGATTGAGCTTGTCATCGGTCTGAGCTGTATCTTTGATCTGATCAACATCCATGATGCTATTCCCTCTGTTCCTCCCATCTCCATTTTCTGATGGCGGTGTCACGGTGGCATTGTTTTGGGATGAGTTGGCTCCTTGTTGTACATGTACTGTGTTTTCCAAACTTGCTATCTTTTCGTCCCCAATGATTTTGTCTGTTTGTTTTCCTATGGGCTGAGTATGGGTGGGCTGGGGGGTTTGGTTTTGTGTTAAAATAGTTGGATGGGCTGGGGTTTTTGGTCTTAGGGATTGGTCTTGTCTTTGGGCGGTTGGTAATGGTGGGAACAATATTGACTTGTTTAGTATTAGATGTTGGGGGTGGATGTGTATGGTTTGGGTTATTGGTCTCTCAATGGTTGGTTGGGTCATTTGGGATTGAGCTTACTTTGGTTTGGTGTTGGGTTAGGATATAGGTTTGGCTGATCTGCTGGGGGCTGTTTGATACACTGGTGGAGTGCTTAACCCAAACAAACAAGAAATGATATTTATAGGGTTACCGTAGGTAGGTCTGCTTCCCTTATTAAATGCTCCACTTGCCTGCATTAAATTCCTTTCGCTTTCCCTATCTAACTCCATCTAACTTTCATACCAGGTCACATTCTTAATTTCCTTTTTTGTTCTTGCCATCACAATTGCTTATCTCTGCTCTTCTTCTCTTACCACCTATGCTTTACCCTTCATCATTATTCTCTATCGGTAAAGGTAGCTGTGAGCCACTTGTTTTCCCATTATGTGTTGCTGGAAACGTATTTGTGTCAAATCACCCAGCTCAGAGTTTGAGCTTGGGAGCCATGGGATTGATGTGCTACTGGACTCATTTATTTGAATTCTATTTTAACGTCGGCCTAAGCGTGCTTTACTCCTCTCAGCTCTCTTGTGTAGGTCGGATTCTTAAACCATGTTTTCTTTGCCTTTTCCACATCAACTTTCTCCTTTTCCTTCAAATTGGTGGCAGTAGCTAGACTAGCTTTCATGGCACTCGGGATACTCATGATGATATCAGTCTATCATCGCTGAGATCACCAAAATCAATTGTAGGACCCATATCAAAATTGAGCCCATCACTTTTTTGGTCAGAGTCAACGCCAAAGTTTTGATCTTCCAAAAATACCCCGTTGGTGAGGAACGGTTAAGTTACCATTACATTTTCCAAAGTGAATTGTTTGAGCTCCATCTTGTTGGCTGGAAGGCTTACCCTCGCTTCCTCTTTGGCGAGACTATACCTTCTGCCACCGGTGATAATGTATTCCTCTATTACGATCTCGTTGTTTTCACCTTCAACATGTCTTGTTCAGACTACCCTGCTCCACATTCTCTTGTTCCTGCTGGTGGAATTGTGAAGATAGTGGAGGGTGGAGCTTCTGCATTTCCACGTCTGAGAGCCTGTTTGGGGAGTTGAAACCTTTTTCATAATCTTCCCAAAAGTCTGGGACCTCTAGGAGTTTAGCAGCTTCTCTCGTGCTTCCGCTAGGACCTGAAGGTAGATTTCATTGATCTTATTCCTTCGAGCTACCTCCCCAGGGGTAAGCTTCTCTGATTCTTCCCTTTGGTTCTTCCTCCGATTCTTCCTTTGGTTGGTTTAACGCATGGGGGCTTTCTGAATTGTACTCCTCTATCTCCCTTAGTTCTTCCGAAGTGGGGTAGATTTCTTCTACATACTTGAAGCAATTCACAAAAGCCTCATCTGGCATATGCAAGAACATGTGTGCATTTTTGTAAAAATAGTGAGGGGGAAACCTTGTGAACCTCCTTATTGGTATGTTCTTATGTACGCGAACAATGGGCAGATAGAGTTCTTCTGAGAGGTCTCTATAGATCTGAAGTTGTAATTCTGCCCCAAGAGTTGTAAATCTTGCATCGATATTCCATTCAAGTGCCTCTTCATCTTGCCAGTGGTATTGTAGGTAGGTATGTCCCAGTGTACCACACTGCCGATACATTTTGTGCACTATTTCATATCCAATGATTATCCATACAATTCCGTCCCTTCTCAGTTTTAACCAAAAATTGGACACCATGGATTTCTGGACTAACGTCCATACACAAACGCTTACATACTCAGCATGTTGCAGCAGCTGTCCTCCCAAAGTCTACCTCTTCGGTGTTGCCAGCCATAGAGGAAATTTTTTTTAATGGTGCTCCTGCAAAAGTATTCTAGACTGAGACCATAAATGCAAATCTAGATGAGGACTTTGGTGAACTTCATGTGTGATAGAACTATATCTAGGACTCATATATGCAAGGCCATCAATCCACCAGGTATGTTCACTGGACCATTGTGTAGTACTGCGAGGAGCTTGGACCTCTGGTAAAATTAGATAACATAGAATTTTCCATTTTTTGCTATGACGTGTACACCTTTTCCCCAGTAGTTTGATATGAGAAGTTGCATTCTTGTTAAGGTAAAATGTCAATGGTCGATAAAATACCCTACTAGGCTATCTTTAAGTAAGATCTGCCCCCTTTGATATTCATTCTCCTCTGGCCTGATCATGACTTCCCTCCTGGGAGGTAGATGAGTTGCTCTGTTGAGTTCATGTCAAAAGAAGATGTCTCTTCATTCTTCTGAGTCATCTGGTATGTTGGCTCTGAGTCTGTGTTTGCTGTTGGTGGTGATTTTTTTCTTTGGATTTTTTTCACTTTGGTGCTTTTGCATCGACAAGTGATATCTGTATCTCCTGGATGTTGTATATGACTTATGGGATTCTGTGGGGACTGGGGGCTAAGATTGTGTGGAATGTTTTTGTTTTCACATGTGTTTGTTTCTGTGTGGGGTGCAGGATTTGTTCTTGGTGTGGTGTGGATCTTGGCTTTAGGAAGGTTCATACTGCATGGGTTTGTCTTGCAACCTGAACATAAGGAAGGTGGTGGGTTGGTGTTGAATATTTTCATTGCTGTTGAGAATGTTCCTTGTTTGGAGCTGCGGGCTGAAGATTTTGAGAGCTCTTTAACTTAGAGAGAGAAACAATTTTTTGATCAAAGCCCTTTTTTTTGTAATTTTTTAAAAGTATGGATCATGATAGGTCGGGTGGTTAAGATGATTTTTTTACCTAACCTGAAGTAAAAAAATAGATATGTATATATATATTTTTTTAAAAAAACTAACAAGTCAATTCTGGTTTAAAACATGCCTTACCAGATCCAAACATGTTTGACGGGTCAAATTTTATTTACTCCTTGCATCCTAACTAGAATTGAATAGAATATTTTTCATGGTATTCAAGAAATATGTTTGACCATTAATATGTTTAACTGCACATAACAACGATAAATAAAAAGTTGATATTTAGAAACTATTTATTATGAAGAATCTGACAACATCACATACGATAATATTGTTGCTTATATATTTATTCAAATATACAAACAAAGTTTGACAGGGAATAGTGTCAAATAATGAACTGATCAATTTAAATTGAGATAGAGGGAGTATGTAAATTCAGGTCGCAACAGGTCATGATATGTTAGGTTCATTAGAGTCACATTTTTCGCCTTGACCTGGAGTTGAATATATGGAGTATTTAAATTTATTAAATACAAACAGCTCAATTCAAGTCAAAATCTGATCTGGCCAAACAAGAACGATCAGAAGAATCGGGTCGGGCCAAATTTTATCTATGTAATTTTGGGTGGGGATGATCATGATACTTTTTTTTAGAAATCAGTAACTTGTATTTCATCCCAAAATTTCATACTTTACAACTCTCCTACACAACTTTAACTCCCTATAACCATTAATCTAGCGCAGTGTTTTCTTAGTTTAAGCTTTAGCCAAACTCTTGATACTATGCATTCAAATATTTCTCTTGTAATATCTCCTTCATTTTTCACCCTTCCAAAGCATCCACCATTCCTCCATTTCCACATCCTATATAGCGTCGCAGCTGTAACCGTCTTCATCAATTGTGACTTCCATGCTTTGACTTTGGTAGTCTGCAACATCCAAGCAAGTTCAGTGTCCCACTTATTAGGCTTCCAGTTTATCTGCATCCATCCAAGTATTGCACTCCATACTTTCCTAGTTCTGTCACATTCATAGAACATGTGTTTCAATGTTTCATTTGCATCACAAAAAACACATTTAGCTTCCATTGACAATCCAAATCTTCTCAGTCGATCCTTAGTTGCAAGTCCTTGATGGCATCACATGCACATAGCGAACTTGGCTCTTGGGCCGCAAAGTTGTCATAGAATAACTTTTTCTACTGCACCTCCATCTGCTCATTTCTAAGTGCCATTTACATCTTCTTAACATTGTTCTTACCATTCTCCAACTGCTCCTTCCATTCACTTATTACCATCACTCTTTCTTTGCTACATATCATACTCTTTATTATACATGAGCAATTAGCTGAGACTCCTGCGTTAATCACATCGGCACTCTTAATATAGTACATATGTATCCACTTTATCCATAACCCGTTAGCCCTCTTACATAAATTACGCAATGTTTTAACCATACAGGTTGGTTGCATTCCATTCCAACAATGAGATCACATTCATACCACATGTTTTCTTTTCAGAACATGCATTGTCCTAAGAAATTGGTGTTTTCCTAGTTATGGCCTTTCTACCACTCCAAATAAATAACTTGCACATAGATTCTACGTGTTTCTAAACAACTTTGTGTATTGGGAAACTCTGCATTCAATAATTGGCTATGGAAAACCAAACACTTCTGATTAGCTGCATCCTCCCAGCATAGCTTATGGTCATGGTACTCCGGTGTCTTAACTTTCCTGTCATCTTCTCTATTACTGGTTGGCACATCAGCAAATTAGGTTTTCTACTAGGTAGAGGTACTCAGAGGTATCTGAAAGGCAATTGTACTTCTTCAAATTTTGTGATCTCCAATATCTCCTTCTTCTAGTCTTCTTCCATTGCTCCAAACTGTCCTTTTACATTTGGCATTATTGACCTTCGATCCTGTGGAATCAGCACAAATCTTGTAAGTATTCATTGGGGATTGGATTGACTTTGTTTCTCCTCTTGTGACGATAAAACATCATCTACAAAGCTCAGATTTGATCACATGTAATTTTTCACATTTAATATGGTGTTTTAAATCCTTATTATCACTCGGTGTGTGTAGACACCTGCTCTTATACTCCATTACCTATACAAAGAGCAATGGAGAAATGGAATCTCCATGTTTAACTCCTCTCCCTTTTGCCACCACTTTAGTATGTCTCTCATTAATGACATATATGAATGAAACCAATTTCTCACAGATCATCACCTAGTTATACTTAGGATCCCAACTTCCCTAAAAAAAATAAAATGCATTCTGGTTAATCGTGTCATAGTCTTCTTGAATATCCATTTGGATCATGCATCTCAATCCCCTAATTTTCCTATTATATCCTATATACTTTGTTGTTTTATTCAGCCCCTTCGGGAAAATTATGTCTCTCATCAACAAATCACATTTCCATTCTTTTCCATCAATTCACACAGTATCAGCTGGTCCGTAATTCTAATGGTTGTTACTTCATTCCTGGTTTGATCCTATAGAACCTAGATTCTTCCATTGGGATAAGTTTCAAAATTATCAAAATAACTCCACTTAGTGCCCATTCTTATTCTATCCTCATTTGTATTTTCTTTTTTCACTCTAGTTTCAATTAGTGCAACAAGTTTGATATCCATTGCATTAATAGAAAAACATGTGAGGCCTGGTTATCATAGGGCAAAGAAACCTGAGGTCGTGAGATCAAGTTTCAAGGGTTATACTCCTTTGGCCAAATCTCGATCGTAAATCCTCCTTATTCATCCAAGGTTGTTTAAGGCTTTGCCTCCTTAAAATGACTCATCTTCAAGAAGGGCATCAAGCAAGTATTGTGAAACTATAAAGATCATGACCATAGCCTATAGGAATGTCACCACCTTAAATCAGAGATTGAAAGGTGTTCAAGGGAAGTACTCCTTCAAGATTGCGTGGCTCGACCACGAGCTCAAGAGGGGTCTTTGAAAGAAAAATTGAATTGCGACCATGGCGACCATAGAGGCGAAATTCCAGTTAAAATGATAGTGCTGGCATGGAAAATAGAAACCAATGAGGAGCTGAAAGAGAACAAGCAGATGAGCGGTCCCAAGAGCAAACCACCGGAAATCAGGACATTAGAGGTGAGAGGAATCATGGAGTTTCCCATCGAGTGATCAATGTCATTAATGGCATTTTAAGTGAGAAGTCATTGAATACGATCATTAAAGATAGTTCTTAATACATTCTCCCAAGTGAACCAAAGCAAAAATGGCTTTGTCCATATGAGACCATAACCTTTTCAGGTGAAAATGCAGTACCTAACCCGACTTCTCATGCGGACCTCATGGTCATTCATGCAATGATTGGGAATTCCTATGTGAAGAGGGTGTTTGTTGATGATGGCTGTAGAGTTAAGGTGATGTTTGCCAGTTTTTTTTACCTAGTTAGACATTGGGCATCATAAATTGAAGAGGCATGCTTTTCCCTTATCAGGATTAATAGGAAAGACGGTAATCCCCTTGGGGATAATCACTCTACCCGTTTGAGTGGCATATGGCAATAGGGGGTAACCATCCAGTGTCATTTTGCGGTGATCAATTCCCTTTCTCTATAAAATGTAATCTTAGAAAGACCTTGGATGGTCAATCTTGAGCTGTTTGGGGTCCCCTTATCACCTGATGATGAAATTTGTCACTAATAAGAAGATAGTCTCTATTAGGGGTGATTAAGAAGTGACCAAGAGTTGCATGTTGAATGCCTTGAAGAAGGTCAGGAAGGTGAAAGATGTAACTTCGATTCATGGAGAGCTTGGCCCAGCAGATATCGAACCACTTGTTTTTCGAGCCTCAGGTAGTTGTGGGTAGGTTGATTCCAGTAGACACAAAGGAAAGGCTCAAGGTCCTACTCAATGGCTATGTTGATGTGTCATGATGGAGTACATTTATTCTTATTGGAGTACTGCGACAGTTGGCGGTCTATGAGCTAAACATCGATCCCTTCCAAAATCCTATTAAGCAGAGGAGAAAAATGTTTGCCCCTGAGAGGGCAGAAGCTATAAAAGAGGAAGTGAAGAAGCTTCTTCGAGCTTAGATCATTGAGAAAGTTCTCTAACTGGGGTGGTTGGCCAATCCAGTTATGGTCTTGAAGCACGATGGCACTTGATGCATGTGCATTGACTTTAGGATCTTAACAAATATTGTACCAAAGATACATATCTTTTACCATCCATTAACAAGTAGACAGAGGCGATAATATGATATTATATACTGTTTTTTTTACGCTCACAAGGGCTATCACCAAATCTTGATGGGGGAGGAGGATAATGAGAAGATGTCATTTATCATAGATGTTGAGACATTCTATTACAAAAAGATACCATTTGGTCTTAAGAATGCCAGTGCAACTTACCATTGGCGGGTGGACAAACTTTTTAAGAGGCGGATCGGAAGGAACATGGAGATATGCATGGTTAACAAAGTGGTGAAGATCAAGGATTATGACCAGTTCTTTCTTGATTTGGAGGAGACTTTCGATGGGCCTCTACGCTCAAATTTTAAGTTGAACCCCACTAAATGCGTAATTGGAGTGGGGGCTAGCAAGTTTCTAGATTTCATGGTCTCTGAAAGGGGGATTGATGTTAACCCAGAGAAGATAGAAGCTTTCATGATGAAACCGCCATAAATGTTGAAGGAGGTTCAAAGGCTCATTGGATCTCTAGCTGCATGGGCCAATTCCTCTCAAGGGTGTGGACAAGCATATGTCTTTCTTTTATGTGTTGAAAAAGGCTAAAAAGTTCAAGTGAACTGATAAATGTGAGGAGGCATTCCAAGCCTTGAAGGAACACATTCAACTTTTACCCACGTTGATCTTGCACGAGAAGGGGGCAACTCTTTATCTACACATATATATCAACGCCCCATTTGACAACAACGCTATACCAACAAAGAAGTGAAGCACCAATAGGATCTGATCTACTTTGTTAGTAGATCATTGCAGGGATTGGAGACATGTTACACGACCCTCGAGAGGTTAATTGTAGTCCTAGTTAATGAAATGAGTATACTTTGACCATATTTCCAGGGCCATACCATTGTTCTGCTCACCAACCTCCCTATCAGGCAGATACTTTTTAAACCCTAGGCATTGAGGTAAATGACAAAATGGGTTGTCCAGTTGAGGGAGCATGATATTCAGTTTCAGCCAAGGGTGGTGATTAAGGGTCAAGTTGGCAGAATTTATTGTTAAGATAACTGAGCCCATTGAGGTTGAAGAAGAAGAGATGATTGATAAAACATTGAAGCTTTATGTGGATGAATTCTTGCACTCAGGAGGGGGTGAAGAAAGTGTTTTTCTCACCAGCCTAGATAGTAGAGATTATCCCTATGCGTTACACTTTGAATTCAAAGCCACGAACAACAAGGCTGAATATGAAGCCCTGATTACTGGTCCGCGATTGGCCAAGGAACTTAAGGTCAAAGATCTAGAGATATTTAGGATTCCTATATTGTTGTCCAACAAGACAGGGGGGGTACGAAGCTAGAGAACAAAGCCTACAATGCCATTTGGAAATAGTAAAGCCTATGCTGGAATTTTTTTGAAAGTATACCTTGACACAGGTACCTCGAGAGATGAACCACAAGGCGGATGTCTTAAGAAAGATTTCTTCGCCTGACCTTAATATTAAATCTCAAAGGCAACTTCTAATGGAAACATTGAGTAGGTGGAGCTTCGAAGAACAAATGGTGATGCTGGTTGATGAGGAAGACTCCTAGATAATGCCTATCATGAGATACCTTCAAGATGGGACTCTGCCCGACTGAGAGATAGAAGTAAGAAAGGTAAGGCCAAAAGCTCTAAAAGGTGTGATTTATGAGATGTACAATACTTTAATAATGAGGTCACTATTAACCACTTCTTCGATGTGTCACCCCTTAAGGGAGATTACATGGTCAGAGAAGCTCATGAGGAAGTATGTGGAAGTTATTTGGGTGATCGATCAGTGGCAAATAGGCTACTTCAAGTGAAATATTATTGGTCAAAAATGTTTGATGATGTTAATAAGCATATCTAGTCAAGCCACCAATGTCAGGGGCATGGGCAGTTCACTCATGTCCTACAGGGGGAGATGACAAAAATACATAGCTCGTTGTTATTCGACAAATGGGGTATCAACCTCGTTGGACCTTTCCCTGAGATGTCTAGGAAGTTTTGACACCTTATTGTTGTTGTCGATTACTTCACCAAGTGGATTGAGGCTGAAACATTGACCAACATGAAGGGGAAGACGGTAATTACTTTTTGCTAGAAGGACATAATCTTCTGATTTGGCATCCATAAGACCATGTGACAGTGGAACATAGTTTGCTCATAATCTTTTCAAAAGTTGGTGCGAGGAGTACAAGATTCGGCAGATGGTAATGATGGTCTACCACCCCCAGGCAAATGGTCAGGTGGAGGTCACTAATCAAACCATTGTCAATGGTATCAAAGCAAGACTCGAGGGGGCTGGAGGAAACTGGATAAACGAGCTACCTAGTGTTCTATGGTTCTTTCGAACAACTAAATCTTCTGCCATAATGAAGATAGACCTACAATGAAAACATCCAAATGGACATTGAGCTTCTCGATAGGGTGAAAGAAAGGGTTAAGAGTTATCATGATCAAAAGAGTCTGCAAAGTTCAGTTTGTTCCTGGGGATCTTTTCATGAGGAAAAATGAGAAAAACTGCCAGGAACCTGATGGGAAGCTAGCCGCCAATTGGGATAGGGCCCCAATTGGCGGGAGCTACGCACTGGAAACCCTTGGAGAAGATCGAGTCTCTCGGAGGTTAAACATAGTCGACCTTCAAAAGTACTATCAGCCTTGAGCAGGATTGGCTTTGTCATCAACTGGTAACAATTACAGCATAAGGGCTCTTTTCTATGCAAATTTATAGCTTTCCCAATAACAATGTAGTCAGGGAGTAGCTTACCTTAAAATAGCTATAGGCCACGACTAATACCCTTCGATCGGGGAATAACACACCCATTAAAGAAATTGTTGTTTTAGACCGAAAGATGTTCCCTCTTTCCTTGATGTAATCTGAACCCCTATGGGGCATGCAATTGTATGATTTTCTTTTTTTGGGTTAAGGGGGAGATTTTTGCTATCATATAATGCGCAAGTGTAATGCTACTCCCAATTATGCAAAATGATGACTTATTCTACAGGTGAATCGTTAACAATAGATTCTGTTACCCCCACTTGCATCGAGTTCACAACTCTGCAAATGTGGTCGAGGAAATCAGAATTATCATTGTTTCAAATTTCTCAAGGTACATAAATGTATACATGCGGTCAACTATTACAAGGGAGGCTAAAGTGTATACTAAGCTAATCATGCAACTCGAATTTAATACCCGCATCTCGCAAGAGTGAAACCCCCTTACCTCTCCCTCGAGGTACTTGACATGCTTGATATTATTTTAAAATGTTCGATATCGCGGGTCAAATCATTTGTTTGCGACAGAATAAGGAAAGTCAAGGCATCAGTGAGACATTGGTGTAAGGATCCGAATTCCCTAATTATTTCATGAATGGCTTTTTGGTGTTGCATTTCAAAAGGGCTACAATTATCTTCCATGACATTGAGAGCCACAACCCTTCGATCTTGGTTTCTCTTTTCTTGAAGCTCATTTCAAAGATCTTGTAGGATGGGATGGCCACCACTAAGCCAGGAATCCAATTCTTGGTTAGCTTTCACGAAATTTTTATTAGCCTCAGCCAACTCCTGATTGGTCCTAAGTAGCTTTTTATTAAGGCTCACTATCTCAAGGTTAGCTTTCATTATATCTCGATTTGTGTCTCCAATTGCTCCCTCAAATCCATACACTTAAAAGTGGCAGAATAGAAATGTCATAAGGGCAATGGAGAAGCAAAAGTCTTCATTAAATGATGAAAATGGAAAAACTACAAAAGTCTCTTTTCAAACTCATACAATTTCATCTATACTACGAGCAGCCTCCTTTTGCTTAATGGTCTCTGTCTCTGGTATGAGGGGAACCTCTTGTGTCTTGACGTCCTTAGGTTCTTCCTCTCTGTTATTCTCCCCTCAATGGACCTCGGGGCCGGAAGTATCCTCATTTTAAGCTGGAAACTCGTCATGATTAATTGAACAAAGTTCCTCGGCGATATAGACTTTGTTCCATATCTTGATGAAAACCCAAGGAGGTGAAGCTTTAACCCCCCATCACGAGTGGCCTCCTTCCACCTTAGCACCAGTTGGTCGTCGATAGTGGAATTAAAAATATCAGTCAGTAATTGCGCCTGATCCGGGAAAACTTCAGGGTCAAATCTTTGACCATTTCTTTGCAGCTAATGCTCTTAGAAATCTAGAGCAGATCCACAAATAGCCCTTGGAAGCCCAATGTTTTCACAATCTTGTTGGTGAAAGCTTTGAGAAGGGATTACTCGACCTTGAGAGTATATGTCCGCTCCAAAGCCTCCTTTTGGAGAATCACCTCCTTGTTCTCTTCCTCCTCCTTGACATGTTGCCTCAAAGCTTTGAGATTATATTTCTCCTTTTGGAGCTTCTCAAATTCGGTATGAAGATGATTGAACTCAGCTTCCTTATTCTTGTGAAGGGCCTCTTCATGGAATACAACGCCGAACATGGAAGATAAAGGAGTGCCCAAAGAGGAGTAGAGTGAGGGCATAATAGAGTTGATAGTAGAGGCAATCGTAGAGTTGATAGCCCTATCGGCCTAATCAATGACCTTAGAGACCTTGCAAATGACTATATTAAACACACACACACACACACACACATATATATAACATTTAGAATATGGGTAGGACAATTCTCCGAGGAATATCAGCTAAATCCCCAAAGAGGAAGCTCTAGAGATAAGCCGATGGAGTACCATCACCGCTTGAGAGTAGTGGCATGACAGGTGGAGGGTGAAGGTTAACAATTGATGCATCATCAATTTTTGACTTCTTTGATGAGAGGTTGGGACAACCCTAGATTCCCCCCCCCCCCTCTCTCTTCGAGGCCTGAGTAGATTACTTGTTAATCATTGGGGAATACAACCTTGATAAAGGGGACGATTCCCTTGCTATAGCACAGTTAAACTTTAGGGATTTTTCTTGGACCCCTCCTTCACCTTATTAAAGAAATCCACTGCAAGTCACAAAGATGGAATACATGTTAGAGCAAGCAAGAGAAGGAAAAAGTAATGAAGGAGCATACAAGTCAAAATAGGCTAAGTCTTATTTTCTTAATTAACTACCTTTGGTAATTTCCAAATGATTATTCTCCTAAATTTGAATCCCTTGGGAGGAGCCCCTCAAAGAATCACATATTTTCCTCCTTCCTGTAAGATCCTCGTTGTCCTTTTGATTTTATTTTTCTTTCTCGAAACCCTAGCCCTCCAGTCAAGAATCTTTCAGTGTTCGACGCCTTTATGAGCATTACACAAATTCTATATAAACCTCGGTTGTCCAAGCGTATCTTCCTATTAGATGGTGGAAATGTTTCACTTCCACCTTTGATCTCAACAGCTTATTCATGGAAATGGGGCAACCTTTCTATGTCTTGGGTTAGACATGTGGGTTCTATAGAGGAACCTAATAATCACTCAAAATTTGAAGGTAAAAGCCTTATCGCACAACCAGAGGTATTAGAAGGGGTTGTGGTAGCTTTCCTCCCTATATGCCAGCTAGTAAAGGTAAAGAAAGCCTTATCATGGTCCCTATTCTTCGACAGAAAGTAAAGAGAGCGAAGCACCTCGTAAGTTGGCTTGATCCCAAGTTTTCAACATTTCACCATAAAAGGCATGATGATTATCATCAATTTGGGATGGAATTGTGTGGGATTAGCATAGAATTCTCGAAGTAGCCTCAAGAACAGCAGGGGAAGGGAAGCATAACTCAGATCTAATGTGTCGCTGGTAGATGACTGGCTCCCGGACTATAGATTTATAGGGGACTCATACCCTTTAAAAGGCTTCAACCTAACTTCTTCAGGAATATGGACATGGGGGGAGGGGAGTAGCAATGAAATCAAATACTTCTTTTGACTTCACATGTGGATATTCATGAATAGCCTCAAGCTCTTATTCACTATCGGGTTGATTTTCCTCGACAACGATAGTCTCATGGGCCTTATGAGCCCTCTTTTGGACTACGACTTTCTGCTTCCGATTAAACTGGGGTGGAAGTTTTCCCTCTCTGGTTTGAGGTCTATTCCCATGCACAGGGCTTGAGAAATCCTCCATTAGACCTTTGCATTTGCCTCTGTTTCTGCCAGAATTGTTCTGTCGTCTGGCATTTCTCCTTCCGGAGAATCGCCAGAATCTTGAACCTCGTCACCAATCAGTAATTGAGCTTCATCGCTCTCAGAAGCACCACCCCCCTCAGAAGACTGGATTTCATCCTCTTATTCAAGGAACTCAAAATCAGGGCATCCTCCTTAGGGAGTCCTGGAGTTGGGTAGTAATTTCTTTGCCCCGTTTGAAATTTGGTGATAAAGATGAAATTACTGGAAAATCTAATGGAATAACTATGATGAGGGGGAAGGAATAGGAAGGAAGGCAAAATTTACTTGATCGAAAGAAGAGGAAGGTAGCTGGAACGAAGAAGATGAAAATATGGGTTTGAAAGAAATGCTCTTGTGGAAATGACTTTGAGCTCTTTGAAAATTCCCTTTGCCTCAATTGCCTACAAAATGAAGTGAAAAAAAATAGTGGAATGGAAGTTATGGGGGCTGACATGCGGTATTCAATAAAATGTAACCATTGCCTTGAAAAAGGGGAAGCGAAAAGTCATGCAGACGCAGGAGAATATTTTCTCTCTCTCTCTCTCTCTCCCATTATAAAAGTCATGTACGCACCTAGTGACTCCGCATTTTCCCTTTCTTCTTCTTCTGACGTGCGTATTTTTTCTTTGGCACACGATTTTCAAATCCTAAAGACCTAGTAAGGATAATTGATCGAGAAATCCAAAAGCCACTTCAAGAAAAGGCAAAAGCCATGTCTAACAGTGGCTCATTCAATCATGCCATCTCAAAAGACTCTTCTCGAGGCATTCGTCTGTAACAAGAGAATCTCTCGTCGACGTAACTTTGTGAAGAACCCTTTGTTTTCCTGAGGGATATTTATGATACATAACCTTGAGAGCCCCATCAATGATGGATCGAGGCCTATAACAGTACGTAATGCATTGGTTTATAAGGATAGGCCCAACTGAAGCCCAAGTTTTAATGCATTGGGTTAGTTGGGCGTTACTAGCAGATCGGTGGATTGTTACTAGCAGATTAAACTTGGGCTTCTGCAAAATAAACAAACCTTAGAATGTTCCGGAGAGAGAAGCTCCGATGATAAAGTCAGTATATTGTCGGACGATTGATGACTAGAGCATATCTCAAAATAATGATGTACATTTTTATTTATACCTCCTGAACCCCAATCGTGGTTTCCTCCCTCTTTAGCCTTCTTTCTCCTTGATGCGAGACCTAGTAAGGCTTTTGGATGTAAGATCTTAATGGGCCGCCTTTGGGCCTTCCTTGGCCGGACGAGATATCAACTTCGCTCATCATCAATCAGCATGTTGGCATTATGAACTATGGAAGATAGGAAAGGAGGAAAGGAAAGACTGAGTGGACGGATTCTGAGTATGGAAACTATGGTTTATAGGGAAATGATAATGCATGTGGAAAGAGAACTAAAATAGTGGATACTTTGAATTCTTTATCAATTCCACAAAAGATGAAACTGCTCCTAATCAGTTTTCAAAAGTATTTAAAATTCCAAATTATTTGCCTCCTATCATAGAAATTAATCATCATATTCTTTTAAAACATAATGCTCAGCCCTTTAAAGTGGAATCTTACAGGTATCCGCATGCTCAAGAGAATGAAATGGAAGGAAAAAAATACAAGAACTACTCAACAATCAAGTCATTCAAGTTGGCAACAACCCCTATTTCTCACCAGTTCCTTTGGTCAGCAAGAAAGATAATTCTTGGAGGTTTTGCATTCACTACTGGAAGATACCCCATAGGCGTCGGTATTTCACGACATAGGCACCGGTATTTTAGGAATTGAAGTACTGGTGCCTAAGTGACCCGATGCAAATCCATAGTTATGTAGGCACTAATCTATATTCCAGCACTGATATGCACTGCTGGTGCTAAAAATCTACATTCCAGCACCGCCCTACTTAGGCACTAGTAATTTGACTGTTGTCTATGCTCGTTTGAACTAGTGCTAGTAAATAGATGATCAATAAAAAAAATCTGTCCAGTGAGTATAAACTCATTGGCCGAAATATGAAACCCAAAAATTAATAGGACGAAAAAAACAAAAAAAAAACCCCATAAGTTCATGTAAAAAACTGGAAAATTTATAAATACAACCAAGAATTCATTGCATATATCTGAAAACACATAAAAACCCACAATTCATGAAACAAACTATATCTAAACATAGATTAACAACATCAATTATCATAAAAACTAGAACCCAATCTTAATGAGCCATAGATAACAACAATGAACCAGAATCGTGAAGGTGAGGTCGTCGAACACAAGGTCTGAGATGGCATCGGGGCAGATGCGACACGGTGGCTAAGATAGCGACCAAAGGTGAAGCGGCACAGAGACAATGGAGCGCCAAAGGTGTGTGACCAGAGCTTGACGAAGAAAGGCTCGAAGGTGTGCAACCGGAGCACCGCGGAGGCTTAACATCATCGGAGACAACGACGATGGATTTGGAGTAGGCGATGAGGATTATCAGAGAGATGAGGAAGTGATGGTTATGGATAAGAGTATGGTTTTATATGGTTAGGGTTTGCTCTAACTTGGGCCAAGTTAGGCTTTTTTTAACATCGTAGCACTAGTATGAATACTGGTGCTAATGGTAATCATACCGGCGCTAATACTTCAAAGAGAAGAAAAAATATTCCAAGTACCTAGCACCGGTATGAAAATCGATGCCCATGGTGATTATACCGGTGCTAGGTAGTTCAAACGCAGCTGCTTGACACTGCTTTAAATGGGCATTTTATTTATTTTTCTTCCTCAGAGCAAAGGGAAGAAAAATATTCTAAGTACCTAGCACCGGTAGGCTGACCGATGCCTATGATGATGGTACTGGTGCTCACCGGTATGACTGAAAACAATGCATGAGCTAGCATATTTTACCCTCTTAAGTTAACTTTTTTCAATTTTAAAATTATGTCCATGAGAATAAATTTGGAGGAGGCAAATCAAAAAATTGGAGAAACCAAAAAGCAATTAAATAAGAGACAATTACGTTATTGAAAATTGGGCTACAATGGGTGAACGGAAGAGCTTGTAACATAATTCTTTGAAAATTACACCATAGCCGAAAATTGTTTTACCCCATTACGCATTACCCCAAAATACATGATTTTTGTAATTATTGCATAAATATAGAAATATAAAATAAATGATTTATTTGGAGAAATATTGAAAAGCGCTAGTACATATTCTAGAGTAACTTATGGTTGATTACTTGGAAGTTACAAAGTGAAATCCGAAAGGATTATGGACATGTTCTGTGCTCGATTTTTGATAAATATTCCCTTACAAGCATGGCAAATACAATGGAGGTGTATAGGGTAGGATCACGTTCGAGTGGATTTCAGTTTGGAGTTACGAGTAAAGTTTTTACTTTTTGCACTTAGGTCCCTCCAAGAAAGTTGGAGTTGACGAATCACAAAATTGGCAGAACCAAAATGCAATTCAATAATATACGAAAATAACTCTGCAATTTTGGCATGTATGGGTGAACGGAAGGGTCGCAAAAGTCAACATTGATTACTTCTATAAATTCTTGGAAAATTACAGTGTGACCTAAAATTGTGTTACCCCATTATCCATTGGTCCAAAATACATTCCAGACTAAATATAGAAATATTAAATAAATTAATTTTGTGATGAAATTCCGGAAAGTGCTAGTACATGTTCTTGAGTAACTCATACCATAAACCCATTTTTTGAAAATTTTCTATGAGCACAAGTATTATTACCGGTGTCATTCCTCAGCATATCGGTGCTATCTATTCCAAAATTTTACTCTCCAAAATTACTATTTCGCTCATAGGCACCGGTATTAGCACTGGTATATGTCATTCATCCAAAATCAGTGCTGAAAAATATTAAATTTAGACATTTTTTCTTCAAAAACATCGGTATCTGGCACTAGGCCCGTCAAACGGGTCGGGTCACCCGTTGGATAACCGTGATCCATATACTATTTTCACTTATTGGATAATGACCCATTGGGTTAATGGATACAATTGGGTTGTAGTTGTTGGGTTTAGTTGGGTTGGATAATGAGTTACTCGTTGGATAATTTTGGGTGGATCGAGTTGGGTTGGGTAATGGGTGACCCATGGATAATTTCATATCATAAGATAACTAAATTTTCACAAGTTTGATTACGAATGATTTAATTTTTTCCTAATATACAATCATTTATCATATTATGTACATTATATTATATTATATTTAATATAAATAAAAAAATATATAATATGTTGGCTTCGTAAACTCGACAAAATTAACGAACAATATTAGTTGGGTTCGAGCTCGAGCTCAAATAATGTACAAGCTTGAATATTGTACGAGCTCGAATATTGTACGAACTCGGATACTGTACGAGATTGAGCTCGAATACTGTATGAACTCGAATACTGTACGAGGTTGAACTCGAATACTGTACGAGGTTGAGCTCGAATACTGTACGAACTCGAATACTATACGAGATTGAGCTCGAATACTGTACGGACTCGAATACTGTACAAATTCGAATACTGTATGAGATTGAGCTCGAATATTGTACGAACTCAAATACTGTATGAGATTGAACGCGAATATCGTACGAGATTGAGTTCGAATACTGTACGAGCTCGAATATTGTACGAACTCGAATACTGCACGAGATTGGGCTCAAATAATTTGTGAATTATAGTGAATTTTTATGCTGAATATTACACATGCATTTAATTGGGTAATTTTGGATATTTATTGGGTATTTGTTAGGTTCCCATTGAGTTAACATAATATGGGACACATTGAGATTCAAATTAATTATTCTCATTCCGCCAAATCCCAAAAACTATTGAGTATTTAATAGAGTAAAGTGCTTATATGACCCTTTATTTTGAGGGTTTGTGCTAATATGACCCTGTGAAGTTGGAAAGTGCTAATATAGCCCTGTGTTTTGCCAAAATGTGCTAATATAACTCTATCGACCTCATTTTGGCCGGAAATACATGAAATGACTATTATACCCATGTTTTAAAAAAAGTAAAAATGTTTAAAATGTTAAAAGACAATTATGCCCTCATTGTCTCTTTCTTCTTCCTCTTTTCTTCTTCTCTTTCCTTCTTCTCTTTCTTCTTCCTCTTTTCTTCTGCTCATTTCTTCGTCTCTTCTTCTTCCTCTTTTCTTCTTCTCTTTCTTCTTCCTCTTTTCTTCTTCTCTTTCTTCTTCCTCTTTTCTTCTTCCTCTTTCCTTCTTCTCTTTCCTTCTTCTCTTTCTTCTTCCTCTTTTATTCTGCTCATTTCTTCGTCTCTTTCTTCTTCTCTTTCTTCTTCCTCTTTTCTTCTTCCTCTTTTCTTCTTCTCTTTCTTCTTCCTCCTTTCTTCTTCCTCCACCAGCCTCCGACCCAAAATCTACCATTAGCCTGGGTCGGACTCGTCCGGATCTTCTCAGATCTTCTTCTTCTCTAGCTTCTCCGAAGAGGTATCAGGCGGCGTTGAGGTTCAGCGGGGTGGCGTCGGGAGGAGTAAAGCTTCAGCGTGGTTCTATCGGGGTGGAGTCGGTCGGCACCGGTATTTTGGAGCTGAACTAGGGCTTATTCGAGTTGGCGCCGGCAGCAGAAGGGTCGGGCAGGGCTTCAACGGTGTTTTGGAGTTGGTGTAAGATGGAGATGGTGAGACTGTGGAGCGGAGGGGCTTCATTTTTGGGGAGAATGGGTAATGGTGGCGGGGGTTGAAAGGTGGTGATGGGGGGTAGAAGATTGAGGGGTTGACTGGGAAATGGTGGGGCTTGGCAGCGGTGGTGGTCACTGGTGGTGGAAGGTGGAAGGTGGTGGCGGGGGTGAAATGTGGTGGAGGAGCGGAGTTGAGGTGGAGGAGGTGGAGGAGCTGAGCATTCTGGCGATGTTGGCAACGTTGGGGCCTCCGAGAAATTGAGTTTCCAGTGCAAGCGAGAACGAAGGGTAATTGAAATCGTTGATGTTGTTCATAGCGAGGTGGCGCAGGGGAGAATGAAGGAACAATGGCGAGTCAAGGCGGAAATGCTTATGTCTGATGTAGTAATGCTTAGTTGTGTTTCCAGATTGAGGTTGTTTAGTTGCATTTGAATGTCTGATGCAGTAATGCTTATGAATCTGGATTCATCTAGTTTGATGTGTTGCATATGAGTCAATGTACTGGATTTCAACATTTTTTTCTTCAGGAATCGGAATTCTAATCAGTGGAGTTAGGAGTGGGTTAATTTCAAACCAGTGGAGGAGGATTGGAGTGGGTTCGCCGAAGGAATTTTTCCAGATTCCGGTGAACTCCCGTGGCGGAGCAGCGGTGGCGACGGAAATCCAGATTCCGGCGGTGGTGGGCGGTGGTGGTGGTGAAGCGGCGGTGGAGGTGGTGGTGCGGCAGAGGTGGTGGCGGAACAGCCATGGCTGTGGTCATGGAGATGATGAAGAAGAAGAATGTAGGGGTATTTTAGTCATTATATTATTAGGTTTAAGACTAGGGATATTTTAGTCATTTTAGGTTTGGTCAATGCTGAAAATTACTAAGTCAATGCTAGAATAGTGCCACAGGGTTATATCGGCACTTCTGATGCAAAACATAGGGTTACAATAGCACTTTTCAACTTTACAGGGTCATATTAGCACAAACCTCCAAAACATAGGGTCATATCAGTATTTTGCCCTATTTAATATCTAATCCGATTGGATAATGACAACTTGTAACCCAAATCAGAAGAAAATATTGAACGATAACTTATTGGGTTAATTACATAATGACTTATTGGATAATATATTTTAACCCATTGGGTCATATGAGTTATCTCATGAGTTACCCAATGGGTTATCCATTAATGACCCAATTTATTTATGAATCGACCAATTATAACCCATTAATAAATAAGTTAATTGGATAAAGACCCATTGGATAATGGGTTAATTGGGTTTGGATAATGGGTTGATCCAATTAACCAATTTGATGGGCCTATCTGGCACTGATATTCAGTGTACCAGTGCTGAATTTATTCACAAGCACCAATTTTTTGTGTACCGGTATTGGATTTATTATAGGCACCGGTATTTTAATTTTATACTGACATACCGGTGCTAATGTACCTTTTTTCCAATAATGATTGACTATATAAGACTTAACGATATTAGGATTTCTCATTCACGTACTAGATGAACTTTTCTTTTGAAATCAATCATTTAAATATGCAGGGAAAACGCCCAACAACGATTACAATAAATAGAATTAATATCCAACCTAACTAGCATATAGGAATAACTAATATGTTGCAAGAATATTTAAATTACATGTCAACGAGATTGGTCATCTGTACTATTACAAATTAGAATTCCAATAAAAATTGTTAATTACATTCAGGGATATTAACTCGTTTCCCACAAAAATCATGACAATTTGTCAAATAGGAGCAGGCAAAATTTGTTCTGGCAACCCTCCTTTCAGTTCTTTTGTTGTCCTCATGTGAAACTGATTGTTTGAATCTTCGAGAATGTAAGCTCTTCTTACATATATTTTTAAAGTAAATCAGAATTAGTTCTTACAGATTTTTCAAGTAAACCGGAATTTTAACGGATGAAGGAATTCAATAATGGCTATTTGCTTCTCACCCCCTTTGGTTATAGGTCCTGGATTTTTCTGCCAACCAGAAGCAGCAGAAGCTTCATCAACATCAGAAACTTAAGTAAGACTAAAGCCATGCAAGGCACCCGGCTTTTCCGGATGTAGTCTTTCCTAATAAACTTGTGGCATAGGTAACATAATATGAGGAGGATGCAAACTGTGGCATAGGTAACATAATATGAGGAGGATGCAAACTGTGGCATAGGTAACATAATATGAGGAGGATGCAAACTGTGGCTTAATTATGTGAACTAATATTTAAACCTTAATGTTTGATGTTGTTATAGTGAAACCTCCATGATTATGAGGGTGTATTATGAAGAATAAATAGGCAGAATACATGGAACTCTAGTTAAACCCTAGGAACATGAGTTGGGCTTTGGCCCATTTATCTATCTCTACTACCCCCCTCAAGTGAAGCGTCGGGTTAACCGAAACGCAAAACTTGGAACGAAAAAAATTCAAACAATGGCTTTGGAAGCCCTTTCGTGAAAATATCCGCAAGCTGCAATGAAGTGGGCACATGACTGACACGAAGCTTCCCAGAGGCAACTAACTCTCGAACAAAATGGTAGTCGATGTCGATGTGTTTCGCCCGCTTATGAGCAACAGGATTCTGAGCTAAGAAGATCGCGCTGTTGTTGTCACACAAAAGAAGAGGCGAACCATCCAGCGGAAAGTGCAACTCCTTCAGAAGGTGGGAGAGCCAAATGACTTCAGCAACCGTATTTGCAAGAGCGCGGTATTCAGACTCCGAGCTCGAGCGCGAGACAGTGGGTTGCTTCTTGGCACTCCAGGACACCAAGTTGTCTCCCAAGAAAACAGCATAACCATAGGTCGAACGACGCGTCTCCAAGCAGCGAGCCCAGTCGGCATCGGAGTAAGCACAAACATCAGAGGATCCTCCCGTGCGAAAAGTGAGACCAAGGTGGGGCGTTCCAGCCACATACCGAAGAATCCGTGTGACAGCTGCAAAATGATCCTCCCGAGGATCCTGAAGGAACTGACTGACAGAGTTGACAGCAAAAGTCAAGTCTGGACGGGTGATAGTCAGATACTGAAGGGCACCCACCAGAGAGCGATAAAAAGTCGGTTTACCAAAAGGAGCACTGGAGCTGCTGTGAAGCTGTGAGAGTGGAACGAACGGAGTGGTAACCGGAGATGTGTCAGTCATGCCTGCCCGAGAAAGAATATCACGAACATACTTGGCTTGCCCAAGAAAGAGACCGGAAGGAGAAGGGGACACCTCAAGACCAAGGAAGTAAGTCAAAGACCCTAAATCCTTGATGGAAAACTCCTTATCAGTCCGAGAGATGAACTGGCGAATGGCACCCTCATCATTGCCAGTGAGAATGATGTCATCAACATAGACCAGGAGATACAGTAGTGTAGAACCCCGAGAGAAAACAAACAGAGATGTATCCGACGAGCTACAAACAAAACCAAGCTGACGCAAAAAAGAGCTGAATCTATCAAACCAGGCACGAGGAGCCTGTTTCAGGCCATAAATAGCTTTCTGAAGTTGGCAGACATGAGTAGGACAAGCAGGATCCTGATAACCGACAGGCTGTGCCATATAGACCGGTGTGTCAAGAACGCCATTGAGAAACGCATTCTTTACATCAAGCTGATGCAAGGACCACCGTCGTAGAGTAGCTATAGCAAGAACAGTCCGAACTGTGGCAGCTTTAACTACCGGACTAAACGTGTGATCGAAATCGAAGCTAGGAATCTGCGAGTAACCTTGAGCGACCAGACGAGCCTTGTAACGATCAATGCTGCCATCAGGTCTGTATTTCAAGCGATAGACCCATTTCGACCCAACAATATTGGCATTCGAAGGGCGAGGTACCAACTCCCAAGTGTGATGTCTTCTAAGTGCATCCATCTCCTCATCCATGGCACCTACCCATTTCGAGTCCCGACGAGCTGCACGATAGTCGCGAGGCTCAGAATGATCCATAACCGCAGCTAGGAGACCAGTGGGAACAAAATCAGGATGAGATTTGATACAACGAGTACCATCCTGATTCCTGGTAACCATATGATGAGCTCTCGGAGATGGAGAAACAGAACCCGAAAAGGCACCAAAGGGTGCAGAAGAATCCACAAAAACAGATGAAGGAGGAGATGGCGGAGTAATCAGAGGTGGAGAGGATGGCGGAGTAGCCGGATGTGAAGTAACCGAAGGATCTGGCAGGGATCGAGATGGGTTAACTGGAGATGGTGAGTCATCACAGACTGTACAAGGACCAGAAGAGGCTGTCGGAGAAGATGAGACTGGTTTAGAAATAGAGTGCTCGGGATCCAGAAATGATAGAACATCCAAAGAAGAAAAAACCTGCGCAGTACTTCCAGTAGCCAAAGGAAAGCATGTCTCATCAAAGCGAGCATGGCGAGTGATGTAAACCCGGCCAGTAATAGTATCCAGACAACGAAACCCCTTATAGTGAGAGCTGTAACCCACAAAAAGGCATGGGATACTACGAGGGGACAGCTTGTGATCACCATATGGCCGAACAAAAGGATAGACCCTACAGCCAAAGGGTCTGAAATTCGAGTATTCTGGAGTCCGACCAAATAGAACACTATAGGGAGAAGCACCATCAAGAACAGGAGTAGGCAACCTGTTAATAGTGTAGACTGCAGCAGCAAAAGCATTTTCCCAGTGAGACAAAGGCAAGTGAGAATGGAATAACATAGACAGTCCCATTTCAGCTACATGACGGTGTTTACGTTCTGCACGACCGTTCTGCTCCGGAGTGTATGGACAGGAGACTTGATGGTGAATGCCTTTCGAGGCAAAATACGAGCGAAGACGATTATTGAGAAATTCGGACCCACCATCACTCTGAAAAGTTTTGATGGTGGAAGAGAACTGGTTCTGTACGAAAGCCTCAAACTGTAAAAAGACATCGAAAAAATCCGATTTTCTGCGGAGAGGATATAGCCAGGTAAAACGAGAATAATCGTCCACAAAAAGAGCATAATAAGCAAAACCACTTTCTGACAAAATAGGGGCTGGTCCCCATAAATCACAATGCACCAAATCCAAAACCCTCAAAGCCCGTTTAGGGTTAACAGAAAAGGATTGTTTTTGACCTTTAGCCATCACACAGGGGGCACACAGTCCCGGCTTAGGTAATAAAGAGGAAGCACACAAAACTCCAGTCTTAATCAAATGAGAAATAACAGTAGGGGCCACATGGCCAAGACGAGCATGCCATAAATCAAACGATACGCGATTTTTATTCTGAGATATAAAAGATAATAAAGCAGCCTCTCCTCTATCCAGCACATATAAACCATGCACACTACGACCTCTGCCCATGATCGCCTTGGTGACTCTGTGCTGAATAACAAAATTTTGGTCATCAAATATCACAAATGCATCAAGGTCCCGAGTAAGACGACTTATAGATAATAAATTTTTAGACACATTCGGAGCATATAAAACATCAGATAACCGCAAAGTAGAAGTAAGTTGACAATCACCAACAGAATGAATACCAATGGAATCACCATTTCCAACTGAAATTCGAATATTTACCAGAGTATGGAGTCACACTCTCCAAAGCAGAGGCGGAAGTGGTGAGATGATTGGTTGCTCCGGAATCAATGTACCAATCCGATGCCGGATGAGAAGGCTCCATGGTCAGGGAACTTCGGAACTGCTGGGCCAAGAGGGAAGAATCATCACGGACAGCAGCTTCGCCACGTCGCGGCGGGAACAATTTGTAACACGTTTGAGCGGTGTGACCGAGTTTATGGCAATACCGGCACTCCACAGCAGTTCTGCCCGAACCAGCACCACCCGGACCACCAGAAGAACTGCCACGACCACCTGCACGACCGCGGCCGCCGTCGCGGCCATTTCTGCCGGCGCGTGAGCCCCACGCGCCACCACCATGGCCGGAAAAATTTCCCTCGGCCAGAAAGGCTACAGGAGCGGTCTGTGATGCTCCAAAACCCTGCAGATTTTTCAGAAAGGCCTCTTGATTCTCCGCCTCAGCCACAACATCGACATAAGCCGGAGTCGGAGAACGAGACAACAAAGGGGCACTAAAATCTCTAAATTCAGCACCAAGAGCATGTAAAAACCACAGAACCATATCATCATTTGTGGCAGGGGCATCCATGGCAGCAAGTTTATCAAATAAAGCTTTAAAATGAAGGTGTAATTCATGAACTGACCCAGTCTTACGAAGATTCATTATGAAAAACACTAGCAAGAGTATCCCATATCTGAGCAGCCGTATCACAGGAAGAAATCTCAGACATTACCTCAACCGAGACAGATAAGAGAAGAAGACAACAAAGCTTCTCGTCATCGATAATCCACTGGTCATAAGCCGCCTTGCGTTCCTCATAGACAGCCTTGGAGGAACCAGTAGGGGAGGACGAGCCGGCGGCCTGAGCAAAAGAGGGCGGCAACGGAACCGTAGGGCAGGGATTCGATCCATCAATATGTCCCAAAAGCCGCTGCGAGCGAAGAAGATGTTGGACTTGCTTCCTCCACATCATATAGTTTGAAGCATTCAATTTTATGGTGAGAAGGTGAATCATATTGCTGTAGGTGAGTTTATCATCGGTGGCCATTTTGTAAAGAACAAGAAAAACAAAGAAGGAAATGTATGAATTTGACAGTATTTGGACAGCGAGGGAGAGAAGAAGACAGACGCGGCTGTCAAGGAGAGGAAAGGACGTCTATGACGTTCTGGCTGATACCATGTTATAGTGAAACCTCCATGATTATGAGGGTGTATTATGAAGAATAAATAGGCAGAATACATGGAACTCTAGTTAAACCCTAGGAACATGAGTTGGGCTTTGGCCCCTTTATCTATCTCTAATAGATGTGTTTTGAAGGTAATGTGCATAGATGTTAAAGATGTCCAGCTTGCATGAGTATCTGCTCCGTGAAATATAAGCTTTTGTCATGGAAATGGTTAACCGTCATGAATAATGAAATGCTCATTAATTAGTAATAAGTTAGATATGTGATAATTAATTATATCACTATTTATTTATCATATGGCAATACTATGTCATTACCCCTGAATTCGTCTATAAATACCCCTTAAGAAGATGAAGAAAAATACACCTTGTATTCTCTTATTTCTCACTTCATCTCGTCTTATCTTCTCCTCCATTCTCTCCTTATTCACAACACCAAGTTCCTTACTACTTTCTTAAGTAATTAGTGTAAAGTTAGTAATTTTTACAGCACGTTATTAGCATGATCACTCTCCGCCTTCATCAGGAGGCTTTGCCACCTTATGGTAATGTGATGTGATTTATAATAATTAACTTTCTAACTTCATAACGCCACTAACTTTCTAACTACACAGCATCACTAAATTTCTAACTACATAGCACCATATTACTATATACAGGAGGTTTTGCCACCTTATGGTAATGTGATGTGATTTATTATCTTTCTAAATGCATAACACCATATTTCTATACACATGAGGTTCTGCCACCTTATAGCAAAATGGTGTGAACTACATCTAACCAAATCTCTAACTGCTTCATTTTAATATTTTTGCAATTAATTATGTCTCTAATATGTTCGTCTATTTTTACATTTTATTCTATGACTACATTGTTAATCTACTCTTAACATTTAACTACAATCAATTAATATATAACCGGCTATTTTTCCAGCGGTAATATAACGGCTATATTTTACACTATAAATGCGAAGATATCCAATGATACAAAACCACATCCTCTCGCCTACCTCATATTTTCACTAAATTTGTCGATAAAATGTGTAGACTATAAGAAATTCAGCGATTATAATTCTGCAATGTTCACAACAGTAACCCGCTTGACATATCGTGGGGTTACAATAACTGGTAATGAAATGCTGGAAAAGACTATTTCTACTTTCCACGCATCAAATGTGACCTTGCAACAACAATATCGTGTGTGGGGTTTTAAAAGATTATCTAAACTAATTGCTTGTCTCCTCATTGTGGAGACGAATAATGAATTGCTGATGAAAATCATCAATCTCGCCTGGCTGGCTCAAAATCATTTCCTGGAACAAACGTTGGCAACCCCTACGAACCTGGGCGCACGAGTTATTTCCAGGGTCGAGAGAGAGGTTGAGGTCATGGTCATGGTTACAGACGCGATCGAGGTGGTTACAACTTGTCCTATAAATTTGGTAACTACTACCACAAGAAGCAACAATACGAGAGGAATCATGAAAGTACCCATAAAAGGGTAAAAGACGTCAGTTCATCAAAGGGCCCTGGAACCTCTTGTTTCAAATGTGGTGGTAAAAAACATTGGTCAAGAATCTGCAGAGTCCCAAAGCATTTATACGAGCTCTACCAAGAGTCCATAAAGGAAAAAGGGGAAGGAGGTCAACTTCAATGAATCCACTCATCTCGAAGCATATGATTTCAATGATGTTTTCATGGACATAGTTGGTGATTTCGCTGAACAACCAAATGGTGGAAACTAAAAGAAGGAGAATTGTATAAATGTTATTGAGAATGAAGCTAGATGGTCCAATGTTTATTTGTATCTCTTATATATATAAATAGTTTTATTTAAAAGTCCGCTACTTTCAAATTTATTATCTTTCTTATCAAATTCTTTTTTTATTTAGTTAAAGTGGTGAAATGGATAAGGCTAAATGTGAAGCCAACCAAAGGATTAAAAATGACGAAATTTCCATACTCAATTGTGGAACAACGCACACTATATTTAAGGATAAAAGGTTTTTCTCAAAGGTAAAACCAACACAAACCATTATGAATACAATATTGGGTCTTGTAGATCTGATTGAAGGAGTTGGCGATGCAAACTTTACATTGCCGAATAGCACAATATTTACAAAAAATAATGCCTTATTTTGTCCAAAAGGAACTTATTGAGTTTCAATGATATATATTCTCATGGATTTGATACTCAGTCTGTAACTGAAAGTACCATGAAATATATGATTCTCATTGTGTATAAATCTGGAAGGAAATACATACTTAAAAAACTACCAATACTTCATACTAAATTGCATTACACGCATATTAATGCAATCGAATCAAATGCGGTAGTGATCAAACCTTTAATATTTACCATATGGCATGATCGGCTAGGTCATCCTGGTTCAACTATGATGTGAAGAATTTTTGAAAATACACATGGGCATCCATTGAAGGACCATGAAACCCCTCATGGAAAAAAATTTCAAAGTAAGGCTTGTTCCCTTGGAAAGCATATCATAAGACCTTCACTAGGAAAGGTTGAGACAGAATCACTTGCATTTATTGAACATATTCAAGATGATATATGTGGATCTATTCATCCACCATGTGGACTATTTTGATACTTTATGGTATTGATAGATGTCTCTAGAAAATGGTCACAAGTATGCATGTTATCTACTCAAAATATGACATTTGCTAAATTACTCGCTGGAATAATCAAACTGCGAGGTCAATTTCCTCATCATACGATCAAGAAAATCTGACTTGATAATGCCGGTGAATTCACATCTCAAACATTCTATGATTATTGTATGTCAGTTGGGATTGTTGTTGAGCATCTTATTGCTCATGTACACACACAAAATGGTTTGGAAAAATCACTGATCAAACGTCTCCAACTCATTGCTACACCATTGATAATGAGAACAATACTCCCTACTTCAATATGGGGTTGTGCAATATTACATGTTGCAGTATTGATTTGCATTAGGCCAAGTGCATATCATAAAAACTCCCCACTACAACTTGCATCAAACCGAGAACTAAATATATCACATATAAGGATTTTTGGTTGTGTTGTTTATGTGCCTATGACACCACCTCAAAGAACAAAGATGGGGCCATAGAGAAGTCTTGGCATTTATGTAGGCTTTGAAATCCCATCTATTGTTAGATCCGATCAAGCGTCGCTTGACACGCACCGATCTCACACTTCACGCGCCATCGTCATCATCTCCACACGCCATCGCGTCTTTCTCATCTGATCCGTCATTGGTTACTGTATGTGCTACTGATCTATACCTGATTTATACTATGTCTGACTCTGGACTATTTCCCGAAGAATAGGCCCATCTTGATGCTACTCCTGAGGTTCCGAAGCTTCAGGATATGAGTGGTTATGATGTGATTGCAACTTTACGGAAGCAGTTGCAATTGCAATCTTACTCTTGGACTATTGTACCTATTAGTCGTATGTCAACTGATCCTTACTTTATTGGCTCTGGCAATGGTCTAGGTTTACAAATTTACCAAACATGCTGAAAGGTCAAGAAAATTACATCGAATGGTATGACGCTATGTGTTGCGCATTCCTCGATAAGAACAAGATTGGGTTCATTGATGGGTCCATTATCAAACCCCATGCCGGTCATCCTGATGCTGATGATTGGCCTGGAGTTAATGCTACCCTTGTCTGCTGGATCTTATAAACCCTGGATCCGGTATTGAGATCTTTTACAAGCTCATTTGCCACATTTAAGGAACTGTGGGATGATCTAAAGGCATGATTTATTCTTGGCGATTGATTGAAAGTTTTGCAAATGCAAGAGGCTATTCAAAGTTGCAGGCAGAACAATCAGTCCATCGATATTTACTTTGGCAAACTGAAGAAGTTGTTTGCAGATTATCACTGCATGCGGCCTCCCTTAGTTAGTGACTGAGAAGAGAGCAAGGCAGTGTGCCATTGAAATATATTTGCGATAGTCTTCCGAGAGAGAGAGAGAGAGGGGGAGAGAGAGAATGATTTGATCTACCAATTCATCTTTGCCCTTGACGAAGGCTTTCACACATGCGATCACATATCATGAGCACTGATCCAATACCACCTGTCATGAAAGTATATGCCTTTGTTGCTCAGGAGGAGAATCATAGAGCTATCATTCGAGCTCGTGAGCCTTCTTCTAACTCCATGGCGTATGTTGCATGCTGCCCAACACCTAAAAATTCTTTGCCACTTGTTCTTTCTTCATCTGACCACAATAATCTTGTTTGTACACATTGTCATTGCAAGGGTCACGATAAGGATTCCTGTTTCCAGATCATTGGTGTACCAGAATGGTTCAAGGAGTTGAAGGAGAAAGCCAGTGCTGCCAAGAAGACGGTGCCAGCCTCTCGGTCGACCGCCAGCATTGTGATCGGAGGTTCCTCCATGACACTTCCTCTCCCGTTGCCATTTGTCAATGCCGCCACGTTGCCGCCTAGTCTAGTGGCGGCGGCTTCCTTTGACCGTGTCCCTACCCGGTCTGACTCTGGCCATGCTCTGTTTGATGACCACTGGAGCACGGCCATGCATTTATTTAATCAGTTTAATTCTCTTACTGACAATGGGTCCGGTAAGTCTACTTTACCATGGATACTTGATTCGGGAGCCTCATATCACATGACTGGTGACAAAGGTTCTCTTATTGATCTTACTACTGATATTGATACTGTGAATGTTGTTCTGCCTGATGGCTCTGTGTCATCCACTGCCTAATAAGGTTCTATTTGCTTTGGTGTTGTCACCCTTACTCATGTGCCATATATACCTACTTTGCGGTGCAACTTATTATCATGTTCTAGATTGTTATCTTCCTTAAAATGTCTAGCTTTATGTACTGATAATTATTGCATTTTACATAAAATCAGTACGAGGAAAGTGATTGGCGTGGGTGAACAGAAAGGGGGGGTGTTTTGGCTTCGTCTGCTGGATACTCGTGATCATCCTCATATCCCGCAGTCTCTTCCAACAGTTGCTTCTGTGTCTTCTTCTGATTTATGGCATCACTGTTTTGGACATCCTTCCTCTACGGTGTTGTCTTCTATTTCTTCTATTAATTTTAGCACTAATAAGACTTCTATTCCTTGCTCTATATGTTATAGAGCAAAACAGACTAGACATAGTTTTCCATTGAGTTCTACAAATGCTACTGCACTATTTCAATTAGTTCATTGTGATGTTTGGGGTCCTTATAGAACACCATCTTCTAGTTGGGAATTTTATTTTTTTACTGTAGTTGATGATTATTCCCGAGCTGTTTGAGTTTATTTATTAGTGGCTAAATCAGAAGTAGCTTCTAGATTTTTGGAATTTTGTGCCTTGGTGAAGAACTAGTGGGGCCAAACCATACAACGTGTTCAGGCTAATAATGAAACTGAATTTTTGCCTTTGAGATCTCAGTTTGCTGTATCTGGGATCATTTTTGAGACATTTATGGTTGATTCACCACAACAAAATGGTCGAGTTGAAACAAAGCATCATCATTTACTCAATGTGGTGCGTGCTTTAAGGCTCCAAGTCAGTCTTCCTATTGATTTTTGGGAGAATGTGTTCTTATTGTTGCTTATCTAATTAACCGGACACCGACAAAGCATCTCAATGGTCGTACTCCCTTTGAGTTGCTCTATGGGAAAGCTCCTAACCACTCATCATTAAGAGTTTTTGGACGCTTGTGTTTTGCTGCTCATATTCCCAGATATCGTGACAAGTTTGCACCAAGAAGTTGGCGTTGTTTGTTTCTTGGTTATCCTACCGGAAAGAAAGGCTATCGCCTTTTTTACTTGGAATCCTGTGTGATCTTTACTAGTCGGGATGCCAGTTTTTTGAAAACTAGTTCCCGTATTTTGCAACTTCAACATCGACCTCATCAGAAGAACCCAGCGGTGCCACCACCTCACCGCTAGTCTCCTCATCACCGCTGCCGGAGTCGCACGGTCTACTGCCACCGATAGTCGCTGAACTTTCACCGTCGATCTCCTCATGCCATTATCTACCACCGACTCATCGCCACCGGTCGCCGTTGGTCTATTGCTGCCGGATGCCACCGATCCGTTGTTGTTGGCCGTCTCCGGTTCACCACTGCCGGCGGTTAATGAAATTCCTCTACCGCCGACCGCCATCGAAGCACCGCCGCCGATCATTGTCGGACACTCGTCATCAGCCTCTGCCCGTTCTTCGACATTGAACACCGCCGGCTCTGACCACTCGACCCAGTCTCCTTCTGCAGCATCTCCGGCTCCAGATGGTTCAACTGCCAAGTTTCCACCTATTAGACAGAGTATTCGTGCTCGTTGATCGCCTCCTTACTTGGAAGATTATGTTTGTGATGATTATGCATGTGCTCTTACTACTGAAGACTCCCCTCCCTTACGTATACATTCACTCATGCGTCGTCACTATCCTCAAGTGTTCTCTATCCTCTTACTGATTATGTAACTTGTGATAATTTTTCTAGTATGCATTCTAGATTTTTGGGTGCAGTAACATTTAGTGCAGATCCCACCACTATTCTGAGGCTTCACAGCATGCTCATTGGTAAGACGCTATGACTGAAGAGCTTACTGTGCTTGAGCGCAATCAGACATGAACTTTGGCTCCTCTACCTCTGAATAAGAAGGCAGTTGGTTGCAAATGGGTCTACCGGACGAAGTTTAAGTTAGGTGGTACTATTGGACGTCATAAGGCACACCCAATGGTTCTCGGGAATTTCTAAGTTGAAGGAATTGATTATACTGGGACATTTGCTCCGGTTGCAATGATGAATTATGTTCATCTATTTTTATCTGTTGCGGTCATTCGTGGTTGAGAACTGCATCAAATGGATGTCCATAATGCCTTCCTGCATGGTGATTTGCATGAAGAGGTTTTTATGTGACCACCACCAGGATATGTTGTACCCCATGGTCAGGTATGTTGCCTTCAGAAATCTCTTTACGGTCTTTGCCAGGCTCCTAAAAATTGGTTTACCAAATTGGCTCAGGTTTTACGAGCATTTGGTTTTGTTCAGAGTAAGGCATATTACTCTTTGTGTGTCTTTTCCTGTGGATTAGTTTCTTTGCATGTTCTAGTTTATGTGGATGATTTGGTCATTGCTGGTAGTTCTTCTACACTCATCTCCGAGTTCAAGAAAATACTTGAGTTCTTGTTTCCATATGAAAGACCTTGGTCTGCTTAAGGATTTTTTGGGTATAGAGATTGCTAGAAGACCAGAGGGGATGTTTCTTTTGCAAAAAAAAAATATGCTTTGGAAATTTTATCAGATGCAGGTTTATCTACCTCTAAACCGACTGACTTTTCGATGGAGCAACAACATGATTTGGCACGTGTTGAAGGTCCAACCTACCATGACCCGAAGCAGTGTAGACGTCTGGTTGGGCACCTGATATATCTGACAATTACTCATCGTGAGCTTAGTTATTCGGTTCATACCCTTGAACAATTCATGAAGTCTCCCTATGTCCCTCACTGGCAAGCTGATGTTCGTGTGTTGCACTGCCTGAAGAGCCATCCTGGTCAAGGTTTATTTATCTCTTCTCGTAGTACGTTATAGTTGACTGCTTACTGTAATTTGGATTGGACTGCATGCCCAATTACTCGGTATTCTCTTTCCGGATATTTTGTAATGATTGGTGATTCTCCAGTTTCTTGGAAGACTAAGATGCAACCTACTGTTTCTCGGTCTTCTGCTGAAGTGGAGTATCGTGCTATGGCTGTTGCATGTTGTGAGTTGTTATGGCTTAAGTCTTTACTAAAAGACTTAGGGCTCATATGCGACTGTTTTGTGACAGTCAATCTTCTCTTCATATTGCGGCAAATCCAGTGTTTCGTGAACGCACAAAGCACATTAAAGTTGCTTGTCATTTTGTCCGGGATCTTGTTCAACCTGGCACTATTGTTACTCAGCATATCCGCACGTCAGACCAACCTACAAACTTGTTCACTAACGCTCTCGTAACCAGTTTCATTCCTTGCTTGACAAGTTGGGCATTTCTGATCCCCATGCTCCAACTTGAGGATGAGTATTAAGGAATTCAAATATTACTTGTAATTGTAATTGTATTCTATTACCTTTTACTAGCTTGTATAGGTATTGTGTACCACTATATAATGTATCATGAGATCATGAATAAAGACACACAATTATTACCCTTATTTTCTACAATATCAAACTTAAAAATGTATCACCAAACTGAAAAACATCTCAATGTTTGGTTAAAACATCAAGTACTGAAAATGAAAATCAAGTTTAGTAGTAAGAATTCACGCATTGTGCGGAAATGTGGGGAAAAATTGACTTATGAATTTCTCCGACCCAGATCTTGACCCGCGAAATTCTTTTAACCCAAAATAATTAATTCCCCAATTATTTATGTCCGGCAGCCTCCAAAAAGTGGTATTTGCTCCTAGATCCCTCCTTCCTCTCCCAAACTTTCTTTCATTATATTTGGAACCCTATGTCTAATTAAACTTTATTATATTGCACATTAATCCTTTGTCTCGCTGCGAGACTGTTTCGCACAATACTTTACCAATTCAATGAAGACATCCTTGTCCAGAAGAAGACAAGACATACTTAGGGCGGTTTTCACGAGCCTTATAAAGTGTTTTACTTACAATTAAGTAATTGTTTAGTAAACTCTTGAAAATTTCTCATTTTAAAAGTTAAAGATATATTTTTTGGATGGAATAAAATAAGTCATTTTTTCTTATAAGTACAATTATACCAAACACAAGTTAACTCCCTCTATCCTTTGTAAAACTGTCCAAATTCACTTATTTTAACTGATCATATTCTTTTAACATCAATAACTTTAGTTATGCAGTGCTAAAAATGATATAAAATAGATTTTCTATAAATATATATTACGGAAAATCTAAAAAAATTTCATGGGACAACACTTTATTCTACATATCAATTAAATTTTATGGTTATATTTAACTATTTTTTACTAATCGAATAATGACTTGTGCAGTTTCATCTAGGACACAAGGAGTACTTAAATACATAATACTTTTTATGTCTTTCTTCAATTCTCATATAGTTGCACTACTCCCTTCGTACCATACTATAATTATCAAATTTTGATCATACATTTTAATAAATATATAAGCAACAATATTAATGTATATTATAGGTTTCGTCGTAACAAAAATTTCTAAATATCAACCTTTTATTTGTCATTGTTATGCGTAGTTAAAATATTTATAATCAAATGTGTTTTTAGGAGATCGTAATAAAAAATTTGTGCAATTTAATCTAGGATGAAGGGGGGTAATCGTGTCGTTTGGTTAAACACAGAAAGTTGGTACTTTCATCATGGAAGAACACTCATACCATGTACAATGCAAGAGTTGGTTTGATGAATGTCACTTGAAACGTCATATTGATAGACCATCAACCATAAAAACATCTCCAATGCAAGGGTCAAGTGGAAGCATTAATCAAACATGTTACACTTTTCTTTAGAGTGAGTCAAACAGAACTTCTATTTGGAGTGCCTGAAGCATCTCCAACCCAGGCGTCGATTATGGGGGTCTCTTTGTTCAGTATGTTATGTTTCAGTTGAAACTTTAGTATGGCATAAACAAAGTAAATTGACTGACAATCTTTTTTTAGATTTTCGTTCCAATGTTATTGTTACAATTATAATTTCAGTATAATGTATCAATCAATGATTGAACAAATTTCAATTTGCCTCCTGCATATTTATGATTCCTTATTAGTACTTTTTCTTTGATAGACAAATTAGTACTCCCTCTGATCCTCTATTATTGTCCTCAACTTTTGGGCACTCTTTTTTTACAAAGAGTAAAATGAATGGTGTAGATTACATTGAAAATAGAAAAAGTAAATTGTTTGAATGAAATAATTTAGAATTGGCTAAAAGGAAAATGAGCCAATATAAAAAAATTAAAAAGGAAAGAGATCCATTATTAGAGAACCAGATGGCGTAGTAGTTGGTGGACAACTAGAGGATCTCCCGATGGTAAATATCACATAAGGACAATAACTTTTTTTTAAAAGGATAAGTGCCAATATAACCCTATCTCCTTGAGTAAGTGCCAATATAATCCTATGATAATTTTTAATGCAAATATAAACCTAACTAGTTAATGAAAGTGTCAATTTAACCCTTTGACCCCATTTTCGGCATTGACCTCAAATTTTCAGCGTTGACTCTATGTAAATTGACCAAAATACCCTTTGGGCTAACTCTGAAATTGGGTGGACAATTTTACCCTCATAGTTAGCCGGAACGCCATAGTTCGTTGAAATTAGGTAGGGTTATATCAGCACATTATGCAATCTTATTGGGTTATATCAGCACATTCATAATGTTTGTAGGGTTATATCAGCACATTTATAATGTTTGTTGGGTTATATCAGTACATCTTTAAAACTTATAGGGTTATATTGGCACTTTCACTAACTATATAGGGTTATATTGGCACTTTCGAATATTGAAAGGTTATATTGGCACTTTTGTCAACTAGATAGGGTTATAAAAGCACTTTTTCTTTTAAAAAAATTTGGTTGAACTTTTGAATTCCTCTTCCTATCTCTGGTAGGAATTCTAACTTTTCAATTTGACTATAATTTTAGTTGAGTGAGTTTTCTAATGGCGGTCTGTTCATAAACTTATGGATAATCCATATATTTTTTTACTTTATACATTTCATTTGTTAAATTGCATACTAAATTTTAAAAAAATAAAAATACTATTTTATATTGTATATTTTTATATTTTCACATTCAAATACACATTATTACTTGTTTTAACTTTTAAAATACAATATTTAAATTTTATAAAAAAAAAGTATAATATTTAACGTAAAAGGTACAATGAACTGTCAATAAGTTTATGGGCAAGCAACTTGAGATTTTTTCCTTTTATTTTTCTCTTTTCGCTATGCCCGTTAAACTAGGACATAAAAAGTATTTTTAATTCTCGTAATTTTAATCCTCAAAAAGTTTGACAAATTTTAAGATAAATAGAAGTGAAAGACAATTAAGGAAATGGAAAAATGAATTAAGACAACAACAATGTAAATAAGAAGAAAATAATGATCGGCAGCGACAGTGTGGGGATTCTTCCAGTGGGAGGACTCCTTGTGTGCATCGAACACAGTCGAGAGCCATGTGCTCGACTACGGGAGTACTGTGATTTACCTCTCTGGTGAGACCTGTGATGTCGGGTGGCTGGAGCGACTGAGGGCGAGCCGATTAATCGCCTTTCAAAGGTGGATGAAGCGGAAGCGAGAATGTCGGCTTGAGTAACGCAAACATTGGTGAGAATCCAATGCCCCGAAAACCTAAGGGTTCCTGGAAAGAAGAAAATAATGATGGAAAACTTAAGCCCATCAAATGGGTCAATTGGATAAACCCATTATCCAAACCCAATGGATCATTATCCAATGAGTCATTATCCAATTAACTCATTTATTAAATGAGTTATAATGGGTTGGGTGATTAAATGGATAACTCATTGGATAACCCATGAGATATTCATATGACCCAATGGGTTAAAACATATTATCCAATAAGTTATTATCCAATAAATCATTATATAATTAACCCAATAAGTTGTCATTAAACATTTTCTATCGATTTGGGTTACAAGTTGTCATTATCCAATGAAATCAGGTATTAAATGCTCATTATTTTTTAGGATTTGGGATGAGAATAATTATGTTAATGGGAAATTTTGATCTCAATGGGTCCCATATTATGTTAACTCAATGAGAACATAACAAATACCCAATAAATATCCAAAATTATCCAATTAAATGCATGTGTAATATTTAACATAAATATTCACTATAACTCACAAATTGTACAAATTATAATTCACAAATTATTCGAGTTCAATCTCATACAATATTCGAGTTCGTACAGTATTCAAGCTCGTACAGTATTCGAATTCAATCTCGTACAGTATTCGAGTTCGTACAAAGTTCGCACTCAATCTCATACAGTATTTGAGTTCGTACAATATTCGAGTTCAATCTTGTACAGTATTAGAGCTCAATCTTGTGCATTATTCGAGTTCATACAATATTCGAGTTCAATCTCGTACAGTATTCGAGTTCGTACAATATTCGAGCTCAATCTTATACAGTATTCGAGTTCGTACAATTTTCGAGTTCAATCTCGTACAACATGCGAGTTCGTACAATATTCGAGCTCAATCTCATACAGTATTTGAGTTCGTACAATATTCGAGTTCAATCTCGTACAGTATTCGAGTTTGTACAGTATTCGAGCTCAATCTTGTACAGTATTCGAGTTCGTACAATATTCGAGTTCAATCTCGTACAGTATTCGAGTTCGTACGATATTCGAGCTCAATCTCGTACAGTATTCAAGTTCGTACAGTATTCGAGTTCGTACAATATTCGAGTTCGTACAGTATTCGAGTTCAATCTCGTACAGTATTCGAGTTTGTACAGTATTCGCGCTCAATCTCGTATAGTATTCGAGTTCGTACAATATTCGAGTTCGTACAGTATTTGAGCTCGAGCTAGATCCCAAGTAATATTGTTCGTTAGTTTCGTCGAGTTTACAAAGCCAACATATTATATATTTTTTATTTTTATTTTTATTAAATATAATATAATGTACATAATATTATATTACATAATATAATATTATGAACTCGAATATGAACAAAACGCAGACCGATTGATGAACAAAATGCAGATCGATTGATGAACAAAATGCAGACCGATTGATGAACAAAACGCGGACTGATGAAACAAAACGCATACTGGGAAGTGAGAAGTGAGAAGTGAGAACTGAGAACTGAGAAGAACACGGACTTGATGGGTAATTCACGTTTCACCCAAATAAATAACCTATATCCAATGAGTCATTTAGTTCGACCCAATGGATAATTAGTATACACCCAATGGATAATTAGTATATACCAAATGGATAATTTAGTATATACTTAATGGATAATTGGTGTTTTCAACCGTTTAAACTTTAAATGGATAAGTCGTGTAACATTTTATTTGGAGTGAAAAATTACGATTAACTCTAATCATTTTTTGATATAGGCTGAATCGTATACATAACTACAAAAGAGGAAATATTTATTCGAGTGGCTAAATGTGGGGATTTCATTTATTATTTCCTTATGTTTAATAAAAAAATATTTCTAAAAATCTTCATATTTCATGGAGGAGATTTTTCAAATTTAGTAAAAGTTTCTTAAATACTACTTCTACTTCTTTCATCAAGATCTTTTATCAAATTTTAATTGGTTAAAATTAAAATTCATTAAGACATGAACCGAAATCGATAAATATGATGAATCGAGAATTTGATCGTTTCTAAAATGATTATATGTGTTAGGGAAAAATTAAATCATTCGTAATCAAACTTGTGAAAATTTTGTTATCTTATGATATGAAATTATCCACGGGTCACCCGTTATCCAACCCAACTCGACCTACCCAAAATTATCCAACGGATAATCCATTATCCAACCCAACTAAACCCAATAACTACAACCCAATAACTACAAGCCAATTATATCCATTAACACAATGAATCATTATCCAATAAATTTTATTCAATAAAAAAAATAATATATGGGTAACGGTTATTCAACAGGTCACCCGACTCATTTGACAGGCACAGGAAAACTTACTAAACCTAGAAAGAATCGACAGAAAACAGAAATGGAACTAATATAGGGACACACGGGACGGGAGTACAGATTTCACAAATTACAAGTCGTAGAGTAGAGCGGTAGGCTGGTGCCCACTGCCCTCTCCCTGCCCCCGCAGCGCAGCGGATCACAAATTCCAGATATTTTGTTGCTGACGTGGTTCATAACCGCCGCAAATACCGAGAAGTCGCATGGGCAAACTGGGTATAAAAAAAATGCGTGGTGCGAGCGTCGGTTTCAAACCAGCCAGTGCGAGCGTGAGCACCTTGTTTTTGTTACCCGGAGGGCCCCACATCAGATGCCCAAACCATTAACTGAGCAGGCAGGTGGCCACGTGTCGCGGATCGGATCCAACAGATCTACCCAAGATCTACCCCAGACTACTGTGAGCCTTCGTTTTGATTCACCGCCAGGTCACTGCAGTAATCTCACGTGGTTCCTCCACGTGTCCTCATACGTGGCTAAATTCAGCCCATTTCCAGCCTTCACATTGTCCACGCCAGCACGCGCCCAGGCCCGGGGTATTATAATATGTCTCAGACATCCATTTTTTTATTGCATCTCTCTCTAGCTCCTCCGCAAAAAAACTCGACCGAAATTTACTCGAACGAAAACCCTAGGCAGATTTCCCCTCTTTTTGCTCCGTTGATAATTATCCGGAAAATCCTAGGCTTGATCACTGATATATTGAAAAAATTGCGAGAAAAATTGTTTGATTGGATTGACTTTGCTGAGTATAGAACTCTGCTTCAATGGCGTTCAAGTGGTAATGATTTCAGTAGTTCGCTCTAATTTTGAGTATCATTTTCTCGCATTTATGATATTTATGAATTTATTAGAGTAATTCTGTATTTTTTTGTGTTTTTTTCCTCTTTTTTTCCCCTTTGGTATGCTTGTATACCAATTTCTTTTTGCTTTTATGGAGATGTGATGTCGAAGCATGAAATATAGTTTACTGTTCTTCTTTGCTGAGCTGCCGAGAATGCGCTTAACGTAAGGAGAACCATATGCTTTATTGGTGAGTTTTCAGCTCCATTTCTAAAATTTATTTATGTTAATTATGAGAAAAATTATTTCTTTTGTGTATATTTTGAGATTGAAGCACTGATTAGTTCTTTGTAGCTGTATTATTTATTATTCTGTTTATATTGGAAAGATATTGAGTTCATTTCCAGTTCAATGTCTTGTACTGAAGAGCTATTTTTCTTTTCTCTATGTTAGGATTCATGCAGCAGATCAACAAAAAATTAAGTGAGTAGCTTTCCCTTTTTCCCTCTCTAAGGATATAATGCTCGAAGGACGACGGCACAAGACGGAGAATGAAGACATAAGTAGTTTGTAATTGGTTGATGCGGTTTGCTTCCCTGCCAACTGACTTTTTCACATACTTATGAGCCCCTTTACTTTGTGGTTTATCCTATGCATCCACTCTACTGTTATTATTATTATGATTATCATTTTCGAAGAAACAGTGTCTTCATTATTCGTCAAGATACTGTTTTTCTTCGTACTTATTGCTTTCTTGAGAGATTTCCAGGCTGTTGGTATAGCCTTTCTTAGGTGAAAGCGAGTGAAATGTCTGACATATGTGTTTATTTGCCATGATAGCTTTCGTTAAGGAGTTGGTGTCTGGATAAGTTTGTTTTGGAAGACAACGGTATGTGCAACCTTTCTAACTTAGAGGTTCTCTTGTCGACTCAATCACGCGCTTTATTCATTGCTGGTCTCTTTGAATCTGGTTGATGAGGGGAGTTGGGGTGGAGGTGGATGGGCTGCCAACAGGAGGGTTGGCGAAACGGAAAGTTTGTCATGAACGTGTACAGGATGATCGCAAGGTGGTACAAAATGGAGTAAAATCTAATACCCATGGAATCTCTGAGGAAGTTCAGTCAAGGACAAATGGGGAGGAGAACGTTGGTCGTGTGGAACTTCGGCAGGCCCAAACAATCCCTCAGAATGAGCATGGACTGCAGCATCTACCTCAGTCATCAGTTGTTCGCTGGGATCGCTTTCTGCCTCTAAGATCCCTGAAGGTTCTATTGGTGGAAAACGATGACTCAACTCGCCACCTTGTCAGTGCGTTGCTCAGGAACTGCAGTTATGAAGGTCGTACTTCTTGTCCGCATGTTAGTAGTTTTTTTTTGAAAAATGAGTTTATGCATGTCCGCATTTATTTTTTTTACAACTTGGGTGTTTCTTTGGTACTTTTAAGGTATGAGTAATTGTGCTTGTGCATTTATTCTTGGCAGCATGAGTGCTTCTTTGCTTCTTCGAAGAATGAGTTATTGCTCGGACACATTTATTTTCAAAATTCATTTCGTGAACTTGATTGGATCAAGTCATCGAGTACATGCCTACAATACCAATGTTGTCGTTAGGTGTTTCATCCAAATGTCGCAAATGCCGAGGTTTACTTAAACCAGCCAATGTTAACCTAAATTTTTTGTTGCCATTGGAAGGGGGGATTTCTAACAGAAGTAAGATATGGATAATTGCAGTCCAATGCATGGCTTCACTTACCGAATTTGCAAGTTCAGTGTTTATATACTGAGCAAGCACGTTTCCTGTAACATTCTAGTTAGGTTACTTCTGAGTCAAACACTAGCATCTCGTTCACAGGTAGTGATTGAATGTGGAACCTGTTCTGAATTGGATTTAAAGGCTAATCAATGTAAGAAATAGGTGCCACGCTGTTCTCAGAATTGGAACAAATGCTGTGAATGAAATTGAGAAACGCCTGAGTATTACTTGTAATCTAATATATGCCAACACTATAAGTAGTAACCCTTTATTGAGATGAGAGACTTGTCTTTCTGTTTTTAAAAGATGAATCTTGGATGTACGGAAACAGGCTCAAGACTTTATGCTGAGATTTCTTGACTTTTGCTTAAACATGTGCTGTTTGGTTTGCTTAATGCTGATATTTGTTGCACCATAAGCACCTTTGTGATCTGTGAAATAAAAAAGGTGCCTTAGTCAAAATACACTATTTGGGAGATGTATCATTTATTTCTTCTTATAGACAGGTCATTAATGTCATTAATTTAGATGAAAGATGAATTTCCAGAAGTTTAGAGCGCTTTAATATTCATTAAAGAAAACAATTCCTTACAGGTTATTTGGAAGTCAAGTCACGTATAGATAGGTTATCGATACCCTTGATTACAATATACAGGATTCGCAAGCTGAGAGGGATAACTTTCTTCGCATCTAGTATTCATCATTAAAGAAAGCATCTCTGGAACATTTATATGGATTAGCTGTTTGTCTGCCAAACTTTTCTGAGTGATAATGCAAAAGATGGAATGTCACAGTTTGCTAGTTTAACAATGAATTATAGTCAGAAGGTTTCTACAGGCACATTAAGTTGGTCTTTAATCATATGCTTCTCTATCGACATTAATGACATCAGAATAGAAAAACTGGAAAGGAAGTAAATTTGTTCAATGTAGAATCTAATCACCCAGATTTGCATCAATGACATCAATAGGTAACCTGCCTGGCATTCTACTACAACTTCAACCATCTTCGGTGGTATAATTGCCCGACTAAATTTGGATGTTCTCTGTATTTGATTTTGATATTTACACAAATTTATATTGTTAATCAAGTTTCGCTTTTGTTCGACTAAGAAAATGTCCCCTTTGATTATTTCTTCAACTTGTATTTTCCCTACTCCATAGATTTTATTTGACCTTTTTGGGTCTGCTGCACTGCAAAAACTTAATGAACATGAGCTTTGTCAGTGTAGCTAGGGTTTTCCGTCTATCAAGCTTCATGAAATTGTTGCACCCTTTCAAATTAATCTGTTCTCACATTTTTTTAATATTTACTCTGGCAGTGACTTCTGTGGCAAATGGTCTGGAGGCATGGAAAATGTTGGTAGACCTAACTAATCATATTGATCTTGTACTAACAGAGGTTGCTATGCCTGGTTTGTCTGGCATTGGTCTCTTATCTAAGATCATGAATCACAAAACTTGCAAGAATATCCCAGTGATTAGTGAGTTCTATTCCCCCACAAACCTTCGGTAGCTTTTTGGAGTTTCAAATTTGTTTCTCCAACATTTCTACAAATAAAATTTTAGCTGTCTAAACTTCATTTGTTTTGGGTGCAGTGACTTCATCAAATGATTCTATGGGTATAGTCTTCAAGTGCCTTTCAAAGGGTGCTGTTGACTTTTTGGTGAAGCCTATTCGGAAGAATGAGCTTAAGAATCTATGGCAACATGTTTGGAGGAAATGCCATAGTGTAAGTAAAAAATCATCCCAATTCATTATGTAGGATTATAGGAATGGTATTTTATTTTAGTTTCTCTATGTATTTGAGAAGTGCATATCAAAACTACCATTTTTCCTTTGACAGTTGCCATAAAAACTAGTATTATTAGCCAGAGATTACCTCAGACATTTGACTCTAAACTGTTTGTTCTTCCTTCAAAGTGAGACAAACTGATGAGTATAATTTCTGTTTTTATTTTATTACAGTCAAGTGGTAGTGGTAGTGAAAGTGGGACTCGAACTCAAAAGTCCATCAAGTCAAAAAATGTTCAAGGTTCAGACAATCACTCGGACAGTAATGATGAGGATGAGGATGAGAGGAGCATTGGATTGAATTATAGAAATGGAAGTGACAATGGAAGTGGAACCCAGGTATTGCCAGCTTACAAATTTCTAGATGATCTTATCCTTTCTATTAGGCATCTGAGAATGCTATTTTGGGCTACTACCTCTACTTTTATTATGTACTGTGCCTGTCCAATCAAACACATTTAATGCCGGATAGGTTCTTGTGTTGATTATTAGAGAGTAGTGTTTTCTTGGTACTGCTTATTTTGCAGTTGCAAAGGTCACAACTAAGTGATGACGATAGATGTATGCAATCTGCTCTTAGCAGAGCTTTGGCAATGAGCAATGATATTTTTGGCCTTCATGGAAGTAGAGTAAAAAAGCCTCATACCATACCATAATTTTCGCAAAGACAATTTTGGCCTAGGATGTACATATAGCTTCTTTATTTTATTTTTTTGCAAACAGACATGTAGATTAAAAAAGAAATACTTGCAAATGAAAATTGATGGATACTAATTTGTTTACTTGTGCAGTAGTTGTAGAGCTGGTAAATACTCACAATTGATTTTATATTCTCATTCCAGCAGAGTTCTTGGTCTAAAAGGGCTGTAGAAGTTGACAGTCCCCGACCGATGTCTCCATGGGAAGGTTCAGCAGAACCCCCTGATAGCACTTGTGCGCTGGTTATTCATTCAAAGCCAGAGGTGGACAGCACTAACTGGGTGCCTACAAATGCCACAAAGAAGTCTAAAAAACAGAAAGACTTATCTGGTTTGATTGCTTTCAATAAGCAGTTGAACTTTTCATTTGATTGCTGTCTGTCAGGTGCTGGATTTTAATCAACATATATTTCTGCAGACAATATGGCAATGGGAAAAGATTTGAGGATTGGAGTCCCTAGAGATCCAGACATGCAGATCAAAGGCCCCAGCAAAGAAGTATTGACTAATGCTACAAATATTGAGAAAGGAACCCGTGCTAATGCAGATATGGAGAAAGTCAGAGAAAAACTTAGAAGTCTGGAATACCACAATGACACAAAAAAAGAAAAGCTACTGGGCAAAGACAATGATCTAATGGGTGCTAATAAGGACATCACAATGGCTGATGGTGGGAGTGCAGGAAGTGAAGTACCAAACAACTCATCCAAGAGTACTACCATCCTCAAAGACGTGGCCCCTATCAACACAAAAGGGCTACCATCTGTCATGCCTAGTTTGAAAAGGCTAAGAGAAAGCAATGCTGGAACAACCACTACCCAAGAACGTAACGTCCTGAGGCACTCCGATCATTCAGCCTTTTCCAGGTGTGACCACTATATTGCAAGAGCTACCTTGAACTTGAATCTGAACCCCTATATTGCAAAACTGAAAATTTATCTGGCAGGTACAACACTGTCTCCACTGCAAATCAAGCCACAACCGCAGTTGTGGGGAGCTGTTCTCCAGCTAATAACAGTTCTGAAGCTGCAAAGGCAGAGTCATTACTCAACTTTCAGTCCAACTCAAGTGGGACACCTAACCAGGGTTCTAATGGCAGTAGCAACAACAATGACATGGGATCCACCACGAACAAAGGCTTCACCAAGTCAGAAGTGCTAAGTGAAAAACCGACCCCTAAATCTACTACACTCGGTACTCGACCGAGTTCCGCTTTTCAGCCAGTGCAACATGGCCATAATTCTGCCCTGCAGCCTGTGACGTCAGGGAAACCTGATGTTGCAAAGACAACACCTGGCCAGCAACCCCAAGTGGAGCACCATCATCACCACCATTATCACCACCACCACCACCATGTGCACAACTTGCAGCAGCAACAGCAGCTTCTGAACAGTGAGGACATATCTTTGAGAAACATGATCACGGGGTCTCCTCAATTTGGACAGAGCAACATGTCAAACGGGGGAATTGAAGATGCTGCTGCTAATTATGGTAGTGCCTCTGGAAGTAACAACGGAAGCAATGGACAAAATGGCAGCAGTATTGCTGTTGTCGTGGAAGAAACAAATATGGCAGGTGATGTCGGAGTCGGCGGAACAGGAAAATGCGGGACTGTTGAGGTAGTAGTAGCCAGTGGAAACAGGAGCGGCATGGATCAGGATCGTTTAGCACAAAGAGAGGCTGCTCTGAACAAGTTCCGGCAGAAGAGGAAAGAAAGATGCTTTGACAAAAAGGTAAACAGCATCTACACGTACAAGATGGTTAAAAACTTGGATGGTATTAGAAAGCAAAGAATGATTCTAAATATCTTTGGATGCTCTTTCAGGTGAGATACCAGAGCAGGAAAAAGCTTGCTGAACAGAGGCCGCGTATACGGGGGCAATTCGTGAGGCAGACAGTGGACGAAAACAAAATTAAAGACAAAAGCAACAATCCCGACAGCTAACGCCCGCTCTCGCTTATTTGGTGAGATGTAAATGAGGATTAGCATTTTGTGATTAGAGAGGTAGGGCAGGAAGAACTGAAGAAGGGAAGGGCCAGATGATACTAGTGGATACATACTAGTTTAAAAAGTAATACACCGATCTGGTGACTTGACATTAGATGACCAAATCTTTCCGAGCTTCTAGTTTATAATTTAACGTGTTATGTGTTAATTGCTTTCCTAGTTTCAATAAGGCTCTGTTTGATTTCTGGGGCCGTTGTGTGTCTCTCTTTTTAGACCGTGTCTTAAGAAGTTGTCTATGAAAGTAATTTGTCCGGAAGTTTTAGCAAATCATGCAGAATAAATACCATTTCTGGATTGATTTAATAAAATAAGAAAACATTTCTGGGAATGCAACTGTAAATGCATGGGGATTATAATCAAACAAAACACTGCCATCATTGAGCAAGACTGGGAAAAAAAGTTCCACATAAAAGAGTCGTATTTCTATAACCGAGTTTCTCATAGAAGCGGAATGACATCAATCTCTCTGTGGAACGGATAAAGTATGAAAATTTCATATCAAGCCGAATGAATGCATGCATGCATAGACTGAATCTCATCAGGGTAACAAAAACAAAATATGAAAAGGGAATGAAGCATTCCTAACCTAAAGAGCAGCATAAATGTTGGTGGTTTAGCATCTGCGGTTTTGAAGAAGAGGATGATCTACTGTTTTAGATGAAGAATTGTTCAAACTCATTGCATGCACCGAAACTTTTGCCTTTTCCTTTTCATCTTTTTATTTAAGGCTTAACGACCAATATAAGTTACTCCTTTATTCCCGCATGGCCATGCATAGATAGTAGCATGCATAAATATATTCCAAATTTGACAACTAAAACTTTAAAGAGAATAGTGCATTTTTAAAGAGATCCATATAACTTCAATTCGACATCCAGTCTAAAAATGTCTAAAAATCATGTTCACATAAATTTAAGTTTTGAAGGAAAAAATAAAAAAGAGAATAAACCCTAAAATTAAATTATCTTAGCATAAAGAGAAGTAGTCTACCAGTGGTTTAGTGGAGAGGCGGCGTCCGGCGTGCAGAGGCAGCAGGACGACAGTAGCTTCCGGCGGCGGAGACTTGGTGGTGGACCTGGCGGCGGTGGCGGATGGATGCTCTGCTCTCGGCTCTCGGCAAAGGATGCTCTGCTCTAGTTCTAATTTTTGGCAGAAATGGATTATTGGATTAGGTTCAGTTTTGGCCCAATCCAATACATATTTCATTTTTTTTCTTATTACAAATGAAACGACGTCGTTTTATTACTTAAGCAGCAAAAAAAAAGAGAAGGCCGCAATGCGGCCTTCTTCTCCGAGCATCGCCTACTAGTTGCCGGAAGACGCGCTCGACGGCCGGACCGATTCCTTCTACCTCCGGCCGGCGATCCAGGTAGGGCTGGAGCCCTACCTCGCGTACCATTGGTTCCGCCTCTGCCCACCACTCAGCCTCTCCTCCCATCTTCTCCTCCTAATCCCCCGTCCTCATTTCCATATGCTCCCAGAAATCCATACTCGTCAACCAAATTCAATATGTTCAATTACAAGCTCGTATAAGAAAACCAGATGGTAATGCTAGCATACCAAAAACTATGCAGGTAGTCATTCTAGTCGTACGGTCCGGTCTATACCTTTCCCCGCCGATTTCGACCGAACTACCATTGGCACGCAAGGTAAAAGTATAGACCAGACCAAATTTGACACAGATAAGTAGCAAGTAGCACGCAACCAAATTTGACACAGCAAGTAGCAAGTAGCACGTCAAATTTGACACGGCAAGATAAAGTACAAGCCGGACATCCACATACAATCAGGGTAATTAAATTCACATAGTATGACAATAATTGAGCATAGTGTGATAAAGTATACGCCGTACTTAATTATTATGAAATCGATTAATTGAAAAGAACATAATATTAATAAGTATTTTGTATAAATTCTTAAATAGTAACACATTTAAATTTAACAGGAATAAAATAATATAAAATAATAAATATTAATTCAATTCGTGGACGATGAAAACAATCATTTTAAATATAGATGTGGATGGGTTCCTCACTAGGACGGCTTGGTTGCAAATTCTGAAGTTACGGCAATGGTTCAGGTAGATGTGTTAAGCTGCTATTATATGTGTTTAGTTTGGGTGGTGCTTCAATTGTGTGTGAAGCTGCTATTTATAGGAAGAAATGCTTGTGATGATGCATTGGTTAATTGACACTCTTAATTTGATATCAAATTGCAAATTCATGTATGTTCATCAAACTACATTTGGATAAGAATGCTTGCAATTTGCAATTCGTAAATTCATAAGCTTAGATGTGCGAATTGCATTTCTTACCCACCTTCTTATTTACTACACATTCTCCTATTTTCTTACCTTTTATTTTATTTTATTATTATTTTTGGAGTCCGTCTCTTGAAAGACGGTCTTTCCATAAGTTATGGAAAGACCAAGGTTTAAAGTGTAAATTAGAAGAAATGAAGATAAATTTTTTTGGTTGCATGAACCGGGTCATAAATTTTATAACCACTACATGTTGCATGCTAAAAGTTTAATATTGCAACTAAGACCTTTTACCTTTTATTATTCTAATTAAACCCGGTCTTTCCATAAGCCTATGAAAAGACCGTCTTTCCCAAGACTTTGCCTTATTTTTGAACGAACTCTAGAATAAAGCCAATAATTTATCTTATTTTCATTTTATCATTATTTATTTATTATTTTATATCTATTTATTTATTCCATTCCATTTTATTTTATGTTAAAAATTTTTCTTGTAAGGTTGAATCTAAAATTGAAGAAGATAAATAAAATTATATGGTTTTTCAATAAATCTTAACTATTACATACATACTTAATTCATTAAGCTCGGGGGTTCACAGTCCCCCCACCCCCCGATAAATTTCATCCTCAAATTTCACATTTTCCGTGAACAATTCCGGGTACTTATCCCTCATCCTGGCTTCCAGTTCCCAAGTTGCTTCCTCGACCTTATGGTTTCTCCACAACACTAAAACCATAAGGATCTCTTGGGTAAGCAAGGTCTTGATTTTCCAATCCAGTATCCTTGCGGGATTCTCTTCGTACGTAAGATTTTCATTCAATGCTAAATCCTCATGGTTTAGCACGTGTTCAAGGTCTGGGTGGTACTTCTTCAGGAAGGATACATGGAAGACATCAAGTAGCCTCTCCAATTGCTAGGCAAGTTAAGTCAGTACATAACTGGTCAGACTCGTTGGGTAATCTCAAAAGGGCCAATGTACCTAGGACTTAGCTTTCCCTTCTTACCATGTCGGACGAGACCCTTCTGAGGGGTTACCTTCAAGAATACCCGGTCACCAACTTCAAACTCCAAGTCCCTCCTTCGATGGTTATGTAACTCTTCTGTCGACTCTGAGCTGTTTGTAGGCGCTGATTTATCATCTTGACCCATTCCATGGATTCCTCAATCCAAGGTATACTAGCAACCTGGATAATATTTTTTCTCTCCAACTTCTTCCCAAAAAAAGGGTGTCTGACATTTCCGACCATAGAGTACTTCATAGGGGGCTATACCAATGGATGACTGATAACTATTGTTATAAGCAAATTCTACCAAAGGCAAGTGAGCATCCTAACTTCGAAGCATATCCTCCAGTGTTTAGATTGTTCTCTCCAACTGTTCATCTGACTGCGGATGGGCAGTAGTACTAAATTTCAACATGGTTCCCAGTTTTGTTTGCAGTTGCCTCAAGAATCGAAAAGTGAATCTTGGGTCCCTGTCTGACATAATAGTTACTGGCACACCGTGTAATCTTATGATTTCTCGAATATACAGGGTTGTCAACTTTTCTAAGGAATATATAAGGTTGATCTGCAGAAAGTGAGCCAATTTGGTCAACCTATCAACCACCCCCCAAATCGTATCATGGCCCTTTGGCGTCCGGAGTAGTCCCGTTACGAAGTCCATTGTGATGTAATCCCACTTCTGTTATGGGATTTCCAGTGGTTGTAATAACCATGGTAGCCTTTGGTGCTCAGCCTAAACTTGCTGACACACCAAGCGTCGTGCAACAAACTTCGCTATATCCCTCTTCATGTTATCCCAACAGTACTTCCTTTTCAAGTCCATGTACATTTTGGTCCTTCCTGGGTGTACTGTATATTTGGACTTGTGGGCTTCCTCCAGCACCCTTTGTGTGATCTCTAAATTTTGAGGTAAGTAAAACCTACCTCTACAGGCCAGCACTCCATCACCATCCACTTCAAAGTCCGGTAACTTCCCTTCAGTGGAAAGCTTTCTCTTCTTCACTAATGCTTCGTCGGATTCTTGAGCCATTTTAATCTCCGTGGGTAAAATAGACTGCACCCATATATTGGAGAACACAAGTCGATAAGGTTTAACCTCGCAGTTCTAACTCTTTGCCTGCGATAACATCTCAGTCTCCCTTATCCTGATATGCACCAATTTTACCTGTTGGCTCAACGTGTCTGCCACTACATTTGTCTTGCTAGGAAGATAATTAATCACATAATTGTAGTCTCCCAAAAACTCCATCAACCGATGTTGGCGCATATTCAAGTCCTTTTAAGAAAACAGATACTTCAGGTTCTTATGATCCGACATTACATCAAACATGACTCCATATAAACAGTGTTTCCATTTCTTCAAGGCAAACACCACTGCGATGAGTTCAAGGTCATGGGTGGTATAGTTCTTCTTCTAAGGTTTCAACTTTTGAGAAGCATAAGCAATCATGTGGCTTTTTTTGCATTAATACGCATCCCAGACCTTCTTCCAAAGCATCCGTATACAATATAAAATCCTTCTTTTCCCTCAGGTAGCGCAAGAATTGAGCCATTGGTCAAACACTTTTTCAGTTCTTAAAAAATAACTTATGTCTTTGCATTCCATTCCATACTTGACTCTCTTATGGGTTAGACAGAACAAAGGAGACACTAGTTTATAGAAGTCTCTAACAAAGCACCTATAGTACCCCACCAGTCTTAGAAATCTCCAAACTTCCATACTATTGGTTGCCACCTTCCAATTTAGGACGGGTTCAACTTTAGAGGGGTCCACTGATATTCCTTCCTTACTAATCATGTGCCCCAAAAAGTTTATTTGGTTTAGCCAGAATTCACATTTGCTAAACTTGACATACAACTTATGTTCCTTAAGTAGCTGTAACACTTTCCTTAGATGTAACTCATGCTTCTGATGGGATTTTGAATAGACCAGGATGTCATCGATGAAGATGATGACAAACTCATCTAAGTGGGGCTGAAATAATCGATGCATGAGATCCATGAAAGTGGATGGCGCATTGGTCACTCCAAATGGCATTACTAAGAATTCATAATGTCTATATCGAGTGTTGAAGGCTGTCTTGAGCACATTGTCCCTCTTCACCCACAACTGGTAATACCCTTGTCGCAGATACAATTTGGAAAATACGATTTCACCTTAAAGTTGATCAAACAACTCCTCAATAATGGGAAGAGGGTACTTATTCCTAATTGTCACATTATTTTGGCCTTGATAATTGATGCACCACCAAACTGTTACCTTTGAGTCGTTCGCTCCTTTTCTCGAAATCTGCAAGATATAACCCCCAGAGTTGTCCCGGGAGAAGATCCTTTGATGATAAAGTCAGCAAGATTATTTTGATTAGGAAAGAGTGAATAGAATTGACATTATTACCTCTTTTCTTTATATAGGTTGGTAGGTAGGGCAACTATTTTATTTTCTTGTGATGCAAGTACTAAGGTTCTTCCTTGTGTTCGGCCCAGTGATTATTACCCAAAAGATATTACTTTGAGGGTAATTAGTAGCACCTGGGCAGGTTGGGCTAGGCAGTCCGGTCCATCATAAGTAACACACTATTAAGAAGCCCCTAGAAAGTTGAGGGTTTAACCCTCAAACTCATCCTAGGCTCTCGGGTCTTACTTTTGAGAGGACTCATTCAAACCCACCGCAGGATGCAAGATATTATTTTTGAGCCCCTTAAGTGTTTAAGGGTTTAGTCTTGGAGGTGGCTTGGGGCCCGGTTCTTGAATTGATTTATTCCCTGAGAGTTTGACCCTCAGCTTTCTAATTTTGACCAAGGCCCAATAATTATGACCACCTTTGAACCTGTCTATTGTACGAGGCTACTGGCCTCGATGCCAAGGCATGGGGAGGTCTCAACCTTATGTTTTCAAAAGGGCTATGACAAGAGAAGTGTAAAGGTCGTGAAGCGCATGATGCCCACCCATTTCTCTGGGCGCGTGGTGTCCATGCTAGATTCTACACACACCACTTTCCCCATTAATATTGGGAATCTCTTGCCCACGCGGACCATTACCACATGCTCTTACTTGATTTTTGTCGGCCCTTCTCCTCTCTTTCTACTCCGACCAAAACATATATAAGTTCCTTTTTACTTAACCTTTTTTTTTGCCTTTTGAAATGTTGCAAACATTGGTGGGGGGTCAAAAGGGAATTCCGAGCTATTTTCCAGCTATTCCAACCACTTGTATGAGGGAGAGTTCCCATCTCTAAGATTCCGGTGCCGCTTCCTCCTTAGCCACCAATTTGGGTTCTTTTGGCCAGGAAGGTAGAGAGACTTCAGCTAATTGTTCGATGCCACCCAAGGGTTATCACCAGAAATGGGTTGTTTTGAGAGAGAGAGTTCCGAGGGAGTCTTTACTCCGAAGAGACGAGGAGGGGAGACTCTTTATTTTCCAGAAGATTCTTACCCCAATTTTGGAGAGCCCTCGACGAGTCCCCCTAGAAATCTCCAAGCTGTTGTCTACCCTTCCTCTTATGGTTAGGATTCTCGCAGATCTAGAACTAGAGGTTCTTTGAGATGACAAAACCCCAGAAAGCCCTCGACCTGAAAGGTGTGTCATCTTCGAACGACATCTGAGGTCTGGGGTTTGCTTTCCAATCCCCCTCATCCACTCTCGGCTTTGATAATGTGTATCCGTATGTGCTTAAATACCCATGTGGCTGACCTTAAGTCCATAGCTTTGCTCTTTTGGTAAAGCCTTTTGGGCTGGCTCATGGTGAGAGTACTTGCTCCACAAGCAAACAAAATAGTTACCCTACTTGCCTACCTATATAAAAGCTAAGGTAACCCTACACAACTCAATTATTCATTTCTAATTACACTTTGGTAGCCTGTTTGCTTACTTGGCCGTCGAAGCCTCTTCCCCCTGGAAACCTCCTGGTGCTTTGTCTTTGCAGATTCCAATCACCCACGGTGGCGCGACTGTTGCGATAAATTGGGGCACATCAAGTGGCACTCTAGTGGGACTGTTAGTCAGATCTACGATCTAATACTTGCTGTTTATGTCCCCATATACAACAAGTGCCTTTCGTAGGAGTGAATGGTTAAAAGGCAAAGCTTTAGGCAACAACGAAGAAGTACAATCCCCGTACCAGAAAATGAGAGGGCATAGATCCAATATGCCTCTGGATTTTACTCCATCTAGCTCTGGTATTGAGCCTCTAGAAGCGGGCCAGGACTAGGGCCCAGAATGGAGGGGTCTGAAAGCTCCTCGTGAAGAAGCTGACGCACCCTCATGGACCATGGAGGTTAGTTTCGAACCCTGTGTAGGTGGAGTTGAAGCTCCTACCTCACAAAGCCAGGCACATCAAAAAAGGGAGAATTAACTGCAGTTTATGGAGGCTACGACGTATTCACAAACATAGATCTCAAGAGGGTTGTTCGAGCATCAAGGGGTACGAGCGAGGAGAGCCCCCCCGTCACAACAAGATCTAGCGTCATGGGATCATTCCCTCAGATCTGCTAGCTATCAAGTGGAGCCTCTAATGCTCAACCATAGGGTAGTTCAACAACAGATGTGGCCCCAACCTTCGATGCCCCTAGTGTTGCAGCCAAGATTCCAATCGTACACCCCCGTGGGAGTTTCCTATCAAGCCGGCGTTGGTGCTATTACACAGCCTAAGCTAACACTCCCGAGGATGCCGCTAATGATGACATACTCTGCACCGATCTCGATGCCTATCTCAGTGCCCTCGGCACCGTGACACTCTGTTCTGCATTCGATGGTAGGGCCAATGGTAACTTTCCCGAGTTTCGAAAGATAAATATATTCAGGAATTTGTCCAGAGGTCCCCCATACGACCCTTACTGGCTAGGGTTATATTATAGCTCGGTAGGGGGGGGCGGGGGAGGGGGGGGGGGTCACGCTTAGGGTACATGGCTTCGAATCATCTCCTCCTTACACCCCCAAGCTTTGATGCTTTGGTTTGGCTCAGGCCATACGGAGATCTGCGAATGGGAGGGAGACCAAGAGACTCTTTGACAAGAGAACTTGATAGTCTGATCGAGCCTTCAGACCAGGTCGCAACATCCCCTTTCAGTCTCGTGATAGTGATCGCCCGATGGCCCAACAAAATGAAACCACTTAAAGGCCTCCCCACATATAGTGGAGACTCGGACCCTCACGAGTTCATATAGATGTTCCTTAGTTTGATGAACTCGAGGGACTTCAATGAACACCTAACGTGCAAGTTGGTTGGAAGTTACCTTCGAGAGAAAGCCCAATAATGGTTCAACAAGCTGGGCAGAAGGACGCTAAACTCATACATAGAATTTGGAAATGCCCTTCTAAGTCAGGTTTTTCAAAAGAAAAGGTTCACAAAAACCTTAATAGAGTTGTACCAAAGCAAGCAGAGGTTGAGCGAGTCGACCGAGGCATTCTACCATCGATATATGGATGAGAGTCTTAGCGTAATCAAACGGACCGAGGAGGGGATAATTCTTGGATATATATGGGATGCCAAACCTCGAACTGTACAAAAAGCTGGTCTCAAAGAAACCGAAGACCCTACAACAATTATAGAAAATGGTAGAGCAGTATTCAAAAAATCGAAGAGGCCACGAAGAGAAAATGAGAGGGAGATAGATGGCTTGAAAAGGGACCTAAACACTCTGAGCCTAGGTAAAAAATACACGACCACCCGAAAAAGGGTTCGAAAGCTTTATTCCCTTAACCAAGTCTTTGATGGAGATACACTCTATCCATAAATGGATGTTTCGAAGCCCCCTCTCCCAAAAAATACTACAATGGGAAGAAAGACTCCCCCAAATTTTGTGATCACTACAAAGAACGGGGCCATGACATAAATGAGTGTACCCATTTGAGACGGGAAGTGGAAAGATGTGCAAGGGAGGATTTACTCCCTGACTGTGTCGAGGGTTTGAGAGGAGAATCCTCTTCGAGGGGCCGAGTAAAACACCGTTGGAAAGGAAAAAAGAGAGCCAACCAAAATGGCAGAGAATAGTAGGCAAATGACAGAGACCAAGCCAGAAACCAAGTAGGGGTCTGAACTGAAGCCGAGGCTCGGCCAGACACAAACCCGAGGAATAGGGCGAATTGGGTGATCAACTTCATCAACAAAGTTGTAGGCTATCAAGCTTAGAACACAATCATCAAAGCCTAGTCCCGATATGTGCCTCCCAGAGAACCCTATCAAAAATGTTTCCGACTTGAAGAAGCAATTACCTTCTCAAAAGCTGACCCAGTGCCCAGCCGAACCCCTCACACGGATCCGTTGGTGATCCATGCAACCATATGGGATTGTTATGTTAAAAGGGTGTTCATGGACGATGACAATGCTAATTGTTTCGACTAGTTAGGGCTCAGACGTGAAAGCCTAAGGAGAACAACCTCTCCCTTGTCTGGCTTCACCGGGAAAATGGTGCTACCTCTAGGAGTGATTACCCTCCCGGTTAAAGTAGCAGAGGGAGACAAAGAAATCACAATCGATTGTAGCATCGCAGTAGTTGACGTTGTGTCCCCATACAATGTGATTCTTGGAAGGCCTTGGATGTGCCAAGAATGAGCGGTGTGGTCCCCCTATCACTATGAAGCTTCCCATGAAAAGAGGGATAGAACTTATTAGATGGGATCAATTAGCGGTCAGAAGCTATTTGGCTCTAGCTCTCAAAGAGGCTAGAAAGGAGGATATGATGGCTTCAATTGAGGGAGAGACTAAGCCTATGAACACAGAGCCAATAGCCGTTCAAGACATGGGAATGGTGCCCATAGGAAAAATCGTTCCACCACAACAAAGAAACAACTGAAGAACCTCTTAGACAATTTCGTCGATGTGTTTTCGTGGGACACCTTCGACCTCACTGGGGTACCTAAGCAACTGATGGTCCACAAGCTGAATGTGGACCCCTCCCAAAAGCTAATCAAACAAAAGCGTAGATCTTTCGTCCCTGAAAGGGCCGAGGCTACAAAGAAAGAAGTCAAAAAATTGCTGAAAGCTGAAGTTATAGAAGAGATATTCTACCCCAAATGGATAGCGAATCCTGTGATGGTCCCCAACCATGATGGTACTTGGAGGATGTGTATCGATTTCACGGACCTCAACAATTTTTTCCCCAAGGACAGTTATCCCCTTCTTTCCATTGACGTACTGGTCAAAACTATAACAAGATATGATGTCCTGGCTTTTTTTATGCCTATAAGGGTTATCACCAGATACTCATGGTAGAAGAGGACAAGAAAAACTGTCTTTCATAACTGATGGGGGAACATTCTGCTACAAAAAATGCCATTTGGGTTGAAGAACGCAGGGGCCACCTATCAAAGGTTGGTCGATCAGCTCTTCGAAAAGCAAATTGGCAAAAATATTAAAATATATGTTAATGACATAGTGGTTAAAAGTAACGGCTTCGACCAATTCTTCTAGACCTCAAAGAGACCTTCCGAAATCTCCAAGAAGCTAATTTGAAGCTAAATCCCGCTAAATACATCATTGGAGTCAGAGAAGGAAAATTCCTAGGATTTATAGTTTTGGATAGGGGGATCGATATCAATCCCGAGAAAGTCAAAGAATTGGTCAACATGAAGCCCCCCAAAATAGTCAAAGACGCCCAGAGGCTCACTGGATCGTTGGTGCCACTCAGTCAATTCCTCTCGAAGGGGACTGAAAAATACCTGCCATTCTTTGATGCGCTTCAAAAAGAAAAGAAATTTGAATGGATGAACGACGATGACAAAGCCTTCCAGGAGTTGAAAGAGCACTTACAAAGTTTTCCCACCCTCATGAAACTTAAAAAGGGGGAAGATTTGTATTTGTACATCTCCGCACCCCCCCTGGCGATAAGCGTCGTTTTGGTAAAAGAGAAGGAAAAATCCCAATTCCCAATATACTTCGTAAGTAGGGAACTACATGGCTCAGAGACCCGCTACACTACCCTCAAGAAATTGATCTTGGCTTTTTTTTCATGCTACAAGATGCCTCTGGCCATACTTTCAAAGCCACAGGATAATCCTGCTCACCAGCCATCCAATCAGGTAGGTGCTTCTAAAGATGAAGGCCTCAGGAAGAATAATGAAATGGGCTATCGAACTGGGTGAACACGACATCTAGTTCCACCCAAGAAGTACTATCATGGGCCAAGCATTAGCAGACTTCATTTTTGAAACCGCCAAACCGATAGAAATCAAAGAAGATAATGAACCATATGAGACATGCTAGTTGTACATTGATGGGTTCTCTCACTCTGAAGGTTGTAGGGCTGGAGTTCTGCTCACGGGCTCCATTAAAAATATTACCCCTATGCCGTACACTTTGACTTCAAGGCCCCAAATAATGAAACAAAATATGAAGCACTAATCACAGGCCTTCTAATTGCCAAATATTTGGGAGTTCAAAAACTTGACATCTTTAGTGACTCCCAAATCGTGGTCCTTCAAGTCAAAGGGGGAATATGAGGCTAGGGAAAGAAATTTGCAATGCTACCTGGAAGTGGTAACCCCCCCTCCCTCGAACACTTTCACCATTATACCCTCAACCAAGCCCCTTGAGAAAAGAATCACAAGGCTGATGCCCTAAGCAAACTGGCCTCGTTGGATCTGGACTTGCAATCCCAGGGGCATTTAATGGTAGAGACGATGAATAAGTGTAGCTTCGAAGAGGAAATAACAGTAATGCTGGTCGAAAAGCAAAAGTCTTAGATGATGCCTATCATGAGTTATCTTCAAGACGAGTCTTTCCCGAAGGACCCTATCAAAGGAAGGAAGGTTAGGCTAAACGTGCCTAGATACATGTTTCATGAAGACGTCCTATACCACCGAGGCCATCTCCATCCACTCCTCCGATAAGTAGTCCCCTACGAAGCTGATTACTTGATCCGCAAAACCTACGAAGGGGTTTGCGGAAGCTACCATGGGCCTCGATCGGTAGCAAAGAAACTTATCCTAGCTGGATATTATTGGTCAAAGATGTTCAAAGTGGTAAACAAACACATCCAGGCTTGCCAACAATGCCAAAGGCATGCACCAATCACCCACTTCCCCCATGAAGAAATGATGAATATTAACAGATCTTGGTTATTTGACAAATGGGGGATCGACTTGGTGGGATCTTTTTTGGAAGCCCCTAGCCACTTTCGATACCTGATCGTGGCCATAGAATACTTTACGAAGTGGGTAGAGGTCGAAGCCCTAACCGGCATAAAGGGAAATGTAGTGATTGGGTTTTTCTGGAAGAATATCATATGCAGATTCAGGATCCCTCAAACGATCATACGTGACAATGGCACTCAGTTTGTATAAAACCCATTCAGAAGCTGGTGCAAGCAGTACAAAATCCGCCAAGGGGTCACCAACATTTACAACCCCAAGCTAATGGGCAGGTAGAGGTCACCGATCGAACTATTGTCAATGGCATTCGATCGAGGCTCGAAGGGGCAGGTGGGAACTGGATTGGTGAGTTACCCAGTATACTTTTATCATCCCGAACAATGGAATCTTCTGCTATGGGAGAAACCCTATATGGCCTGGTCTACGATTCCGAGGTAGTCATTCCAGTGGAGATAAGGCTACCTACCTTTCAAAGGTTTGCTAAAAGGAACGGACAACAGTAAGACAATCACGAGCAGCGTCACTTGGACCTGGACCTCCTCGAAGAGAAAAGAGAGAAGTCAAACCTCCATGATGCCAATGTCAAAGAAAGGGTTAAGCAGTATCACGACCGGAGAGTTCAAAAAATATAGATTTCCAAAGGAGACCTCGTGATGAGAAAGAACGAGAAAATTTGTAGAAAGCCAAAGGGAAAGGTGTCAGCAAACTGGGAAGGACCCTACCGAGTTGTTAAAGTCGGCCCAGGAGGCAGTTTTGAGTTAGAAACCCTCCAAGGTGAAATGATTCCACACAGATGGAACTTTTCCAACCTTAGGAGTTATTATTCCCTAAAATCCCAATAGGCTCGGGAAGGTCAAAAAATGGCCTTCTTAGAGGTACCTTTGGGTTGGAGGAGACCCTTGTTTCAAAAGCATTGTTAACTGAGATGACTCCTCTGACTTTGGAAATTTTGTATCAGAATGCATTACTTTCAAACAAGTTCTTTCAGAAAATTTTGTATCAAAGAGTCAACACCATGCTCGCGATTCCTCCACTTCTCGCCTTGAATTTGAATTGTGGAAATTGAGGAAATCCCACTTGACTTTTCCGCTTCTCACTATAAGTTCGAACCCTGTAGGTTCTAGAACATATTAGAACCTTGGAAGCCCGGAGCCTCTATGCTTAAAAATGCAGATTCAAGCTCCAGAGACGCTAGCACAGATTAGAACCCTGGAAGCCCGGATCATCTATACTTAAATATGCGGATTCAAGCTCTAGGAATGCTAGCACAAATTAGAACCCTGGAAGACCGGAGCCTCTATGCTTAAACACGCCGATTCGAGCTCCAGGGAAAATAGCACAGACTAGAGCCTCGGGAGCCCAAAGTCATTGCGCTTAAACATGCAAGTGTGCACCCTTTGAACTCTAGCACAAACCTGATGCTTGAAGGACGAACACACTACACCAAGGATGTGTATTCCTTATTGGCACAGTTCAGAAGGTGGGAATTCGAACCCTATACAACCACAAGCTCATGTTCGGACATACCAAACTTCTAGCGCATATTGGGAGGTCGATGTTCAAATCTATCTTGGACTCCAGGAATTCGATCGACCATGGCCTCTAATATAGAATTAGAGACCTGAAGGTCGTACCCCCTAGGGATGAAAAATTAAGACTTGCATGATCTCGGGCTCTAGCACAGATTAGAAGCTCCAGATTCCGAGGCATCTTATCTTTTCCTACAAACAATAAAGTCAATGTCTTCTAATTAATATTAGAAGGAAGAAAATCAAATTTTGTGTTTCTATCCACAAGGTTCAAAGGTCCATGGGTCCCTCACACAGATCAGAAGAACCAAAGACCGGATCCCCTAGGAAGTTTTATCAGGGGCTCGAAGGCCCCTGAGGAGATAAAAAGAGGTAGGATTTAAGCCCTCGGGCTCTAACATAAACTAGAAAGCCAAGGGTCGAACCCTTGACACATTAATCAACCCCGAACGGTATGAAGCCTCAACCTGGGACAAACCTTCAATGCATCATCAGGGGTGCCAACATTGTACCCCTGAAAGCATTAAAGGATTTTGGAGGGTAAACCCCCACTCAGATGTCATTTCGAAACACCCCCGTTAAAAGGGAGTTATGACGAACCTACAGACTCAAGCACTGATTCGAGCCCACTATCCCCGGATGATCTCGAAGGTTGAACCCTCAGCTTTCCAGGGGCACCCTGATAATGTGTAAATCTGTATGAGCTTAAATACCTATGCGGCCAACCTTAAGTTCATAGCTTTGCCCTTTGGGTAAAGCCTTTTGGGTTGGCCCAAGGTGAGAGTACCTTCTCCACAATAAAACAAAATAATTGCCCTACTTGCCTACCTATATAAAGGCTAAAGGTAACCCTACACAACTTAACTATTCATTCATTAGTTACACTTTGGTAGCCTGTTTGCTTACTAGGCCATCAGAGCCTCTTCCCCTTGGAAACCTCTGGGGGCTTTGTCTTTGCAGATTCTAATTACCCATAGTGGCGATAAATTGGGGCTCATCGGGCTTCTCAAAGAGCATTAGATCAACCTGGCTCAACTTCAATTTTCGTGTCTAAATTCTTTATTTTGTAATTTATTTTGAGTCTAATGGATTTTTGGTCCTTACGAGCATCTAGATTCCTTTTAGTGAGCTTAATTTGTAGATTGCTCATAAGAACTTCGGAGTAGTTTAGTGAAAGTCATTTACAAGGATGGTGAAAGATTGAAGGCCACTTACAATGTGGTAGAAGATAGATTGAAGAAGGAAGGCAAAGTAGCTGAGGAAGAATGATCCGATTTTTTGTAGCCAATTTCTGAGAATTGGTGTCCATGAGTGGTACCATTAGATTCATCTTCTCATGTACTATAAAATAGACTACAAGAACTCCCAAAACGGATCAGCGGTTCACTCCTAGCGCCAGATTCAGCACTGTGGGTCGCAACCCACATTGTGGCTCGCAATGATGGATTTGGGATGCTATTATCTTCATTTTTTTAGCCTCAAAACCCTCTCTCTCTCTTCCATTACACTTATCGGAATTTCTCCCTTCAAAAACCCTAGTTTTTCTTCATCTTTTCTTACTTTTTGCATCTCTTTCATGAATTCTTGTGGATTTGTTGTGGGTTTTCATATTCTAGGCTAAATACACTCTTGGAAGCATTTTTAGTATAAATTTGTGAGATTCAATTTATTCAATTTTCTGCTTTGATTATCAAGTATATTTGGTGCTTTTTTGTGTGATCAATACATAATTTAGACTGGGGTGATCAACTAGTTGAAGATTATGGGTTAGTTATTTGTTGGTTTTTTGGTCAAATTCAGAAGACTTTGACTTTTAGTCAATGTGGTTATTGTTGGTCAATGCTAGATTATAATTAGGAGTGACAACTAAATAGTATTTTTGGTTGATGAAATTACTTAGATTTAAGATGAATTTGAATGAATTTGACTAATTATCAAAGTGGTCCACTAATAACGATTAGCATGAAGGCCAATCCTCGTAGTCGTTATTAGTAAATATACTTGTACTATCTATGTGTTTCTCGCTTTTATCACATTGTGGTAGTTATATTGGGTCTCCATGTGTATTGAATTCCTCGGGGAAGATTATGACGTCGGTCGTCTAGAGTGACCCGAGGATAAAGGTTATTGTGTGGCGCCGATCGCCCACTCTAACTATAACCGAGGAGAGGTGAAAAATTTCAACACTCGAAAGGTGTTGATAAGAATTTCACAATATGTGACTAATGCATAAAAATAGAATAATTAATCGATGATCAAAGTATGACTGGAAATTTAAACCAATTGCACCCAAGATTCACTAAAGTCTTAGTTATATCATCTGTTCTATTTGTGATTGCATTTGCATCGTTCTCTTTAGTTGTTTGTTAATTTAGTTTCTTAAAGTAGTTGTAGTGTTTTCCAACACCAAAACCCCCCCCCCCCAACTTTGTTGCCATACACGTAGTGTGACTTCTTCATGTGCTTTTTAAGTACGCTTTTACACTTGATAAAACCCCATTTTTCTTTGTGGATGACCTCGTCTTACCACTAGCTACTATTTAGTAGTTAGCCGTAATTTGGCCATATAAATACTATCTTTGAGAGGCACAATGAAGACCTCCCAAATTTTGGCGCCGCTGCCGGGGAAGAGGCGTATTTTGTTGAGTGTTAGTGTAGTTCTTTGTCTTTTTTTTCTCTTTATGTGTTCTTGTTTGTTCATAGTTTGTGCTTGTTTTGTTTTTGATTTTTTTTGGAAGGACGTATATCTTTTGTTCTAAGTTTATAGTAGTGCTCATTCTAAGAACTAAGAACATTTGCACTACGACCCCAAAATTTTTGTGCTTCTTTGTTTTTATTTGTTTTTGTTTTGAATGTGTATTGCTTGAGTTCTTGATGTACTTCTACCGAGAATCCTTACACTATGATTCCAAATTTTTGAAAAAAAGGATAAAAAATATTGAAAGATCTCACCTTGAGAGAACTCATGATGGGAAGAGGGGCTCAACAAGCAAGTTTTTGTAGGATTTGTCATTCTGGTTATCCTACCGAGTCTTGTTATTGGTTGAGAGAGGAGCACTACGAGGAGAATAGAACCCTTTATTTTCAAAACTAAGGGTATCATGAGGAGTTCTATGAAGATGTTGGAGTTGTTCGTTTCCAAGGTCAAGGAGCTCAAGAATGGTATCCATACTATGATTCTTACAATCCAGAGTGGAGAGGTAATTTGGATTTGTGGTATGGGAATGCACTTGAAAGCCAACACTACGAGCAATATGATTGACCTTCACCAACTTATGACATGCCTTGAAACCAAGCTCAAGGAGGAGGTTCAAGCTCGTATGAGGAGCTAATGCATGCTATAACCAACATGGTCGGTAACTTGGAAGACCAAACCATAACTAGAATTGCAAACGTGGAGGACCACTTTTCTATAAGATTCAAGAGTTTGGAGACCCAAATTAGCCAACTTGCATCTTCCGTGAGATGTTTGTAAGCTCGATATTCTGAAGATAGGACATCCCAAGTTGAACTCAAAGATACGGTGAGTGAGGTCACCTTGAGAAATGAATTTAAGTTCCAAGGGGATGAGGAGTTGGTTTTTGAAGACAAAGAATTTGTGGAAGATGTGATTGTGCTATTCTTGCCATCAATACCCCTTCCTCCACCAATTGAACCAACTACACCATTTTTGGAATTCTTGGAGGAGACAATAAGGGGGCCAAATAATTATGCCAAGCTTCCAAACCACCCAATCTTCACCTCCACAAAACTTTCCTCTTGAAAGTTTTGTATCCCCACCTCTCTACTTTTGGATGCTCATGGTGAAGGGGTTCAAACCTTCACCCTATGGATAACATTAGGGTCGTGCCGATGAACTTAAAAATACGGGACTTCTCGGGAGGCAACGTAAGCTTTTAAGTTTGGTTAGAGTTTTTTTCCCTTAAACAAATCCTCAACCATGTCCTCAAGCCCTTACCCAAAACCACAAAGATACCACCACAATCCACTACCGAAAAACCACCATCTAGGAGTACTTCTAGTTGTTTTCTTTTGTGAGTGTTGATCGGGATTTTCATAGTTGTTGAATCGTAGTGGATGGGTTGAAGTTGCATATTTGGCGGAGTTCGAGAACATGGAGGAAAGAACATTCATTGAGATGTGACCATTATAATCACCGGGAAGGATCTTCAAGGTCCTAGTTGTGAGTATTCTTTTCTTTCTCCCTTATTTCTTTATCTTGTCCTTTGGTTCACATTGAGGACAATGTGTATTTCAAGTGTGGGGAGGTTAAGAGAAATATATCTCATTGTACTGTATCGTAGTGTGCATATGCTCTACTTTTATTTGTTTTGTTTTAAAAAAAAGAATTCCCGCTAAGTTGAAAACCCGAGAGGGCAACTTAGGAAAAAGTGGGAGGCCCGGATAGGTTGAAAACCCGAAAGGGTAACCTATGCAAAAATGAGAGGCCAAATGATGTAGAAAAATGCGAGGGTGAGCATTGAAAAAAAATGTGTGAAGTTAGGATGAAAACCCGAGAGGGCTCATAGACAAAATAAGAGAAAATGAGAGAAATTGTAAATTTTTATGCTTCTCTTGTTTTGTCTATATGGTGGCTTCTTTGGTATGGTAAGCTAGTTCTACACTTGTATTTTATACCCCACCTTTGATTGGTATGATGGTTGTTTAGATTATCTCAAATTTTGGGATGCGAGAGTGTGGGAGATTCTCATGTCTTGGGGGTTAGATGGGTCTAGGAATACGATGTTGGATGTTTTGAGAAAACATTTGCATGCTAGTTTACGCTTAGATTTTTTCTTGTTCGTGTTTACTCAAGGAAGAGTAAAGGTTTAAGTGCGGAGAGGTTTGATAAGATGTCAAATGCATGTATTTTCCAAAGTATTTAACATCTCTTTTGTCATCTTTTTGTTGGAATATTTCTAGCTTTAGGTAGGTTTACATTATAAGGGGTTTAGATAACCGTTTTCGGTATTCATATCTAAATCCTTCATTTTTGTAATTTATTTTGAGTCTAATATGTTTTTGGTCCTTAAGAGCATCTAGATTCCTTTTAGTGAACTTAATTTGTAGATTGCTCATAAGCACTTCAGAGTAGTTTAGTGAAGGTCGTTCACAAGGATGGTAGAAGATTGAAGGCATCTTACAATGTGGTAGAAGATAGATTGAAGAAGGAGGGCGGAGGAAGAATGATCCAGGTTTTTGTAGCCAATTTCTTAGAATTATCCGAGATGAACTGGTGTCCATGAGTGGTACCATTAGATTCTTCTTCTCGAGCACTATAAAATCGATTACAAGAACTCCCAAAATGGATCACCGATTCACCCGTAGCAATGGAAATAAGTTGATGCCAGATTGAGCACTGCGGGCTGCATCCCATAATACGGCCCGCAATGATAGATTTGGGCTGCTATTATCTTCATTTTTCAGCCTCAAAACCCTCTCTCTCTCTTCCATTACACTTATCCAAATTTCTCACTTCAAAAACCCTAGTTTTTCTTCATCTTTTCTTAGTTTTTTGCATCTCTTTCATGAATTCTTGTAGATTTTGTTGTGGGTTTTCATAATCTAGGCTAAATATAATCTTGGGAACAATTGGTAAGCATTTTTAGTATGAATTTGTGAGATTCAATTTATCCTATTTTGTGCTTTGATTATCAAGTATATTTGGTGCTTTCTTGTGTGATTAATGCATAATTTAGACTAGGGTGATAAACTAATTGAAGATTGTGGGTTAGTTATTTGTTAGGTTTTTGGTCAAAGCTGGAAGACTTTGACTTTTAGTCAATATGGTTATTGTTGGTCAATGCTAGATTGTAATTAGGAGTGACAACTAATTTTGATTGTTGGTTGATGAAATTGCTTAGATTTAAGATGAATTTCAAATGGATTTGACTAATTATTAAAGTGGTCCACTAATAACGATTAGCATGAAGACCGATTCTCGCAGTCGTTATTAGTAAATATACTTGTGCTATCTATGTGTTTCTCGCTTGTAGGACATTGTGGTAGTTATATTGGGTCTCCATTTGTATTTCTATCTTCGGGAAAGCTTATGACGCCGATCGATCGTCTAGAGTGACCCAAGGATAAGGGTTATTGTGTGGCGCCAAACGCCCACTCTAACTATAACCGAGGAGATGTGTGAAATATCAACACTCTAAAGGTGTTGGTAAGTTCTCCACAATATGTGATTAATGCACGATGATTAAAGGATGACTAGAAATGTAAACCAATTGCATCCAAGATTTGCTAAAGTCTTAGTTATATGATCTGTGCTATTTGTGATCGCATTTGCATCGTTCTCTTTAATTGTTTGTTATTTAGTTGCTTAAAGTAGTTGTGGCTTTTTCCAAAACCAACCCCCCAAACTTTGTTACCACACACGTAGAGTGACTTCTTCGTGTGCTTTTTAACTACGCTTTAACACTTGATAAAACTCCATTTTCTTTGTGGACGACCCCGTCTTACCACTAGCTACTATTTAGTAGTTAGCTGTAATTTGGGCACATAAATACTATCTTTGAGAGGCATGGCGACGAGCTCTTTTGATCCCTTTATTATTTGTCTCAGAGTAGGAATGTCGTGCACAAGGATACTTAGATCAAGGGCAATCTCACTCTCAACAATAGGTCTTTGAAGCACCCTATTAAGATCTCCTCAAACTGTCGAGATTGGAAAGCCACATGTTTACACCTTAGACTATGAGCCCGACTATTATTAGGTCCCGAAATGGAATTTGAAGCCTAATTTTGAGAACATCATTGTGTACTCCGTGCCGGAGGGGTTGACCATGGATAGAGACAAGCTGCTAGGTGATTCCTTGGATGTCATATCCGAATACAAGAAGTCATCTGGTTATGTCTGGCCTTTAGAGGTGTACGAAACATGGAAGTATAAATAAGCCCCGATTCTGATAAAGCCATGCCCTTATACCAATTCCTCGGAGGTCCCCTCATCCAAAAAGAAGCAAGAGAAGAAGAATAAGAAGAAAAAGAAAGGGGATGGGGGAGATAAGCCCAAGAGGGAAAAAAGGAAGGCCACTTTTAATTCGGAGTGTGAAGCTTCTAAAAAGCCCAAGAGGGCCAAGGGGGATGGCTCCTTGAAGCCCATGTTGCTCGTCCAGGAAGATGATCCCTCTATAATCGAAAACTCAAAGAATACTGAGTGGGTGGAAACTTCTTCAATGGATATTCCCCTGTCGCGTGAAGGTGTTTGCGGCACTTTAAGTTTTGCCTTTACTTTTTGTTGCTATGTTGTAATCATTTTGCTCACCCCTTTTTCTTTTATTTTAGTGGGCTTCTTTGATGATCCGGGGACGTTCAGGGAGAAGGTGGAGGTGCCTATTCCATATCCTATCGAAGATCGTACCAGATCCCCCTCACCTCAGCAACAATCTCCTCCCCGGCCGACAATTCTAAGCTTCGTGCCAAGAGGAATCATGAAGGGCCTAGCTCTCCTAGCCCCTCCCCTCAATGGCAGAGAACTTAATCTCCTCCCAAGGTTTCTTCCGGTGTTGAGCTTAGCTTTGAAGAGGGTAGCCTCATACCCTTAGGCTCTGTCGATCCCTCACTCGTTGGGGTCCCGGGAGTGGTCACCACAGTGGGGGAAATGGACTCTCTTCTTCACGAGTTTTTAGCTAAGGCTCGATAAGCCGAGGAGGCTATGGCTAAGGTAGGGGAGCTTCAAGAGTCCCTTAAGAATGCTGCCTCCACGCACGCGGTGGTGATGGGGGAGCTTCGAGAGAAGCTCGATAAGGAGGCCTCCAATCGTGAGGCGGGCGTGAAAAGGCTCCAAGACAAGCTGTCTGTGGTGGAGGAGTCCATCAATTCTTTGACCAGTGAAAATGTTAGGTAGGAGAAGCTCTGCTTTGCCAAACAACATGCCTTTATGCTCGGGGCCTGTACAAATAGGCTCGTCAAGTCCCTGTCTAAGACTTGCATGGTGGTTGCTCGAAACCTTCTGGCTACAACCATTAGTTAAGACCTTCCATCTGAGTATGCTACCATGATGGATGTGCACAAGAATAGCTCCCGCCCCTCCCATCTCGATCGCCTCTAGTGGAAATCCATCCAGGATGAGGCTGCTAAATTCCCCTTGCTCGAGCACCTGAAGGCTTCAGGCTGTGTTTTCTCTGCCAAGGAAATTTTTTGCCTTGAGGTGGACAAGAATGAAGAGTGGAAACTGCTTGATCCTTGAGTTTGACCCAAGGTCCAGCGTCAGCCAGCTTCTTCGAGCATCCCTCATGTGGAGCATAGCGTAGGGGATAGTTATGATGTATGAGCTATATCAATTAGTAACTTCGAAACTTGCCTTCTGTATCCCCTCTTTTGATATCAATGAAATTTATTTCCCTTACTTGTGCATTTTTATTTCTTTATCACCTTGTAGATTTTAGACCCGGTGCCTTACCACCCCCTTCAACTGCAAAGGGGAACTATCTTCGACTTCTTCTTTCAAGTGATTTTACTTATGAATTTTTATTTCTCTATCACCTTGTAGATGACGAGTGGGAGTGGGTACACCGGATTGAGGCCTCGCTATTTTGTTATAGGTCCCTACGACTTGATGATGAGCTTCGAGTTGCTCGTGAGGAACTTGACTTATGGTGGAGTGGTCTGCATGATGGGAAGAAAGAATTCCTCAACGAGCTTAGCTAGTTGAGGGAGGAAAGAGATGTACTGGTTGCAGCTAAGGACGAGCACAACAAAGTCCTCGAGGAATTTACCACTAACCCGGGCTTTGGTTCGATCCAAGAGTGTGCAGATTCTGCTAAGGAGTTCAAGGATTTCGAGGGGGCATCATCTTCTCAACCCCACGAAGCCATCGAGCGCTACCATTGTGAGTAGAAGGACCATAACTGAGAGTTCCAATCTTGTGTGTTAGATTTGGAGCAAACCGTCAAGGAAAATGAAGTAGTCTGATCGATTGCCTATAAAGAGAAAGATAATGTCGAGAGGATTTGGAAGAAATGAACCACACTTTTAAAGCTAACACAGATAGTCTGCGAGCTTATGGTCTCCGACTTGGGATGGTTGAAGCAACCCTAGTTGACGAATCTAAGGTATATCTCCAAGTGACCTTGGATGTTATGTAGAGAAAGAGGATTTAAGATAATCCCAAGTATGGTGAGGCCTACAACGAGGCCGAAAAGTGCCTTGATGGGTTGCAGAAGAAAAAGAAGAGCGGGGCTTCGAGCTCTCGAGCTACCCAGAAGAAGAATAGAACTTCGAGCTCCGAGGGCAATCACGAGTTTACAGCCTGCATCACCTGGAGTCCCCGCTCCAAAGACCGACCGAGCAAGTACTCCAAAAAGTGCTTCCGATCATGGAAGGTAGTTGTTCCTCGACCAAGGGCTTTTCCTCTGGCCGAGAGGGCATCGCCAGTGCCGACAAAGACTAAGGAACCCTTTCCAACACCAGGCATGGTGGTGGTCTCAATCTTGTGCTCGAGGCTCCCAAGGAAAGTGAATATCCTGAGGTTTCTCCCTTGCAAAAGAGGTCACAGGGACTCCGTGGGGGTCCTTCAAATACTATCCAAGTGCAGGAGGCTGAAGGGTCAGGGGCGGAACAGCTGGACCCCGATAGGGACTTTTTAACTACCACAGCTCTCATTAAGTCCAAAATATTAGTAGACAATTCCCTTTGATAGGCTTCCCTCAACTTAGTTATGTACATATATGGATATTGTGTGTTGCAATTCCACTTTAAATGTGCATGGGGAAATTATTCCCTTGGTTTGTAAGCCCTTGTGGCACCTTGTATGAAATATATAATAAGCGAACAATTGTGAACTATTTAAGGGGCTAGGCCTTTACAACTTAGTTAGGTATCGTGATCTTCTAAGGGATTTAATCCCCCTATTAGCAAGCTAGCTTGGTAGCTTTGTGTGGCCTATGTGACTCCAAGCACTTGTCAGTTGGGGTGGTTTGACCCACAATGATTGGTAGGCCATTGAGGCCTCTTAAGTGTATGCAAGGATCTTATCCTTGGGCGTTTGTGCATGTAGGGGTTTCCATCCCCGAGCGTTAGTGGGCCACAGAGGCCTTTTTTCATGTATGCAAGGATTAGATCCTTAGGTGCTCATGCATATCGGGGTTCCAGCCCCGACCGTTTAGCGGACCACGGAGGCCTTTTCACGTGTATGCAAGTATTTGATCCTTAGGCGCTCATTCATATAAGGGATTCGAGCCCCGAGCATTTAGCGAGCCACGAAGGCCTTTTTGCATGTATGCAAGGATTGGATCCTTAGATGCTCATTCATATAGGGGGTTCGAGCCTTGAGCTTTTAGCTAGCCACGGGAGCCATTCAAGTATGTGAAAGGATTTGATCTTTAAGCCCCCATGCATACAGGGGGTTTGACCACAAGTGCTTGGCGGGTCACGGGGGCCCTTCAAGTGTATGAAAGGATTTGATCCTTAAGTGCTTATGCACATAGGGGGTTCAACCCTAAGTGCTTGGCGGGCCACAGGTACCCTTCAAGTGTATGAAAGGATTTGATCCTTAAGCGCTTATGTATATACCCCAAGTGCTTGGCAGGGCCACGGGGGCCCTTCAAGTGATGAAAGGAATTGATCCTTAAGCTCTTATGCATATATGTGGTTCGACCCCAAGAGCTTGGTGAGCCACGGAGGCCCTTCAAGTGTATGAAAAGATTTGATCCTTAAGCACTTTTTCATTTAGGGGGTTCAACCCCAAGTGCTTGGTGGGCCAAGGGGGGCCTTTAAGTGTATGAAAGGATTTCATCCTTAAGCGCTTATGCATATATGGGGTTCGACCCAGAGCGTTTGGCGCACCACGGGGCCCCTTAAAGTGTATGAAAGGATTTGATCCTTAAGCGCTTATGCATATACGCGGTTTGATCCCAAGCACTTGGCGGGCCATGGGGGCCCTTCAGGTGTATGAAAGGATTTGATCCTTAAGCGCTTATGCATATAGGGAGTTCGACCCCAAGTGCTTTGCATACACTATTTCCTATTGTGGAGAGTGAGGGGCTTCAACCTCCTTGACTCATAGTGTGTTCTAGTACATAGGTAAATAAGGATAGTTTAAAGAAACACACTTCATAGATTGGTAACAAAAGTTGGGAAATCCCTTCGACTTACAACAAGTATCTTCGTCGAAGGTATTCCTTGGCCTATAGCTATTCTTTGGGTAAGCTACTCCCTGGCCTGACCAAGTCTAGTGAGATTTAGGAGAATAATACCTCCTAAGATTCAACATGTTCCATCTGCAGGGAATTGACTTGCCTTGGGGTGTTTCCAAATCATAGCTTCCTCTGGGGTGTGCTTTAACGACCATGTAAGGTCCCTCCCAGTTGGCAACTAGTTTTCCCTTGGGCTCTCTTTGGATTTTTTCATTCCTCATCACTACAAGGTCTCCTGGAGAGAACTATATTTTTTGGACCCTCCGGTCATGATACCGTTTGGTCCTTTCCTTTACCTTGGCTTTATGGAGTGACGCCCTTTCTCTCTTCTCCTCTAGAAGATCCAAGTCCAGCCGGCGCTGCTAATCGTTGGCCTCCTAGTTTTTATTGCTGATAGCAACCGTTTGAAAGGTGGGCATCCTTATCTTAGTGGGGATTATTGCCTCCAAACTGTAGACTAGGCTATAGGGGTTTCACCCGTGGCAAAGGATTCTGTCGTCCGATACGACCAAAGAACATTGGGCAATTCATTGATCCAATTTCCTCCTGCCCCTTCAAGCCTCGACCTGATGCCATTGAAAATGGTCCAGTTTCTAATCTTTACCTACCCATTAACTTGGGATGACATACATTGGTAACCCTCTGGCCGATCTTGTATTCTTTGCACTAGCTTTTGAATGGATCACTGACGAACTGGGTACCATTGTTGGTTATGATGGCTCGAGGGATCCCAAAGCGGCAGATGATACTCTTCCAGCAGAAGCCAAACACCATTTTACCTTTTATACTTATTAAATATTTAGCCTCGAACTACTTCGTGAATTAGTCTACGGTCACAATCAAGTATCAGAAGTGGCCTGGAGCTTCCGGGAAGGGGCCTACCAGGTCGATTTCCCATTTATCGAATAGCATGGAGCTATTTATGTTCATCATTTCTTCCCGGGGAATGTGGGTGAATGGTGTGTGCCTCTGACATTGATGACATGCTTGAATGTGCTTGTTGACATCATCAAACATCTTGGGTCAGTAATATCCCGCAAGAAGGAGTTTCTCGGCTATCAATCGATTCCCCTAATAGTTTTTGCATGCTCCTTTATGGGTCTTGCGGATCCGGTAGTTGGCTTCGTGAGGGGCTACACATCGAAGAAGTGGTAGCAGATAACCCCGTGAATAGAGCACATCCTTGTGGATCATATACTTGGGGAGCCTTTAACCTAATCTTCCTTGCTTCAATGGCGTTATTCACAAGTTTTCCTCCACCATCACTACTGTCGCTTCTTTGTCAAAGCTACATTTGTTCCGCCTTTCCTCCATCAAGAGCCTTTTGGATTGCAAATCCAAGTCTGATGAAGCCAACTTGCTTAAGGAAATACCCTTCTGATTCTTTTCCTGAGGAACTTGTGTTAGAGTGTAATGATGGAACTGTTCAAGGAGGGGCTTTCACCACATCCAAGTAGCGTTGCAAGTTCCTTTCCCTAGCCTTGTATTCCCCATTGACTTACTGGACCACGATCTGGGAATCACTGAAAATTTTGAGGTTTCGAACTCATAGATCTTTTACTATTTGAAGTTCGATGATCAGTGCTTCATATTCCACCTCGTTCGTGGCCTTGAAGTCAAAGTGTAGTGTGTAGGGATAGTATTTTTTTCTTAGGCTTTGTGAGCAGGGCTCCCGATCCACTTCCCCTCAAGTGTGATGAGCCATCAACGTATAGTTGCCATGTTTCTTCCAACTCTTTTTTCCTGGTCGACTTCAATGGATTCTGTGGTTTCCACAGTGAAATCTGCTAAGGAATGGCCCCTAATAGTTGATTTTAGGCAGAACTGGATGTTGTACTCCCTAGTTCGACCACCTATTTCATCCTTATGGCTATAAAAATATGGTCTGAGCCATCTCTCCGCATAAACTAGGGTAAATATTAAGTTTTCAAGGGAGGTATACCCTATTTCTAGCCCATGCAGTGCCCTGCTTAAGAAGTAGATAGGGTGTTATTCCCTTTGTTTCTCTTTTACTAAAACTGCACTTATTGCTAACGGGGAAGCTGAGATGTACAGGTACAAATTTTACCCCTCCCCGGCTTCATAAGGGTGGGCAAGCTTTGAAAGTGTTCCTTTAAGTCCCGGAATGCTTGCTCGCACTCCTCTGTCCATTCAAAATTTTTGGTTTTTCAGAGCATCCCAAAGAACGACAGGTATTTTTCCACACCCTTTGAGAGGAAACAACTGAGTGCACCCAGTGATCCGGTGAGTCTTTGGACATCATTAACCATTCGAGGGGGCTTCATGTTTATCAAAGCTTTAACCTTCTCTGGGTTGACATTGATTCCCCTTTCTAAGACCATGAATCCCAGGAATTTTCAGGCTCCTACTCTGATCACACACTTGGCTAGGTTCAACTTTTGGTTTTTGTCTCGGAATCTTTGAAAAGTTTCTTCAAGGTCCAGTAGGAATTGGTCGTAATCCTTACTCTTTACTACCTTGTCATCTACGTATATTTCCATATTCCTACAAATCTGATTTTTGAAGAGCTTATCAACCAGCCTCTGAGCCTGCATTTTTCAAGTGAAATGACATTTTCTTTTAGAAAAATGTCCCGACGTCTGTGATGAACGGTGTTTTTTGTTTGTCCTCCTCCGCCCTGAGTATCTTCTGGTAGCCTTTATGGGCATAGAAGAAGATGAGTACCTTGTATCCTGCTATTGATTCAACAAATATATTAATTGACGACAGAGGGTAGCTATCTTTGGGAAATTTTTTGTTGAGATCTGTAAAATCTATGCACATTCGCCAAGCGCCATAGTGCTTGGGAACCATAACGGGATTTGCAAGCCATTCTGAGTAAAATACCTTCGATGACCTTTGCTCGAAGAAGTTTTTGGACTTCTTCCTTTATGGCTTTAGCTCTTTCAGGGGTGAACGACCTTCTCTTTTATTTAACAGGCTTTTGAGATGGGTCAACATTCAATTTTTGTACTATCAATTGTTTGGGCACTCCTGTAAGGTCAAGGATTCTTCACGAAAACACATCTACATATTCATCGAGGAGGTCCTTTAGTTTTCCTTTCGTTGCAGGTGATGCGCCCCAATTTATTGTCACCGCCTCGCCGTCGTCCATGGCCTGGATCTGTAAGACAAACCCCCTAATTACAGGAGTGTAATTAGGAATGAATAGTTGAGATTGTAGGATTACCTTTAGCCTTTATATAGGTAGGAAAGTAGGGCAACTATCTTGTTTACTTGTGGAGAAAGTACTTCTCCCTTGGGCCAGCCCAAACAAAATTATCCAAGGGATAATATTGGGAGCCTGGGCCAGTCATACTTAGACACTTAAGCCCAGTACGAATTTATACATTATCAATAAGCCCCTGGAAATTTGAGGGTCCGACCTCCAATTTTATCCCAAGAGCCTAGGTTTGAATTACATTTCCCCCCACGAATCCAGTGATTTATCCTCCGACGGGGTTGCTCCAAATTTATCGTTGAGTGAGACATGGTCTCCGAAATCCCACACTGGTATGATTTGGTGCCCCTGCAATGTGGTGAAGGTTCGTTCTAGGGATGGATTGGGAATCATCCACTTCAGCTTCGAGTTTGTCTCTCGAGCGGGTTTATATGTTCCGACCCTCAGCTTTGTAATATGTGTTAGAGCCCAAGGGTCTGGCTTCGACCATATTCATTTCTTGGGAAGCTCCAAACTCATAGGGTTCGACCATTAGCTTTCTAATCTATTCTAGAATATGAGGGCACGACTTTGGCCCTTTTCTATTTCACGAGGGCCTTTGAGCCCTGGTATTAGGAATACGTTGTCTGACCCTTAGCTTTCTAATTTGTGCTAGAATCTGAGGGCATGACTTTGTCCCCACTTATTTTATGGGGGAGCTTCGAGAAGGAGTAGTTAGGAATATGGGTTTGGCCCTCAACTTTCTAATATGTGCTAGAATCCGAGGGCATGATTTTAACCCTTTCTACTTCATAAGGAGCCTTCGGACTCCAGTATTATATGTTGGGGGTATGACTCTTAACTTTCTAATTTTTTCTAGAATCGGAGGGCTTGGCTTTGGCATGGGAAGTGGAAAGGTCACGGGGGCAGGATGGCCACTCAAACTTTTAAGCACGTGTGATCCAGTTCTGAACTTCAGGCGCGCCACTTTCTCCATTAATGCCTAGGGTTTCTCACCCACGCAGTCCATTTACCCATACACTCAATTACTGTTTGGTGGCCCGAGGTAATCATTACCTTTTATTCTCTCCATATAAGGTGCTTCTTAGCGCCTTTCCTCAGTCTTTACTCAATTTCAAACTTCAAAGCTTTCTCTCTCTCTCTCTCTCTCTCTCTCTCTCTCTCTCTTTCAGAGTAGCTCAAGGCATTAACTCTCCTCGCTAAGTTTTAGAGAACTATGGCCAAACTCCAGCTAAGAACCAGTAAGTCCCCCCTAATCTGATCCTCTTTCTTTCTCTTGCTAAAATTTCACAAAAACCATCGGGGGATAAAGCTCAATTTCAGCCTATTTTCTGGCCGTATCCCCCACTGGCGGGTTTGAGATTTCTCGCTTGCAAGTTTTTGGTGTTGTTCCATCGTTGGCAACTGGTCTTAGCTCAGCCGGTAGGGAAAGCAGAGGGAGCTCTACCAGTTACCCACCGCCACCTAAGGGCTATCATCGCAAATGGGTCACTTCAAGGTTCCAAATCCCGAGAGAGGCTAGAGTTGAGGAAGATAAGGAGTTCCATCCTTTCTTTTTCAAGAAAATCCTGACCCTAGTTCCTGAGAACCCCCAGCCAATTCCTACAGAGATCTACAATTTGTTATCCTCCCTACCCCTTGCAGCCACGCTTCCAGAAGTCCTGCGGTTGGAAGTTCTTGAGAGGACGAGAACCCTAGGGATACGAGACATGGGAGATGCGCAGTTAATGAGCGCCACTTCAAGTTTGGGCTCTGCTTTCCCTTACCCCCTATCCTATCTGGCTTCTCAAGGAGCATCGAGTTAGCATAGCCCATCTCCATTCGAACGTCATACTCATTACTATGGCATTCATAACTCGGTGTATTAGCTTAGGTATAACCTACAAATTGTTTAGGTCCCTCTAGTACCTTTTAACTAGTAGAGTCGTGATGCATGTGGATATGAAAATTAGTAGGATCTTGACCCGTAGAGATAGGTTTGCCAATCATCCCATCAAGACATCCTTGAATGCAAGGGATGGCACACGACCCCCATCTATACATTTAATAGTGAGACTGAGAACTACTACGTTCCACCATGGAACTCGAACCCCAAGTTCGAGAATGTTGCCAATTATTCTACTATGAAGAGTATGGTAGCAAATAGGGATAGGCTGCTAGGAGAGCCTCTTGGTATTTCAAGAAATTGCGAATATGCTAGGCCGGAGGAGGTCTATGATTGGATATACAAACATGAGCTAGTTTTGATTAAACCCCCTCCTCCGGTAGAACCTTCGAAGGCCTCTCCGAGTAAAGGGAAAGGAAAAAAGAATGTGGTTGAGGGTGAGGGTGATAAGCCTAAGTAGGCTAAGAGGAAAGCCCCTTCGGTTGGCGATGATAGGGCCCCAAAAAAACCGAAGAAAAAAAAGGCAAAAGCCGACCCTTTGTGGCCTATTAAGCCTATTTCAAGGACCACCGAGACTACTTCGGAGGCTCTAGAGCTAGAAAACACTTCAAAAGGCCTATCCAAGAGTTCTCCCCCCCCCCCCTTCTCCACAAAGGTGTCAACATCTCTTAGCCCCCCCTTTTAAACTAAGTTTCTTGTCTTTTTGTGTTGTTCAGTGGATTTTGCTAGCTTGCTCGATCTTTGAAGCTTAGAGGAGGAGGAGATTATTTTTGAGGAAACCTATCTGGGGGCTCACTCCAAGCCCCTAGTCCAGGCGTAAATTCAAATGGAGCCCTATTCGGAGTTCCAGCTGGAGACCTCTGGTACATTAACAAATAACAAATGGCATCAGGAGGGTGCTTCTTTGCAAATCCCTTCCCCCCAGAGGCAGCAAACTGAAGAAAACCTCATCCTCAAACTTGAAGCCGATGGCTCTAAGAATTTTGAGTCCCAGGATAGGCATCTTTTGGGGAACTTCTCCGGGTGCGATTGACTCTGCTCTAGCTTCCGTCCTGGAAGCGGCCATTGTCTCGACTGCCCCAGACTTCATTTTCCAAAACTTCGTGGGGATGGCCAAGGAAGCCCAAGTGGCTACTACCAAGTCCAAGGCCCACGAGGCCAGAGTGGGTGAGCTTGAAGACGAGTTGAAGAAAGCTGCCTCCGACTATAAGGTGGAGTTGGAGAAAGTGGCCTATAATCATGAGGTGAAACTGAATAGAGTAGCCTCTGATCATGAGGCAAAACTAATGAGGATGACCTCTCAACACAAAGAGGCGTTAGAAAAGCTGAGCCTAAAAAGGATGGTTGTCTAAAGGAGCTCAAAACTAAGCTTTCGGATGCCCAGGCATCCATTGAAACCCTGGCCAACAAGAATGCCAAGCTGACCAGCCTTTGTTATCCCAAGCAGCATACCCTCATCTTCGAGGCCTACACCAATAATCTTGTAAAGATCCAGGGGTTTCGGGACTTCTTCTCATCCCTGTCCAAAGTCTTGGTGAGGCTCACTTGAAATAATATAGCCCACTCTATTTGCAAGGACCTCCCCACCAAATATGCAACAGTGCTGGATGTCCATAAAAACAACACCGAGCCGGAGCAGCTAAACCATCTCTGGTAGAAATCCATCCAGGATAAGGGCATCAAACTCATGCCGCTCGACCACTTGAAGGCCTCCGGATTTTTTTTCGGTGGAGGAGATCAACCATATGGAGGTGGATGAAGACGAAAAATGGAGTGAGCCGGATCCATTGACCTTTTCGAAGTCCCAACGCAGGCCTACCCCTTTAGGCTCGACCCAGGCAGATTGTAGCGTAGGATAAAATGTATGAATTATTTCTTTTAGGGCTTCAAATGTATTTCCTATCTTTTCAATATTAATGGAAGTTTTCATATCTTTACTTACACATTTTTACCTTTTTTTTACTTGTAGATTCTAGACATGGTACCTTACTGTCCCCCCCCCCCCCCCAGCTTCAAATGGGTACCATTTTTTACTTCTTTTTCCAAGTCATGAGAGAATGGAATCATCAAAATGAAGAGTGGGCATAGGGACACCAAATTGAGGCTTCTCAATTTCGGTATAAATCTACCAAGCTTGAAGGAGAGCTTTGAGTGCCTTTGGCGTAATGGTCTTCACGAGAGGCAAAAAGAACTTCTCAAAGAACTTACCCATTTGCGGGAGGAAAGAGACTTCTTGCTATGGCTAACGATGAGCTCTCTAAGGATTATCACCTCCTCAAATCCCAACACAATGAGGTCCTTGAAGAGATCACCACCAAAACCAGATTTAGCTCGATGCATGAGTGCATCACTGCTGCCAAATATTTCAAGGCTTCTATGGGCATCATCCTCTCAACCAAATGAGGCCACCAAGAACTATTTTTGCAAGATCCAATGGTATCAAGAGAACCTAGAAGTGGCTCATATGGCCCTTAACACCGCCAAGGATAAGGTAGAAGAGTGGAAGAAATGGAACAGGGAGTACTAACAGTGTCTTATTCTTACCTTGGAGCGGACCATCATAGAAAATCAAGAAATCATTATGTTTGCTTTTAAAGATAAGGAAAAGGTCGAGAAGGATCATGCAGAGTTGTATCAGACCTATATAGTGACTGCTAATAGTTTTAGAGCGTACGGGCTTTGACTTGAGACCGTGAAAGCTACTTTAGTTGAGGATTATGAAGTGTTTCTTTAGGAGACCATCAATATTATGGAAAGAAAGAGCATCACGGGGGTTCCCAAGCATCGTGATGCCTATGAGGATGCTAAGAAGTGGCCTATGAGTGAACTACAAAAGGATAAGAAGAACAACAGTGGGGATTCTAGCTCCCATGCTGCTACAAGAAGGAGTGGGGCTTCTGGCCCTATGGAAATTAACCCTTGTGGGTCATCTCGGGGAAGGGAAGCTTCATCTTCTCACGCTTAAGCCATCTTTCCAAGGTTCCATCCTCATAGATAGATTCCACCTAAATTATAGCCTCAAGGGCTACTCAAGCAAGTAATCAGGCTGGTGCCTCCAGTCGAGAGAGGGGTGGCTTTACTTTCACCGGAGGGCCTTTGAGTGGCAGAGGTGGCAGCGCCATCAGCAGCAAAGACTGGGTGGCTCTGCCTAACATAAAGGATACTGAGGATAGACCTCTGGTAAGGAGATATCGAGGCATATACCGCCGACCCTCCAACTCTTCTCGAGGACCGGAGGCTGGGAACCTTGGTCAATAAGAGTTTCACTCCTCTTTGTAATAATTTTCCCTTAGCTATATGTAGATAGTTTTTGCAACTCTATCATTTTACCTGTAAGCCATTATGGCCTTTTGTATAATAAAAATAAAATTTTTGGCCTCTTATTCTTTTTTTAAAAACATTTAAAATCTTTTCTTGTGTGAGGGATTAACCATTTTAACAGAGTTAAGTATTTCAACTCTTTCTTTTCCTTGCAAGGCTTTGCTATATTTATAAAGCGTTTGAAGGGCTATGTCGGCCCTTCAAGTTCTTACACGGTTAGTGCATACACAGAAGTTCAATGGGCTTTGTTGGCCCTACGAATGTTTACAAGGTCTGTGCCTTGAACGCTCGATGGCGTAAGGTGATTTTAGCCCCAAAATGTTTGATGGGCTTTGTTGGCCCTTCAAATATGTAGTGCTCTAATTTGAGGAGAGTGGTTCTTGATGCACGTTAAGGAAATTTTAGCCCCAAAATATTCGATGGGCGGTGTTGGCCCTAATATGTTGTGCTCCAATTCGAGGAGAGTGGCACTTAATGTGCGTTAAGGCAATTTTAGCCCCAAAATATTCGATGGGCAGAGTTGGCCCTTCGAATATGTTGTGCTCTGATTTGAGGAGAGTGGTGCTTAATGTGTGTTAAGGAAATTTAGCCCCAAAATATTCGATGGGTAGAGTTGGCCCTTCGAATACGTTGTGCTCTGATTTGAGAAGAGTAGCGCTTAATGTGCGTTAAGGCAATTTTTGCCTCAAAATATTCAATTGGCAGAGTTGGCCCTTCAAATATTTTGTGCTAAAATTTGAGGAGAGTGGCACTTAATGAGCGTTAAGGCAATTTTATCCCCAAAATATTCGATGGGCAGAGTTAGCCCTTCAAATATGTTGTACTCCAATTTGAGGAGAGTGGCGCTTAATGCACATTAAGGCAATATTAGCCCCAAAATATTTGATGGGAAGAGTTGGCCCTTCGAATATGTTGTTCTACGATTTGAGGGGAGTGTCACTTAATGCGTGTCAAGGAGATTTTAGCCTCGAAATATTTGATGGAAGGTGTTGGCCCTTTGAATATGTTGTGCTCCGATTTGAGGAGAGTGGCGCTTAATGTGTGTTAAGGCGATTTTATCCCCGAAATATTCGATGGGCTATGTTAGCCCTTTGAATATGTGTTTTAATTATTAGGAACAAGAAATGATTATAAGAAGCAAACTTTAGATAGAAAATCAATAAAAATAAAGGAGCCATATCGACTTATAGCACTATTTAGTCGAGGGTATCCTCTGAACCATACCTACTTTGGGGCAGGGTATTTTCTAGCCTCACTAAGTCTACCAGGATTTTGGGGAATAATACCTCCCGAGGTTTGAAATGTTTCATATGTGCGGAATCGGTTAACCTTGGGGGGTTTCTAGCACATTACTGACTCCGAGGCCAGCCTCCGCAACTCGTAGGGTCTTTCCAAGTTTGCTGACAACTTCCCCTCTAGTTCTTTTTGGATTTTATCATTTCTCCTCATTACGAGGTCTCCTAGGGAAAGCTGGATCTTTCGAACCCTCTGGTCATGATTCCGCTTGACACTTTCTTTTACCTTAGCTTCGTGGAGAGAGACATTCTCTCTTTTTTCTTCGAGAAGGTCCATATCAAAATAGTGATGCTCATCATTTACCTCCTAGCGTTCGTTGCTTATAGAAAACCTTTAGAAGGTGGGCATTTATATCTCCATAGATGTAATCACCTCTGAACCATACACTAGACTGTAATGGGTTTTGCCTGCAGCAGATAATTCCGTTATTCAAAATGACCAAAGCACAGTGGGCCTCGACCGGATCCAATTTCGTTGATCCAATTTCCGCCTGCCCCTTTGAGCCTCGACCGGATTCCATTGACAATGATACGATTTGTGACCTCCAACTGCCCATTGACCTGGGGGTGATAAACGCTGGTGATTCTCTGGAAAATCTTGTATTCCTTACACCAACTTTTGAATGGGTCATTGACAAACTGGGCACCATTGCCAGTTATGATGGTTTCGAGGGATCCCAAAATGGCATATGATATTCTTCCAGCAAAAACCAATCATCGCTTTCCCTTTTACACCGGTCAGGGCTTCAGCCTCGACTCACTTTGTAAAGTAGTCTACGGCCACAATCAAGTATTGAAGGTGGCTTGGGGCCTCTGGGAAAGGACCCACTAGATCGATCCCACATTTGTCAAACGACCAAGAGCTGTTTATGTTCATCATTTCTTCTTGGGGGACATGGGTGATTAGCTTATGCCTTTGGCACTGATGGTAGGCTTGGATGTGATTGTTAACCTCATCAAAAATCTTGGGCAAGTAGTATTCGACCAAAAGGAGCTTCTTAGCTATCGAGTGAGCCCCTTCATAACTTTCACAGGCTCCTTCATGGGTTTCGTAGATCAGCTACGTGGGGGGCTACACACCAAAGAAGTGATTGTAGATGGCCTTGATGATAAAGCACATTCTCTTGGATCACATATTTGGGTACTTTCCTCACTTCGATGGCATCTTTCAGGAGAGTACCATCCCAAAGATAGCTAATGATATGCATTATCCACGACTTTTGTTCTTCCACCATCATCATTGTTGCTTCTTATTAGAAGCTATGTTTACTCATCATTTACAACATTAAGTGCCCTTAGGATTGCAAGTCCAGGTCGAACAAAGCCAACTTGCTCAGGGTGTCGACCTTGTGGTTTTTCTCCCTAGGGACTTGAGTGAGAGTGTAATGGTGGAAATGTTCAAGGAGGGGGTTAAATACTTCCAAGTAACACTGTGGTCTCCTTTCCCTAGCCTCATATTCCCCCTTTACTTAAAGGACCACGATTTGGGAATTGCTGAATATATCGATCCTTCAAATTCCCAAATTTTTGGCTATTAGAAGGCATGTGATCAGTGCTTCATATTATGCTTCATTGTTCGTGACCTTGAATTCAAATTATAGGGCATAGGGATAGTCTTTCATTTTAGGGCTCGTGAGTAGGACTCCGGCCCCACTGCCTCTGGAGTGTGATGATCCATCGACGTACAACTTCCATGTTTCTCCGATTCTTCTTCATTGTCGACTACAATTGGTTTTGTAGTTTCCACAGTGAAATCTTACAGGGCTAGGCCCTTGATAGTTACTCTTGAGCAGAACTGGATGTCGTGCTCACCCAGTTTGATTACCCACTTCATCATTCATCCTGAGGTCTTCGGCTTGAGAAGCACCTACCTAATTGGGTGGCCAGTGTGCAAGATTATCTTGTGACTTAGAAAGTACGGCCAGAGGCATCTTTCTGCATGGACTAAGGCCAAAATTAACTTTCCAAGGGCAGTATATCAAGCTTCTAGACTATGCAATGCCCTTCTTATGAAGTAAATTGGGTGTTGGGCTTTGTCATTTTCCTTACCATAAATGCGCTTATCGCTAAGGAGGATGTTGAGATGTCTAAATACAGATCTTCCCCCTTGTCTGGTTTCACCAAGGTAGGAAACTTCGTAAGTGTTCCTTTAACTCTTAGAAAGCTTTGTCACATTCTTATGTCCATTCGAATTTTTTGGCTTTTCAAAGCACATCGAAGAATGGAAAATGTTTTTTGGCCCCTTTCAAAAGGAATCTACTGAGTGCCACCAATGATCATGTTAGTCTTTGGACATCTTTGACAGTTTAGGGGGGCTTCATGTTCATCAAGACTTTGATTATCTTGGGGTTCACATCGATCCCCCTCTCTAAAACCATGAATTATGGGAATTTTCTGGCTCCGACTCCAATCACACATTTGACTGGGTTCATCTTTAAATTAGCCTCTCGAAGCCTTTAGAAGGTTTCTTTGAGGTCCTGCAAGAACTGGTGGAAGCATCTGCTTTTGAATACCATGTCGTCCATATATATTTCAATGTTTCTGCCAATTTGTGTTTCAAAGAGCTTGTCAACAAGTCTTTGGTAGGTGGCTCCTGCATTCTTTAGATCAAATGCCATTTTCTTGTAGCAAAATGTCCCCACGTCCATTATGAATAACGTCTTCTGCTTATCCTCCTCTGCCATAAGTATTTGGTGGTAACCTTTATGAGCATAAAAAAACACTAGCACCTCATATCCAACTATTGCTTCAACCAACACATCAATAGAGGGTAGTGGATAGCTATATTTAGGGCAGCGTTTGTTAAGATCTGTGAAGACTATGCATATTCTCCAAGACCCATCGTGCCTGGGAACCATTACCAGATTCGCTATCCATTCAGGGTAAAATAATTCTTCGATAACTTCCACTCGAAGTAGTTTTAAAACTTCCTCTTTTCTGGCCTCCGCCCTTTTGGGGTCAAACGCCCTTCTTTTATGCTTAATTGGTTTTTGGGTGGGGTCCACATTTAGCTTATAGACCATCAGCTATTTGGGTACCCCTGTGAGGTCGAAGGTGTTGCATGAAAACACGTTGGCGTAGCTGTCCAATAGGTCTTTCAGGCTATCTTTCATTGCGGGTGGTATCCTTTTTCCCAAGGGCACCATTCCTTTTTCTTGGACGGTGATTGGCTCAATGTTCGTGGGTTTGATTTCTCCATTGACCAAAGCTACCATATCCTCCTTCTTGGCTTCTTTTAATTCAATGGCCAAGCAACTCCTGGATGCAGGTTGGTCCCCTTTTATGACTGCTATCCCCATCCTAGTGGAGAATTTCATCATCAAGTGATAGGGGGACGACACAGCTCGAGCCTGGCACATCCAAGGTTTTCCCAATATGATGTTGTAGGGGGATATGACATCAATCACAGCGAAGATACAGTCGATTGCGACTTTCTTGTCTCCATCAGCTACTTTAACTGGGAGCATTATGAACCCTAAAGGTAACACCATTTCCCAGTGAAATCGAATAGGGGAGAAGTTGTTCTCCTTAAAATTTCATGCCCTAGCCCAAGCTAATCAAAGAAATTGGCAAACAACACCTCCACTCTACTACCATCATCTACGAACACCTTTTTGACATATAAATCTTCAATGGTTGCATAGATTACCATTTGGTCTGTATGGAGGGGGGTTCGACTGGGTACCGGGTTTGATTTCGAGAAAGTGATTGCTTCTTCTGCTCAAAGCCCCTTCTGGCAGAGTTCTCCAAGGGGCACGTACCAGGATTGTGCCTTTATGATGGTGTTAGATGACTGGTCACCCACCACTCCATTGATGAAATTGATGAAATTGATCATCCGCTTAGCCCTATCCCTCCAATTTTGGTTCGACCAAGCTAAGACCTCGTGCCTGATATTTTCCCTTGCCTAGTTTCCAACTTTCTTCCCATCATTCCCCTACTGTTCTATTCTACCTTGATTGGCTTCTTTCTTGTTGCCTTTTCCGTGGCGCTTTCATTTTGCTTCGAGGAGGTTTCTCACCTTGGTCTTTCAACGCAATCTGGGAGCAAACCTTATTTTGTACACCTTTTGATTTCTTGCTTCAGGTGAATGGTTTCATTTGTATCATGGCCACGTTCTTTATGATAATCATGATATTTGGGTGAATCTTTTTTCCTTGGGTAATCTCTTCCTGAACGGGGCCTTCGGAATAGTCCCTTGTGGATGGAGTTTATTTCCATCTAGGATTTGATTAGGGGAACGCAGCCCTCAAAGCTTTTCTTCGAAGCCTCCGACCTTCTTGATCTTTCAGAGGGCTAAGAGCCCTTTTTGCTTCCCTTATCCCCTTCCCCTTATCACTTTCTTTTCGTGGCTTCCTCAATCTTCAAATATTGTTCCATGATTTCTTGCAACTTTTGCAGGGTTTCTGGCTTCTTCAAGACCATTTTCTTGTACAAGTTGAGGTCATACATTCCATTCATATAGCCCAGGATAACTCCATCATCAGTATGATTGATCACACTGAGGCTCTCATCTACATATCATGATAGAATGCCTGCGCTGACTCACTCGACCTCTTCTTGTTCTGATAGAGCTCAATCAGGGTTTTTGTAAATATTTTCTTTTGAAAGAATTGGCCCAACGAGGCCCTTCCAAAATCCACGTATAAGTGCAACAATCCCCTGGCTAGCTTGGTAAACCACTCTTAAGTTTTCCCCCGTAGGTAACTCCCTACCAGCTTGCACGTTAGCAGCTCATTGAAGTCTCTTAAATTCATCAGGTTGAGGAAGGTCTGGATGAATTCCTGGGGGTCCGAATCTCCACTATACATAAGAAGTCCTTCAGGTGGTTTCACATCATTAGGTCATCAAGTGGTTATGATCACAGGACTAAAGGAGGAGGCCGTGACTTGATCGGAAGGGACGATCAAACCGTCAACTCCCTTGTGAGGGCATTGCTCGACTTACCCCCCATATGTGGATCACCAAATTGATTTTACCAGAATGAAACACTGATAGCTGGTATCTGGTATGAGGCCATGTATCCAGTCTATGACTCTCTCACAACGGAGTTATGATACATCTGTTGTTGCCCCTAAGGTAGAGGTCATTTGAAGGTATCTTCGGTTGGGTCCATGAATGCATCTGGTTCTCATAACCTGGGTGATGCCCTATTGGCCAGGCCATAAAGTAAGGGATAATTTAGGTCAAAATGTGAGAGATCGAAGCTGGTACTGAATACGATAATGTTTGGGCTATGCTAGGGAATGTTGGTTGAGCTGATCTTGGGTCCCAACGCCCGCTTGATAAGATGCTCATGGGGGGACCTGCAACTGAAACCTTGGTTGTAATGCAAAGGCATTGAAGGTGGGGGCACCCCCTATTACTAGGCCCTACCTGTTGCTGGACCATTCTCTGATAGAGTATTGGGGGCTCCACCTTATGGCCAGTAGATCTGAGGGTTTTCGATAGCTGCGCGAGGTCCTACTGTGATGGCCTGATCATGCCTTTTGTGCCTCTCATCACTCGAGCAGCTCCCGTGGTAGCTTATATTTGCAAATCTACAGTAGCTTATGTAAACTGCGACTCATCCTCCCTCGGTCGGCGCACCTATCTTTGCAACGTGAAGGCTACCATGCCTCCTAACCAGGGCTCTACACTGACTTCCATCCTCCTTTGAGGTATGGAAGCTTTTGTTCAAGAGCCCTTCGATATCATTGTTTCCAGGATCTGGTCTCGACCGACTTCTGGAAGTTGGTTACCAATGTTTGAGGGGGTAGGGTCCGATAGCATCTTCATCCTATACCCTATCCTTCTCCAGTAACGGGATTGTACTTCCTCGCTAGTGCCTAAGGTCTTGCCTTTTAGCCGTTCACTTCTACGCAAGATGTTTGTCGTAGGTGTGGACATAAACAGCAAGATCACGTAGATCTGACTACGGTCCCATTGGGCATGCCAACTCGATGCGCCCCAATTTACCGCAGACGTCTGTGGCTTGAATCTACAAGATAAAGCCCCCAGAGAGCCTGGGGGAAGAGGCTCTGGCGGCCAAGTAAGCAAACCTAATTACAGGAGTGTAATTAGGAATGAATAGTTGAGATTGTAGGGTTACCTTTATCCTTAATATAGATAGGAAAGCAGGGCAGCTATCTTGTTTGCTTGTGGAGCAAGTACTTCTCCCTCCCTAGGGCCAGCCCAAACAATATTATCCAAGGGAAAATATTAAGAGTCTGGGCTGGCCGTACTTAGATACTTGGGCCCATTATGAATTTACACATTATCAGCAGGTGGTATCTTTTTTCCCACGGTCACCATCCCCGATAATTGGACGGTTAGAGGCTCGATGTTCATAGAACCTATTTCCCCATTTATCAAATCCACCATATCCCTTTTCTTTGCTTCTTTCAAGGCTATTGAAAAGCAGCTTCTTAAATGATCCCCCCTGATAACTGCTATACCTTTCTTGGTAAGGAATTTCAAAATTAAATGATAGGGGATCCATATAGCCTGCGTGTGACACATCCAGGGCCTTCCCAATATCACAGTGTATGAGGATATGGCATCGATGACGGAGAAGCTACAGTCGACTGTCACTTCTCTATTTCCATCAACCACTCTGACTAGGAGGTTATGACACCTTAGGGGAGCACCGTCTTTCCAGCAAAGCCAGATAGTGGTGAAGTTGTTCTCCTTAAACTCTCACGCCCTAGGCCCAGCTGGTCAAAGAAGTTGGTAAAATCACTTCCACCCCGCCCTAGGCCTGAAGATTTAACGTAGGAATCTCTAATTGTTGCGTGAATCACCATTGGGTCCATGTGGGGAGTTTGAATAGGTATTGGGTTTGCTTCTGAGAAAGCTATGGCTTCTTAAAGTCGAAGCCATTTCTAGAAGGGTTCTCCACAGGGGATACATTGGGATTGGGATTTAATTATGGTGTTAGAGGATTTGTCACCCACCACCCCATTGATGAAGTTGATCACTCTGTTGGCCCCTCCCCCCGGTTTCTAACCGCTTAAGGCTCTGGTTCATGCCTACCATTTCTTTTTTTGTTGAGTTCTAGCTCATTCCACACTATTTCCTTGTTGATCTTGACCCCCTTGATCGGATCCCCTTTTGTATGGCTTCCAGTTGCGACGTCCTTCTTTTCCTTTCGAAGGGCCCTCTCCATTTGGTCTTTTGACGCAGTCCGGAAGTATACCCTCTCCTGCACATCTTTCGATCTCTCTTTTTAGGTGGATGCACTTATTTGTACCATGACCATGCTCCTTATGGTGATTGCAGTATTTGGATAGATCCCTCATTGAAGGTATGCCCTTGCCGGGAGGGGGAGTTTGAAACAGTCCTTTGTGGATGAAGTGTATCTCCGACGGGGTCTTGGTTAAGAGGATGTAACTTTCGAAGCCCCTACTCGAAGCTTTAGGCCTTTTTAGCCTTGGATTTTAGGCTTTATAATTTCTTTCGCCCTACCTATCGCATTCTCATTTCCATTTTGTAGCTTCCTCGATCTTCAAGTATTGTTCCACAAAATCTTGCAGCTGCTGCAGGGTTTCTAGTTTTTTCGAGACTAGCTTCTTATACAGGTCGAGGTTGGACATCCTGTTTATGTAACCTAGAATCACGCCTTCCTCCATGCAGTTGATTACACTGAGGCTTTCATCCACATATCGATGGTAGATTTGCTCTGTCGATTCACCCAACTTCTGCTTCCTTTGGTAGAGTTCGATCAAGGTTTTAGTGAATCGTTTCTTTTGGAAGAAATGGCTTAGCAATGCCCCACCAAAATCTCTATAGAAATGTAATGATTCCTTTCTTAGCTTGTTGAACCATTCTTGGGCTTTGCACCGAAGGTAACTCCTTACCAGCTTACACGCCAATTGTTCATTGAAGTCCCTCGAATTCATCATACTGAGAAAGGTCTATATGAACTCACAGGGGTCTGTGTCTCCACTCTATGTGTGGAGCCCTTTGGGTAGCTTTACATCACTAGGCCATTGATTTTTCATGATTGCCTGGCTGAAAAAGGAGGTTATGACTTGACCCAAGGGACCAATTAATCTATCCAGCTTCCTTGCGGGGGTGTCACTCAACTCACCACCTACGCACGGGTCTATGTATTAGTTTGACAGAAGGGTGGTATCCTAGTGGGGACCTGATACACCTGGTTTGAAGCCATGTATCCAAGCCACGACCATCTCATGGAAGAACTGTGATGCAGGTGTTGTTGCCCTTGGTGATATAGGTCAAATGATAAGATCTCCGCTCAGGACCATGGATGCATTTGGTGGTCATAACCTGAGTAGCTGCTGACCTGTGTGGGTCAAGAGATCACCTAGTTAGCACATGGGGGATCTAGATAGGTACTGAATACACCAACACCTTACCCAAACTAAGGAATGTGGGTTATGGCCGATCTTGGGCACCTATCTCCATATTTGTGGGGTAAGATGCCCTCGGGGTAGCTTGCAACTAGAATATCGACTGCAACATTAAAGGTATAAAAAATGGGGGCGCTGCCTGCTGCTGGATCATTCTTTGGTAGAGCATTGAGTGGTCCACCTGATAACCAACAGATCTAAGTGTTTGAGCTAGGTGCGCCAGATCTCACTGGAATGGGAGGAGTGAACTATTCATACCTCGAGTTGTTCGAGTGGCCCCTGCGGATGCTTCTACCTATGAATCCATCGTACCTTCCGTGAACTGTGGCTTATACTCCCTTTACCGGTACGCCTAACTTTGTGATGTAGGTGCTTCAGCACCTCCCACCCAGAGTTCAACACTAACCTCCACCTGTCTGGGGGTATAGGATATTTGATCCAAGACCCCTATGGTATCACCGTTGTCGGGATCTGGTCTATAACTACCATTGTGGGTCTGTTCCCGGTACTTGAAGGGGCTGGTGTATCAGTCTGCATTTTCTTTCTTTTCCCCCCTTCTTCCCTGGTAGGGGGACTGTACTTCCTCACCGGTGCCTAAGTTCTTGCTTTTAACTCATTTTCTTCTACGCAATGTGCTTGTTGTAGAAGCAAACATGAACAGCGAGACTCAACGATCTGACAAATGATCCCACTAGCGTGCTAACTTGATGTGCCACCAAACCGTCATTGTCGAGTCCGCCGCTCTTTTGCTCAGAATCTAGAAGACAGAACCCCCGAAGTTGTCCTGGGGGAAGAGCCTCTGATAATAAAGTCAACAGAGTAGTTTGATTAGGAAAGAGTGAATAGAATTGTACAGTGTTACCTCTTTTCTTTATATAGGTTGATAGGTATGGCAACTATTTTAGTTTTCTTGTGATGCAATTACTAAGGCTCTTGGTACCAGATCAATGGTAAACTCAGTTTCCCTTTCTGGAGGCAAACTCACAAGTTCTTTTGTAAATACCTAAGGGAAGTCCCAAACTACATGTATATCTTCTACATTCAGCTGGTCGGCTAACTTATTCATAATGTAAGCCAATAATCTCATTGTCTCCTTGTAAATCATTTTTCGAGCCTTGGTGCCAACAATTAGTAATGAGGAGGAGCTCTTTCATTCTACATCTATTTCAATCGGAGGTTCCCCTGCCTGACATAGCCTAACTTCCGTTGTATGAAAATCTAACTGGGTATGGTTTTTAGCAAGCCATCCTATGCATAGTATTACTTAATATCCTTTTAAGGGTAGGATAATTAATTCTATTGGTAATTCCCAATGCCCCATATTTACCCTACTACTTCTACAAACACGCCCAGATAGGATTTTTGCCTTGTTTGTTGGAGTACTAACTTCTAACTTATAAGGGAAGTTCTCTATCCTATCTTTCATGTTTTTAAGAAAGGAATAACTAGCAATCAAATGAGAAGCACCCGGATCAATCATAACTTTAGCTAATCTACTCAAGATTAGGAGGGTACCTTCATTATCCTCCAAAGCGTAAACCCAAGCTTGGACATTCAGCTTGTTTATCCCACTAGATCCCTCTTTGTGGTCAAGTTTAATCACCGATGCCTATGATCCAAATGCCTAAGATAAAGACCCTGGCTGAGGTTGTGAGCACTCTGCATCCTGTGCTCAAAATTCCCACATCACAAACACGTGTTTTACTTCCTCCAGTAATCATTCTCCTCGTATCTTCCCTTTCCACAATACGTGCAATGAACTCAAGAAAAATCTCTTAGACCGATACTTGGACCACGAGACATGGTCCAAGACTGGGGAATATCTCTTCAAGGGGGCTTGTTTCCCCCATAGATTGAACCTTATGGGCCTAAGTTATACATCAATTAGGACTACATGTTCGCTTGTCTTGCCGGGTGAATGACAGGTAAGGCATTTTTGGTTTCTTCCACCCCACAAGCTGATTTGACGCCTGCAGCATAATTACTCTGATACGTCGAGGCTAAGGTATCCCTCAGTTCGAGTCTTAACCCTTGGATGAATATCATCTTCCTTTCATCATCCGTGGAGACTAACTTCTATGTGAACTTAGAGAGTCTGGAAAACTTTAGCATATACTCCGCTATGCTCATTACGTCTTGCTTCAAGTTTATAAACTCTGCTTCTTTCCTTTCTTTAACTAAAGGTGGAATGTACTTCATTTGAAATTCCTTAACAAAAAATTTCCAGGTTCAAGAAGTTTCTTCCATTTCCCGCTTCCTCTGTATTATGTTCCACCAATCCTGCGTAGCCTTTTCTAACTGAAACATGGAAAAATACATTTTCCACTCATAAGTGTATCCCAGAGCGTTGAAGGTTCGAGTCATTGTTTTGATCCAGTTTTTGGGAACTTCATCACCAGGGCTACCATTGAACCTGTGAGGATGAAATTCTGAAATTGCTCCAAGGCTAAATCCTCCTTTTCGGCCTTTGACTTTGATCCCTTGAAAGGGATTGAGATTGGTTCTCTCTTTCTATTACACAGCTCAGTATTTCACTAACTTGATTTGCGAAAAACTACATCCCAGTGGGTGGAGGATTTTGTCCCATTAGTAGGTTCGAGCTTTCACCTTTTTCTCCTTCCATTTGAGCCTACATGCAATGAGTTAGTCTATTAGTTTCTTTTGATTAAATTATATAAACATGGATTATAATAAGTCTCACTATTTATTTGGACAAAAGAACACAACATAGTTTACATAATATTTTATTTTTACTACACAATAACTTCATAGTTTACAAAATATTTTATTTTTACTACACAATAACTTCAACCTAGCAATGTCCTCACAAGGTCCAAAATTAGGACTCACCCTAGTTTTACCACTTATATTTTACAACGAGTTAGGCTTAATCTTCTTCCGGGTCTACCACCGGCTCCTATCCTTAACTCGTAGGATCCACTCAGTGCAAAATTAGGATCTGCAAGTACTAAAAGTCATAGTCTACTAATATAGTTATTCTACATTCTAGTCCTAAGCAACCCTAGAACCTTCAGTGGAGGCACCTCCTTTCTCTCGCTCAACTCTAGGGGATGCGCATTTCACCAGGTTATCCCAATGTGCATCAATGGTTTGATCCATTGTCTCCAACGTCTTATCAATATGCCTCCAAACTGGTTCAGCTTGTTGTCTATGGTATGCTGCCAGACCCCTCCGTAGTATTCGAGCACTCCCTTGAGCTAGGGTCATCTCTCGTATGACTTCCTGACACTCGATGTCCCATTGTTCGAGTTCCTGGGTCCTTTTTGTTCTTCATCTGATTGTGCTCTGCGATTGGTGGGTTTGCCCTAGCCTCTTCTGCATCAGCACGCAACCATTGTTTTCATTGCCCTAGCCAAATTGAATTAAAATTTATTATTCCAAGATGAAGTCATGTTCCTATATGGCCAGTATGACTGACATCAGGGTATAAACCCTACAATAGTGCCCGAAGGCTATCACGAACCAGAAATCCATACTTGCCAACAATGCCCAATGTGTTAAATCACAAGCTAATATCATAAAATCAAATGGTTATGCTAGCATACCGAAAACTCAGTGGATAGTCATTCTAATCGTATGGTCTGGGCTATACTGTTCCCTGTCGATTTTAACCGAACTACCATTGGCGCCGGGGACTCCGGCAAACACAGACAAGTAAACAAGTAGCACGTAGCCAAATTTGACACGGCAAGATAAAGTACAAGCCAGTCATCCACATATAATATCAAGGTAATTAAATTCACATAGTATCACAATAATTGGGTATAGTGTGATAAAGTACACGCCATGCTTAATTATTATGAAACCAAATAACAAACATGAAAAATAACATAATATTAATAAGCATTACATGTATTATATAAAATTATTAAATAACACATTTAAATTTAACATATATAAAATAGCATGGAATGATAAATTTTAATTCAATTTGGCTAAGGCAATGAAAACACTCACTTTAAAGACCGTTGCAGATGTGTTCCTCACTAGGATAGCTTGGTTGCAAATTTTGAAGCTACGACAATGGTTCAGGTAGATGTGTTAAGTTGCTATTATATGTGTTAACTTTGGGTGATGCTTCAATTGTGTGTGAAGCTACTATTCATAAGAATAGATGCATGAGGTGATGCATTGGTTGACATGGGGCACCCGGGGGAGGGGGGGAGGTTTGTGTGTGTTTATGTGTGTGTGGGTTACCCATTTCCATTGTTACATTTTTTTTCCTTTTAAATTAATTGCTATGTTAAATTGTAAGAAAAAGTGAAAAAATGACCCTATTAAAATTGAGAAAGTGCAAATATAATCTTGTATAATCTGAAAGTGCAGAATTAACCCTATCTTTTGATTAAATTGTCCAGTTTTACTTAAATTCCAGCGTTGACCATTTGTGAAAAGAAAGAAATACCCCTAAACTTAAAACTAAATATCCAATGACCATTATACCCCTAAGCTTCTTCTTCTCCCTAAACCTGTCGCCATTGTGCACCGTGCACCACCACCACCGCCCAATTTTCCCAATCAGCTGACGCGCCACCACCTCACCTCAGATCTACCGACACCACCTCACGCAACCACATCACCTCAGATCTGTGACCACCACCTCGTCGCCCTGCCACTCCATCATCCACTGTACCAACATCTTATGTCACCCTATTTTTTCCTATCAACCAATGAGCCACCACCTCACCTCAGATCCGCGACCACCACCCTATCGCCCTGCCACCCCATCCAGAAACCCATCACCACCTTTCCCGCGCGCCACCTGATGAGATGTCAAATGCATGTATTTTCCAAAGCATTTAACATCTCTTTTTTCATAATTTTGTATTAGGATTGCTAGATTTAGGTAGGTTTACATGATAAGAGGTTTAGATAGTCATTTTTTGGTTTTTATATCTAAATTCCTTTTTTGTAACCTATGTTTAGTCTAATTGATTTTTGGTCCTTACGAACATCTAGATTCTTTTTTTGTAAGCTTAATTTTTAGATTGCTCATGGGAAATTAGGAGTCGTTTAGGGAAGGCCATTCGAAAGGATGGTAGAATATGGAAGGCCACTCACAAAGTGGAAGAAGATAAAGTGAAGAAAGGAGAGCAAAGCAAAGGGTGAAGAATGATCTATGTTTCGAAGCAGAGTTCTGAGAATTGTTCGAGAATAATCAGACTCCAAGGGTGTTATCATTGGATTCGTCATCTCGATTACTATAAAATCGACTACAAGAACTTCCAAAATGGATAAACGGTTCACCTGGAGGAAGCAAAAAAACTGGACTTTTTCTGTCGCGACTCGCGAAAAGTTGACCTGAGAGCTCACAATTTTCTTGATCTGGTCATGACTCACGACGGAGGTGTCGCGACTTGTGATAATTTTCCTACAACTTGCTTTTTACTCCCTTTTTTCTTGTACTATAAATAGTTTTTCACCCACTTCTTCCCCAACTCTCAAAACCCGACTTGGGGGATCCAAAACCCTAGTTTTTCACCATTTTCTTCCATTTCTTCTTCTTTCTTTGTAGATCTTTGTTCTATATTATGGTTTTTGATTATCTAGCTTAGTTTTTTACTTGGGAGCAATTGATTTAAGCTTCCATGTCTATGTAGTAAGAACCTCTATTTCACTCTTTCTTGAAGCATTTGTTATTTAGCATTCATGTTTTTTAATGTGATGCTTTACTTCATTTATGTTATGGTTCATTTGAGTATATGAAGTTTTTGTATGATTGAAGTGTTAGGGTGTTAGGAAAGTTGCAAATTTCTTAGCTCTTTGACATGAAAATCCAAGAACATGGAATTAGAACTTTTTGTGCATAATGTGTTGTGATTCTTGATAGATAAATATGTTAATGAGGGTTATTCTCATGTTTATCCTATATATGCAATGAAAGGTTGAATCCCGAATGTGGTTTATTCTAGGTTTAGCCTAATGAATGTTATGTTTGGTTAAATGGCTATGCCTTTGGTAGAAGCTTGTTGTTATCAAATCTATGGTTCTTCATGTATAATGCCGTTGATGAAATACCTTTATGGTGTGGTTTATTTGTCTTTGCAAATTACTAATAAGAAGGAATGAATATTGATCTTCAAATGGGAAGTTTTAGCATTCCCCATAGGTAACGATGTGATAGAATGAGTGAATGGTTCAATGTCTACATTAGGTTTGGAAGTGGATATTAATTGCCTCCAAGTCTTTATCTTTTGTATTTTTTATCCCTTTTCTTAGTTTGTTTGATGATTAGCATAGTTACTTGACTTTGTTAGTTATCTTGTCTTTTAATTTCATAACTTAGGACCAAAAACCAACCAACCCCCCCCCCTTTTACTTGTTTTTATACATCTATATATATACATATATCTACTTTAGTCTAATATCAACCTTATATGTTCAAACGCTTAAGAAAATCCATCTTTTTCATGGACGACCCCGATTTTCCGCTATCTACTTAATTGTATTTAGTAAGCATAAAGGGCTTATAAATTATAACTTTGAGAGGTACGGCGGTGACCTCCCAAATTTTGGCGCCGCTGCTGGGGAAGAGGCATTTATTTTTAAGTGTTTGGGCATATTTGGTTTCATATTAGCTAGTTATTTTTATTTTCCACTCCTTGGTTGTTTTTGTTGGAAGTGGTATTGCTTGAGTTCTTGGTAAATTTTTATCGAGAATCCTTACAATATAATTTTGGACTTTTGAAAAAAAAGATTTTTTTTTAAAAAAATGGAGTGTCTCACCTTGAGGGAACTTGTGATGAGAAGAGAGGATCAACAAGAAAGGTTTTGTAGAATGTGTTATTCCGATCATCCTACCGAGTCTTGCTATTTGTTGAGGGAGGACCACTATGAGGGGGAAAGAACCCTTGGTTTCCAAAACCAAAGGTATTGTGAAGAGTGCTACCAAGAGGTAGGAGATGTTGGTTTTCAAGGGAAAGAAGCTCAAAAATGGTATCCATACCACAATTCTTACAATCTGGAGTGGAGTGGTAATCCGGATTGGTGGTATGAGAATGACCACAAAACCAACAATACGAGCAAAATAGTTGGCCATCATCATCTTATGTCATACCCTAAAATCAAGCTCAACAAGGAAGTTCAAGTTTGACACATGAGGAAGTCATGAATGCAATAGCAAACTCGAACAACTTGACTAGTGAGGAACCGGACACTTGGCTCCTATAGTGTTGAGGCTATTAAGGGGCGGCATGCAAGAAGTATATTAGAAGCAGTGGCCTAAATAGAAGCTTGTGTTTCCGAAAATACCCCATCCCAAGTCGAACTTGAGGATTCGGTGAGTGAGGTCACCATGGGAAATGAGTTTGAGTTCGAAGGGGATGAGAGGTTGGTTGTTGAGGATGAAAAAATGGAGGAAGAGGTGATTGTGCTACATTCATTAGCATCGTCACCCCTTCCCCCACCTAGTGAACCAATTCCACCATTTTCGAAAGTTTTGAGGGAGATAAGAGAGGAGCCAAAAGACAATCCCAAGCCTCCTGGCCACCCAACTTCCTTCAAAACATCTCCACATCCACAAGACTTTCCTATTGAAAGTTTTGTACCCCCACCTCTCTACTTTTGGATGCTCATGGCGAAGGGGTTCAGGCCTTCACCATATGGATAACATTAGGGTCATGCTGATGACCTTAAAAATACAAAAATTCTCGAAAGACAACCCGAGCTTTTAAGTTAGATTAGTGTTACTCTTTTCTTGAAAAAAAATCCTCAACCATGTCCTCAAACCCTTACCCAAAACCACAATAATACCACCACAATCCACCACCAAAAACCACTACCAAAACCACCATCTAGGAGTACTACTACTTGTTGCCTTTTGTGAGTGTTGATCGGGATTTGCATAGTTGTGGCTTCGTAGTGGATGGATCAAATTTTCATTTTGGGCGGAGTTCAAGAACATGGAGGAGAGAACATTCATTGAGAAGTGAGCATTGTCATCACCAGGAAGGACCTTCAAAGTGCAAGTTATGATATTCTTTATTTCTCCCTTATTTCTTTATCTTGTCCTTTTCGCATTGAGGACAATGTGTGTTTCAAGTGTGGGGAGGTAAAGAGGAATATCTCTTTGTATTGTATTTTAGTGTGCATATGCTCCACTTTGATTTGTTTTGTTTGAAAAAAAATGAAAAAAATTCCCACTAAGTTGGAAACCCGAGAAGGCAACTTAGGCAAAAGTGGGAGGCCCGGATAGGTCAAAAACCCAAAAGGGTGACCTATGCAAAAATGAGAGGCCAAATGGTGTGGAAAAAGTGAGGGTGAGCATTGAAAAAGAAAAATTTGTGAAGCTACGATGAAAATCCGAGAGGGCTCCTAGGTAAAATGAGAGAAAATGAGAGAAATTAAAAAATTTTATGCTTCTCTTGATGTGTCTATTGGGTGGCTTTTTCGGTAGAGTAAGTTAGCTTGGCATTATATGTATACCTCACTTTTGTTATGGTTTGTTGGTTGTTCAGATTATCTTAGCCTTTGGGATATGAGAGTGTGAGAGATTTTTATGTCTTGGGGGTTAAGGTAGTCTAGGAATATGATATTAGATGTTTTGGAAAAACTTTTACATGCTAGTTTACTCTTTGATTTTTGCTTGTTCTTGTTTACTCGAGGACGAGTAAGGTTTAAGTGTGGGAGATTTGATGAGACGTCAAATGCATGTATTTTCCAAAGCATTTAACATCTCTTTTGTCATATTTTTGTATTAAGATTGCTAGATTTAGGTAGGTTTACAAGATAAGAGGTTTAGATAGTCATTTTTGGTTTTTAAATCTAAATCTTTCATTGTGTAACCTATGTTTAGCCTAATGGATTTTTGGTCCTTACGCGCATCTAAATTCTTTTTTTTTTGTAAGCTTAATTTATAGATTGCTCATGAGCACTTAGGAGTGGTTTAGTGAAGGCCATTCGAAAGGATGGTATAACATGGAAGGTCATTCAGAAAGTGGTAGAAGATAAAGTGAAGAAAGGAGAGCAAAGCAAAGGGTGAAGAACGATCTATGTTTTGAAGCAGATTTCTGAGAATTTTTCGAGAAGAATCAGCCTCTAAGGATGGTACCATTAGCTCACCTAGCCCATGTGTTCATGTTTCTCACCTATTCTGAGAATCTTCACCGGCGCATGTGTTCATGTTTCTCACCCATTTGCTCCTATGCAACATATTGGCCGTAGAAGCGGACATAAACCAAATAATTCATTATCTGACTTAACGGGTTCCACCGAGCATGCCAATTGATATATCTGGAACTCGATTGGGCCACGTCGTCAATTTCTTAGCCGTGATATGCAAGAAATAGTCTCTGGAGTATTCCGAGGGGAAACTCTCGGAAGATAAAGTCAGCCAGTTGTATATATAAATATTTAATAAAGAGTGAATGAATAGTAAAAATGATCATACCGTAGTGTATATATGTTGGCCGCGTGGGGTGTAATTACATAGGTTAGAGTTTTGTTTTCTTGTGAGGTAAGTAGTAGAGTTTAGCTATAATTGGAAGACCTTTTGGGTGATGGGCTAGATTAACCCATCTCTAGATAGTTTAATATGTGAAGGTATTTTAGGCCTTGACCCGTCCATAATGGGCATGTGAGGTTGAGTATCATCAAAGAAAGATAGCATTGCTTTCACTGAAATGAAAAAATCGATCATCACGAAGAACATCAAATGAGAGAGGAAAAATGCAATAGAGAGAAAAAGGGAAGGAATTGAAATGGAGTTGATTCTTTAAAAAGAACCTTGTCGAAAAAGTATAGTGTGTCACTCTTAAAAACCTCAGGATTATATAAGATTGGCACTATTACAAAAATGGAGTATATTCTTTGATTATAACAAGATTTGATTATTGTCTGATATTCTTTGATTCTAGTTGTCCATACAATTCTTTTTTTTTTTGTATAGCTCATGCTTTTTCGTAACTCTCAAAATTCTTAACCTACAATAGTAGTATGTTTATTTCTTTCAAAAAATTAGTCATGACATTCAAAATTTTGTTTTTTTTTTTGTTTTTTTTTAAGATAAACCATCCAAGAATGGGGGAAATTATTTTGGAAGCAACAATTGTTGCTTCAAGAGCTTATGGCTCACTCTTGTATATCTCAACTAAGCTACGGCTTCACAATTGTTGATAAAATTTTGTAAATACATATAATCATCAACAAAAGAGTATTTGGCGATAAAACTAGTTGTTTCTCTAAAATTTTAAGATGAATAAATAAATTCATATTGAGTTTTAGAGTGGTTAAATGTATTTATAAATTTATTTATAACGGGTGATCCTTATTGCGTTAATAAATATTAGGTTATGTAACATGGAGAATTTGTTGGAGTTGAACCAAAAATATTGAATATGTGTGTCATCCTCTCTATAAGATAATTTTTTAGAGAATATGTTGAAAATTTTCTAATTTGACACAACAATGTCTTAAGATAATCTTTCTTTACAAATCATCAAAGATCTTGGAAACAACACCCAACAGTGATTAAAATAAATGGATGACCAAAGATGATATAAAAATGAAGGAAATGTCACGTGTACTTCTACTTAGGCACGTAGTCATTGTTTGTTGGAAGAGACAAAATGAGGACATGAAAATCCAGATGAAAGCGTTAATTATAAAAATCAAACACATTAGGCCATGGGCACCGGTAGGAACTACTATCGATCTCTTATCAATTAAATATATTATTTTTCTTCCTCTCTCTTCTACCTTAGCTTAAGAGACAACCCCTTTTTTTCTCCACAATAGTTAAGAGACCACTATATACTATTCATGGAACCCACTTGATTTTCTCTATCCTACTCATTAATTTGACCATTACATATTATTTTAAATAAATTTGTCCGAAAAAATAAGTTGAATGCAAAATTTAATATAATGTTTAAATATTGAAATATAAATTCGTTTTTTTAAAAATATGCAAAATAATTTATTTTTCTCGTTATTGTCAATACCATGCTTTAGTGTAAAAAAATAAAATGAATTTCATTTTTTTTGAAGAAACTATTAAAATGAAATTAAATAAATAAATACTATGAGAATTTATTTTTTCTATAAAATAATATGGAAAACATAAAAAGTGCGCAAAACCAAATATAACAATAATAAATTTGGACATTACATATTATTTTAAATAAATTTGTCCACAAAAAATAAGTTGAATGTAAAATTAAATATAATTATTAAAATGAAATTAAAAAATAAATAATAAGATAATTCCATGTTTTTAAAATTATATAAAAACCATTAAAATTACAAAAATCAATTATAACAACTATAAAAATTACAGACAATACTAAATAAAATATTGATCTAGTCCGGCCAATTATTACAATTTGAAAATAAAAAATATATTAAATTTGGAATTCTTAAAAAATAAAAAAATCAAAAAAATGATTGGGACACATGTCGCCACCAGAATGGGACACGTGTCCCATTAAAAAAAAGAAGCAGCATCCAGACAAGAAAACCGTTGCGGACACGTGGCCCAATCCATGGGTGACACGTGTCCGCACAAACATTCAAAAAAAGGTGCGGCTGAGTGGGACACGTGGCCCACTCACGGGGCGACACGTGTCCCACTCGGGCAAAATAAAGGGACGCACAGCAAGCCCATGTGCGTTGTCAGTCCTACTCGGCCTCTTAACCGGGCTCTTACCAAGAGCCTGGTGAGTGGTCTCTTGTTAAGAGACCACTCAAGAGACCACCACTGTGGTGGTTTTCGGTCTCTTGAGCGGTCTTTTAATTTTAAGAGACCACCACTACCCATGCCCTTACTCTCCAACTCCTGCCATTTCGAATAGTATTAAATTGCTTTCTTTTCTATTTATGGGTATTTTTTACAGAAAAACAAATTTTCATAAATAGTAGAAAAATACGCAACAACAATTATACTTCTTCTGTCTCACTCAAGATTGCACTTTTACTTTTTTTTTAATACTATTTATGGATATTTTTTAAGACAAAATCTTGGAAAATACAGTCTTTTCATAGATTTATGGAAATACGTGGTTTAATTAAATTAATAAAAGGTAAAAGATCTTAGTTGCAATATTAAAATTTTATTATATAACGTATAGTAGTTATAAAGTTTATAACCCAATTCATGCAACCCAAAAATTTTATCTTCATTTATTCTCATTTGCACTTTAAATCTTGGTTTTTCCATGACTTATGGAAATACCGTCTTTCAAGAGACGAACTCATTTTTTTACAAAAATTGTTTTTTCATAAATAGTAGAAAAATACGCAACAACAATTATACTTCTTCTGTCCCACTCAAGATTGCACTCTTGCTTTTTGAACACAGTTATAAGCACATGTTTGACCGTTAATATGTTTACATACGTACATAATAACGGAAAATAAAAAGTTGATATTTAAAAATCACTTATTGCGGCGAATTAGAAAATATTATTTACGACAATATATTATTCATATATCTATTCAAATATGCCGTCAAATTTTGATAGAGAATAGTGATAAAAAAGTAAGAGTGCAAGTTTAAGTGGGACAGAGGGAGTATAATAAGTGAAGTTAATATCCAACCTAATAAATTTCTAGCAATAACTAATACACCTATATTACAAAGATATTCAGATTACATGTCAGACAGATTTAACTATTGGAGATTCAATAAAATTTGTTATATCATCATCGGAATATAAAGTTGCTTCCCGTGAAATCATGACTATTTAGCAGAGAGTAGTGTATCACGTATCAAACTTATTACGCCAAACAAAAAATTTCAACAATTTTGATACCCTATTGATCCAAGGTATGATCTATGTTGTCCAAACGTTAAACACAGTGAAAAACAGAAAATCAATCGACTCATCCAAATTTTTAAAAAAAACTCCGAATACAAAATTACATACGAATCACGAACACACAACTTATACAATCAAATCGGACAATATGCATCGACGTAAACAACTAAATTGATTGATCATCATGAACACGACGATCTATACTATCAAGTCAAAAAACAATAGTAATGTATGAAGACAAATTCGAGTCTTATTCCATAGAGAAAATATTGTCTCACTATAGCAAATGGTGAGATGAGGGACTATAGTGCAATTATTAGAAATAGAACTGTAAAAAAGTATAAAATTGGCGGGTTTAAAGCGGGTCAAAATGGATTATTAGTGCAACTGGGTTAATTCACGCGCCAATATCTCTTTCCGTAGCCATTGTATCCCCAATCGTACAAACTCAATTTTAGTATATGGTATCACGGGGATACAAAAGAACGGTATCCCCATTAATCAAATTAGTAGTTATCTATTAATCTATTATCTACTTTTTAGGATTTATTTATTTCACAATTATAGGCTACATTTAAGTAGCTATATTATAGCACTGAGGATACGAAACTTAACATATCCTAGGGGTAGGATATAGTTTTCTGCACAAACTATGTATAATTGAAACAAAATTCGTATTGATGTTCAAAACTCAGAATGGATCGACGTAATTGTATTAGCTTTTATTTTAATAAACCACCACCCCCCCCCCCCCCCCCCCCCCCCACCAACTTCTCAGAAGTTACTTTCTCTTCCACCTTCTGTCCTCGCCGGTAATGGCTATTGCCGCCGTTAACGGCAAACCCAACTGTGAGCATCTGAGCGACTGAGAAGGCCACTGACGAGCCGGCCGTGACAAAAAACTTTTTTCCTTTTCTTTCATACCATTATCTGACAATAACGGTCATAAACGGACAGATCCCCCCCTTTTCTTATGGCGACACATCTGCCTGTCCGCGGCGGCAACGCGGCTGGAAAAACCTTTCTCCAGGCCCTAGCAAACCGCCCCCCTCCACTGCATGCTAACCTTCCTTCCAATCCTGAAATTGTCCCCAAGACGCTATATAAAGGAGATATAGCTTGCCTTGTCACGCGCAAAGAAGCCGAAATCATCGCATCACACTATGAAAATGCCCTCGTTGGCAAATTTGCAAGAGGCAAGCCACCGATGGTCAAGCTAAATGAGGCGTTTCAATTTGTCGGTTTCAAAGGTAGCTTTCAAATCGGCTCGATTGATTTCAGACATGTCCTGATACGGTTCCAAGAAAAAGAAGACTACCATCGTTTCTGGCTAAAAGGCCATTGGATTTTCCTTGGTGCTCATATGAAAGTGCTAAAATGGACAATGGATTTTTCTCCAGAAGCAGAATCCTCAATCGTTCCGGTATGGGTTACTATCCCTTACGTACCTGTGTTTTTCTACAATACTGCAATGATAAAGTCGATGGGCAATCAAATTGGTAATTTCATAAAATGGATGCTTCTACTGAGGCTCTATCTAGGCCATCTGCTGTCAAGCTATGTGTGGAAATAGATCTTAAGAAAAAACAGCCTACCTTCATTAGAGTAGGAATAGAGGAGGATGGGGTAGAATATAATGTGATGAAACTCCCTCTGGAATTTGAAGAGCTTCCACTGTACTGCTACCACTGTAAATCCATAGGTCATGATGACAATCAATGTGTACATCTCCACCCTGAACTTAAGAGAAATAGACCTTTTAAGAAAGTTCATCCTACCACTGATGCCACTATGCTACATAAAGATGGAAAGGATGTGGTTCCTCCTGTTTTGAATGCTAGCTCATCTGGAGTAAAGAAACAAGCATAAAAACTTTTTTTTATTTATCTAAAATTCACGACATGTTTTCTATGGTAACTGAGTTCATAAATTATGGTTAACAAACAGCACGAGCTGCCAGGTACATTGGTCAAGGTTTCATAATTGCCAGTCATTCTGGATACCATTTTTAAATATTGGATTTTTCGTTATTTAAATCGCGTATCTCCTTCACTTGTAGTTATTTATCATTCTGATCGGGTGGGGGCGGTTTGGTTTTGTGCAACGCCCTCGCAGTGGGAAGAGGCGGTTGTCAAATACAACTTGGTACTCCCTCTTTCTCTATGAGCATATCAGGTTCCGCTCTACCGCACCAATGCTGGTTATGAAATAATAGATGTTCCCCCCGTTCTAGAATCTTCGTGTAAAAAAAGTCTTACATCGGATATGCGAGTTTCTTCCATTTAATATAAGTTCAAGACACATAAGAGCTCTAACCATATTTCGACTTGTGATCAATCCATAGATCCCAATAGAAAATAAATAAGCACTATATCTTTTATTTTTTTTATCCCTTCGACGAATTCTATTTTGCCAGAGAGATTTTTTTTATAAAGATTCTCCATTTTGGTAATTCAAAAATATAAAAAGTCTAAAAAAAATAAAGGCGCATACGCGGGAGGGAAGGGGGCCCAATACTTCTTCATTCAGGGGGGGCAGATTAGTCTCATTACTTCCATCCGTGTGCAAAAAGAAGCCATGCCGTCCGAACCACCTAGCGGAGTCCGCCGGTAGCTCGAACATGCACGGGTCCTCCGTGCTCCGTAGAACATGAAATCCCACTCCCGATCCGCGGCTCGGCCGAGCGCCTTGCCGAAAACAACCCACGCACGTCGAGATACCTCGCGGTGCCTCGAACGCACGTTGATTGTTGTTAATTTCTCCGTAAAACAGAAAAATTCGGTCAAGCCCGGTCGGGCCCGGAATTGGCCCGAGGCCCGACCGGAGGCGCGGCCGGGATCCGACGAAGGATCCGAGACCGGGACGCCGACCCCAAGGCATCCGGGATGCCGAGAGGAGGCGCCATGGGTCTTCGGCCGCTGAGGAGAATGAGGCCCCCAACTTCTCAGAAGTTACTTTCTCTTCCACCTTCTGTCCTCGCCGGTAATGGCTATTGCCGCCGTTAACGGCAAACCCAACTGTGAGCATCTGAGCGACTGAGAAGGCCACTGACGAGCCGGCCGTGACAAAAAACTTTTTTCCTTTTCTTTCATACCATTATCTGACAATAACGGTCATAAACGGACAGATCCCCCCCTTTTCTTATGGCGACACATCTGCCTGTCCGCGGCGGCAACGCGGCTGGAAAAACCTTTCTCCAGGCCCTAGCAAACCGCCCCCCTCCACTGCATGCTAACCTTCCTTCCAATCCTGAAATTGTCCCCAAGACGCTATGTAAAGGAGATATAGCTTGCCTTGTCACGCGCAAAGAAGCCGAAATCATCGCATCACACTATGAAAATGCCCTCGTTGGCAAATTTGCAAGAGGCAAGCCACCGATGGTCAAGCTAAATGAGGCGTTTCAATTTGTCGGTTTCAAAGGTAGCTTTCAAATCGGCTCGATTGATTTCAGACATGTCCTGATACGGTTCCAAGAAAAAGAAGACTACCATCGTTTCTGGCTAAAAGGCCATTGGATTTTCCTTGGTGCTCATATGAAAGTGCTAAAATGGACAATGGATTTTTCTCCAGAAGCAGAATCCTCAATCGTTCCGGTATGGGTTACTATCCCTTACGTACCTGTGTTTTTCTACAATACTGCAATGATAAAGTCGATGGGCAATCAAATTGGTAATTTCATAAAATGGATGCTTCTACTGAGGCTCTATCTAGGCCATCTGCTGTCAAGCTATGTGTGGAAATAGATCTTAAGAAAAAATAGCCTACCTTCATTAGAGTAGGAATAGAGGAGGATGGGGTAGAATATAATGTGATGAAACTCCCTCTGGAATTTGAAGAGCTTCCACTGTACTGCTACCACTGTAAATCCATAGGTCATGATGACAATCAATGTGTACATCTCCACCCTGAACTTAAGAGAAATAGACCTTTTAAGAAAGTTCATCCTACCACTGATGCCACTATGCTACATAAAGATGGAAAGGATGTGGTTCCTCCTGTTTTGAATGCTAGCTCATCTGGAGTAAAGAAACAAGCATAAAAACTTTTTTTTATTTATCTAAAATTCACGACATGTTTTCTATGGTAACTGAGTTCATAAATTATGGTTAACAAACAGCACGAGCTGCCAGGTACATTGGTCAAGGTTTCATAATTGCCAGTCATTCTGGATACCATTTTTAAATATTGGATTTTTCGTTATTTAAATCGCGTATCTCCTTCACTTGTAGTTATTTATCATTCTGATCGGGTGGGGGCGGTTTGGTTTTGTGCAACGCCCTCGCAGTGGGAAGAGGCGGTTGTCAAATACAACTTGGTACTCCCTCTTTCTCTATGAGCATATCAGGTTCCGCTCTACCGCACCAATGCTGGTTATGAAATAATAGATGTTCCCCCCGTTCTAGAATCTTCGTGTAAAAAAAGTCTTACATCGGATATGCGAGTTTCTTCCATTTAATATAAGTTCAAGACACATAAGAGCTCTAACCATATTTCGACTTGTGATCAATCCATAGATCCCAATAGAAAATAAATAAGCACTATATCTTTTATTTTTTTTATCCCTTCGACGAATTCTGTTTTGCCAGAGAGATTTTTTTTATAAAGATTCTCCATTTTGGTAATTCAAAAATATAAAAAGTCTAAAAAAAATAAAGGCGCATACGCGGGAGGGAAGGGGGCCCAATACTTCTTCATTCAGGGGGGGCAGATTACCCTCATTACTTCCATCCGTGTGCAAAAAGAAGCCATGCCGTCCGAACCACCTAGCGGAGTCCGCCGGTAGCTCGAACATGCACGGGTCCTCCGTGCTCCGTAGAACATGAAATCTCACTCCCGATCCGCGGCTCGGCCGAGCGCCTTGCCGAAAACAACCCACGCACGTCGAGATACCTCGCGGTGCCTCGAACGCACGTTGATTGTTTTAAATTTCTCCGTAAAATGGAAAAATTCGATCAAGCCCGGTCGGGCCCGGAATAGGCCCGAGGCCCGACCGGAGGCGCGGCCGGGATCCGACGAAGGATCCGAGATCGGGACGCCAACCCCAAGGCATCCGGGATGCCGAGAGGAGGCGCCATGGGTCTTCGGCCGCTGAGGAGAATGAGGCCCCCAACTTCTCAGAAGTTACTTTCTCTTCCACCTTCTGTCCTCGCCGGTAATGGCTATTGCCGCCGTTAACGGCAAACCCAACTGTGAGCATCTGAGCGACTGAGAAGGCCACTGACGAGCCGGCCGTGACAAAAAACTTTTTTCCTTTTCTTTCATACCATTATCTGACAATAACGGTCATAAACGGACAGATCCCCCCCTTTTCTTATGGCGACACATCCGCCTGTCCGCGGCGGCAACGCGGCTGGAAAAACCTTTCTCCAGGCCCTAGCAAACCGCCCCCCTCCACTGCATGCTAACCTTCCTTCCAATCCTGAAATTGTCCCCAAGACGCTATATAAAGGAGATATAGCTTGCCTTGTCACGCGCAAAGAAGCCGAAATCATCGCATCACACTATGAAAATGCCCTCGTTGGCAAATTTGCAAGAGGCAAGCCACCGATGGTCAAGCTAAATGAGGCGTTTCAATTTGTCGGTTTCAAAGGTAGCTTTCAAATCGGCTCGATTGATTTCAGACATGTCCTGATACGGTTCCAAGAAAAAGAAGACTACCATCGTTTCTGGCTAAAAGGCCATTGGATTTTCCTTGGTGCTCATATGAAAGTGCTAAAATGGACAATGGATTTTTCTCCAGAAGCAGAATCCTCAATCGTTCCGGTATGGGTTACTATCCCTTACGTACCTGTGTTTTTCTACAATACTGCAATGATAAAGTCGATGGGCAATCAAATTGGTAATTTCATAAAATGGATGCTTCTACTGAGGCTCTATCTAGGCCATCTGCTGTCAAGCTATGTGTGGAAATAGATCTTAAGAAAAAACAGCCTACCTTCATTAGAGTAGGAATAGAGGAGGATGGGGTAGAATATAATGTGATGAAACTCCCTCTGGAATTTGAAGAGCTTCCACTGTACTGCTACCACTGTAAATCCATAGGTCATGATGACAATCAATGTGTACATCTCCACCCTGAACTTAAGAGAAATAGACCTTTTAAGAAAGTTCATCCTACCACTGATGCCACTATGCTACATAAAGATGGAAAGGATGTGGTTCCTCCTGTTTTGAATGCTAGCTCATCTGGAGTAAAGAAACAAGCATAAAAACTTTTTTTTATTTATCTAAAATTCACGACATGTTTTCTATGGTAACTGAGTTCATAAATTATGGTTAACAAACAGCACGAGCTGCCAGGTACATTGGTCAAGGTTTCATAATTGCCAGTCATTCTGGATACCATTTTTAAATATTGGATTTTTCGTTATTTAAATCGCGTATCTCCTTCACTTGTAGTTATTTATCATTCTGATCGGGTGGGGGCGGTTTGGTTTTGTGCAACGCCCTCGCAGTGGGAAGAGGCGGTTGTCAAATACAACTTGGTACTCCCTCTTTCTCTATGAGCATATCAGGTTCCGCTCTACCGCACCAATGCTGGTTATGAAATAATAGATGTTCCCCCCGTTCTAGAATCTTCGTGTAAAAAAAGTCTTACATCGGATATGCGAGTTTCTTCCATTTAATATAAGTTCAAGACACATAAGAGCTCTAACCATATTTCGACTTGTGATCAATCCATAGATCCCAATAGAAAATAAATAAGCACTATATCTTTTATTTTTTTTTATCCCTTCGACGAATTCTATTTTGCCAGAGAGATTTTTTTTATAAAGATTCTCCATTTTGGTAATTCAAAAATATAAAAAGTCTAAAAAAAATAAAGGCGCATACGCGGGAGGGAAGGGGGCCCAATGCTTCTTCATTCAGGGGGGGCAGATTACCCTCATTACTTCCCATCGGGCGATCGGCGACTTATTCTTGCTCTAATATACTAAGCTAAGAGAATAAGCAAAGGTACCTTAAGCGATAGGCCTGCGTTCCTCTTTCCTCGCTCTACGAATACAACTGAAGTCAAAAAGGCCCTTTTCGGTTAAAAAAACAGTCTCTCTTGGAATGGCAATACAATAAAAAATTGCAATAATCCACATATCTCCCATCAATCGGTACTACTCCTCTCTTTCTACTATCTATCAGACTATCTGATGGAAAGGATATGGTTCCTCCTGTTTTGAATGCTAGTTCATCTGGAGTTTCTGCTCAAGACAAGGTTCAGACAATTAAGTACCAGGAAAAGGCTCATAAATCCAAATATGTGCCAAAAACAAAAGTAGCGCTTACTGATGACCTGATGATTGATAATAAGGTTGTAAACACTGAAGATGGAATTATTGAGGAGGTTACTAAAGTCAATGAGGTCACTAAGGTCACCGAAGTCATCACTGAGGATAATGGGGAACCAGAACCTCCTATTAAGCTTGTGAATGATGTACATCTTTCTATGGATGTTCCTGAAATTGTGGACATCACGAAACAAGAAGAAACCTCTCAACAAGAAGAAATCAATGAAGATTCTCAGTCAAAGGCCCCTCTGGTGATCTCTCTAGCAGAAACTTCATCTGGATTCCATCTCCAGCACTCCGGCACACCTACACAACAACAAATTTCCCCTACTCAGAACCTTCACCCCAAAACCTATGCTAGCAATTCCTCCTCCTCTGCACCACCACACTTTAACAGTAAGAAAGCATCTGCTAGGGATGACACCCCGGCCAAAAGAGGTAAGACTTTCTCTCCTTCGAATACAATTTTGGCTGCTAAAAATTTTATCTTCTCACAGCAGAGATCCAAACAAAATAGGTTCCTTCTCCTGGCTGAACCTGAAAACCCTGTGGAAGTCTCTGAATCGGTCTCTGAGGCTCCTGCTACCAGTGCTGAGGGTCCAGCTCCCAGTACTGAGGTTCCAGAAATCCCTGTTTTAAATCCTCCTCAGGATATGCCCCACCATGTGGCACAGGTAAGTCCCACAAAGAACCAGAAAAAGTCCTCCAAGTCTAGGAAACCAGCTGAATTAGACAAGCAGGGAACATCTAGCACTTCAGCTAATGAGACCTATTTAACTCAGTTAAATACTATCATGACTAGATCAAAAAGCACTAATGATGTTTCTCTATGAATAGCACAACTATAAAAATAAAATTCCTGGTTTGGAATCTCAGAGGAATGAACACTTCTATGCTTAGACTTTCTAATATAATCACTAGGCACAACTTTGAACTTCTCTGCATTATTGAACCTCAACATGATAACATGCAATGCGAACATTATAGACAGCTACTTCATTATGACAATTGCATGTATGCCAGTAATGGACAGATTTGGCTTTTTTGGAATACCAACTTGTCATTATCTGTTAAAGCTGATAATCTTTAGTTTCTAGCTGTAACTTTGAACTCTCCGACTCTCAATAAAAGTATGGATGCATTTTTTGTTTATGGTCTGAGAACTAGAAATTGTAGGAAAGATCTATGGTCTGACCTTAGGTCTTTTGTTCACTCTGAGTCAATTTTTATTGGAGACTTCAATGCTATTACATCTATAAACGAATATAAAGGTCCTTTTACTCCCAAACTTGGTAGTATGAAGGACTTTAATGAGTTTATTAATGTAATGGCACTGGATGAAATAAACACTGTTGGGAATTTTTTTACTTGGAGCAACAACAGAGTTAGGAACCCTACTAGACAAAGGTTAGATAGAGGTCTCTGTACATCATCATGGTCATCCACTTTTCCTGATTCTTCTGTTCAAGTTTTAAATAGAGCTTCTTCTGACCACAATCCTATGATTCTTTCCATTGGCAGTGATATTCAATCTGTCCCTAGGCCTTTTAGATTTCTGAATACTTGGTATAAAAGGAAAGAATTCAGGGATGTTATTAAACAGAACTGGAATCTTCCTATCCGTGAAACAGGAATGCTTGATTTTTTTCTTAAATTAATAAGACTGAAGAAGGAGCTTAAAATTTGGAATAGGGACCACTTCGGTAATGTCCATGAGAATGTGATTAAGGCTGAATCAGTTCTAGGTTTCCATGAATCTGAATATGATATAAATGCTTCCATTGAAAACCTGGTTAGAGTAAAAGAAGCTAAGGCTAGGTTGGTCAAAGCTCTCACAGAGCAAAACAATTTTTGGAAACATAAGGCTAGGGTAAAATGGCTAAAGGAAGGGGACAGTAATACCAAATTCTTTCATAACTCTGTTGAAGAAAGAAAAAGTAGGCTTGGCATCACAAAAATTAAGAGCAGTAATAACCAATGGCTAGATAACATGCAAGATATTGAGAATGAAGCCATTAACTATTACAAGGATCTCTTAACCGAAGATAGTACCCCTGATAGCAACTTGTTTCAATCTCATTTCTTAATCCAAATCCCTAAATTGATCAACAGTGAAGACAAAGCTCAATTGCTACAACCTGTTGTACTTTCTGAGCTTAAAGAAATAGTTTTTAGCCTGAACAGAAATAGAACTCCTGGTCCTGATGGATTCACTCCCATTTTCTATTTTCTATATCAAATCATGGGATGTCATTGCCAATGATTTATTGTCTGCAGCACATGATTTTTTTATCTAGCAGCAACATTCCTAGGGGTATCGGCAGCACTTGGATCACAATTATCCCTAAAAAGGATATTCCCGTGTCTTTCGATGATTATAGGCCAATAAGTCTTTCTAATGTTGTGAATAAAATCTGCTCTAAGGTGCTTATGGAAAGACTTAAACCCCTTATGCCCAGGATTATCTCTCCACAGCAAACTGCCTTTCTTACAGGAATAGATATCTCTGATAATGTTCTCTACCTTCAAGAAATGGTCAGATTCTTGCACAGGAAAAATAGAACTCCTAATTGTATTGTTAAACTAGACCTCAGGAAAGCATTTGATAGAGTTAAGTGGTCCTTTCTATATTGTGTGCTAGCTAAATTTGGTTTCCATGCTAAATTCATTTTTAGTATTATGAAGAATCTATCACAGTCATGGTTCTCAATTCTGATAAATGGTAAGCCTGTTGGTTTTTTCCAAGCATCAAGAGGTCTTAAACAAGGTGATCCTCTCTCTCCTTTCTTGTTCAATATTTTTTCAGAAGCATTTAGCAGGAGCTTAGCTTTTATTTTTCAAAATGGTAAGCTAGCCTACTATGATTTACCTGGTCAGGCTCTTCAAACCTCTCACCTCTCTTATGCATATGATACAGTGGTTTTTCTTAAAGCCAATACTCAAACTTTGATTAGGTTTAAAGCCTTGTTATCTAAGTTTGAGGATACTACTGGCCAAAAGATAAACTACAACAAGAGTGATATTTTCATTAGTAGGCATGCTTCTGTTCATCAAATTACCTCTGTTAGGACAATTCTTGGCATGAAAATTGGTAAACTTCCTTTTAAATACTTAGGTGTCCCCATCTTTCATGGCTTTGCAAAAAAAATATTTTTCCAACCATTAATGGAACAGATTGATTCTAGGTTAAATAGTTGGAAAAAATAAGTGGCTATCAACTGGGGGAAAATCACTCTCATTCAGTCATGTATTTATTCTACTCCACAACATATTTGGTCTGTTCTTAAACCTTCAAGGGAGATTATTCACACCGTGGAGAGAAAACTGAGTAGATTTTTCTGGGGGGTGCATGATCTGAAACCTAAAAGGGCATGGAGGAAATGGGATGCTCTCTGCTATCCCATTAACCAAAATGGCCTAGGTTTCAGATCAATTCCCACCATCATTACCACCTGCTCAGTAAAATTGTGGTGGAAATATCAAATTGCTGATGCCCCATGGACCCATTTTATTGCTTCTCTGCCACCCTCCTTTAGAACCTCATCAAATTGGAAAAGAATTTGCTATGTTAATGCATGGGCTGAGTCTCATTCTAGAGTGATAGTTGGTACAGGTTCATGTAATTTCTGGTCATCCAACTGGCTGGACTTATGTCCTGTTATGGATCTGTCTGACCAGAGTCTTATTGACATTCCAACTGACTATACAGTGGCTAATTTCATCTCTCACAAGGACACTCTTTTTCCTAATATCTCCCCTTTTCTCTCACCTAATGATGTCTCTCTTTTGCAGGGTGCAACACTCTCTCCACACAGACAGGATAGGTTAATATGGAAGCCTGACAAAAAAGGGAAGATTCTCCTTTCACTCTACATAACAATTGCTCAGATCACAAAGAGGTAATATTGCCTCAATTCAGCACCTCTGGAATCCAAGGGTTCAAAAGAAAATCTCAGTTTTTATGTGGAGATTGATTAACTCTTTCCTCCCGTTAGATAATGTTTTGAAAAAGATGAGTTTTTGCATGCCTTCAAGATGTTGTATGTGCTATCAGCATGAGGAATCTCTAGATCATTTGTTTAATTCTTGTCCTTTTGCCATTCACATTTGGAAGATAGTGCATGAGTTTATGGGTATTAGGGATAGAATTTTTCCATCTATATGGGAAAGACTGTCATGCTACCTCACATATTCTGGCCTCAGCTCTTTACATTCCTTGATCAGTAAATTAGCACCTTCAATAACTTGCTGGAACCTCTGGAAGGCCAGGAATAAATATCTGTATGACAATGTGCCTTCACTGACCAGCTTTGTTGTTTCACAGATCAGGGATCAGATCTTCTATTCTTTCAGTGCTAAACCTGTTTATGTTTCTTCTGTTTTTAACTTAGGTATTGCAGATCACTCCTTTCTTCCTCTAATCAAATCTGCCCCTAAGCCAAATTTTTTTTAAATTGCTTGGTCTAAACCGTGCATAGGTTTTAAAGTTAATGTTGATGCTGCATGGTGTGGTCTTTCTAAAAAGTGTGGTCTTGGTATGATCATCAGAGATAATAGAGGTGGTTTCATTGGTGCACACAGGAAGTATACAAATGCTGAAACTCCTCTAGAGGCAGAACTTAGGGCAATTTTATTTGCTCTTCAGAGGCTGCTAGTTGCATGCTATTCAGTTCCTATCTGTATTGAATCTGATTGTCTTAATGCAGTCTCCTTTGTTCTGAACCCATCAACTGCTCATTGGACATTGTTCCAGTTGGCTGATGACATTAACCTTCTTCTGAATGATATTACCCTAACGCATGTATATGGACAAGCTAACCAAGTTGCTAATAGCATAGCAAAATCATGCCTCCAAGCTCAATCTTGTTCAAACCTATCTTTTAGTTCCCTATCTAACACTGTACATGGACTGATTAGACTTGATCAGATTGGTGTACCTACTATCAGAATTGCAACTTGAACGGATGCTACCGGTCTTACTTGTTTTCTGACAGGTGCACACCTCTGACTAAGAAGATCCTTTCAAGTTCACCATGACTGAGAAGATTTATTCAAGCTGAGAGGATCCGAGATGCTGACCATGATGAGCTTTGTTGGGACTACATTCCAAAGATCAATTTCCGGTTCAGGAAGTTCTCATCTCCAGCTCAATCCTTAATTTTTGCTCCACCTTTTGAATGGATGCTACTGATTTACTTGTTTTTCATACAGAAGATATTTCCACACTCAGCTTTCTTTCCAACTAGTTTCCAAATTGCCACATCTGTTCCTTATGATGAATACCAAAGATCAATTTCCGGCTTAGGAGTTTCTCCTTTCCAGCTCACTTTTTAATTCTAGCTCCACCTTTTGACTAAATTGTGCTTCGTTTTATACGATCACTAAATTGTTCGAGGGTATGGAGCTAAAATTATTGGGTGAATACAGAAACCTACTGCATAGATTTTGGCTGATCAGATGGTTCGAGACCTCGAGGAGGTTCGTGACCTCGAGGGGTGGTTTCGGGAACCAAAGGGTTTCGGGACCTAAAGGGTTTCGAGACATCGAGACCTCGCACATGGTGGATCGAGAAGTGTTTTTTCGGCGGTTCGAGACCTCGAGGGGTGTTTCGAGACCCCGAGGGATGGTTCGAGGCCTCGAGGGGTGGTTCGGGACCTCGAGGTATTTTTTCGAGGTGGATCGAGACCTTGCACATGGTGGATCGAGGAGTGTTTTTTCGGCGGTTCGAGACCTTGAGGGGTGTTTTGAGACCCCGAGGGATGGTTCGAGACCTCGAGGGGTGGTTCGAGACCTCGAGGGGTGTTTCGAGACCTCGCAAATGGTGGATCGTATCCTAAATGGGCTTTGATAGATTTGCGGTTCGAGTTCTCCAAGGGCTGTGGCAGATTACGGCTGATAAAGTGTTTTCGAGACCTCGACGGGTGGTTCGAGCCCTCGAGGTTTTTCCTCGCAGTTCGAGACCCCGAAGGCCGGTATTGCCTCGAGACCTTGAGGGGTGTTTTCGACCCCTCGAAATAGTAGGTTGTTTCAGGCCAGTATAGATTTTCAATTCTTAGCAAGTCTACTCCTTTTTCCTGCACACTAACATAGGTTAGTACTATTCTTTTGGAATCAACTAGGGTTGGTTCGAGGGTGTTTCAACTCTCATATGTATCTCATATGATCCAAACTTAGCGACGGCTACCTGTATTTTGTGAATGTTCTTTTTAATGGTTTAGGGAGGCCAAATAAAATTCCCCTCCATCTCCGGATGGTTTCATTCAAAAAAAAATATGATTTACTGGTTTGTTATTTCCCATAAAAAGTGGGATAAATATTATCTTCATATTCTAAATTGAAATTATTAAGAATGACACTGGGCATACGGTTCTCATTTGTTGTATCACATGGATATTAGGGGTGTTAAAAAATACATTGCCCGCACTACCCGGGCCCGTCCAATTGCTGGCCCGATTTAAAATAATCGGGTACTTTTCATTTTTTAGGGCTGGGTACCCAGCCCGAAAATTCTACATTTTAATGGGTCTGGGTCAAGGCCGCAAAAATGCTATTTTTGGGTACCCGGGATACCCGGTAAAATTTAAATATATTAGGGTAAAATACTAATATGACCCTATGTTTTGGAGGTTTGTGCTGAAAAGTGCTATTGTAGCCCTGTGTTTTGCATCAGAAGTACCGATATAACCTTTTGGCACTATTCTGGCGTTGACTTAGTCATTTCTGGCGTTGACCAAAATTTAAAAGACTAAAATACCCCTAACATTCAAATTACAAATCTATAGACTAAACTACCCCTAACATTCAAATTACAAATCTATAGACTAAACTACCTCTAGCATTCATCTCTACCACCACCGCCACCACCGCTCCACCACCACCACCACAGCCGCTCTACCGCCACCACCGCCACCACCACCACCACCACAACCGCTCCACCACCACCACCACCACCGCTCCACAAAAATTGAAAAATGAAGACTCCACAGAAATTGAAAAACTCATAAACAAAAATTGAAAAATGAAGACTCCACCGTCGCCGCCACCGTACCCCACCTCCGCCGCCGTACCCTAATATCATTACCCACCGTCGCCCTCGCCCTCCTCATCCCCCTCGAGCACCACCACCAATCGACGAAAACACTAGCCCACAAATTTTCCCTAACCATCGATTAAACCCTAGCTCCACTCTTCCCCCACCACCAAGAAACCCAAGCCCCGCCGCTGCTATGCCGGAGAGGAGATACGCTACTGGAAATTGATGGGGATTTGCAAAGCGTGAAAAATGGAATCAAGGATTTGATGGGTTCAGACGAGGAACAAAGAAGAAAAGAGAAGAAGAAAATTTGTGTGGTTAATAAATAATGAGGGCATAATTGTCTTTTTACATTTTTATTTTTTTAAAACAGGGGTATAATAGTTATTTCATGTATTTCCGGCCAAATTCCGGCCTCCAGTGTTATATTAGCACATTCTAGCAAAACACAAGGTTACAATAGCACTTTCCAACTTCACAGGGTCATATTAGCACAGACCATCAAAACATAGGGTCATATGAGCACTTAACTCAATATATTAAATTAATTTCAATATCAAATAATATTTTCTACATATCTACTCTCAATTACTAGTTGTTCATACATATGTATTCTTAATTATTAAATAAATTGGATGAACATAATATTCAAGTGCTAAATTTTCAATCATCCTCCTTCAACCCCGAATTCTCAATTGTTCCTTCTGAGTTCCAACCCTTCCCTTTCAGCTCCAATTGTCAATTGTGCCCATGATCACAACCCTATTCTTGCAGTAGCTAGGTCCAATTATTTTTTTTATTTGATTTTCCATCACAAATTTCATATCAAACTTTCATAACCTCATCACTAATTTAAAGAATTTAACACAATATTTTTTCCCATCATTTCATCATATTTTGTTAAGTTCATCCATAGTAGGGAATGATGATGATGAGTACGAACTTGTTACTCCTATTGATCATTGTATGTTGAATATTAAAATGACAAAAAGGTGATAATTATTTGTACGAAAAATATCATGAGAATTCAATTGTTAAACTAAATTACCATAATCCTATATATATATATATATACATATTGTACTAATACAATTATATGTAAATAATGAAATAATAATTTATCTCAAAATTTTAAATTTTAAATGGGTCAACGGGTACCCTGTTACCCGGCCCAATCAATTCGGGTACTCACATTGTGGGTACCCGCTTCTTCCGAGCCGGGCCACGGGATGCATATTGTGCGCATAGTTGAATGTGCGGGTACCCAAAAGTGTGGGTATCCGCATTTGAACACCCCTAAATGGATATGATGCCAGATGTATACCGATTTTTTATCACGTTTCAATTCGATCGAAGGAAGAGAACAGGCTCCGCACAAGAAAATGTCAGAAGTTTTATTAGCAGGAATTGCATTTGATCGTTCAGAGGGCGGGAGATGAATCCAAATTTTAGGATGACTGACCCCTTAAATCTCTCACCAGAGACTAGGGGTTACATAAGCCCAATCCAGAATATGAACCATTTTAATATAAAAGTTACAATAAAAAAGTGGATTTTATATATTTTTGGAGGTATAAGTGGGATGAGTACAATGGGTATGAAGTGGCTAGGAGGCTCAAGTGGGTTATGAGACGGGTATGTATTTTGTATAATACCCGATGGGGCTAGGGTGGATTTTAAAGTTGTACCCGTCATGGTTAGTGGAGTGGGTATGTGTATGAAATTTATATGGGCATGGGTATGGAGGTACTATAATCAGTACTCGCCCCGCACTATTTCCATCCCTATCGGAGGAGGAGGGTGTGGAGATAAACCAGCCACCACTAGAGAATATTACTAATATGCGGTGCCTCTAAGTTTTCCACTGAAGCAGCATATTATACCAGTGGCAGCCTGCTTAGCCCAACCATGGTTCAGTTGCCCATTGAATTTGCTTTACCGGCGGGCAGAATTATGAAGCAAATGGAAAAGAGCCGTAAGAAAAAGAAAACACCTAAAAAGAGGGCACCGAAAAAGATTATGACGGAGAAGCTACAAAGAAAGAACATTTCAGAACAAAAGAAAAGGAAGCTAGACTTGGGTAGCTCGAATCAAGGACATGGAGAAATAAAGAAGAAACAAAAGCAGTTTGATAGCCTCGGTGAGGTATCACTAGCCGTGGCAGGCTTGAGCATTACAAAGGCAGTGATTGGCGAGGAGGACCAGTCCTACCCAGGCCAATAGATATCATGATTCTGAACTGCAACGGGCTTGGAAGATCTCGGGCAGTTTAGGAGTTGTGTTTCATGGTACGCTTGAAACCCTTTAGTTATTTTTCTTTGTGAAATTAAGTGTTCAATAGAAGTCATTGATATATTAAAGTTGTTTTGAATTCTTTTGGTGTTGTTGTGGAGTCGCAAGGTCCCTCTAGTGGTCTTGCATTTTTATGGAGTAAGCAGGTAGTAGTAGATTTAAAATTCATGTCGAGTCGTTACATAGATGTGTTTGCTATGATATATGGGAGTCGAGTGCATTGGCTATTGCGGAGAACCAGCTGTGGCTGACCAAAGAGCGGGATGGGAAGGATTTCAGCAGTTGGTGCGGACCCGACAATACCATGGATATGCCTTGAAGACTTCAATGAAGCCCTATCACTGGAGGAGTTTCAAGGAAGCAGGCCAAGGGTGGAATGGTAGATTAATGCATTCATAGAAGCTTTGGATTTTGGTGGCTTGCTCGACATAGGGTACACAGGCCAACGTTCACTTGGAACTGGCTGGTGCCACAACCGGACACGAAGAGAGCCAAAATTGATCGAGTAACATGTGATCAGAGCTTTCACGATCTGCTTCCATGATCTTCTGTCAGTGTCATCCATATGGTGTACTCTGATCATATGAGTTTGATAGTCCGTCTCTAAGCTCGTGATTCGTACACTAGGCAGCACAGAAGAAGGAAAAGATTCCGCTTTGAGGCTCACTGGGTCAGAGCTAGCGACTGTGAGAAAATGATTCATGATGCATGGAATAGCTCGTCATCTTCCTCACCCCTGCCACAAAAACTTACGGATTGCTCTATAGGGTTATTCAGGTGAGGGAAGGAGAAAGTTTTAGATATGCCGAAACATCTAGGGGAGGTGAAGAAGGAGATTCTTGAACTGGAGAGTGGAATCATTATGGAAAAAAGTGAAAATGAAGATTTCTGCACTTAGACAGGAGTACGGCTTCTTACAGGATACGGAAAGTATTAGATATAAGCAACAGGCGAAGCTGCACTGGTACAAAGAGGTGGATAGAAAACTGACTGTCTTCCACATATTTGCATCACTGAGGAGAAGGACTAATCATATTGGAGGGTTGAAAGATGCTAATCAAGAGTATAAGACAGATAAGGCCAATATTGAGTGTATAGTGACAGATTACTTTGGCAATCTCTTCACCCCGTCGAGCTGCCGATGAAAATCATGCAACAAGTGGTTGGACGCATGCGGCCAAGAATTACAACTGACGTGACCGAAATCCTCATGAGGCCATATACAAAATCGGACGTGATGAAAGCAGTTAAACTGATGCATCCATTCAAATCACTGGGACATGATGGTATGAGCTCTGTTTTCTTTCAGAAATTTTGGCATATTGTTAGTACATACGTGACTACATTTGTCCTCAATTTCTTGAATGCCGGAATATTTGAGCTATCTTTTAACTACTCATATAGTGTTGATCCCAAAATCTTAGCAGCCAAAGATGGTTAACCAGTTTAGGCATATCAATTTATGTAATGTGGTATACCGCCCTGCTTCCAAGGTAGTGGCAAACATGTTAAGACCAATCATTCTAAAAATTATCTCAAAATCTCAGTTGGCATTCATCCTAGGGAGACTGATTACTGATAATATTATCATTGTGCATGAGTTTCACCATACCATGAAAACAAGAGGGAATGGACCGTCAGTCATATGAGCATTAAGCTTGATATGAGCAAGGCTTTTGATCGTATTGAGTGGGACTTTGTCTGTTGTACTTTGGAGAAAATGGGCTTTCTTGACAGATTTGTTCGGTTGATTCTTCTATGCCTATCGATTGTTTCCTTCTCATTCATCCTCAATGGCGGAGAAATAGGCATGCTGCAGCCAAATAGGGGACTGCGCCAAGGCGACTCACTTTCCCCATATCTCTTTATTATATGTTCTAAAGTATTTTCCAGCCTTCTTCATGACCTGATGTGCTCGGGGAAGATTAAAATAATTGGTGCATCCAAGTATGGGCCAAAGATCTCGTATATTTTCTTTGCAGGTGATACATTCTTATTTGGCGAAGCAACGGAACAAGAGGCGGAGTATATTCAATGGGCTATTATATTGTTTGATAGCATCTTGGGCCAACGTATCAATGCTGACAAATCAAGCGTACTCGTTAGCCCTAACATAGCTATAGAGAGGAGGGCAAGGATATGTAACATTTTGAAAATACCGGAGGTTGACTCCCATGTTACTTATCCTGGGTTGCCCTCAGAGATAGGCCAAAACAAGTTAGTTATTTTTCAAAATTTGAAGGATAGAATCTGGCAGAGGATAGGTGGGTGGAATGAGCGAAACTTTTCCAAAGCATGGAAGGAAATACTCATCAAATCTTGTGCTACAAGTCATTCCAAGCTATGCCATGAGTTGCTTTAGTACCTCGGATGCTATCTTAGACCACATTTGGGGTATGACAAGCAATTTTTGGTGGGGTGGAAACATGGTAGGAAGACAGAAGATTCACTGGATTTCCTGGGAGAAGATTCACTGGATTTCCTGGGAGAAGCTTTCCCAAGCAAAAATTAATGAAGGATTGGGCTTTCAGAATTTAAAGGCGGAAAACTTAGCTCTTCTTGGAAAGCAGGCGTGGAGATTTCTAGTACATCTGAATGCTCTTGTCACTAGAGTGTTAGAGACAAATACTTTGCTAACTCTTCTATATTTGACGCCTCACTTGGTTGGCGACCATCTTGGTCCTGGAGAATCATTATGAAAGAGGTCGAAGTTCTTTGACTTGGGTGCCGAAAACACATTGAATCGGGGGCGCAAGCGAGCATTTGCCATGATCCATGGTTTCCTAGGCTGAAGATTTTTGTGAATAATGGAGAGGATATCCTGGAAGAACTGTCGAAGGTGAAAGACCTCATTGACGACAATACGCATCAATTGAGAGAGGATATACCCACTAAACATTTTCTTCTGGAAGATGCGGCTATCATTAGGTCCATACAGTAGCTGTAAAATTCTGATATAGACCACTAGTGTTGGTATCATACGGCGACTAGGAAATATAGGGTGAGCTCAGCCTACCATACTCTTGTGGTGTCGCCGAGATCAAATTTGTTTCATCACCACCCCGTGGAGGATTATGAGAAAACATTATGGAGGAAGCTTTGGAGTTGCGTATTCCCCAAAGAGCAAAGCATACGGTGTTGGAAAAATGATTGTAAAATAAGTTGAATTTCATCAACTTTTGGGCTTAGTTTTTAGTTAGGCTCGAACTGAATTAGAGTCAGTGGATGTTGTTTTTGGATTCTCCTCTGCGAGTACTATAAAATCGACTGTTTAAACTCTCAAAACGGATAAAAGGTGAATGAGATATGGATGCTCAAAGAGTCACTCTGAGAATGGAAACTTAGGCGGAAATTCATTCGCACGTACTAAGTGTTCTGTAATTTTTTGACTGTCTAAAATGCGTTTGGATCGTGTGGAAGTCTCCAGAAAGCCCAAACCGCGTAACAAATATTCTAAGAATCACGTATGGAATATCTGAGATTTGATACGCGGTTAATCATGATAAGGAATATGATATTCTTATCTTTCCAGAATCTGTTGGTTAGAGAATATTTTCTCTGATTACGGGAATCAGATCTTTCATGTATCTTCCCATAGGGTTAGACATCTATAAATAGAGCCTTTATGTCAGACAAAAAACTCGCACCATTCTCAAGTTCCTCCCTACTTCTAAACTTGAGTCTTATCTTCTTTCTATGTCTTTGTCGGTGATAGTCCTTCGGGCTTTGTGTGACTCCGAGGTAATTTTACTTGTTAAATTACCTTTGATGGTTTTATCCTAGGGAACGATGTCCACGACGGGACTCATTCGTTTCAAGGACAGCGAGTGTACTCGTGACTCCATCAATATGTAATATATGTGATTGCTTGAAACGTGCTTATTAATTGTACGCGTGAATAATTAGTACTATTTCTTTATTGTTACTGATGTTAAATTGTTTGTGTAATTTCGACATGTTTTTTCCAATATATGTCCAACAGTCTTGAAACGAATGATCTTTGTTGGGTTATATTGATTAAATTTTTAAAAAAAAAAATTTAAAAATTACACGCCATATATATTAATGCTTGTGCAAATTATATGCCAATAATATTGCAATATGCCATTCATACATGTGAATTATATGGAATTGCAAATTATATGCCTATGCAATACATGTCGTACGCAAATATGTCATACATGTCGTATGCGATTTATATGCCTAGTTTGGATTAATAGTATATATGTAGTATACTTCGTAAGTAATTAGAATTTGCATTCATAATACTCAACTAAATAGTTGTTCGAAATTTATGTATGCTTACGTGATTAGATGATTAATCTGCATCAATATTGCATGCCTTACATTACCATATTTTTGCATGCCTCACATACGCATGCGTAAGGTTCTACATTGCTTGCATGCTGTTTAATATATTCCATATATGTGACTGCATGCTTTATGCAAATTGTATGTTTGGAAAGATATGCATGCTACTAATATGCATGTGGTTTTGCAAGTCTGCGAAAATATTTGATTGCATGCTTTATGGAAATTGTATGTTTTAAAAAAAATGTATGCATGCTAATTCATTGGGTTTTGGTTATTTACAACAGAACCATGTCGAGCGATGAGACTATCCATGAGGCGACGCCTCTTGTGACTGTTCAGGCTAAAACTACCCCAGGGGTGACGCCTCTTATGGCTGTTCCTCATGCTGAGAAACCCGAGAAGTTCAATAATGGTATGAACTTCAAGATGTGGCAACAGAAGATGCTCTTCTACTTGTCCACTATGGGTTTGGAGCGCTATGTTCGCGAAGATCGTCCAGTTGCAGATGAGACTAGCAATGTGGAAGTCCAAAATGATGCGGTGGAATGGAACTCTAAGGAGTATATCTGTCGCAACCTCATTTTGAATAGCCTTCACGAAGCCATTTGGAGTGTGTATCAAGTGAAAGAGCCTTCTAAGGTGCTGTGGGAAACTCTTGACCAAGAGTACATGGGTGAGGAGGTTGGATCCAAGAAGTGGGTCGTCGGCAAGTTCCTCGACTACAAGATGGTTGATGCCAAGTCTGTGGTCAGTCAAGCTCAAGAGCTTCAAATGATGATCAATGAGCTGATAGCCGAGAAGATGACAATGTGTGAGACTCTCCAAGTCTATTGCATCATCGAGAAGCTGCCTCCAAGTTGGAAGGACTTCAAGAGTTATCTGAAACACAAGCGAAAGGTGATGACCATGAGGGATCTGATGCAAAAGCTTTGTGTTGAGGAGGATAACCGCATCTCTGAAAAGAGGATGAATGGATATGTGCCTGTGGCAAGGGCCAATCTCGTGGAGGTTGGTGGGAGCTCCAAGTCAAAGAAGGCCAAGGCAAAGAAGGGATCCAAGTTAGGAGCTAAGGGTGGAGTTTCGAAGAAGTCGAAGTTCACTGGCAAGTGCTACAATTGCAACCTCATTGGCCACAAGTCCTCCGAATGTAGGAAGCCAAGGAATGCCAAGAACGAGGCCAATATGGTTGAAAATCTTGCACTAGATGTGAATAACATCGATCTGTGTGCTGTGATTTCTGAAGTCAACATGGTAGACTCCAATCCAAAGGAATGGTGGATTAATACTGGTGCTACTAAGCACATTTGCTCTATCAAGGAAGTGTTCTCAAACTTCAAGGCAATTGAAGATGGAGAGACCATCTACATGGGCAACTCTGCAACTTCTATGGTGAAAGGGCGTGGCACTGTGGTACTGAAGATGACATCTGGGAAGGAGTTGACTTTGAAGAATGTTTTGTATGTGCCAAACATTCACAAGAACCTTGTGTCTGGTTCTATGTTGATCAAGCATGGCTTTAAGCTAGTGTTTGAGTCTGATAAGTTAGTCTTGTCAAAGCAAGGTATGTTTGTAGGCAAAGGTTATGAGCTAGATGGTATGTTCAAGTTGAACACCATGGTTGTACCTCCTAAGAAAGATGAAATGAATGCTTCTTCTTCTGCTTACATGATTGAGTCTTCCAATTTATGGCATGGTAGACTAGGACACGTTAATTATGATTTGATAAGAAGATTAATTAAAATGGAAAACATACCTAACATGGAAATTGATGCAAATCATAAGTGTGAAACTTGTGTTGAAGCTAAGATGACTCGAACGTCTTTCAAACAAGTTAAACGAAACACGAAACCTCTTGAGTTAATACATACCGATATCTGTGATCTCAAGTTCGTGCAAACAAGAGGAGGTAACAAGTATTTCATCACTTTCGTGGATGATTGTACGAAATACTGTTATGTGTACTGATGTGTCCATTTTAGGCGCATTATTTAGTAGTATTTAGGATCACTTTTGTGCTCTTTTATTATCGAGAGCTTGTGTTTTACCTTGAAATTTACTTAGGAGAGGTAAAAGCAACTTTGTACTCTTTTACCTCTTTTAAGTGGATTTTGTGTGACAAGGGAAGAACACGGAACCAACGAAGACCGGGAGACATTGAAGACTATACTTTCGAAGACTTTTGGATACTCACTTCGAAGACATGAAGACCGGAGGCCGTTGAAGACCATTTTTGGAGCCGTTGAAGACTTGAAGATCGAGAGGGATGGCTATGAAGAAGACAAAGAAACAATGCAGAATTCTGGCCCCCGTCGCGACACCGTCGCGACACCATCGCGAGTTGGGGCACCGTCGCGAGTCGCGACGAACCCCGTCGCGAGTCGCGACGAACGGGCAGCCAGAAATCAACTTTATCTTCTTCTGACTATAAATACTACTTTTTTCCCTCTTCTTCTCCAGTTCTTGGAGCCCGCTTCTCTCTGGTTTTGGGCGCCATTTTTAGGTTTTTCTTCTTCTTTCTTTTCTTAGCTTTCTCTTAGTTTGATTATGTCTTTTCTTGTTGTTCTAGAGTAGTTCTTGTTCTTGGGAGCAAAGGATTGAAGCTTCCACTATCTATGTAGCAAGAACTCATTTATATCTATCTATTTGGTATTTTTGCTATTGTGCAATTATTGTGCTTTGAATGTTAATTGTTGATTGCATTGATGTTGTTGAGAGCTTGATGATATGAAATGCTTGGATTAATTGCTAGCTAGGGTTTGGGGGATTTGGGTTAATTTCCCCCCTGTTCTTGTTAGCAATGTGAGAGTATGAATTAGAGCTTTCGATTGTGTTAGTGTGTTGACAATGTGCTAGGCGAATGTGATTGATGTCGAACTCTTCGTCACGTTCGTTTGTGTAGCAAACGAGAGAGTCATATGCTCGCGGATGAATGTGCGTTGCACGTTCATCCAATCTCATGTAATTGCATGAATTGGTTCAATGCCTAGTCACGGTGTAGTGGTCATAGGCATTGCCAAGCTTGTTGGTCCTTCGTGCTAAATGCCACCAATGTCGCCTTGAGTCGTGGTCGCGACTCGGGAGCCATTGGTGAGGTTTGACGAGAGATGTCGAACTCACTCTCGCAAATTACGAACTAAGAAGGATAGGAGTTCAGTCTCCACGACAAGTAGTTGAAGTATTGAATAGGTGATTTAAACTCATTCCTGAAGCATTTGTTGTTTGGCGTTTATGTACTCTTGACGGTGTGTTTCGCTGCATGTGTGCCATGAGTGGTTTGAGCATAGGGAGTGCTTGTGTGGTTGAATTGCTTAGGTGTAGGAACGTGACGACTTCCGTAGCACCTTTGCATGAAGATCCACGAGCATGAACTTAGAACTCCTTGTGGTGTGTGTGTTGTGGTACTTGCTAGATGGGGTGTGTGAGCGTTGGGTCATGAATGCTATATGATGGAATGTGTGAATGATTCGATGAACTACATTAGATGTGGAAGTGGATATCCGTTGCCCCCAAGGCATTTTATCTTTGTAGTTTAAAACCCTTTTTCTTAGTTTCGTTTGATGATTAGCATAGTCACTTGACGTTGCTAGTTATCTCGTCTTTTTATCTTTGTTAACTTAGGAACCAACCAACCAACCAACCCCCCCCCCTTTTACTCGCTTTTAAGTGTGTGTATATATATTTACTCCTAGCCTAGTATATCAACCATTTGTGTGCTTAGACGCTTAGGAAGATCCCTCTTCTCATTGGACGACCCCGATTTGCCACTATCTACCTAGTTGTAGAAAGTAAGCACTGAGGGCTTATAAATTATCTTTTGGCGCGCGGGCGCGACGACCGCCCGCGCCTGTCAAAATGGCGCCGTTACCGGGCGGTCGTCAACGGCGCCATTTTGACAGGCGCGGGCGGTCGTCTCGCCCGCGCGCCAAAAGATAATTTATAAACCCTCAGTGCTTACTTTCTACAACTAGGTAGATAGTGGCAAATCGGGGTCGTCCAATGAGAAGAGGGATCTTCCTAAGCGTCTAAGCACACAAATGGTTGATATACTAGGCTAGGAGTAAATATATATACACACACTTAAAAGCGAGTAAAAGGGGGGGGTTGGTTGGTTGGTTGGTTCCTAAGTTAACAAAGATAAAAAGACGAGATAACTAGCAACGTCAAGTGACTATGCTAATCATCAAACGAAACTAAGAAAAAGGGTTTTAAACTACAAAGATAAAATGCCTTGGGGGCAACGGATATCCACTTCCACATCTAATGTAGTTCATCGAATCATTCACACATTCCATCATATAGCATTCATGACCCAACGCTCACACACCCCATCTAGCAAGTACCACAACACACACACCACAAGGAGTTCTAAGTTCATGCTCGTGGATCTTCATGCAAAGGTGCTACGGAAGTCGTCACGTTCCTACACCTAAGCAATTCAACCACACAAGCACTCCCTATGCTCAAACCACTCATGGCACACATGCAGCGAAACACACCGTCAAGAGTACATAAACGCCAAACAACAAATGCTTCAGGAATGAGTTTAAATCACCTATTCAATACTTCAACTACTTGTCGTGGAGACTGAACTCCTATCCTTCTTAGTTCGTAGTTTGCGAGGGTGAGTTCGATATCTCTCGTCAAACCTCACCAATGGCTCCCGAGTCGCGACCACGACTCAAGGCGACATTGGTGGCATTTAGCACGAAGGACCAACAAGCTTGGCAATGCCTATGACCACTACACCGTGACTAGGCATTGAACCAATTCATGCAATTACACGAGATTGGATGAACGTGCAACGCACATTCATCCGCGAGCATATGACTCTCTCGTTTGCTACACAAACGAACGTGACGAAGAGTTCGACATCAATCACATTCGCCTAGCACATTGTCAACACACTAACACAATCGAAAGCTCTAATTCATACTCTCACATCGCTAACAAGAACAGGGGGGAAATTAACCCAAATCCCCCAAACCCTAGCTAGCAATTAATCCAAGCATTTCATATCATCAAGCTCTCAACAACATCAATGCAATCAACAATTAACATTCAAAGCACAATAATTGCACAATAGCAAAAATACCAAATAGATAGATATAAATGAGTTCTTGCTACATAGATAGTGGAAGCTTCAATCCTTTGCTCCCAAGAACAAGAACTACTCTAGAACAACAAGAAAAGACATAATCAAACTAAGAGAAAGCTAAGAAAAGAAAGAAGAAGAAAAACCTAAAAATGGCGCCCAAAACCAGAGAGAAGCGGGCTCCAAGAACTGGAGAAGAAGAGGGAAAAAAGTAGTATTTATAGTTAGAAGAAGATAAAGTTGATTTCTGGCTGCCCGTTCGTCGCGACTCGCGACGGGGTTCGTCGCGACTCGCGACGGTGCCCCGACTCGCGATGGTGTCGCGACGGTGTCGCGACGGGGGCCAGAATTCTGCATTGTTTCTTTGTCTTCTTCATAGCCATCCCTCTCGATCTTCAAGTCTTCAACGGCTCCAAAAATTGTCTTCAACGGCCTCCGGTCTTCATGTCTTCGAAGTGAGTATCCAAAAGTCTTCGAAAGTATAGTCTTCAATGTCTCCCGGTCTTCGTTGGTTCCGTGTTCTTCCCTTGTCACACAAAATCCACTTAAAAGAGGTAAAAGAGTACAAAGTTGCTTTTACCTCTCCTAAGTAAATTTCAAGGTAAAACACAAGCTCTCGATAATAAAAGAGCACAAAAGTGATCCTAAATACTACTAAATAATGCGCCTAAAATGGACACATCAAACCTCCCCACACTTAAACCTTACTCGTCCTCGAGTAAGAAAAGATTTAAGCATACGGAGGAAATGGCATATCCACATCCTAAAACCCCCAAAATAACCATACAAAATGGACATATCATGTACTTGTTGAAAAGCAAAGATGAGGCAATTGAGAAATTTGTTCTCTACAAAACAAAAGTTGAAAATCAACTTGATAAGAAGATCAAGGTGATTAGAAGTGACCGTGGAGGTGAATATGTAGAGCCATTTAGGGACTATTGTTCTGAACATGGCATTATTCACGAGGTCACTGCCCCCTACTCGCCTCAATCTAATGGTGTGGCTGAACGTAAAAATCGCACTCTTAAAGAGATGATGAATGCGATGTTGATAAGTTCTGGGTTGCCACAGAGCATGTGGGGGAGGCTATTTTGACGGCCAATTATCTTTTGAATAAGATACCCCGTAAGGATGAGAAAGCAACTCCTCATGAGTTGTGGAAAGGCACGAAGCCATCCTTTACGTACTTGCGAATGTGGGGGTGCCTTGCGAAGGTATTAATCCCACCCCCCAAGAAGTCAAAGATTGGACCTAAAATGGTTGACTGTATCTTTATAGGATATGCACATGAGAGTAGTGCTTATCGCTTCCTTGTACATGAATCTCATCATCCAGAGATTCACAAGAACACAATCATGGAATCAAGACATGCAAATTTCTTTGAGAATGTGTTCCCTGCCAAGGAAAGGTCTGAATCGTCGAAGAGGACTGTTGAGTCACTGGACGAAGGCGTAGTAATTCCCGACGATCTCGAGGATCAAGAGGAGGAAGTGGATGAACCTAGACAAAGTAAATGGATTAGGACCGAAAAATCATTTGGTCCTGATTATCTAACGTTTATGCTTGAAAGTGAGCCACAAAGTTATAAAGAAACTGTGAATTCGTCTGAGGGGCCTATGTGGAAAGAAGCGATTAAAAGCGAAATTGACTCAATTCTACATAATCATACTTGGGAGCTAGTGGACTTACCTCCAAGGTGTAAACCACTGAGCTACAAATGGATCTTCAAGAAGAAGATGAGAGTAGATGGCTCGATTGACAAGTATAAAGCCAGACTTGTAATCAAAGGTTATAGACAAAAGAAAGGTCTTGACTACTTTGATACTTATTCTCCAGTCACGAGAATAAGCTCCATTAGAATGATACTTGCTATCGCCGCGTTGCGTAAGCTTGAGGTTCATCAAATGGATGTGAAGACTGCCTTCTTGAATGGAGATTTAGAGGAAGAAATCTACATGGAGCAACCTGAGGGGTTTACGGCTCCCGGACAAGGAGGAAAAGTCTGCAAGTTGGTGAAATCATTGTATGGTCTCAAACAAGCACCAAAGCAATGGCATGAGAAGTTTGACCATATTGTCCTTGCCAATGGTTTCAAAATCAATGAGTGTGATAAGTGCATCTACGTGAAAGACAAGGAAAATGGATATGTAATCCTATGTTTATATGTAGATGACTTGCTCATTGTGGGTAGTAATGAAAAGATGATCAAATCTACCAAGGACATGTTGAATTCTCATTTTGACATGAAGGATATGGGACTGGCGGATGTGATTTTGGGAATAAAGATCATCCGAAGCTCTGATGGTATCACCTTAACCCAATCCCATTATGTAGATAAAATCCTTGAGAAATTCAACAAGAATGACTTAGAGGTGACGATGACTCCAATAGATCCGAATTTGCATCTACGAAAGAACAAATTGGAGGCTATTAATCAGGTGGAGTACTCGAGAGTCATTAGGAGTCTGATGTACTTGATGAGTTGTACCAGACCAGACATTGCCTACACTGTAAGTAGGTTGAGTAGATACACGAGTAATCCCAGTATGACTCACTGGAAAGCAATAACTAGAGTATTCAGATATCTACGTTTCACTCGTGATTATGGTCTACATTATTCGAGTTATCCAGCTGTAGTTGAAGGATACAGTGATGCAAACTGGATACACGATATAAAGGATCTGAAATCCACTAGTGGGTATGTATTTACACTAGGTGGAGGAGCAGTCTCGTGGAAGTCCTCTAAACAAACGGTTATTACTCGATCCACAATGGAATCCGAGTTTGTTGCCTTAGACAAGGCGGGTGAGGAGGCCGAATGGCTCCTTCAATTCGTAGAGGACATTCCTAGATGGTCGAAGCCTGTGCCAGCCATATGTATACATTGTGACAGTGTATCTGCCATTGGAAAGGCTCATAATATGCTCTATAATGGGAAGTCTCGTCATATTCGACGGAGACATAGTTCCGTAAGACAACTTCTCTCAACTGGAGTGATCACAATTGACTATGTAAGGTCTAAGGACAACATAGCTGATCCCTTGACTAAGGGGTTGAATCGAGAGGTAGTTGAAACATCATCGAGAGGAATGGGACTGAAGTCCATTAAATGATGGGTTACGTACGTGGAAACCCAACCTATGTGACTGGAGATCCCAAGATCTAGGTTCAATGGGACAACTAAACTGCAAAGACCCATCGCGATCACTGTGGGGGGGGGGGGTTCATACCTCCTGTCTTATTTCCTAGGATGAAGAAACAGTGAAGTGAGTGGAGGTTAAACATTAAATTGCTTTTAATGATTCACGGTATCGAGTGTATGATACTTGAAAGAGCACATAGTTTACGGAACTGCTCTTACGCAAAGAATCACCTATGTAAGCGAGAAGTGTGGCCGCTTCGAAAGAGAATTGTTGGGACGCAATTCCTTAGAAACCTTACAGAACTAGGGGGTGTGCCATGGCCTGATTAATGGACACAACCGAGGAAAGCACAAAGGCTAGGAAAGATGTCTGTGGGAAGTGCATTGTCGTTCACACAAGCGGTCGGGGAAGTTCAAGGACATCGCGTCTACTTCCTAACAAGTGGGCTAAGTGTACTCTCTCAAGGGAAAGTTCAAAGGGTGACACCTACTTATCCTATGCAGCATCTATGCCGTCGAAATGAATCTATCACCAAGTCAAACTCCGTGTCTGGCGTGATTGTTCTGATTCCACATCAATATCTATTCATGTGGGGGATTGTTGGAAAATGATTGTAAAATAAGTTGAATTTCGTCAACTTTTGGGCTTAGTTTTGAGTTGGGCTCGAACTGAATTAGAGTCAGTGGATGTCTTTTTTGGATTCTCCTCTGCGAGTACTAAAAATCGACTGTTTAAACTCTCAAAACGGATAAAAGGTGAATGAGATATGGATGCTCAAAGAGTCACTCTGAGAATGGAAACTTAGGCGGAAATTCATTCGCACGTACTAAGTGTTCTGTAATTTTTTGACTGTCTAAAATGCGTTTGGATCGTGTGGAAGTCTCCAGAAAGCCCAAACCGCGTAACAAATATTCTAAGAATCACGTATGGAATATCTGAGATTTGATACGCGGTTAATCATGATAAAGAATATGATATTCTTATCTTTCCAGAATCTGTTGGTTAGAGAATATTTTCTCTGATTACGGGAATCAGATCTTTCACGTATCTTCCCATAGGGTTTCTTAGACATCTATAAATAGAGCCTTTATGTCAGACAAAAAACTCGCACCATTCTCAAGTTCCTCCCTACTTCTAAACTTGAGTCTTATCTTCTTTCTATGTCTTTGTCGGTGATAGTCCTTCGGGCTTTGTGTGACTCCGAGGTAATTTTACTTGTTAAATTACCTTTGATGGTTTTATCCTAGGGAACGATGTCCACGACGGGACTCATTCGTTTCAAGGACAGCGAGTGTACTCGTGACTCCATCAATATGTGATATATGTGATTGCTTAAAACGTGCTTATTAATTGTACGCGTGAATAATTAGTACTATTTATTTATTGTTACTGATGTTAAATTGTTTGTGTAATTTCGACATGTTTTTTCCAATATATGTCCAACATACGGCATGGCGAATTTGCACATACTCTCTCCCCACTTACAAAAACTTGAGGAAGAGAACCATGAATATTCTCTCGTTATGTTTTTTTTTGTGGTGATGAAAATTTCACTTCAGCTCCTCTCTTTTTTGACACTACTGCATGGGAGATGCTTTCGTTGAAAACTTTGATAGATTCAAGGAGGGGAATCGAGGAGAATTCTGATTATGACACTTGATCCAAATGATTGAGGAAGGCATTGTGGAGTTGATCATCATGTCATGTGATGGCTTGTGGTTTCAACGGAATCAGAAGCTTTTTGAAGATAGATGTTTGGCGCCATATGTTTTTTTCAGGGGCATAACGATGAATCTCTCCAGCTTTGAAGCGGCCAACCAGAGGCCGGAACGCTGTTTGGAAGAGCTACATGCACATTCTTTGCTCCGTCCACCAGAAGGAGGAGAAAGAATCATGTTTGACGCAAGTCTTGCTGACAGTGTCATGGGCATAGGAGTGCTGCACCTTGATAAGGAAGGCAGATTCCAGCGAGCTGCTGCGTGAAGGAGACTGTTGTGCGGAATGGAGAAAGAACAGAAAATATGAACGAAAATAACAAGACACAAGATTTACGTGGTTCACCAATTTGGCTACATCCACGGGAGACGGATTCACTATATCAGAATTAATGTTTACAGAGAGAAGAGAGACACTTTATATGCTGTCTCCACTAAACCCTAACAAACTGGGCCAAAAACACAATTCGGCCCAAATCAACAACAGTCCAATAAAGAGACAAGCTATACCGTCGGACCGGGGGCGACTCCGCCCCCCCCCCCCCGGACCCCCAGGTCAGGATCGCAGAAGCGGCTATTACAGTATTCAAGACATACCAACAAATCTCCACCTTGACTTGAATCCTCAAAGTAGAAAACTCCAGATGCACCATTACAGTGCCAGATGAGTAGACTTCGCCCTCCACTCCCGGGACTGCCCATAGAGCACCTAATCAACTCTGATGTTCAGCAAGTCCAAACAATGTTGAAACTTGCTATGTGGAACAGATTTGGTGAACATATCAGCGGGGTTATCTGCAGTTCCCACTTTCTTCACCCTGATTCTCCTCTCACTCCTCAAGAAATGATATCTGACATCAATATGCTTGGTCCTCTCATGATGGACCTGATCCTTGGCTAGGCAGATTGCACTCAAGCTGTCACAATACACAGTAGCCTGATCATGATGTAGACCAAGATCACTAACTAGCCCTTTCAGCCATATTCCCTCCTTTGCAGCCTCTGTCAAAGCCATGTACTCTGCTTCCGTAGTAGACAACGTCACTGTAGGTTGCAAAGTCGCCTTCCAACTAACCACAGAACCTCCCAAAGTGAATACATAACCAGTCATTGATCTCCTCGTGTCAACATCACCAGCATAATCAGAATCAAAGTAGCCTGTAACTAAGCACTCGGTATCACCTCCATAAATGAGACCCACATCAGGCGTACCTCTAAGATACCTGAAAATCCTCTTCACAGCTTGCCAATGTTCCTTTCCCGGTTGCCCCATGAACCTGCTCACAACACTGACTGCCTGTGCTAAATCTGGCCTCGTGCAAACCATAACATACATCAAGCTCCCCACCGCGCTGGCATAAGGAACCCGAGACATATACTCCTTCTCCTCGTCTGACTGAGGAGCAAACATAGTGGTGAGATGAATATTTGCAGCACTAGGAGTGTCTATAGGCTTGGCTGTAGACATGCCAAACCTAGCCAACACTTTCTGAATGTAGCCTTTCTGTGACAAGAAAAGCTTCCGCTGACTTCGATCCCTAAGAATCTCCATTCCTAGTATCTTCCGAGCTGCACCCAGATCCTTCATCTCAAACTCAGCACTAAGAAGTCCTTTCAACTTCTGAACCTCATGCTTACTCTTTGCGGCTACCAGCATGTCATCTACATAAAGCACCAGATAGATGAATGACCCATCTCTCAACCTGCTGTAGTAGACACAACAGTCATAAGCACACCTCGTATATCCCAGCTGAAGCATGTAACTGTCAAACTTCTTGTACCACTGCCTCGAAGACTGCTTAAGTCCATACAAAGACTTCTTCAACTTGCAAACATACTTTTCCTTGCCAGGAACCTGGAAACCATCTGGCTGAGTCATGTACAACTCTTCCTCCAACTCTCCATGTAGAAAAGCGGTCTTCACATCAAGTTGCTCGAGCTCCAAATCCTGATGTGTCACCAAGGCTAACAACACTCTGATGGAAGTGTGTCTGACCACTGGTGAGAAAATCTCATTATAGTCTACCCCCTCCCTTTGACTGAAACCTCTTGCAACAACTCTTGCCTTGTACTTGACTCCCTCTGCAGGTGATATTCCTTCCTTCTTCTTGAAAACCCATTTGCAACTAATTACCTTTCTCCCTTGAGGCTGTTTGACCAATTCCCATGTCTGATTCTTCTGAAGAGACTCCATCTCATCTCCCATTGCAGCAAGCCATTTATCAGCATCAGTACATGAAGTAGCCTCTCTGAAGGTTGATGGCTCTTGAGTATCCACTTCCTCGACAACTGACAATGCATAACCCACCATATCCTCAAACCCATATCTCTTTGGCGCCCCAACTCCAACCCTCCTAGGTCGGTCCTGAGCTAAACTGCGGACTGTAGCTCCTGATGGTTGAGGATCTGGTGGTGGAGATTCCGGTATCTCAGATTCTGTCTGTGGCTCTTGATCCACCTCAAATTGTTCCAATCTATTTTCACCTTGAGTGACTTCAAGCTCCACCTGTTTATCAACTCCACTAGTTTCTAGCACAACTGTGGGCTTCACCATGGATCTAAGCAAAGAATTTTCATCAAAGACAACGTCCCTGCTCAGAATAACCCTCTTCTCAGATGAGACCATATCCTAGAGCCTTTAACTCCATCTCCATAACCCACAAAGACACCCTTCTTGGCTCGGGGCTCTAACTTACCATCACTAACATGATAATAAGATGTACAACCAAAAACTTTTAACTTGGAGTAATCAAAAACTTTACCTGACCACAACTCCATAGGTATTTTGCACTCTATACCCGTGTGAGGCCCGCGGTTGATCAGGTAACAAGCTGTACTCACCGCCTCTGCCCAGAATCTCGTTTCCAAACTAGCATTAGAGAGCATGCACCTTGCTCTCGCCAGCAATGTCTGATTCATCCGCTCAGCTACGCCATTCTGTTGTGGCGTATTCCTGACTGTATGATGACGAGCAATCCCTTCATCCCTACAAAACTGATCAAACTCAGACGAGCAGAATTCCAGCCCATTATCAGTTCGAAGCCTCTTGATCTTCTTCCCGGTCTGATTCTCCACCAAAGCTTTCCACTCCTTGAACTTCGAGAAAGCTTCAATCTTATGTTTCATCATGATAACCCAAGTCATCCTTGAGTAATCATCAATCAGAGAAACAAAGTACCTGTGACCTCCCAGTGACTCAACTCGGGAAGGTCCCCAACAATCAGAATGGATGTAATCCAATGTGCCCTTTGTTCTATGAATCGCCTTAGGAAACTTGCTGCGGTGATGCTTCCCAAAAACGCAATGCTCACAGAAGTCCAAGCTCTTGATCTTGTGGCCACCAAGAAGATCATACTTCGACAGAATCTGCATCCCTCTTTCACCCATGTGACCAAGCCTCATATGCCATAACTTAGTCATATCATCCTGGTGAACCTCTGAAGATGCAACATTAACAGAATCCATAACCGTGGAACCTTGTAGAAAATACAAAGTACCATGCAGAACACCTTTCAGAGCCAGCCTAGAACTTTTGCAGACACACAGAACTCCATCACTCCCTGAGTAGACGAAACCCTTTTTATCCAACGTAGGAAGAGAAATCAGATTCTTTGTCATCGATGGAACATGCCTGACGTCGTTCAAAGTACAGAAACTACCATCATGCGTCCTGATCTTGATTGAACCAATCCCAACTACCTTGCACGCAACACCATTTGCCGTAGTAATGATGCCCTCAGCTTGCTCATAGGTTGAGAAATAATCTCTCCTTGGGCATATATGGTAAGATGCCCCAGAATTAAGAAACCATGCATTAGAATGATTATTTTGCCCAGTAACAACTAGAGCAAAATCATCTTCAGAACTGAAATCCCCTTCAGCCACAGCAGCAGTACCAGATGTACTCCCAGATTTACTAGCCTTCTTCGGACACTCTTTTTTCCAATGCCCCTTCTCCTTACAGTAGTTACAAACATCATTGGCCTTGGGACCCTTTGAAGATGACTTCTTGCCCTTCTTCTTATTGCCGATTTCCTTGCCTTTTGTGTTTCCGTCACTAGCAAACAAGCCAGTGGCCTGACTTTCTGTACCTGTACTGTTTGCCTTATGTCGCAACTCTCTACTATGGAGAGAGGATCTTACTTCCTCCAGAGACACAGAATATTTACCAACAATAAATGACTGAACAAAATTCTCATACGAAAGTGGTAAAGAAACTAGCAAAATCAAAGCAGCATCTTCATCTTCAATTTTCACATCTATATTTCGCAATTCTAATAACAAAGTATTCAATTGCTCTAGATGGTCTCTGAGTTGCGTACCTTCCTGCATTCAGAGACCGAAGAGGCATTGTTTCAGAAGCAACTTGTTGGTTAGAGATTTCGTCATATACAAACTCTCCAACTTCAGCCACAGTTATGTAGCAGTCTCCTGATCTGAGACCTCAGTGATGATTTCGTCCGCGAGACACAGCATAATCGTCGAGTGTGCCTTTTCTTCCAGACTCACAACATCGCCAGAACTGCTCGCAAAATCCTTCATCAGCGGAGTCCCACAAACCTTGCTGTTTCAGCAAAGCTCGCATCTTGATCTGCCATAAACTGAAACTGTTTCTCCCAGTAAACTTGTCGATCTTCACGTTCAACCCAGACATCTTTCTCCCCGATCAACCCCGATCTGATGAGCCCAGAATCCGATATACCCACTACGGATATCGCCGGAAAAATAAACCGCTCTGATACCAGTTTGTTGTGCGGAATGGAGAAAGAACAGAAAATATGAACGAAAATAACAAGACACAAGATTTACGTGGTTCACCAATTTGGCTACATCCACGGGAGACGGATTCACTATATCAGAATTAATGTTTACAGAGAGAATAGAGACACTTTATATGCTGTCTCCACTAAACCCTAACAAACTGGGCCAAAAACACAATTCGGCCCAAATCAACAGCAGTCCAATAAAGAGACAAGCTATACCGTCGGACCGGGGGCGACTCCGCCCCCCCCCCCTCCCGGACCCCCAGGCCAGGGTGCGCTCCGCTCCCCTGGACCCCCGACTCGCTGACCGGGCAGTGAGACCCCCGTTTGTTTCCCGGGGGCGACTGCCGCCCCCCGGGACCCCCAGGCCAGGGTCGCAGAAGCGGCTATTACAGTATTCAAGACATACCAATAGAGACCATGCACGGCTGATGCGTTGGTGGTGGAAGCTTCAGCTCTGATGGAGGCGGTCTATTAAGCGGTGGAAATGTGGAACGAAGATATCAGCAGCATTGGAGACGCGCTGGGTGTGGTATGTATCCAGGGGGGAATTTGAGCCAAACCTTTTGTGTGCAGACATAGTTAGAGATTCAAGTATTGCTCGGAAACTCAAGGCTTAAAGCACTTTTTCGGATCCCCGGAGATAGAAACATTCTTGCCCATTCGCTTGCTAGCTTCGCTAAGATAAGTGAATCACATGATACTGTATGAGATACGCCCCCGAATTTCTTCTTGTCAATCTATACTGGACGTTTCCAGTAACATGGAATGAAACTTTATTTTCTTTCAAAAAAATATGTAGATCATTTTGACTCTTGAGCCTGATCTGAACCAATTCAAAATTAGTTGAAAAAAGTCGGGACAAATTTTATTTTGGTTAAATGCTTAGATGACCTCCAATTCTTTAATAAGTGAAAATATAACCCATGATTTTTTAAATTGCTCTTATACCCAAGACTGACATTCGTTTAGAAACTCATAACCCTCTTGCTGGAGACCAGCATTGACCGAATTGGAATTGGCTAAAAATACCTTTGTTCTATTTTCAGATTAATTTTTGACAACTTTACCCTTGAAGGGTCCCACTGCTAGAACACAAACAAAAATATCAAGATTATGTTAGCACTTAATTTATAAATTAGGGTTAGACCAGAAATATTTATACATTTCTTTTATAAGAATGATCAAATGAAATGGTACACCTAGTTTTCTCAAAGATACAATCGTAATGCTTATGATTTTTTTTATGGATTACACACAAGCAACCAAATTAAATATTAACAACCTAATATAGGATCTAACTAGAAGACACCGTCATTGAATCTATTGAATCTCAGTGGAGCCTGAAACTCCACCCATTTGAATAGCTAGGGACACCCTCATGAGAATACTCAAAACCCTACACCACAAACGAACCGCTACCACCGAAACCAAAATCCCAACGATCTCACCATCATCAACCACCTGCAAGTTGGAAAACCACAACGGGGACCACCGACACGGTCCCATGACGCTGGGTAATCCCCATCAAGAAATTGCTCTAATATTCACAATTCTTGATGTGGCGTGTTTTGAACTCTGGACCTCTCAATTATAGAGAGTGTGGCTTACCACCAAATCAGACCCAATTCACTCGTAATGCTTATGATTATCAGACTAATTCAGTGGTGTATTACAAGCATGATAAATCTTCACCCAAATTAGCCTCTCAACTATGAATATTAATAACTAGAGGAAAACTAATGGAAACAATAACAAGATTGACCATTCACACAATGTGCTTGATGCTTCTCTTGTCATACTCAGATGGATGGTGAAACTAGTGCATTATCTAGTCTACTTTGGTGCCCTTTTCGGCACTACCACGGTGGTACACTGGTGATTTCTTGAGACCAGTGCACCAAAGTTATGACATTAAATAAACTAGTTGTCCACACAAATAGATTCCAACAGATCCGAAAACCACAGAGCTAGAAGAACACAGAGCATTTCACGAGGGAACCCTTGATAGAATTTCTAGGCAAAACAAAATTATGAAAAAGTATTCTGGACATGGCATCTGAGGATGACATAAATCTTCAGGATCTCCAGAATTAAACATTTTGTAGCTTAACTTTGGGCATGACAAAAAAGGGTTATTTTTTCATAGTTTGCGAATGAGCAGGAACTGCGAGGCACAGGAAAACTATATACAATGATATTTTCAAAGATAGGACTATGAAGCCAAGCTTGTGAAAAGCATCCACCAAAATACCTCACGGTGCCAATCCCAACGTGTGGTTCAGGAAAATCACTCTCGGAAAAGCATCAGTTGAAGCAAAAAAGAGCATGTCTCGTCATCTCAATATGTTTACACTTCCACTTTTAGCATAAACTCCTATAATGAGATCCATGCGCCAACCTCAAAAGCCCAAGCCCAAAAATTGTCCCCACAGATCAACGCACAAATCAAACAATTCTACCATTTCTCAAACAAATCAGCACTGGCAGGGCAATTTTTATATGCCAATGCCAATGCAAATGAATGTTTCTTGTTCTATAAAGCGAACAAGGAAAGTCATCCAAAATGCTTCCATTCCGCCACGCAATGCTGATTTCCTCAACCAAAAAAACACACGATTCACATTCAACACAGTTGATCTATATCATAACCAATTAAACAACAGAAGTAACAAAATAATCTATTAAGCATGATAAATCACAAGAAGACATCGAGTGGAAATCAATAGAAAATAACTTGTTATGTGTGCGTCCCAATCTGAAGAGTTCCTTCACCAGTGGGTTGGTCGAAAACTCTGCAATCTACAAACCCAAAAAAAATTCCGACGACGAAGCTCAGTGCCAGAATTTCATTAAAACTCGTCCCAATCTGAAATTTCAATAATTATTTGGGCCCGACCTGAAACCAGGATGGGGTGGCCCCTTCCCACCAAGTACAACCAACCATGCATACAATAGTCTTTTAATTAACGTCGTATTATGCACTATTCAATTTGAATCCGTCTCTTGAAAGACGGTCTTTCTATAAGTCATGGAAAAATCAAAGTTTAAAGTGTAAATTAGAAGAAATGAAGATAAAAATTTTGGGTTGCATGAACCGGGTTATAAATTTATAACTACTACATGTTGCATACTAAATTTTTAATGTTGCAACTAAGACCTTTTACCTTTTATTATTTAAATTAAACCCCGTCTTTCCATAAGCATATGGAAAGCCCGTCTTTCCCAAGACTTTGCCATTCAATTTCACTACTCCCTCTATTCCAAGTTTATTTGCAATGAGAGGTTTTCTTGTGGCAAAATTTAACAGTAAAAAAAAGCTGCCAAAAAGCTGATGGTGTCAATAAATAGTGACTATTGAACAGTAACCCGAAACATTAAACATCTAATCCCAAGCACCATACGATAGAAATGGTTTAGATGGTGCTGTCAACCGGGGATATTGAAGTCATTTTGATTAACTTTAACTCATGTTGTCTAAAATAAACATACTAATACTATAAAATATTATCTCATGCACCATATAATAGAAATTGTTTGGATGGTACTGTCAACCGGGGACATTGAAGTCATTTTGATTAACTTAAACTCAAGTTGTATAAAGTTAACGTACTAATATTATAATATATTACTGATTTTAATTTTTTACTATATATAATCAATCATAACTTGTTAAAATATATAATTTCTTATAATTAAAACCATAAATATCTTATTGTAATATATATATATATATCACTCAAGAAAATCCAAAGAAACACATAATCGGAAATAACAAAATATTCGAATTTTTTATCTTGATAGAATACATTTGATGAAATATGTATACATATTTATTTATTTATGAAGAAATCTTGTTTTAGATCGACTGGCTGTAAAATTATGACAATTTATAATTGGTGAAATTAATAATGTCATTTGATATTTACTTTTATTTATTGCAATGAAATACATATAATAATGATAGCTTTTTAAAATGGATTTCAGCGTGTAAATAATTTGAATGAAATAATATAGAAATATTCAAATTTTATTGTATTCAATATTTAACGATTTCTAACCATCTCATATAATTTTCCTTAAATGACTAAACTTTAAATATTTAAATAAATATTTTTGTTTTCAGTTTAAATGTAAGACATAACATGTATATAAAACTTAATTCGAATATTTTAGTTAATAATATCTCGAAACGCATGATAGTTCTCCGCTAGTTATACCAATATAAATTCCAAAACCTTCAAAATTAATCTCTCAAACACAACAAACCTTACATATTTACAGGAATACAACAATCCAAAGGTTGAAGAACACCAACACCCTTCAAAATCCAAATTCTCAATCCAATAAAGCTCAACTTAAATCTTAAAAAACAAACATGGGCAAAACAACGATTCTTCTTGGAAATTTCATGAAACGAAGCACCGGAGGAGTTCTGAGAGGCACCGGAATCGGCATCGATGATGCTCCCACAACTTGTAAAAAAGAAAATATGCTCAGACCTTCGAAATAAATCAGATCTGACCGTTGAAATCCAAAATAACCAAGAAACCAGAAACACTTTATAAATTCAAAACAGAGAGGATTATTGAAGCTCATCGTTGCAAAGAACAGAAGCACAACCACAAAATTTAACATCAACAACATAAAAGTCATATCTAAAACTAATTTTCAAAAACTAAACCATGGCAATTTGTATTTGAACAAGATAAAAAAAATGCACATAATGAGAAGAGATTCATAAAATAGCGAGGAAGATTATTGCGGAGAGAAAAAAGAGAAATGAGAAGAGAGGGGAGAAATCTGATGGAGGATAATGGAGAAATGAATGTCAAAGTGGAAGGAATATGGTGAATGAATGAGTTGAGAGAAAAGAGGAACGAAGATGAAAGAAGAGAAATGTGAGGTGAATGAGGAACTTGCGTGTGTGAGGGAGTGAATTATTCACCCCACGCATGAATTAAGGCCGACACACGCACATTTTCCAACATAATTAATCAACCCAATTAATCAAATGAAAGCTGAAAACTTTGTAAAATTCTCAAAGATCAGGGGTAAACTTGACATTTTCTTATGGGTAACATGGCTCAAAAGGCAAATTCAAATCTTGTGCAATTTAAGTGGTGACATCTCAAAATATAAAGTGTGTAATTTAATTCGAGACGGAAGTTATAAATTTTTATGGTACTAACACACTAGTAGATAAAGGGGTGATTAAAGGCGGTCATAGGTCATAGCGAACCAGCACTTAAGAACCGGCTCCGCCTTTGATCAATTTTCAAAAAATCAACTTCGACATAGTCTGAAATAGGTCCGAACTCAGAACCTATTTCTGACCTTGCAAAATATAGCAGCCGACGATTGGTTTCCGACAACAAAGAAAACCCAGCAAATTATAGGTGGTCAAGAAATCCAACAAACACAACAAATTACACAGAAAGAAAGCAAATTAGGAAAATTTCCCAACAAACCCAGCAAAGGAGCACGCAATGGAGAAGGGGCTCACGGCGGAGTCGAATGGCGGAGAAGGGGCTCATGACGGAGCTGAGCGGCGGAGATGGAACTCATGGCGGACACGGAACTCACGACGGAGAAGGAGAGCGGCACGACTGAGCTCGCAGCGTAGAAGGAGAGCGGCGGGACTGCGAAGGGTGGCGGAGTGAGGGTCTGTGAGCCGGAGGGTGGGAGAAGGAAAGTATAATACAAGAGAGTTTCAGAGGCAGAAGAAAATAGGCTTCTGGCCATGGGTTACCAAATGCGCTTAAAATACATGGACTTAGGCCAAAATGAGCCTGTTAATACAAAAGTGACCTGGGATAGAATTTCCAACCTCGGAAGTGCCCTCCGTCCCTTAATTACAGGCGATAATCACTTTTAATTAATTTGAACCACCTTTAAAATGATTTGGGAGAGACTTCTGAACTCGAAACCCCTTTCGGACCTCAAATAAAAGCAGTTCCAATGAAAATGTCTTCGAACGTCGCCTTTAATAAAACATTCTCTACTAGTGACATTACTTTTAAAATACATACTCACTTCGTTCAACTTTTATTGGCACATTTATCATTTTGGGATGTTCATTTTATTTTGACACATTCCAATTATGATATAGTTTAAGGTTATATTAACCATTTATTTTACTTTTTCAACTCTCTATTCATTTTGCACCACACAATTAGCATCTCCTAAAATTTTATACCAAAAAGAGAAGTGTCACAATAAAATGAAAATAAAATGAACAAAGGGAGTAGTAAATAAATCATAAGTTAATTACAGGCCACCCGCTCGTAAATAACAATGTATATTTTTAATTATCTCCTTCACTGTCTAATTCGAAAGAAAAATGGAAATTGCTGCACCATTTTGAAAATTTCATTTTTTTTTAGTAAATAGGGAACGAAATCGTTGAGTAACTAAATTAAACTTGATGGATACGTTTTCAAAAATTCAACTTGATGGATACGTGTGTTAATTTACTTTGCACGGTGAAGAAAAAAAAGAATAGAAATGTTAATTTACATAGTATGGCAGAAAAAAGAAAAGAAGACACGAGCAACGAACAAAAAGGCATATACCAAACGGGAGAGAGTCCCTGGGAATTTAAACGGCCTTTCTCTCTCCGTGTCACTCTCCCTCTCTCTCTCCCTCTCTCTCTCTCAGCTGTCTGTCTGAAGTCGTGTTTGGTCTGCTTTTTGTTGACGCTGAGAAGCCATGGGATTTTTCCTCTGCTCTGGAAAATCCAAGAAGAAACCCAAGCCCCATAAGTCCCGCGCCTCTGATGATCAGATCTCGCCAGCCGTAGGTACTCAATCTGATCTATTTTGTTCTCCCTGTCAATGTTTTTTCTAATTTGAATTGGGGTTTTTTTTGCAAGCTTACTCTGAATTGGGCTCTTGGTTTTTCCACTGTTGTATCCCGTTCGGTGTTGGAGTTGTGATTTGACACCGAGGAAGCGAAGCTTATGAATTGAAGGCTATGTTGTTTGAGATTTGACTTGAAGAATGTTTTTTTCCTGACATGTTCTTGGAATGTGGTTCCGGTTATTAGTTCATCTGATAATTTGAAATTTTGGGTTTTGACCATCGTTTTAATCAGTGTGAATCTTGTGCGAAGAAACTAAAATGTGACTTGTATTTTGTTTTGTTTGTGTCTGTGTTCTAAGTAAGATTCTACTATAAAGATGTTAAATTTACCAGTTTGACTTATCAGTTATTGTTATTTTTTTTCTTCTTACTCAGGCTGAAGTTTTATTGAGGTTTGCTGTCCTCAAGTCAAGTCCACGTTTTTACTAGCTTTGTAATATATGTGCTTTTAACTCTTAAATCGTTGTTTTTATGATTTCAGAAAAGCTGAAGGTAAATAGTTCATTCAGTGTTAAAAATGATTCTCTAAGAGAGGGAGGATCTGAGCACATTGCGGCGCATACGTTCACATTTCGTGAGTTGGCAGCTGCCACGAAGAATTTTAGGGGTGATTACATGCTAGGAGAAGGGGGCTTTGGCAAAGTGTACAAAGGGCGATTAGAGAGTACTAATCAGGTACCGTGTTTTGCCAGTAGCCTTGATTCTAAGTAATTTTTAATACCACTTATGTTACTTAATTGCTGAAATTAATTACTGTCATTCTGTTGAACTTGTTTTGAGTTTCAAATTCAGACTATCTTGAATTTTTTTTTTTTGACTGGTGGATAAATAAAGAAAGAGACAACCACCGCCAAGCCTTCATCACACAATGTGGGCTCGAATATAACGATTGTATCTCGCCATTATGTTCAATCGGGATATTCTTTTGTTTATGCATGAATATAAACCATCGTTATAGTTTACTACTTCTTGTGTTTAGGGCCATTCTCTCCCCCCTTTATTATGAGGCTACTTACGAGCCACCATGTTTTACAATCATCCCAGCCTAGTTGTCCTATGCCTCACTTACCATTATTGATATTCGAACTTTCGAAGTAGAACCTGAACTTGTTTGAAGCCCTTTACTTAATAAGTTTCCAATATTACAGAGTCATTAAGGAAATTATGTTAATAACGTAAATTCCCTTTGCTTGATGTAGGTTGTGGCTATAAAGCAGCTTGATCGCAATGGCTTGCAAGGAAACAGGGAATTTCTTGTTGAAGTACTGATGCTAAGCTTACTTCACCACTCAAATCTGGTGAATTTGATTGGGTATTGTGCTGATGGAGATCAGAGACTTCTAGTTTATGAGTTCATGCCATTAGGATCACTAGAGGACCATCTTCATGGTACATTTAATATCATATTCCTCTGATTAATGAATGATTCATGGCTACTATGAGGCCTCTGCATTGCTTAATGAGCATAAAATTAATCCCTAATATATTCCAATGGCCCAGAAAAGATCATACTGTTTTTTTAGGGGGGGAGGGATAACTGTAACTGGTAGGGAATGTTGCTTGCACTCTGAAGTTATTGTCTTTATAGATTGAATTGCCTATTGATAAATTGTACCCATGCTTTTACTATGTTTCTGACTGCAGTTCTACATATCTTAGCATAAGCTGAAACTCACTGATATGATCCTTCATGTTGCTTCTAGTGCCTAAAGTGTGTCTTCTTATGTGTTTCAGACCTGCCACCAGATAAAAAGCCACTTGACTGGAATACACGAATGAAAATAGCTGCTGGAGCTGCTAAAGGGTTGGAATATCTTCATGATAAAGCTAGCCCTCCTGTAATTTACCGAGATTTAAAATGCTCCAATATTTTACTTGATGAAGGGTACCATCCCAAACTTTCAGATTTTGGGTTGGCCAAGTTGGGTCCGGTGGGGGATAACACTCATGTTTCCACCAGAGTAATGGGAACCTATGGATATTGTGCACCTGAATATGCAATGACTGGGCAGCTTACACTGAAATCGGACGTTTACAGTTTCGGGGTTGTTCTTCTTGAAATAATTACCGGCAGAAGGGCTATTGACAACTCAAGAGCTGCTGGGGAGAACAACCTGGTTGCATGGGTAAGTCATTCATTACACTATGGGTGCCGGAATTTTCTACCTTGGTATTGTTTAATATCTTTGTTTATAGAACACAAAAAAATGTGCCGTAATGCTAATAAGTTCTACCTTGGTTTTATATTTACTCTTTTCATTTGCTAAAAAGTTCAACAAGTTTTATGATAGGAATAGATTGTCTTTTATTAGCTTATCCTTTTATATATTGCAAATTTGTAGTTACTTCGCTAATATTTTATATTGGAAGTCTTACCCAACTGTGAGAATGGGCTTCTGTGTTATTGTAAAAGTTGTTTAGGGTTTAGGATTCACTTATGAAGATGATCAATATATCAGTCTAAATTGACATGGCAGATTTTGCCCTGCTTTACGCTGTTAGCTTCTTAATCTTTATGCCAGGCCATTCCCTCGAGCATCCAGTTTTCAACTTAGGAAGTCACTTAACAATTATCTAGTCATGTGGGCTATAACCTTGAGATTACTATATGAAGTTGTCTTCCAGCTGTGGTGCAGTTCACTCTTTACTCTGAATGTCATTTGACTTATAATGGTGTAGCCGAAAGTAAACTTATAATGGTGAAAATTAGTGTATGACTGATCTGTAGCTTAAAAGATCTCTTCATTCAGTTGGCTGTGGTGTAAGATGAGAGTATTCATCAAACCCTTATTTATTGGCCATTTATCACTTAAATAAGCTCACCCCAATTGAGATTAAAAGGGTAAGATGATTAGTAAGAATTTGGATTTGCATTAAAAATGATGTTGAATTGCATAGGAATATCTGTATTATTACCCCTTACTGCTATGGTGGAGCTTTCTTATTGGACTCTATGTAAATTATAAATTGAGCAGGCGCGCCCCTTGTTCAAAGACCGTAGGAAGTTCCCGCAGATGGCTGATCCGATGCTGCAGGGTCAGTACCCATCTAGAGGCTTATATCAAGCTCTAGCTGTTGCTGCAATGTGTGTTCAGGAGCAGCCAGGCGGCCGGCCTCTCATGGCAGATGTTGTCACCGCTTTGAGTTATCTTGCTTTTCAGAAATACGACCCTGAAGTTCATGCAGTTCAAAAGTCCCGCTCTGGCTCATCAACCCCAAGATCAAGAAGAGAATAGTGAGGAGGACAATAATAAACTTGAGTTACAATGAAGATTCTTATCCTTCTAGTACAATGGTTGGTCCAAGTCTACGCCGGAAGAACACTAGGTCTCTGCCGCTTGTGAAAGATGTTTTTTCATCTATGGAATGTGCATTAATTATAAGCGACTTCACCATCTTTTTGTCATGCAGAGGTAGGAGACACGGCATCCAGAAGCTGACCAACTCTTTTGTTCATGGATAAGATGAGAAAGGATTCACTCGACTGTGCCATGGCTGCCTTGTCGGGGATTTTTAAATCATTATTCTTCGTTTGGTAGTTACTTTTTCATGCAATCTGTAGGCTTCTTTTGTCGAATGTTACCCAGATTTGTGCAATATTAGGTTTCTGTTCAGAAGGGCTCCTGTATCTTTTTGGCATTATAGAGAGAGAGTCGTTTCAGTTGTAGTCCATGTACAAAAGTATGCACATGTATATGTAGGAATTGCTCATGTCATGAGAGTTCGTGTTCTGAAAGTGGACGAAGCATTTTTGAACAAAGTTGCTTCACACATTTTTATTTTCTTCTCGAAAAAAAATATTCATAAATTTGCGGGAAAAAGAAGGCTCGACGTTAACAATAAGTGAAATCGATGTCGAACTGATTGATTCCATAACAAGTACTTTAGATTAATAATTTTATATAGTTATTTTCTTTTTAAGAATAGTTTGATCATCATTAGAAGTTTGGCTAGTGCTACCACTGATTACATCATGAGACACATTATAGGCGTTTATCATCCCAGTATCAGGAACTTTCATTAAATGGATGGACCCTAGTGAAGATCAAAACTAATATTGTAATGCTCCTAACAAGCCCTTTAACTCTAGTGGTACTTTTGGGATGCTTTGCATGGGGTTAAGTGCTATATCGCAATTAGTTCGTATTAGGATGCATGTTGCTGATCATTGTCTTGCCTGGGCCATTGCTTCATGTAATTTATAGTGGTGGCTAGTTTTGCTTGCATCGTCGTATTGCTTCATGTAATTTATAGTGGTGGCTAGTTTTGCTTGCATCGTCGTTTGTGCTTGAAAAATCTGTGTGCCTGACAATTGGCTAGTGGTGGTGGTTGAGTTGACACCATGCTCCCACTGCTTTGCCATCGTCAACACGGAATGCCACGTATGTGTTGATACGTGTCCAGTTGTGGTAGATTGGGCTCGACTCTGTTACATGGATATCCCCCACGCTAGCCATTTTTGGTTCGCTTATTGGCGATCATGTCACCCCAACTTCTAGCACTATCCCAGATAAGTTCGCTCAATTGTTGAGCTTGCCTCCATGGGGCCCCTTCTAGGATCGGTTGATTGCATGGCCTTTGCCATAACTAATATGGTCTCCACTAATGGTTATTGCTGTTCAATTACCGTCTTAGTCCTTGGTGGTACACATAGTTCAGTGTCCTCATTTTCTGGTGCCACATTGAACCAGGCTTCTATCCAGACACCTAGTGGTAGCAGTGTGCCTTGTCAGAAGTCAAAACCAAGTTTGGATGTCCTCCGTGCTCTTCCAGCTATTTCACATTCCAAAATCATATGCGAGGAGTTTCCACTTATGAGTGACACATTTGGCATACAAACGACACCTACATGGATCTAATCTTTAGTGTCTAAGTTGCCCTTTCAGGTTTTCAAGTCAGTGGATATTTTTTATTTTTTCAAATTTCTTTTTTCAAAATTTTTGGCTAAAAGTGGTCCCTAAACAACTCCTTGTTACAACCAAAAGAGGTTCAAAACAAAACCGCACAAAATCAAAAATAAAATATCCCAAACAAAACAAGATACCCAAAATCACCAAAACAAACAACCAATCAACAATGTAAGAAAAAATATCCTAAAGCAAATCAAATACAAAAGTGTTTTCCAACTTCCCTCACCCACACTTGATAGATGCATTGTTCTCAATGCATCGTGACAATATGATCCAAATCACTCTTGCTCATTGACTCCATAATCTATACTAGATTATTTATTTTAATTCTCAAACTTTTTTAGACTCTTTTATTATTATTTTAATTAAATATTATTTTGACATTTGACATGTCTTTACTATTTGCTAACTTCTAAAAATAACATCAAAATTCTTAAGGTAAAAAATAAATGTGTTGAAATTCGGTCCATCCAGTCCAGACTAGTCTAACACTGAAATTATTTTAGTTTGATCTTGATTCTAAACATACACTAACCAATCCAGTTCTCGACCCGAGAATTTCTTTCATTTTTATTCTGGTCTGGTTCTACACCGACGAATAGTCCTAACAACAGATATAATGGAATTGTCGAGTGAGTGCTATCCACAATTCACTATTTTAGGGATTTAGTTACTTCAAAGTTTCATGATGTATTTTTGTTATAACTAGAAGTAAATGATACTTATTTATGAATGCAATCATTAACTTACCTCGTTAAAGTTGTGTGATAAATTAATTAATTGACTAAAAAGCATGATTCCATCTTATAAATGTATTGATTAACTACATAAAAATGTAACCATCACGAGAGCTAACTAATTGGCCTATTCCCTTTTTAACTTGAATTAGTTTTTTGCAATCATAGATTATCAATGGGCACTCTTTTGGCTTATCTTAGGGTACTATATAAAAGAAATCCTCTCACCCCCCTGGTTGACACAAATGGTCGTCAGGGTAATTTTGCAGGCTCCTGTAGACGCACATGGATGCCTAACCATGGGCGTCTACATGTGCTGTCAAGTGGGTCCAAAGACCCAACTTCTATGTGCTTCTACGGGTGCAGACAGGTGGCTGCCCAAAACGATGTCGTTTTGAGCTTTTCAAGGTTCGAGAGGTGAAGGTTCCATTGGATGCTTCGAGAGCTGGTTCGAGAGGTATTGGTTCGAGAGGTGAATGTTCCATTGGTCAGTTCGAGAGGTGAAGGTTCCAGTGGAGGGTTCGAGAGATGAGAGTTTGAGTGGTACTAGTTCTATACTGGTTTGAGAGGTGAAGGTTCCATTGGACGTTCGAGAGGTGAAGATTCTAGTGGAGGGTTCAAGAGGGGAGAGTTCAAGTGAAGGGTTCAAGAGGGGAGAGTTCAAGTGGAGGGTTCGAATGGTACTTGTTCAAGAAGTACTGGTTCGAGAGGTGAAGGTTCCAATGGAGGGTTCGAGAGGTGAGAGTTCGTGTGGCGGGCTCATCTCCAGTGGAGGGTTTGAGAGGCAGTGGGTTCGAGTGGTACTGGTACGAGAGGAATGGATTCGAGAGGTGAAGGTTCCGTTAGACGATTCGAGAGGTGAAGGTTCCATTGGAAGTTTGAGAGGTGAGAGTTCGAGGTGAGGGTTCGAGTGGTACCGGTTAGAGAGGTACAGATTCGAGAGGTAAAGGTTCCATTGGAGGTTCGAGAGGTGAAGGTCCCAATGGAGGGTTCGAGAGGTGAGGGTTTGGCTAGAGGTTCGAGTGGTACTGGTTCGAGAGATACGAATTCGAGAGGTGAAGGTTCCATTGGACGGTTCGAGAGGTGAAGGTTCCATTGGACGGTTTGAGAGGTGAATTTTTCATTGGAGGCTTCGAGAGGTGAAGGTTCCATTGGAGGTTCGAGAGGTGAAGGTCCCAATGGAGGGTTCGAGAGTTGAGAGTTTGGTTGGAGGTTCGAGTGGTACTGGTTTGAGAGATGCGGATTCGAGAGGTGAAGGTTCCATTGGACGGTTCGAGAGGTGAATTTTTCATTGGAGGCTTCGAGGGGTGTAGGTTCCATTGGAGGTTCGAAAGGTGAGAGTTCGAGTGGTACTGGTTCGAGAGGTACGGATTCGAAAGGTGAAGGTTCCATTGGAGGGTTTGAGAGGTGAAGGTTCTATCGGAGGTTTAATAGGTGAAGGTTCCAGTGGAGGTTTGAGTAGTACTGGTTCGAGAGGTACGGATTCGAGTGGTGAAAGCTCCATTGGAGGGTTCGAGAGGTGAAGGTCCCATTGGAGGGTTTGAGAAGTGAGAGTTTGGCCGAAGGTTTGAGAGGTACGGATTCGAGAGGTGAAGGTCACATAGGAGGCTTCGAGAGGTGAGGGTTCGAGTGGTATTGGTTCGCGAGGTACTGATTCGAGAGATGAGAGTTCGAGTGGAGGGTTTGGAAGGTGAGAGTTCCAGTGGAGGGTTCGAGTTGTACTGGTTCAAGAGGTGAAAGTTCCATTAGACAGTTCGAGAGGTGAAGGCCCCAATGGAGAGTCGAGTTGTACTGGTTCGAGAGGTGAAGGCTCCATTGGAGGGTTCGAGGGGTGAAGGTCCTAGTGGAGAGTTTGAGAGGTGAGAGTTTGGCTAGAGGTTCGAGAGGTACGGATTCGAAAGGTGAAGGTCCCATTGAAGGCTTCGAGAGGTGAGGGTTTGAGTGGTACTGGTTCGAGAGGTATAGAGTCGAGAGGTGAGAGTTCGAGTGGAGAGTTCGAGAGGTGAGAGTTCGAGTGGAGGGTTCGAGTTGTACTGGTTCAAGAGGTGAAGGTTCCATCAGACGGTTCGAGAGGTGAAGGCCCCAGTGGAGGGTTCGAGAGGTGAAGGTTCCTTTGAACGATTCGAGAAGTGAAAGTTCCAGTGGAGGTTCGAGAGGTGAGAGTTCGAGAAGAGGGTTCGAGAGGTGAGAGTTCGAGAAAAGGGTTCGAGATGTACGGATTCGAGAGGTGGGGGTTCCATTGAACGGTTCGAAAGGTGAACGTTCCACTGGAGGTTCGAGAGGTCACAGTTAGAGTGGAGGGTTCGAGTGGTACTGGTTTGAGAGGAGGTTCGAGAGGTGAAGGTTCCATTGAACGGTTCGAGAGGTAAAGGTTCCATTGGAGGTTCGAGAGGTGAAAGTTCCATTGGAGATTCGAGAGGTACGTATTCTATAGGTGAAGGTTCCTTTGAACAGTTCGAGAGGTGAAGGTTCCATTGGGGATTCGATTGGTAAAGGTTCAATTGGAGATTCGAGAGGTGAAGGTTCCATTGGATGGTTCGAGAGGTGAAGGTTCGAGTGGAAGGTTCGAGAAGTAGTGGGTTCGAGTGGAGGTTCGAGTGGTACTAGTTTGAGAGGTACGGATTCGAGAGGCGAAGGTTCCATTGGAGGGTTTGAGAGGTGAAGGTCCCAGTGGAAGCTTCGTGAGGTGAGGGTTCGAGTGGAGGGTTCGAGTGGTACTTGTTCGAGAGGTACGAATTCGAGAGGTGAGAATCCGAGTGGAGGGTTCGAGAAATGATAGTTCGAGAGGTGAGAGTTTGAGTGGAGGGTTCGAGAGATGAGAGTTCGAGATGTGAGAGTTCGAAAGAAGAGAGTTCGAGAGAAGAGAGTTCGAGTGGAGGATTCGAGAGGTGAGAGTTCGACTAGAGGTTCGAGAGGTACGGATTCGAGAGGTGAAGGTCTCATTGGAAGCTTCGAGAGGTGAGGGTTCGAGTGGTACTGGTTTGAGAGGTATGAATTCAGAGGTGAAGGTTCCATCGGAGGTTCGAGAGGTGAGATTTTGAGTGGAGGGTTCGAGTTGTACTTATTTGAGAGGTACGTATTCGAGAGGTACGTATTTGAGAGGTGAAGGCTCCATTGGAGGGTTCGAGAGGTGAAGGTCCCAGTGGAGGGTTCAACAGGTGAGAGTTCGGATGGAGGTTCGAGTGGTACTGGTTCGAGAGGTACGAATTTGAGAGGTGAAGGTTCCATTGGACGGTTCGAGAGGTGAAGGTTCCATTGGACTGTTCGAGAGGTGAAGGTTCCATTGGACTGTTCCAGAGGTGAAGGTTCCATTGGATGGTTCGAGAGGTGAAGGTTCCATTGGATGGTTCGAGAGGTGAAGGTTCCATTGGAGGTTCGAGAGGTGAGAGCTCCAGTGGAGGGTTCCAGTTGTACTGGTTCGAGAGGTACATATTCGAGAGGTCAAGGTTCCAATTGAGGGTTCGAGAGGTGAGAGTTTGGATGGAGGTTCGAGTGGTACTAGTTTGAGAGCTACAGATTCGAGAGGTGAAGGTTCCATTAGACGGTTCGAGAGGTGAAGGCCCCAATGGAGGGTTCGAGTTGTGCTGGTTCGAGAGGTACGGATTCGAAAGGTGAAGGTTCTATTGGAGGGTTCGAGAGGTGAAGGTCCCAGTGAAGGGTTCGAGAGACGAGAGTTCGGGTGGAGGCTCGAGAGGTACGGATTCGAGAGGTGAAATTCCCATTGGAGTCTTCGAGAGGTGAAATTCCCATTGGAGTCTTCGAGAGGTGAGGGTTCGAGTGGTACTGGTTCGAGAGGTACGGATTCGATATGTGAGAGTTCGAGTGGAGACTTCGAGAGGTGAGAGTTTGAGAGTTGAGAGTTTGAGTGGAGGGTTCGAGTTGTACTGGTTCGAGAGGTGAAGGTTCCATTAGACGGTTCGAGAGGTGAAGGCCTCAGCGGGGGGTTCAAGAGGTGAAGGTTCCTTTGAACGATTCGAGAGGTGAAGGTTCCAGTGGAGGGTTCGAGAGGTGAGAGTTCGAGATGAGGGTTCGAGATGTAAGGATTCGAGAGGTGAAGGTTCCATTGAACGGTTCGAGAGATGAAGGTTCCATTAGAGGTTTGAGAGGTAACAGTTAGAGTGGAGGGTTCGAGTGGTACTGGTTCGAGAAGTACGGATTCGAGAGGTGGAGTTTCCATTGGAGGGTTCAACAGGTGAGTGTTCTAGTGGAGGATTCGAGAGGTGAGAGTTCGAGAGGTACGGATTCGAGAGGTGAAGGTTCCATTGGAGGTTCGAGAGGTGATAGTTAGAGTGGAGGGTTTGAGTGGTACTGGTTTGAGATGTACGGATTCGAGAGGTGAAGGTTCCATTGGACGGTTCGAGAGGTGAAGGTTCCAGTGGAGGGTTCGAGAGGTAGTGGGTTCGAGTGGTACTGGTTCGAGAGGTACGGATTCGAGAGGTGAAGGTTCCATTGGAGGGTTCAAGTGGCAACATTCCTACAGTGTTTCTATAATTTATTATCAAGCTCACCGCGCATCGCGCGGTGTTACCTAACTAGTATTGGAGAAATTATCTAAGAAATTATCTAGCCAACTAGAAAGCAAGAATGGTTTGGTTTATATTCTAGTTTCCTCGCACTTCTTTAATTGTATCCGGACATTTTAGGCAAGATATAGGACTAGAATAGTTTTTTCATGTAAATATAATATATATAAAGAATATACTTTTCCATTTATATATATATATATCACCCAATTGGTAGTCTTGCGTTCAATTGGTAGTCTTGCGCACTCTATATGTATATATTTTATTTACATGGAAAAATCTATTTTTAGCCTTAATCAGCGTGTAATTTGTGTGCAAATTGTATATATTTAATTTTGAGTTTGAAGAGGAAAGACTTTTTTAAAATGGGGTTACGTGCCAAGAAAATGGGTAAGGAGTTAGCCCGACTCGCGAACTCCTTGACTTCTAGAGTTTGAAAATCGGTTTGTTTCACTAAGATGATTGGCACGAGGAACAATGGCTGCCTGGACAACGTAACGAGAAAAAAAGCATGATGATGAGGTCGAAGAGAATGCATGAAATTGAGGATTGCGTTAATGGGATTAAATTTGGAAGCGAGAAAGTGTTTAGGAGTTTGTTCAACGTGAGAATTTCTCTCCTTAATGTTCTTACCACTTTGTAACAGTAACTCACGTACATTAATGCATGCATGGTGGATTGTTTGTGCCCCAAACTAGCTAATAAATACTTTACACGCGAATGTTAAAATGAGGTTGTGCTCCAAGAATGTCAAGAAGATGGATAAAGAGTTGGCCGGACTCGCAAAATGTAAAATATCAAAGAAAAAAAATACATTTACATAATAGTATTTTTAATAAAAACTTATTTATTATAAAGTCAAATTGACTATTTTAAAATTTTTCTTTCTTTTATAAATTCACATGCAATTTGCGTGCAATTTTTTAAATTTTATTCCCATCATTTAAAATGTTGTTACGCATGAAAAATCACGGTAATGATTCTGAACTATAGTGGAAGATTATTCATAAGATTAATTGATATAAATATTATATAGACCAAAAATATATCAATCAGAGCACTGCTTAAATACTTGGGTAGGGCATGTATCCATCTGCAGGACATGTCACAATGAAAATGTAATTCCACTTCCACCAAATGGAAAAGGCTTTATTTCATACACAAACAAAAAAACCGACAACCTTATTTATGATTAAATATTGATTATAACAACCTTTTAAACAACTTTTGTCTATTTCTAACAACTTTTAAATTAAGTACAACTCTGATCATCAAGCACTATTTTCCGGCAGACCGAACAGCTCCGAAAGATTCACCTGGGAAACAGATTTCTTTGCGAGCCACGAGTCCGCGCACTAGGCGTGGAACTCGTGGTTACACCCTAGGATCATTCTGGCCTCATCATCGATGCCGATATCGTCCAAGAAAATTGCACATTCCCCACCCCCATTACAAGATCCTTCCCAGCTACCACTGACAGCCTCCCCAGCTCTTCCGGTGAAAGACCCTCATTCTGCTCCTGCGTCGTACTCTGCAAGTTGGCAATGACGACCGCAACGACGTTGTACCAATCAATACACATATAAACAAAAATAACTATGCTCGTTACAATGCATGAAAAAGACACAGCAACAAAATAACGAAATCCATTTTCATCTGCGGTAGCAAAGAAAATATAAAACGAAATTTTGGTGTTGCAACAACCTTTGTCTATTTCCACCTCTTTTGGTGGAAGAATTCATGCCTCGTTGCATTGATTTAGTTTATGAATGCAGTACGATTGTTGTAACTTTGAATATCCCCATTAAATCATGACTCAGAATCATGTTTTTCTTTTTATGTGAATTATTATCAAAGCTTTTAAGCTTTTTTGTTCTTTATAAATTTACTTACAGTTTGGGTGCAAATATTTTAAATTTATTATCCCATCATTTGAAATATTACTCATAAGATTGAATATTTAGAATATTTACATGCATAAATCAGATTGAATATTTAGTATTTTAAACAAAATTAATTTATCATAAAACAGATTGAATGTTTAAAATATTTTCGTTCTTTATATAAATTCACATGTAAACTCATGCAGTTTGCATGCAAATTTTTTAATTTATCTTCCCAGATTTTGAAACATTACTCATAAGATTAATTGACATAAATATTATATAGGCCAAAAATATATTAACTATATAACTGAATGCCTAAGATAAAGAAGACAGAATACACATTTATAAGCTAATGAGCTTGACAGAAATTCAATAGCTAACTGGAAATTGATGCATTGACTCGGAAAATAACAAATACTGTTGCATGATTTTAATTATCTTCTAATTAATAAAACACATATTTCTTTTTGGGTAATACTGTAAGTATTGCGTGGCTCTTAGAATAAGCATGTACTCCCTTCGTTTCTTTATTAATGGCACACTTACCTTAAATGGATGTTTCTTTTATAGTGGCACACTTTCCATTTTTGGCAAGATTCCTTCAGTTCCATCCACTCATTTTACTTTTTACTTTCTACATCTAATTTCATCCACTCATTTTTTTCTACCTAAATCCAAGCACCTAAACCTATGGTGCTAATATTAGTGAAACGGAGAGAGTGAAGAATTCAAGGTGAAGGAAAATTTAAAGTACTCCCTCCGTTTTTTTTTATTGGCACACTTACTAAAAGTGGTGTTTTTTATTAATTGGCACTTGCTATTTTGGGCAAGTTTAAGGTTTTTACATCCACTCATTTTACTTTCTCTTCTTTCAATTCAATTTCATGCACTCATTTAGCATCTCCTCAATTTTAACACCAAAAGAGAGGTGCCAATGAAAAAAAAACAGAGGGAGTAGAACTAAGTGTGGTGGGGCCCGCAGTTATGTGAAATCGTACTCCTATGTAGCAGCAAAAGAAGCCGGATTTGGAGATATACTTGCAGCTGAGTGATGCTCGTTACTAACTGAAATGCTCAGTTCAGAAGCATTTCTTTACCAAAATACTTTCCGTGGAAATCAACTACGAAAAGTCATTTGTCGCATCAGCCTGTTAGCGCTCCATCAATTGTCAAAGCTCTATGCTGTGTAGTATGTACATCGTAATATCCGAGAACTACGCGTGACCTCTCACTGCAGAATGGGATCATTAGGTACTGATGAAGTTCCATTGAAGACATCCAATGGACCGCGTGGGTTTCCAAATAGAGCAGAGAGTATTTGCCTCTGGCATTCATCAAAGAGAGAATTAAGTGAAGTGGCCTTCTTCCGGGAGCCGAAGCATAACAGCAATTGGAAGAGTTCTCACCACAAAATCAGTTACTGATGGGGGCACTGCAAGATCATCCATTCCATGTTCAAGTTCAACCAATGAGTTTTTCTTTGCTGAACTGATTAGAATGTTTTGAAAATACTAACCATATGACTAAATCAGGCTAAATTTCATCATATTAAATTTCTTCTAAACTGCAGTGAATTGGATCGCAGTAAAGTTCAGATTAAACTCAAAGGAGCCAAAGGTACATTTACCTGCCATATGTGAATGGGGCCTCGAAACCCAGTTAATTTGCATTTTGAAGAGCCACAAAACAAGTCGAGCCATGGGAAAAAGTTTTTTCTAGGACATTTCCACTGCAGTTTGAGATCTTTCAAGTTAAAACCCCAACGACACTCCTGCATCACTGCTTCTTCAATGAATGGCCTAATGCTACCTTGCCGGATTGATTCCTCCACGTTCCTCTGTCGTAACTCTTCGAAGGCTGGAGACTAAATAAGCAAAAGGTAACTAATAATTTTACAAACTTCAAAGCAACACCTTGTTCTACGACCATAAAATTTAAATATGAACATACATGTACAGCTTGTAAACAATGTAAAGAATGTAAGAACTGTAGATTACTGACTATGAAAAATCCAATTTACAGAACTGAGAATACAGTTTACAGATTATAGGGTTTACGTCATTTTTTCATAATTTGTGTTTTATGTTCTGTGTTTTTAGCTCTTCCGTGTGCATTAGTTTTGTTCTTTGTTGGCTTCGAATTATTTAAGCTGATTGTTAAAACCAACTTTGCATAATATAATTATAGATGTAAGTGAAGTTTCTAATGATTCAGTTTATTGATTTTTCAAGTCCAGTTAGTCTTATTTGGGGTCAAAAAAAGTACATGACAGTACTACTATTCATGTATTTATCATGGAATTCATTTCATCTCATCTCTCATCCTTATTTCAAAAGTTGCAGGTACTGTGATGAAAAATAACAAGCATAGTGTACAGTTCAAAGATTCCTTAACTAAAATCAGCAAGTCATTGCACAACATGGTCATACCTTTTAAAGAAAGAGCCGTATCCTCAAAATTTTATAACTTTAAACTCCTCGTGAAATCCCTCAATACATAACTAACAAGCTCTGATTAAATTGACTCATACGAGTCCTGGAAAAAAATGAAGACAAAGCAATTCAGATTGCGAACCAATCTGCACACCACCTAAAATAGAGGAATCACATACCAGAGAATCCACTCCCACAGAAACACCAGATGTTATTTGGCCAGAAATGATAGTATAAGTAGTAATATCATATTCTATAATTGACGGGATGGAACATTGGTGCCTCGAGATACAAGCCCCGAACCAATTCCACTGAGATGATCCAGGACTTCATTTGAAGTTCCAAAATGCAAGAATTCATTAGAAAAGACCTATATACATCCTACTTGTACATCAAAAGCCAGTACCAAGAAAACGACACGGTACTATATTTAGGTAAACTACTCGGAACGTTATGATATCTTTCAGAAGGATGCTACCTACAAGCACAGAAGCTGAACATGTTTTGCATTACCAATCTGCTGACAAACTTTTCACCCAAAGGGCGTGACTTTAGCCATTTATGCTTTGCAGATACCCAAGCTGCAACAAGATCTTCATAGCTCATATGCACATGTAAGAATAAAGCACTTGAATACTCCATGTTCAAGATAACAGATTACCCTAGTGAAGTTGAACTTTACAATTTTTACCTAGTTTATATCAATTGTCTCTATAGCTTCCCCTCATATAAACACAATAGCATATTTTGATTTCCCGGCTTTCCTTCTCCTAACTTGGCGGAACCTGGTAGTTTGATGCAATATATTTCCTTCACCACAAGTTAAACAAATAAGTCGGTCCTGGAGTAAAATCTGAGCAAAACATGACAATTAGAACCAAAACGAAGAAAATACCTTATTAAGATTATCAACGACTTTTACCAATACAGAATAATAAACTTCCTTTTGCAGTTTCTCTATTCTCTAATTCCTCAATTTCATTAATATAGGCAACTCGCATAGATGGGTTGCTTTGTGGGAAAACCAACAACATTTAAGCATATTATACTACTCCACTCACTGTAACATGCCTTTCCCGACGTTAAACTAACAAATCACGTGAAACATTACCTAAACTCTCATAAACATGCTAATAATCGCAAGGGTCATCGTAAATGGTTACAACCGATAGGGTATAAAGGTATGAAGGGTACCTGTTCTACATTGAACCGCATCGGAGTATACTTAGTGTAGCATTAACCACAGGTTGAAGCAAGAATCTATCCTTAAGGTAAATTGATGAAAAGAAGTAAGAGTTCCAGGAGTTTCAATTGAACTTGTCATTGATATCGAAAAATCATACAGTATGAATGTGTAAATTTTACCTATTCAATCAGTAATGTAATAATCTAAGTACTAGCTGCTAATAAAACTTCCTTGTAGACAACATTTCTTGTGTAACCGGTATGTTGAATCAACAAAGTCAATGGCCTGATAAGTACTTGTAATTGATCTATAGTTTTGGCCCTAGATAATGCAACATAAAGTTTTCCATGCGAAAATACTGGTTCCCTTAATAGACACCTACAAAATCTAAAGTCTGTCCTTGTGCTTTATTGATTGTCATCGCAAAACATAAATGTATAGGAAATTGTTTTCTTTTAAATGGAATAGAAGAAAAACTATCCTCTGGAGCTTCTAAAGTTATCCGAGGAATGAATACAGACTTTCTTGCAAATGAACCAACATAAATTTCAGCATGGATACGGTTTTTATCAAAAATTTTACAAATAAGACGTGTACCATTACAAAGCCCTTCAGTGGGATTAATATTTCTAATAAGTATAATTGGCGCATTTTTTCCAATACTAATCTGTGATGGGGAAGACCTTTAGGTGTTAGAGTGTGAAACAAATCTTGTTGATATGGTAGGGTTGAAGAACTTATACTTTCATTAGAAGCAAAATATGTTACCTCTTTACCTAAGAATCTAGTAATTAAAACATCATTTATTTCATGTACAAATTCATTTCTCGTAGTAAGTATAGCTCTTGTTACAAACGAATAAACATCAAAATCATGCTCATTAATTCTAGGGAATATCATGTCAATCAGTGAATTTAATCATGCAACTTCATCTGTAAAACAAACATTAATTTTTGATGGAATTAGGATTTCATCCTGGCTATTAGTAAGCTCGGTTCCATCACCAACTTTCAACAAAAAAATCTGAGAAATTTGGATCAAGCAATGCTCTCATATTTGGTGTGAGCTTCAATTTTTCAAACTGATTCCACAATGGAGACATAACTATTGTAGAATTTATTATCTCTTTTTTTGTACCATTAATAATAACCGGCAAAGTTTGGCGAAAATCACCACCAAAAATTATGTTTGTAGTCATTATATCTCTTAGCATTTCATCAAACTTTTCAATAATATTGCGTTTTGCGCTTCATCCCATATAATCAATTTCGCTATTTATAGTAAATAAGCTAGTGTACCTTGTTTACTGACATTACAACATTTGGAGTCACTTTCACGTAAGGGAATTTTAAACCGTGAGTGTGAAGTTTGACCTCTTGGAAGTAAAGATACAGCTACTCCCAAGGTAGCGGTAGCAAGTACAATACCACCAGCTAATCTTATTGTTGCAAGAAGAGCCTTGTATAAAAACGTTTTCCCAGTACCTCCAGGGCCATCAACGAAAAATATTTTTGGAGAATTATTATTTACATGGTAAAATATCTTATCATAAGCAAATCTGTGTGCCTCATTTAATTTATCTACAGCAACAAGATCTTCAGATGTTACGATAAAAAAAATTTTAGTTTGTAGTTCTCTAGTAAAATTGTCTTCCACACTCATATATGTATCGCTATCAACGGAGAAAAAATCTTCAATTCTTTTTCCCATTACATGAAGAAGGTAAGTTAGGGAATCTAAAAATCCGTGTCTAATTGTAAAAGAACTAAGTGTTTTATCTTTTTAAACATCTTCGGAAAGAAAATCTTCAAATTTTAGAAATAATTCCTTAGGATTTTGAGGACTAGAGTAAATAATAATATTAGAAAATAGTTGGCATAAAGCACCATGAATGATATAAGTGCACGCCTCTTGAAGACACATTTCAATAGTATCATCGGCATCCATTAATCCTAAAGCTTTAGCAGCATCTCTCTATGTATCAAACCTAATTCCAACAACTGTCCTTAAATACTCAAACGAAGTCGGTCATTTTACGTGCATTAAAAGTAACCTTAAGTAAAATATTTCACCTTCACATGGACTACAACTCACAATACGACCAATTACTTCACTTCTTTTGCGGGGCTGCCATTCTCTCAAGTCAGAGTGCCAAGTAAAATATTTAGGAAATTCAACACATAAACAGTTCATACTTTTAGCATAATTATTGTACTTATTCATAGAAAAAAATTGTGTAAGCATTTTTTTTCAAAAACGGATTCTTCGTAATACTTTCTAAGGATTGATTTGCAGGAATGTTACAGGTTGATGGTTTTCTAAAAGTAAAGGTAAGGATATAGCAGAAGGATGTATTTGATTAAGGTCTAAACCAAATATTCGCCACATTGCTTCTGGAGGTGAAATCCACCTTGCTTTTTGGAAGGTTTTTATTTCATCAACTGCAGGATCTTGGTCATTTGCAAGTAAAGTGTAAAATATTTTTTTGTGGCCTTTATAAATGTATTTGTAGATGTATTTTACAGCCCAAATAGTTGAACATATTTTGATATTAATGTGGCAGTTAAATTCAGCAAGAACATATCGAATATGAGGCATAACCCAACGATTGTCAAGTTTTGAGCCTCTTATTGTAACCAGGGAACCATTATTTCTACGGCGATAAATAAGGTATGAGTTAGCTCCAAACATTGTTTTATCTGAAAAATCTTTTGGGTAATGGAATTTACGGGAGTTGTTTCCAATACAAGCGCACATTGGATTATGAATACCACAAGGGCCATGCATCATATGCTTTATAACCATGGAAAACAAGTATGGCTCTTTTTGTGGGTCAGGGATCTCAGCAGAAACAACTCTGTCAAAAGCTTCAGCAGTAAACATTTTTGAAGTCTCACTTAAAATAAGCAAAAAAATGAGCATGGGGTAAACCCCTTTTCTGAAATTCTATCACATAAGTATAAGCAATAATGTTGCCAAAGATTTTTTTTGTTAAGAAGTTCTTTTTTTAGCATTTCAAGTTTTGAACTCTGGCTACCAAATCAGGCCAATTCTGGATTTCATCGGAAGGCAAGGTTAAAGCTTTTATTTCAGGCCAATTTGAATTTGAAGTAATGGTTAAAAATATATCAGGTTTTCCGTAGCGGCGAACTAAAGCAATGGCATCCATATATCTTTTATGCATATCTCTAGGACCTCCTATAAATAAGCTTGGTAGTATGATACACCTACCAACGTCAGCACATGTGCGACACCCTTGAGCTACACCATCTAATAACCCATGGTATACCTCATTTCGTAAACGGATTTGCATTTTATCATTTCGAAAGAAGTATAGTCTTGATGTTTCAATCTTAATGTACATATCTACGACATATTGTTGTAAAAGTCTACCAGCATGCAGAAAAAAAATATTTATCATTTTCTTGGATCTGTAACTTGTAACAATAATATTGCCGACAAGAAACTCTCGTTTTAGTGTTCTTAGTTGTAGAAGTTTGGTTTTCATACTCTAAGAAGGTATCGATGTTTATTATAGTTTCGAATGTGAGGAGTACCATCATTACATGCACTTTGAATTATGTTTAGTGCTCTACTAATTTTATCAACTCCTTCATGCCAGCCAGGTTCACTATTAGGAAAAATGAGTGGATATTTCATACTATCATAGCAACCAAAATAATGCTTAATAATTTGGGGACGATTATCTTTTGAATAAACTCGAATATGTTGACTTATGTTTTGTTCTTCTAAATTCGATTCTAACCATATTCCAGCGACTTGTGAAACAGTGAGTTTATTGAAGACATGGTGGTTGGAAACAGAGTCAGCGTATAAAGTAATTTTGTATTCATCTAAATTAGGTGTATTATTTAAACTTCTGAAAAAAAGTAGCATAGGGGTTCTATTCCAAAAGATTAATCACTTTTGTGACGATAATTTCTCTAAATTTTGATATGATAGACATACAGTGAGAAACTTCATGTTCTGTATCATAAAAGTGCAATTGAAGATTTTGTGGGTGTTCATCTGGTGGTGTAAGTTGATCCATAAAATGGTAAACTTGACCTTGGATACGAAATGTGTATATTCCTTCATTTCTCCTAGCTAAAGATTCATCACTATGTACACCAATTGATTTGAATGCAAACATATTATTATAACTACTGATATAGTCGCAGAAGTGTGCACTATCATCAGAATTTAAAACGTAGAGCTGAAGTAATTTCGAAGGCATTTCACTTTGTAGTAGCTTTACTTCTCCTAATGAAAAGCAGAAAGTTGGGGTTCTAAATGAATGGCGTTTTGCATTTCAAAACATACAATCAGGAGTACATATAACAAAGCAGAACAATTTGGTATCTGATTTAAAGGGTCGTCTACGTTTGTTCCAGTGATTGGAAAAATATGTGGTATACGTTTTGCATTTTTTAACTGTCTACGATCGTTTAAAGACTCATACTTTATCTTGTTATATGTAGAAGCCCTATTTTGTGTTTCTATTTCAAGTTGTTTTCCTGTATCCATTTGCGACATTATTGGTAAGATGCTAAGGAACTACCAATTTTGAGGGGACTTCAACGGTGAAAATTATATGCACACAACACGGAAGGAATGAAAGGTTGCAAAATGTAAAGATTCACTTGTTTAACAGGGAAGTTGGAAAAACAATTTCGGCGCCAGGAACAGAGTAGCCCAACTTATTCCTGATGATTAGAACCGATCTGCAAAGTGCAAAGAATACGAACCGAAATGAACCCATAAAAATTCATAAAATCTTTCAGTCAATGGACATTGATAAACTCCGTACCATGGTGAATGCACACTTATCACAAGAAGAAATAAAGCATGATGAAACTTGCAAGAACAAAAGATGTATTCAGTAGAATGAGAAGAAAACGTTATTAACTTGGCAGAAATATAAACTTGTTCAGGACAAGACAAGCAGAGGCAATTATAATCTCCAACAAAAAAATGTAAAATAAGCAAAATTTAAATCCTACGGGATGTTCTGGCCTCCAAAATCTTAACATCCTCTATCTGTTTGGTCTTAATCATGTCGAATGGGGATATATTTTTTCTTTAGTATGAATAGTAAGGTCACTAACAACTATAATGCTTAGTATCCAGCCAATATCAGCTTGACCATTGGATTATGATCATGTAATTAAAGGTCCAGATGAATGACAATCAAACAACAAAAGCAGACAGACTATATTCCTAAACAAATCTAGAGAACAATCACTTTGAGCCTCAACAGATCAAGCAAAGCAAATCCAGAGAGCAATAGCTTGAAAAAGAAATCAATTATCAGCATGTGAGTGTTTTTCCCTTATTTTCAGATGTTTTGCGAAATTTGAAGGTTGGAACTCGCCCCACTAATAGAATCAATAAGTATGCTTAACTATTAGTTGGTCATTTATGAAAGAACCTAATCCAACCTAATCCAACTTAATCCTAGAATACCTTACACAAACTTTCATGGAAGAACCAAGTAGCACCACCTATTATACCTCATTATGTTAAAGTAATCAACTTTTTTCAAGAATAAAACAATGAAGGGGGCTTTGCAATTTGATTAGGCTACATAGCACCGGACGAAACCAAAAAAACAACAGGAGCACAAGAAAATGCAAATGCCGCGGGAGAATATACCGGAAAAGTTTAGAGGCTCATGTTTTAACGGAAGAGTGGCAAAATAAATAAAAGAGCAAGAACAAAAGAAAGTAAAAAAATGGTTCAGACAAAATGTCAAACACTTAGAGTGCAAGACAGATTTAATGCAATTCAAGCTGAAAAATAAGTACATGTGCCTAGCTTTTTCACTGACGACTAATTGCAGGACAACGGAATCGAGCAAACAAAAGTTTGTAATAATCACGTTGAGGAAGAATCGGGGAAAACAAATAGAATAGAGCATATACAGGTATTAAACGGAATGATTACCTGAAGGGTAAGGACGCCGAGAAATTGAGCATAGAAGCTGAATGGTATTAATAGGAGAGGAACGGTTCTCGGACCGGGCTGCGGGGCGACCGAGTTGGGCGACCGGGCAGCCCGGTCGCCCAGCATGTAAGATATTGCTGGATTCCCTGCATGATATATTTTCTAAATATCAAATTTTTAACATATCATTAATATACGCAACTAAAGTTATCGTTGGTCAAACATGACCTGACAAACTTGACCAAAAAGTGTACACATTCGGCTGGGACAGGGTAATATATTTTTTTATAAGAGGCAGTGTTGGCACTATAGCCTATTAATTGTATTATAAAAATAGTGTCATTTAAGCAAAGAGATTATCTTTTGTGAGACGATCTAAACTTTAGGCAGGGATCTTTATGCAAAAATTAACACAAAACTTCATCTTCCCCATTCTTCCTCCATTCTTCTCACATCTCCCTCGCTCTTCTCCACATCTTCTTAATTGCATAATGATGTCTGCCTAAACTTTAATGATGTCTGCCTAAACTTTAACCTGCATAAAACAGGACTTGTTGTGTTAAGCGAATAGGTGAAAAATTATCATTAACGCACCCAATTGATAAATTGATAGAAAATGGGGGGAAATTATCCTAATCTGTTTTGCAACAATTGGGTGTACTTATCAAATTTAATTTGACCCAAATAGTTTTTTAAAAGGGAAAGTATCGGGTAAGGCGGTCTTTCCATAAGTTTATGGACAGTCTACAGGGGCATTTACTTTAAATGTTATAATTTTTTATAAAATTTAAATATTTCATTTATAAGTTAAAACAAGCAATAATATGTATCCGGAGGTGAAAATATAAAGATATATAATATAAAAAATATAATAAATGTATAAATGTATATAATAAATATATAAAAATATATATTTATTGTTCCAACCATCCCAGCCGTTTTTAAATCTCTCGCTCGCCATTCACTTACATTATTCTATTAAATCTGTAAACCATTTATTTGCAGGATGTGAAACAAGTAGAAGGGCACGGAGGATCAGCTCAGTGGGTTTCGACTTCTCAAATCGGGGGAATCTTGTGGATTGACTGAAGACCTGGATCCTGCAAGATGAGCTTCTTTCCTTATTATCCTTCGTCATCATCTGGAGCTCCTGGAATCACAGAAACAAAGTTATCATAAGCCAAACGAGTGCAATAAATATTTGGCACCAGAATCCGGAACTGCCCCTCATCAAGATCGTCGATCGGACTCTTTTCCAATCCCGTCGGAGTCAACTTTTTCAGCTCCGATGCGGCCTTTTGCAAAGAAAGAAGAATCTCAGTGATAGCGTGGCTTCATCTGGATACAAATGACTACCTTTACAGCATCTTCGCCCCTTCAGGCTATCATAAATGCCTGGAAGCCATGAAAAATAGAGTGGTTATCCGAACTCACTCTCTTCATAATGAAAGATCAACCTCCTCTGCTGACTGTTCAGATGGAGGTTGAACAAGCAAAACTCCTCTTGGGCTCACTGTCAAAATTCCTAGACAATGTGTGCAACAGTCCCACCAGCATGAAATTGTAATGAAATCTTTGTCATTTAAGATTTTTTTTAAGTACTTTTCATCCATCTCCACTCAACTGGTATTGTTTTATTTCTTAATCCTCATATCCCTTTGGTTAACTTAATATTGACTACTTACGGTAATAGTTTGGATTTTTTATATATTCACACCTTGACAAATTTAATATTTTTTTAGACAAAAATATATACCCTTATATAATTCACATATGTGCAAATATAACCCTATGATAATTGAAAGTGCTAATAAAACCCTACATAATAAGTGAAACTGCAAATATAACCCTTCCCAACAACTTTTAGCCAGAATTTCATGAAAAAACTTTTTTTTCTCTTCTGGAAGAATATCTTTTAAAAAAACTTTTAAAATGGCGTTATTTCCCTTAGCATTATTGATACCCCAAATATTGTCGTGGGACCACCGTCGGACTGCCACCGGACCTCCACCTGACCGCCATCTCACCGCCACCTAACCACTGCTCCGCCGGCGTAACAGGTAAGGTTACATCTGTACATTACTAAAATTTATAGGGTTATATCAGCACATTTGTAAAAAAGTATAGGGTTATGTCAACACATATTATAAAAACAAAATGTCAAATTAGTACAAAATCAACGCCAACCGCACGCAACCACCATTTCAACCTATTCTATCGATCGCCGACACTCCAGAGTATGATTCTAGTTGCCAAGGAAGAGCTTTGGTGAGGTTGACGCAATGGACAGGTTTGGGAACCTTTCAAAAGTGGTATCTTCATCTGAAATTCTCCTTAATTCACTAGATTAATGCCATATGAAGTTTGATTATGTGATTTTCTTTCGCTTTTCTGAGGTTGAAGCAAAGGACATTGAAGTGGAGGTGCGGGAACCTTTCAAAAGTGGTATCTTCATATGAAATTTCTCATATGAATAGAGATATGCGATATATATATATATATATGGTATAGAATGCAGTGGTTTTGGTGATATTTTGTTTATTTTTGTTGTGTTTAGTCAAGATTAATGATTGGATAACCTTTGGTATTGTGTTTGTTGATATAACCCTACACTTTTTATGAATGTACTGATAAAACCGTATAAGTTTCAGGAATGTGCTGATATAACTCTATCAATTTTCATAATGTGTTGATTGTTATAATAAGTCAAGTATCTGATTAGATTTGCTTTGTTGTGGATAGAGTTGTTTACTACACTAGAGTAATACTAGTACTAGCGTATCTTTTGTACTTTATTTATTCTGAGCAGTAATACCTGATTCATTATGGGAAATAATTTTTTTGGTATCACAGCAACTCTGATCTTGGTCCTAAATTTTACCCCCTCTCTTTCTTCCATTTCTTTATGTCTATATTTCCGCCCACATTCCGGAGAACTTCTGGCCCCGACCTCATCGTCTCTGACAAACATTCGGTGAGCTCAATTTATTTGTTCTTCGTCTCTGGTCAAATTTTTCAGCGAAGACCCATAGCAGCAGCACCCCTCCGGCAGTTTCAGCTTCATCACAGGTCATTCTCACCTTCAGTATGGCCGGTCATCCTCAACATCCGATGACCATTTTCTTCATCGATCGTTCTCCAACGAATCAGCGTTTACAGATCTCCAACGATGATTCTTCACCTCATAGCGTCTCATTCCTCTACGTCTCTCTCCAAGTTTGCAAAGCACAGGTTCTGGCTCCTTCGTTTTCTCCTGTTGGCTTCGCTTCTTCAACCAGCGGCAATTTCAGTTTAGCATTCCCTTTCGGTGAATTAGCAGTTCAGCGTCTTCGTGCAGCATCGCCGTCCAGCAATAATTTTGGCGCGTGATATCCACGTGCGCCAGGTTGTACCCAAACATCTCAACGTGCGCATGAGTTACACGTGCGACAGGCCTTACTCATGCTTCACCACACTGGCACATGAATTACATGTGCCCAACAGCTCTCTCAGCGTGTCTAGTAGTTTTTGGGCAAATTTTTATCTTTTGTTGATTTCTTTTTTGCCCTCTGTGCTATGGCTCATTTTGGTTCTCGACGGTGTGATATTTCGAGATAAACTAGCCTTTCTCATCATCGACGACATGGTGGCTCCAAGTGGATTGTAGACTCTGGCGCCACAAAACACATGGCCTCATCCACTAGTGTTGTTGATCATGTGACACCTTAAGATGGTTCATCCCACGTATATGTTGGTAATGGTTCTCAATTCTCTATTACCTATGTTGGTAATGGTTCTCAATTCTCTATTACCTATGTTGGTGATTCTCGAATTTCTAAGTCTCTATCTCTTTATGATGTGCTTATTGTGCCTGACATCACTAAAAATTTGCTTTCGATTAGCAAATTAACTCGGGTTTTAAACTGTGTTGTCTTCTTTGGTGATCGCTCATTTATTATTCGGCATAAAATCACTAGAGAAACCTTGGGTCACGGTCATTGTGAAAATGGCCTTTATGTTTTAGACTATGGTGCATTTGTTTTGTTATCTATTGTGGAATCAAATAATTTGCAAGCATCTTTTGAAACATGGCATGCTAGACTTTGTCATGTTCTGCATTCCGTTATTTCTTGTTTCCGGAGAACCGGTTCTATCTTTTGAAACCTGTCAGGTTTTGTCTTTTGTGGAGAACCAGTTCTCATCCACCATTAAGGTGTTTCAGAGTGATGGGGGGACTGACTTCGTAAATTGTCGCTTACGAGCTCACTTTCAGACAAAGGCCATTCACCGTCAGATTTCTTACCTATATACTCCAGAGCATAATGGCTGAGCTAAGCTCAAGCACCGCCACATTGCTGAGATAGGCTTGTCTATGTTATACCACTCTCATGTCCCTCTCTTACACTGGCCCTAAGCCTTTGATGCAGCCGTTTATACCATTAATCGGCTACCCACTCCTGTTCTTGGCAGACGATCACCATATGAAGTTATTAATGGTCGGGTTCCCATATACACTAACTTCCATGTATTTGGCTTTCGTGTGTACCCTTATCTTCGTCCATATGCAGCTCGCAAACTCGCTCCTTGCAGTTTTCCCTGTATCTTTCTTGGGTACAACTCCTAGTACAAGGGATATCGATGTTTGGATTGTGCGTCTAGAAAGATATATGTCACCAGATGTGCCCGGTTCGACGACACTTCATTCCCTTATTCCGATGGTTCTACTCCAGTCTCCGTTCTTTTTGGACGTCTCTACATTTTTTAGATCTCGTTGATGCATTAGCTTATACTCTTGATTCTTCCACGGTGGCATCTCCTCATGCTCGGCTTGTCACTTCGGTTGCCAGCCCTCTTGACTCAGTGATGGTATCTTCCTCGCCGGCTACAGCACCATGTTAAGTCTTCTCTGCCGATTTGAACCATCCAGTTGCCGCTCCAACGCATCCTGCTCTGCCCATCTTGTCATCAACGAGCTCACCTGGTTCGCCGACCACCTCATCGGCCCCTTTGCCAGCAACGACTGCTCCTCCGGTCTCTCCACCTCAGTCTCGTACTCATCGAATGGCTACTCAATCGGCGATTGGAGCTATTCAGCGCAAAGATTATTCTGATATGATTGCTCACGGTCTCACTGCTGCCTTACTTGCTCAGTTTGAGCCCAAGGATTATCGCACTGCTCTTCAAGATCCATCTTGGCTTTCTGCTATGGATGATGAGATAGCAGCTCTTCGTAGACAGCGCACCTGGGATTTGGTTCCACGCCCATCAGATGTCAACATTGTTCGCTCCAAAGGGGTTTATCGACTGAAGTATCGTCCAGATGGCACTATTGAGCGTCATAAAGCTAGGCTTGAGGCGCATGATTTTTCACTGATTCCGGGATTTGACTTTGATCACACTTTCAGTCTGGTGGTCAATGCCTCCACGGTTCGTACTATTTTGGCTATTGCTACGATGCGCTCCTGCCCTCTTCATCAGTTGGATGTTAAGAATGCCTTTCTTAATGGCATTCTCGATACTCCAGTCAATACAACACAACCCATTGGTTACAAGGACCAGTTTCACCCAGATTATGTTTGTTGTTTGCGTAAGGCCATTTTTGGTCTTAGGCAAGCTCTGCGGGCCTAGTTTCAGCGATTCAATACTTATTTGGTTCAACTCGGTTTTGTCTGCAGTTCAGCTGACATTTCACTTTTTGTTGTCTCGGTGCTTGTCATTGCTATACATGTTGGTTTATGTTGATGACATTATCCTTCCAGGTAACGACCCGGCTCTTTAATGACAGTTCATTGCTCGAACGCATCGGGAGTTTTCCATCAAGGATTTGGGCACTCTTCACTACTTTCTTGGTTTGGAAGTTACACCCTCTACCTCGGGTTTACTTCTCGGCCAAGCTAAGTATGCTAGGGATATTATCACTCGTGTTGGGATATCTGATGCTGCCCCAGTCTCTACTCCTTTTGTGCTAGGCTCGCAGCTCCACAGGTCCACCATCCCTCTGTTTCAGAATCCGATTTTCTACCGCTCTCTTGTTGGGGCTCTTCAATATATGACGATTACTCGTCCTGACTTGGACTTTGCGATCAACACAGTCAATCAGTATGGATTCTTCTATACTTTCGAGGTACTTTGCATTTTGGTCTTACTTTTCGGTCTGCCGGTTCTCCTGAGGTGTTAGGTTATTCTGATGCTGATTGGGCCCGCTGTCTTGAGACTCGCCGATCTATATATGGTTATGTTGTTTTTCTTGGTGGAAACTTTGTTTCCTGGAGTGCCAAGAAACAGCCCAGTGTCACTTGTTCGAGCACGGAGTCTGAGTATCGGGCCCTCGCCAACACCGCCTCTAAGGTTGTTTGGCTGACTCATCTTCTTCGTCACCTTCGTGTCCCACTTTCTAGTTTTTCAGTGATGTTATGCGACAACAGTAGCGCCATCTTCTTGGCTCAGAATCCAGTTGCTCACAAGAGAGCGAAGCACATTGACATCGACTATCACTTTCTCGAGAGTTAGTTGCTTGTGGCAAGCTGTGTGTTGCTCTCTTCAGATTGCGGACATCTTCAACAAAGGGCTCTTTCGTCCGATGTTCGAGTTCTTCCAGTCAAAGTTTTGTGTCGCTGAGCATCTGATGCTTCGCTTGAGGGGTGGTGTTAGAATAAGTCAAATATTTTATTAGATTTGATTTGTAATGAATAGAATTGTTGACTAGACTAGAGTCATACTAGTACTAGTATTCCTTTAATACTCTATTTATTCTGAGCAGTAATACATTATTTATTATGGAAAATCATTCTTTCACTGATATAACCCTACCAGTTACGACGGTGGTGCGACGGTGGTCCTACGGTGGGTAAGGATATAATTGTCCACCCAAATCACCTCTGGATATGCTGATTCAGGGCCATATGAATGAAACTTTGCATTTCCAATGTCGGCTAAATCATCAGAAAATTATATATATTAGAAAATATTGTATATGTAGGTGTTGGGTAAATTAGATTCTATCACGATCAAAGTCGAATTTCTCACCAGAGGGTTATATTTGCACTTTTATCAACTAATTAGGATTGTTTTTGTAGTTTTAATTATCTGAGGGTTGTAATTACACTTACTCAAGTATATAAGATTATATTCGTATACATCCTTATTTTTATCTGTTCAATTTACATTTTTCTTCTTTCCATTTAATTCCATTCTCTATCTTTTAAATTCTAGTGTTAAAACGTAATGTTCCAATAATAGGTAAACACGAGTATCAAAGTCAACTTAACAACTGATGGACTATGAATTCCACCCTAACAAGTCTTGAACTACCTCTCAACTGTTCGTTTAAATTTATTTTTCGCACCCAATGTGCAGTGATGCTATTTTCTACCCAAATTTTAACCATGGCATTCAATCATTTCACCAAAAAGAATTTTAATGCAATTGAAGTCGCTCTCTTTTTTAATTCAAGCCAAAAAGAAGACAATCCAAGAAAGTATTGTTTAATTTATTTTACATAACTGCCACTTAGCAATACTCCGTGTGTTTTTTTAACATGTCTTATGCTTACTATTTATCGTTCCTTTCTATAACAATGAACAAACCAACAAATGGAACTATAATTTATCATATACCTTGTACTTTCACCCTCTCATAATTATCAGGGGCAACCCTAGAAAGCTTTCAAGGATCTCCCAAATGACAGCTTCTGGTGAAGAACAGTTCAGTTCATGTTTTCGATCGACTTTGTCTCGATTATTGATTTTTGCTAAGGTTTATCATCCCCCACAGGCCCATTCTCTTCTTTTGGTTGAACATTTGGATTCTGCTCCTCAATCACGGGAGCCGGCTTATCATCATGGCTTTCCTCAGCATTATTTGGCTTTCCCTGATGTAGTCCCAACATGTTACGCGATCGTTAGGCAAATCACGACTACAAAAATGAGAGGCTGAAAAGAGTAACAAGTATTCCCCGGGTAAAACTGTTATGGCAGTAGTATCCTCCAAACATGATTTAGAAACAATCCCACCTCAAACATGTTGTCCAATGAAAAACAGAGTATCCGAGTTCTTTACAGTGATCCTCGTATAACTCTTGTGTTACTAAGGTTAAGAAACAGTTTTCTCTTCAGAACTTGGTGAGATAAACTGACCTTATTCCGATCACGCCAACCAAGGTTGAATGGTCTTGATAACAAACTAATTTTTCTCGTGGGAATTTCTTCTTGGCTTCGAAATGATGGGGAATCTGGCTGTACAGACCTGCATGGTGCACTTGATAATTACTATAACTGAAAACAACCAATATGAAACAATCCATACGTGCAAACGGCATTGACGTCATATGGAAGTAAACATAGTACTCCGTACAAAGTTCTGGGACATTAAAAAGGAAGAGACTGTATGTTTATCTTAGCAATTGAACAGAAACTTGTACCTAGGAGATGGTTGTGCTTTATTTTGTCCAGATTGGTACTGCAAAGTGGCCTCCAACATTGATTCTGCCATAATTGCCCGTTTTTCCATCTCAGCCAAGGAAGTCGTAGCGTCTTCATATTTTTCCTGCACAAAATGTTTTTAGTGGCACTTTATCAGAGAGATGAACAGGAACCTAAGCAGGCATAACTACAAAAGCAGGCAATAGTATCGTATAAATCATGGACATCAAAGAGAATTAAGCGAACTAGAAATTGAGTTCTCCATCAAAATTACAGTCCAGCCGCACTAATCACTCCATCTGATAGGATGACAAACCTAACCAAATACCACTACATTTCAAAGAACCAGAAGACTTTACATTTAATTACCATTTACTAAAAAAAACCAGTATTTTTCCAGGAGCGAGTCCACAAGAACTGAAGCTCAAACATAATTTATTGCTACAAAACTTAGTCAAGAAGGTTAAAATTTGAATCCAACTAAATGGACTTTAACCTGAAGAAAGAACAATAAGAAAATCTTCAGATAGGCAAACGATGAGGGGAAGAAATCATGAAATTAACACACTGAATTAAGAAACGTCAACCAATTTTGACATAAAGATATTGGAACTCAGATATCTGCTTCTGTGGATTTTGAAATAGTGTGCTGTTGCTACTCATAAATAATGACACAAAAACAGCAGAACATTACGATTCTGGACTTCAACTCAGATGAAAATTGCTCATGGAAATAACCTGAAGCACTTGCACAGCATATCTTTGAGCATTTGCATCCTGTTCAGCAAACCTCCGGGCATCTTCTGTCACCTTTTGCTCTTGTTCTACCTTCATCAAAACCTACAGCACATAATGCACATAGTTTATGTCAACAATATTTAGGATTGTTATCAGCAGTCTGATTAACATCCACTGATGAATGAAGTGGCACCTGAAGCATGGCAGTTTCTTGTTCTTGCTTATCAGAAAGGGCCTGCCAAAGCTCAGCGACTTCTCGTTCCAATTGCTCAACCTATACAAAATTACCATCTTAGCAACGAATCTGGATAAGTGAATTAAATAAGAATTCACCACAGCCCTTTTTAATAGGCACTAGCTAAGCATGGATTTGTATTGACCAGTATAAGCAATTCAAAACAGCCCAATTAACCTTCCACTGAAGGTGGAAAGAGCAAATGAATCAAATTGCATCATAAAAACCTAGAATTTGATATCAGTTCCTTTTACTCAAAGCGAAAAGCTTTTAAATACAAATCAAAAAATAAGGAAATAAAACACAGAAAATCACAATAAATGAGCTCAGAAATTTCTGAACATTAAAGATATGCAAACCAATTCAGAAGTCTACGGAATCCTCAATAAAAAAAACAATACAAATTCCAAACAAAAAAACTGAATTGACGTAAAAATAATTTGGAGTAGTTACTAGTATCCAGATAAAGATAGCCTGGAGATACAAACGTTAAAAAGCGAATATAGTAATTTATGACATAGAAATATCAAAATATATGACATATCCAAGAACAAGAAAGTTACATAAAATAATCACAACAAAAGAAATTAAATGATCTGTAACATACTCTAGCACTCAGTTGCCGTCGATTATCTTGCTTGACCATCTCCATTAGTGCTGTTTCTAACTCTTCCGATCTGTTGTGGGGGGTGGGGGGAATTATACCATTGATCAAAGTATAGAACTAATGGTATTGAGGAACCATAAGGTTATTTATAACACTTCTAGATGCAGTTTAAAGCAACAAATCAACTAGAACTTATCTGTCAATACTAGCTACTAGGTGCTGGAATATTCTAAACTCAATTAAATTTAAACATATAAACCAAAGCCTTAACTCTGGATATCAAAATGGCAAAAACTAGCATTTCCAGAAGTATTCAAGTAACTCATATAAAAATAACACTAGAACTTATCCACATTCAAAGCCAATTCTTTGTTTTTTCTTTTCATTTTAGCTTTTGCCTGTAGTTTCACTCTAATTAAGATAACAAAATATGATGATTTTGTACAAAATCTACCCATCCGTGATTCTAAAAGTTGACCGTCAAAAAGTTCAAGAGGCAAGATTTCAACAGAAATGAAAGAGTTACCTAAGTTCCTCTGATCGTTTTTCCTCCAGCAACTTGCATAATTCAACCTTAAGCCATACCACCTGCAGATAATCTCTATATTAATGCTAGGGATAAAAGAGCTTCAAAAACAACAGCCTAATGAGCTACAGAAACAAAAGGATGCTAATTAAGTCTTATATTACTGTTATTGTTTTTATTATCTATTTTTTTATTCTTGGAAAAGATAATAGGCATTTATCCATTCTGTTCAGTGCTTGAAAGCATGGTACCAACGTTTGAACATGAAATCAATCTATTGAGGAGTATGGATATACTTCCAGGTTAGAATATTTCAATAAGGTGAATTGGTTATGCTTTCTCCAATCATTGTTCCCTTCTAAAAGACCAGTTCAATAAATGAGTGAACTATGAGTCAAAAATGAGTAGACGATATGCTGATTAAACCCCTTAAAACTAAAATTGAAATGCAGCACAGCAATATCAAAATGGGTAAGGTGTATATATCGGGAACCCACAATAGAAGGCAAATATTGAGGAACATTAACATCAAGAACTTGCACCAAATTAAAGCTCAATAAGAAAATTGTTCTAATCAGTAAACATCCCCATTGCATACAATCTGGATTCCCAAAAAATTACCAACTTGAGTTTAAAGAAAATTAAGAGAGATTGCTTTCAAGTAACTAGTGGCAATAACCACGACAATCACAAGCAGATGTAAGACTATTGCTTCAAATCTACAGGTCTACCAGAAACTGACTCGTCATTTTCAAATGGTAATCATGCTTCGCCATTCAGGTAATAATATCTGGATAACTTAAAACACTGGGAAATGATTGAATAGTTTACCTGTTCATTAAGATCAGGACCAGAATTTATCTCCCCATTAGCGGATTCAGCATGCAAAGGGGATGCGTCACCATTCATATGTGTAATAACCCCTTGATTTGCTGTATTCGGCCCACCAATTATAGATCCAGAATCGTGCTTAAAGCCAAAAAACTTGGATGCCAATCCCTTAGAATCCTTCCAAGCCTGTAGACCCTTTGACCTTTCTTCGATAGAAGCCTGAACCGATGGCCGATGCTTAATTCTTAGTTCCTGTAATCTGGCTTCAGTAACATTTTGATAGCCCATGCATGCAGTTAGAACTAATTGACTGCTATCAAATGTTGAGCCAGCAAGCGACTGCAGTAGAGTTACTGCATCACCAGCATCCTTAGTAGTGACTAGTGCAGGTCCTAAGCAGCGCAGAGCAAAAGTCAGTTTATTAAGGCTTGGAGAGAAGAACATGAATTCTTCTCCTGAACAAAAAGGAAAGGATGACACCAATGAGCCAACTTATGAGAGAGAAGAACATGATTATTAAGGCTTTACGACATTACCATATAATTCCAATATAGCAAGGGCAGTCCGAAAAAGCATCACGCGATTTCCTTCAAAGAGAAGTACATCCCAGACCCTAAGAACTGGGGGAAAACAAAATCATCTGATTCAGGCTCAAATACAGAAATTATACTTCAAGTGCAAAAGAGAAAAGGTATAGTCGTATAGACATCCCTGAGTAGGGAAAGCACCCGGCATATATATCTATAACCTAAAACAATAAAATAGACACACACACACATATGCACACTACAAAAACAAATGAAGTAAAGAACCTGACCACTTTCCCATGGAAGCATATTCATGAAAATGGTAAGGAACCAAGGTCCAGTTACCCATGCAACTTGCACTCCCAAATAATCCAGATGGTTCACTGTAATGAAACAGAGAGGAGCAATCATTAATACACTTCATGAATAATGGGTATCCACATAATACTTGAAGAGATGGCTACAAAAGAGAGAATGGAACAATATGACAAAACTACACAAACCAAGTTTGGGGAATTTTTCGCGCACCAGCTCCTCGAGAACAAGTTGGTCAACCTGACAGGTAATAAAAAAGACAAATGGCAGTTATTTGTTAAACATTTCTATGTATCTAATCATCTACATAGGTGAGGAACGCCCACACCTAAACTTCCATATATTAACTCAGTAGAGCAATTAAAAACTATTCAACAAAAACAAAAGCAAAAGTATAGAGATGAAGCTATTTACCTGGGACTCTATCATCTCTTCTGAATAATACCCATCAAAATAGTCATCAAGAATCCCCAGTAGAGCCCTGAGAATGTTAGGAATTCAGAATTCACTGAATACTAGAGCATATACAATACAATACAATCTATCAACAGAATTGATGAATCTCTGCCTCATGGCTCAAGCCATCTTTACATGAAAGATATCTTAAATATATTACACACCCACCAAAATGCATTTTCTTCAGGCATCAGCAGCAATAATAGACCGGCAAAGAAATTCATTGCCTGCACATATTACAAGACATTAACATATCAGTCTCAAAAGCCTCACATCATTTCAGCCAAAAAATAAGCATCTATAAACCATTCTGTAGTGGACACAAAACATGGACAGCGGAAACTATGAACCCTTATTTTTTACATTTCACTGCTAGGTTTCTTTTATTTTTAATAAGGAGCTTAAGATCCCAGAGTTGCTCTAATCATTTAAATCAAAAGACAACCAAACTTCAAAATTTGCATGCAATTTGTCTTACAGTACTGCAACACTATACCACAACAATTTATGCCAAACAACACAAGATCTAGGAAAGGCAAAGACATATTAGCTCGTTCACAATATTTTAAAAATGCTGCTCATTATATTTTTATAGAAGGAAACAAATTTACTACTGTACGCAACCAATTTATGGTCTAAAGGGAGAAGACCCACCTTTCCACTGAGACGAGCATTCGACTAGACTAATGGACCATATGTCCCGGTACAAATTAAGATTGAGAAATTTGATACAGAATTGACATGGAAATAAAGGAAAATTTTGATACAGAATTGACATGGAAATAAAGGAACCTAGGGTACCTAGTCAATAATGCACCAGGAAGCTGCATGCATCAAGTAATTTTCACATTGCAGGGTAGCAAAGACAACATGAAATTTGTGAAACAATCCCTAAAGTTAACAAGACTATCAACATCAGCTAGCTTATAACCCTACATTTGATTGGTCTAATCACAAAGCAAGAATGATGGGAAGTTTCTTTTAAGAAAATATTACACTACCTGACAGTATCCAACAGAAGGATTATGCCGGGCATAGGCAGTAAGCAATCGCCTTAATGCATTTCTACCATCTTCATCCAAAGCAGGATGACCAGGGAATGTGCGAGGTAGATCCTTAAAATTTAGGACAATATTATCAGATTAAGAGTGGAAAACAGTAGTTTCAATAACACAGCAATAAAATGAGAGGGGGTGAGGGGTAATACCTTCTCAATCTGCCCCTTCCATTTCTCAGGAATATAGTCTACAGTTGTCTCCTTTATACTCTCCTCCGATTCCACTTCTCCGTTAACAGGTTTAGTGTTTGATGAAAGCAAGTCTTGATAGTATTTCTCCACTCGACGTGTCCTTACGCCAACAAAGGCTTGCCAAAGCTGAAACTCAAACAGAGTACAGAGTACTTTTAGGGGCCGAAAATAAGTTCAGTAAACATAGGAGGGAACAGAAGTGCGGGCGTACCTCTCCCCTAAGAGCCATTGGCAGGCCACCTTGAACAAGAATTTCTAATTCTTCTTTCAAGCGAGGTAATGATTCTGAAGAGGTGGGAACTGGAGCCAAGACATTTGCACTATCAGCAGAAGATATATCTTGACTCATGTCAGATTCTGTTCTCTCCAAGTCATAGAACTCTTCCTCAGAGTCCTCTTCTAATGAAGCTCCTTTTGCAGGACGAAAATCTTCATTTGGAGGAAGATGCGTTCCTGTTTTATGATCTTGCTCACTCTTCAGAGATCCAGTAGGTCTTTTGACACGATAATTCATCATATCCTCAATCGAAAGTAGTGCGGGTCTAATTTCAGCCCAAATCTGGACAGCATGGATTCTAGCATTGGTTTTTGGTGGGATCAAACTATCAGAACAAAGTTTGTCCCTAGCTACATCACCTAGTTCACTATTATTTGCAGCAACAGTATCAGCATCCTCTGTGCCAGTTCCAGCATGATAATCAGTACCCTTAGTATGCAGAAATGACTCATCCACAGGCAATTGAGCCGATTCTGCTTGACGATGCAAGAAATCCTTCCATCTCTCAGACCTTTCCTCCTCCTCTTCCTAAAAGGATGTTTTGAGCACAAAGCAACGATTAGCTTTACTCCGAATTGATCCTTTCCCAAACATTGGTCATATCAAATATGAATAAGTAGGCTTTTCCCAATATAACACGATATTCATTCAGCCAATTTCGTTTTCTCAACAAAACTTTATAAACGAAACACAGGATTGAGTAGTTTAAGAAAGATGACAGGGAGTGAACCTTGTAGATATTAGCATATTCACGGTATCTCTGTAAGTGCTGCGGTCTGACAGCAAATCCATAAGCATCCCTGATTACAAAAGGTGTTCATTAATTCGTCAAAAATCAGAGTAAATAACAGATCAAGAAAACACCAAATGAGCAAAATATAGGAATCATGGCTCCCCAATAATCACTTCAAGAGAAGCGGTTCAACACCGACAAACCAAAATTCAACAATACCTGACATTGAATCATAACATCCCACATTGCACTTCCAACATCCTAACATTTACAAAGCTAGCTAGCCGAGGTGTAGATACCAACTCACAGTCTCCAATTCTACATCACATATGTACTTTTTCCCCCCAAAAACAACTCAAAGAATTTTTGAAAACCTCACCACCAATATAATGCGACTGATAAGACCCTACATTCTACATACAAAATCATAAACACCACTCACCTATTGAATGCAGAACTTAATGAATCCAGCCGACAGTTTTCAAGAACCTCAACCAGCAAAAGCATAAAGACTCAATCTTTTCTCAACAAAGCAATCAAGATCACAAAGGGCCCACAGAGAAACCAAGGGAAAAACAGGGACGCGCGGAGAAAACAGGAAAGAGATAGGACGGAGGAACTAAGAGAGTACCTCTTGTGATCGAAGGAGATGACAGGAGGATTCAAGACGGCCGATTTGGCCTTCATATCCGGCACCGTTGAAACGAACGGACCCCCCGTTGAACTCGGTCTCCCAACGAAAATCTTGATCCAAAAACCCAATCTTTCTCAAAATCCCACCAAAAAAAAACGCTCAGAAATTACAGCCAAGCTACTGCAGGTAGACGCAGAGCAGCAGCCTCTGCTTAAATGGCGTGGGGTTGTGGTGGGGCAGATGATGGGGTCACATGGGGAGTGCGAGTTTAGCGTTTACACAATGCGCACACAGTAGTACATGTGGATGTGGGAGAAAAGATTGCTGAAAGTTGGTGCAAAAGTGCTTCGGATTACACACGAAGAATAGGAGGAGAGAGATCTTGAGATTGGAATCAGAGTAGGATCTGCTGGAAGTATGGAAAGGATAAAATACTTCCAAAACAAACGTGGTTTTTATATGGTTGATTTCAGTGCTCTGTTTTCTGCAACTCTGGTTCGGTATTCTTGCTCTTTTTTCTAGTCAACAAAATGTCCTTTTAGCTCTCCATTCCTTCCTAATCTGCTTCAATCTTTTTAGGACACTTTATTACTTTCACTCCGATTTTTGTAAACCCGATTTCTTACCGTTAACATTAGCCAAATATTGGTGAAGATTTTGTAGTATCGTATTGTCTAAATATAAAATTATCCATTGCTACTCGAAAAGAAAACACATTTGAAATTTTTGTAGTATCAGATTGATGGTATTAAATTTCAAAAAAAAAATTTATTTTTATTAATTTATAACTTTAACATGTGTAAAATTATCTATTCATAAAGCATAAGTCAATCGGTTTAGATTGAACAATTGATGTACATTTGATAATTTGTGAAAAATTATTTTGATATGACCATTTTACGATAATTTAACTAATGTAATGGGTTGAAAAGATATAAAATTAATATTATAAATCACAAATAAGAATTTAAAAGAATATTTATATAAGCCATAAACTTCAAATATTAGTATAAATTGTTAGATACTTTATAAGGACTCCTGATTGATATATTGTCTAATGGAGGTGTGCTTATAACGCAATGAAAATTTATAGTGAAATCATATAGTGATTGATGTGCCGGTAATAAAAAGGCAAATATATTCATAAGAATAATGATATTTACGGTGAAAAATCATTGTGAAATTGAATGGTGAATGATGTGGCATTAATGAACAAACCAAATCACTAATCACCTTCTTCAAATGTACAACTAACCATGGATATATAACTCCCTCTGTCCAAGCAATCTACAGAGATGGGAAGAATCTCTTTTAATTCTAATGATGTGAAATGACCATATTACCCCTGTCTTCTTCACCCATCCAAATCCCAGCCACCCATCTCCCGATCTCTACCACCACCACCTTCCTCCATCTCACCACCATCACCCATCACCCATTACCCATCTCCCATCTCCCATCTCCTCCTCCTCCATCTCCCGACTCCATTTTTGTCAACCCATTTCCCCGACTCAGTTTCCACAAACCCGCCTCCTCTTTCAAGCGGGTCGCCGCCACCTTTTCCTCCAATCGCTGTGAGGATTTGAGCAGAGGTTTTCGGTGGTGAGGATTTGGGGTTATGAGGGTTTGCGGTGGCGAGGACTTGGGGTTACGGTGGAGAGGATTTGAGCAAAGGGTTTGCGGTGGAGAGGGTTGCACAGAGGGTTGCGGTGGAGAGAGAAGAAGTTGAGCGATGAGGGTGTTTGGGTCGTGGAAGGGTGAAGAAGTTTGGGGAGAAGAAAAAAGATTATATGGCGGGAAAATGAATTTCCTGAATTTTCATATAATTTTGGAGGGATTGTTTAAAATTTTGAAATATTAGACTTAGCACCGGTATGAGTTACTTAGGTACCGGTATTTGTACCGATGATACATACTTAGAATTTTTTTCCCATGTTTGCTCCCGGGTCCAAAAATTAATAAATGTGCCACACTTAAGCAACCCTAAGCATATGTTTTCATATACATAGGCACCGGTATGAGCCATTTTAGCACTAATTTTTGTACCAGTGCTAAATACTTAGAAAAAATTCTCAGATTTTCTCTCGGGTCCATTTTTTTTATAAAAAAAAGTCATTTAAAGCAACCTTAAGCAGCTGTTTTTCATATACATAGTCAGCGGTACAAGCCGTTTTGAGCACCGGTTTTTCTTTTTAGCACCGTTGCAGAAACCGGTGCTACAGAGTTTTAAAAAAAATCCCAACTTGGTTTCATCTGAACCATTGATTTTTTTTGTTGATTGAATCTCAACCATTAAAACTTTGTCTATATAACTAAATCTGAAACCCTAAATCTAACCCACCATCATTTCCTCTACCTCCTCTCCATCCTCTCCCTCCTACTTTCCATCATCTCCCTCCTCATCCACCACCTCTCTATCTACGCTGCCGCTTAGCCCCAACGATGACAACCCCCTCTCTGCCCTCCCCGTAGTGCACCATCCTCGACGTCATCTCCTCGAGTTCCACCAAAATGTTTGGGTTTAGCTCAGATCCATAGCGCCTCAACGCCACCACCGTGTCGGGCCTCAACCCTTGCTTCTGACCTCACCTTCACGATTTTGGTTTATTGATGTTATCTAGGGTTTATAGATATTAGGTTCTAGTTTTTATGATAATTGATGTTGTTAATCTATGTTTAGGTCTAGTTTGTTTCATGAATTGTGGGTTGTTATGTATTTTTAGATATATGTAATGAACTTCAAAGCTCTAGTTATGAATTTTCCAGTTTTCTTACATGAAATTCTAGTTATTTTGTGTTTTGTTTGTCTGGCTCCATATTCCGGCTGGTGAGTTTATTCTCACTGGCCAATTTTTTTTATTAATCACCTATTTACTAGCACTGGTACAAATAATCATAGGCGCCGATATTTCGACCGGTGCCTAGGTAGGGGGTGCTGGAATGTAGATTTTAGCACCGTTGTGTATACCTGTACTGGAATCTATATTCCAGCACCGGTATAAACTACTGGTGCCTTTGTAACTACATTTCAGCACCACCCTACTTAGGCACCGGTAGGTCAGGGGCCCAAAATATTGGTGCATATGTACCAAAATACCTGTGCTAAAAGGGGTCTCTGCAATAGTGAATTGATAGGGGAACGAAGTTAAAGAATGATAGTGCTATTGTGAAAACCTTGTATGCCCATTCTATAACATTGGGTTGGCCTAAGGGAAAGTGAGGTTGTCTTTTATTCTTTTATTCAATTTGTTAAGAATATATGTATTATGTTGGTCATACGTTATTTATGTTTTATGTACTACATTATTGTTTAGTTAATATTTATGATAGGTATGGCGATGTCATGTATAGCGCTTCAGGTTCCTGTTATTCGTGATGAGGAAGAAGAAGCTCACTATGATGAGGGCGATGAACTGGATCATCCTTACTGATGGAGATGCCAAGACGACTACCACCATAAATGAATACATTCCACGACTTGATCAAACATTTAAAGGATATGTTCGAGATCCTCTAAGTGACATGGCAGGGCCGATGACTAGGTCAAGAACTAAGCTTATGAATGCTGCTTTAAATACTTTGATTGATCGCCTTTATGATGAAGAATTGAAGAAGGAGTCACCATCGACATCTTGGATTCATTATTCAAGATTGTCGACGAACTGAAGACATCATGAAGAGCACTATACTCTTTTTTCCCACTGGGTTTTTAATGAGGTAGTGTGATCACTGTAAAATAATGTCATTTTGGGTTTATTGGACTGATAGCTCGGCCATGTGGGCTTTGAAGAGCTGAATTTTGAAAATACAGTCCATTAAGGTTTAGTATATTCAGTTTTATTCTAATTAGAATTATATTTGGTAAGATTAGATAAGGTAATATTCTTCAAGGTTACTTCTTGAAGAATTCAACCTGATTACCTTAGATTACCATTTATTTTAGGTATTTTAGTTAGATATGGTTTTAGCTTCTTAAAGCTGCCATAAGTCGATTCAGTTTCCATTTGTGATTAGGGTTTGAGGCAGGATTGTAACCCTATAAAAAGGGAGGCCTCATGGACGAAAATTAGAACCTTTCATCAATCAAATATACAACCTTTTGAGTTCATACTCTTTGCTTGCGAGCTATTCCATTGTTGCTTAACCCCGAGGGCTAGTTAAGTATCAATAAACCTTGTAATCTGATCCTGAGGGCTAGTTAGAGAGCAAGTCGAAGTTAGGTGTACCCAGAGGACTAGACTCCTGAATTTCGTGTGAGGTAGTGCGGGTTTGCAGATCCCTTCACTAGATCAAATATATTAATTCCGCAAATCGTGAGTCTTCGCAAGGAGATTCATATCAGTAGGTATCAGAGCTAAGCGAAAGATCGACTGAGGCCGGAAAAAAAAGAAAAAAAAGGGGTTTCGAGTTTGCATTAATTTATTTTTGAATTTTTTAATATATATATATATACTCTTTCGTTTCGTGTTTTAACTGTGTTTGTTTGATCTTTCTTACCAGGAGGAGTGAATCTAGAGTCGAAGGACGTCGAAGGGTCTGAGAGTTAGAATACTTCGGTATTACTATCCGCCCTCACCTTCATCATCGAGTCAGGAGGACATCGAAGGGTCTGAGCGTTAACAAGTATTATCCGCCTTCACCTACCAGTCAGTTTCATAGTTTTTAGTAGCTCAAACAGTTTATGTGATTGTGATATTTTCATCAACTCTTCTGAAAATTATTGCATGCTCATAATCCTATTTGTTTTCGTTATTATTCTTTGATTCCATGATCTAGAATTGTACTTTGATTCTTGATTACACCTTATTAAAAAAAAAAGAGTCTTGTGTTGTTTTCCATATATATAGTGTCATAATCTTGATTCTTACGATCTTGAATACCTCGAAGTTCATTGGAATCAAGAGGAAGTTGTCGTAGTTTTCTTATTCCAAGTTTTGTATAGGCGATTCTTGTTCCAAAAATTTTTGAAAATAAAAAACAAGAGGTAGCAGATTTTGGGTTTCAAAATCGGAATTCAGGATTTGAAATCTGAAAGTTGGGGCAGATTTGCAATTTTCAAAAGTTTGGGGGTAGATTTGCAATTTCCAAAAATTTTGGTAATTGTGGCCGAAATTTTTCTTGGAGAATAACATTCTATTTGTGATTTTTATAGTACAAAAAAAAAGGGGAAAATGAATTGTGGCTGAAAAAAAAGGGAAAAAAAAGGAATCCGGTTTGAAAAAGGAAAAGAAAAGTCAAAATCCTGATCGAAAGAGAAAAAGGAAATAAAAGCCAATTGAGAGAGGAGTTTAGATCTGAATTTTTTTACTTGGGGGACAAGTAAGTCATTAAAGTCCTTTTCCACAAGGGATTTGGATTTAAGTTCCTATTCCAATTTGTTCTTGAATTTTCGGAACCTATTTGTCGCCTATATAAATCAATCTTGTTTTGGTCATAATTCATTCAATACAGCTCCGATTCGTGCCATTCAAATTGTGTTTTATTCCTTATTCTTTGTAGAAATTGGAATTCCAGATCGTAGAGCCAAATTTTGAGTTTATATATTTTTAAATTTCGAAATAAGTTCTGCAGTACTCATCTCTATAGTTTGCTTTGAATTGCAGTGAATTGATCAATTGCTCTTGCATTAGCCTTCGCCTTGTGAGTTGTGAGTGTTATACACTTGGTGAGTGACCTTACTAAAAAAAGGGGAAGGGGGACATTTATTCTTGACAGTTTGTTTCTTCTTAGGAGGGATGGCGGACGATCCATTCGTCCTGCCATTTGTTGGCAATCCCAACAATAAACCTAAAACAAATTCCATGAATGTCATAGATGCCATAATGAGCGAGGTTCAGAGATTGTCAAGGAAGGTAGATGAGTTATCAAATCCAACGACACCTCGTTCTTCAAGACAAGTTGAATCTGCTTGTGACATCAAAGGTTTGAAGTATGATATTCCTAGATTTGATGGTCGACACAATCCTGTGAAATACTTGGATTGGGAGAGGCAGATCAAGAACCTATTTGATCTTTACAACTACCTTGAGAAAGAGAAGATCAAGATCGCATAGTATTCTTTCACCCATTATGCCACAAAATGGTGGGAGGATTTGAAAGAATCAAGACAGTTTGCTGGTAAAAAACCTATCTCCACCTGGGAGAGATTGAAAACCAAGCTTCGATTACATCATGTTCCACGAACATATTTGATGGAGAAACATTCATATCTCAGCAATATGAAGCAAGGAAATTGCAGTGTAGATGAATACTGGCAAGATCTTGAATTAGCTATGAGAAGAGTTGGCATGAGAGAAAATGATGCTTTTATGAAGAATCGGTTTATTGAAGGTCTAAGAGAAAATCTCCAAGTTCCGGTTAAGCTCCAACATTATGTTTCCATGCAAGATTTATTGTTCAAGGCCAGGTTGGTTGAGTTGACATTAAGGCCCATGGGAAGCTCTAATTTTGGCTATGACAGTCAAAGGCAATTCTTTGATTTCAGAAGCCCAAATTCGACCAGGGGTTGTAGCAATTTGAACTTGGGTGGCCGAGGAAACCTTAATTCAACCAAAACCTACTCAAATCCATCATTGGAACCAACTGATCAAAGAATGATCGCAACCAATCAGTCTCTTAGCTAAGACACATGTAAATTAATTTCTACTTTGTCAGATACAGTTTCTTCTAACACTCCTACATGTTTTCATTGTAATGAACGAGGACATGTTCACAATAACTGTCCCCATGAACGAATTATAACAACAATGGAGAAGGAGGAAGATGATGATATGCCTGCACGGTATGACACTGAAGAAGAACAAATAGATGATGAAATCATCATTGTTGACAGTGGTGAGAAAGATCCTGAAACACAAGATGTTTTTAAGGCGTATTCCACAGATGTTGCCGAAATTACTCCCCCACAAGGAGCAAGTAATTTCGACCAAAATAGTTTCAATTCGACCAAAAAGATAACAAATGTCATCATAGACAAGTTCCAGGTCCATCCTAAGGTAGGTAAGACAGGTAAGTTGCATAAAGTCTTGTCTTCACATCTTAGTCCTTTACTTTATATTTATATGATCAGGCATGAACTATCTACTGACTCTGGTAAATTATTTTATGCTTCAATGAGAGATGTGAATCGATCTTTGAATAATCATTTTTTTGTTCTTATAATGTCCTTTATAGAAAGTTACTATTCCAAAGAAGATATTCCTGTAGATATGTTTTCACGGTTTGTTAAGTTGTTATAGGAATTCACGGATGTCTTTCTAGGTTATATGCTTCCCGTTTCGAGGATGAAACTTTTTGATCCGGGAGGGAATGATACGAATATCAAATGCTTTAATGCACAGAATGCTGATAAAGCTAATCAAAGTCGCAAGTTGATGAGGTTCAACGTGGGAGATTATGTTTGGGTTCATCTGCGGAAAGAGAGGTTTCCAAATGCTCGGAAATCTAAGTTGAGTCCACGTGGAGATGGTCCTTATAGAGTGTTGGATCGTGTGAACGACAATGCTTACAAGATTGCGTTACCAGATCATTATGGTGTTAGTGCGACCTTCAATGTTGCTGATTTATCTCCATTTACATTTGAAGACGATTCAGTTTCGAGGGCGAAACCTTTCGACCACGGAGGGAATGATGGAGATGCCAAGAAGACTACCATCATAAATGAAGATATTCAATGACTTGATCAAACATTTAAAGGATATGTTCGAGATCCTCTAAGTGACATGACAGGGCCGATGACTAGGTCAAGAACTAAGCTTAGGGATGCTGCTTTAGATTCTTTGATTGATCGCCTTTATGATGAAGAATTGAAGAAGGAGTCACCATCGACATCTTGGATTCATTATTCAAGATTGTCGACGAACTGAAGACATAATGAAAAGCACTATACTCTTTTTTCCCACTGGGTTTTTAATGAGGTAGTGTGATCACTGTAAAATAATGTCATTTTGGGTTTATTGGACTGATAGCTCGGCCATGTGGGCTTTGAAGAGCTGAATTTTGAAAATACAGTCCATTAAGGTTTAGTATATTCAGTTTTATTCTGATTAGAATTATATTTGGTAAGATTAGATAAGGTAATATTCTTCAAGGTTACTTCTTGAAGAATTCAACCTGATTACCTTAGATTACCATTTATTTTAGGTATTTTAGTTAGATATGGTTTTAGCTTCTTAAAACTGCCATAAGTCGTTTCAGTTTCCATTTGTGATTAGGGTTTGAGGCAAGATTGTAACCCTATAAAAAGGGAGGCCTTATGGACGAATTAGAACCTTTCATCAATCAAATATACAACCTTTTGAGTTCATACTCTTTGCTTGTGAGCTATTCCATTGTTGCTTAACCCCGAGGGCTAGTTAAGTATCAATAAACCTTGTAATCTGATCCTGAGGGCTAGTTAGAGAGCAAGTCGAAGTTAGGTGTACCCAGAGGGCTAGACTCCTGAATTTCGTGCGAGATAGTGCGGGTTTGCAGATCCCTTCACTAGATCAAAGATATTAATTCCGTAAATCGTGAGTCTTCGCAAGGAAATTCATATCACTTACTGAAAAAATGTTTAGGGTGGCCCTAAATTGAAAGGAAAGAAGGTGAAGAGTGGGCTAACTTGGAGACATTAGAAGCTTGCCAACTCTATCAAGCTCATCTTGCAAAATCAAGCACTCAAAGTGGCAAGCGAAATCCTAAGGGGTGGGGGTGGGGGTGGGGGTGGGGACTAGTGGCGAGCCATCAAAAGTGCAGAAGTTGAAAGATATTGTTTGCGATGCGATAAAGGATTCATTATTTTGGATGTAACAAAGAAGCCACCGAATTCAACTAGTGTTGCTAAGGGAAGAACTTCCTTCTTTTCGCAAGTTATCATTGTATGTATGAAGAAAATATATGTAATATTGGCCTTTTATATGTTAGAATTGTCTTGATGCTAATTAATTATGTTATGTAGGTGGGGGAGCGTTTGGAATCATTTGGGCATCGTGTTGCCAAATATGCCGAGAAGGAAAGTTCCCCTTCCTAGATAGGTAGAAGAGCTAAATGCGGCTCTCGAGCTAAGTGATATGGTGACAATTATGAGAACTTGTCTAAAAAGTTTATTGAAACTAATATGAAGTGTAACTTTAGGTTTGATGAGTTTGACCAGGGGTTTTCAAATATTGGATTTTTTGGTGACGAATCACATGCATGGGCTAAGGTGTTTGTGCAGATAAGTATGGCAGTTCTTCACATGCCTCTTTTAAGGATGACTTTGAGGAACCTATGAAATTAAGTATACTTGATTTGGAAGTTGTGAATGCCTATCTTAGGACCATGAATATTCCATGTAAGCCTAAAGAGTGGGTGATGGACCTAAGCTACAAGATAAGCAGGTTGATACTCAAGTTTAGAGATATGGAAGTGGAATGGAAGATGAAGTTTGAGGTGAATGTGGCTAAGGTATACGAATGTGAGCAACGTTTCTTGGAACAAGATGTTGTGATTGACAAGCTTAAGAGAATGTTTATAAATATTATGTGGTAGGAAAAGGAATGACGGTGATTCTTTATGGAGAAGACTCGGGAAGTTTCTCATAAGATAACCATTATTTCGAAGCAGGCATATTGTATAGACAAATTGTTTGATCAAATAAAATGGCCACAGTTTGAGTGCCACCACTTAGAAGTGATGTCTGATGAGTGGAAAACCTGATTTGTGGATGTACGTGAGTACAATGTACAATAGTTGACTAAGTATGCGCCTATGGAAAGGAGAATCAAAGATTGAGTCATCCGTTGTGGCCACCTCGAAGGACGATGATGTACTCTTAAGGTGTTACTCAAGGCTCAACATAATTTAAACACAAAACATTGGGAAGATATTGTTAATGCTCTACGCGTGAGACCTAGAGTTTCTAATGAAATGTTGACAACCTATTGTCATCATTTGGAGCAATATGTTAAGGAATTGCAATGTAGCCTAACATGTTACACATACTCTGTATATTGCTGAGTTTATAACTAGGGCGTTTAGACGGTGGCACTATTTTTCACCGTAACACATGAGGCGGATGAAATTGTTGGGATATACGCAATAAAGTGTATCCCCATATGAGTTGGAAATTGGAGGAGATGTTACAAGATGAATATAATATTGATAAGGCTTCGGTATCTCAACTTTCCTATCAGTGTGGTTCTTAAAGGGATAGCTTGTCCAGTGATCATCTTGGCTAATGGGCTAGCTAAGTGTCTAGAGTTTTTAGCATAGTAATGCAATGAGTTTTCTTTTTTGATCATGTATTCTTCTTCTTTTTTTATAAGGGCATTCATGCTTAGTGATGGGTTACTAGTGTTTTAATAGGAACACAAATTGTCTTCAAGAATTTTATGTACTGGTGATGTATTATATGATTTGATTATAATTTTTCATTGAGGTATAATTTTTTATATCTAAATTCATGTGGTGTATGATTACCTAAGGTGCGGAGTGATATAGGTGACGTATTAAAATTTTCATGCCAGTGGATGTGGATGGGGTAAAGATAGTCTGGGAAGGACTAAGAGCGTATAATGAAACTTTGTATATTAATCGTTGTTCAAATTATTATTTTTTTAGTTTTTTAATTAATTGGGCTTTACAAGAGGATAGTTATATACAAGTTTCTTATACGTGTTGCCATGGGACTAGGTTGTCGCAACGAAAATGCATAATTATCTTCCACTTTTGTCGCTAGACTGGTAATTTTCCAATCATCTACAAAGCAGTGGATAATTGTCCAATTTTTCAGTTAGGTGGGGGTGTCTCATGTACTATGCAAAGTTGCAGGTGATTCGCCACGTGTGATGCATGAGTGATAAGTGGTTTTAATTGAGTGAAGCTGCGATTGAGAGTGTGGTGGCATGTCTAGGTTTAGTGCTGGCTAGGCGAGTGGTTTGTGGTTTAAGGTATAATGAAGGTATATATTGTTGGAAACTGCAAAGCTAAGATCAATAGGTGTGTTTATTGTGGTTTTGTAGGTTGTCATTAATTGTTAAGGTGTTGAGAAGATTATTTGTAGTGTGTGGGCTTTGGTGTGTGGGCTTAGAGATAGACATATTTTTGAATATCTTGACTAGTGGGTTGTGAGTTGATTAGTATTCCACATAGACATAGTCCTTTTTGTTTCTTTTTATTGGAACGTGCATAACATTTTGGCGTTCCATTTTCCAAGTCTTTTAATAAGTGGTTAGTCAGTTTTTTGAAAATTCAAAAAGACACATTTTTTCCGAGGGAATAATTTATGGTGGTTTTTTTCTAAGACTCTTTGGATGCCTATAAAATCCATTGCTTTCCTAGGATTTTATTCTTAGTTTACGATTTTTATGTGTTTTCTGTGAGTTAAGCATGCACAAAAGCTATATTATCAATTGAACTTTTACCATAATTCTCTGTCAGGTCGAATCATGCCATGCTAGATGGATTGGGTTAAGCTAGCAAACCACATTTAGTCCTTTCACTAATGATTTTTTGGATACAAATATAAAATTTAAGTACATATGCAATAAATATAAATAAAATTACACAAATAAGATATTTTTAAAATATTTATATGTTATTATAAAATGCAAGTTGGAATTCCAATAAAAATAATATAAGTTGAAATATTTAAGTTAGAAATTTAACAATTAGAATTTAAAGTTATTTTATTCATTGTATTTACTAGACTAAATTGTTTTTTGAGTCTCATACGAAGTATCTTATACCATGTTTTGGTTCTCATTTGCAAATCAACCCTTAGACAGTACCCAACAAATTCAAAACAGTTTGTTTGGTCCCCAAAGGTGGTTTTCAGGGAAGGTCACCGGTAAACTTGGTCAAAATATGTAAGATAACCATTATACCCCTAAGTTTAAAAAAATAACAATTCTTCGTCTTCTTCGCTCCAATCTCCTACTTTCGTGATGTCTGCATATTGTTCTTCTGATGTTCTAGGTGCAACAGACTCCAATACCCCGGAGGGCAGCTTGTCACCCGTTTCATCAGTTGTTTGTGGTTCTGCTGGTTTAGTCCTCTCAGAGCAACCTAATTTGTCATCGGCAAATGGAAATGAATCTCAATCAAGTAGTCAAATGAACAACTCATCAAATTAGGACGAGAAGTCTCCTGTTGTAATTGCTCCATCATAATCTGTTCTCACTTGGCGGAAACCAGGAAGACCAAGGAGTTGTGCCTCATCCCGGCGGCGTAGATTACAATGACGCGACAAAGGAGATGCAATTAGAGGCTCACGGATGAGAGCCAATCTCAGGCAGCGTACTTGGCGGAAACGACGACGATACTCAAGCCTGACTAACGATGTCGAAAAATATCACCAAAGCGAGGGGAAAAGCTCAATGGGCGGCAGCGGAAGGAAAATTTTAATTGTTTAAATAATTGTTTAAATTAGGAATTTTTAATTGAAAATGTTTTTAAATTAGTAAAATTACTATTATACCCCTGACTATACCAGAAAACCATTTAGTCTTACCGAAAAACCACCTTTGGGGAAAAAACCACCTTTGGGGACCAAACCAATTGTTTTGAATTTGTTGGTTACCGTCTAAGGGTTGATTTGCAAATGGAGACCAAAATATGGTATAAGATATTTTGTAGGGGACTAAAAAATAATTTAGTCTATTTATTATATTGTTCAATTATAAATGTATGTTAAATGTCAACTTACTATATTTATAACAGTTCTAACTCACAATTCATTGCATTTTATCCAAAAATATTGCAATACCTGATGAACAAAATACATTGATGTATGATGTATTTGATTCATTTTTTACTTGTAAGTCATTTTTATAAAATGTGGTTAATCTAATATTGTTATATAATTAATAATTCAAGCAAAATATCAACGTGATTTATTGAATTTGTGGTTAAGAGAATGAACTAAAGAGTTGAATGTCTCAGACCCAATTGCCCAAGCCCTTTTTTTATTAAAGCCCAAGTCAATCCATATCAATCTACAAAAAAAGCCCTAGAAAAATAACAAGAAGGAAAGTTAGGGAGGTGACCCCAAGAACCCCCCACCAACTTATTAAATCCATTATGAAACTTCTTTTCTATCAAAGAAGCATTAAAAATCTCCGAAAATCAAGTAATGATTTATTGACAAACCTAAATACATCATCATTTAATCTTGGCAGAAAGCTAACCGGTGTAACTAAACCCACATTCGGGTTATGGCTTGTCACAAAAGCCAAATCCAATCTAGTCTAGTGCAAAGTAGTGAAAACCATAATCGAATTACTGGCAAATCAGAAAAATAAGTTTATAACCACATGTCACACAAAAAGTGTAATAAGAACCACAAACGCATTGATAGATTTCTTATGTTCATGCCATTTTGCAACTACATTTAAGATACTTCATAGTACAACAATTTATAAGCTCACAATCATGTGAAACTTGGAAGCAGAATAACTGAAATGAGTTAATAGAGTAGTTATTGAATGAATTTTTCTCTAATAACCAGAAACATGGATATCAAAGCAAGTTAGAACTAATTTCTTATTTCTACTCAGAGTATACTATATCCAGCACCAATGAAACAAAAAGATTTGTTTGAGCCTCTATAACAAAGACAGTTTGTATCCATTAAAAAAATCTCTCCACGAACTAAAATTTAGTTTCATGAAGCGACAAATTAATTAATGACAAAAAACTTATAAAATAAAAGCTGGTAGAATAAAAGATAGTTAAGGATACCACATAATAGTTCTGACAAATAAACAAGTTACCTAAGAAACCCTCATTTAGTAGCCACAATTTCAATCTTCACCCTATGTGTTGCAGCTGCCACATATCACCAACTTAGAACACCAATAACAAAGCACATGGACAAAATGATAAGAAGTTAAAGGAAACAATACCTCATGAATGGGAATTTTTGTTTTGAGTCTTATCAAATATTGCTTTCTCAAAACCATCCTTTGCAACATATGTAGGTCATCCATATGAATAGTACTTAAAAGCCACATTTATCCCTTCTTAATCTAAAATAAGAATGCCCTTAATCAAATGTCCTTTTTCCTATACCTATAAGAAACATACACGAAATAAAATGTACTCATAACAAGAGTATGGATCCATATAGAACTTTCAATTGGTGGTCATGATGCTCACCACTTGAAGTATCATTAATATTTCAATATCAAAATAATCATTAGAACACATAAATAAAATAATCTTATACAAATCAATAGTATCAGGTTGGAGCTATAAGGCAATACCTCAAGCTACTTTATTTATTTATATTTCTTTACCATGGAGTCATTATCAGTTTCATGCATTTACAATAAAAAATTCATCAAAATTTATCAATCAAAATAGTCATCAATATACCTTAAATAAAATACTCGTATGCAAATCAGTGGTAAACAATTGAGACATAGGGTAATGCCTCAATCTGCTCATGAAGACATTTTGCACATACATATGTAATCACAATGATTCAGTGATCTCAATCCCTCTGATGGAAAAAAAACATAATGTTTTAAAAACAAATTTACATAAGCAATAAAAATATGCATTTCTTAAAAGTAATTCAATATAATTATGTCCATACAATTTCTTAAAAACACACATTTACTTATTGTTGCCTAGAGATGCACTTTCGTTCATCCACCATCCCGCCACCCCCGCTCCCAAATCTGAACCACCGCCTCTGATAAAAAGGGGAAATTCCAATAATTTAGTGAGGCAAGTCATCTAACACCTTTTGTGCCAAAATTGAAACTGGGAAAGACCCAATAAAAAAAATCAACAAATGAAAGCACAGAGAGAAGTAAGGAGTCAACATCAGAAGGAACGAAATGATTAAGAGTGGTAAAAAAACTAAAACAACATTAGAGGGGCCGAATTCATCATAATAAAGGAAAGGAAATTACACTGAGAAGATGCTCCTTCATGTAATCAAAAGAAAATGAGTGGCTTGAATTAAATGTAGAAAATAAAAAGTATAATGAGTGGATGAAATTGAAGGAATCTTGCAAAAACTGGAAAGTGTGTCAACTAAAAGAAAACATCCATTTATAATAAGTGTGTCATAAATAACAAAAAAATGGAGTACCAATATTATAAATTATAGTGAGCAAAAGTATACTGCGGGATGCGTATAACTCTTGGAAGAAAAGAAGATCTAAAAGAACCAAGTAATGGATGCGTATGAACCGTGCATAATGCTAGATAAGAAATAGATAATTGAGCAATGAAATTTATTTAATAGATGAAATCTCTAAAGGGATTTCCTTTTCTCATCAAGGTGAAACCATATTAAATTCTATTAAAATAGCAGTGTGAAACAAATAGACGGCCAACTATCACAAAGATTGAACATACATTCAACTTGTTAGCCTGGTACTGAAATTTATCAAATGTCTAATTGTAAACAGGCTTTGCACTTTGAGGTGATAAACCGCTCTCTATGCACATCTGTGTGATTCTGTGTCATAAAAGGTCACAACTTGTTAAAAAATTTAAGTGATTCATGTGTTGAGGGAAGTTCTTTGCTCATCAAACCCTACAAGACAACAAGCAGAAGTTAGCTAAAAGAGATTTTTGAATAGTAAAAATAAGAGGTATGACAACGACAAATTCTTAAATGAATCAAGGAATGTCATAAAGACGTGGTAGTGTTAATGCTATTGATGAAAATCATTATAACAACTAAGCTTGTGAACTATGTAATACTCCCAACTAATCGCGAGCTTAAAGATTTAGAGTAATGCCTAAGAATCAATTTCTTAAGATTATTAGAGTGGTATTGTGCATCTATGAAGGTACAATAGCATAATGAGCTTGTTAAACTTAAATACCATCGGTTGATAAAACCGTGACAGGTTGAGCTATCACAATATTCATATTGGGAAGTCACTCTATTTCTTCGACAACCCCATTCCAAACCCAAAATTAGAAAGAGGGAAAAGTTCCAATAAGTTATTGAGGTAAATCATCAAACACCTTATGTGCTACCTTTGAAATTGGAAAAAGACCTACAAGAGAAAAAAAAATCAACCAGTCAAAACACACACACACACACATTCAGATACAACATTAAACACAATGAAATCATCAGGAGAAGGAAGAAAAAATTCTATTCAACCATTTAAAAAACAAATTCATCTCGAGAAGGAAAATGGAAAGGCCGAATTTGTTGGGAGGAAAAATGAATTTTTCTTTGCCCAGTTGTTCAACCATATAATCCATATAAGCTAACCAAACTTTATAAATGTCAATAAGCAGAAGAAAAAGACGGGCGCGTGTAAATCATGAAAGTACAGAAGGTGCATGCAGTAAGCCACTTGTAACGGAAAGTGGAGTTTGAAGATATAGGTGGGGTGAGTACAATGAGTTTGAAGTTTTGGCAGACCCAGGTAGGTGATGGATAAGAGTTTGATTTCATATAATACTCGATAGTGCCAGGGTGGATTTTAATGTTATACCCACTAATAACAAACTAATTGAAGAATCTGTTGAGATAGTATGAGACTCCTGGTTAGTCAAATATTGTGTACTGATTTAGTGGCACCTATGCCGTAGGTAGTGATAATCGGCTAGACTTCTTGTTGTATATAAACCATTGTAAAGTTGTTGATTGAATACAAGAAACATTTCACCGCATCTCAAATCCTTTCATAGTATCAGAGCTTTAATTTTCTTTTCTTACCGTGACTTCCTCTTCATCTGCTGCTCTGCAACTTCTCATAGCAGCAAACTCAATGATGTGTCCATTTTAGGCGCATTATTTAGTAGTATTTAGGATCACTTTTGTGCTATTTTATTATCGAGAGCTTGTGTTTTACCTTGAAATTCACTTAGGAGAGGTAAAAGCAACTTTGTACTCTTTTACCTCTTTTAAGTGGATTTTGTGTGACAAGGGAAGAACACGGAACCAACGAAGACCGGAAGACATTGAAGACTATACTTTCGAAGACTTTTGGATACTCACTTCGAAGACATGAAGACCGGAGGCCGTTGAAGACCATTTTGGAGCTGTTGAAGACTTGAAGAGTGAGAGGGATGGCTATGAAGAAGACAAAGAAACAATGCAAAACTGTGGCTGCCGTCGCGACACCGTCGCGACACCGTCGCGAGCCGGGGCACCGTCGCGAGTCGCGACCATCGGGCGGCCAGAAATCAATTTTATTTTCTTTGCACTATAAATACCATCTCTTTTCCCTTTTCTTCTCCAAGCTTTCCAGGCGCGTTTTCTCTGGTTTTGGGCGCCATTTTTAGGTTTTTCTTCTTCTTTCTTTTCTTAGCTTTCTCTTAGTTTGATTATGTCTTTTGTTGTTGTTCTAGAGTAGTTCTTGTTCTTGGGAGCAAAGGATTGAAGCTTCCACTATCTATGTAGCAAGAACTCATTTATATCTATCTATTTGGTGTTTTTGCTATTGTGCAATTATTGTGCTTTGAATGTTAATTGTTGATTGCATTGATGTTGTTGAGAGCTTGATGATATGAAATGCTTGGATTAATTGCTAGCTAGGGTTTGGGGGATTTGGGTTTCCCCCCTGTTCTTGTTAGCAATGTGAGAGTATGAATTAGAGCTTTCGATTGTGTTAGTGTGTTGACAATGTGCTAGGCGAATGTGATTGATGTCGAACTCTTCGTCATGTTCGTTTGTGTAGCAAACGAGAGAGTCATATGCTCGCGGATGAATGTGCGTTGCACGTTCATCCAATCTCGTGTAATTGCATGAATTGGTTCAATGCCTAGTCACGGTGTAGTGGTCATAGGCATTGCCAAGCTTGTTGGTCCTTCGTGCTAAATGCCACCAATGACACCTTGAGTCGTGGTCGCGACTCGGGAGCCATTGGTGAGGTTTGACGAGAGATGTCGAACTCACTCTCGCAAACTACGAACTAAGAAGGATAGGAGTTCAGTCTCCACGACAAGTAGTTGAAGTATTGAATAGGTGATTTAAACTCATTCCTGAAGCATTTGTTATTTGGCGTTTATGTACTCTTGACGGTGTGTTTCACTGCATGTGTGCCATGAGTGATTTGAGCATAGGGAGTGCTTGTGTGGTTGAATTGCTTAGGTGTAGGAACGTGACGAATTCCGTAGCGCCTTTGCATGAAGATCTACGAGCATGAACTTAGAACTTCTTGTGGTGTGTGTGTTGTGGTACTTGCTAGATGGGGTGTGTGATTGTTGGGTCATAAATGCTATATGATGGAATGTGTGAATGATTCGATGAACTACATTAGATGTGGAAGTGGATATCCGTTGCCCCAAGGCATTTTATCTTTGTAGTTTAAAACCCTTTTCTTAGTTTCGTTTGATGATTAGCATAATCACTTGACGTTGCTAGTTATCTCGTCTTTTTATCTTTGTTAACTTAGGAACCAACCAACCAACCAACCCCCCCCTTTACTTGTTTTTAAGTGTGTGTAAATATAGTTACTCCTAGCCTAATATATCAACCATTTGTGTGCTTAGACGCTTAGGAAGATCCCTCTTCTCTTTGGACGACCCCGATTTGCCACTATCTACCTAGTTGTAGAAAGTAGGCATTGAGGGCTTATAAATTATCTTTTGGCGCGCGGGCGCGACGACCGCCCGTGCCTGTCAAGAGTACATAAACGCCAAATTTTGACAGGCGCGGGCGGTCGTCGCGCCCGCGCGCCAAAAGATAATTTATAAGCCCTCAATGCTTACTTTCTACAACTAGGTAGATAGTGGCAAATCGGGGTCGTCCAAAGAGAAGAGGGATCTTCCTAAGCGTCTAAGCACACAAATGGTTGATATATTAGGCTAGGAGTAACTATATTTACACACACTTAAAAACAAGTAAAGGGGGGGGGTTGGTTGGTTGGTTGGTTCCTAAGTTAACAAAGATAAAAAGACGAGATAACTAGCAACGTCAAGTGATTATGCTAATCATCAAACGAAACTAAGAAAAGGGTTTTAAACTACAAAGATAAAATGCCTTGGGGCAACGGATATCCACTTCCACATCTAATGTAGTTCATCGAATCATTCACACATTCCATCATATAGCATTTATGACCCAACAATCACACACCCCATCTAGCAAGTACCACAACACACACACCACAAGAAGTTCTAAGTTCATGCTCGTAGATCTTCATGCAAAGGCGCTACGGAATTCGTCACGTTCCTACACCTAAGCAATTCAACCACACAAGCACTCCCTATGCTCAAATCACTCATGGCACACATGCAGTGAAACACACCGTCAAGAGTACATAAACGCCAAATAACAAATGCTTCAGGAATGAGTTTAAATCACCTATTCAATACTTCAACTACTTGTCGTGGAGACTGAACTCCTATCCTTCTTAGTTCGTAGTTTGCGAGAGTGAGTTCGACATCTCTCGTCAAACCTCACCAATGGCTCCCGAGTCGCGACCACGACTCAAGGTGTCATTGGTGGCATTTAGCACGAAGGACCAACAAGCTTGGCAATGCCTATGACCACTACACCGTGACTAGGCATTGAACCAATTCATGCAATTACACGAGATTGGATGAACGTGCAACGCACATTCATCCGCGAGCATATGACTCTCTCGTTTGCTACACAAACGAACATGACGAAGAGTTCGACATCAATCACATTCGCCTAGCACATTGTCAACACACTAACACAATCGAAAGCTCTAATTCATACTCTCACATTGCTAACAAGAACAGGGGGGAAACCCAAATCCCCCAAACCCTAGCTAGCAATTAATCCAAGCATTTCATATCATCAAGCTCTCAACAACATCAATGCAATCAACAATTAACATTCAAAGCACAATAATTGCACAATAGCAAAAACACCAAATAGATAGATATAAATGAATTCTTGCTACATAGATAGTGGAAGCTTCAATCCTTTGCTCCCAAGAACAAGAACTACTCTAGAACAACAACAAAAGACATAATCAAACTAAGAGAAAGCTAAGAAAAGAAAGAAGAAGAAAAACCTAAAAATGGCGCCCAAAACCAGAGAAAACGCGCCTGGAAAGCTTGGAGAAGAAAAGGGAAAAGAGATGGTATTTATAGTGCAAAGAAAATAAAATTGATTTCTGGCCGCCCGATGGTCGCGACTCGCGACGGTGCCCCGGCTCGCGACGGTGTCGCGACGGTGTCGCGACGGCAGCCACAGTTTTGCATTGTTTCTTTGTCTTCTTCATAGCCATCCCTCTCACTCTTCAAGTCTTCAACAGCTCCAAAATGGTCTTCAACGGCCTCCGGTCTTCATGTCTTCGAAGTGAGTATCCAAAAGTCTTCGAAAGTATAGTCTTCAATGTCTTCCGGTCTTCGTTGGTTCCGTGTTCTTCCCTTGTCACACAAAATCCACTTAAAAGAGGTAAAAGAGTACAAAGTTGCTTTTACCTCTCCTAAGTGAATTTCAAGGTAAAACACAAGCTCTCGATAATAAAATAGCACAAAAGTGATCCTAAATACTACTAAATAATGCGCCTAAAATGGACACATCAAACCTCCCCACACTTAAACCTTACTCGTCCTCGAGTAAGAAAAGATTTAAGCATACGGAGGAAATGGCATATCCACATCCTAAAACCCCCAAAATAACCACACAAAATGGACACATCAAACCTCCCCACACTTAAACCTTACTCGCCCTCGAGTAAGAAAAGATTCAAGCATGCGGAGTAAATGATATATCCCAAAACCTAAACTAATCCCCCAATCAAAGCCTCACCAAAACTCTCAATCTCAAAAATCCCAAAAGAAAAGCTCACATGAGAATTTTGCACACACACATCCCCAATCCTAAATCTAACCAAACCTACCACTGATCAATTCACTACCCATAAAAATATTTCACAGCCCAGAATTGATATTCCCATAATCCAATGACACAAAATGAAGCTAAAACCAGAGAGGAAGTTTTAAACACATGCTTCACCTAATGCCAATATATCAACCAAAAACGAAGTAGAAAGAGATCAAGAATTTCATAACCATACTTCGTTTCCCTACCCACTAAGCTACCCAATCCCAAGAGGTCTAAAGATATTGAGCTACCCGATCCATCCGTGTGACAACCGCAACCTTATGACTCCAACGCCGGCAATTGAGTAAAATCATAGCATTTTTCAATTTCTCTCAATTTCTCTCATTTTGCCTAGGAGCTCTTTCGAGTTTTCATCCTAGCCACACATCATGTTTCTTTAGCTCACATCTCACCTTTTTCCGCACATTTTAGCCTCTCATTTTTGCCTAGGCCTCCCTTTAAGGGTTTTCGACCTATCCGGGCCCCCAATGTTGCCTAAGTTGCCCTCTCGGGTTTTCAACTTAGCGGGTTTTCTTTTTCTTTTTCTTTTTCTTTGTCTTTTTTCATTTCATTTTTTTTCTATTTTTTTTTCTCATGTTTTTCCAATGAAAAGTAGCAAAAAGCATTCCAAAACAATCTAGCATGCATATGAGTCCTCTAACCCCTCCCCACACTTAAAACATTACATTGCCCTCAATGTAAACACGTAAGGCAAGAAGAATAAGAATCAAGGTAAGGGAGTTAGAGTGACACCCGTGTCTCCGCAAATTCGCCGGTGATATGGCGATATCCAAGTACTTGGATGGTCCCGAGATAGGTTTCGGAACCGGAAGGGTGAGCAAAAATGCCGTAGAAGAACTCACCCCTCGAGAAAAGCATTGTCTCCATGGCGCCGTTTGATCAAGACTACACCACGAAGAACACATTAAACTCACAAGTACATAAGGATATGTAATACTAGGTTTAGCATCAAGAGTTAATAACCATAGTATTGTCAAAGAACAACCAATTAACCCTCAATCACCACTATAAGATTATGCATGAAAAATATCCAACATATATTGACATGTATACAAGCATCATTATAGGATAGGAACTTACGGTCACAATGATGTAGTCGGCATACTACAATCAACAAATGTACTATAAAGATGCAAGAATATTCATATGCCAGTATATGTAGGATGGTGGAAGAAATGAGAGTTATGTGATGTTCTTGGGAGTGTTGGGTGGAGAAGAAGGAAGGATTATGCAATTTTAAAAATCATTTGGAAACTTGGAAGCTTGGAAACTGGAAATCCGGGCTCAAAAAATTTTCAAAAGTTACTGAGCACGTCGCAACTCGCGACGAGGTTCGTCGCGACTCGCGACGCGCCTCGCGACGTCATCGCGATGCGCGGAAAGTGGAGTCCGGGAGCTCGAAATGTTCTGAGCTCGTCGCGACTCGCGACGAGCCTCGCGACGCCATCGCGACTCGCGGAAAGTGGAGTCCGGGAGCTCAAATTTTTCTGAGCTCGTCGCGACTCGCGATGTGGTTGGTCGCGACTCGCGACGGGCCTCGCGACGTCAGGGCAACTCGCGGAAAGTGGAGTCCGGAAGCTCAAAATTTTTCTGAGCTCGTCGCGACTCGCGACGAGCCTCGCGACGTCAGGGCGACTCGCGGAAAGTTGGCGCCGGGAGTGGATTTTGCTCCCCTGTTCGTCGCGACTCGCGACGAAGCCCATCGCGACTCGCGACGGCAGGGTATCCCAGTCTTAAAATTTTTTCGTTTTCTTACCAACTGTCCAGGCTTGCTTCCCTCGTTGATTGATCTCGTTCCTTTATCTCCTTCATTGCAATGCACTTCATGTTGCTACAAAATCATAGAAAAACATGCCATAAAAAGAACAAAACAAAACAACAAAAACTAAGAAACAAAAACTAAAAGAAATGCCGAATTTATTTAACGTCGTCGGCACGACGAAGCTCCGTATTTTTAAGGTCGTCGGCACGACCCTAATGTTATCCGTATGGTGAAGGCTTGAAGCTCTTCACCATGAGCATCCAAAATAAGAGAGGTGGGGGCACAAAACTTTCAAGAGGAAAGTCTTGTGGAGGTGGAGATGGTTCAAAGGGAATTAAGTGGTTAGGGAGCTTAGGATAATCTTTTGGCTCCTCTCTCGTTTCCCTCAAAACTTCCGAAAATATTAGAGTTGGTTCACTAGGTGGGAGAAGGGGTGACAATGCTAATGGATAATGTAGCACTATCACCTCTTCCTCCATTTTTCTATCCTCTACAACCAACTCCTCATCCCTTTCAAACTCAAAATCATTTTTATTGGTGACTTCACTCACCGAATCATCGAGTTCAAGTTGGGATGGTGTGTTTTCGGAATCACGAGCTTCCATGCGGGCCAATACCTCTAATATGTCCCTCACATGCCCCTCAATGGCCTCAACACTAGAGGAGAGCTGGGTATCCGGCTCCTCACTAGTAAAGGAGTTCAAGTTTGCTATGGTATTTAAGACATCCTCACGTGTCAAACTTGAACTTCCTTGTTGGGCTTGGTTTTGGGGTATGGTATAGGGTGGTGATGGCCAATTAGGTTGCTCGTAATATTGGTTTTCTGGCTCATTCTCATACCACAAATCCGGATTACCACTCCATTTCGGATTGTAAGAGTTGTGGTATGGATAGCATTCATGAGCATCTTGCCCTTGAAAACCAATATCTCCTACCTCTTGATAGCACTCTTCATAGTACCCATGGTTTTGGAAACCAAGGGTTCTTTCTCGGTCATCGTGCTCTTCCCACAACAAATGGCAAGATTCGGTAGGATGGTCAAAATGACACATCCTACAAAACCTTGCTTGTTGAGCCTCTCTTCTCATCATGAGTTCCCTCAAGGTGAGACGCTCCATTAAGAAAAAAAAATTTTAATTTATTTTTTTTTTTTTTCAAAAGTTCGGAATCATAGTGCAAGGATTCTCGATAAAATAAATTACCAAGAACTCGAGCAATACCTACTCCGAACAAAAACAACCACCAAGTAGTGGAAAATAAAAACAACTAGCTAATACACAACCAAATACACCTAAATACTTAAGAATAAACGCCTCTTCCCCGGCAACGGCGCCATTTTGACAGGCGCGGGCGGTCGTCGCGCCCGCGCGCCAAAAGATAATTTATAAGCCCTCAATGCTTACTTTCTACAACTAGGTAGATAGTGGCAAATCGGGGTCGTCCAAAGAGAAGAGGGATCTTCCTAAGCGTCTAAGCACACAAATGGTTGATATATTAGGCTAGGAGTAACTATATTTACACACACTTAAAAACAAATAAAGGGGGGGGGGGGGGTTGGTTGGTTGGTTGGTTCCTAAGTTAACAAAGATAAAAAGACGAGATAACTAGCAACGTCAAGTGATTATTCTAATCATCAAACGAAACTAAGAAAAGGGTTTTAAACTACAAAGATAAAATGCCTTGGGGCAACGGATATCCACTTCCACATCTAATGTAGTTCATCGAATCATTCACACATTCCATCATATAGAATTTATGACCCAACAATCACACACCCCATGTAGCAAGTACCACAACACACACACCACAAGAAGTTCTAAGTTCATGCTCGTAGATCTTCATGCAAAGGCGCTACGGAATTCGTCACGTTCCTACACCTAAGCAATTCAACCACACAAGCACTCCCTATGCTCAAATCACTCATGGCACACATGCAGTGAAACACACCGTCAAGAGTACATAAACGCCAAATAACAAATGCTTCAGGAATGAGTTTAAATCACCTATTCAATACTTCAACTACTTGTCGTGGAGACTGAACTCCTATCCTTCTTAGTTCGTAGTTTGCGAGAGTGAGTTCGACATCTCTCGTCAAACCTCACCAATGGCTCCCGAGTCGCGACCACGACTCAAGGTGTCATTGGTGGCATTTAGCACGAAGGACCAACAAGCTTGGCAATGCCTATGACCACTACACCGTGACTAGGCATTGAACCAATTCATGCAATTACACGAGATTGGATGAACGTGCAACGCACATTCATCCGCGAGCATATGACTCTCTCGTTTGCTACACAAACGAACATGACGAAGAGTTCGACATCAATCACATTCGCCTAGCACATTGTCAACACACTAACACAATCGAAAGCTCTAATTCATACTCTCACATTGCTAACAAGAACAAGGGGGAAACCCAAATCCCCCAAACCCTAGCTAGCAATTAATCCAAGCATTTCATATCATCAAGCTCTCAACAACATCAATGCAATCAACAATTAACATTCAAAGCACAATAATTGCACAATAGCAAAAACACCAAATAGATAGATATAAATGAGTTCTTGCTACATAGATAGTGGAAGCTTCAATCCTTTGCTCCCAAGAACAAGAACTACTCTAGAACAACAACAAAAGACATAATCAAACTAAGAGAAAGCTAAGAAAAGAAAGAAGAAGAAAAACCTAAAAATGGCGCCCAAAACCAGAGAAAACGCGCCTGGAAAGCTTGGAGAAGAAAATGGAAAAGAGATGGTATTTATAGTGCAAAGAAAATAAAATTGATTTCTGGCCGCCCGATGGTCGCGACTCGCGACGGCTAGACTTCTTGTTGTATATAAACCATTGTAAAGTTGTTGATTGAATACAAGAAACATTTCACCGCATCTCAAATCCTTTCATAGTATCAGAGCTTTAATTTTCTTTTCTTACCGTGACTTCCTCTTCATCTGCTGCTCTGCAACTTCTCATAGCAGCAAACTCAACAAACTCCATCTTTAGTTTTCAGATTCCTATGATCAACATTGAATTGGATCGTTATAATTATTCTTTATGGCGTACCACAATTATCTTTGCCCTCGATACTTTTGATCTCGAATCCTTCATCTTGTCACCAAATCCACCTAATGAATTTATAAAAGCTTCTGATTGTGTTGTGTAAAAAATCCCAATCCTTAATTCACAACTTGGAAATAGCGTGACCATTTTTTCCTACTCTGGATAAAATTAACCATGTCTGAGAAAGCACTGGTCAACCTCGCTGGCTCAACCTTTTCCCAATCTACATGTCTTGCGCTTGATCGGACCTTTTAGGCTCAAACAAGAGCACATCGGATGGATATGCAGACTCAATTCCATTTCTTCTCCAAAGGGGCATTATCTATTCTTGAATATGTTGAGAAGAAACGCTCAATTGCTGATTCTCTTGCCAAAAATCTCCATTCAACCTTTGATGATGATCACATAAGCTACATATTAGGTGGTTTGGATTCTTCTTACGGATCTTTCATATCTTCCTTCATGATTAACTTGGAGGGCTAGTCTATTGATGATCTTATTAGACTCTTACTTTAAGAGGAAGGTTGTCTAGAGCAAAAAATGTTCGTCAAGATGCTGCTACAATCCAGTTGCCTTCCGTAAATATTGCTACCCGTCTTCCTCAATGGATTCTTCTTGGTACTTTGATATTGGCGCAACAGATCATATATCACCCGGCATCAGCAAATTGATTACCTCAGACACTTATAAGGGCAACAACAAGCTTCAAATTGGTATCAGTAATCAATTATCTATTTCTCATGTTGGATTATGCTCTTTTTGTAATCTATGTTTGCTAAGTGTTTTTATCATCCTCGAACTCACAAAAAAATCACTCCTAATATCAAAATTAACCAAAGACAATAACGTATACATGCAGTTTTAGCCTCACTTTTGTTGTGTTAAAGATTTTCAGATCAAGACAATCCTTCAACGGTGCGTTGATCATGGTCTTTATAGCTTATCTCCACCTTTGAATAAAAAGATGACATCTATGGCCTTAACTATTGTTCGCACCTCATTGTCTTCACAACGGACTTGCTCATCCCCATGAACCTCTCTTAGGGCGTTTATTTTCTTCCTTTCACCTTCCAATCACCTCAAATAAAGCTCGTGCGGTATGTGAACCCTACTAACTAGGAAACAACCTCACATTACCTCTTTCTCATTCATGCATTTCATCCTCTAAACCTTTTGAATTAGTGTATTCAGATGTATGGGGTCATCCTGTTCATTGTCAATAAATGGACATTGTAATTTTGTTTTATTTGCTGATGATTGCTCTAAGTTTGTTTGGATCCACTTTCTCTCATACAAATCACAAGTGTTTTCTACATTTTTGCAGTTTCATTCCATGATTAAAACTCAATTTAAGTGTGAATTTAAGAACCTCCAAACTGTTTGGGGAAGCTAGTTTTGCAATGTATCCACTTTTTTGAAATCGCGTGGTATCCACCATTGAATTCCATGCCCTTCCACACCCCAACAAAGTGGAACTGTTAAACGCCAGAATCACATCATAGTTGAAAAAGTTTTATCTCTTTTGGCTCAATCCTCTCTTTTCTCATAATTTTGGGAAAATGCGTTTAAAATCACCACTTATCTCCACAATCGAACTATATCCATCTCTTGTCTACAAATATCCTTACTCCATTTTGTACAACAACAACCTCAACTACACATTTTTGCGGACATTTGGTTGCCTTTATTATCCATTTCTTCGTCCTTATACTTCTCACACATTGGATTTTCTATCTCATCCTTATACTTATTGGATATAACACTTCTATCAAAGGTTATCTTAGCTATCATTGACCAACATCTAGAATATGTGTGTCTACGAAGATGTGTTTCCATTTGCCATTCCCGACTGTTTGCCAAGTCCACCACAATCTGCAACAATCGTCGAATCCATCAACTCTACCATTCTTGACCACGCAATATCCTTGCCAGCCTCGCCTACTCCATTGGCCTCAACATTACCTACAACTCCTCATGCTATATCCCCAACACCATCCTCTCTCAGTCTCATTATCAACATTCCACCTTTAGTTCTCAAGCCAAACAAACCTTTCCTCTCCACTGTCATCTTGTTGTGCACAACCAGCACTCTTTGGTTACTAGGGCCAACGCTAACTCACTCAAACCTAAAGCTCTCACAAAAAAACTCACATGACACTCACGTTGAACCTAAATATGTAACTCAAGCCCTTAAATTTACTCATTGGAAAATCACAGTGAAAGTGGAATATGATGCATTAATGAGAAATAATACTTGGTTACTTGTTTCTGCTCCTTGTAAAACTAATTTTATCGGTTGTAATTAAGTGGATTTTCAGGATCAATAGACATTCACATGGTTTGATTGCGCGATTCAAAGCTCATTTGATGGCCCAAGGATTCAATCAGTAGATAGGGATTGATTTTTTGTTTTGAGACATTTAGTCCGGTTATAAAGCCCTTGACTATTAGGACGACATTATCAATTGCTCTCTCTTCAATGTCTCTCTCTTTCTTAGTTGGACATCAACAACACATTTCTTAATGGTGAATTATCAGATTTATACGACCCAGCCCTATGGCTTTGAAAATCCTTCTCGACCAAACCATGTTTGAAAGCTTCATAAGCCTTAAACAGGCTCCTAGAGCTTGGTTCAATAAGCTTTAAACTCACCTTATTTCTTGTGGATTTTGAGCTTGTCAGTCTGATAACTCTTGGTTTGTGCATTGCTCTCTCGTTGCAACTATCTATGTTCCAGTCTACTTTGATGATTTGTTGATTACTGCAACCGATAACTTGTTTAACAATTTATTGAAGATCTATATCAACATTTTACTTAAGTATAGCAAATGCGCAGACGGGTCAAATATGGGTTGGGTAAAATGGATAATTAAAAATATGGGTATGACCCATTTTATGATGGTTCCAAAAATGGGTTGGGTAAAAATGGGTTGGATTGCAACCTACTCAACACATGGGTTGAAAATCATTTAACTTGCATGTCAAAACTGGATAAACCCGCTGGTTTCAACCCATATATGAGCCCATGTGGGTTTATGTACCAACCCATATGGGTAAAACCCGAGGTTTACCCATGTGGGTTTATGTACCAACCCATATGGGTAAAACCCGAGGTTTACCCATATGGGTTTCAATCAACATATTGGCCTACATGAGTTTGTATACCTACCCATATGTGTAAACCCGTGGGTTTCAAACAATATATGGGCCCATATGGGTTTGTATACCAATCCATATGGGTAAACCCATGGGTTTAAACCCATATAGGTAAACTCACGAGCAACCCTAAAACTCAACCTGCCCAACCCATATTTTTCAACTACCCATTTGACCCATTACCCATTTAACCCATTACCCAATTTACCCATACCTACCCGAGTTTAATAATAGATAATCTGCTTGACCCGTAGGTTACGAGTCTATTTTGCCACCTCATATTTTTACTCTTAAAGATTTGGGAGGATTAAACTGTTTCCTTGGCATTCAAATATTGAAATCACATTCTGGCATCACCTAATCTCAACAGAATAATATTGTTGATTTTCTCAACAAATGCAAAATACAGGATTCAAGCCAATTTCAACTCCTGCGGATCTATCTTCACGACATCGACTACAAAGTGAACCATCTTCTGATCCTGAGTTGTATCGTCAAGTTGTTGGTTCTATTCAATATGCAACTATCACTCACCCCAAGATTGTGTGTGCCTTAAATAGGATGTATCAGTAAATGCATTCTCTGACTACTTTGCATTGGTAAGGTGTCAAATGTCTACTACGGTATCTCAAAGGAATGTCTGCTCATCGTCTTCACTTTCGACCAACCAAGGTTGCCTCCATCCTTGCATTTTTTTTATGTCGGTTGGATCTCTGAATCCAATGATACCCGCTCTCAATGTGGTTTTTTTGTCTTTCATGGGCCAAACTTAATCAGTTGGACTTTAAGAAAGCAACATGTTGTAGCTCACTCAAGCACTGAGGCTGAATATCATGGTTTGGCGTGTACCTCGGCTTAATTCTATGGATCAAACAACTTCTACATGATTTAAATGTCACTACCACAAATCCTCCAACGGACCAAAGCGGCTTTGTGATAATGTAGGAGCTACCTTTATATCCAAAAATCATGTGATCAGTACCAGATCAAAGCATATAGCTCTTGATTTCATCCTCTATGAGGGAACAAGTTGAAGCTGATGATTTACGCATCTGCCATGTGTTATCCCCTGGTTGATCAATTGGATGATATATTCACAAAGCCACTTAGCAAAGACCGCATTGCTCAGCTTTGATCCAAGCTTCAAGTTCATTCCGACCTTGATCTTGTCGGGGAAGGGGGTGGCGAAGGTAATAACAAACTATTTGAAGAATATGTTGAGATAGTACCAGAATCTTATTTAGTCAAATATTATGTACTGATTAAGTGGAACATTGGTTGTAGATAGTGGTAATCAGTTAGACATCTTGTTGTATATAAACCACTGTAAAGTTGCTGATTGAATACAAGAAAGATTTCACCGCATCTCAAATCCTTTCACCCATCAGGCCACCAGGGGTGATGATGCGATTGTGAGAATGAAAATTTTAGATGAACATGTTTATGGAGGCAGAGTCGGTCCAAGCCCAGTGCGGGCTGTGCTCCAGTACTGTGCCCAAATTTTTTGGGGGCCCTGAATAATATTTTAGGGCTTTTATATTTGATTTTTTTTTATTTTTTCTAGTTTAATTTAGTTAAGTTTGGGTCATTCAATTTAATTTTGAGTCATTTTAAAATCTGAATTACTCTTTGGCCCACTAGATTAAAATACTAAATTAGTTTTTGGTTCATTCCATTACTAAGCTTTCTTTAAGTTATAAATTTTTTAAAGCTTCCATTTCCTTTATATTTAATTTGAAGAAGAATGGTGAGTTTATTATTATTTTTCATGCATTTAACATGTAAAGATCACCACTTACTAATCAATTAAGAGAGTATTTATTGCATAGTTCTACTTCAATTCTGTTGATTTTTTTTCTAAAATGGAACATAAAAAATTGAATACTAGGAAAATCAAGCTACTCGACCTAAAGAATAAAATTTATCATAATTAGATAAAAATTATAAATATACTTGGTATAAATAAATTTAAAATTTGTATATTTACTTCAGCAAATTAAAGTTTACAAATATTACTAAATTGGAAATTATGTTCGATGATACAAACAAATTAACAATTTTTTAGCGTTTTTATATATGTCCCCTCTAATCTGTATTATTCTTTATATTTTAATAAAAATAAAATATGGAGTGAACTCCTAGCATTGTAATTGATTATGTTACAATCTTCAATATATTCCTCCGCCCCTTTTTTAACTTTCGAAAGGAAATGTGAACATATTTTAAGGAAGGCTTGCATGTCAGCTACATCACAAGGTTGTTGGCCCACCTAAGTCAAAAAGTAATGGAAAAAGGCACGGTCAAGTACAATTTTTAGGGATGGGTCAACAATTATGAATGGCAAAATGGTAGTTTCATATTTCACGTAAGGGTAACTTTAAAATTTCAAGTATAATTTTCATGCTAAAAATGAAAAGAATAGATATAGGAAGTTATTAGTCAGACGTCCCAAAAAGAAAAATATGAAGTTTATAGTGCGACAGAGGGTGTATAGATTTTTCTATATTATATATCAAAATAAAAAAATATACTCCCTCCGTTTTTCTATTTATGGCACCATAGGTTTAGGTGAAGAAAATAAGTTGATGAAATTGAATGTAAAAAGTAAAAGGGTAATATGCAGATATAACCTATATGTTGAGGAAAGTACAAATATAACCCTCGGTTATTTTTTAGTGTAGATATAACCCTGACTGTTGAATGAAAGTGCAAATATAACTCTCCAGTCATGATTCCGGCATTGACCACCAGAATCTGGCCGTTGACCGACTTGCAATGACTAAAATATCCTTATAGCTAAACTCTTGACCTGGAAGGACAATTTTGCCCTTATTATCATTGGGCCCGCAAAAAACCATATGTTAACTTCCTTTGTTTTAAAAAAAACTGGTCGTTTCTTCTCCCATCAGTGCAGAGAAGCTGAGGTGGCCGCACCACCGCGTTCATCCGCTAGTGTTCGCCTCCGCAATTCCCTAGTAAAACTCGTTTCAATAGCAACCTCGCATCCATTTCTGGAGATTCAGATCTTCCTTTCTCTGCTGAAGGTAACTAATTTTTAGTGTTGAACCCTAGATTTGAACTTGGGGAAAATTGATTTTTCGACCACCGTAGATTAAACTGCAGTGGATATGATGATTAGAGTGTTGGATTAATGAAGTTGTTGTTTCTCTGTTCTTGGCGAGGGATTAGAATGACTTCGTCGAGTTACAATATGAATGGTGTGCATTGTGAAGGATTTGAATGCCGGGTTTGTAAGAAGGGAACAATTGTTTGTGTGTCTCGGTCGGCCAAGAATCCAGGTAGACCTTATTATCGATGCCCTCACAATCACGTATTTCAGGGCTGGGTTGTGTCCGATATGTTTGATTTGGGAAGAGGAAGTATGGGAAGTTCGTTGACGCAGTACGAGTTTCGTAGTCGAGGTCCAAGAGGTAATACTGCTAGCCATGTTGAGGTCGAAGAAGTGGTGGTTGTGCCAGGTGAAGGTTATGTTGCACCGCAAAATGGTTGCAACTACTCATTCATTCTTAAGGCTTTGATTGTAATAAATTTGGTTTTGCTTGGTGCGAACATGACCATATTCTTGTTGGGGTTTCTTGGAAAGTGAATGTTGGGGGCTTCAATAGTTCTTGACTTTGCTCAAACATTCTGTAGTTGTTGTTTTGGTTTGCATTCTGTTACTACTTTGACTGGGTTTAGACTTGTCGAATGTTTGTCTTCAATTTATTCGAGGTGCACAAGCACTTAAACTTGTTAGCTGATTCCTAATATAAATCTCGGTTCAGGTATTTTGTTTACATGAACAAAACTGATCCGTCCACTTTCAATAATTATCAACACATGTTTAGTAGATTATTTGAAAAACATTCCGAACAACAAACATCACACTACATTAATATAGGTTCAAATGTATGACAATAGAAGTGGACCACACCCAATGTATAATGTGCCATATAGTTCCTATAAATGTCTGTTGAATGCAGCAAAGCTTGCAAAATAGCCAAAAGAAGGTGCCCTACAACAGTCATAGTGCTACAGGTAAGTGCACAAATTGAAACAGTACATTGTCAAGTGCGTTCAAAAGGTCAAGCGCGTTCATCTGGTGGTGGTTGTGATGCACCTCTTCTTGGACTTGTTCTTCCGCTGTCTAGGTAGAGTGGGACAGGAAGAGGTGATTGTGAGCTGGAATGTGGGACATCAGCACTGGGGGTGGTATTCACCGACGAAGCCAAAGTTGTGCCGAGCATCCTCACTGTCCTCGGACTGTATAGAAAAGTCCTTCCCCAAATTCTGTTGCGAGTAGCTGCCACTTTTGTACCAAATGTAGGGAACTCTGTTGGTGGTGGGGGCCCAAATAGCTGAAAATAGAAGGCGATGCCAATATCAGTTGTATAAATTACGGATGTAACCCTACACAATATCAACATGTGCAGATATAACCCTACATAATATCAATATGTGTAGATATAACCCTACATAATATTAATATGTGCATATGTAACCCTATCTTATCGCATGTCAGGGAAATTATGACCCTGTATACGAAAATTACCTACGGGTCAGATGGATCCAGATGGTTGACAGTTTTGATCATAGTGTTACCCGGTATTGTGTGAAATACGACTGGTCCTACGCCTCCGATGGGCGAGGAGAAATCCTAAGCATAGTAAAATTAATGGAATAAATTTTAATGTTCCAACTATGATCTGTAAACATTGTTTGATGAAGAAATATAAACATGGAAAATCATAATACATCGGCACTGAACTGGCGTGGTAAACGTGCCCGAGTCCCAGCACATGGTGCTGGACCCTCATTCTTTCCAGTGTCCGCATCCACTGATACATGGTCCCCGGTTATCGGATCCTTGACTAAGTACGAATATTGGTCAACTTCTGTTGGAAGCTCCTCCACAACAATCTCCCCCGCAACCTGATCCTCCAACAAAGGCTGTCGTTCCAAAGCACTGTCTCCCACAACCTGAACCAAAACCTCGAGCGGGGGTTGTTCCATCACCACTGGTGTCTCCTCCATAATAATTTGCACTGGAATCCTCTTCCTGTCATAGATATTGGATGTAGTAGTAACTTCTTGGATGTTGAACTCCTGCTCCAAACCATTTAGTGTTTCTAGCATCATTATTTCACCCTCATCCTTACCTTGAAACTCATCTTGCTCCTGGCTACGGGTGGCAGTTAGGATTTCAGTCCATTTATCAGAATTGCTTGATTTTGATTTAGAAAATATTGTCTTACCTAATTGTCAGTAGCATCCTCTGCTATGTTACGCTTAACCTTCTGCTTAGTCCTCCTGTATTTCTGCACATTCTTTGGTTCTGGCTCCAGTAGAGCGATTTCACTCTCCACTTGTTGAATGATTGGCATCACATCCATTATCTGGAAAAGAATATAGCCATATTAGTAAGACGACTTTGATTCAAAACGCAAAAAAAAGTTAATCGAAGTTTACTTCTGTTTCGTTCAAACATGGTGGTGGGAATTGCATCTTCGTATCAAATGGCAACCCCGTATCATCAACAGCCTGGTTACCATCTGTTGGAGCCTCGTCCCTGTTTTGATTTTGAACTTCTGGATCACCACGTCCTTGGACCTTCACAACAAAATTTAGATGATGGACAACCATAAAATGAACATAAACTAACAAGATTGTGCCAAAATGAACATAATTCTACCTTTCTTTGTTTTTTCGAACTAGCAGTTGTTTTCCCTCGCTTTGATGCCTGGCTTGAATCTGAACCCTTTGCAGCCCTTGTATGCTTAGGAGGTTTCTTAGAGACTTGTCTGGCCACTGGTCTACCTCTCTTGATTCCAGCACGTTGCGTAGCTTGTGAAGTACCTTCTCTATATGGCCTGTGAAGTGCCTTCTGTAGTGGCCTGTGAACTGACATCCACAACCTGCAGCCCATTTACAAAAGATTTTTAAAAATGAGATGGCCTATGTAAATGAGTTTAAAAGATTTTAAAAATGAACTTGTTATAAATATCTGGGATGCGGCAGCAGATTTAGCCTTCTCAGCCGCCTTTCTTTCTTTGGTCGTCGGTCCACCTTGACATCCCTTTATATTGTGACTAAACTCTCCACATTTGCTACACTTCCTTTCTTGATGCTTCCCTATCCCTCTCAATCCTCTTTTATTCTCTTTGTCCCTGGTCTCCTAATCCAGCGATGTAATTCTGGAGGTTGGCACTGTTGGGCAGTTGAGATTTTCGGCCAGAATGCCCTGTGAGGTAAGGGCTCGATCATATAGGAATAAGATTTCAAAAATGTGTCTTTAGATAGCATAGGATCACATGATTCATGTAGGGGTGTCTTTTGTGCAATAGTATCGCCGCCACATGTCTACATGGTACCCTCGTGTGATCCCAAACACCACAGCCGCATGACCGCTTATCAAGCCTCACCCTGAAATGAACATCACCATGCACTACTTTATAATTTGTATCTGAACAAGGAATGAAGGTAACTTGGCGAGATTTTTTTGAAACAAGCTTCAACATTTCTTCAGTCCGTGGACACATTACACTATCCCAGCCTACACACTTCTTGTAACGCTCATCCAACCTTGCCATTACCTTCTTCCACAACCCATCCATCAAAGTAAGTACAGGCTCATTTCTCAACCCTCCAACCCAATTGTTGAAAGACTCTGCTAGATTGTTAGTTACGTTGTCACACTTCAAGGCCGTCGAGAAAGTGTACCTATCCCACAAATCGTCACCAACGTCATTCAAGTAAACATAAGTCTCCTCATTCAGTTCCTTCATCTGCTCCATTGCTTTTGTGAAATCCATTTTATTATATGCCATAGCCGCTCTCCAGAACAACTTCTTGAAAATATCCGCAGGGTGCTTTCTACGAAAATTGGCATAGATGTGACGGCTGCATCTCCTCTCTGTAGCGTGGGGCACAATCATCAATTGCCTTATCAAGGCCCTAGTTTACATGAACAAACAGTGAGGGTAATATCAGAAATGGTAAAATTCAGTAAGGCTTATATCTGCACATAACAAATTCAGTAATGGTTAAATCCGCGCAACATTAAATTAGTCAGGGGTACATTTGCACATAAGTCGATAAGTAAGGGTTATATCTGCACATATGTTAATCAGCAGGGGTTATATCTGCACATATGTTAATCAGTCGGGGTTATATCTACACATAAGTAATTTAGTCAGGGTTATATTTGCACATAAGTCAATCAGTCAGGGTCATAACTGTACATCGGCCAATCAGTCAGCAACAGTACAATCTGCATAGTTTATCCACCCCAGACCTAAACTAAACAGTCACACAGCTCATCCATAATCTAACAAATTGAAACACCAAAAGGAAAAGGATAGCATGACTCACCTTCTGCCGGTCAGTCATGAATGTCCACAATTTGTTTTCTTCAAATCCTCCTAAGAAAAACTCCATTTTTTTGAAGAAAAACAGCCAACTGTCTTTGGATTCAGACTCCACATAAGCAAAGGCGAGGGGGAAAATGCCATAATCTGGGTCATTGGCAATTGCACTAAGCAAAACCCCACCGTACCGACCCTTAAGATGACATCCATCCCGGAAATGGCTTGCATCCAGCCAGAAATCCCTTCTTCACAGCATCAAAACCAATGAACAGCCTTTTCACAACTGGAAGTGGTTGGCCTGGGTCGAACTGCATCATCGCTTGACTGTCCGGGTTGCTCTTACGCGACTCTTCACAATACTGTGGTAGGGCTTTGAATGATTTTCTGTGGCTACCATCCATCAATAATTCACCCAATTGCCCTGCTCTCATCAACTTGTACCGGCTAGGCTGAACAACAAAAGATTTCAGGTGTTCCAACAACACCTCATTGGACACCTGCCGATCATCCTGAAGAATTTTAACAAGCCTCTTTGATATCCATTCATGCGGCGCCTTCACCTCTTGCCTACATGTGTGTTTCCCTTCCACTGAACAAATTCTAAATGTATGGCCGTCGGGGAGTGTCGAGCTATGGAGCCTCCATCCACAATTATGCGCTGCACAAGTCACTGTTACTCCACTCTTCTCGCTCTTCACATGTTTATACACAAAGCCTTCCTGCACCAAGTAGTCGAGCAAAGCAACCTTGAAATCTTTTTGGGTTTGAAAATTCATCCCTGTTGACAGTTTAATTTTGTCATTGTCTTTGATTTTAAACTTATCCTTGTTGGTGCAGTTCTTCATGGGATCATCTTCCAAATCAGTGTCTTCGTCCAAATCCCGCCCTGTGTCACTGCCACCATCCCAATCCGACTCAATCTCGGAACCTGCCTCAGTGTACCGATGATACCAGTCCCGGTCTTGTTGTTCGTGGCCTTCTTCAAGATTAGGTTGCACATAATCTTTATCTTCGGAGCTGTGTTCTTCCACCAAACCCCAATATTTCTTCCTTGATTTTTCCAAATTCCCCGTTTTGCTGCTCTCACCCCGAGAACCACCTTCAGGAGGGTTAAGGACCTGACAATATACCTCCAAATTATTTCCTCCGCGGGATGCAAACATTTGGGTGACATCCTCTTCTGATTGCAAGATGACCCGGTCATCACCATAAATCAACGTTAATTCTACTGATTTCCACGCCTCAGCGTCCCCGAAGAAATGCTTAGTGCAATCTGACTTCAAGACCACAAGAGATTATATGTCGGGATCAATACCGTCAAGCCTCTTCCAATGGGTACCATTACAGAGGATAATTGTGTATACTTCATCCTACAACATTGGAAAAAAATCCAAAATAAAAAATACACAAATATAATCTAAGGGTAGTTTCTACACATATAAATATATTCAGGGTGATATGTGAACATATAAGATATACACATAGTAATATATGCACAATGAGGAAACAATCAGTGTTATAACTGCACTTCATTTAATTTTCTAAGGTTATATATGCACATATCAGAAATAGACAGGGTCATATATGCACATACCTTGAACATACATGGTTATATATGCACATAAAAACAACAAACATGGTTATTTTTGCACTAATAGGAAACAATTTATAAAGAGCAGATTCACCAAACTTGTTATCAGTGTTTGGTTACCCAACAAGAAGGCCTAATGTTCAGGTTCAGTAACATCACAAAAACATTGAACATTCGTCATTTGGTTACATAACTTCACCAGGTTTTCTATCTACAACAATCAATATATTCTTAAATCTAGTTTACAAACTTAGACCAAACCACACACTCCATATACACAACACGACAATTAGCCAACAAATATTCAAAATTATCACACACACCCAAAGAATAATAAAAAAGAGTGATATATCACAAACATGCTCAACATCATCCACAATAATGCATTTCCACACATTCAACATACAATCTAGCACAATAAAAAACAAAATTTACATCATGAAATCCACAACCAAGAGTACCATAACAATCGCAAAACAGGAAACATAGTACCCCTTCAATAACTTAACCACCATCACCATTTTAAACCCTAGGTATAGAAACAGAGCACAACAATAGCCACACGCACAACACTAAACATATTCAGATGATACACAACAAAATCAAACAATAAGGGTTTAAAAACCCTGGTTTCATAACAACTATGCGGTCTTTCTATATTCAAGGGCCCCAAAAGTTAAATAAAAAAACAGACTCTAGAACAACAATAATCTGCGTATTCCAACGAATTTTATTAAGGCTTACCATTTTTTAGGGTTCTACTGTAGCAATTATGGGTTTCCTTCACGTCGCGACATGCACATCCGGGCTACCTACGTCGACCTCAGTGGGTGACCTACGTCATCGCCGGACTGCAAATGAAGATCGGTCATGACCGGTGAGAATGAGTAGAGAGGGTTGAGCAGGTCTGGGTTCGGGTTCTTTCGCGCTGAGAAGAGTGGGAGAAGATGAGAAGTCAAGTTAGGGCGGGAATGAAAGACACAGAAAGGGTAATAATGCCAATGAGGGGTAAGATTGTCATTTGAGAAATGGACATTTTTTCAGGTTTTAATTAGAAAATGCCAGGGGCAAATCGGCTATTTCATCAAATTTCGGCCTAAACCGGCTGAAAATGTTATATTTGCACATAACCTGAATAGATAGGGTTATATTTGCACTTTTGAATAGCGCAGAGTTATATATGCACTTTCATCAATTACATAGGGTTATATTTGCACTTTTCTCAAAGTAAAAAGTAGAATGAATGGATGAAATTGAAGGAATCTTGCCAAAAATGCAAAGGATGCCAAATAAAAGAAAATATTTATTTATAGTAAGTGTGTCATAAATAACAAAACAGAGGGGTATGTAAGGGCCTAAGAAAAAATTTCCACACAAGGCCCCGAAATACATGGGCAGACCCTGTATGAAAGGATCATAATCTACACCCTATCACGCCATAATTTAAAAAAAAACATACTTAAGGTTTTTTTTATCATACTTAAGGTTGAAGTGAAAGACAAGAGAAAAATTAAGGTTGAAAAAAGTGTTTTTATAGCCCTACCTAGTTGACATAAGTGCCAATATAACCTTTCAGTATTTGAAAGTGCCAATATAACCTTATCTAGTTAGTGAAAGTGCCAATATAACCCTCTCCGGCAACCTTTAGCTGGAATTCAATAAAATTACATGTTTGCCCTTCTGAAAAAGATTAAAATGCAAAACAATAGGAAATGACGTTATTACCCTTAGACTCATTGTCAGACTGTCGCCGGATCGCCGCCGGAACAGGTAGGGTTATATCACCACATTATGAAATCTTATTGGGTTATATCAGCACATTCCTAATGTTTGTATGGTTATATCAGCACATTTCTAATGTTTGTAGGGTTATATCAGCAAATTCTTTAAACTTATATCATCACATATTATAAATATTAAGTGTGTGGTACTCGACTGGCCTTAACGGACGACCACATCGTCATATACACCATTATAACATCATAACAATATCATATACAACATAAAATTTGACATCATGACACCATCATCAATATTAAACACCATTATCACATATCATAGCCTAATTTCAAAACTTATGAACATTAAAAACTCTAAGTCGAAGAACATAACAAAATAACAATCACACACAACACCAAAGGTCATCGAATCATCAATCCGGACTAAACACAACAAAATAAATAAAATATCATTAAAATCCTATATTCTATATTATGTGCTGATATGACCCTACGTTTTTTACTAATGTACTGATATAACCCTATAAATTTTAGAAATGTGCTGATTTAACCCTACCAGTTTTCATAATGTGCTGATATAGCCCTACCTAATCTGGCGGCAGTCTGACGGTGGTCCGGTGGTGGCCCGGCGGTCCGGTGAACTATGAGGGTAAAGTTGTCCACATAATTTTAGAGCTAGCTCAAAGGGTATTTTGGTCAATTTACATAGAGTCAACGCCGGAAAACTGAGGTCAATGCCGAAAATGAGGTTTGAGTGTTATATTGATACTTTTATTAACTATATAGGGTTATATTTACACTAAAAATTATCATAGAATTATATTGACACTTACTCAAATAAATACGGTTATAATGACACTTATCCCATTAAGGTTTAATTACGTATTATACGTGCCTTGGAAATTTCCAACATTTATTTGTTTCGATATTTCATCAATAAAGGTGTCGGTAGCAAATAGTACTCTCAGAGATTTGTTGCAGAGGCCCCATGGAGAAGGTGGGGTGTTGGTATTTTATAAATTGGACACGTACGTGATTCTTAATTATGGCAATATGCGCAATTGATTGAATATTTACTTTGGCATGATTACTGAGACAGTGATGCTCGTATTTTATAAATTGGACATGTACGTAATTAATGAGATAAAGTTTTTGCAAAGAGCAATGAAGTTTAATTAAAATATAAAAATGTAAAAGATTTGAATTGTAATATTAAAAATTTATTATTGTAGTAGTTATAAAATTTATGACTCGATTAATGTAACCTAAAAAATTTATCTTCATTTATTCTATTTTGCAGTTTAAACCTTAGTATTTCCATAACTTATTGGAAGATCATTTTTTAAGAGATTGACTCAATTAATAATTACGGCAATATTCACAATTTAGTGGAGAGCCCATCTCTTGAAAGATGATATTTCAGTTATGGAAAAATCAATGTTTAAACTGCAAATTAGAACAAATAAAGATAAAATTTTTGGATTGCATCAATTGGACAATAAATTTTATAACTATTATACATTGCATAATAAATTCTTAATATTGCAACCAAAATCTTTTACATTTCTATTGTTTTAAATCTAGATACTGCATGCAGAAACAATGCATGGATTGTAGACAAAAAATCCTCATATAGCTGGGCGTGGAAATCAATCTTATGGGCTCGGGAACATCTTTGACACTGTGTGTTGGGAAGTTCGAACATGAAAACAGATAAAATTAACGGACAACTGGATTCCAGGTATTTCATATGACTCACTGGGTCAAAGAGTGGTTATAGCACAACAATTTACTCATATGAAGGTAGCTCACTTGATCACTCAACAGAGGCAGTGAATGGTGCCATTACTGAGAGCTATATTTCCCAATAAGGTTGCTCAGAGAATTATGACGATTTCTATAAATTCACAAGCAGAGTCCCAAGATAAGCAGGTATGGCAACTCACACCAGATGAGAATTATACGGTAAAATCAGGGTTTAGAGCACAAGACATTGAAAATTTGGGTACACATACAGTCACAAACTGCAGATGGAATAACTTTTGGAAGATACCTGTCTCTCGGTCTCTATTTGAGGCGGGCTTGAAAAATGCCTTACCTACAGGGACAAACCTGCATTTTAGAGGCGTCATACCAAGTGACTGTTACAGTTATGCAACAATGGATCTAGAGAGAATATTGACCACTTACTGCTCAAATGCCCATCGACGCACATAATTTGGAGAGGTTCACCACCGGCTTTCGATTTTGCATAAGGATCCCCCACGTCCTTTGAAAATTGGTTTTGGAATTGGTTCCAAGTAGCCCCAGACATGGATGCTATCAAGCTTTCTTGTTATCTGCTTTGGTAAATCTAGATGCAAAGGAATGCTAAAGTGTTCAAACAACGAGAACAACCACCACACATCTATGTCAATTCAGCCTACACCAATCTCAATGTTGATAACAGCAGGCAAAATGCTATGGATATTGAAGATCAAGGTTTTGAAAGTGGGATACGAAACACACCGAATACAGATTGGAGCGAATTACAGATCCTACCTACACTCAAACTGGACGGAGCATTTTGGAAACGCCGGTGGCATGGCTCAGCGGCATGGCTCAGCGGCATGGACAATGCTACCCCGTCTTCAGACTCAAGGGATTACTCAGAGGGCTCATTTTCCCTGCTCATCAGCTCTAGTAGCAGAATCACAAGCTTGCTCCATGGTCTCTGCCAAGTTGAGACGGAAGGATTACTGCCAATTACAAGTTTGGACGGACTCAGACAATCTAGTCAACTTAATGAACCATAAAAATCAAGCTTTTCCGTTGGATGCGAACACAATTATGGAACATGTGAGGAAACAATCAGATAGATTCTTAAACATCTGGTTCAGGAAAGTGTCCATAATTGTCTTTCAACATGAGCATCTAGTAGCTAATAGTTTTAATTGTATCATGAACTCTTGTATTACTTTTACCCAATAATAATTAACATGTTTTCTCAAAAAAAAAAACCTTTAAAATGAGGGAGTGTGTTGACTGTGCCATGGGAAAGGAGTGTATTGTTTAGGATAGTTTTGCAAAAGAAGGAAAGATAAAGGAGGAACACAAAAAAACGTAGGGCCGGAAAAGTCGGCGGTATTCCGGTCCATCTCACTTGTACAAACAGAGGAGGTGTCTCTACTACCAACCCCAAGTAACTACACTTTTTAAGAATTGCTAACCTGCGCCTTGAGGTGAGGAGTGCGCATAATAAGGCAGAATGGCAGGAGGAGCCCTTAAACTCCTCACAATTTCCTCCCTCTCCCACTCCCACAAATTCCCCTCCACCGCCAAACCCAAAATCGATTGGACCCCCCAAACCCTCATCGCCGCCGCCTCCTCCGCCTTCAGGCCGCCGGGGTGGTGGCGCTGTTGTACCATTCCCCGCCCCGAGATCCCCCTCCCCCGCCCTACCATAGCTTTTGCCGCTCCCCGCAAACTCCCCCGTTTTCAGCCTTGTTCTACAGCACCCAGAAAACGCCGGGGATTTTGCAACGCTGCCGCCGCCATGGGGCCCGCTCCTTCCGACCACGATGATCACCATGGCAAGAAGCCCCTCCCGCCGGCCCCGCATTCCGAGAAACTCCTCACCCTGCCCACCATTCTCACCCTGGGACGCGTTGCCGCCGTGCCCCTTCTCGTCGCAAGTATGCCTTTTAAATTAGGGCAACATGCTTGCAAGATTCGCGACAGTTTCCGATATGTTGATTGCTGATGTTCGTGAATTAGAATATCCAGCTTACGAAAGTTTCGTCCTTTTGTTGTTTTTGTCAGCCTTCTACGTTGATAGCTGGTGGGGGCCCAACGTGACAACGGGTATATTTATAGCTGCGGCGATTACGGATTGGCTAGACGGATATCTAGCTCGAAAGGTTGGATTAGTTGGATGCATACATTAGGGTGTCGTGATTTAATTTGAGATTGAAATATGGTTTTGGTGTCATAGATGAAGCAAGGAACCGCATTTGGTGCATTTTTGGACCCTGTTGCTGATAAGGTACATGTGTTTTCGCAAGTGTATTATTATGAACAGGGACTGTTAACTTAATGAATTGTATGCTTACTGTATACTTTCAGCTTATGGTTGCAGCCTCATTGGTCTTACTGTGTACAAAGCCCTTGGAGGCCGGTGTATTTGGACAATCGCCGTGGTTACTGACAGTCCCTGCCATCTCTATAATTGGAAGAGAGGTAGTTATTTGATTGGATTTGAGATATATGGTGTTATTTTCAACCTAACTTGAGACTCTAGCTAACACTCACTTCATTAACGCAATTTCTTGTATCTTGATACGATTTTATGGGATTAGGTGGATATATCAATGCTCAAACTGAATGATTAGGCTTCTTCTCACTCGGTTTTTAATTGAAATGGTACTGTTTAATTGACCTTGTTTGGTATGTAGATGAGAAGAGGATGATCTCCTAGAAAATCTGTTATCAAGTTAACTGCTTTTCCTTGTTATTAATATTTTTGGTTTCATCTTTCCAAATTCATTTCTGCATCCCTGCAATAGTCTAGCTGTAACTTCCCAGTCTTAAGTGTTATCTGAAGAACGATTTTTGAAGGTTTGCTCTGTTTATATGTATAACAAACCGCTTTGTCTGTAACTACCAGATAACCATGTCTGCTGTAAGGGAATGGGCTGCTTCTCAGGATGGAAAACTTTCGGATGTATGTATTATTACCTTGTGATTTAATACCACTGATCAAGTGATAATAATCATATCATTAGTGTTAACATATAGCTATTATGTTCTTCGTAGGCTGTTGCTGTAAATAATCTGGGAAAGTGGAAAACAGCTACACAGATGACAGCTTTAACCGTACTTCTAGCTGCAAGAGATAGCAGGTTGGTCCTTGTTCTGCTGGTTCTTTTGTATAAGTAAATCTGATTAATTTCTTAAACTCTGTTTGCAAGGGTAAATACAGTTGATATTGAAACTGTGGGTTTAATTTAATGATCTCTCTCCCCCTCTCTCTTCAGCCTAGCAGCGTCTGAGACTCTTGTGGCTTCTGGTGCTGCATTGCTTTATATCTCTGCATGGCTTTCCTTGTGGTCATTGGCGGTATATATGAGAAAGATATGGAAAGTTCTATTGATGTAGGCAATTTGGGCACTTCTTTCAATCCTTGGTGCTCGAATTTGATGGCAACAACCTCGACTTTATCCCCATAACAAGGATAGTAGGGGGCTGTAATAGTGAAGGGTTGATTCCCTTTAAATGGAACTGAGGATGGGAGATTTTCTGAAGTTACTTCCTTTCAACCACTCTCTCATTGGCTGAGTTTCTGGGTTTCAATATGGCATTCTTCTTCACTGGGGTTTGCTGACCAGTTTATTTATAAATATTCATCATATACTAGTTGATTACCAACTGACCTACCCATTGGTTACTCATTCTTATGCTTCTGGCCTTGTCAAATTGGCTCTTTGCCTATAGAGATGCCAGAAGCTTTTGCAGTGGTGAGAGCTTCCTAGGTGTTGCATCAGGTTAAAAGAGTCAATTCCCTTGGTGGGGCATATTATATAATGTTATGTAATAGATGTGAATCTAATTGATGGATATGGGATGAAACTAAATGCCAATTTAACAAGCATTGGATGCCCAAAACCATAGTGTCTTTGTATTTTTGCTGCTTTTTCCCCCAATAAAAGGTTACCCTTCAATGAGCTGCATTTTATTTGAAGCACAACTCCATTTGGACTTTCATGTTCTCAGTTCTCTCATATGATGAATTTAGTAATTTTCAATTTATGTCACTCCCTCCATGTCTCAATGTTTTCTTATGGCGCAAAGATGAAGATTAACTGAATATAATAAGCGAAGTGAAAGTCTAAGACGGGTTTTGATAAGGTTATGGACAGTCCACATGTGTATTTACCTTAAATGTTGTAATTTTTTATAAAATTTTAAAATTACATTTTAAAATATAAAATATATCATATGAAAAATATTTTTAAAAATTTTAAATTTTGTATGTAATTTAATAAATGCAAATAGGTAAAAAATAAGTGGTATGTCCATAAGCTTATTGACAAATCGCCTATCAGGAGACCTACTCATAAGTGAAAATAGTGAAAATGATTGTGAATTAGATGGGTGGGATATCATGCTATGGAGCTTGTAAGAGTATTGTTGTACCACCGCATGTGTAGCCCAGTGGTTGTGGGCGGTGTGGGGAGACCCAGGTTCGAAGCTCGCACACATCGTGTGGGAGTGACTTTCCCAAAGCGTCAACAGGCGGTCCCGCAAGGGGCCGGCTGGCGGGGCATGCCTTGTGCGGGCCCTGTTGTACCCACCGTAGGGTTGGGCGGGCTGACGTGGCGGCGGGGCCTCCTGGTGTTCCTGCGAGTAGAGTTCCAGCACTGCGGCCATGGTACTGGGTCAGTGTGACTTACCTCTCATACGATGCTCGTGTGGTCGGGCGGTATGGGCACCCTAAGACTAGGTGTGATAGCCTTTTGTAAGAGTATTGTTGTACTCCATTTGTTTCTTTATTGGTGACGAACTTTTTAATTTGTCATGTTTCTTTTTATATTGACACTTTTTAATTATGACAAGTTTAAACTTTTTACATCTGCTTATTTTACTTTTCATTCTTTCAATTCAATTTCATTTAGTATCTCTTAAAATTTAACACTCAAAAGTGGTGTGGCACAAATAAAGAAACAGAGTAGTAGGATTTGGGTCTTTTGAATAGTAAAGTAGGATGAACAGAACAGATTATTAGAGTTTTTGGTGGGGTCAAATTTATAAATAAAATTGAGTAGAAGGAGATCAAATTATGTTTTTTCTAATGAAAATGTCTTTTACTTTCAAAATAAACATGTTCCCTCTAGGGTGGGTTGAGTTGCTTATGGAGAAATGAGGGTATGGAGTAACTCGGCTTTTCCTAATTTTCAGTAACAGTAAGTCAGCCATAAGAAGAGGGTGTTGCTATATCACGCCTTGTATTTTACTAGTTACGCCCTAATACGTATATATATGCATAAAACTAATTTCAAAATTTCAAAATAAAACAAAAATAAAAAAATCAAAAACAAAAAGAAAAACAATTTTAAACCACCACCGCCGCTGAAGCTATGCGCCACCGCCACAGCAGCCGCCGTGCGCCACCACCGCCGACGTGCGCCACCACTCTTCTTCGTCTTCTCCGGCGGTCTTCGCCGTGCGCCACCACTCATCCCGCCGTCCCTCATCTTCCCCAGCTCATCCCGCCGCCGTCCCTCTTCCCCAGAAAAACCTAGCCCCACCGCCGTCCCCGTCGAGCGAACCCTAGCCCCACCGTCCTTCGTCCCCGTCGAGCGAGCCCTATCCCCGCCGTCCTTCGTCCCGGTCGAGCGAACCCTAGCCCCGACGTCTTTCGTCCCCGTCGAGCGAAACCCTAGCCCCACCGTCCTTATCCCCGTCGAGCGAAACCCTAGCCCGAGAGAACGTCGGAGCGGCAGCAGAGAAGCGGGAAGTGGCGGAGCGCGGAGGAGAACCGGGCGGAGGAGAGGAGAACGGGAGAAGGAGAGCGGGAGAAGGGGAAGGAGAGGAGAACGGGAGAAGGAGAGCTGGAGAAGGGGAAGGAGAGGAGAACGGGAGGAGGAGGAGGAGGAGGGGGGGGGGAGGAGGAGAGCGGGGGGGGGGAGGAGGAGAGCGGGGGGGGGGGGGGGGAGGAGGAGAGCGGGGGGGGGGAGGAGGAGGGGGGGGGGAGGAGGAGAGCGGGGGGGGGGGGGGAGGAGGAGAGCGGGGGGGGGGGGGAGGAGGAGGAGAGCGGGGGAAGGGGGAGGAGGAGGAGAGCGGGGGCGGGGGAGGAGGAGGAGGAGGAGGAGGAGAGCGGGGGCGGGGGAGGGGGAGGAGGAGGAGAGCGGGGGAGGGGGAGGAGGAGGAGAGCGGGGGACGAGAAGGAGAAGGAGGAGGACAGCGGGGGACGAGAAGGAGAAAGAGAAGGAGAAAGAGAAGGAGTCGCCGGAGAAGAAGAAGAAGAAGAAGAGAAGGGGAGGAGGTGGTGGCGCACGGCCAGAGAAGACGAAGAAGGGGGCGGAGCAGCGGCGCACGGAGGCGGCGGAGCAGCGGAGGTGGTGCACGGCGGCAGCGGAAGTATAAATTATTTAAAATTTATTTAATATTAATTAATTTAAATTATTTAAATTTTATTTAATATTAATTAATTTAATTACTTAAATTAAATTAAAAATACATATTATATATTAAATAGTATAAATATATGGCGTAATCAAGTAAAATACATGGCGTGATATAACAATTCCCTAAGAAAATGAACACGAGCACTGCAAACTGTACCCAAATTTAGTAGAAAGGACTGCTAATCTCCTAGAGGTCCTGAACTTCTGGGACAAACTTGCACAACATGGCTACAATTCTTCATTGTTAAAGAAGTACTCAGACTTCAAAATGTTTATTGGACAATCTGAGGAGCCATCCGCAATTGCGTCACTTATATGAAGGAGCGATCAGGGATCAAGTCTAGCTAGGGCCACCAGACCCAAATGTTGTAGAATGTTGGAAGAAATAAATAGTTGTTTGGCTTTTGGAAAGAGTAGAAGTAAATTTATAAAACTGTATTTCGGTAAATGTTTGTGTAATGGAATTTGGATATTGATTTGGTCGCGTTAACATATGCTTTCCTTAAAGAGTAATTTGACCCAATTACTACCTTTGGTTAAACGTATTCTCCTTGAGGATAAAACAATCGAAATGCCTTCTAGGCTTGAAAAAAGAGAAAAGTTTTGAGTGAAGTATTTTGGTTACTGAGTAAGTCTGAAAATTCTAAGATTTTCACTTGAGTTTCTGTGCATGCATACATATGTTTATATAGGAGATGTCCTGAAAAGATGCTACCACCGTGTAATCTGTAGATTATAGGCCACCACACTTACACTGCACCACTTTGATGCAATTGTAATATGTTCCAAAAATATGCTACCCATCGTGGAATCTGTGGGTTATAGGCCACGACACTTACACTGCACCACTCTGATACAATTGGAAGACAATGCTTCTTTCCATATGAATGATTATATCTTCCACATTCTAATGTATCCTTGTTGTCAGAAATGAATTCTGAAACAAGACATTTTTTCACGTAAATGATTACATCTCCACATCCAGTGTGTCGTAGTTATCAGAATTATAATGAACTCTGAAATGTACATTTTATTATACAGTAAGCTCGTAGAAAGTTTGTACAAGTGTGCATTCCGCACCACCAAACTTGTTTTAACATCCGGAGCTCACAACTACTCGAATCCAATCATACTTAAATAGTTTTGTGTTTCTTAAAACACCAACAATCCTCCCCCATATAAGTATCATCCTTGACGGAAAACCCAACATCCAAACCAAACAAGTGCATAAACGAAAATATCTTGAAGATTGAATTTTCATCTTAGTGAACTGCACATGCCAAATGATCGAGAATCGATGTGTCTTTAAAGATTGAGCCCTTCAACCCATTTGAGCACCTGAAGATAATCCACACACAAATTCAAATATAACTCAAAAGTTAAAACTTAACACTATATATGCCATGTGTCCCTATCTATTCATGAGTGCATAGAAAGCCAAGCATGAGCTTCTTGAAGCGGCTACACTTCACACTTCATATAGGGGAATCTCTTTAATCGTACTCACGCAAATGTAATTTGTCAAAAGATCCATTAAGAAGATAAACTTCAACCTAGTTTACATGCAGGTCCAAACATATTACATCCGGGATATGAAATCATATGTATCAATCTCAAACAATTGGCCTTCCGCATTTAATTTTACTCCAACGTCGTATTAGAGCAAAATTGGGTATTAAATAGGCTTTAAACCCAATCTGATCACCGACTTGTTTACCAAGTCCCTAGCTAGTCCCTTCGTCAGGAGATATGCTAGATTGTGTCGAGATCTTACAAAATCAACTAAAATCACACCATGAGTTATTAACTCATGTATCACGCAATGCCTAACGCCCAAGTGTCTAGATTTTCCATTGTACACTTTCTATAAGTCTTAGATAGACTATCTGTACTAATACTATGAATAGAGATAGGTGAAATCGGCTTAGGCCACAACATAATTTCATATACCAAATTCTGTAACCATTCTGCCTCCTTACCAGCTGCTGCAAGAGCTATAAATTCTGACTCCATAGTGGAGTTAGTTATGCAAGTTTACTTTTTAGAAGCCCATGAAATGACACCTCCACCAAGCAAGAATACCCAGCCAGTTGTAGAAGAATGATCTTATGTATTTTTTATCCAACAAGCATCATAATAACCTTCTAAAATTGAAGGAAATCCAACATAGCACAAACCATAATTCATGGTTTTCTTTAGGTACTTAAGTACACGCCTAACTGCTTGCCAATGATGTGTGCTGGGGTTACTTGTGTACCTACTCAATTTGCTAACCACAAAAGCAATGTCCAACCTTGTGCTTGTCATGACATACATCAAGCAGCCAATTACTTGTGAGTACTCAAGTTGTGATACCGCTTTACCCTTATTAGGCATAAGCTTCACACTTGAATCTATTTCAGTGTTGACTGGGGAACAATTCTCACAATTGAATTTCTTAAGTACTTTGTCAATATAATGAGACTGTGTCAGAGAAATTTCTTTATTCTCTTGTTTGATCTTAATACCAAGAATCACATCTGCCTTCCCCATCAGGGGCGAAAGCAGGAATTTCATATTGGGGGGGGGGTAAAGGTATAATTTGGAGGGGGGAACTAGGCACTCCCTGGTCCCCCTATGTTCCGCCGTTGCCCCTATGTCTTTCATGTCAAAATATGATGTCAAGAATGCATTCGTAAGGTTAACTTGGATATGATTTGTGCCAAAAATCAGCATGTCATCATCATATAGACAAATGATAACTCCATTTCCAGGTTATCAAATTTGCTATACAAACATATGTCAGATTGGTTTAACTCATAACCATTCGACAAATACACCTCATCAAACTAATGATACCATTGTTTAGGATCTTGTTTTAGCCTATACAATGATTTGATAAGTTTACAAACCTTATGCTCATTCCCAGACATGACAAACCCTTCAAGTTGTTTTATGTAAACCTCATATTCTAAATCTCCATTCAAAAATGCACTTTTGACATCCATTTGATGGATCACTAGGTTGTTAAAGGCCGCTAGTGCAACCAACAACCTAATAGTGGAGATCCGAGCAAATGGGGCTTATGTATCAAAATAATGAATACATTCCCTTTACCTAAAGCCTTGGATAAACAATCTAGCTTTATACTTGCCAACAGAGCCATTGACTTTCATCTTCCTTTTGAAGAACACTTGCAACCCAATGGTTTACAACCACACGGGAGATCAGAAACAACCCACGTATTATTGCCCATGATGGAATCATCTAATCATTTATCACTTCTTTCCAGAAAGCAACATCTCGAGACTTCATAGCCTCACTAAATGTCTTTGGGGCAATCTCAATATGATAGCAATATGAATATTGATAACCTATCTCATTTCTTGATCCCTCAACCAAATAAATTTGGAAATCAGGAATGAAAGACTTCTCAATCCTACCTCTCTTGCTCCTTCGAAGCTCAGGTGACTTAACTTGAGGAAATATTTCATCTTCCTCCACAGTTCTACTTGAAGTAGGAACTAAATGCCTTGACCTTGGCACTGATGAGAATCGATTTTCATCAAAGACAGCATCTGTTGATTCAATTCCGGTGTGAATCGAAATAAAATTATTAGGTTCTGTAATATAGAACCTATAAGCCTTGGAATGCATTGCATATCCAATAAAGATGCAATCAAAACCTTGTTCCCCCAATGTTTTTCTCTTGGGATTGGGAAGCCTAACAACCGCCGGACAACCCCAAACTCAAAGATAATTCAAGTTTGGTTTCTTACTATACCAAAGCTCATATGGAGTGATCTTGTTCCGTTTATTAGGAACCATATTTAATAAATGGAAAGCCATTAACATGGCTTCACCCCAAAATCCGCCACTCAATCCAGAATAGGATAACATGGAATTAACCATTTCTTTTAGGACCCTATTTTTCCTTCCTGCCACACCATTATGTTGTGGTGTATATGGAGTGGTAACTTCATGAATGATCCCAAAAGACTCAAAAAATGAAGGATCATAATATTCACCTCCTCTATCAGTGCGTACATTTTTAATCAAAGTTGATTTTTGCAATTCAACCTCGTTTTTAAAAGACTTAAATTTCTCATTTGCCTCATCTTTGGAATGCAACAAATAAATGTAACAAAATCTTTGAATAATCATCAATGAATGCAATTAAGTACTTTTTACCTCCAAAGAAGGTGATTGATGCATTCAAGTTACACAAGTCACTATGTATGAGTTCTAGCAATTTTGAAGTTCTTTCAACACTTTTAAATGGTTGCCTAACAGTTTTATTCAACATGAAAATATTACATTTTTGCACATTTATATCAAAAGCAGGAATCAAACTATCTTTAGACATATCAAGCATACGTTTGTAATGAACATGTTCTAATCTAGCATGCCATAAAGATGGTAAATTAACATTAGAGAAGACCATGTAAATAAAACCCCACATATTATTTGTATTGAGCATAAACATTCTATTAGAATAATATCCAAATCCTACAAACACACCAAACTTCGATAAGATAAACTTATCAGATTCATACACTTGCTTATAGCCACACTTAGATAAAATACTACCAGAAACTAAGTTCTTTCTAATTTCGGGTACATGTAGAACATTTTTTAGATGAAAATTTTTCCCAGAACTAAATTCCAATGCAACATCTCCTCGACCAAGAATAGTGGCGGTAGATTCGTTTCCCATATGAAGAATGGAACCGTCGTTATCCGGTTCATATGAATTGAACCACCTACGGTCCTTGTAAACATGTTTTGTTGCTCCGGAATCTATCCACCAAGCAATTTCATCATCCCGTACATAAAATGCTTCAGAAATTAATGGTACATAATTCTCAACCGAATTTAAATCATAATTAACATTCTGACCTTGATGGGTAGTTTGGCCTTGGTCTTTAGACCCTTGCCTGGAATTATTTGGTGTCACTTTTTTCTTGCTCTTCTTGACACGGAAATCACATTAGAAGTGTCCTATCTTGCCACAAATCTAACATGCACCCTTAGGCTTCTTGTTGGACTCTTTGCTTGTGCTGTTTAACAGGCGCTTCTTCCCTTTTTTCTTCTTAGAACTATTACCCTCTTCCATTATATTAACTGAAGAGAGTCCCACAGTCTCTTTTTTTTGTACTTGCCATTTTTCTGTGCCCTTAGAGTTTCCTCTATGTGCAAATGGCTTCCGAGTTGAACAAGAGACAATTCTTCCTTTTTGTGCTAAAACATGTGTATGAAATCCTTCCATGAAGGTGGAAGCTTGTCTATTATACTTAACACAAAAATAGATCCATCCATTCCCAGTTTGTATTGTGAAAATTACCCTAAAGTCCGGAGCAATTAATTGTACTGCTTCATAACAGGCCTAGAGTCTGACATCTTGTAATTCATAAAATTAATAACAAGGAACTTCTTACTAGAAGCATTCTCATCCATGTATTTTTGACTCTAAGGAATTCCACAACTCTTTTTCAGATTCAACATTTTGATAAACATAAAAAAGAGTGAGTCAGCATACCATTCAAGATATGACCACGATAGATGTAGTCATCATTTGTTTCTCCAATGAGTTTCTTACAATGGTTCATCATCTGCTGGTTCTGTCATTGGAGTAGAAAAAACATATGCCGCTTTCATAGTTGTAAGGAGGAAATGCATATTCTTCTGCCATCTACGGAAATCAACACCTTCAAACTTCTTCAGTTTCCCAAACTTGGATGTCATGTCACGTACGGTAAAGAAATTACTCTTTAAGAATGTTGTGGAATGTTGGAAGAAATAAATAGCGGTTTGGCTTTTGGGAGAAGTAGAAGTAAATTTATAAAACTGTATTCGGGTAAATGTTGGTGTAATGGAACTTGGATATCGATTTGAGTCGCGTTAACATATGCTTTCCTTAAAGAGTAATTTGACCCAGTTACTGCCTTAGGTTACACGAATTCTTCTCGAGGATAAAACAATCGAAATTCCCTCTTGATCTAGGCTGGAAACAAGAGAAATGTTTTGAGTGAAGTATTTTGGTTACTGAGTAAGTCTGAAAATTCTAAGATTTTCACTTGTGTTTCCGTGCATGTATATGCATGTTTATATAGGAGATGTCCTGAAAAGACACTACCCATCGTGGAATTTGTGGATTATAGGCCACCACACTTACATTGCACCACTCTAATAAAATTGTAATATATCCCAAAAAGATGCTACCCATCGTGAAATCTGTGGGTTATAGGCCACCACACTTACACTGCACCACTCTGACACAATTGTAAGACAATGCATCTTTCCACATGAATGATTATATTTTCCACATTCAATGTATCCTAATTGTCAGAAATGAATTCTGAAACAAGACATCTTTTCACGTAAATGATTACATTTCCACATCCAGTGTATTGTAGTTATCGGAATAATAATGAACTCTAAAATGTATAATTTTCCACATAGTAATCTCATAGAAAGTTTGTACAAGTGTGCACTTCGCACCACCAAACTTGTTTTAACATCCCGAGCTCATAACTACTCGAATTCCATCATACTTATATAGCTTGTGTTCCTTAAAACACCAACACCAAATTGGTAAATGTGAACCTGATAAGGTTTGGCTAGGGCCACCAGACCTAAATTAGTAAATGGAAAATTTTCCAAAGTATTAGACTGGAATGGGGAAAAAATGGTGCAGAGGGAGAGAGATTGCTGGTAGTCAACGTCTTCACAAATTAAATAGATGACAAGATTATCCAGCGAGAGCAATATCAAACTACCAAAGGAAAAGGAAAATGTGCTACTAACTTGGGAGAGCCAAAGGGAAAGGAAAATGTGCAGAAAACTTGGGAGTGACAGTATAGTTGGTAAGGATCCAAGGACATTTTTTTAGATGATACCCAGAGATCACAATCAGAGAACCCATATCGGAATCACCATATTTTAAATATTGTATCTTCGATCCCTTTGGTCCAAAAGATACCTCCAGATTTGCACCTTCAACCTTAATAGGAAAATGAATCTCCAGATAACACCCCCCAAAGGAATATCATTCATCTTTGTTAGACATCTTCGTGTAGGAATTCCAGGTCATTCCAGCACAAGTTTATCCCAATGCTCTAGTAGTTATTATGATGTTTTTGACAAGATGTCACGATTTTAAGATCGATCCGAGGTATAAAATACTTCTTTCACTGTATAATGTATCCTACAGTGGTAAGTCAATGGAGAATATCATTACTTTCATTGCTAGAGAACCATTCACTCTCATTCGGGTAAGTGGAAGACCCAGAGAAAGGGATTTACTTTCGAATGCCAATTATATAAGGTTCCTCAATGGAACTTGGATTTAAATTTTGAGTCCTAGAAAGAAGGAAAATACTCTTACCCAAACTCTCAAGAATAATAGGTGACGCCTTCTAGCTTCATCCCTCGATTATAGTCTTTACTCCAACCCTGATAAAACCATTGGCAGTTTCATCTGGTCACCTGAAATGTATGAAAAATTTGTGTACAAGAAGCTACAAAAAAAGAAAGAATTGTCTAAGTCACGCCTTTCCCCCTTGAAACTGAACATGGGAAAGGCAAGAAGCGAAAAAGAATAGTCAAAGACCCACCTCAGGAGCCCCCTCTCAGGACCATTCCTAATAATTTTATACCCTCAGAACTCTCCAAAGGTGTTAATAGTAGGTTTTGTTATTTTGTTCCTTTTTTTTAGTTCTTCCTTCTAATCTCATTTTATTTCTTTTTTCTACAATGGGTATTGGGTCAGCTTTGCAGTCCAAGAAAGGGGAAGGTTCTATCCTCTCAAATCGCACATCCTCCATCCCCTCTAAGGATCTCGGAGACCACTATGGAAAAGAGGCATGGTGGAAACATTCCTTCTTCAAGGAAGAACCGGTGCTAAGAGGGGACAAACAATTATAATTCCCAAGCTCCACTCTCCCCTTCTCGAGCTTATTTGCAGACTTTATTCCCGAACACTTTATCAACTATCTCAAGTGTTCTTCTTTGTTCAAGAGCAGGTCTTAAAGACTTTTTCCAGCAATCCTCAAGTAAGATATACTATTGATGTTATATATGTATATATTATTTTTATTTTTATTTTAGCTCTACCTCTGGTCGAGCTACTAAAATCCTCATCTTTCCAACTAATTTTTTCTGATTATACTATTATACTTTAGGTGCCTAAACACCTTTCCCAAGTAACTTCTTCCCTGTCCCCCCTTCTGCAAGTGCTAGATTCCGACCATGCATAATTGCACGAGAAGATCAAACAAAAAGACATCGACATTTCTAAACTAGCAGAAGCACTTGAGGCCTCAAAAAAGAGGATTTCAGAGACAAGGCTGATAATAGGAAGGCCATTCATGAGCTTGAACTAAGGGTGAAGGCGGCTGAAGTTCCTAATGCCCAAGCTCTCGTGCTTGGAGCTTTTAAGGATAGGTTGATGAACAACCCTGAGCTATTCAGCTTTTTCCATGAGCTCCTTGAATTGGCAAAATAGCTGGGCTGTAACTCCCTTATCGAGGAATATCTAAAGCCAAAATTGTCTCCTTCATTATCTAAGGATGATGTCAAATTCTTGGACTCTTTCGTGAAGCTCAATACTGTCAAAACTCTGGATGAGAAGTGGGAGGAAACAGTTACAATGGTTGGCTTGAGTTTCACTTTCATGAATTTCTTAAAGTCTAGTGGGTGTTTCCACACATCTGAGGAGATTTGAGCCCTCTCCCCCGATGCAATAAATGGCAGCACAATTCAACAACCAACAACAAGGGAAGGAGCTATGGAGGTCCCTGCTCAAACTAATGTCGAGGGGGATGCTACTAGGGTAGGGAATGAAGTGTAATATTTTTATTTTTATGGCCTCCTCGTGTATCTTATCTTTTAATGGAAAAGTATTTTGCCTTCTAATTATCATTTTTTATTTAAAATTGTCTTGTCTTCGTAGTTTAAATCTTTGGAGAGACCTCTGCAATGCACTTACGAAGAGCTTTCTAAGGTTCGAATTGAGCTTAACGAAACTAGTGAGCATATAATGAAGCCCATATTGAGTCTTGCAAAAATGCGACAAGGAAAGAAACTCTTTACACAATAAGAACCGTCAACTCGAGGAAGAATTGAAATCATGGAAGAATGGTGAGCATCTTGCCTTTAAGATATTACTAAGAGATCTCAAAACCAAAAAGTATAACGGGTTGGTACCTCTTGAGGTTGTTGAAAGTTGTGATCCTGCCGAGATGGAGTATCAAGAGACAATACATCGCATAACCAGCCAATTTGGATCCCTAAAAAGATGTTTCATTGATGCCAATAGGCTTCCTATCCTTGAAGCTCGTCTTACAGTCATCCGAAGTGAAGCTTATAAGTATAAGTCTCAAGTGGGAGAGGTGACACAACTCTACAAAGTGGCTTTAGATGAAATCGTAAGATTGGATGAAGCTTTATCAAAGAAGGACACAATTATTGATGAAGATCCCACATTAGTTGAATCTGTTCTTGCTGAGAACACTCGACTTACAGGAGAAATCGAAGCAGCAGATCAAACAATCAAAGAATTGGAGGAGAAAGTTTTACTTTACGATATGAATCTTCGAGCCCATAGCCTGTATCCTGGTATCACTCATCCAAGGCTTTTAGATAACCATTTCCCCCTAAGTTCCTTCTTAGGGCATCCAACCATTGGATTATTGACCGCGAGGTATATAGTAAAGGAACTTCTCGTGAAAAAGTAGCCTCCGATGCTATTTTAGAATGGTTACGAGAATTACCCCATATTCACTTCTCATCGAGAGAGAAAAGAACCTTGGTCTCTAAGAAACCAGAGGCTAAGAAAGATGGTAAAAGCAGCGAATCTTTGATCTACACTACTAAACAATCCATGAAAAAACATTGTGGAAACAAAGATCTCCAAATAAGGAACTTGGAAAATGAAATGACCCGTTATCAAAATGTTCTAGGTCAAAGATCGGGATAAATCTATTCGAGAACCCCGAAGAGGAGAAAAAGCGCAACCTTTAACGTGCAGCCGGTATCAAGATGGAAGAACTTTAGCAACTCGAAGAGAAATTAGGAGAGTTAGCTCCATGAATAAGGAGAATAGATACTTAAGTCTTAATGACGCAACTCTAAATTTTAATTTATCCTTCATTAATCATATATCAATAGGCCGAGTATATCACATAGCATATTTATTATTTATATCTGCTTGGTGTTATGTAAACATTAATATATCAAACTCAACATGCACTATGTTGTCAATTCAACATATAATATCTGGGATTCGAATAACTTATGGGCATTAACTTAAATTAAGTAGCTTATTAGCAAAGATACTAATCAAGTAGCTTATCAGCAACGATATTTATCAAGTAGCTTATCAGCAAAGATATTAATTGAATAACTTATCAGCCTTAACGGGAATCAAGTGGCTTATCAACACACTTCACCAATCACAACATATAGCATACGTGATTAATATTGTAATAAGAGTGCTGCCTATCAGCATATCACTCCATTATCAACCGCGTTGCATAGCGTACAAGGCTAGAGTTATTACAAAGAGTGCCGCTTATCAACATATCACCCGTATCTTCATGAGTGTCACTTATTAGCATATCACTCATATCTTCATGAGTGCAGCTTATCAGCATATCACTCGTACCTTCAAGAGTGATGCTTATCAGCATATCACTCGTGTCTTCAAGAGTGCTTCTTATCAGCATATCACTCGTGTTTTCAAGAGTGCTTCTTATCAGCATATCACTTGTATCTTTAAAGTGCCGCTTATCAGCACATCACTCATATATTCAAGAGTGCCACTTATCAGCATATCACTTATATCTTCAAGAGTGCTGCTTATCAACATATCACTTGTATCTTCAAGAGTGCCGCTTATCAGCATATCACTCATATCTTCATTCGCAGCGCATAGCATACAACTAATAACCCTCTAAACACAATAAGAGCAACATCAATTTTAGCAACTTAAATGTCTTAATCATAGAACTATACATAAGCCTTTAAGCCATATTCAATGCCATATGAATAAATAACAGTTTCGAGAACACCATTCATGGTTTTGAGGACAAAGTTAGGCCCACCATATCTAGTGTCATGACAAATAATACAAGATAGAAGAAGTAATATCATGTAAGCACGTAATCTCAGAGATATGAGGATATGCATAAGAAATAATGAAACTTGTCCAAGCATCCATGGAATAAAGAGAGAGCGAGAAAGATCATACGCAAGATGAACCTTTTTCCACATGAGTCGCCCTGGGTCTTCAAAGCTGGTAATACTTCCACAAATTGGTGATATTTTCCACCTTCTGGGGACTCGAACACCATTCATGGTTTCGAGGACATAGCAACCTCTCAGATATGCTTCCACTACCTTGTAGGGTCCTTCCCAGTTAGCAACCAATTTCCCTTCAGGTTTACACTGAGTCTTCTCATTTTTCCTCATCACCAAATCCCCGAGGTTAAACTGTACCTTCTTGACTCTTCTATCATGATAACATTTAGCTCTTTGATTTCTGAGCTTTGTGGAGGAATGCCAACTCTCGCCTTTCATCCACTATATCGAGATCCAAACAAAAAATTTCTTCATTAAAATTTTCTTTTGTAGCCACCATCAACTTGGGGCTTAGAATTACTATTTCTGTAGGAATTACTGCTTTCGAACTATAAACCAAGACATACATCGTTTCACCAGTGGCAGAAGAATCAACTGTCCTATATGCCCATAGAACACTAGGTACCGCACATATCCAGTTTCCCTTAGCGCCCTTGAGTTTAGCTTTGATACCATTCACTATTGTTCGGTTAGTTACTTCCACCTGAATGTTGGCCTGCAGATGATAGATTGTTGTTACCTTTTGCTGTATCTTATATTCCTCATACTATTTCTTGAACGGATCTTGGGAAAACTGTGTCCCATTATCAGTAATTATAGTCCTTTGGATTCCAAATTGGCATATAATATTCTTCCATCAAAACACAATGATTGACTTTCCTTTTATGTTGGTCAGAGGCTTAGCTTCGACCCATTTTGTAAAATAATCGATAGCTACTATTAGAAACCTGAATATCCCTAGTGCTTCCAGGAAAGGTTCCACTAGATCAATTCCTCACTTATTAAATGGCCATGAATTGTGAATGTTTGTCATCTCTTATGACACTGATGAAAAGCCTGTATGTACCTGTTCGCATCGTCAAACATCGTGAGCCAATATTATCCTGCTCGAATGAGCCTTCTTGCCATGGATCGAGCCCCCCGATGACTGCAGCATATACCTTCCTGAACCTCCCCGATCAAATATTCTACCTCGTAAGGAGTGACACACCGGAGTAGCGGCTGGAGATGTCCTCTTCGATATAAAATTTCATCCTGCAGCACATATCTTGGGGCCTTCAATCTTACTTTTCTAGCTTCAGCCATATCCTTCGGCAAAAGTTCCTCTCAAAGATAGTTCACTATACTAGTCATCCAAGTATTCTCCTCTTCGAAATCCATCACCATGTGCTTCTCGAAGCTTTGTTTATTTAAGGATTCCATGAGCAATTGCTCTTGTGACCGAACCCCAAAATCCGAGGATGCGAGCTTGCTTAGAGCACCTGTCTTATGGTTTTCTTCCCTTGGTACTTGTGTCAATGTATGTGTTTTAAAGCTTTTCAATAGTGGTTTTACTATCACCAAGTACCTTTGTAGATTGCATTCTCTAGCTTCATACTCTTCATTAACCTGCTGAACCACTATCTGAAAATCACTTTAAACCTCAAGATCTTCCACTTTTAACTCCTTGGCCAATCGCAGCCTAATTATCAAGGCTTCAAACTCAACTTCATTGTTTGTGGCCTTAAACGGGAAGTGTAATGTGTATGGATAATCCTTACCATCAGGATTATTGAAAAACACATCAGTCCTGCTTCCTCCCGAATGCTAGGAACCATCCATATAAAATTTCCAAATTTCTTTCTTTCGAGTCTCTTTTTTTCGAGTATCTTCTTCAACTTCGATTTGCTCCGAGGTCTTTATGAGGTCTCTACTATGAAATCTGAAAGTGCTTGACCTTTAATTGAAGTTCTGGGTTGATACCGTATAGCATGTTCCCCCAGCTCCAAGGCACATTTCATCATTCTTCCTGAAGCTTTTGGTTTCAAAAGAATATGCTTGATCGGGTGATTGGTGAGCAATACTGCCGAATGTCCTTGAATGTATGGACGCAATCTTCGTGCCACATGCACCAAAGCTAAGACCAACCTCTCAAGAGCTGTATCCCTTGTTTCTGGCCCCCGCAAAGCTTTAATTACAAAGTAGACATAATGTTGATGTCCTTCCTTCTCCTTGATTAGCACTGCATTAATCGCCAAAGGTAAGGCAGAAATATACAAAAACAAAGTTTCACCTTTCTTGGGCCTCATCAGAGTTGGCAGTATCCGCAAATGTTCTTTCAATTGCTGGAATGCTTTTTCACAATTATCCGTACACTCAAATTTCTTTTCCCTTTGAAGCACATCGAAGAAGGGAAAGTATTTCTTAGCTCCCTTCGAAAGGAATCAACTCAAAGCTACCAAGGATCCCGTGAGCTTTTGAACGTCTTTTAGCGTCCGTGGACTCTTCATTCTCATCAAAGCCTCAACCTTCTTCGGATTGACATCAATACCCCTCTCGAAAACCATGAACCCTAGAAATTTTCTAGCCCCCACACCAATAGCACACTTTACTGGATTTAACTTTAAGTTCGCCCCTCAAAGCTCTTTAAAAGTCTTCTCCAAATCCTCCAGAAATTCATCATGAATTTTAATTTTTACAACTATATATTGACATATGTCTTCTTATTTTTTACAAGTTGTTTCTTAAACAATTTATACACCAACCATTGATAAGTTGCTCCATCATTTTTGAGCCCAAATGTCCTCTTCTTATAACAATAAGTGCCCCTATCAATAATGAACGATGTCTTATCATCATTTCCTTCCGCCATTAGTATCTGATGATCCCCTTTGTGAGCATCAATGAAAGCTAGAACCTCGTATCCAACAATAGCTTCCACCAACTTATCGATAGGTGGCAATGGATAGCCATTCTTGGGGAAACATCTATTCAGATCCGTAAAATCTATGCACATTCGCCAAGTCCCATCATGCTTTTGAACCATAACTGGATTGGCCAACCACTCCGGGTAAAAACACCTCCTCAATAACATCCGTCTTTAGTAATTTTTCAACTTCTTCCTCAATAGCTTCAACCCTTTCAGGAGAAAATGTCCTTCTCTTCTGCTTAATTGGCTTAACGGATGGATCAATATTCAACTTGTGAACTACCATGCTCAAGTGCACTCTAGTGAGGTCAGAAGTACTCCAAGAGAAAATGTCGCCACATTCTTCCAATAACTGGATCAATCTTTCTTTAACAAACTCAGGCATCAACTTTCCTACCGCCACTGTCCCAAGACCTTGAATGGGCATTTGTACCGCATCTGCTGGGCCAACTTCTCTATGTACTGAAGCCACATTTCTTTTCTTTCTTGCTTCTCTCACCGCCGTACAATTACAACTTCTAGCTACAATTTGATCTCCTCAAATGGAAGCTACCCCTCTATTGGTTGGAAATTTCATCATCAGATGATAAGGAGACCACAATGCTCGAGCCTGACACATCCTTGGTCTTCCAAGAATCACGTTGCAGGGAAAATATGCATCAATAACCGCAAAGTTACAGTTTATCGTTACTTCTCTGTCACCATCATATATTCGAACTGAAAAAGTGATTTCCCCTAAAGGAAATATGGGGTTCCCCATGAAACCGAATAAGGGTGAAGCTGACTTTTTTTTTTAGATTACTACTACCTATATCTAATTGATCAAAGCAATCAACAAACATCACCTCAACTCCGCTTCCATCATCGATAAAACCCTATTTATTAATTAATTTCCAAAACACCATCAAGACCACCAAGGGATCTGCATGTGGGGATTGATCTGGAACTGTATTGGCTTTTGAGAATGTTATTTTCTCGTCCGACCAAAACTTTTTATAGTGTGGCTCCCCTGTGGGAACTTTTTGCGCTTCAGCTTTCATAATTGTATTCGAGGACGTTTCCCCTACAGTTCCATTAATCACATTAATCACTATGCGGATTGGCGGATTATCACCACTCCTATTTTCCTGGTAACCCGCGCATTGTTCTTGCAGCCTTTCTTCTCTACCCTCTTGTCCTCGACCTCGAATCTCTTGATCTTGAGGTCTCCTGTCTTCTCTTCCTCCATCATTCTGATAATTTCTCCTGTATGGCTACCATCCTCTATGATTATTCCTGGCCCTTTGCGGTCCTACCTTATTATTTCCTTGAGGTTCGAGGTTTCAGAACCGTTCTTCCCTTTCACACATCTCAATTTCTATCATCAGCTGCGCACAATCATTCGTGTCATGGATATAGTTCCTATGATGATCGCAATACAGATTTGTGGCCCTTCTTGACCTCACAGCGTTTGACATGTTTTGCATGGGTTGAGGTGGCCGAAACATCCCTCGATGTATGCTCAAAAGTTTTGCAGGAGATCTAACCATAGGTGTTGTCAACATATGTATATATATTCTAAAGTTAGGCCTAGCCATTTCCATCGATTTTCCCCTCTAGGATCATTACTCCTTCCTAGTTCTATGCCAAAATTTTCCTCTTCTTTTTGGTGGCTTCCTCTACTCTCGAATATTGCTTCACTACCTCCTGCATTTTTTGCAAGGTTTGAGGGGTATTCGTCCTCAACTTCTTGTATAGCTCTAAATTCTGCTTTCCTACAAATATTCTTGAAATACCTCATTTTCTGTACTTTCTACTACCCCTAGGCTGTCATCCACATATTGTGATAAAAGGCCTCCGTACTCTCTCCTAACTTCTGTTTGGTTTGGTACAACTCAAACACAATTTTGGTAAACTTCCTCTTCTGAGCATACTGACTCAACATAGCCCCGCTGGAATCTCGATAGGAGTGCAAGGAACCCCTTGGAAATTTATTAAACCATTCCTGGGCTTTTCCCCAAAGGTAACTTTCGACCAGCTTGCATGTTAACTTTTCTTCGAAATCCCTCAAAGTCATTAGACTTAGGAATGTATAAATGAATTCTCGAGGATCCAATTCCCCACTATAAATAAGATGTCCTTCCAGCGGCTTTATATCCATTGGCCACCGAACCCCAGTTATCACCGAACTGAAAGGTGATCCAGCTGCTTGACCCATTGGCCCAATCAACCTGTCCAACTCCATTCTTAATTAATCTCTAGCGGCTGCTGTCAATCCTTGCTTGCCCCCTACCGTATTCAATCCTCGATAGCTTCCACCATATTGCATCGAGTACACATGCTGAGAATCCATAGAACCAGAATTTACCTAAGGTTGCATAACCCTTGGGTACATTGGCAACTGCCTATAAGGGTTGTAAGGCCCTTGGTTAGCTATTACACTTTGTAACCCTGCATTACCACCTCCTTGGATCCCCATGGAAGCTAACATTCCGTATCCAACTTCAATCCATGGAAGAGAGACTGTCAAGGTTATCAGAACTAAAGGGGGCATCGAGTACACCATCCCCAGCGAATAGTCTGGGAAGAAAGGTTGGGGTCATATTTAAAATGCCTCTCCTATATATCCTGGGTAAGGAAAAGCCAACATGGGCTGAGAAATCGGCCCCAGCGTTAATCCCATAGGTATCGACGACACCACCTCTCTTGAGATACCCATAGGCCTCGAGGGAGGAGTAATATGATATCCTGCATCAGCCATCATCTGCGCTATTTGCGCTAGACCTTATTGCGACCCAACCATTCTCGTACTTTGGTTCGCCTGAATAGTTCATAAGCTTCGATGTAAGAGTCACCAGAAACATCAGTGAACCACCCATCTCTTTCATCACGGGAACCAACTAGCATACTCTGTGTAGAATTTATGTTCCCAACTCCCTGCTCCACATTGGTACGTCTCGAAGGCCTTTCTACATCCATTCGAGGAGCTTCAACAACTTGTGGATTAGGCCCACTCGAGACCTGTATCATCTCATGCCCATCACTCAAGACATGGGCTGTTCCCGACTCAACCATCGAGATTCAGGCCTCTTTGCGCTCCACATTCTGTGACTTCGGGCGATTGACCATATCACCTCTTCTTCTGAACGAGGATTGCACATCTTCTCCAGCTCCTGTTCCCTTCAACCTCAGTTTTTCACTCCTTCGAGTAGCCATAGACATAAACCAAGGAACTTGAATCTGACTCAATCGGTCCCACCGGGCGCTCCAATTGATGCGTCTGGAAACTGAATGACCCGCCTGCTCGAATTCCTTGATTATGATCTGCAAGAAAACCAACCTTGGGGAAATCCTAGGGGAAGACTCTCCGAAGTTTAAATCAGTAAAGTGTATGAATACCGTATAAAGACAGAATAGAATAATAAAAGAAATACGTACCCTCTATTTATACTCTATAATCCCCATAATATTTACCTTTAATTACCATTAAATACAATCATTAAGTCCGACCGTTTCAAACCTGATTATTATCATCTTTTCTAATTGGGCCGTCTAATACAAGTCCACTATGATGTTTGGGATTGGTTATTATCAATGGCCAAATGGGAGAAGATACAGCTGGTACTTCAAATTGGAATGATTATAAAAATGAGGGAGATTGAGTCAGAACAAGTGATGGCTCAATGGAAGGACATAGAATAGTAGGAATCAGCAGGAATGGAAGAGCTAGACGGTAACTCAGGTAAGTCTCCCTAAGAGGAGCTCCAGGTTAGCCTTAAAAACAAAAGTTTCCAATGACAGTTAACTGTTTAATATGGAATGTGAGGGGATTATCCACTTCTAAAGTGAGGCTTAAACATTTAGCCAAAAAACACAAACTGGATCTGTTGGTAATCATTGAACCAAAAGGGAATCTCAATCAGTTAGATATGTACAAAAAAATGTTCTGTTTTCGCCATCACTTAGGACCCATACATAATAAAATCTGGATAATGAATTCTGATAGAATAGGTATTGATTTGCTAGCAGTCCATGATAATTTCATACATGTGGAATTAATTATAAAACAGAGTCAGGAGAAATTCAAAGCCTTTTTCATATATGCCCCACAATCTAGGGAGGAAAGATTAAAGGTTTACAAGGAATTAGAGGATAGATTTGATTCTTTGCCTACTTTAATTGGAGGGGACTTTAATGTGATAAGATCAACAACAGAATATTCAGGACCTAGCTCACCAAAATTAAACTCAATCATGGATTTTGATTCCTTCATTAATGAGGTCCAAATAGCAGATCTATACACTGTAGGTAACCATCTAACATGGAGTAATAATAGATTGATCAACCCAACCTCCAAAAGATTAGACAGAGTAATGGGAAATACAAGCCTTTTCAATTTATTTACCCATTCCTCCGTTCAGATTCTCAGTAGAACTTCCTCTGATCACTCACCTATGTTATTAGTTCTCTCTAATTCCGACATCTCTTCCCCTAAACCATTTAGGTTCCAGGAAATGTGGCTAAATAGAAATGAATTCATGGATCTTATATCCACAAACTGGTCAAGGCCAATCTTTGAACAGGGTCTTCTAGGATTCTCCTTAAAGCTTAAAAGACTGAAAATTGAAATAAAAAACTGGAACAAAACAGTATTTGGTAATGTACATGATAATATTGCAAATTCTGAAGCAGCAGTCTCTAATTGGGAAGCAATCTATGACAGATCACACGCTTTAAGTGATAGGATTAATTTGAACAAGGCCAAGGCAATCCTAACTAAACATCTGGTCGAACAGAACATCTTCCTCACACAAAAAACAAGAATGAAGTGGCTTAAAGATGGTGATTTAAACATAAAATATTTCCACAAGTCTATCTCTGAAAATCAGGCTAGGTTAGGCATATTAAAAATCCAAGACATTGATGGTAACTGGCTAAACACACAGGCTGAAATTAATGAGGCAGCAATATCATTCTTTAAATCATTATTAACAGATGGAAATGATGATCCATCTGGTCAATGTCTCTCTTTCCTAATGAAGGAAATCCTCCCAGTTGTCACTGAATCTGATAATATCAATCTTTTACAACCTATTTCAGTAGAGGAAATTAAATCTGCTGTGTTTGAATTATCTGCTAATTCTGCCCCTGGACCTGATGGCTTCCCAGGTATTTTTTATAGAAAGGCTTGGGAAATAATCAAAGATGATTTACTGGTTGCTATATTGGAGTATCAAGCTGGTATCCCAATCCCCAAAGCTGTGGCTAGCACATTCATAACCTTAATACCAAAAACAAACACCCCTAGGAACTTCGGTGACTTTAGACCCATAAGCTTATCTAATTTCATAAATAAACTTATGTCTAAAATCATGGTAGAAAGAATTAAGCCACTCATGAGTTCAATTATTTCAGAAGAACAATCTGCATTCTTAAAAGGGAGAGACATTGCTGATAATATACTAATTATGAAAGAGGCAGTTAGGTTGTTAGACAAGAAAAATGAATCTTTAAATCTAATCCTTAAACTGGACATGATGAAAGCTTTTGACAGGGTATCTTGGTCTACCATTAACTCCCTCCTACTGAAATTAGGTTTTCATGGACACATAGTTAAAGTAATAATGAATAACATGAGTTCTACTTGGTTTTCAATACTGATAAATGGATCCCCTTGTGGGTTCTTCAAACCTTCCAGAGGCTTAAAACAAGGGGACCCAATTTCACCTTTTCTATTCAATATCTTAACTGAGCTCTTAACTAGGAATTTAAAGATTCAATTTCAAAATGGCAACATTAAAAAATTTAGGACTCCGGGATCAATAAATAACATCACCCAGCTCTCTTTTGCAGATGACACAGTGATATTTCTCAAAGGGACTAAAAAATCTTTGCAAAACTTAATCAGGTTCTTGGATATCTACCAAAAAGGATCAGGACAAAAAATAAATTTTTCCAAAAGTGCTTTTTACTCAGGAGGTCTAAGTGTAAATAAGATAAAGGAGATCAAAGATATTACTAACATCACTCAAGGATCTCTACCTTTTTTATACCTAGGAGTCATAGTCTTTAAGGGTAGAAAACTTAATTTGCACTTTAAGCACTTAATTGATTATGTAAATAGGAAAATTACAAACTGGAAAAATCAATGGCTATCTGGAGGGGGGAAATTAGTCCTAATAAATCACATCTTAACAGTTATTCCACAGCACACTTGGGCCGTAACTGCTCCAACTTCCCATACCGTTAAGAAGCTTGAGTCCATTTTCAGTGATTTTCTATGGGGTGAATCAGATCAGGGTCTGAACAAACACTGGCTATCATGGAATAGGATTTCATACCCTCAAAAAGAACAAGGGCTAGGAATTAAGCATATTCAATCAATAATAGATGCATTCTCGATTAAAATATGGTGGAAGCTTCAACTGGGGCAATCTAATTGGACTAAGTTTATGTGGTCATTACCTCCATATGCCAGAAAATCAGAAACTTGGTCTAGATATAGGAAGATAAATATTATTTCAGAATCTGCAACTCAGGTAATTATAGGAAAAGGCTCTTCAAATTTCTGGATTGCAAATTGGTTGGGCTCTGGACCACTTATTAATCGGGTGGAAGATCAGGTAAATGTCCCCTTTCCCTTTCTTACTGTGGCAGAATTTTAGCTTAATAAAGGTAACTACCTTCCCCATCTCTCTCTGCTATTTGGTTCTGATATTCATTTAGAGTTACTTAAGGACATACAAATCAAAGAATATCAGGATTATATGGTCTGGAAACCAGATATATATGGGAAATTCACAATTAAAAGTGCTTATCAGATTCTGAGACCAAAAAAAGTTGAATTGGAGATCTTTTCTAAAATCTGGCATCAGGTTTTGCCAAAGAAGATCAGTTTCTTTTTGTGGAAAATGTTACACTGTGCTCTTCCATTTGCTGATATTCTAATGAGACAAGGGTTCCATTTACCTTCTAAATGCCCATCATGTGATCATACTGACTCTATATCCCATTATTTCAACTCATGTGGTTCAGCTTCTTTTCTGTGGGATAAGTTCCATGATGCATTACATCTGCCTGTTAGATCCTTTAACACAATATGGGATAGATTAGAATTCTATTGGCTTTTTAAACCGGCATCACCTCACCATTCTATCAGGCTCACTCTCTCTGGTTTGATATGTTGGCAATTATGGAAAAGTAGAAACGAAATTATACACGACAACAGGACATGCAGTATCATTAATCAGTGGAAATATGTAACTGACTTGTGTCACATGAGCTATTCGGTAAATTACAAATTCTGTTGTCATTCACAATGTAGTCTGGTTAGCAGAAATCTAGTCCCACCGTACAAACGGAGAATCAGGAAAAAATTAAACATACTCAAATGGGAGCCTCCTGATCATGGATTGAAAGTTAACTGTGATGCGGCTCTACAAGGAAATTCAATTGGAATAGGGTGTTTGTTGAGAGATCAACTTAAAAGAGTGAAATCAGCAGTATCATGCTATATGGAATACCCTGATATCTTACCACACCCTACCTTATTAGTCCTTAATGCAGAATTGCTTGCTATCCTCGCAGGTCTTGAGGCAGCATTGGGCATGACTCTTCAGGTGCACATTCAATCAGAATGTTCGTTAGCGATTCAAATTCTTGGTGGTCATAGCTGCCCGTGGCAGCTTATCAAGATCCGAGACCAGATTAACACAGCAGCATCGAGCTTCCAAGCTGTTACATATAGTCATATCTATAGAGATGGCAACCAAACTCCGGATTTTCTAGCTAAACTAGCAGCTAGAAGAAGGATCACCTCTACATTTATGGAAATTCAGGAGTCGATCAGGTTTAACTTTCTTAATCGTAGGGAAATCTTGTTTCCGCAATTTAGATGGTCGAATCAATTCCTTACTTAGTTGCACTGTATTAGGTTATCAAAATGGCTCTTGGCTTGATTTTCGTTGATTGTCTGGCCATCGTAAGCTTCACACAGGGGGTGGAGAGCTTACCAATGGAATCACATTCAATAAAAATCTGCCGAGAACAGATCCTTATGTATAGTTACTACTTTTCTTGTACTTGGCTGTTTTGGCATGATTTAAGGGAGTGGGATCCCATAATAAACAAACCCCACTCATCGAGGATGAGTTTTTGAATTAAAAAAAAAAGAAGAGCTAGACCATTTAAGAAGAGAAAAGGAGACGAGACAGCACGAGTGCAAACGACTGGAAGTAGAGGGTATTAAATTGCCAGAAGATGAAGAAGGAACTAGTTATGCAGGTAAGTACCTTACTATTGTAGAAATTGTTAATTCTATTCATGGTTTCTTCCAAAAGCTAGAAAAACCCAGTGACCCTATCCACAACCAAAGCAGCCCATCGTCACAACAAAGAAATCACCAGACCATTTAATCTGAGTATGCGTGTCAGTTGAGAATTAGAACCGTCTCACTTGATATGGGTAAACATGCTTCGCAATGATTACAAGATAAAAACTCAACTCAAACTCCATATTTTACTTTATATCATTATTTACAATTCAATTTTACCCAAATATTTGAATAGATATATAAAAAATAATATTATCATATGTTATATGATTGGATTCTTTGTAACAAGTAGTTTTTTTTTTTAAAGAAAAGTACAAAGAAAGAGGGGGGCTTAATACCTAACCTCGACTGATTCATCTGATGAGCCCTTAAACCTAGTACAAAATACTTGCTATATCTAGTCTATGGGCTCTCATAAATCAGTTTGATACATAATGATACATATTGGCTGAGATTAACCTGCTCTAATATACGGAATGCCTTGTGCATCGAGCTTCACTTTGGCTGCCAGCAGTGGAGGTAAACCTGCACAATTATATAAGTTACTAACCTGACTCCGGCTGGCCATTTTAGCTAAAATGTCTGCTGCTCCATTTGCTTCTCGGAAGATGTGGTTGAGAGTGAAGTTGAGTCCTTGAAGAAGTTCCCAGATCCGCCTGATCGTGTGCAGGAGTGTCCATGGAATCTTGAACAGGCGTCTAATCATGCTTATCAGTACTTTTGAATCCACTTCTATGTAAACGCTTGATATGCCCTTGTCCCTAGTAAGCTGGAGTCCATGCTGCAAAGCCAGGGCTTCAACCTGCAAGATATTGTCTGCCACAACAGTTCTAGAGAGAGCTGCTACTACATGGCCTATATGGTCTCTAATGATACACCCAACTCCCACACAATCTTTGCTAAGATAAGATCCATCCGTATTCAGTTTAAATGCCGAAGGCAGTAACCATTTCAGAATTTTAGGTGGCTTTTGTTTGGCTGAATTCGGGGACAACAACTTAGGGATGTTTTACATAGCCCATGTAAAATCCAATTTGAAGGCCAAAAGGATGTCATTGTAATGATACAGAATACGCCTATATATGATCATAACATCCGGTTTTGTGCCCTCAAATGTATATGAGCACCTAGCACACCACAGGTGCCAATTCACGATGCATGGTAAAATGTGAATTAGCTTGGTGATGGGTCTGTCAAGAGACTGGAAATTCCAGTAGAAGTAAAACCTATCCCATAAGAGTTGGAAAGTGTTGTCTGGCATATTGAAAGTAGAGTTCACCATCTTCCAGAGTTGCTGTACTTTCACACAAGAATTAAAACAGTGGTGTATAGATTCTGATTTGCACAAACATAGACTACACCTGGAGGGGAGATGGAAATTGAAATCCACCAAGACATCAGGGAAAGCAACTAACCTGTTCAAGAGTTTCCAGTTAAATAAAGAAATTTTTTTTGTAACAGTTGTGACCAGAGGTGGCTGTAGGATGGGATTTTGTTTTTCTTTTCCCTGATTAGTTCATAGGCCGACTTAACTGTGAAGTTACCTGATTGGGTTGGTTTCCAGACGAGAGTATCATCATAGCCGGGTGTAATGTGATATTCAAATTCCAGCCATTGGAAAAGATGTTCAGGTATTGCTCGTTTGATCTGGTCAGAGAGTGTGGCTTTATTGTTGAAGTATTCAGCTACTGTGAGTGCTTGGTGGGGAAAAATTGGGGGTTAATCAGAGAGTCAGACAGTGGACCCATATATGTCCAGTTGGAATGCCAGAAGGAGACTGATCCATTCCCGAGTATGACTTTTGTGTTGTCTACTGCAATCTGGTTTACCTCCCTGATTCTTTTCCAGGTTCTAGAGGTTTTCTGGTTGTCACTCATCGACCACAATACTGAAGCCCATAGGGATTTCCTTCTCTGGAGTTTCCACCAAAGTTTGATTGAGAAAGATTCAGTTAGTGTGTAAAGATTTTTAAAATTAAGGCCATTTTCCATCAGAGGAAAGCAAAGTTTAGAGTAGGATCTCCAGGTCCTATGTTTTTTGGTTTTGTCAAGGTTGTTGTTCCAAAAAAACTTTGCCAAAGCCTTGTGAGTGAGGGTTATGATGTGTGAGGTTGGCTTTAAAACAGTTAGGAGATGTATTAGCATTGATGCCAACACATGCCTAATGAGTGTTGCTTTTCCAGCCGGAGATAAGAGTTTATTGTTCCAGTGGTTGATTTTGTTCTGGATTGAGAGTAACATGTTATGGAAATAGGCATTTTTGGTTCTGCCAACAAAAATGGGGCTTCCAAGGTATTTGAAGGGTGTGGATCCTTCCATCATTTTCGTTTCACTTTTAATGAGATGAGTGATTCTGTGAGGTGTGTGTTTTGAGATGAAGAAGGTCGATTTTTCAAAGTTGACTTTCTGTCCAGAGGCTAATTCATATGATTTCAGAAATTTCATAACTGTTTGAAGTCCTTGCTTCGTATATTTCATAAAGATTGCTGTGTCATCAGCATATGAGAGGTGTGAGCAAGGTTTCATGCCTCTGGGAAGCTTATACGGATGGATGTTCCCGTACTGGTATAGGAAATTCAGGTTATGGGAGAATGCTTCGGCCATTAAAATGAATAACATGGGGGAGAGGGGGTCCCCTTGTTTTAAACCTCTGGAGGCCGGGAAGAATCCAGCAGATTTGCCGTTGATCAGGATTGAGAAGTGTGCGGCTTGTATGTTTCCCATGATGAGATTGACCAAGGTGGAGGAGAAACCCAATTTGGATAGGGTGTTTTTTAGAAATGTCCACGATACTCTGTCAAATGCTTTCATCATGTCAAGCTTGAGGATCATGTTGTGTCCTCTAGCTTTGGAATGGAGATGATTTGTGAATTCTTGCATGAGGAGGACATTGTCAGCTATCTCTCTACCAGATACAAAGGCTGACTGTTCTGGGGTGATTATGATATCAAGGTAGGCTTTAAGTCTGGATGAGATTATTTTGGAGAGGATTTTATTCGTGAAGTTACTTAGGCTTATGGGCCTGTAATCTCCAAAAGATGAGCATATCTCTTTTTTAGGAATTAGTATGATGAGTGTCGATGAGATTGCTTTTGGGATTGCTGTTCCGGTAAAGAAATCTTTCACTGCTTCCAAGACATCCTGTTTAATAAATTCCCAGCATTGTTGGAAGAAAAAGCCAGAAAAATCGTCTGGCCCCGGGGCAGAGTGGCTATCCATGGAAGCGACCATGTTAGTTAACTCTTCCATGTTAACTGGTCTGAGAAGGTGGTTGTTCATTTCTTGTGTTACACTTTTTGGTATATTATCCAGAATCCATGCTGAGTTGATACCTGAGGGATCAAGTGTCTCTTCAGTGAGGAGATTTGTAAAGAAATTGATTTCTTCCCTTTCAATATCTTCCGTTTTATGCAACCAGTTACCATCTTTATTCCTTATCATGGATATTGTTTGCCTTTTATGCTTGTTTGAGATAGATTGATGAAAGAACTTTGAGTTAGCGTCCCCCTCATTCATCCATTTAAGTCTTGATTTTTGCTTGAGAAAGGTTTCCTGGTTTTTGAGGGCTAATCTTAAGTTAGCCCGTGCTTGACTTAAAGCTTGGATGGTTATAATGGATTCCTCTCGCTGGACATCTCTTTCAGCGTGCATCAAGCGTTCCTCACATTCATGGACAGCATCAAAGATGTTTCCGAAAACCTCTTTGTTCCAGATTTTCAACGATGCTTTTAAGGTCTTAAGTTTGAAGACCAATTTACTCATTCCTTTAAGATGAGTTGGTGTATTCCACGATTTTTCTACCAGGTTCATGAATGTTGGGTGGTTTACCCAGCACTCCTGAAATTTGAAAGGCTTTGGGGAGTTCAAGGGAGGTGTGTCTGAGACAGTTAAGATTAGTGGTGTATGATCAGAGCCTTCACGGGGGAGTGTGTTAATTTTTGAGGTGGGAAATCTGTGCCACCATTCATGGTTGGAAATTCCTCTGTCGAGGCGTTTCCAGACCCTCCCTTTGGTTCTCATGCCAGTCCATGTGAATAAACTGCCAAAGGTTGGGATTTCTGTATAGTTCTGATCATTTAGAAAGGAGTAAAAGTTTTTTAGGCTGTTTTGGTTGGGTATGGAGTTCCCCAGATATTTCTCATTTGTCCTGATGACATTGAAATCTCCTATGAGACTGAGGGATTCATTCTTAAAAGGTGCTAAGGCTTGCCACAGTTCATTCCTTTCCCGAATAGTGTGTTTAGCATAAATGAATCCAACCTGACAGTCTGATGATAGCAAAGCAGATTTGATTTTGACAACAGTCATCTGTTCTTCTACTTTTACTAAGTCTATGGAGATATCAGTATCCCACATTATCCATATTTTGTTGATGGGAGTGGCAAAGCAGTTAATAAATCCAAGCTCCCTGGAGACTGTATGTATTTGATCGGGACTAAGAAGAGGTTCCATTAGGGCACAGATTTTTATCCTGTTGTGTCTTTTAATGTGTTTAAGACGGAATTTGGTTGGGTTATTTCCTATTCCTCTAACATTCCATGCACAAATGTGGATACTATTCATGGAAAGGTTTTGGAAAGTTTCAGTGAGGAACGGGTGTGAACCGTTTTTGGTATTGAGGAGTAATCTTTCTTTGTATGTTTCCTCTGATTAATAGTGGTTTGGTTAGGGTTAGCTTGGAGAATTTTGTTAATTCTTATCTGATCTTTAAGTAATATATTTTTAATTTCCTCAAAATTAAATTGGTCAAGTTCTAAGGTGTTTTCCGGTTTTCTAGTAGGTGTTTCAGTGTTTATCCAGTCGAGTGGCTTGTAAGGGTTTCTGATGAGGCTTGAGTCAGTCAGATTGTGCTCAAAAGTTTCAGGAAAGAAGTGAGGGATTTGCTAATTTTTGATGTTCTGCTGATACTCTGCCTCTACATCAGCAGAAACATCTAAGCTAACAGAAACAGAATGGTTGGCTTGTTGTTGCATCAAGTTTTGCTTTTCTGGGCAGCAGTAAACTTGTGTATCATTGGAAGGGGAGTGTGCTGTTTTGTTAGTGGGGCTTGTTGTGTTACTGAGTGTGACTGCAAGGGGGGAAGCTGTAGAGGTTTTGGTTATAACATTTTGGGAGAGGGGGTTTGTTTCATTCATTTCAGCATTTGGTATGGATGAACCAGTGGAAACATGCTGTTTTGGTAAAGCTGCAGCATTAACAATAGTTGGAGTAGGAATTAGTGGTACCTGAGAGCCCTGAGAAGGGCTCAATGCTTCAGTACTTGTCACTGTGTTCATCTTTGGGTTCCTGGCAGCGTTAGGGACTTGATAGTATTGTTTGCCAGAATGGTCATCTTTTGGCCTGTAAACAGGTTAGTTTTGGGGACAGATAGACCAGTGAAAGCAATACCATTTCCTTTACCTTGAGATCTTCCCTGTTCGTCTCTGGGAATGGCTTTATTACCTTCTCTTGTGGATTTGCTCTGTGGTTTCCAGGGTATAAACTTTGCAGTATTTTTGTCAAACCTGTAGACAGAGTCAGTATGCCCTAACTTAAGGCAATTTGAGCAATAAGAAGGGATTCCTTCGTATTCGATATACTGCCAGAACCCACATTCCCTGAAACTGAGCCAAACTCTGTCCAATCTAGGCTTAGTAACATCAAGCTCAACACAAACCCTAGCAACATGTGGCCTAGTTCTGTTAATGGATGCTCTGTCTACCCTAATTGGGGTTCCGATTAAATTGCCAATCGACATGAGAACACTATAATCAAAAAACTGCTGGGGTAAGCCATATAGGGATATCCAGATTGGTACAATGGGGGATTCAGCATTGGGAATAAAAGTAGGCACCCATTTAGACATTCTGATGGAATAAGCTCCGAAATTCCAAACCTTATGTAACCAACATCGATAATAGTCATCAGATAGGGAGAAAGAGATCAGAACCTGACGATTATCGAGTAAAGAGATATTACAGCTCCCTTTGAAGCCAGCCGTATGGAAATCTTTCCGGAGTTTTTCGAGCTGGGGGCGGCTACGGGAGAACTTACCAATCAGCGTCCACCTGAGGGGAGCTTCCAGTCGAAGGCACTCTTCGTCGGAGAAATGGAGCCCCGGTTCACCCAAATGATCGATTTTGGCTTTTGGGGTGAAATTATGGTCTGCGAGATTGGACATTGGAGCGATGTTCAGAGCCTCACGTAGCTCCTGGGTTACGGCCCGAGCATAGGAGATCGCTGACGGTGGCTCCGCCATGGCGGCGGCGCCGGAGACTGATCGGACAGGCGGCGCAGAGCCGTTAGGGCACAATCGCACCTTCAGTGTGTTTTTTTCGCACCTAGTCAGTCGCACCTAGTCGTTAAGGAAAGAAAATCAAAAATCATATCTTTGTAACAAGTAGTTTCCCAAAAGTAACTTTTTATTTATCATTATTATACGTAGTTAAATATATTAACGATTAGACAAATTTTGTAATGAGCGTTAAATTTTTTTTTTACAATTTGAAATAGCACAAATGGATATTAAATGTCAATTATCCTACTGATGCATAACCTCACCCTAGTCTCCAAACTTCAGGATGATTATTCGCTCAACGGCTATGAAATATATCCCAGAGGAAAGATAAACATACATATCATACCCACGAAGTCATTTAGCCTCGCTCGACGACATGTAAAGTTAAGATTTATCTAGTTGATAATTTGTGGAAATTATGCAAATATGAAATTTGTGTGTTGAAACATCAAAGAAGGAATGATTGATATTTATGGAAGTTTGCGAAGAAATATGAGAAAGAAATATTTCGTCCATGGAGTTTAAATTCAGAATATGTCAATTTCTATGTGATTAGTTTGGATTTATGAAAATTGGAATTGATTTAATAAATATCTTTGTAGAAGAATTTGGACTGAATATATTAATTCCTTTCTTTAAGGGATTAGGTTTAGTAATTTCTATCTAAAAGGGATTTAATTGTAATTAGAATATTTAGGTGGAGAAGGAATTGTATTTGCACTCGACTTCATGCGCATCGGAATTGGAGATGGAATAAACTTCATGTGTGCAATGACTTTCCATGTTGGAACATATGGAAAGCTGGAGACTAAAAGGTTTTAACCGTTGACTGAATATTGCGTGGATATTTTTAAATGGAAGAAAGGAGATTTCGCAATATGGTATTTTAGGCGTGTGGTAGAAGCATACTGGGTTTATGGAAAATCCCTATAATTATGGAAAAGGATTTATGAGATATTTGAGATAAGGAAAATACTTTTATTTATGAGATTTAGATATGCTTCAAAAGCAGATAAGGAATAGGAATATTATGGAAATACTTATGGAGAGTTCCGATCAGCTCATGGACTATATATAGAGGACATCACGACGCATTAATCTCACAGACTTAATAGAAAAATCTGCATTTAGATTTCATATCTTTCGAGAGTATTGCAAGAGCTAGAATTCTATGTTCAAACATACATAGCCTGCTGTTCAAAGTTCAGAATCGTATACCTTAATTCCTCGGGAGGAGGAGATCCAACGTCGATGAGTTTCGAGATCAGAGGCAGTCTGATCAAGGCAGATCGGTAGCAAGGGGAGCTTGCAGGATTCACGTTATAGTTAGATAAGATAATTATAATTATATGGTGTACTTTGTGATGAATCTTTCTGATTGGTGGATTCATTCTGAACTGGGCCAGACTCTGCAGATGTAGGTGGATTTCACCGAACTGCGTAACCAAGTCTTGTGTCTTTATGTTTTACTTTATTGCATACTTGGTTAGAGATGTTATGTTGGAACATAGTAGTGATAATTGAACTAATTAGGTAAAATCAAATTTCATTTGGTATCAGAGCGAGGTCACTTATTTGTGCCTTGGTTGTGTCAAGGAAAGTGTGATCCAATTTTACCAATGACGACTAGAGAAGGAGCTTCTGTGTCTCGGCCACCCCTGCTGGAGGGAACAAATTATAACTACTGGAAGGCTTGAATGCGAGTGTTCCTAAATTCACTGGATGAACTGGCTTGGTGATTTGTTGAAACTGAATGAAATCCTTCGATTGAAGATGCCAAAATTAGCTCAAAGGAGAAAGAAGAAGAATCGAGTTCAAAGAAGCAGAAACTCAAAGAAAAGTCTACTTGGTCTCTAGATGAACTGAAGGCGTCATTGGAAAATTCAAAGACATTAAATGCTATCTTCACATCGGTGGATGAAAATCAGTTTAAACTCATCTCAACATGCCACTAAGCAAAGAAAGATTGGGAGATCTTGCAGACCGTTCATGAAGGAACAAGCCGTGTACGTGAATCCAAACTACAAATGTTTGCTACGAAGTTTGAGGAACTGAAGATGGAGGAGGATGATACTATTTCTATATTCAATGGGAAACTCAGAGACATCTCCAATATGACATATCAACTCGAGAAAGTTTACAAGGAAGCAATATTGGTGAAAGAGACTTTGAGATCTCTTCCTAAAAGATTTTTTTTATGAAAGTAGCAGTTATAGAAGAAGTAAGAGATGTAGCCACCATAACCTTAGATGAAGTAATGGGATCACTACAGACCTATGAGATGACAATGCAACAACCTGCAAAGAAAGTCCAGAAGGAGTTGGCCTTCAAAACCTCATCATCAAGGGTCATCCATGAATCTAATAGTGATGATGGAATTGAAGAAATTTCTCTTATCACTAAGAATTTCTCAAGAATGCTGAAGAAAGTGGTAAACAAGAAATCACAAGAAATATTTGGTGGAGAAAACCTTGAGCACAAGACCTTGAGAGTATTCATGGAACACGATTTGAACAAGGAAACCGACTGTTTGCTAGAAACCAAGGTGGTGAAGCAAAGGAGTCTGGAAGAATTCAATGTAGAGAATGTGAAAGATACGACCACATCTAGGGTGAATGTGATAATACCCGAAAGAAGCAAGGAAAATCACACATCACTACATGGAGTGAAGATGAAGAAGATGAAAAGGACGAAGAGGAACTTACAAGCAATTATGTGGCATTTGGAGAAAAAGTTCATGGTGGATCTGATGATGATGTATGTTCCAACATGTCAAAGAAAAATGAGGATGTATGTTCCAACACAGGTTTCGATGATACTTCTAGTGATGACAAAGGACAAATTATGAGTGATGAAGAGATCTGCAGTGCATATGAAAAATGTACGACATGTGGCTAAAAGTTGTTGATGCAAACAAATCGTTGAAGGAAGAGAAAAATCAACATGCTGAGAAGGAGAAGGAGTTGCTAGTTTTAGTTGTTGAACTCAGAAGATACATTGAAGAGCTAGAGTTAAATCTAAGCTCAACAACTAAGAGAGATGAGATGGCCGAAGCAGCTATTACCAAGTTCAACACTGGAAAGGCGAAACTTGATAACATTCTAACCATGGGAAAGATCTTTGGAGATCGACACAGAATTAGGTTTGACAATTTATCAGGTAGCAAGGTCAGTCTCAAGTCGAAGATTCAAGAGGTAAAAAAGAAATTTTATCAAGACCCATCAAAGGAAACCTCTCATATGTAGCTACTGTATGTATCAAGGTTATACAAAGGGACAATGCCAAAAACTGCTCAAAGATATGATGAAAGGACAACAACTCTCAGTATGTTCCAACATAGACGATGTCCACTGATCAAGAATGGTCAGAAAGGTATGGGTTGTTAAACGCACGAGTACTTGCCTTATTTCTCATACGTCTCTTATTACACATTCTAGAGACTCGTGGTACTTTGATAGTAGTTGCTCTCACCACATGACTGGAACTCAGGAATTACTGAAAAACATCCAACCACATGATGGTGGTTTTCTTATGTTTGGCTATGGAAAGAAGAGTCGAGTGGTTGGAAAAGGTGAACTGCATATTGAAGGATTCCCCGTATTCACTAGTTTTTTGTTGGTGGAAGATCTAAAGGCTAATCTCCTAAGTATCAGCCAACTATGTGATGATAACATGGCCGTGGAATTCCATAATGAGAAGTGTAGAGTGAAACATGGCAACAAAAAAGTGGTATTCGAACATCAGATAAATGTTACTTGTTGGAACAAGAAATGAACTGCTTGAGTGTCAAATATGATGAAGTAGATCATACGGCTGACCATGTTCCGACATTGGTCGATTTCTCAGATCAAGGACGTAATGATGTTGGAACATCATATCAGACAGATCTTAAAGATGAAGCTGGTGACTCTTATAACTTCAACAATGTTGGAACATCGTCCTCTCCAGAACTCTTCCATATTCCAACATATGTGCATGCTTAATCAAGCAGAAGAAGGACTTGATATATCTCTCAGATTAATTATAGGGAACTTGCTGGTCTACAATATTTTCTCTCCCTCATTGAACCCAAGAATTACAAAGAGGATCTGCTTGATGAGTATTGGATTGCAGCAATGCAAGAAGAACTTGAGCAATTCGAACTCAATGATAATAAAGCAAGGTTAGTTGCTCAGGACTACACTCGGGATGAAGGAGTTAATTTTGATGAAACATTCACATCAGTTTTCAGGTTAGAATCTATTCACATTCTCCTTGTTATGGCTTACACTATGAATTTTACGATGTACCAAAAAGCTGTCAAGAGTGCTCCCCTACATGGTGTGGTTAATGAGTAAGTATAGCATCGACTCAAGAAGGTTTTGTATGGATCAAAACAAGCACCAGGGGCGTGGTATAAGCGACTCACTACCTTTCCTATTCAGAATGGTTATCGTCGAGTGGGAGAAGATCGCACCTTGCTTGTTTTTCAAAAATCATCAAATACACTGATTGCTCAAATCTATGTTGATGATATGATCTTTGGGTCTACTTCACCATCCTTGTTACAAGATTTTGTGACTTTGATGAAAGCTGAATTGAAGATGATTATGGTAGGAGTATTTGTAAGATTTCAAGATGATCTTAAGGAATCTCACTTGAATGCAGTCAAAAGGATAGTTTGATATGTTAGTGGGACTTTTGAGTATGGAATCTGGTATTCCAACAATCAAGACTCTCATCTGATTAGGTATAGTGATTTTGATTGGGACAGTAATGTAGATGATTGTAAAAGCACCACATGTGGATGTTTCTTTATTGGTGGACGTTGTAGTGCACAAGTATTATTGATGAAGCAAATGTTGAGTGATTATGGAATTAAAGAAGGGCTCCTAACAGGGTTATGTGACAACAAAAGTGCTAATGACATCTCAAAGAATCCAATACAACATTCTCGGACAAAGTTCATTGATGTATGCCTTCATTTTATTCGAGAATTGGTTGAGAGGAAAGAAGTGGTAGTTAACTATGCTCTAACATCGGAAACTTTTAAACCTTCATTAAACTGGTTGAACTCTGCAACTTTTGAGCTCCTCAGACAACACTTATGTGTTTGTTGGATTTGAGGTATTTATTATTTTCTCAAGTTTTGTGTGATTTTTTTGTACATACATTAGAAAAATACAAAAAAATATTGAAAAGGAGAAAAAAATGGAGGCGTAGTTGGAAGTTGATGTTGAAGACATTATGGTGATTGATGAGATGCATAGATCAGAAAGATGAATCCTCCCGATATCCTGGTTTAGGATGATGAGGAGTTTGGAAGGCAGTGATGCTGGTCATGTTTCAACACAGAGTATGGAGACAGGTAGATAAGATCATGATCTGGGTGGTGATCAAGTCCATGTTCCAACACAAGACATTGAGATAGGGGGAGAAGTACTGATGAAGTGAAGGAAGCTGAGCAGGTGATGTTCCAACATCGATACAGACTTGAAGTGTTGATTCTTAAATAATGAAAGGATCTTATGTTCCAACATAGAGAAAGCGGGTGAAGTTGAGAGCTGCTATGTTCCAACATCAGTGACTGATGTTCCTACACAAGTTGAGCAGATTATTGAAAGTACTTATGATCAAAATGCCATGAGAGATATGATATTAGCTAAGAAGATAACTGGTGTGGGTGTATATGAGGGGTGTGGATTTATAGCCTACATGGACTATTTGATTGTTGCCTCAATATACAAAGATTACAACCGAGAGATTGTAGAAGAATTCTGTGGGAGGCAACATTGATCCAGATTTTGAGTAGGTACAACCGAGTGTACATGGGAAGCAAGAAATTACTGGAGGATTTCAGTCTCAGTGGTCACTCAAGGGAACACTACTGCATCTAGCTTGACTACCTGTTATTTCTATCTATTCCAGGTTGTTGTAAAATGTTGGATTCTCTCTTGTAGTACTACAACTCTTACTTGAGAAACGACCAAACAAGAGGACATTTGATTTGACATGTGCATGATTTGCCCTGGAATTCTAAGGCTACAACTTCTAATGTTGATGAGAAGAATGTCAGGTTTATGGCCATTAATGTGAAGTTGAGAGCTCTAGCCATTTAGATGCTAGCTTTGAGGCAGAAGATGCTAGATTAGATTAGACACATATAGTTGCTCCTGAAGAGGTTTAAAGGTTCTGTTATGGCTATGTCCCAACATAGGCCATATATTTGCTTCAGGGTAAGCTGCATTTATTGGATATTTTGGTTTTTTGTGTTTATTATGTTTGGCATGTTTATGGTCCAAAGGGAGAGATAATATGTTTTGGATTTGTTGAATGACTTTATTGGCCCCGTTGGGTTGATGTTCCAACATGATCATTATTCCTAAATGTTGAGGGAATCTGGAATTTAGGGGGAGATGTTATGTTTCTATGTTCCAACATCCTTAGTGGTTTTCAAGGTTGATGTCTTTATTTGCATAAGCTCTTGTGATGAAATGCCAAAAGGTGATTGGTCCACAAAGTACCAAAGGGGGAGATTGTAAATTCAAGATTTATCTAGTTGACAATTTGTGGAAATTATGCAAATATGGAATTGATTTGCTGAAACATCAAAGAAGGAATGATTGATATTTATGGAAGTTTGTGAAGAAATATGAGAAGGAAATATTTCGTCCATGGAGTTTATATTCAGAATATATCAATTCCTATGTGATTAGATTGGATTTATGAAAACTGGAATTGATTTGATAAATATCCTTTGTGGAAGGATTTGGACGGAATATATTAATTCCTTTCTTTAAGGGATTAGATTTAGTAATTTTTATCTCCAGGGGATTTGATTGTAATCGGAATATTTATGGGGAGAAGGAATTATATTTGCACATGACTTCATGCATATCGGAATTGGAGATGGAATAAACTTCATGTGTGCAATGACTTTCCATGTTGGAACATATGGAAAGCTGAAGCCTAAAAGGTTTTAACCGTTGACTGAATATTGCATGGATATTTATTTATGGAAGAAAGGAGATTTCGCAATATGGTATTTTAGGCGTGTGGTAGAAGCATACTGGGTTTATGGAAAATCCCTGTAATTATGGAAAAGGATTTATGGGATATTTGAGATAAGGAAAATACTTTTTTATGGGATTTGGATATGCTTCAAAAGAAGATAAGGAATAGAAATATTATGGAGATAATTATGGAGAGTTCCAATCAGCTCATGGACTATATAGAGAGGACATCACAGCTGCATCAATCTCACGGACTTATAGAAAAAATCTGCATATAGATTTTATATCTTTCGAGAGTATTGCAAGAGCCAGAATTCTATGTTCAAACATACGTAACATGTTGTTCAAAGTTCAGAATCGTATACCTTAATTCCTCGGGAGGAGGAAATCCAGCGTTGATGAGTTTCGAGGCCAGATGCAGTCTGATCAAGGCGGATCGGTAGCAAGGGGAGCTTGCAGGATTCATGTTATAGTTGGATAAGATAAATATAATTGTATGGTGTACTTTGTACTATATTTTTGATTAGTGGATTCATTCTGAAGTGACATATATGTATGCATTTTTAGTTACCTAAAATACTTGATTGAGACCCTATTCTGAGGAACAATTTTTATTTGCTACTATCCACTATCTTGTATTTAGGAATGTTAGGTGTGTAAAAATACATATTTGAGAGGTACAAGGAAGACCTCCCAACATGATCATTGGACAGTAAAAGTATCTCTAATGGTAGTTTGTTAGATCTTCTTGCAGTATTTAAAAGATGAGATATATACCAATATATCTCTACCTATTTGAGTAAGTGCCAATATAACCCTCAGATAACTAGTACAAAACAACCCTAACTAGTTGATGAAAGTGCCAATATAACCCTAAGACACTATTTTTGGCGTTGACTGATATTGATCGCACATAAAATGACCAAAATGCCCTTTGACCTAAAACCATAAGTGTTAGGACAATTTTTCCATCAAATCACCACCTCCATTAGCATGCCACCACAACCATCCCCTCCACCGCCAGGCCACCACCACCAGCCATCTCGGCCTGCCACCACCACCAGCCATCTCGGCCTGCCACCACCACCACCCAACCAGCCCCACCACCCCCACCCGCCAGCCCCACAACCTCGACTAACCAACACTGCCACCACTACCAGCCAACCTCGCCACCACCACCTTCCAGCCCCGCCAACGATCCCTTCCCGATCTAAACCCTAGCGCCGGTGCCAGCCCAGCCCAACTCTAGTGGTGAGTGAATGAACGATGGGTGAACAAACAACGATGAGGAACAGACGAGTAAATGCCAATACCAGCCCAGCCTAACCCTAGCGACAAATGAACGAACAATGGGGTGGCTGGAGAACGAACGACGAGTGAGTGAACGGTGGCAAGGACGCAATCCAATCCCTTCCCAATCTTTGTACACCTCCGCTAGTGAACGGTGAGTGAGCAACACCGACGTTGGCGAGGACGCAATTCAACAACATAGATCTGAACGACGTCGCAACAAAGAAAGAGGAGAAATGGCAAAAAAAGGAAGAGGAGAAATGGAGAAAATTAGGGTTAAGGGCATCACAGTCATTTCATAAATTTTTAAAAATTTAAATTTTATAGGGGTAAAATAGTAATTTTATAGAATTTCGGCTAAAATTTGTTAGAATGGGTAGTTTTTCCTTTTCACTAACTATCTAGGGTTATATTTACACTTTCAGACACTGGAAGATTATATTGACACTTATGTAAATTAGGTAGGGTTATAAAGACACTTTTCTTTTAAAAGATTGTAGCCGATTCTCCCACCATTGTTGCAAATGCCAACTATTCCCGCTAGATGTCGGATGCCATAAATGCAAAAAGTTTTAAATCTAAATAAAATTATTTTACTAGAATTAAATTAATTACTATGGTATAACTCTATTTTTACTTATTTTTCGAGCAAGATTGGAAAATTTATTTTGATTTATTTTTATAGCATATGTATTTGAAATACATTAGTTTGTATAAGCATGTTACTTTTTTACTCTATATAACGTACAAATCAGTTATAAAATTCTTGTATATAATAATATAAGAAAAGTTAAGAATGTAATTCATAAATAAATTATAGTTGTATTGAATAATACAACTCAAAAATTAAAAATTATAATGTTAATTATATTAATAAGTATTCTTTTATGAAATTAAATTAAAAGCATAAATATAATATGTGATTTATTTATTGTTGAGAAATAAAGCTTTAGCTTCAAAAGTAAAAAATAAAACTTAATTAACTTCAATTCTGGGTAAAAAAAAATGAAACAATGTGTTTTGCTTATTTAAATTCATTGGAGCAAAACTACAAATTAGGAAGACACGTGTTACATTACTATTGAAATAAGGTAGATAAATTATTTGATCAAAATCTCCACTTCTCCATCCGGGACCCACCAAATATGATTGGGAGGATAGTTTTGGAAAGTTCTCTCCTCACGGGCGAGGCAACTTTTCCCCTTACCTCCAAACTACTCCATTGTGAAACAAAACTCATTAAAACATCATCTCCCATTCTCCCATTGTGAATGCTCTAAGGGATAAAAAATTCATATTTATCTTCCAACTCATTAAATGGATCCCACACAAACTAAATGGGAGGAGAGTCGTCTCCTCCATTCACTCCAGCTGATCCCGTCAAAACTTCATTTCACTCTCTACAAAAATCCACCATTGTGACGCTACACTCTCTTCCACTCCCCCTCCCAATTTACAAAACTCCATCATTGTGGATACTCTTAAGAGTTCACATCATGTTTAATTCTTGTAGCCTCGATTTCTTTTCTTCAAGTATTAGCCAATTTTATAAATTGTGAGACATTTAATCCACAAATCAAATGCAACTTCTATTTATAATTTTTAAACGTTTGAACGAGTTGACATTTGAATTGTGAATATATTATATGATCATCAATAAAAGTCACATAAATCACTATATATACTTAATTTTGATTTGTTTAAAATTCTTACAGTAAGTAAACAATACTCCCCCATTCTAAAATAAACTCCCAATTTTATAAGTTTTTGCATGAGTGGTGTCATAAATAGTGTCAAAAGTAGCATTAATAATAAATTTAGTGATGTCATAAATAGTGTCAAAAGTAGCAAATAATAGTTAATTTGGGGTTTAAATGAAGGTTAATTTGGTAGATTGAATGATTATACATGAACAATACACAACTAGGAAGTTATTTGTGAGACAGACCAAAAAAGAAAGTACTCCCTCTGTCCTAGACTAAGCTGCACAGTTACTATTTGGCAGTCAACACCATCGGAATTTGACCACATATTTGAATAGATACATAAACAATAATATTATCTTATCTGATGTTGTTTGATTAGTCGTAGTAAGTAGTTTCTAAATATTAATTTTTTTATTTGCCGTTATTATACATGGTTAAACATATTAACGGTCAAACTTATTTCTTAAAGACCGTGAAAAATATTTTGTTAATCTTAGTGTGGGACGGAGGGAGTATGAAGTTATTTAAGGGACATGGGAAGAAGTATTTTCTAGTAATTTTTGTTAGGATGTGAATCATTTTTTTTATCATTACTTTGAAATCATTTATGCAGGCAAAAGATTAAACTCAACACATCATAAATTGTGATGCGTCTGAAAATCGATGAATCTGCTCCGACGAGTACTTTGGTCGAGATCCGCAAGACAACAAGTCCCAAGAGGTCGCATGAGAAAACTCTCTGATGTTTAAGTTAGAGTAATACTTGAATAGCGTATAAAAGTGTGCATGCCTAATAATAAATACGTACCTAGTATTTGTACTGTATAATTTAATAGTATTTGTCCTTAATTAAAACTCTTAATTTTCAATAATTGTAGTCACTGATTATCCTTTCTACTAATACCTTTATTGGGCCAAAATAGGCCCAATATGCTTTCTGCATCGTCACTAGGTTTGACCATCATTAAGATCCCCATAAAACTTAAGATACCCTCGAAGCTATGAAACTTTGAGGCATCACGCTATTATTGTTGAATCTATAGATCCGTGATACATATATTATTAAAGGCCCTCGAAGATCATCGAGATACGAAAACTCGAGGGTTATGGAATCTTTAGATTCACGATACCCTTGGGTAATCATCTCAAGCCTCAGGGTGACGTTTAGTTTTCTCGTTCATTAATTTCTGGAAGAATCCAAAATGGTGCGCATTCCATCTGGTTATGAGAAAAAGTGTGTGAGCGGCCGTAATTTCTAAAAAGGTATTATAATATTCTCACACCTTTTCAAATTTTTGGTTTCCCCAAGACAATCATTATCTTGGCCACATTTTTAGGCTTCTTAACCACCTACTTCTCCCATGTCTCTCACTTTATTTGCAGGTATTTTCAGAAGATTTTCTCAGCATTGTACTCTTCATCCATTCCTTGAATTTATATCCATGACATTCATATTTCCTTCTTCTACTAGTAAGTTCTCTTAACTTTTATCCTCGCTTCTTGATTTTTCCATTTTACTTTCAAAATGGCTATTTCCATTGAGAAATCTATTGAGAGGGGGCACCTCAGTGAGGTCAGGTCAAGGGGATTCGAAGCTGAATAGCCTGAAAAGGCATATTCCGACACTGCTTCTAGCGAATCCAAACATTTTTCCCAGAATTCTAACACAGATGTTAATGGACGTGGTAATCCCGACTATATACCAATCACTGACATATCTCAAGAAGGATACCCTTGTGTTTGGCTCCCAAACCTTGGAAAAGGATACATTCAAATAGCATCCTGTGTTGGGGATATGGAATTTAGTCTCTCTTTTCATGATGAAGAGAATTCTTCGAGGGTACCTGAAGGGGTTGAAGAGAGTGTCCACAAGATAATATCTTCTACTTTTGAAAATTAGGAAGAAAATATTCGAGAGCCCTCTACGAGGGAAGAGGTTCAAGAACCCTCAGCCCACGATGGATCCTAGTCAATATCGAGAATTTTACACTCGTTGCCTTCTGGTCAGAGAGTCCCTCCTGATATTGACATGCAGTTATTGGGAACGACGGGGGATCTCCAGAATATTTTTCAAGCATCTTTGAGCAGGGTTGTGCTTCCAATTTCCTCCGATATTCTTGAGGCTTCTCAAGGATTTTCAAGTGAGCCTAGCCCAAGTCTATCCAAATGTCGTGGTAACTATTATGCTGTTTATGACACAATGCTATAAACTCGATATAGATCCTGAGTACAAGTTGTTTCGTTCTTTGTATAGTGTTACTATTAGTGGCAAATCCTCTGAGAATATCATCACAGTTTCCAATAGGCAGAGAAAATAAAAGTGTTTCATTGTCCCCACTAACTCGGATAAGTGGAGAGATAACAAGAGAGGGATCAACTTCAACTCTATCAGATATAATGTCCCACAATGGAATCGAGATGTTATCATCAAGACCCACTTGCCAGAAAATTTTGTTTGTCATGCTTGCCTCGAAGATAACTGAGACCATCTATCAGCCTCGTCCATTTCTTATGCTGATTACTCCAATCCAGTTAACTTGATTGTGGGGTAGGTTTGTCCAAGTGAGGTTTATCAAAGTATATCTACGAGCCAACTAAGAATAAGAAATTGTTGAGGTGAATTTAGGGTAAGCAAGAAGCGAAGAAGGCTTGTTAAAGAGGGAGATAGACCACAATGTTCTCTCAACCATTTCAATCGAGAGCCCCTTCTCGAAGTATCTGTTGATTATTCTGAAATTTCAAACGTTCTTGAAGGTGTTTTAATTTTTTATTACTCGTCATTATACTGTTATGCCCTTTTTGTTTCTTCTAACTTTTCTTTCATCATTTTCAGTGGGCAGGAGTTTGGGTACCGCTATGATCAAGAAAGAGGGTAGCAATATCCCTTCGAGGTTATTCCCCCTGCTCCCCATAAAACTGCTACTTCCGAGATGACACCAGTTAAGTGGAATTCTGAGGGCAGCCCATTCTTAAAGGAGTCCCTCCAAAAGACTTCTCAGGATAGGGTTCCTCAAGAGCCTTCTACTAAAGTCCTCCTAACTGGGGCTAACATCATGACACCCCCTCGAACCTCTCAGTCTTAGGGAACGATGTTCTTGATCCTTTTGTTGAAGATCCCCAGGTTAGTATTCCACTAGGCAAAATAATCTCTTTTTTGTTTGTTTAGTTTTCCTAATCCTCGATGAATATTCACAGGTGGTTGAAGATCTTGACTCGGCGTCCTCATTTCTCTCCTCCCTCTTTCGAGGCCTGGGGACCCACCATCCCTCTCTTTAGGAAGAAAATACAATGAGATTAACTCACTGAAGAGGGAACTTGAGGCCTCGAATAAAAAAAGTCACCGACCGTGAGGCTAAAAATTGGCGCACTGTCCTTAAGAAAAATGATGTTGAGAAGGATGCTAAGAAAGCTTGAGACCCTGAGTCCCAAGTTCTTCTGCTGGAGGATTTCAAAGATAAGGTCCTCCAAAGCCAAGAACTATTTGATCTCTTCGTCGATCTCCTCGATATGGTTGGGGGCATTGGGTGTAAATCTCTAAATTGACAAAGTTATTCTGCCAAAGATGGCTTCTTCTCTGTCTAAAGCTCTTAAAGGATCTTTCCAAGTCCAAGGGTGTGAAGGCTATCAATCAGAAGTGGGACGAGGCCATCTACAAGGGGAGTCTAAGTTTATCTATTATGAATCTTATGAAAGCCTCGGGTAAGTATTACTCCGCTGAGGAGATTCATGCTATCTCCGATGCCGACGAATACGCCAAAGAGCTTGACGTCGAAGCTGGATCTACTGCAAAGACTTGAGTCGAGGGGGCCCCTATGATTTAGAAAACTAATGTAACTTTCCTTGTTGGCTTTTTAAAATGTAGTTTCCAATTTCTGCTATAAACAATTATTTCCCCTTTTTAAATTTGATGTCTATCTTTTATCTTCCTAGCTTAACGAATTGCAAAGACAGTTTCAATTCATTTGCGAGGATTTTACCAAGAACCAAGTTGAGTTTAGTGGCACTAGGGGTGACTTAGTGAAAACCATGTTGGTCTTGAAGAAATGCTCCCAGGAGTTAGACTCATGGAAAAAAAAGACTCACCCTTCTATAGTGAGCCTCAAGAAGAATGTCTCCAACTTGATTGCGGCACTAGACTCTGTCGAGAAAGAATTAGATTCCACAAAAAGGGATCTGAAGGCTTGTCAAAGTGGTGACTATCCTGCCTTTAAAGACCTCCAGAGGGACCTCGAGCATAGGAAGTACAATGGAGATGTGCCCCTCGAGGTTGTTGAAAGTTTTGATCCCCCTGAAGTGGATTAACAAGAAACAGTGCACTATATAATCAGTAAGTTTGGGTCCCTTAAGAGATGTCTCGCTGATGTCGATAGGTTGCCTATCCTCGAAGGTCATCTCATAGCTAGCCGGGGTGAAGTTTATAAGTTTAGGTCCCAAGTGATGGAACTTGCTGAACTTCATAAAGTAGCTCTAGATGAAATTTCAAGGTTACACGAGGATTCTTCGAGGGAGGACACTACTGTTGATGAGGATCCCTTGTTAGTTGAGTCTGTTCTTACGGAGAATACCCGACTCAAGGGAGAAATCAAGACCTTGGTGGGGAAAACTAAAGAGTTGGAGGAGAGAGTTAGACTCTATGATCAAAGCCTTCGAGCTCATAGCCTCTTTCACGTTGTTGCTCCCCCAAAAATCATTGATGATGACTTCTTGTGAACATTCCTCCTTAGGGCTTACGAACACTGGATGATAGAGAGTGAGGTAGATTTGAAGGGAACCGATGGTAAAAAAAGAAGCTTCTACCGCTATCCTAGAGTGGATCTGAGAGCTACCTATCCGTCCTCTCTCGAGGGGTCAAAGATCCTCGAAGTATGTAGCCAAGAAGCCTAACAAGGGTGGTAGTTCTTTGAGACCTATTGCTAGAAAGCCTTAAAAAAACACCGTATAGATAAACACCCTCAAGTAGTGGAGTCAAGAGATGGACTTTTGCCAAAATGTTCTCGATCGAAGGTTGTGCTAGATCCATCTGAGTATCCCGAGGAAGAACAGGAGAAGGACTTTTAACGTGCAGTGGGCATTAAAATAGAGCAAGTTGAAAAAATGGAAGAGGAGTTAGGGAAATTAGTTCCTTAACATCTCAAACTTTGTATTTATCAGCTGTATCATACTTGTATTATGTTGAATATTTTCCTCCGCTGATCTTTCCTAGAATGTGTGCTAATTTATAAGATATTCTTTGAATATTACTGTTAAAGTTTTATAAAATCAAGTCTTGTGCTGGAGCGCATGACGTATGAGGCTTTTTGCTAAAGAGCGTTTAGCACATGGGAACAATCAACAATTAATTAAAAATATATGAACACAAAAGATTTTACAAAGGTTCGGTGTTTCCACCTACATCTTGCAACAATGGTTCCACTAGATTATCAATCAAGATTACAATAGATGGGGGTATCACGAGAGTACTGCTTATTATCTTTTCACTCATATCACCAGCCTTAGCTGGAATTAATACAAGAGTGCCGCTTATCAGCTTTTCACTTGTCTCCTGAGCCTTAGTTGGAAATGCACAAGAGTATCGCTTATCAGCTTTTTGCTTGATTCATCAGCCTTAGATGGAAATATATAAGAGCGTCACTTATCAGCTTTTTGCTTGATACCTCAGCCTTAGCTAGAATCGATACAAGAGTGCCGCTTATTAGCTTTTCACTCAATTTATTAGTCTTAGCTGGAAGTATTTATGAGCGCTGCTTATCATCTTTTCGCTCGATACCCTGGTCTTAGCACGTAGCATAAGACCTTTTGAAATCTTCCGCCCTTGTCAGAGCTGATGGCGCATTAGCAGATTGGTAACATTCCATCTCATTGGGATTGGAACTCCCTTTATTTTCTCGAGAACATAGCTACCTCCAGGATATGCTTTCACCACCTTATGAGGCCCTTCCCAATTAGCAGCTAGTTTTCCTTCAGGTTCTTGTCAAATTTTCTCATTCCTTCTCATCATCATGTCTCCTGAGCTGAATCGTACTTTTCTGACCCTTCGATCATAGTAGTGCTTCAAATTTTCGTTTACCTTAGCCTCGTGGATGGATGCCGACTCTCAATCTCCCTCCACGATATCGAGGTCCAAACATCAATTTTCATTGTTAACTCCTTCCTCAGATGCTGCCATGACTCTTGAGCTTGGCACTCATATTCTCTACTGGAATCACAACTTCAAAACCATATACTAGACCATAAGGTTTTTCCCTAGTTGCGAAAGACTTAACAGTTCTGTAAGCCCACATGACGCTAGGCAACTCGAATATCCGATTTCCTCCTGCACCTTCGAGTCTAGCTTTTATTCCATTCATGATTGTTCAATTTGCTACTTCCACTTGGCCATTAGCCTGGGGATGATACACAACTGTTACCTTCAACTTTATCTTGTATTCCTTGCATCATCCTTTGAACGGATCATTAGCAAACTGCTTTCCATCCGTTATTATTGTTCACGGGATTCCGAATTGGCATATAAGGTTTTTCCAACAGAAAGCAATCACTGACTTCCCCATCATGTTAGTCAAAGGCTCCACTTCCACCCATTTTGTGAAATAGTCTATAGCCACGATTAAATATTTCCTGGAGACTCTGGGAATGGCCTGACCAAATCTATTTCCCATTTGTCAAATGGACATGAACTAAATATATTCATCATTTCCTACTGAGGGATATGTTTGAGGGGTACATGCTCCTAGCACTGATGGCAGGCGTGTATATATATGTTAGCATCCTCGAACAACATCGACCAGTAATACCCCACTCGAATAATTCTTCTTGACATAGATCTTGCTCCTTGGTGGCTTCCACATATGCCCTTATGAGCTTCCCTGATCAAATAATCTGCCTAATAGGGGTTGACACATCGAAGCAAGGGTTGTAAATGCTTTTTTCTATATAGAATTCCATCATGTAACACATATTTTGGCGCCTCTAACTATATTTTCCTTGCCTCGACTACATTCTCAGGAAAAACTCCTTCTTGAAGATAACTCACTATAGGAGTCATCCTGGTGTTTTCTTCCTCTACTGCCATTATTGACTGCTCCTCAAAACATTTATTGTTCAATGTCTTAATAAGCAATTGTCCTCAAGGTTCAGCCCCCAAATCTGATGAAGCCAATTTACTGAAAGCATCTGTTTTATGATTTTCTTCCCTCGACATCTACTTCAAGACATAGGTCTTGAAATTTGTTAACAAAGGTTTCATAGTTTCCAAATACCTCTGCAGGTTACGTTCTTTGGCCTCATATTCTCCATTAACTCGTTGAACCACAATTTGAGAATCACTGTAAATTTCTAAATCTTCTACTTTTAGTTCCATAGCCAACTGCAATCCAGTAATCGTGGCTTCATATTCAGCCTCATTGTTCGTGGCCTTAAACGCAAAGTGTAATGCGTATGGGTAATTTTTACCTTCAGGGTTGGTGAGTAACACTCATGCTCCCATCCCTCCTGAATGTGAGGAACCATCAACGTACAAATTTCAGACTTCCTCCTTTCGAGCCTCCCCTCGAGTTCAATAGGTTCCGTGGTTTTCACTATAAAATCAGCCAAAGCTTTTCCTTTGATTGCAGTTCAGGAATGAAACTGTTTATCATGCACCCCTAGCTTTACATCTTACTTCATCATCCTTCCCGATGCTTCTTGCTTCAAGAGGACTTGTCTAAGAGGGTAATTGGTGATCAATATAATGGTATGTCCATGAAATAAGGCTGCAACCTTCGTGCAACATAGACTAATGCCAGGACCAAACGCTTAAGAGATGTATATCTTATCTGCGACCCTTGTAAGGCTCAATTCACAAAATATATGGGGTACTGATGTTTTCCCTTCTCCTTGATAAGTACTGCATTGATGGCCAATGGCAAATCAGAAATGTAGAAGAAAAGAACCTCACCTTTTTTCTGGTTTCATAAGAGTTGGTAATACTCAAAGATGTTCCTTCAGCTGCTGAAACACTTGCTCACATTTTTCCATCCAATCAAAATTCTTTTCCTTTCAAAGTACATCAAAGAATGGTAAATGCTTCTTGGCCCCCTTCGAAAGAAATCGACTCAGAGCTGCTAAGCATCCTGTAAGCTTCTAACATCTTTCCCATTCTGTGGACTCTTAATCCTCATCAAAGCCTCGAACTTCTTTGGATTGAAATCAATGCCCCTCTCATATACCATGAACCCAAGGAATTTTCCAGCTCCAACTCCAATAAAAAATTTAGCTGATTCTGTTTCAAATTTGCATCTTTAAGCCCCTCGAAGGTTTCCTTTAGGTCCGTCAAGAATTCCTCATAACCTTGATTTCCACCACCATATCATCCAAATATATTTCCATATCCTTTCCAATCAACTTTCTGAAAAACTTGTCTACCAATCTTTGATATGTAGCCCCTGCATTCTTCAAGCCAAATGGCGTCTTCTTATAACAGTATGTGCCCACATCTGTTATGAACATATTCTTTTCCTTATCTTCTACACCCATCAGTATCTGATGGTAGCCCTTATGAGCATCAAAGAAAGCCAACACCTGATATCCTGCAATAGCTTTCACCAACTTATCGATGGGTGGTAAGGGGTAGCTATCCTTAAGATAATATTTGTTCAAATTGGTAAATTCTATACACATCCACCAAGTTCCATCATGTTTCGGGACCATTACCGGGTTAGCTATCCACTCCGGGTAAAATTCCTATTCAATTACTTCTGCCTTTAACAACTTATCTACTTCTACCTAGATGGCCTTTACCCTTTTGGGTGCGAATATCCTTCTCTTCTGGACTGCTAACCTCGAGGGTACCCCTGTGTGGTCAGAGGTACTCCATGAAAATACATCCTCATATTCACCCATTAACCTTCTAAACTCTCCTTTAACATTCTTTGGCTTGGAATTCCCTATAGTCGATGCCCCCTATCTCGAATAGACACTTGCTCAGTTTCTGTGAGACTAACTCCCTCGTGTACTGAGGCTACATCCCCCATATTTCTTACTTCTCTCACTGTCGTGAGGTTACAACTTTTGGCTACTGCCTGGTCCCCTTCAATCGAAGCTATCCCCTTGCTCGTCGAAAATTTCATCATCAAATGGTATGGAGACCATACTGCTTGAGCTTGACACATCCATGGCCTCCCAAGGATCACATTATAGTGGGAGTATGCGTCGATGACTGTAAAGTTACAGTCTATCTTCACCCCTCCATCTTCTTCTAATATCCAAATTGACAAGGTAATCTCCCCTAAGGGGTATATGTGATTTCCAGTGAATCCCAACATGGGTGTGACAAATCTTTTTAGGTTGTTCCGTCCTATGTCCAGCTGATCGAAATAATCAATAAACATTATCTCAACTCCGCTCCCATTATCAATAAAAACCCTTTTCACCGAGGATGTTCCAATTCCATCCGAGACCACCATAGCATCTGCATGCGGGGTCTGATTTGGAACCGCATCTGCTTTTGAGAACGTTATTGTTCATCTAGTATGAATCTTTTGTGCATCGGCTCCTCTGCAGGTGGTTTGCGAGAATCAACCTTCATAACTTTATTTGAAGACCTTTCGCCCACAACTCTGCTTATCATGTTGATCACCCTAAAGATTGGAGGATTTTCACCGTTCCTATTCTCTTGATATTTAATTGTTTGTTCTCATGGACATCCATCCCTTCTTCCTTGCTCTCTATCTTGAGGCTCTTGGCCTTAAGGTCTCCTATCCCCTCTGCCTCAATTATTCTTATAATTTCTCTTGTAGGGCGATCGATTGTTTCTAGATCTAGGAAGCTCGACACGATTTCCCTTCCTAGGTTCAGGACCTTGAAGCCATCCTTCCCTATCGCACCTCTCAATTTCCATCTTTAAATGAGTGCATTCATTCGTATCATGGCCATAATCTCTATGAAAATCACAATATAAGTTTGTGGCCATCTTCCCAGCCACTGTTGCGGGCATGTTCTGCATTGGTTGGGGCTGCCTGAGTATCCCTCGATAAATGCTTAGAATTTGTGCTGGTGACCTGTTCATGGTGTATACCTCTCAAAACTGGGTCTTACTACTTTTATTGGTTTCTTTCCCCAAGATTCATTACTCCTACATGGTTTATCAATCATGCTTTCCTTTTTTTTTCTCATTGTGGCCTATTTAACTTTTGAATATTGCTCGACGACTTCTTGAAGGTTCTGAAATGTTCTAGGGACATTGGTACTTAGCTTCTTATACAACTCTAAATCTCGCATCCCCAGCAGGTATCCCATGATTAATTCAATTTCTGTGGTCTCCACCACTCCCAAACTTTCATCCACATAACGATGATAAAACGCCTTTGTCATCTCCTCTGGATCTTGTTTGGTCGGATACAACTCCAACAGAGTTTTAGTATATTTCTTCTTTCAGGAATATTGGCTCAATAATGCCACACTGAAGTCTCTATAAGAATGCAAAGAACCTCTCGACAACTTATTATACCACTTTTGATCGTTCCCTTAAAGGTAACTCCCCACTAACTCGCATGTCAACTTTTTGTCAAAATCCCTTGAATTTATTAAATTGAGGAACGTCTAAATGAATTATCGAGGGTTTGATTCTCTGCTATCGGTAGGAAGCCCTTTCGAGGTTTTTGTATTCACTGGCTAGCATACTCATGTTGTCAATGGAGTAAATGGCGATCTTGCCGCCTGGCCAAGTGGTCTAATCAACCTATCTAATTACCTCTTCAGTGAATATCCTGTATCTCCTGTTGGCCCTCGCTGCTCTCCAGGTAAATTTAATCCTCTATTAGTATCTCCATATAGCATTTGATACACGGGCTGCTGACCCATATGCCTAAGATTCATCCAAGACTGCATCACCCCTGAATTCATGTGAGATTGTTCATAAGGGCCATAAAATCCTTGACTGGAAGAGTAGTTTGGTATTCCTGTGCTACCATATCCCTGAAGTCCATATCATGTCTATGTTCTGGGAAACATAACTATCGAAGCTATAGACATCGTGGATGGAATATACCACCCCTGGCGGATATTCTTGAAAAGAAGGCTAATGTTGTGCCGGATACCCCTCTCGAGCTTATCCAAAATAGGTGAATGCCAACATGGGTTGGGAAGCACTACCCACAGGTATCTCCATGACCGTCGAAGGTATCGTGTCTCTCGATATACCCATAGGTACCGAGAGAGGTGTAACATGATATCCTATAGCTGCTAGCATCTGAGCTGCTTACGCTAGATCTGGTTGTGAAGCAACCATTCCCATATCTCGATTCACTTGCACAACCTGTTCATAGGCCTCGATATGGGAATCACCAAAAGCTTCTGTGAAGCAGCCATCTCTTTCGTCATATGACCCACCTGGCATATTTTGTGCAGGATTCGTGACCCATGCACCCTGTACCACATTATCCCCCAAAGGCCTAGAAGGTCCAGCTACATCTTGAGGGGCCTCGACTATTGGTGGACTAGGCTCGATTGAGCCTTGCATTGCCTCTTGCCCACAGGTCGAGACCTGCAATGCTCTAGGCTCACCTGCCGAGGCTTGCACCATTTCCCATTCAATATTCTGGGACACCGAAGGATTAACCATCATTCTTCTTCTTCCTCGATATGGGGATTGTATCTCATCAGTGGCACCTGTCCCCTTCAATATTAACCTCTCACTCATTCGAGTAGTTGTAGAAGTGGACATAAACCAAAAGACTCAAATTTGACTAAATTGGTCCCAGTGAGTGTGCCAATTGATGCATCTAAAAACCGATGAAGCTGCTTCGACGAGTCCTTTGGTCGAGATCTACAAGACAATAAGCCCCGGGAGGTCCCAGGGGAAAACTCTTTGATGCTTAAGTTACAATAATACTCGAATACCGTATAAAATGTGCATGCATAATAATGAATACGTGCCTAGTATTTATACTGTATAATTTAATAGTATTTTCCCTTAATTATAACTCTTAAATTTCAATAAATGCAGTCATTGATTATCATTTCTCCTAATACCTTTATTGGGTCAAAATAGGCCCAATATGTTTTTTGGGCCATCACTAGGTTTGACCATCATCAAATTGTTTAGTGGTAAATCCATCAAAAATTGTGGTGGGATCCACTTGATGTCAACTTATCATAGATTGCTACCTTGATTTTTTAAACTAATCATAAACTTTCGAATTTTTATGTACAACTGTCCTAACCTTAATATTGAAGCTCTTTGATGCCTTTTTTTTAAAGGGTTTTTCTAACGAGAGCCATGGGCGCTCGTTAACATGATCAGATTCCCATAAAAAATGTGTAGTTGGTGAGCATTTGATGAACAACAATAACTAATACTACCTAGATAATATACAAAACAACTTATCCCTTATTGAATTTGTTTTCTTCATTAATTAGTGTTTCACATGCATTCAAATTCCCTCCAAAAATTAACATATACATTTTCCCTCTGATTTGAACTTTTTTTCCCTTCAATTCACACGTAACATGACTAATGTCTTATCCAAACTAATATGTTCAATGTAAATATGAATTAAAATAATATTATCTCCTATGAAAATATAAATTAATATTTTCATTCACATATATATATATATACAATTTCACCGTTTTCTAAAAACATATATATTTTTTTAAATTTGTTAAAATTAATAGGTAATTTTTTTATACAAATCACTAAACATGTGTAATTCAAAATTTTATGTTGGAGAAAAAATTTCTTAATACTAAATTTGTGGAAATACGTAATCCATATCATAATTTTAACACATGACAACGATTATTACGGGATTGGAGATTAAGAGATAAATGTGTAAATAAAAAAAATCAAATCCGCAAAGTCTAAAATTTGAGATGAAGTACGGGATTCAAGTTTCAAACAATTGAATCATGCGGCTTCAAGCTACTAATATCTTTTTTTCCGAGGGCAAGTGGTGTAGTTATGCCTAGCATGTTTACAAAACCTACAAGTTTTCATTTGTTTGGTATTCAATTCTTTCCCTCCCCTTTGATGCTTTGTTTTTGGACGACCCTTCATTTTTTACTTTGGAGGACATCCAAGTTCCAAAACACAAACATCATCATTATCATTATGGCTTGGATCTTGAAAAGATGAGGTTTCTTCCGGAATATTTTGACACCAATGCTATGGAAAATATTTAGGATGAATGGTAAATACATCTTCATGTACAAAAATAGTTAAGATGTGACGACAAAAAATTCCTCAAAATTTGAAATGCTTGCACGAGCAACTTCCACTTTCTTTATCCCAGTATACTATGTGATCTTCAGTACCACCTTCCTTGTAATATTGCACTTTATGCACAACAATTGATTGCTTGTTCACCGAATAATTAGTGGCCCTTCCAAATTGTTCTTTAAATTTTTCAAAAGCATGTGCAGTCAAAATATCCCGTGCTTGCTTTTCAATAGGAGAAAAAGTACGCAATGAAGATCCACGATAAGTGTCTAAAATTTTAATTCGCAACTGTCTTTGTGTGACTTCTTCAATTGCAAGATCAACCTGAATAATTAAAAATGAGCTATCAATGTGCGATAAATAAAAATTATATAAGATTAGAATATTAGAATGTATTACTAACCTGTTTCATGAACTGACTCAAACATAGATTGGAACTTGTAAATCTTTTAATAAAGGCATTAATACTGTCTGATCGCCTCGTCGTAGACATTCCACCAAAAAATGACCTACAGAGATATGCTGGCACCCAATTCAGTCTTATATCATACAAACCTAACACATGTAAACAACTTGAGGGAACCAATGCTCAAACTCTTCATAATAGTAAAGCCTATATAAATCATAAAAATTAGAACACCATTTAAAATAGGGCAATTGACTTGGCTGACCCTCCAATTATTGCGATTAGACCCTTTTGGCCACCCATTCCCCCCACCCCCCCCCCCCACGTCGCTCGATAGTCGCATTGCCAGCGTCTTCATGATAGGAGAACAGAGTGAGCGGTGGCGCTCACTCAGCTGGGTTTGGGTCCTAGCTCCCAATTCAGGCGTAGTTGGAAAAGAAATCGAAAAATGAAAGAAATTGGAGGGAGAAGAAATTGGAAAATGAAAGAAATCAGATAAGAAGAAAACGCAGGGGTTATTCTGGGGGAGAAGAAAAAGAAAACGTAAAAGGAAAACAAATTATTTTAAAAAAATGAAAAATGGCTATTTTGCCCCAAAAATTAATGCTTTGACCATACATTAACGGTTTGACCGGACGGAAGGGTCACGATTCAACAGTTTTTCTAGTTGAGGGACGAAAGTGATCGAAAAAAATGGGAGGCCAAAAGGGTTAAATCGCAATAGTTGGAGGGTCTGCCAATTTATTTGCCCTTTAATATATTCATTGCGAAGAATTCCCATAAACCAACTACTTTGGAAGTGATGTTCCATATGCAATATCCATGCCGAGTACATGGAATTTCTTGTAAAATAGCTCTTGTCATCCAAGGTTCTTGATCGGTTAGAATTGACTTTGGTGGCCTCTTCAACAAATGTACAAAAAGTCTGTAAAAAATAATATAACATTAAAATTTTTTGTTAAATAAGCTAAACATGTAGGTGTAACTTAAGATCACTTACCTTCATCAACCAAGAAAATGCACTTGTAGTCTCATTTTGAAGTAGATCACAGCCAAACAAAAATAGTTCTTCCATGATTATCGATTCCAAAAAAAACACCAAATGGCATGTCATAAGCATTTATCTTGTAGGTAGTATAAAAAATGACAACGTCGCCAAATTTTTATACCAATCAAAACAATGAGCTGGTGACCAAAATATATGGTCTAATCGTCCATCATCATCAAGTGTAATTGAGTATTGAAATTTATGGTTCCCTGATTTTGTAAGTTTACAATGATCCAAAAGGTCATTAGCATCATTGTTCATTTGCTTACTTCTAACCGGACTAAAAAATTATGGAAATCTTTAGATGTAAAAGAAAGATGTCCATATTTCACATTTCTCTGCAACTCTATAATGCACATGATTTTCATTACATTCAATCCTCCATCCCTTAATAGAAGTATTTGTTCCTCGTCTTCTTTTGTCATTGTACAATAAGATGGAAGGAAACGTACCTCCTCATGAGATAATAACCCGTGATTGGACTCTACTACAAATTCAGTGACATGCCATTTTTCAGGTAAGGTATCAAAGCTTTTTTTTCCCAACGTAATCCTCATATGTGCTTTACATCCACATTTTGTGGACATCCCGTTCCTTTGATTTTTTTTATGGGTCAAAAACCCTCAATAGTGGTCGTCTGGCACGATGGCATAGAAATCCCATCTTTTCATATCTTCAGTCTTCTTCTTATAAAATTGGGCTTTTCAAATTGAAAATCCATGTTGTTTTGCATACTTTTCGAAAAATATATAAGCCTCTTCTTCACTTAAAAAATACTAACCAATAAACGGTTCAAAAAATATTCCATCCAGGTTTTCTTCTCCTTATTAAGGTAAATTTAAATTTTAAAAAATCATGTTGTTTTGATTCAATCTGAAATAAGAGGAAAATAAATTTTTTTAAAAAATAATCAATGTGATTTCAATATGTATAGTTATGAAAAATAAATACTTATGTTGGTTTCCAAAACAATTGAGATGTAGATTATAAAGTGATATATGAAAAATTCCAAAGATAAAGTCGAATCACAAGTTTGTACGAAGAAAGAATAGTAGTTGCATAAGAGTGGGTAGGATATTGTAAGTTAATTATTGGAGGGAAGCATGTCAACTATGAGTGGAGGGAAAAAATCGTGGAAAGAAAGAATCCGAATTAATATCTCAAATAATATGACATTCTGCATATGATAATTGTCTGCATGTAATAATCGTTGCCTAAAATTATGATATGGATTACGTATTTCCACAAATGTAGTATTGAGAAATTTGTTCTCAAATGCAAATCTTTGAATTGCACACATTTAATGATTTGTATAAAAAAACCTAGTAATTTTAATAATTTGAAAAATATGTATGTTTTGAAAAACAATGAAATTGTATATATATGAATTACAATATTAAATCATATTTTTGTTAGAGATAATATTAATTTAATTCATATTTATATTGAACATACTAGTTCGGATAAGACATTAGTCATGTTCTGTGTGAATTGAAGAAACAAAAAGTTCAAATAGGAGGGAAAATATATGTTAATTTTTGGAGGGGAGTTGAAAGTATGTGAAACACTAATTAATGAAGAAAACAAATTCAACAAGGGAAAAGTTATTCTGTATATCATAAAGGTAGTATTAGTTATTGTTGTTCATCAAATGTTCACCAAGTGCACAACTTTCTTTGGGAATATAATTAGGTTAACTTACAACTTTCTATGAGAATCTAATCATGTTAACGTAACGAATGCCCATCGGCACTTGTTAGAAAAATCCATTTTTAAATATAGGTTTAAATCTTATAGATCTGGAATTCAATAAAAGTACCCTATAGAGGGTCATTTTTTGCATTAATTTTTGTTTGACAATCTTCATAGTTGGAGAGAGTGAATAGCGAGGAATCAATCGACATTGTTGGTTTACCCGGTTACAAGAAACAGAATGTGCATTGTCTCATACTCCCTCTGTCCCAGTTATTTTTGCACTATTTTCTTTTTGGGACGTCCCACCTATTTTTGCATTCTTCACTTTATTTCCTTTTTTGGTCAGCTTTTTCATTTTTTATGTTGAAAAAAAATAAAATTAAATGGAAAAGAAAAATAAAATGAAGGTACCCACCAGCATATGAAAAAGAAATCATAAAGTAACATATTTTTTAAAAAAATATTTTTTTTCTCTCCACAAAAATAGCTGTAGCGGAGGGAGTGGGATTCAAACGTACTCACGTGCACAATGCAGTGCATGCACTGATGCACGTCCACCACAGATAATGTGCAAACTATGCGCTATATTCTCCTCACCTAGACCACCACTATTATTACTACTACCATATTCCGGAGATATGGTTCAGTATAGTAACATGTTGACATTGGTACAAACAAATTTGCATCAAAACTAAACATTTTCAACCAACAATTCAGCATAATAAAGTCTCAAAATTCGCATCGATACATTAGGTTTGGACATCCTCAAATGCTTCTGTTTTTGCTTAGGTTTCTTTGTGATGGAAGAGTTGAAATAAACGGAAAAAAAAAAGTCAAATTTTTGCCGGGCCAGCGTTTACAATGACTTGGCCATACATGGTCATCTCCTACAGACCAGCAGGATCTCCACCCCCCTTTACTGATACCAACATTGGCTCCTGGAACGAACTGCGACAAACTGTGAGGTTATCTAGGTACACCACTACCACTGTGATGTCATCATGAAAATGTCTTCGCACCCCTCGATCTATCTTCTTCAGGTCTGAATACCTCATCTCTCTCTTCTTCGCTGCTTCACAAAGTGCCGCTTTCACAAGCTTACGTGCAATTCCCTGCATAAATGACAAGCACATCTGAACCGTTAATTGACTACACAATTGTAACATGCAGAGAATGGGGACTAATCTAGAATAAATGACGCTCAAAAAGAGCAAAATTCCATACTAGAATTTTATGTCATCTATGATGACATCAAAAAGAATTGACAATTAGGAAAAATGAAGAGAAATCTTACATTTCGGGGACAAGTGAGAACTATGTCAACTGCTTCTTGGTTACTAAGATGCTCCCATAACCCGTCAGAAGCAAATATAATAAACTGGTCCTCAGGGTAGAGCTTCTGCACCAGTATTGTTGGCTCAGCTTTAAGGATTGGCTTTGGAAAAGGATCAGGCAGTCTAAACTTTGGCAACAAAGGCTCTCTGTTGAACTCTGTTCTCTTCAAATAAGCATCACCAATTGATCTTGAAACCTGTAGAAATGTTTACACTCTCAAAGATGCAAAATTGCGGGAGGTCTAGATGCACCTTCTATTACAGCACATGAGTTTGCAGAAAGGAAACCACAAAACATAAGGAAGGCAGATCCTAAAGCTTCTTATCTCGAACCACCAAAATAAATCAATCATGAATTACAAGGATAAATGATATTAGGTAGAAACAATCATTCATCCCAGGCATCACAGATATTCCATACGCATTAAACTCTGCTATCTGAGTCAACTATGACAAGCCAGAAGTGGACCCAATACAGAAGATAAAGTAAACACTCACCTGAATAATACCCTTCACGCGCCAAACTTTATGCTTTAGAACTACAATCTGTGGATCATCAGGATGCAAGCACCGCAGCTCATCTCTCACTGATGGAAGATTCGCATTGTGCTCGGTTGATAATTGAACACCTTTGACTTCTTTGAATGATTTGTCCACTCTTCCTAAGACTGCGCGAGAATCACCAGCATTCGCAATGTATAACATTCCATCACAAATAATGCCTACCAAACAACATGATCCCACAGAAGCAATTTGTGGCCTTTTTTGCCACTGTCGTTCCACTAAAGAAAGGAACTCCTCCTCTGTTGCAACATAAGCTCTAGTTATAACTTCGGCAGACATTCCTTGTGTCTCTGATGTGTATTCTGCACCATCAAGAGGTGTAAAGTTAGTAAAATGTATCCACTAAAGTATGGAAACTTTAGAACAGAGTTTTCATCACAAAACTGTATCAGTGCATGCGTGAGAGATAGCGAAATTCAGACAGTTAATAAGTTCTTGGAACTGTTCCTGCCATATGCAAACTACTCAAAAAAAAAAAGAATTAACTTCACAAAAATTCTTACCTTAACATGACATGATTTAAAAACCTAAAATTTCAATCTTAGGGCTTTGATTTTCCAGATCACGAAGGTAATCAAACTTTTAATCTGTAAAATGATCACCCCATTATTCATTCTAGAGATATTACTATTCGGAGAATTCAAAATAGAATAATGTAATAATATCTCCACAAGCCTTGCAGAGTTCACTTCACCAGTTGGTCCAGAAGACATTTAAACTTCCATAATTCCCACAATATCTAGGAGCGACTTGACAAGTATATGCACATCATCTAATCAGATATAATTCAATATTTTTTTACACCTATTTCAACTTGCACGCTACAGTATTCTACATGGATTTTTTTATTCTTTGGAGAAAAGGTAAAACATGCCCAACTAGCTCATAATGGACACACAGAATATGCCAAAATTATTGAAGAGCATCAATGAATGAAGAGGACCCCAAATATATACTTTTCAACAGAAAAATCTTGACCACTGATGCTAATTGTTAACAGGGCTGCTTAACTATCCAGAGGATATCAATCACAGGATAAACCATGAGTGACAAAATAAGTACTAACCAGCAGTTGCTGTATACAAGCTGCACAATCTCTGCAAGAAAATCTTGCATTAGTAAATAAAAATAGCTAAAAAAGTTTACTTTCACGACCAACTTCTAAATACATTTATCCGCAATATGACCAGGAACATGGAAGAAAAAGAAGCACTACATTACTTACACAAACGAACTCAAACAAGAGCAGAAACAGCCAAATGAGAATAAATTTGCGAATGGCGAAGGGAGATAGACAGACATACTCTTGACATTCTCAAAAAGTCTGTTGCTGATGAACCGAGAAGTTTCTGGACCAGCATGGCCATCGTAAACTCCAACAAATGTTCCTTGAGGACCCGAATCATCCAAGCTCAATGACCCTGATTCCACCTGACTATAATCTTCCAACTCACTATTCGCTTGAAGTACGGCAAGCGAAAACTCCCCATGAACGTGTTGTCCTAACTCTCTATACCACCACAGCCCATCAACCCGGCAACCCGTATCGCCGCCGCCCCCTCTACCACTAGTCTGACCCTCATTCTGAAAATTGGGCCTCCAGCAAGGGGATACAATCTTTCTCAATGTAGTGGTAACCATCCCTTTACATATTATGACTTATAATAACAATAATAATCACCCAAATGAACAAGCAATCAATACCAAATCTTGATTATTCCAGAAAACTAAACCCAGTTTCGGTTCTATCTCACCCAGATTAGACAAACCCACATCAAAGGTTGCAGAATTCGACCACAAATCGACAAATGCTGACACCATTAATCTGCACAGATATCCCACACAATTGAATACAATAACAATACTCAATTGGAAGATGTTAAAAGACACAAAACTTAAAAAGGGCATACCTTAATAATCAAACCCTTTGTCTTAGGATTATGATGGCGCAAAACACATCCATTCTTTTATTGGTTGATTCAAAAGAAGAATATTAGTGGAGGAAAAACAAGAAGCGGAGAGCCAAAAAGAATAAATGGAGGAAAAGGGAAGTTCTTCAACAATGGCGATAAGCGGAGACGCAGATCAGATGGGCAGAGAGAGAGAGAGAGATGGTTTTCCCTTACTTTACTGCAAAGACAAAAGAATAACAAAAACAATTAATGGGCTATGCCTAGTTGCATGGGGGTTTTGCGGATGCCTGATTATTCCCTTTTTCTCCCTTCTATTTTTTTATTGTAAAGTTTTGGAAAACACCCACAGGCAAAGATGAAATTTAATTAAAATAATAAATGAAATATTTTAGTTGTAATATTAAAAATTAATTATATAATATTTAGTAGTTATAAAGTTTATAACCTGATATATGTAACCCAAAAAGTTTATCTTCATTTCTTCTAATTTGCACTTTAAACTTTTATCTTTCCATAATTTATGAAAAGACAATCTTTCAAGAGATGTACTCTTTTTTTTATATGAGAAGATCTCATATCCGCATTTCAATAAATTTATGGACAGTTCACAGGGGTTATTACCTTAAATATTGTATTTTTTAGTAAAATTTAAATGTTGTATTTTATAAGTTGAAATAAATAATAATATGTATTTGAAAATATAAAAATATATGATATAAAAAATATTTTTAAAATTCTAAATTTTGTATCTAATTTAACAAATACAATGTATAAAGTAAAAAATAGGTGGCATATCCTTAAACTTATGGATAGGCTGTCCGTCAGAAGGCCTACTCTTTTTTATATAACATTCATACTGGCCTTCCAACAAACCACCCGTTTAGGCATATTTTTCTCATTTCTATTGCTATGCTATTTGTGGTACTTTTGAATTATTATTTTTCAAAAGTAAATATTCATTTCATGTTACTCGAAACGTCCATTATCATCTAACAAAAAAAAGTTCAGGGAAATATTCCATACAGTATTAAGCAACTTGCAACGTTAGCAAGCGAATAACGGGCAAGAATATTTTCATTTGGATGAATCCCAAAGGGCGGGATTACTCATGTTTCGTCATGAAGGATTTGTATATGTTGTATAACATCTGCACACGAGAGCAATGGTCCAGTCTCTCCTCTAACCATGAGGATAACTTTCAACACATCTTTGAGAACGAAGACATTCCTATCATGCACCTCAGTTGCCCATCAGATTGCTTCCAACAAGGCTAAAGCTTCCCTCGTTTTTGTGTCTGTGCTTCCGGGCTTTCTCGTTGCAGCTGCTCATCGGAAACAGTTGGGATATAGTTGTAGATCTGATAGTGATGTTGACGATTTTGATGTTTAATCACTCTACTTGATAATTGATTTTAATGAAAAGGTATTCTAGAATCTTGAGATGTTTATGATTGTGTTTGTTGATTGATTTTGGGTTTAATGAAAGTTTTGGGGAAATTGTTTGATGAAAGTTTTGGATTGTAAGAGCATGTACAATGGTGGTTCCAGAGCGGTTCTAGTTCAGAGCTGGAACCACTCTGGAATCAATGGAACCATGAAATCCCATAATAAAAATTTTAAAGTGGTTCCACAAAATTGAAACCGGTTCTCGGTTGGAGAGAACTGGAATGGCCCAGTTCTAACTCCTCTGATAGGCGCATGTGCGCTAACACCTCCGACGCCTCGTTTATGCAAATTTTGTTTTCCTCTTGCTTTGGGTTTCATCAATGCAAATGCATATTTTATAAAAAAGAAATCAAATTTAAAATTGAAAAAAGAAATTGTATTATTAATTTTAAAAAAGAAATTAAAAGTAAATTGTAAAAAATGAAATTAATAAATGAAACTAAAAAACAAAATTTAAAAGACAATTTTTTTTGTAAAAGTAAATTGTATTATTAAATATCACATTTCAATTTATTTTGGGTGGACAAATTTATTTAAATTACTTAATGAAGGTAAAATTAATGAGTATGATAGAGAAAATCAAGTTGGGTCCATGGAGTGGTTGCAAAGTGGTTTTAACCATTGTGGAAAGAAAAATGGAGTGGTTTAAACCATTTTGGAAAGAAAAATTGAGTGGTTTCTTTGTGATTTCAATTGATGAAGTGGAAGAGAGAGATTGAATATTTAATAAACTGAAGCCAAAAGAGCGATTGCAGAGCAGTTTTAGCATTGTACATGGTCTAAGTTTCTTGGTTGTTGATGGGTTCCAATCAAAATTCATGTGTTAGGGAAGAGCTGCGAAAACAATATAAATAATATTTATTTTTGGAAAGCATTTTTGAATGCAGAACTGCTTTAACAGTGGTTGTAAAATGGCTTAATTGCATCCATTATGTCGATGCACAGCTTAGCTACAGATGGCGGTTCGAAACTTGATGTGCACCCAAGCGTCATTCAAAACTCAGATGCTACAATCATAGATGATACATACTTATAGTCTTTCTCCATACTTTACTAACAATCAAGAATACTAGTTAGTGGTAAGATCGGCTGTTGTCCACAAAGACCAAGGGATTTAAGTGACAACTTTACGTAATTCACACACAAGCGTCACCAAGTATGTGTGTTGGGAGGTTGTTAATGTGGTTAATCTAACAACTAATAACTAGGGGTGAGCAAAACAATTGAAAAGCGAACCGAAAATCAAATTATCTGAATTCGAATAACTCTAACTAAATTTAATATATGATTTTTGGATATCTGAATTGAATAAACCAAAATCTGATGATGGTCAATGGATCGATTTTGGATATTTAAACTCAAACTAAAACCTGAACCGAATACCGAATTGTAATTAATTAAATAAAATAATAATAATAATAATTAAATTTTAAATCTACAAAATGTAATGGTAAATGTAATGCTTGAAATTATATACATATTTAAATTAAATTTTAAGTTAAGTTGTATAATTTTAGTAATTATTTAAAAAATTACAACCAATTCGGTTTATTCGGTTTGAATTTGGTTTCAAACCAAAACCAAATTATGAATTCAGTTCGGTTTATTAGGTTTTTTGGGTTATTCGGGTCAGTTTCAATTTTGGATTTTTTAGGGGCAAAACCGAATAACCTGAACCGAATAAACTAAAAACCAATTAAACCAAACCAACACACACCCCTGCATCTTAGTACCACTAAACAAAATAAATTAACAATAGCATTTTTTGTGGCTTGATGGTACGAAACACGATACCAATCAACTCGTGGACATGATACAACACAAAGCATGTGAGCGGACTGTGAGCAACTTTAATTTTAATAGCATTATATGACACACTACATGGTAGGCACGAACGAAGCACGTGCCCTATTTTTATCATGCACGGTCCAACAAAAAAAACTCTATTAATTATACACCATATTAAACAATAAATAGTGTATAACTTTGATTGGTAATAGATGGCTTGAAAGACACTCTTTGAAAAAGTATGTTTATAGGGTACTTATTAAAAGAAATCCTGCCAACCGCATGGTTGACACAAACCGTCATCAGGGGTACAATGGTAAATTCTCATACACCTGTTCACGCACATGGCTGCCTAACCATGTAGGCCATGTCAAGTGGCTGCCCAAAACGACGTCATTTTGGCCATTTAAAAAGAAATAATAATAATATACCATTGGATGGTTGGAGAGGTGGTGGGTTCGAGTGGTACTGGTTTGAGAGGTACGTGTTCGAGAGGTGAAGATTCCATTGAACAATTCGAGAGGTGAAGGTTAGAGGTTCCATTGGAGGGGTTCGAGAGGTGAATGTTCAAGTGAAGGTTCAGGTGGAGGGGTTCCATTGGGAGGGTTTGAGAGGTACCGATTCGAGAGGTGAAGTTTGAGGTACAGAGGGTTCAAGTGGAGGGGATACAATGGAGGTACGGATGAGTGGTGAAGGTTCCATTGGAGGTTCGAGAGATGAAGGTTCTAGTGGAGTTTCGAGAGGTGAGAGTTCGAGTAGGGGGTTCAAGAGGTAATGGTTCGAGAGGTGAAGGTTCCATTGGACAATTCGAGAGGTAATGGGTTCGAGTGGTACTGGTTTGAGAGGTGAAGGTTCCATTGGACAATTCGAGAGGTGAAGGTTCCATTAGACAATTCGAGAGGTGAAGGTTCCATTAGAGAGGTGAAGGTTGAGGCGCAGAGGGTTCAAGTGCCGGGGGTTCCCTTGGAGGTTTCGAGAGATACCGATTCAAGAGGTGAAGGTTGAGGTATAGAGGGTTCAAGTGGCAGGGTCCATTGGAGGGGTTTGAGAGGTACCCATTCGAGAGGTGATGGTTCAGGTGAACAGGGTTCAAGTAAAGGGGTTCTAGTGGTACTGGTTCGATAGGTACCTATTGGAGAGTTCGAGAGGTGAAGGTTCCATTGGACAATTCGAGAGGTGAAGGTTACAGGTTCCATTGGAGGGGTTCGAGAGGTACCAATTCGAGAGGTGAAGGTTGAGGTACATAGGGTTCAAGTGGAGGGGTTCGAGAGGTACGGATTCGAGGGGTGAAGGTTCCATTGGAGGTTCGAGAGGTGAAGGTTCCAGTGGAGATTCGAGAGGTGAGAGTTTGAGAGGTAATGGTTTGAGAAGTGAAGGTTCCATTGGACAATTCGAGAGGTAGTTGGTTCGAGAGGTAATGGTTAAAGAGGTGAAGGTTCGAGAGGTGAAGGTTAGGGGTTCCATTGGAGGTTCGAGAGGTACGGATTCGAGAGGTGAAAGTTCTATTGGAGGTTCGAGAGGTACCAATTCGAGAGGTAGTGGGTTCAAGTGGAGGGTTCCATTGGACAATATGAGAGGTAGTGGGTTTGAGTGGTACTGGTTCGAGAGGTACATGTTCGAGAGGTGAAGGTTAGGGGTTACATTGGACAATTCGAGAGGTAGTGGGTTCGAGTGGTACTGGTTCGAGAGGTAAGGGTTCGAGAGGTGAAATGTTTGAGTGGTACTGGTTCGAGAGGTATAGGTTCGAGAAGTGAAGGTTAGGGGTTCCATTGGGGGGTTTCAAGAGGTGAAGGTTCAGGTGGAGAGGGTTCAAGTGGAGGTTCCATTGGAGGGGTTCAAGAGGTGAAGGTTCTATTGGAGGTTCGAGAGGTGAAGGTTCCAATGGAGGTTTCGAGAGGTACATATTCGAGTGGTGAAGGTTGAGGTGCAGAGGGTTCAAGTGGAGGGGTTCCCTTGGAGGTTCGAGAGGTACCGATTCGAGAGGTGAAGGTTGAGGTACAGAGGGTTTAAGTGGCGGGGTCCATTGGAGGGGTTCGAGAGGTACCCATTCGAGAGGTGAAGGTTCCATTGGAGGGTTCGAGAGGTACGAATTCGATTGGTGAATGTTCCATTGGAGGTTCGAGAGGTGAAGGTTTCAGTGCAGATTCGAGAGGTGAGAGTTCGAGAGGTAATGGTTCGAGAGGTGAAGGTTCCATTGGAGAGTTCGAGAGGTGAAGGTTCCATTGGAGAGTTCGAGAGGTGAAGGTTCCATTGGAAAATTCGAGAGGTGAAGGTTAGGGGTTCCATTGGAGGGGTTCGAGAGGTGAAGGTTCAGGTGGAGAGGGTTCAAGTGGAGGGGTTCCACTGGAGGGGTTCGAGAGGTACTGATTCGAGAGGTGAAGGTTAAGGTACAGAGGGTTCAAATCTAGGGGTTCTAGTAGAGAGGTTTGAGAGGTACGGATTTGAGTGGTGAAGGTTCCATTGGAGTTCGAGATGTGAAGGTTCCAGTGGAGATTCGAGAGGTGAGATTTCGAGGGGGGGGGGGGGGTAGAGAGGTGAAGGTTCCATTGGACAATTTGAGAGGTGAAGCTTAGGGGTCCCTTTGGACGGGTTCGAGAGGTACGGGTTCGAGAGGTGAAGGTTCCATTGAAAAATTCGAGAGGTGAAGGTTTGGGGTTCCATTGGAGGGGTTCAAGAGATACCGATTCCAGACGTGAAGGTTGAGGTACAGAGGGGTTAAGTGGAGAGGTTCCATTGGATGGGTTCGAGAGGTACCGATTTAAGAGGTGAAGAGGGTTCAACTAAAACACTCACCTCTTGAACCCTCCAATGGAAACTTCACCTCTCGAATTTGTAACTCTCGAACCTCCTCTCAAACTCTCACATGTACAAGCTTCTACTGGAACCTTCACCTCTCGAATCGTTCAATGGAAACCTTCACATCTCGAATCAGTACCTCTCGAACCCCTCCACGTTAACCCTCTCCACCTGAACTTCACCTCTTGAATCGGTTCCTCTCGAACCCCTTCACTGGAACCCCTTCACTTCAACCTTTGCACTTGAACCTTCACCTCTTGAATCACTACCCCCCCCCCCCCAACACTAAACCTTCTCCTCTCAAATCAGTTCCTCTAGAACCCCTCCACTTGAACCCTCTCCACCTAAACCTTCATCTCTCGAATCCGTACCTGGTTCGAGACCTTGTTCTAGATTAGGGTTCGAGAGGTACTAGTTCGAGAGGTGCAGGTTCCATTGGCCGATTCGAGAGGTGAAGGTTATAGAGGTGGGAGTTCGAGTGGAGGTTCAAGTGGTACGTTGCTTTACTTGATAGTTCGAGTTAATTATGAGCTTCAATTACATGTAAAATTGGTACATTTGTAACTTCAATTACAGCTCTTTTCACATTCCTATATTGTAGCAACATTCCTACAGTATTTCTAAAATTTATTATCAAGTTCACCGCGCAACGCGTGGTGTTACCAACCGAGTAACTTAAAAGTATAGTGGTAACACATTTTGCTAGAACCACCATTACATTATGGGTTGTACATATGTGTGTTTGTATATACATGACATCTTTAGGTGGTCGTTGTCATCTAATGTAAATTTTGCTAGGACATATTGGGCAATTAGCTCTTGGTGTGACTATTTCATTTAGCTGGTTTGATCAACAATTTGTGTTAGTTGTTGGTTGTTAGCGGTTTTAACTGTTTGGATAGGGTTATTAGTGGCACTCTAACGATCAATCTAGTAGAATAGAAAATCAATAAGAGTCGAAGTATATTACCTGCCTGTTTATTGTGTACGGGGTTATAAACCACCAGAACCTTTATATAGTCGAAGGTCAGATTTTAAAAATCTAATAATGATAAAATTACATATACCATATCAGCATAATTTCTCAGAATTATGACTATTTAATGTGAAAATAAAGCAAATGGCCCCCAAGGCGAACTTATGAGGTGCCGACAATCTAGGTCGGTCTATTAGGCTTCCAATTGTCTCTAGTTGATTGGGTATCATGAGTTGAGTATGACAAGATAAACTCATCAATTCTTGGTTGTAATAGTCAATTACCAGTATGGAAGAAAAGTTGCATCCATTCAACTGATATTAACGATGAATTTACGTATTTCCCAAAAGTTTTCTGAGTTGAATGAAGTTTTTTCTCTCTGCAGAATAGAGAGCACTAGCAACTGTAGCAGGTTTTTTCCAATCTCTACATCTTTCATCTTTGTACCCAAATCTTGTATCCAGGACCATAAACAGAACACTATATCAGCAGTAAGGATTTCATAAGTATAAACAGCTATATGGCACGTAGGAGACTGGAGGATCACTGGTCGGATGACTTGCGACAAGGGTCTGAATTCTCAGAGGAGTATAAGGATGCCCCACAGGGAGATGTTTTTAACACGGGTATGCCAGGCCGGTTCGAAGGGGTCCTGTTCTTGTCGGGGATGTGAAAGCATATGACGAGGGTAGGCACATGTTCGCAGATTCGTTGGTGGGGTATTTGGTGGACTACAGATATTTTAGTATGGCAAGGATGCAAGCACATGTAGATGAATGTTGGGGTGGTGGTGTGGAAGTAATGATTAAGTCAGGTAAGTTTTATGTGTTTCGCTTTGACAGTCGACCACATATGAATGCAGTTTTGCATAATGGGCCAATGGTCGTTGAGGGAGGTCTTCTAGCTTTGCGACGGTGGATGCCGGAAATGCTACTTTCACATATGCTGTTACTCACGTCTTGATGTGGATCAGGATTTATGGTTTACCACCTGAGTATCTGTTACCGGATGCAGTTGCCAGGTTTGCAGCGGTGGTTGGGGAGGCTGAGGAGGTCATTTTCGGAGGGTTATCAACAATGGAGATTGGAGACTATGCTAATGTGCGAGTCTGGGTTCTAGTAAATGAGCCTCTGGTTTCGGAGTTTTTTTTGCAGCTCAGAAGAGGGGGGGCTTGGATGTCTATTGGTTATGAGGGCGTCCATAAAGTGTGTAGAAGATGTGGCGGTTTGGGACATACTATCCCATTATGCAGATTTCAAAATGATGCAGCTCTGGAGTATTATATAACAGAAAGATTTGTCAGATTGGGTTGGGATTTGGGAGTGGAAATTTTCAGGGATAATGCATCTGAACTCTACCCTCCAACAATAATGGTTCACCGGAATTTCCCGGCAAGAAGGTTTACTAGAATTCCTCATGACTTTCTTAGAACAAATGCCTACAGGTTTCGGGGGGAAAGGAGAGATATTCCAGAGGGATTTCTGTTTACCGAGGATGTAATCTTCAGCTGGGGGGAGGTCCAACAGAGGAATTTGGAACATGATATGGTAGGAGGAGGTCAAAGGAATCTTATACATGGCCAGGGGCTTACTTCTGCCTTACAGGAGGGAGGCTCTGGTAGTGCAGGGAGAGATGAGTTTCCAGGGGATGAATACAACTCTTCTTCCCCAGAAAATTATCCTGATTTTAACATGGATATTGGGTTTATTCCAGAGGTACTGCTAACGGATGCCGTTCCGGACACGATATCGCAACAGGAAGCGTAGGTAAATCCGCAGAAGCGCAGGTAAATCCGCAGAACCTAGTCTCAAATCCTTACGCTGGGTTTGAAAACGAAGATATAGTTGCCACAACTGGGGTAACAATCGAGAGTGCTAATCCAGAGGTGATGGCAATGGTGGAACATTTCGGGTCAAACGGGGTGCTGTCAGTGGTCGCCGACTGGACTTTAGCTGATGATGAAGCTAGGGATACTGATCCTAACTCACTAATTTTGGAAACGATCAATGAAGATGGCAGACTCATCCATCACCCCGACAGAATTCCAATTCAGCTTAAGGACTACTTGGGTGAACAATTACCAGGTATTCTTACGGAGTCAACGAAAACAATGGAAATTGTTCATTATGGTCAACTGGTGAAGGAAGGCCTCGGAGAACAGTCGAAACAATTATCGTTGAGCGATAACTCTGACCCGGAGGAGGAGCCCTCACCACAGGATGCAGATTTGGTAGGTGAGGGGGATAAGGAGCATTCAATGGTTAATTCATTGTTGGATGAGATCATGTTAAGGGACATTAAATGCAAAGGGAAGCGTCAGTGTGAGGAACAAGTTTCTGTCAGGAAAAGGAATAAACCTTTGTACTGGAAGTACAGAAGTGGTACAGGAGGTGGAGTAAATGGAGAAGGAGAGTGTTCTGCAAGAAATGATGGGGGGCAACCACACTTTGGCAGTTTACACACTGGAGATAAGGTCGACTTAAACAGAGACTTAAATGCAGCAGGTACTGTTGATCTATCCTCTTTATTACCAGTCAAGAATGACATCACTCACACAAATCCTCACACATCACAATTTCCCCTTCAAAGCCCATGTCAACCTAATTTGGGCCAACCCTATTTCCCACACCCGAACATTAACAGTATGGCTATTTGTGATAAGCTATCCCAGATTTTTACTACGAGTCAAGCACAGGACTCGAGTGGTATCAAAAGCCCAAATAACCAGAATGTTTCCGTAGTTCAAATTTCTTCCGATTCCCATGGGATTTCACAAAAAAATGTCAAAGATGCTCATCCAAATATCATGCTGGAACGTCAACAATCAGTTGGTCTAGGAGCTATGGATAATGGGGACATTACCTTTGTTGTCGAGGTGGAGAAAGTGGCTGGAATCACAACTCTTCAGATCGTGGCAGCCGGTCTTGCAAGAGAGGGTCTGAATTATTGCGACCAAGGTGTGGTATCAATAATTTGTGATGGAATCTCCAAGGGACTCAAGCTTATTCTACCCAATGATTTTGGTTCGGCTGGAATCCCTTTCTCCGAACAGAAGGTCGAAATGAAGAGAAAAATGGAAGTTTCGGGCATCTGGGAGGAGAATTTGTTTGAGGATGGAAGGAGAAGGGATAGGGAGGAAATGGGTGAAGCTTTGCCTACTGATTTTCCATTCATTCACTTAAAAAATGAAAGGTTGATAAATGAGAATTCTAGTGTCCACGAATTGGCAAGTCAAATTGTGGAAGGGCCCGTGGTCAGTGGCCTTGCCAGCCCAACGGGTTCTTCTTTACAGGAAGGTGCCAATCATCTGAGCACAAGCAAATTGCAGGGTTATTGTGGAGGAGCTAGGTGGGGAACTAGGGCGAGATTATCCCCTTCTAAATCAACAATTGCCACAAGATTAATGATTGAAAGGAATATGCAGCGTCCAATTCTACCCGCTTTCCTATTTCCAAAGATGATCCCAGTCAAGACACGTCCTGATGTACATCATCTACAAACTCAATTGGAACGCATTGAGGTATCCACTGACACTGTTTTCACATCACATCAATCCCAGGCTCTGACCTGGGCTGTGGATGAACTTATGCCGGTGGCAGTACATCTTGCAGGAAAGAGAAAGAGAGACATTCAACCGGACTTGGGTGTGATTGCATTTCATAAGAGGTCACGTTTGAATGTGGAGGACGAACCACAACTTTTATGGGTAGTCAAGAAGTTTCATGAGATTGACTACAATCAGGGAGTGAAGCAGGGGCAAATGGTCATTATCGGTGCTAGAACCTATGAGAACATCGTTTCAATCGTAATGCAATCCTGCAAACAGACTATAGATGGTATTTCGGTGGTTGGTCCAGAACAACCATCTCCATCTCTATGAATCTACTCTGCTGGAACTGCAGAGGGCTGACACACCCTCTGACAGTAAGTACCCTCAATAATTTGCTTTTACAGTTTAAGCCTAATATTATTTTCCTTATGGAAACAAAATGTAATAGAAGCAAGATTAGTAAGTGGCTACATAGATCCTATTTCAGTAGTTGGGAATTAGTAGATCCAATAGGAACTAAAGGTGGTCTTTGTGTGGCTCGGACACGGGATATCAACCTCGAGGTAGCAAACAGCTCCCAAAATTTTGTTAATTGTAATATAACCTCTTTGGTGGGGGATGAATGGAAGCTTGTTTTATTGTATGGTCATCCCATAAAAAATGAGAGGCAACAAGTCTGGGACGACTTGAATACCGAACTGCTATCAAATTCATCACTGACTCTCATTATAGGGGACTACAACCAGGTTACTGGGAATGAAGATAAGAGAGGAGGTACCATAGTCACTGACAAGCACACAGCTGCGCTGAATACTGTGATAACAAGACATAACCTCCAGGAGCTACTGAACCAAGGGCAATGGTTTACATGGTCAAACGGACGTCAGGGTGAACAGCTAATTGTAGAAAGGCTTGATAGAGGTTTTGCTACCCGAAATTGGTTTGACCTTTTCCCTAACTACATGCTTAAGAATTTGCCAATGGGGAGATCGGACCATGGGCCTGTGGTATTGAATACACAACATTTTGCTACGGGTAGGAGGCATCGAGAAAGACCTAAATTTGAGGCGTTCTGGACTCGCCGGCAAGAGGTTTCCAAAATTATTACTGATATTTGGAAAAATGATCTACATCGGATTAGGTTTCAGGATGCAGGTAGTGACTGGCCTTCATCTCCACAGTGTCATAGGTCCAGGTTGGAAGTGAAGCTACAATCCACTATGAATGAGCTTAGTAATTGAAGTAGGGATAATGTGGGTGTGTTGGCCAAAAGGATTCGGTGGAAGGAAAAGGAAATAGAGAGTCTCCAGTACAATAATAATTTCGACTCAGCGAGAAGTTCGGCAGAGGATTTAGATGATCTTCTTACACAACAACTTGATTTTTGGAAGCAGAGAGCCAAGATAAAGTGGGACGCAGAAGGTAATTGGAATACAAGTTTTTTCCATCAATGGGCCAAGAAGAAACAAGGAAGGAATAGAATCACTCAGATGGTGGATAGTCAAGGAAGCTGGGTGTCTGACCCAATCAAGTTGCGGAAGTTGGTGTTGGATCATATCAGTTTGGTCTTTGTGAATGTTTTGGAAATGCCACGTGATGCATTTGGGGATACAACGATCACAGAAATCCTACAACTTATAGAGCAAAACGTGAGTTCGGTACAACAATGACAATTAGCCGACCGGGTGACAGTGGAGGAAGTGAAATTGGTAGTATTTCAAATGGGAAATTGGAAGGCTCCGGGACCAGATGGTATTCCAGCGGGGTTTTATAAATAATACTGGGGTCAAGTTGGGGATGATCTATTCAATGCAGTACAGGAATTTTTTACAACTGGAAGAATGATCAACGATTGGAATGCTACTAACATCACACTCATTCCCAAGAATAAGGTACCAACAAAACCTGAGCATTTAAGACCTATTAGTTCATGCAATGTTAAGTATAAAATAATTGCAAAAGTTCTGGCAAATAGGTTAAAGTGCATAATGGGGTATTTAGTTTTTGGTAACCAAGCAGCCTTTGTACAAGGTAGATCGATAGTTGAGAATTCATTAGTAGCTCATGAGTTGATTGAGAAAGTCCGAAAGCATAAGACAGGGAAAGTAGCCCTTGCGGCTTTAAAGATTGATATGAGCAAGGCTTATGATCGGGTCTCATTGGATTTTCTAAGGAATGTTATGGGCTGGATGGGTTTTCCATTAAAGTGGATTCAATGGATTATGGAGTGTGTCACCACTGTCACCTACTCTTTAAAACTCAATGGGGAGTTATCAGAAACGTTCAAGCCCAAAAAAGGTTTAAGACAAGGTTGTCCCCTGTCTCCTTTCCTGTTTATCCTCTGTCAAGAAGCATTGTCTTCCATTATTGCTTCAGAACCATTTCAACAAGTGTGTAGGGGAATTCAGTGTGGTAGGGGAGTACCACGGGTCTCAAGCTTGATGTTTGCGGATGACTGTTTACTGTTTTTTGAGGTCACAGAACCAGCTATGAAGCAACTTGCAGCCACTTTGAATTTATTCGCAGCTTATTCGGGTCAGAGATTAAATTTTGAGAAATCTTCTTTTCTTATCAGTCCAAATGCGAATGCCTTTACCACGAACTTGATTCAACTGAGATTCAACATCAAGCCAAATCTTCTCCAAGGAAAATATTTGGGCCATGCAATTAATTTCAAGGGTTCCAAATTCGCAATATTCAATGGGTTACGGAGGAGTATTCTTTCAAAGACATTAACGTGGAAAAAGACCGACCTTTCGGTAATGGGCAGAGTTACATTGTGTAAGCATGTACTTTGCCCTCTATCTCAGTATACAATGGGGACATTCAGGATTCCAAAAACAATTGCCAAGGAGATTGATAAGCAAATGGCAAGGTTTATTTGGGCGGGGGACCCTGATGGAAGGGGGATACATTGGAAATCCTGGGATAAGTTGTGCGATTCAAAATGGAAGGGTGGATTAGGGATGCGATCAACGGCGGCAATGAATCAAGCCATGTTAGGAAAGCAAGCGTGGACGCTGTTAACAACCAAAGATTCCTTCTTTTCAAAGTTCTTCCTCACAAAATATTGCAGGAATAAGGACTTTCTACACACGACAAGGAAACAGGGTGATTCGTATGGATGGAGGGGTATCCTTTGGGGACTGGAACTACTCAAACCCCATCTGAAGTGGAAGATTGTGACTGGGGAGACAGTGGGCATTCAACAGAACTGGATTCCTAACCATTCTAATCCAATAAAGTACGAAGCATCTATCCTTCCCTTGCTAAGTTTTAAAGTTTCTGACCTTATTGATGCACAAAGAACCTGGAGAATGCCGCTTCTCAAAACAATTTTCCCAACCCACATAATTAGGGAAATACAAAAAAAACATATACCCGCACAATGTTTTGGAGAAGTGGACTACTTGGCATGGGATAAGGATGTTCTAGGGAAATACTCGGTCAAAACAAGTTGCCACACAGCTAAGGAAGCTATTAATCGGGACATACCGTCATCCTCAATGCAGTCGGCATCACAGGCACAACCGGATTCTAAAATGTAGAAAATACTTTGGAATGCGAATATCCCAGAGAATATAAAGTTCTTTATTTGGAGAATGATCAATGGTGCTTGCCAAATAGCTCCTAGTCTTCTGAAACGAGGTGTGTTACTGTCCACGAAATGCCAAATGTGTTCTATGGCTGACGAATCAATAGAGCATATGCTTTTTAAATGTGATATAGCAAGGAAGGTGTGGAGGCATAGTAGATTGGGATTAGACTTTAGTACAGCATCTCTAGTTTCTTTCAAACTATGGCTACAAAATTGGTTTACTATCGCACCTCAGGAGGAAGATCGGGAGCTTGCTTGTTTTGTAATATGGGGTATTTGGTGTGCGAGATGTGCCGTTACGATGGAACAAATACCTATATCCTTTTCTCATATAATGGATGTAATCAATGGTTTAGTTAGCAGAGCTAGGAAAAGGAATGTCTGGGGGTCACCGCAATGCTCTCACACAAACTTGGAGTTGTCGGAGGAGGTGGCTTCCCATTCTGTTACAGGAAATGGGCCTTTCAAAGAGATACATCAGTTGGGTGATGTTAAATTCCTATGGTTAAACAAGGATGGTTGCATAGACCATCTTTTTCATGATTGTACAATCGTCACTACCGATGCGGCCTTCTGTATTGATAGTGGAGATGAAGTTGCGGCTTGGTGTGCGCAGCCACCTAACCATACAAGGTGGACAGGAAGAGATACCATCCATGCTTCCTCAGCAGTCCAAGCAGAACTATTAGCTATTTACAAGGCTATGTAGCAGACTACTTACAGAAGAAACTGGAACTTAGTCATCAAAACAGACTGTGACAATGCACTGCGACATATGATTAACTACCCGGAAATTCCAACTCATATAAGGCACTTAGTTATGGAAATTAAATTTCTAGGTTTGTTGTTCCATCAATTAACAATAGTTAAAGTGGATAGATCAGTAGTCGCAGAGGCTCATAATCTAGCTCATGACTATGTAAACTGTCATAACTTTATTCATAATCAATGATATGTACTACTTCATCCAAAAAAAAAAACGATGAATTTTTTTTCCTTTCATGACAAACTATCTAATAGTATCTTATCATTCACACCAAATTGTTATTATTCTTCGATATAAAATTATAAATGACAAAGCGATTTTCTCAATCAGTAAAGTATGGTAAGTTCAATCAGTAAATTTTACACAGTAAAAAAATAAAAACAAGTGAGTATATTGCGAATTTACTTTAATTTTAATAGTATGACATGTTATAGCACAATTTTTGCACAATCTGCACGAATAAAACACGTGCCATAATAAAACGATTGTAATTTAGTATCATCAAAATGATTAAAAGGCTATTTCGGCTAGCCCTGGGCCGTCCACACCAGCCGACATCACAGTCAACATGTGAGAGGTAAGTCACGGTAACCCAACGCCAGGACCTAAGCTGGAGCCCGTACTCACCGCGCACCAAGAGCCCACCCGCCACATAGCCCGTGCTCAAAATGATCAAATTAAAAGTGTTCAGTAACAATTGTTTTTTGTGGCTTGATTATATGAAGCACAGTATGATTCGACTGGTGGACTTGATACGATGAGAGACAAAATATCTGAGCGAATCATGGCCTGGATTTGATTTGATAGTACGACACAACTAGTGGTGTCAATTCGGGTTATCGTGTCACATTCGTATCGGGTTTGAAACGTGTCGGGTTGAATCGTGTTGATTTCATTTATCGTATCGGGTTGGAAACATGTCGTGTTGAAACATGTCGGGTTGAATCGTGTTGATTTCATTTATCGTGTCGGGTCGGGTTGGATTGGGTACTTATCGTGTCGGGTTGAAAACGTGTCAGTTTTTTTCTCGAATTGGGTCGTGTCGGGTTGAGTTAATATTGGGTCTGGTTAGTGTCGTGTAATTTTTATACTCGGATTAGATCGGGTCGGGTCAGAATATTGTCGGGTTGGATTGGATCAGGTTATTGTCGTGTCATTTCTTGTACTGAAGTTTTGTTTGGATCTGATTATGTCAATTATTTTTTATAATGTTTCACATTGAATTCAGATATATTTTGGGTTGGTTCATTTTAGATCGGGTTTTATGTCACCCAATTAAATTTGGGTTGATTTAGGTTATATTTCAATAATACTATTGTTACAACTGCACTATTATCAGGTATTGTTTCGTTGTAACTTGCAAAATATAAAAACTTGACTCGTAACTCCAAATTAAAATCCGCTCAAAAGTGATGCTACCCCATACACCCCCATTGTATTTTTCAAGTACGTTAGGGGTTGGTGTCGATAGGGGTGGGCATCGGTTCGATTTATTCGGGTTTCAGTCTATTCGATTCAGATTATTCAATTTTTTTTCTCAAAAATCAAAAACCGAATCCGACCCAAACCATTCAAATAATCCAAATTACCCAAACCGAATTTAAAATTCAAATTCGGTTTGAAACCGAAATCAACCAAATAAACCAATTAATTCCAATTTTTATCAAATTGAATTCGATTAAATTGGTTCTGGACCATACCAAAAAGCCCATAAACATACTAAAATTTTAATTCCAAATGACTAATTACAGCCCAAAAATTAAGGCCAAGTAATTTGCCATTAAAGGCCCATTTGGCATTTGCATGTTATACTTTCGTTGCTTTGTCTTAAATAAAAGGGAGGAGTTCCCTCTTTATAGTTGAAATTGAAGGCAAATTCTCCCCCATTTCCGATGTGGGAAAATGTAGTAAGGCTAAGAGCCTTTGGCCCTTTGCTGCCTTGCTTCCTTCTTGACTTCATGCGGCTTCCATTTCATTTCATGTTCCATTTCCACCTTTTCTTCCATTATTTTTTAAATTGAATTTATTATGAGTCTGTCTCTTGAAATACGGTCTTTCTATAAGTCATGGAAATATTATGGTTTAAAATGCAAATTAGAAGAAATGAAGATAAAGTTTATGGGTTGAATGAATCAGGTTATAAACTTTATAACTACTACACGTTGCATAATAAAATTTTAATATTTCAACTAAGACCTTTTACTTTGTATTATTATAATTAAACCCTATCTTTCCATAAGCCTATGGAATAATGGAAAGACGGTATTAATGAGACATCTCTCTTTATTTGACTATTATTCATTAGATTTATATATTTAGTCGTGTGCATTTTTAACTTAACATTGTGCATTTCCATTTGTTATGAATTGACTTTACGTACTAGTAATCATATGGCTAAAAACCCCATTTGTTATTAGTTTGATGCACAATCAACTTGACTTGGTTCCATATTAAATGTTAATTAACTTTATAACTGCATATGTTTTGGGTTGATTACATGCAGGGTTATATAGTTGATTTATCGGGTTGAAATAGGTTCGTGTTAAATCGGGTCCGGGTTGATCTCGGGTTCGTATTCAGGTCGAGTTAGGGTCCAGATTATCGGGTCATATTCGGGTTCGTATTCAGGTCGAGTTCGAGTCCTGATTATCGGGTCATATTCGGGTTCGTATTCAGGTCGGGTTCGGGTCCAGATTATCGGGTCATATTCGGGTTTTGGGTTGAATTCGCTCGTGTTGGGTTCGGGTACAGGTCAATATTTCTCGGGTCAAAATCGGGTTTCGGGTTGAGTGTGGTCGTGTCAGGTCGGGTTCGGGTCAATATTTCTCGGATCAGATCGAATTTCGAGTTAATTCATTCGTATCGATTCAGGTCGGGTTCTCAGTTCGGGTCAGAGATTGACAGCTCTAGACACAACACAAGGCACAAATAAATACGTGCCAAGTTTTTTACTGGTCAAGATATGCGTACATCACGAAAATCAACTTATAACTTTATTAAATATATATCCTATCAAACATGAAAGGCAAAGTCTTGGGAAAGACGGTCTTTCCATAGGCTTATGGAAAGACGGGGTTTGATTAGAATAATAAAAGGTAAAAGGTCTTAGTTGCAATATTAAAGTTTTAATATGAAACATACAGTAGTTATAAAAATTTATAACCCGGTTCATGCAACCCGAAAATTTTATCTTAATTTCTTCTAATTTACACTTTAAACCTTGGTCTTTCCATAACTTATGGAAAGACCGTCTTTCAAGAGACGGACTCAACATGAAATTGTATTTAACTTTGATCTGTAGTATGCGACTTGAAAAGGAATGTTTGGCAATGTCTATTAAAATTTTGGGATAAGTGTCAATATAACTCTATTTATTTGAGTAAGTGACAATATAACACTATGATAATTTTTAGTGCAAATATAATCCTAACTAGTTAATGAAAGTGCCAATATAACCCTATGATAATTTTCAGTGCAAATATAATCCTAACTAGTTAATGAAAGTGCCAATATAACCCTCAGACCTCATTTCCAGCATTAACCTCAACTTTTCAACGTTGACTCTATGTAAATTGACCAAAATACCCTTTGGGCTAACTCTGAAATTGGGTGGACAATTTTACCCTCATAGTTAGCCGGAACGCCATAGTTCGTTGAAATTAGGTAGGGTTATATCATTACATTATGCAATCTTATTGGGTTATATCAGCACATTCCTAATATTTGTAGGGTTATATCAGCACATTCCTAATATTTGTAGGGTTATATCAGCACATTTCTAATATTTGTTGGGTTATATCAACACATCCTTAAAATTTATAGGGTTATATTGGCACTTTTACTAACTATATAGGATTATATTGGCACTTTTAAATATTAAAAGGTTATATTGACACTTATGTCAGCACTTTTTTTTAAAAAAAATTAAAGTACGACAAACTTATGTTAGCACCGTCACACGGTGAGTTATTCATGTGTGTGCGCGCGTGTGCAAACATACATATATAACAAAAATAATAGAGGTTTAAGAGTTTATCGACTATGTATTCATTGTATTGTTGTTAAATGAAGAGTTGTCTATATGAGACCTTTTGTAGTAGCTTGACGCAAAATACTAGACACGTGATATTGTGAAACTCAATATATAATACATCGTTTACACATTCATTTTAGTACCATTAAGCAAAATGTTAATTGTAATTTGCATTTTTTTTACCTGATGTTGAATGTTTTACATTACTGTTGGTTGAGTATGTTGGTTGCACATTCATTTTAACGATGTCATATTATAATGCGTTTTTTTCTAATACCTTTATAGATGTAGCGAAAGATTATCGAAAAGAAAGAAATGCAAGAGGATACGACAATATCGTCAACTTTATTTCATTAATCACCACCCTCAAATACATCGATGCTCCAACCTTATAGTGGTCGAACAAATGAAAAAAGAATGGAAAGAGTTTAAAATTGGAAACAAACAACTCACTAAAATGGAAGTAAATAATGGAAATAAAGAAAGCAATTTCAGCAAATATATGCTGATGCCAAAATCTTCAATCAACCCAAAACAAAGCAAATCAAATCCCCTCTCAAAAATAGAATTTCCATGTATTGCATGAACTTTCCATGCAAACCATGCAATCCATATTCAACAAATATATGCGATCATGCAACCCATGCACACCATGCAAGCTATAATCCTTTCCATGCAATCATCCAAAAATAATGCAAACCAAAATCCACAGAATCATCGACACTAATCATTTCTTGGCGCGTCGATCCATGCTTCCATGAATGCAAGACCTAACCCTATCGCGCCATCATTCTCTCGGGGGTCGGAAAAATTTGTCCCCGAATTTTCACCAATGCCATCTTCGGAGTTATCCCCTGTGTAAAGGCGGAGATGTTTGACATTAAACACATCCGCAGTGCGTATATGGCTTGGAAGCTTCAAACGATAGGCATTCGGATTGATCTTTTCAACGATTTCCACGGGACCAATAGTTTTTGGCTTAAGTTTATTGTACTCATGGGCAGGAATGCGATCCTTGGTGAGAACATCCCACACAAAATCGCCGGCTTCAAACTCAACCGGACGACGCTTGATATCGGCAGAGCGCTTATAGGATTCAGTAGTGACTTGGAGATTCGCCACAGTTTGGCGATGGATATCTTGGAGCTGTTTGATAAAATCCACAGCATCGCCGTGAGGCCGAAGAGGTGTAGGAACGGGAGCAAGGTCTAAAGGACAACGCGGAACGATGCCATATACGACTCAGAATGGACTGAGACCAGTGCTCCGGTTGCTAGCATGGTTATGAGCAAACTCTGCCTAACAAAGTTTCAAATCCCAGGTGCGAACTGTCTCGCCGACAAGGCAGCGTAAAAGGTTACCAAGAGAACGGTTCACAACCTCGGTTTGGCCATCAGTTTGGGGGTGGTAGGCATTACTAAAATCGAGTTGGGTGTTCACCAAATGCCAGAGAATTCTCCAAAAATGGCTCAAGAAACGGGTGTCGCGGTCTAACACAATGGATGATGGAAGACCGTGGATTCTATAAACCTCGCGGAAAAATAATCCCGCGACATGGACAGCATCAGAAGTCTTCTTACAAGGGATAAAGTGAGCCATTTTGGAGAATCGATCCACAACGACAAAAATAGAATCATTACCCCGCACCGTGCGAGGAAGGCCGAGGATAAAATCCATGCTAATATCAACCCAAGGTTGCATCGGAATCGGCAAGGGCATATACATCCCAGTGTTTGAGGCTTTGTCCTTGGCAGTGTGACAAATATGACACCTATCCACAAAACGGGCTACTTCCTTTCTCATGGAGGGCCAAAAATATGAAGATGCCACGAGATGGAGAGTGCGGTCACACCCAACATGCCCCTCATTGTGAAGATCCCAAATGATTTTGAGTCGCAAGCTCCCATCCGGAACGCATAGTTTGCCGCAAAAAAATGAAAAACCCTCCGACCAAGAGAAATCCAATTTTTCGCCCGCTTGGAGGCATTCAATAATCCCAGCAAAGAAAGGGTCTGTAGTATAGTGCTCGGCCAACACATCAAAACCCAGAGTTTCGACTCGGAGCTCAGTGAGAAGAGCATGTTGCCGACTCAAGGCATCGGCCACGCAATTAAGAACCCCAACCTTGTGCTTAATGGAAAACGTAAATTGTTGCAAAAATGCAACCCAAGAAGCATGCCGAGAAGATACCTTGTCTTGAGTCCCGAGGTGTTTGAGCACATCGTGATCAGTGAAAAGCACAAATTCCTTATGGAAAAGGTAGTGACGCCAATGATGCATTTCCCGAACAATTGCGTAGAGCTCCACGTCATAAGTGTTGTAGCGAGATTTTGGCCCGGTGAGTTTCTCGCTAAAATAAGCAACTGGTCGATGCCCTTTGCTAAGAATGGTGCCAATGCCGACTTTGGAAGCGTCACAGTGGAGAAGGAACGGTTGTGTGAAATTTGGAAGCACCAAAATCGGTGCTGAAGTGAGCTTGGACTTGATCAATTCAAAAGCATCTGCGGCATGAGAAGACCAATGGAAATGGATAGATTTAATGCACTCAATGATCGGCGCCATAATCGAGCTAAAGTGTGGAATAAAATAGCGGTAGAACGAGGCAAGACCATGGAAGCTCCGCACGTCGCTTACTGTGCGTGGGGTTAGCCAAGATGCCACGGCTTGGACCTTAGACTATGCGACACTAAGCCAGTTAGCAGAGACGACATAACCAAGGAACTCGACTCGGTCAGTGAGAAAAACACACTTTGTCAAGGTGGCATAAAAGGCATGGCTGCGAAAAATGGTTAGAACCTCCCGGAGGTGTTGCATGTGATCCTCGAGGTTAGCACTATAAATCAAAACATCATCGAAGTAAACGACAATGAATTTACCGATAAATGGGCGGAGTGCTTGATTCATAACGCGCATAAAGGTGCTTGGAGAATTGGAGAGTCCAAACGGCATAACAAGCCACTCGTAGAGGCCCTCGCGAGTCTTGAAAACTGTCTTCCACTCATCGCCGGGTCGAATACGAATTTGGTGGTACCCGCTTTTCAAATCCAACTTGCTAAAAATGCGAGCTCCACTTAATTGGTCGAGGAGATCATCGAGCCGCGGAATAGGAAAGTGGCAGCGGACCGTGATCCTATTGATGGCTCGGCTATCCACGCACATACGCCAAGTGCCATCTTTCTTCGGGGTGAGCAGTGTGGGAACTACACACGGGCTGAGGCTCTCACGGATGTGGCCTCGGCGAAGGAGTTCCTCGACTTGGCGCCGCAATTCTTCATGTTCAGCTGGGCTCATTCGATAGTGTGCTCGGTTTGGCAAAACCCCGTCAGGCATAAGATCAATCCGATGTTGTATGTCCCGAAGTGGCGGGAGCATGTCCGGAAGCTCGGAAGGGAAGACATCGCAAAATTCCTCAAGGAGTGCGGAACCAAGGATATGTCCGAAGTTGGTTTGCCGAGGAGGATGTAAACAATGCCAGTATGTGTTATTTCTTCCTCAAATTCAGCCCGAGAGAGTAGTGTGGTAGCGGGTCGGCGACTCGAGATTGTTGAGGGATTGGACGACAGTAGCACAATTTTCTTTTCGCCAAAGAGAAAGCTATAGGTGTTGGTGAGACCATCGTGTAACGCATGCCGATCGAATTGCCACGGCCTACCAAGCAAAAAATGACAAGCATCCATTGAAACTATATCACACATGATCGTATCCTTGTATGTAGTTCCAATGGAAAAACTCACCAAGACCCGTTGTGAGACGGTGACGTCGGTACCGGTTTGGAGCCAAGCGAGCTTATAAGGCTTTGGGTGCTTCTCCGGAGTGAGTCCCAATTCAGCGACCACTTCTTCGGCTACGACATTTTCACAACTCCCGGAATCGATGACGAAACGGTACACCTTCTCTCCAATGGTGCATGATGATTGGAAAATATTATTTCGGAGCCAACCATCGTCGCGACTCAGGGGAGAGAGGAAGCTCCGTCGGGCCACTAGAGTGTGACCCACATCTCCCACAACTTCCTCGACATTGTCATTAGGCTCAACATCGTCGTCATAAATCAGTTTGCCAAATATTTCCTGTGTATCATTAGTGAGTAACCCAGGTCGGCTATTTTTGGACAAGCATTGCGACGATGTCCCGATTCACCATAACCAAAACATCGGATTCCACCCAAAATGTTATGTGGTGTTGTCATTGGAGTGCTGGGCAAGGGTGGATGTGCAGCAGGGTTTGCGCCGCAGTTCAATGGTGTGGGCAAATTAAACGGACGCCGTGATTGTTGGCGTTCAATGGCAAGGGCCCGTTGGTGGGCTTCGGCAACCGTGAGTGGATCAAACATATTCAAGACGTCTTGGATCGCAACGCGTAATCCTCCGATGTAGCGAGAAACCGTTTGTTCTTCGGTTTCGCCTATGTCATTCCGAGCAAGAAGCATGAAAAATTTGGTAGAATAACCGAACACAGATTTTGTACCTTGCCGGAGATTTTGCAAACTCTGGTATAGTGTACGGATGTAGTTATAGGATATGCTTCTTCAATTTGTCCCATGATGCAATTTTTGCTTTCCCCATTCAACCACGTCGATTCTTTGTCTGTGTCCACCAAGCAATGATAAGGGGTGCGCGGTGAGCATCGAGAACTGCTTTGAAGTCCAGCACTTCTTCCACAGCCACGATCCAATCTAAAAACTCCTCCACATTCATGTTGCCATGAAATTTGGGAATTTCCATACGGAACACTGACTCCCAGCGTGTGTTGTCCTCGAGTCGATCTGCATTTAGCCTTGGTCGGCGTGGAGCATCATCGAACGTCGCAAATGGGTTGTCGCCGTTGTTATTTCATACTCACTATGACCAGCGGGGGTCGCTGGACGCTGTTGGAAAAGCTTCTCCATCGTCTCGGTGAGTGCGTCCAACCGCTGATGGATGCCGGCGAGTTCTTCACGTCGATAGACTTCATCCAAATCAGCCTTCGGAGCTCCTCCACGTCAATTTCTAAGTGCCATGAGGGGATCAGACTGGTGCTCTGATACCAACTGATGTAGCAAAAGATTATCGGAAAGAAAGAAACGCAAGAGGATACGACAATATCGTCAGCTTTATTTCATTAATCACCACCCTCAAATACATTGATGCTCCAACCTTATAGTGGTCTAACAAATGAAAAAAGAATGGAAAGAGTTTAAAACTGAAAACAAACAACTCACTAAAATGGAAGTAAATAATGGAAATAAAGAAAGCAATTTAAGCAAATATATGCTGACGCCAAAATCTTCAATCAACCCAAAATAAAGGGAATCAAATCCCTCTCAAAAATAGAATTTCCATGTATTGCATGAACTTTCCATGCAAACCATGCAAACCATGCAATCCATATTCAACAAATATATGCGATCATGCAACCCATGCACACCATGCAAGCCGTAATCCTTTCCATGCAATCATCCAAAAATAATGCAAACCAAAATCCGCAGAATCATCGACACTAATCATTTCTTGGCGCGTCGATCCCATGCTTCCATGAATGCAAGACCTAACCCTATCGCGCCATCACTTTATATAATGCATATTTCATTGAATGGCATACTATGGTAAACTTTAACGCCTTTATATAAAATTTTTTTTCCGTTGAATAACATACTATGGTAAACTTTACCATCATCACATAGTACGTCTTTCCTGTGAATGACATACTATGGTAACATGACGATGTATGTGTGATGCAGATTATCAAGAAATTTAATATTATAATAGTTACACATTCACCTAGTAGGGATGGGGAAAAAAATTGAAAATAAAAAATCGAACTGAAAATCAAATTATCCGAATTTGAATAACCCAAACGAAATATAATATACAGTTTATAGATATCCAAATTGAATAAATCAAATTCTGAATATGATTTTTGGATCGGTTTTGGATATTAAAAATCAATCAAAACCTGAACCAAATACCGAATTGTAATTAATTAAATTAATTTAATATATAAAATAATAATTAAAATTTAAAACTACAAACTTTAATGTTAAATGTAATGCTAAATGTCTTATGGTTTAATTTGTATTGTGCTTGTTGGATTTTTATTTTGAAAACTTGATTTTGATGATGTAGAAATTATATATATATATATATATATATATATATATATATATATATATATAAAATTAAAAACTCACCAAGGTGGGGGTGTATATTAGGCTCCCCAAGCCAAAGATAAATTGTAAAATAAGAGTTTGGAAACTTGTACATGAGATAGTACTACACAGAGAAGAGAACCTTCATGTAAGTACAAGTCGTGGAATCCCATACCATCTATCAACACCCCCATGCTAAAAGATGTATGGCCCCTAGTCCTGCTTCGAAGTTTGTTATGGCCTAACATTTTTCTGCCTCCACCCCAAGTGTGGACAGAAAGTGATGGCCTCCCATAATAACTCCTCGCAAACCTATTCCCCATAATCAGATTTACTAAGAATAGATCAGAACCTAAATGATAAGAGGTTCGTGAGTTTTCTTAAGCCACCATCGTGTTGATGCAGTAGAACGAGAACCAGTAACATGTGGATGACATAAAGGCAGCATGTGGATAAGAGCCAGCACTTTTGTAATCTCCTTAATGACAGCTTTCCTCCAGATTTCCAATTGAATGTGTTGTAACTGTCATGAAAAAACAAACCAGAGCAGTACCCAAAACAACAACTACAAATAATGAAAGATTCATGAGCATCTAACATAAGGGTATCTCAAAGCATCAAGTGTTATGATCCCTCTAATCTTATGTGGCAAGCTAGAAAGATCGAAAGAGGAATTTACCTTGTTAGAGCTAGCTATTTTTTCCAAATTATCAGCTGCACTATTGCCCTCCCTTAATATATGTAAAATAGAGGCTTGTAATAGGTTCATGAGTCTCCATATTTGTCTAACCATTAGGATATATCTCCAAGGGACTCTAAACTCTCTTCTGATCATTTTTACCAAGAGAAGAGAGTCACTCTCTATTTCCAGATGAAAGCACTCGTGTTCAAAGCCAAATCTAGACCAAGTTTGAGGCCCTCCATCTCAACCATCAGTGTAGAACAGGAGCCTAAAAACTTAGCAGAAGCACAAATAAGCTTTCCCAGTGAGTCCCTTACAATAGCACCTGCACTAGAATCTCCATTATTAAGTACTGACCCATCAATATTTAGTTTGAAGATTCTAGGAGGAGTCCAAGTAATGATTTTTGCTAAACTGTGTTTTTAAGAACTAGCTTTATGTGTTAGCACTGGAAATCTAGAAGACATATTCCACTTAAAATTGGGTTTATGAGCCATGAAGATATCCTGAAAATGATATAGAATTTTCCTGCCAATTAGATTGGTGTCTAGTTTTATACCTTCAAAATGAAAACTATTTCTTACTCGCCAAATGAACCAGACAACTATGCATGGTAAAATCCTAATCAGACTCAATAGATCAACAAATTTATGCTGAATAGTCCAGTAAAATTAGAATCTATCCCAAAGGGTGTTAAAGTGTTTTACTGGAATGCTAAACACTCCGTGTAGTAAACTCCATAGATTATTAATGACTTTACAGGAGTTAAAAACATGATGTAAGTCTTCAGAATTAGCTTCACAAAACATGCACTTATATGGCAGATTGAAGTTAAAATCCTCTAGAATGTCCGGAAGAGGTACTGATTTGTTTAGTAGTTTCCAGGAGAAGAAGCTGATCTTTTTTCGGAAGTAGCTTGGACCATAAGAAATTGAACGATCTGATTACATCTCTTTTTGCTCTAGTTATCTCATATGCGTCTTAATAGAGAAAATACCATTTTCAGCACATTTCCATATGAGGATATCAGGATAATTAGGGAAAATAGCTGTGTCTCTTAAACCATCCAAAATATGTGGAGGTAGATCTGATGACAGGATTGCACAGAAAGTATTATGATTTTCATGGAAGTCATTGACTGATGCATCCGCATATGGAAAATCAGAAGAAGAGGTCCATAGTTGGGATAAGGGTCCAAAAGAAGACCAGTTAGAATCCCAAAAAGAAACCTCACTCTTTCCAGTTAGAACACTGGAGTTACTAAGGGCCAAATCAGAGGCATGGATTATCCTTTTCAATGTTTTTGAAACTTTCAGGTAATCGGGGAAGGTCCACATAAATTGAGACCATAATGATTAGCCCTGTAGAAGCTTCCACCACAACTTGAGAGAGAAACACTGAACCATAGTGTGAATATTTTTCAGATCAAGGCTATTTTCAAATTTTGGGAAACATAAGTTCTTATAGGATTTCTAGACTTTTCTCTTTCCCGAATCAATGTTTGAACTGTTCCAGAGAAATTTTGCAAAAAGAGTGTGGAGTTTATCTAGAATTCCTTTGGTTGGCTTTAAAACTGTGAGAAGATGTAGTGTGATGGCTGAAAGCACATGTTTTATTAAGACCAACCTGCCAGCTTGATTCAAGAAGCTATTATGCCATTTAAGGATTTTAGAGGAAACAGAGTCCACTAAGTTTTGATAGTAAATATTTTTGTTCCTTCCTAGATAAATGGGACAACCCAAGTATTTGAAGGGAAAGGAACCCTCTATCATCCTTGTTTGTGTTAAAACGGCATTATTAATTCTTGGAGAGGCATGTTTTGAGAGATAAAAGTTAGGCTTTTCAAAGTTAACCTTCTGCCTTGAGACCTTTTCAAAAGAGTTTAAAAATAGTAGAAGGGTTTCCAGGCCTCTTTTAGAATACTTCATGAAGATAGCAGTGTTTTATGCAAATGAGGATGAGATACTTTCTTCATAGAGGAGGGAAATTTGAAGAATTCTAGGTTAGCATATTGTAATAAAAAATTAAGATTCCTTGAAAAAGCCTCTTGCAAGAAGTATAAACAAATATTGGGATACTAGATCCCCTTGTTTTAAACCTCTAGATGGTTTGAAAAAGCCATTTGAGATTCCATTTATTAAAATGAAAAGTTGGAAGCTCTTATGTCTCCCAGAATCATATTAACAAATGAGTTTTGAAAACCCATTTTGGTTAGAAGACAAGATAGAAAGTGCCAAGACACTCTATCAAAGGCTTTTATCATGTCAAGCTTCTATTTTTTGAGTGTAGGAAATTTGTAATTTCCTGCACCAGTAGAACATTGTCAGCAAGTTCTCTCCCTTGAACAAATGCAGATTGTTCAGGAGATATTAATGAAGACATCTGTGGCTTAAGTCTTAGGCTCATAAGTTTGGAAAAACATTTGTTTAAAAAATTACAGAGACTAATGGGCCTGGAATCCTTAAAAGAAGAAACTACTTCTTTTTTAGGAATTAATGTTATAAGGGCAGAGGATATATCTGTTGGAATGGTATTCCGTTAGATAAAGTCATTAACTGCCTCTAAAATATCATTTTTGATAATGTCCCAATGTGACTTAAATTTTTTTCCAGAAAATCTATCTGGACCTGGTGCTGAATCAGAGTCCATGGATTTTAATACCTTAGCTAATTCCTCCATGGTAACTTTTTTGATAAGACTGTTGTTCATTTCATCAGTTACCATTTGTAGCATATTTTCAATCAGCCATGCAGTATGACATCATGTAGGGTCCTTATATTCTTCAGTTAATAACTTAGAAAATAAGGATACTGCTTCTAGGCCAATATCTTTTTGGTCAGATAACCATTTGCCTTGTGAGTATTTAATTGAAGCAATGTATTGCCTACAATGCTTGGATTTTACTGAGTTATGAATTTTTTTCGTATTAGCATCCCCTTCTTTTAACCATTTTACCCTAGATTTATGTTTCCAGAAGATCTCTTGCTGTGAGAGTGCTAGGGTAAGCTCTGCCTTTTCTTTATTGTATGCTATGCTATTAGATTCAGTTTCCATTGATTGAAGATCTTGTTCAGCTTTTTGGACCACGTCTTCACAAGTTTTCATTTTGTCAAAAATGTTGCCAAAGGTTGTCTTGTTTTAGGCTTTTAAGGCAATTTTATTATCTTTTAATTTAAAAGATAATTTTTTCATGCTTGTTTGGTTTAAATTAATGTTCCAAGATTGTTGGATTAGAGGGATAAAAGTTGGGTGTGTGAGCTAACAATTTTGGAATTTAAAAGGCTTGGGGCCAGGTGGCTGAATCTGAGAGTTGATATGTAGTATCATAGGAGAATGATCAGATTGCTCCCTAGTTATCACATTGATATGTGAACTGGGGAAATCATTCAACCATAATGATTAACTATGCCCCTATCTAGCCTTTTCCACACTCTTCCTCTAGTCCTTATCCCATTCCAGGTATAGAGACTACCTGAGGTTGACAAGTTTTGAAATTGTCCTTTGGATTTGAAAATGTTAAAGTTATCTATAGCATTAGGATCAGGAATTAAATGCCCCAAATATTCTTTTTGATCTTCAATCACATTAAAATCACCAATAGCTAGAATAGGTAGATTTTGGTAGGCAAGCAAACCATCCCATAGTTTAGCTCTAGCTGCTATTGAGTGTTTAGCATAAACAAAAGTAATGTGGTAGGATTTGGTTAAAGATGGGTGTTCAAGTTGAGTTCAGATGAATTTTTTATGGGTTTTAATGATTTTAGTCTTGATACTCCCATTCCAAAACAATCAAATTTCACAGCCTTCCACAGAGTAGAAGTTTCTAAACCCAAGATCAAAAGCTATTTTAGATATCTTATCATGATCTAAAAAAGGTTCAATTAAAGCAAAGAGAGAGATATGGTGCATGTGTTTAATATCTCCGACTCTTCTTTGAGATGAATTATTCCCTAAACCTCTAATGTTCCATATACAAAGGTTTATATCCATTAAAAAAATTTTTAGAGGACAACAAGGAACGAGTGGAAACCGTTTTAGGTGTGGAAGTGTAATCTTTACAATTATATTTACTTGTTTAGGAATTATGATCCACACCATTGTTTTCAGTTGGGATCTTCAGAAGGGAAGTAAAATGGTCCTGAGAGGCAACTAACTCAGAAATGGAAACCCTGGGAGGTCGTCATTGCACCTCTCAAAGTTAAATTTATAAGCTCTAAATGCTTTCTATCTACAACTAAGTAGATAATGGCAAGTCGGGGGGTCGTCCACAAAGAAGAGAGATTTCTTAAGCGTTTAAACATATAGGGTTGATATTATGCTAGATGTAAATATATAGACATGTAAAAGCAAGTAAAAGGAGGGGGGGGGGGTTTGGTTTTGGTCCTAAGTTATGAAATTAAAAAACAAGATAACTAGCAAAGTTAAGTAACTATGCTAATCATGTAACAACTAAGAAATGGAGATAAAAACTACAAAAGACAAAGCCTTGGGGGAAATTGACATCCACTTTCAAACCAAATGTAGATCATTGAACCATTCAATTGTTCTATCACATCTGTTACCTATGGGGAATGCTAACACTTTCCTATTAAAGATCAACATTCATTTCTTCTTAATAGTAATTCACAAAGATAAACAATGACCATTTACAAACCTCATTGACAACCACTTTGGGCAAACCACACCATAAAGGTACTTCATCAATGACATTATACACGAAGAACCATATATTGGATAACAACAAGCCTTCTACCAAAGGCATAGCCATTTAACCAAACATAGCATTCAGTAGGCTAAACCTAGAACAAACCACATTCAAGATTCAACCTTGCATTGCATCTATATGATAAACATGAGAAAAATCCTCATTAACACATTTATCTAGCAAGAATCACAACGCATTATGGACAAGAAGTTCTAATTCCATGTTCTTGGATTCTCATGTCAAAGAGCTAAGAAATTTGCAACTTTCCTAACACCCTAACACTTCAATCATACAAACACTTCATATAATCAAACAACTCATAGAATAAATGAAGTAAAACATCACGTTAAAACACATGAAGGCTAAATAACAAATACTTTAAGAAATAGTGAAATAGAGTTTCTTACTGCATAGATATGGAAGCTCCAATCAATTTCTCCCAAGATTAAACTAACCTAGATAATGAAAAGACATTATTAACCAACTAAAACTAAGAAAGGACAGAAAGGAAAACTAGGGTTTGAACCTAGAAAATCGCAGAAGAGAAGAAAATCTGAAGAGAGAGAGGATAAGGTGAGTATTTATAGTACAAAAAAGTAAGAAATGTTCTGGCCACCTATCTGTCACGATTCGTGACCAATCCACCGCGAGTCGCTACCGAGCCAAGTTTCAGTATCTTGATTTCTTTCTTCTTTTTGTTTCAAGTCCTCTTATTCACTTCATTTATCTTAAATTCTCTAAGTCTTCAAAAGATCAAATGTAAGTCTTCAAATCTTCAAAGATATTCTTCAATGTCTTCAAACAAATTGCCTTGTCACACAAAATCCTCTAGAAAAGTATTAAAGCGTAAAAATTGCTTTTAATTCTCCTTAGAGAATTTCAAGGAAAAATGCCACATCTAGAGCACAAAAGTAAACAAAAGTGAATCCTAAAACTCCTAATATAACCATATAAAATGGACGCATCAAACCCTATAAGATTCTGTTAAATTCGTTAAAGATTGAAAATTATCAGGTTCAGAAGAGTAACCTAAATTGTTTTCACTTTCAGTATTTAAATCTTCATTAATCTTTGAAAGCCTTTTCTTTTTAATCCTTGAGGATAGCAGAAGGGATAGTCCAGCATTGATTTCAATGAAATTTTCATTAGAATTATCTCGAAAAATGAGTTCTTGATTATTAGAGATGTTTGTTTATTGAATAGTTACTGCTTGCTCTTGATTTTTAGCATTTTGAGTAACTGTTAGAATAATTAGAGCCTTTAGATTTGATCTTAGAATTAGGGCTCATAGTTGGATCCAAAGAGGTTGGACAGTTAGTCTTGGGGATAACATGCACAACATCATTAATAGATAGCATGTTTCCAGCAGCAGAAACAACATTAGCATCATTTAAATTCATTGACAGAGCAGCTTTATCCGACAAAATACAAGAACTTCTAACCCCAGTCCCTGGGCTAACAACTAGTATACTTGTATCACTAACACCATTACCAGGGTTAACATTCATTACATCAAGGTTTTCATAGGCATCAAGATTTTCAAAGACATTATCTGTGGTCAAGCTATAAAACTTAGAATCTTTTCTAGATTCAATAAAAGCAGTAATAGGATCAGCAGAGACAAATTTTTTTGAGCTTGTAACTATAATTATATCTGTAGCAGAATCCTTAGGAAATATGTCATCATTTAAAATAGTTGAAGGAACAAGAGGAACCTGATCCTCTGTCTGAGAGGATTTAACTTTAGAACTTGTAACATCCTCTCTACAATTTGAGTTGTGCTATGATTTGGTTTAGCCTTGGGCCTCCAAACCTCCTGCATCACAGCATTAACAGAAGTGTGAGTAGGCATCAAGCCTTTCTCCTTAGATAGTATACCTGATGAAGAAGGTTTGTCCCCTTTTTGTGTTGTATTATTTGCAGATGGCCTCCAAGCCTGAGTCTGGTTCTGCACAGTCTCAGATTTACAGTTAAAATCAATATGGCCAAGCTTAAAACATTTAGAACAGCAATCTGTCACATTTTCATATTCAATATATTGCCAAAAACCTTGACCTCTATAGTTCAACCAGATTCTGTTTGTTTAAGGGAGAGTAATGTCTACCTCAACACAAACTTTGACTACATGAGGCCTAGACCTATTTAAAGTAGCTTTATCAACCTTGATAAGATGACCAATGATACTTCCAATAGACATCATAACATCCGTATTGAAGAACAGTTGTGGTAAGTTATATAAGGCAATCCATACAGGCACACTAGGAGAATCAAATAGAGGATTAAAATTTGGTGTCCATTTAGTAATACGCAACAAATGTGCACCAAAATTCCAAAATTTGTGGATCCAACACCTATAATAATCACCAGATAGAGAGAAGGAGATAAGAACTTGACGATTATCAAGGAGGTGGATGTATGTGTGCCCTTTGAAGCCCGCCGTTTGGAAATCTCATAGGAGCTTTTCCAATTAAGGTCTGCTCCGTGAGAATTTTCTGATGAGAGTCAACTTTAGGGGCACTTCTAAGAGGTCACACTCCTCATTTGAGAAGGTGAGACCGGGTTCACCCAAATGTTCTATGCGGGTCTTTGGATTGAAAGGAACTCCAGTACTGGAGTTGACTGATTGATTGAGGACTGGGGTTTGTTGATTGAGAATCTAAGCAAATGGAATAGGGAATTTTGGTGGCTCCACCATTAAGGCTCCACCAGAGTGAATGTTTAAGGCAAAGAACCGTGTGTTGGCGATAATATTTTTGCATAGGAACAAACGGAAGACACTGGTAATGATATAACTCACTTTGATGTAGAAATTATATATTTTTATTAAATTTTAAGTTAAGTTATATAATTTTAGAAAATTTTTAAAAAAATTTACAACCAATTCTGTTTATACGGTTTGAATTCATTTTCAAACCGAAACCAAATCCCAAATTTAGTTTAGTTTATTCGGGTTTTCAGGTTATTCGGGTTGGTTTCAGATATTTTTAGGGTTAAAACCTAATAACCCAACTTGAACATACCAAAAACTAATTAAACCAAACCGACACCGACCTCTATTAATAACATGCAAAATTATAGAACAAAATAAATATGATATAAATTTGTTTGGGTTTGGAAGACATAAATGCTAAGAAATAAATAAAGGAAGAGAGGAAAAAACCTATAGAAGTATTCTAGATCCTCCTCATCTTTTTGTTCAATGGATAAGGGTTGCTTTTATAGTGGGAGGAGAGAGAAACATTTTACATGTTGGTCAAAACCTTAGTCAACAGGTTGGCACGGGCCATGCCGAGGTTCCTGGTACAGACCGTGTAGATCTCCATGGTTGACCCGCCTCCACTCAGGTTGTCAAGTTGTAGATAAATTAACCCGAGCGAAGGCATTCCAAACATAATGAACGGAAGGTCAAAGATAAAATTATATTCTGCTTCCAAACTCACTACTAAGCTACCTATGGGGTAGTTAGTGGCAAGGCCGGGTTTGTCCACAGAGATGTTAGGGTCTAATAGCTAACTACACACAACCACATACGGGCTGTCAATCTGTCCATGTGCTAGGAATAGCTAGATATTGCAAAACATGGGTTTTTAGGTTTTTCTACTAGTAACTACAAGCATAAGAAATAACACAAGAGAAAACTATATGCAAACACCTGGGGAATATTTACGTAACATGATTGACTAAATGTTTCGATCCTCAATTCTATCACATGTAAGACATCAAAGCCTATTCTAGTGTTCATAACACGTAGTGTAGTCGATGGTCAACACTTCCCCATACATGTCACATAGGGTGCTCTTGCAATCTTCCATCGGTACCGCCTCCGTAATTAGGTGAGCGCGATAATTGCCCTTCCATTGTGCATACTTGTTTCTCCTCCATACGATTATGTCCTGGACACTACACCACGAATGCTCTATTCCTAGGCCTACAAAGGCAAAGGAGATTAGGCACCTTATCGAAGGCTCTAGGTTTGCTAAACCCTAGTTTTGATACCAAATGCCATCTATACCCGTAACCCTTTGGGCCAACTTGCCGGCTAAGACTAGTGTGTTGTTATCGTAATGGTAAAACACAGAAAAGACCTACGTGCACACACATACGTGGACCCGGCCCGCTATCCATATCACATCTAGGTTTCCCTTCCCTGGGGGAATCAATAGATGCTCCAACATGAATTTAGACTATGGTGTGTGCCAATCTTAGTGTATCATTCATGCAATTCATAAGCAATTCAAGAAAAAGTCAAAATAATATCATAAACACATAGAAATATGTGGATCTAATGAATCTCACAAAACATAAGTCAAATCATGAATACAAATATTATCCTCAATCTACTAAACTACTCCCTAAGCATTGAACCCAAATATTTCATTGGATTCAATGTCTTCGGGCAAGGCAAAAATAAAAAGATGAAAAGAAGAAATTCTAGAGAGAATGAAGATCTCCTTTCTATCTCCACCCTAATTTAGAAATCTAAATCTGATCTAAAACTATTAACCCTAGTAGACAAAGGTTCACATATATAGTAGTAGGGAATTGAACCCAAAATAGGCCAAAAACCCTAGTAGCCACAAACGGCATGGGGGGTGGCGTCTGGCATGGCCCGTGCTGACCAAAGGGGCCTCATGTTAGTGCAGGATGTCATTCCTAGAATGGACTACGAGCCTCGTGCCGGCGCGGTCCGTGTTAACCGACATGGGCCGTCAGCTGGAGCTCCATTTTTTGTCTTCTAATTCCCACCCCACGTTGTTTAGCGTGGGCTATCAACTGGATCCTTATTTTGCTCAGTATCTTGGCACGACTCACATCATTCTTCACACCTCTTGGGCTGGTCTTGACATTTGTGACTTGAAACGACACAGAGTGTGTGAAATGGAAAGGTCTGCGCCTATACTTAGCCAAATTTTGGAGTGAAAAGAAGACTTGTGGAACACAGCCAACTGGGATTTGTGCGGTCTGTGCTGGGGCTTGGCACAGCCTATGTTGGTTGGAAAGACTCATGCCAAAGGCCCCTGACATGGGCTGTGTATCTTGGAACGACCATGCTTGGTCTAGCCTCATGTTGAATTTGTGCAGTCCGTGCTGGCTGTGGCTGGTTCGGTCGGCTGACATGTTTGCTCTGCTACAGATGAACTGTTGGTCTGATTTAAGAGTTTTTATAGTCGATTATATAGCACAAGAGAAGGTGAATCCAATGGTGTCATCCTCAAGGGCTGATTCTTCTCGGATCTTTCCTTGAACTTTATGCAACTCCGGACAACAATTCCTCCATTTCTTCCTTGGCCTCTTTGAACTTCGAATCCGCTTTTCTTGGGCTCAATCCATCTACTACCACACTTTAGAGTCCGTGAACTTCAATCTACTATCAGTCTTGCGAAATGACCTTCAATATCTTCTATCGTTCTTGCGAACGGCCTTTTATAAAGATGATGAAAAGTACCCACGAGCGACCTACTAATGAGATCACAAAGGAAGATCTAGGTGCCCATGGATACAAGGTGTCCATTAGTATTAATTAAGTCTACAAAACTTGGGATTTAGATAAGAAAACCAAACAAGGCCGTCTGAACCCTTTTTCGTGTAAACCTAACTAATACTAGCAATCCAACAAGTAAAACATTCCAATTATTATGCTGAAAGCATTGGTTAATGCATGTAATACGGTGCACGTAAATGGTCTGTCATCTGAAATTGGGTTATGAGCATACTGAGCGATACAAAACGTGTAAATTTACACGGTCTATTTCTTAGGACTTGATTCCGGGGAAACTGAATGACACGGACAGTGTAAAATTTACATGGTTCATTTCTTGTCCTGCCTCCTAGCATGGTCCGTGCCCTATGAACAACTCATAACCCTTGCTTGAAACTTGTCCTTCTTCGCTTCTTTCTTCTCCTGATCACTTCAATCTTCTACCATTTAATCCAATGACCCTCAATTGCTACTACCAACCTCTCAATTGGTCTTCTATCTACTACCATTCTTGCAAATGACCTTTTTTGATGATGGTCTTCCATAAAGCTCACAAAACAACCAAATAAACTAACTCATAGAGAAAAAAACCTATTATACTACAAATGTTTCACAAAATAGGCAGGTTAATACAAATAATCACACTAAGTGATTTTAACCCCCCTCCCCTTATAATGTAAAAAAATCAATAACCTAAATATTTACCTACAAAAGCATTAAAAAAGTGTCTAATAAAACATGTAAACAACGTCTCATCAAAACCGCCGTCTAATGACCAAAAAAGCCACCTTTAATGTATACTTTATTCACTGGTAATTTGATGTAGCTATTAAAATAAATCAATTATAAATCATATTACTTAACAGAAGAAAATGATGAGGCGCATCATCGAATGACTTTAATCTTAAATGAAAAAAATACTTTGACTGGTCGTCGTCTGCTAAAAAAACTTCTCTTGCGAGGCCACAACTCCAAACCTCCAAAAAATTGAGCTCCGCCATTGGCAAAAAGATTTATCCCTGCAGATATCAAATTGCAGGATCTAGTTCTCCGGTCATTGTGTCACATAAAGTAGCCCTTTACATCATTGTGTAACTAAAGATGTCTTTGGTATTTTTTCCCTCTGGTTATTTTGTATGTGACAAGCAACCCTTTGCTGCATTGGATGACTTTCAAGTTAGTGGCTTTAGCCACAAAAATATCTAAGGGAATGAAGGCATCAAGTGGGAGTGATTTCTACATCGAGTTGCCATTGAGGTTGCAAAAAGATTACTCTATCATTGGAGATCAAAAGTTCTTTAGACTTGAACGAGAAAAACTATTTTTTTTATTAGATTAATTCCTACACATCAATTGACAATTCATAATGTACCTCTATTGTGCTGAAAATCCGGCCACCCCAAGTTTGGGCTTTAACCACAAAATATCTGAGGGAATGAAGGCATCAAGTGGGAGTGATTCTTATGTCAAGTAGCCATTGAAGGTTGCAAAAACGATTACTCTATCATTGAAGATCAAAGGTTTCTATTGTGATGAAAATTCCACCACCCCAAATTGTGCCTACCTGACTCAAATTTTGAAACCCTGCCCAACATGGTGGACCTAGCCTGGCTCACATTGTAGAGATCCGGCTTGGTGCAGGCCAATTTGGTTGATTGACCCAATCGAGAAACTTTGGAACGAAGCTGCTATGGTGACCCAAACTAACTTAGTGACCAAAATCCCAGACACAGCTATGACCATGGTCGTATTGAGGGTGACGCTAGGTTGTGCTCTAACACCACCTCAATTCCAAAATACAAGGAGGTAGATTCAACCATTTCACTTAAGGTGCACATTAATTTATTTTTTAAAAATATCATCCATCGCTTGATAAAGTGTTGCCTTCTAATTTGGAATTGGGGAAGAGAACTTACTGAATTTGGACATGAAAGTTTGGCAGCAACGGACAGAGATGTAGAGAGAAATTTGCCGACACTAAAAATATAGGAATGAAACTTCTTCAGATATGCAATAATATACATTAAAGGAGTGATCAAACATTGACCATGCGGTCCATCAGATATTAAAAATACATTCAATCGCTTAAGGCATTGGAATAGCCCGAACCAATGGTCAAACACACCACTTCAAATATTTAAATACTTTTTTTTATTCAATTCCTTTTAAGAATTGTAAAAGCCACAATATAACCAGTTGTAAAGAATTAGAAAAGCAGCGTGCCAGCATAATATGTAGCCAGTACTTGTATATGCCAAATCTCAAAATAACAAAACTCCAAAATCACAGGCCCTGAACCCCCACCCACACCACACATTTCATCCAATATTTTCATTTTCTTTATCACCTTCTTTAAATTCAGAATTTTAAATTGAAATGGAGGCAAAGAATTAATGTGTTGTCAATGATTTTCTGACATCTCCAAGTAGCAAAACCTCCAAGAAACTTGTTCAAAATTTATTAATTTATTTCTTCTTTTTTCTATTTTCCCCCAAAAGAGGAACATGTGATTAAATATTCTGAGCTATGTGTTCTTGCTTTGATTTAATTTCTTGATGCAAATTATCTAGACGATTTTAACTTTCATCTTTTATGATTTAATTTTTGAAGTCTTGAATAGTAATTTTTTAAACATTAAGTATTAAAATATTTCATGAATTTTAATTTATGATTGGATATTAAATCTTTTAACTTGATAAAATGTGACAGGTTATTCTCTTATGGATAATTATTTCAAATGAAGGATTCCCCAAAAGTAGTAAGAAAAGAACATATTGCATATGATTCAATCAGAATGATTTTTTTTGGTGATCTGGGATTACGACAACAAATTATTCAATATGATTGGGGACATGGTTCAAAGAGAATATTTTACGAGAGGGTCTTGTCAACCATACAGTCATAGTTCGTAGCTGACAAAAAAAGGCAAAAATAATAGAAAATTTCAATTAAATTGGTTTAAGAATTATGCATTGTTTATTTATAGTGGGTCAAATGACTCGGCCTTTTGTATTTAGTGTTATCTCTTTATATCTTTAGTTAGAGGATCTCAAGTTGGTGGTGAAGCTTTTATGAGCATATGAATAACTAATTGAAAGAAGGCATTGTAAATGTTTAACGCATATGTAGGGACTGTGATTAGTGCTCACAACGATGTGAGAGTACAACTCAAGGCTTTCAAAAATTAAAAGTTGATTGTTGAGTATATAGTAGAGTCACATGGGAAAGATGGAGTGTTTTATCCTCTCACTATAATCTAGAGTGAGAGCAAGGAGAAGTTAACAATCTTAGTAGTTCATCTGTAGGTTTCAAGTCTTGGTTTTACAAGGGTGTCAGTTTCACCACAAAATAACATAGGTAATCACATAAGGAATCCAAATAATTTAGTGGTTTTGGTGTGGAAAGACTAAATTGCTTTTTAGAATGGTTTCTCCTTCAATTTGGGTCTTTAGATCTTCTTTATCAATGAGCTTTGTCTAAGGTGTGGAAGTTGGGCTTTACATGTCTTTTCAATCTGAAAGGCAAGTACTTTTCGATTTTCGACAATCAAGAATGAAAAGAGAGGAAAAGTGGTATTAAGGATCCAAATCTTTAAACAGAAAGGATTTCCAAAGACGGCTGCAATAGATTCCAAATTACTGCAGGTTTCCCAAAAAAAATCATTGTATTCAAGTTCATTCAAAGATTTAAATTCAAAGCCTATTTTAGGAGTATCTGTCCTTTAACAAGAAGTGAGAATTAAAAGGGTCCAAGGAGGATTGTAACTCATTAACAACAACCGAATTTAATAAGTTTTCATTGAATAAACTAGTGGGTGTTGAAGAAGCTCAATGACCAAAGCATTGATAGAACTTGGGCATGGAATAAGTTACAAATAAGCAGTAGCAGAATCTAGAGAAGAAGGAAGTATTTCATAGCAGATGATATGAAGATGCCAATGAATAGTAATTATTACCACACAACCCAAGACATCCCGATGCAAATTCTTGACACATGTGCACAAGGAAAGAAAAGGAGAATGTTAGGAGTTTTCTCACCTAACCAAGTAAGGAAACAACAAACGGTGTAGTTTAATGGGTTTCAATTGGTGCATCAAATAAACCAAAAATGGTATGCACGAGTTTATAAAGAGGAGCTCCTACTCACTAACAAAGAATGACAATTGAGCTTCTCCAAGCTGAGAAAACAGCTTAAACAGCACTCCTTCTTTGCAAATTTCAAAACTTCTTCATTTTCTCCTAAACAAAAAACCAAACACTTTTGTCCTAACATGAGTATTTTCAATGGTTTCCTGCCGGATTTAGATCCGGAGAGTTCAACGGATGACATATATGTGGCAAACAAATGTTTTCAAACCAAGGAGAGGGGGGAGGGGTGGGGGATTTTTGATGATCCAGTCATTCTCTCTGTATTTGGTGTCTCTGGAAGAGTGGCAAGAAGAAGTGGTAGAATACGAATCACTCAAGAACATATTATGTTTTATGATCCTAATCTACACTTTCGTTTGTTGGGATATTGGATGGACGATCGTGGTTTTTCAAATCACAGGTTCACTCAGTATTTTCCGCAGCATTGAGGGCCAAGAGCATGAATCATTCACAGGCATTACAAGTTTCTGGTGATTGGCTTTGAAACAGAAGTGGAAATGTTAGCAATTCTCAACAATGACCCTTATACAGTTGGTGGAGGCTTACTAGTTCTCAGGTGTTATGATGAGGCTTATCCATTAGCCAATCTCCAAGTGATAGAAATCTTGGTTTGGATAACATTGTACAATCTGAACACAATCATGCTTAATCACATCACGGGAGATGACCTGGCAAGCATGATTGGTGATGTGGAATGCATCAAAAAGAATTTCAGAGATAATAGCAATGCCAAATATCTCAAGGGAAATGTATGGATAGATCCTACCCAACCCCTTCTTCTAGGTTTTTATCTCCAAGGGTTGGATGAGCATCAATATTGGATTGCATGCGCATATGAAAAGATTATCAAGTTTTCAAGAGATGTGAGGTTATTAGCCATCCAGCTTCCTGATGCAACATTGTGGATGATCAAGAGCTCGAAAGATTTGTCAACAATGCTGTGCTCAATCACTTTGTAAAACGAGGAATGGATGTTATATTTGATAGTTTCACTGAAATGTTCTCGGATGCTATGAGGTTTCATGTGTTCAAGCTCGAGGATCTCAATTCAAGGATTCCAATGGCATTTGTAGATGGCTAATGGAATATTTTCCACTCTCAGGCAAACTCAATTGTTAATGGTTTTCAATTCTCTGTGGTAGTGGATGAAGGACTACATTTCTTAAGGTATAGATCAGCTATCACCACAAGTGGTCAACATGATAGCAGTTTATCATATCCACCAGGTTTCACTCCTCAGTCTACTGCTCACACTACTAATATTTATAGTGAAGGAGGTCACAACTTTCACATTGGTGAGTTATCTGGTCATGGAGCTCTTAGAGACAATAATAAGTACATGCAATAGCCTGTTCAGACTTAAAACCATACAACTAAAGATTAGAGCATGCTAGATATTTTTGAGGATTTATTTGGAAATCATTGCCCAATTATAGAGGATCAACAATTACAGTTATCACAATCATTCATGAATCATGTATTAAATCCAACAAATCTTAACATGCAAGTTCCTGCTAATGTGCCTTTTGTTATGTTAGAAGCTATGCAACATTTGGTTAACTTAGAGCAACCTTTGAAGGACATCCAAACACCTCGAGTGCTACAGATTTCACAAGATTTCCAAGATATCATGACTGTGTTGTTTGATGATAATTTTCAATTACAACTACAGTCAGGTTTTCAAGAACAAGTGTCTGAAGTGCAGAAACAACTGTTAGTAGATATCAATCAGGTTGCCAACTCCAGCTAGGGGAGTCAAATATCTTACTGAATGATAAGATGTTCCACTATCACCACATGATAAGCCAGAGGAAATAGAGGAAACCTCCAAAATTCTGCAGAATGTGCCTTTGATCACAGCTCCATTGGAGAATGTGCCAACAATAGTCACATGGGCTTTCAAAAATAAATAGAGACCAATAAGCCCCTATTAAAGACCAAAGTACAAAAATAAGGAAAATTATGGGAGAAGAAAGGAAGGGGAACCTTGGAATTCTGGAGCAGGATTCAGAGAAATCAAAGAAGTTTTGTTTTTCAGTTCCAATAACTCCTAACAAGGAGGGACAAACCTATGTTGCTGACTCGTAAGCAAGATATCTAGGAGGAATATGCTCAATTTAATGTGAAGGGGCTTAAGAATCTGAAGTGAGATAAACTTGGGAGTGGCAACAAAGATGAAGCAGCGGATAATGAGAGTTCAAGCAAGAAAATGAAATTATCTGGTCCTCTCATTATTGATTGCAGGCATATTTGATCCGTCTGATGAAGAACTATTGCATACCATTGCTAACCTACTTGTGAATTCTCCAGTGGCTGTTCCAAATCAGCCACCGTAGCAATCATAAGAGCCCTCTCATGGAATTGCAGGGGCTTCAGTCGTACCCCTGCTTAGACTTATCTAAATCGACTGGTGAATAATTTTCATGTGGACTTGGTTTTGTGATGGAAACTAAATCTACGAAGAAAGTTCTGAACAAATGGTTAGATGGTTCCTTTTTACAATTTTTTTTGTGTTGATCTAGTAGGATTATCAAGAGGTCGAGTAGTTTTTTGGGGCGATAATGTAAACCTCCAAGTATTAGCTGAATCTAAGAATTTAATAGTAGCTAGGTTATCTTATCAGCATCATATACAATGGTTTATCACTTTTGTTAATGGCTACCTACATCATAAGGGCCGAAATCTTGTTTGGAAATGGATCCAAGAATGTAACGATTTACAGTATTATCCTCTAGTGTCATAAGGTGACTGGAACCAACTCACATCCTTAACTGATAAAAAAAAAAGCAAGGATATAGATATGGAACAAGCTAATAAGTTAATATCCTTATTGAATTATTTGGAGCTTGAGGAAATACCATTTCAAGGTAGTCCTTTCATCTGGAATAATGGCAGACAAGGAAGTCAAAAAATTTGGGAAAGACTAGACAGAGCCCATACTTCCAAATAGTGGAGGCTTCTGTTTCCCAGAGCAATCTTGCACAATATGCCAATTGCTATTTCAGACTATAGTCCAATGATTTTAGAGAATGATCTGAGTAGTAAGAATTCAAAAAAGGTGAACATATATGAATCCTTTTGGGCAAAGGATGAAACATCCATGATATTTTAAATAAGATTTGGAATATATCAGGACCTATTTTTCGTCCACAAGCAGTTCTGGATTGTACTACTGCTTTCTCTGCATGGCTTTAAATCACTATGAAGCATTTGCAGAATTGACATAGACACTCATATGCCAATTTGGATAATATAATCAAGCACCTGGATGCTGAACTTGAAACAAATACATGAGCAGGTGAAAATGGATCCAATATCAGAAGGAGTTGATTAAGTTGTTCGACTATCAGAATAACTATTGGAAACAATGAGCAAGAATAAACCGGGATAAGCAAGGAGATTCAAATACAAATTATTTCCATGGATGGGATACAAAAAGATCAAGATCATGGTGATTAGGAAAGAAAAAGGAAAGTGGTTAACATCCTAGGATCAAATATCTAAGGAGTTTCATTGGCAATTCAAGCATATATACATTCAACAAGATATCTATCCGAAAATGCTGGATTATCACTATATTGAGAAACAGCTCTTAAATAGCATTCACTGTAGGCTATTAGTGGATAAAAAACAAATGTTGGATCTACTTTTCACAAGAGCAGAGCTATGGGAAGCAGTTTCATCTATGAAATCATGGTATTCTCCGGGAATGGATGACTTTCCTCCTAATTTTTACCAGAAGCATTGGTAATGCACCGAACTTTATTTGTTTTGGTGTGTGCAAGAATTTTAACAAGGCCAGATGATTAACAGAGAATGGAATCAATTTAAAATTATTTTCATTCCTAAGAATATGAATCCAATCTCTGTAGATTTTTGGCCTATCAGTCTATGCAAGACACAATACAAAATCCTTGCAAAACTATTACAGATCAGGTGGAAGAAAGTCATCCATAGCTTAATATCAAAAAATCAGAACAGTTTTGTTCCAGGTAGGAGCATTGGGGAGAGTGTCTTGATGGAGCATGAACTTATTTACTACATCAAAGGAAGGAAAAAGGGTAAAAAATCATATTCGGCGATCAAGATAGATATGAGCAAAGCTTATGATAGGATTTCTTGGTCTTTTTTGGAAGCAGTCTTGATCCGTATAGATTTTCCTGCAAGCTTGATCCATATGATCATGCAATGTGTGTCTACTATTTCTTATGTGACTTTAGTCAATGGTGATTAATCACATGAATTTCATCCGATTAGGGGGATGAGGCAAGGATGTCCTTTATCCCCATACCTTTTCACCCTATTCCAACAAGTTTTGCATGCAGTTCTCAACAATCAGTATCTATTTGGAATAAAGTTGGGAATTTTGATTACAAGATCAGCTGTGAAATTATCTCACTTGATGTACGTTGATGACTGCCTAATTTTTATCGAAAACAGTCAAAATGCAATAAGGGATTTGGCACAAAAGATGGACTCATGCAAGATTGTCTGGAAAAATAAATAAGTTTGGAAAATTCTTCCTTGTTTTTCAGCCCCAATACACCTCAATGGTGGAAAACATTGGCAGTGTATGCTCTCAATATACACAGGAGGGGCCTCTCGGATAAATATCTAGAAGCCAACTCAAATGTTTCAAAAACAAAACTCAAATGTTTCAAAACCTAAAGTTATCAGAGGAAGATTTCAAAATGGAGAGACGAAGGCTTGTTACTCAACGGAAGAATAATGTTAGAAGAAACAACCTTATAATTCTAATGAAGGTTTGTAACAAGCTAGATGCTATAACCAGAAAATTCTTTTGGGGTGGTAAGTAAGAAAAAAGGAAAATCTGTTGGTTAAGCTGAAAGAAATTATGCACTTCTAAGCATGAGGGGGCATGGGTCTTAAAGTATCCCATTTGATCACTACTGGAAAATAGGTACAATGACACCGGTATGTCAGTGATACCAGTGCTAAAAAACCAAAATTCAGTACCGATACACAAAAAACCAGTACCTATGCACTGAATACCAGTGCTACAAAACCAAAATTTAGCACCGTTACACAAACAAACTAAGGCCTATGAATAAATTCAGCACAAGCAACACAATTTTGAGCCGCAGTGTAATTTTCAAAGAATTTATAGAAGTAATCAATCTTGAGTTTCGAGACCCTTCCGTTCACCCATACATTTCCAGATTGCAGAGTTACAATCTTATATTATTGAATTGCATTTTAGTTCCGCCAATTTCGTGATTCGACGGCTCAAACTTTCTTGGAGGGACCTAAGTGCAAAAAGTAAAAACTTTACTCGTAACTCCAAACTTAAATTCGCTTAAACTTGATCCTACCCTATATATCCCCATTATATTTTCCATGCATGTAAGGGAATATTTTTCAAAAGTCGAGCACAAGAACATATCTATAATCCTTTTCTATTTTACTTTGTAACTTCCAAGTAATCAACCATAAGTTACTCTAGAACATATACTAGCGCTTTTCAATAATTCACCAGAAAATTTATTTTATACATATATATTTAGGAAATAATAACAAAAATAATTTATTTTAGAGCAATGAGTAATGGGGTAACACAATTTTGGGTCACAGTGTAATTTTCCAAGAGTTTATAGAATTAATCAATGTTAACTTTCGAGACTCTTCCGTTCACCCATACATATCCAAATTGCAGAGTTGCGATCATATATTATTGAATTGTATTTTGGTTCTGCCAATTTTGTGATTCAACGACTCCAACTTTCTTTGAGGGACCTAAGCGTAAAAAGTAAAAACTTTACTAGTAACTCCAAACTGAAATCCGTTCGAACGTGATGCTACCATATATACCTTCATTGTATTTTCTCAGTCTGTAACAAAATATTTATCAACAATTGGGTACAAGAACATATCCATAATCCTTTCTGATTTCACATTCTATCTTCTAAGTAATCAACTCCAGGTTACTATAGAACATGTAGTAGTGGTTTCAAAATTTCATCAAAAAAATAATTTATTTTTTAATTCTATATTTATGCAAGAACAACAAAATTTGTATATTTTGGACAGAAGGATAATGTCATAACAAATTTTTGGGCCATAGCATAATTTTCCAAATATATGTTAGAGGCACTTCCGTTCACCCATTGTACCTTGAATTTTAAAGACGCAATCATCTCTTATTTAATTACATTTTGGTGCCTCCAAATTGCTTCTATGGACCTAATATTAAAAATTATAAAGTTAACTTAGAGATCAAATAATATTAGCACCGACATTGTTTTGCATTCATACTGGTGCTATGTTATGGCGGGATAATGATTTTTTTGAATTTTCATTCCAAATTTGTAGAGATTTTTAAAAATTTTAAAATTTTGGAACGAGCACCGATATTAGTTACTCAGACACCGGTATGTGTACCGGTGCTTAACACTTAGAAAAAATTTCCCAGGTTTGCTCTCATGTTCATTTATTTTTTTGAAAAAAATAACCATTCAAAGCAGCCCCAAGCAGCTGTGTTTTGTATATTTAGGCACCGGTATGAGCATTTTGGGCACCGGTATTTGTACATGTTCTCAACTCTTAGAAATATTTCCAAGGTTTGCTCTTGATTCAATTTTTTATTTTAAAAAACATTCAAATCAACCCTAAGCATATGCATTTCGATTTCTTAGGCACCGGTATGAGCATTTTAGGCACCGGTACCGGTGTTCAACACTTAAAAAAAGAGCCCAATTTTGTTTCATCCGAACCGTTGATTTCTTTTGTTTATTGAATCTCAACCGTCAAAACTTTTGTCTATATACATACTACCCCTGAAACCCTAAATCTACCCACCCTCATTTCCCTCTCATTATCTTCTTCTCTACCCCCTCTCCATATTCTCCCTCCTCCTCCCTCCTCCTCCACCACCCTTCCCTCTCCGTCGTTGCCTAGCATTACCGCCGCCGACGACGCCGCTTTGACGCCTCCACCGATGCCTCCTCGACTCCATCTCTCACACCAGCTCTGACTCCATCTCCTTGACTCATCCGCTTCAACATCACTTCGACGCCTCCCCGACTCCATCTCCTGGACCAGCCCCGACTCCATCTCCCCGCAGCGCTCTGGTCGTTGGTCGGAGTTGCGAGCTCCACCAAAATTGCTGGTTCAGCTCAGCCTCACTTTTGGTTCGTTGATGTTATCTAGGGTTTCTGAAAATTAGGTTCTAGTTTTCATGATGATTGATTATATTGTAATGAAGTGTTATGTATTAAGTGGTTTTATGTATTTTCAATTATATGTAATGAAGTTTAGGGTTGTGGTATGAAATTTTCAGTTTTTTACATGAGCTTCTATTTTTTTTTGTGTTTTGTTCATTCTGGGTTTCATATTCTAGCCGGTGAGTTTATTCTCACTGGCCAGATTTTTTTTAAACGACCGCTTATTTACTAGCATCGGTATTTCATGCATAGGCACCGGCAAATGGTACCGGTGCTGGAATAGATTCTAGCATTGGTACGACTTACCAGTGTCTGTGCAACTATATCTTTTGCACCGGATCACTTAGGCACCGATATGAAAATTCTCAAAATACTAATGCTTATGGGGTAAGAATACCGGTGCCTATGGGGGTCTCTATTGGAACAAGCCCTGCTAGCCAAACTAGCATGAAGACTTATTTTAGATAAGAACGGTCTTTTTCAAGATGATTGTATCCCAGGTATGGAAAATCCTCCGAAAACCTCCTGGGAAAATCGTATTTCATTGACAGCATCTTATCTTATAGATAGAAGTGGGCAGTGGAGATCACACCTGGTCAAGACCTTATTTCTAGATTATGCAGCGAACAAATCCTCAATATCAGGATTCCTTCATAAATTACTGGACAGATGATCAGGATAAATTCATATATATTGCTTCACAAACGTGGGAGTATTCTGTTAAAAGAGGTTATATGGATACTCTGCACATGTCTAAAGAAAATGTACCGCGATCATCTTCATCTTCTGCGCGGTTCAACAATCCATTGTTATGGAAAAAAACTCTGGAAGGTCAAACTACCAGCAAGATATCTCTTTCTTATCTGGAAGATTTTTAATAGAATTTCCCCTACAGGTGATAAACCTATCATCAGAGGAGGTGCAATCAATCCAGGATGCAGAATGTGCAGAACTGAGTTAGAAGCACATGATCACACCATGGCGGGATGCGATGTACCCAGAAGTCTGGAGGGCCTGGTTCTCTAGGTTTTGATTTTGAAAATACAGCAGGATCTCTCACTCTTTGGTTGCAGGAATGGATTTTGCAAGCCCCTCAGATGGAAGACCTTTCATTATCTTTATGCATTATACGGATGATTTGGATGTTTGGCAGCAACATTATTTGGAGAGACATGTCTATCATACCGGATGAAGACCCACTTGCTATTCGCTCAGAGTTTTTGCTATGAGGATTTCAGTTTTCTGGGACCACAACAAAATGCTTAGGATCTTGGTGAACCATCATATGATACAGATACAACTGACATAAATCAAATGGATGAGAATATGGTCAATCTTTATCACAGATGCATCTTTTAACAGGCTCAGGAAGCAGGCAGTCTATGATACAGACGATCAATTGTCCTCATATAAAATGTTCACATCAATTTCTCTATTACAAGCAGAGTTGTGCACTATTATATCAGCAATGAAGCATGTGGCGTAGCCTGGGCATTACGAATGCGATGATCCAATTAGACTCAGCTCTTGCTATTAGTTTCTTAACTCTCAAAATAAAACTATATTTAGAAGTTTGTAATGAAGTGCAAGATGTTAAGTAAGCTTTTTCAGTCTATCAATTTCTGTAAAGTTAATAGATCTAGGGTTCAACAGGCCCATCAGTTGGCCCATGATGTATTAGAAACTATTCCTTAGTAATAAAATATTATTTGGTTGGTAAAAAAAACGTGGGAATGATGCGAATGTTGCCTATCGAACCTGTTTAACAACTGTTTTAAATGTTACACATTTTCTCTTGAAACACTGCTTGTCTTTTTTGTGGACATGATGACGTATCGAGCTCTTTAAACAAAGGTAATTTTCTTGGGCTACTTGATTGGTATGTTCATTGAAACAAAGACGTGGCTAAGACCGTGAATGAGAATGCACCTGGAAACAGTCTAAAGATTTTCTCCTATGTAGTATCCAAAAAGAGTTAACAAATGCTTGTGTTGTTGAGATTACTAATATCATTCTTGATGATGTAAGGGAATGTCTTTTCTTTTTTAGTTGATGAATCTCGGAATGTTTAGATAAAGGAGCAAATGAGAGTTGTCTTGAGATATGTGGGTAAAGAATGGTGTATTTTTAAACATTTTATTGCTCTTGTGCATATGGTTAACCGTCTTCAGTTACTTTGAAAGTTGCCATTTGAGAATTATTTAATAGGCATAAATTGTCAGTGTCAAGGTTGAGAGGTGATCAAGGCTATGAAGGAGCTTCAAATATGCGAGGTGAGTTTGAGCGTGTTTGGTGAGAAATTGTGTTTATAAGCATAACTGGCTTATTTTATAAGTAGGGGGAGATTAGTTTATGTTTTTCTCATAAAAATAACTTTTGCTTTTAAAATACGTAGTTTTTTAAGAGTTTAGTAAGCACTAAAAAATTGATTAGCTTATAACACTAATTATAAACTCCTGGAAACAACTAGCTATTATTAAAAGCTCTTATATTGAGGGAAAACTCATATGCAATGAATGTTCATTGTTTTTCTCACCAACTTTAACTAGCTATTAGAGTCGCTAGGTGCAACCTAATTGTGAGTGATTTTTGATGATAGGGAAACCCACAACTGGGCCAAGAGTGCCTTGGGCCGAGAGCAATTCACGGTTGCGTCAGCACAATAAATCTCTTTTATAGAGAGGCGTACATCAAGACGTATAATCCAGAGATACGTTATTTCCTAATACAACATAAATAGCCAGGTACGCATTTATTATAGGGAACTTTTGAACATTTTGACTAAGACACTTACTGACTTAAGCATCAGAGAGTTTACCACCGGGACCTCCCAGGGCTTTTTGTTTGCAGATTATCACCGAAGGACTGACATTACAACTCGACCAGTTTTCAGACGCATCAATTGGCATGCCCAATGAGGCTGATTTGGCCGCATTTGAGTTCCTTGGTTTATGTCCACCTCCATGAATACTCGGAGGAGTGAGAGGTTAAAGCTGAAAGGAACTGGTGCTACTGAAGAAGTACAATCACCTTATCGAGGAAGAAGAAGGAGTTCAGTTAACCCCCCAACATCCACGGAAGTGGAGAGAGAAGCGGTGCAAGTCTCAACTGGAGAGCTGGGAGGAGGGCAAAGCTCCATTGGACATATCCCTGTGATACCTGAGGGCCCACGAGATGTAGCTGGACCCTCAAGGCCTACTGGGACTAATGTAGGTCAAGAAATAAGGCTTGCAAATCCTACGCCAGATGTATGCGCCGGGGAATATGATGAGAGAGATGGTCGTTTCACGAAGGTTTCTGGCGAGTCACATATGGAAACTTATGAACAAGCCTTACGAGGGAATCGGGAAACATGTGTGAATACCTCGCAATCTGACTTAGCCAGGGCAGTTCAGATGTTAGTGGAGGCGGGATATCAGGTCACGCCTGCTTCAGCCCCGATAGCTCACTCTCAAGGCATGGGAGCCCTAATTGTCCCTTCGACTGTCATGGAAGCCCGACAAGCAGTACCGCTTAACCTAGCGTTTCCTTACTTTAGATATCCTCAAGAGGGGTACCAGGCATGGCTTCAACCTTTATTCCATGAACCCCTGGGGTTGGCACATCTCGGACCCCCTCTAGTTCTGACAACCATGATAGGAGGATATCCTAGAGCTGATCATCCTTCCTCGATGGGAGGATAGCATACTCCGGACCCCCTGCAGTTTCAGTAACTTTGATGGGAGGATATCCCAGAGCCGAGATGGGGTATGGGTCTCGGGGGGTATGGAAGTATAGGAATGCCGAACCTGTCAGCATGTTATGGCTTGTACGACCCTTATGAGTTATATGATGGAAGTTCAGGGATCACGATGGCCTAGGAAAATTCTGGGCAGGTAATTCAACCCCCTCAGCATTAGATTGCAGCGACCCCTATAGAGGATTACTAAACCCTGGAGAGAAAAGAGGAGATATTTGAGATGTCCTCAAGAGAGAGTTAGACATGCTGATTGGGCCACTTGGCCAGGTAGCAGGATTCCTATTTTTATCACTGATAACCTCAGAGCGATGGCCCGCAGATACCAAGCCCCCGAAGGAGCTCCCGACATATAGTGGAGAGTCTGATCCCAGGGAGTTCATCCAGACATTCCTTAGTCCAATGAATTCGAGGGATTTCAACGAAAAGCTGACTTGCAAACTCGTGGGGAGTTATCCCCGAGAAAAGGCTCGAGAGTGGTATAAAAAGTTGCCAAAGGGGTCTTTGCACTCCTACAGAGATTTTAGCGTGGTATTTTTGAGTCAATATGCCCAAAAGAAGAAGTTTACCAAAACCTTGTTGGAGTTATACCAGACGATACAAAACCCTGAAGAATCAACAGAAGCCATTTTATCATCGCTATGTAGATGAAAGCTTAGGGGTGGTGGAGACCACGAAAAATGAAGTGATACAAAGATACTTACTCGGGATGAGTGATATAGAGCTATACAAGAAACTAAGTGACAATGTCCCTCGACCCCCACAGAAGCTTCAGGAGATAGTCGAGCAGCACTCAAAATTTGAAGAAGCCACTAGAAGAAACAAAGAGAGTATGCCTGATAAGCTAAGAAGAAATAATGATAATCAAGGGAAGAAGACAGCGAAAGCGCCCATGTCTAACTTCAAGTATACTCCTACTAGTAGGCCTCCAGGACATATCCTAAGTATTTACAGAGGGGTATTCAGACAACCGCAACCCTTGTCAAACGCGTCTGCCGTAGTAGCAGGACGAAGGGTTACAAACTTATTCTGCGACTTTCATGAGGATTATGGCCATGATACGAATGATTGCATCCATTTGAAAAGGGAGATAGAAAGGAATGAAAGAGAGGGGCAGCTTTAGGGCCCTGGACCTAGACGAGGAAGTCAAGGGGAACCCCCTTGGGCCTGGAGGTACCATCCACCATACATGAGATATCCTCAGAATAACGGGGGTAGAGGAGATGGAAGACATCAGAGACAAGAACGTCAAGGCCGAGATCAAGTAAGAAGGGATGAAGGTCCGCGGGAATAGCCCGCTAGAAACCAGGATAATAGGAAAGAGGAAAATTTGCCTATTTGGAGAGTGATTAACATGATAAGTGGAATAGCAGGAGAGAGGTCTTCAAACTCAGTCATGAAGGATAATTCTTGAAGGGATCCTGTAGAAGAGCCAAACCACAAGATATTCCGGCTGAATGAGACAATCACGTTCTCAGAAGCGGACACTGTACCAAACCAAACCATGTATGCGGATTAGATGGTGGTAGCGTCTGTAATTGGAACAACCTTAGTAAAAAGGATCTTTATTGATGATAGAAGTGGGGTCGAGATAATGTTCGTTGAATGTTTTGATCTGTTAGATTTTAGAAGGAATAAATTTGAAAAAGTCAGCTACCCCCATCTCAGGATGTACGGGAAACCCAATATATCCCATAGGAGAAGTCACCTTGCCAGTATGGATATCTGAAGGGGATACGGGGGTAATAATTGAATGAACCTTTGCAGTAGTTGATGCTTATTCTCCGTACAATGTAATTTTGGGAAGGCCTTGGATGTGCCAGGCTCAAGCATTGTGGTCAACTTATCATCTAATAATGAAGTTTCCAACGAGTAGAGGGATAACTTCCATCTGAGGGGATCAGGCTGTGGCCAAGAGCTGTAACCTCACAACGGTAAAAGAAACAAGGAGGGTGAGAGATGTAGCTTCGATACATGGAGGAGTCAGCCTTTCTAAAACTAAACAAATGTCAATCTTGGATAAGAGGGTAGTGGCTGTGGGGAAACTTACCCCTGGGGATGTGAAGGAGAAGCTGAGCAAGTTAATGGAGAAATACGAAGATGTGCTTTCGTGGGATACCTCAGATCTTATAGGGGTTCCCTGGGAATTAGCAGTCCATAGGTTAAACATTGACTCGGGGATTAGGCCTGTTAAGAAAAAAAGGAGAGTATTCGCGCTAGATGGGGCAGAAGCCATCAAGGCTAAGGTAGACAAATTGCTAAAGGCTGATGTAATCGAGGAAGTACTTTACCCAGAATGGCTAGCTAATCCAATTGTGGCCCCAAAGCGTAATGATACTTGGCGAATGTGTATAGATTTTATGGATTTGAACAAATGATGCCCAAAGGATAGTTACCTCTTACCCCCCATCGATAAGTTGGTGGAAGCGATTACAGGGTATCAAGTATTGGGTTTCTGATGCCCACAAGAGTTATCACCAGATAATGATGACTGATGAGGACAAGGAAAAGACTTTGTTTATCATAGATGTGGGCACGTACTGTTACAAGAAGATGCCTTTTGGCTTGAAAAATGCAAGAGAAACATACCAAAGGCTAATGGACAAGTTTTTCAGAAAATAGATTGGTGGGAACGTGGAGATATATGTGGACGACATGGTGTTAAAGAGCAGGAGTTATGGGGAATTCTTGATGGATTCGAGGGAGCTTTCTGAGATACTCAGGAGTGCAAATATATGTGTCATAAGAGTGGTGGCGGGAAAATTCCTAGGGTTCATGGTATCAGAGAGGGGAATCGACGTTAATCCAGAGAAGGTCGTGGCCTTGATAAGGATGAAGAGCCCCCAGAACATGAAAGACGTACAGAAGATCACTGGATGTCTGGTGACTTTGAGCAGATTTTTATCAAAGGGGGATGAGAAACAACTGCCTTTCTTCAATGTGCTCCAAAAAGCAAAGAAGTTCAAATGGACTGATAGGTGTGAACAGTCTTTTCAACAACTTAAGGATCATATTTGAAGGTTACCGACGCTAATGAAACCTGAGAAATGGGAGGTCCTATGTACATCTCCGCTTCATCCCTGACCATTAGTGTGGTACTTGTGAAATAAAAAGGTAAAGTGCAGCACCCTATATACTTTGTGAGCCAAGCCCTAAAGGGACCAGAGATAAGATACACTACCCTCAAGAAACTCATACTAGGGTGGTACATGCCGCTCAAAGACTGCAACCATATTTTTAAAGACACACGATAATCTTACTCACTAAATATCCCCCCATACAAGTCCTCTTGAAACCCGAGGCATCGGGGAGGATTATGAAGTGGGCTGTAAATTTAGGAGAACACGACATACAATTTCAGCTAATGGCAGCGATTAAAGGTCAAGCCCTGGCGGACTTTATAGTCGAAACCACTGAGACTATCGAGCTTATTGAAACGAAGGAGGAGAAGATAGTCGAGAAGGGATCTCAAAGGAAATAAGTATGGAGGTTATACGTTGATGGTTCCTCACATTCAGGAGGAAGTGGGGCAGTAGTCTTACTCACTAGCCCTGATGGAAAAAGACCACCTATACTCACTACACTTTGCCTTCAAAGTAACAAATATGAGGCTGCATATGAAGCCCTGATCACTGGTTTGTGGTTAGCTGTGGAATTGAATGTGAAGGATTTGGAAATCTATAGTGACTCCCAGATAGTGGTGCAGCAGGTAAAGGGGGAATACGAGGCCAGGGAGCACAATTTGCAAAAAAATATCTAGAGTTTGTGAAGCCACTACTCAAGAAGTTCAAAAGCTATACCTTGGAGCAAGTACCAAGAGAATACAACCATAAGGCTGATGCCTTGAGCAAGTTATCCTCATCAAATTTAGGAGCGGAGTCTCAAGGGAAGTTTCTCATGGAGACCCTTCAAAATTGAAGTTTTCAGGAGAAAAGGGTAATGGCAGTAGAGGAAGAAATTTGCTAGATGACACCCATTGTAAAATATCTTTGAGACGGGACACTCTTTTAGAATCGTGTCGGAGCTAGAAAAGTCAGGCTGAAAGTGCCAAAATATGCAATGCAAGAGGGAATCCTGTATAAAAAGGGCATCTACAACCACTGCTAAGATGTGTGAGCCCCGTCGAGGCGGATTATTTGATAAGGGAGGCCATCCCATGAGGATATATGTGGGAGTCATCAAGGAGCTAGGTCAGTATCGAGGAAGCTTATCCAAGTCGGGTATTATTGGCCTATGATGTTCGAAGATGCAAACCAGTATATACAAACTTGCCATCAATGCCAAAAACACACGCCATTGAAGCACATTCCCCAGGAGGAGATGATGAGTATTCACGGCTCATGGCCATTTGATAAATGAGGTATCGACCTAGTTGGGCCATTCCCTGAAGCCCCGAGAAAGTTCAAATATTTGATTGTGGCTGTGGATTATTTCACGAAATGGGTGGAAACTGAACCATTGACCAATATCACAGGTAAAACAATCATTGCTTTCTGCTGGAAAAACATTGTGTGCAGGTTCGGGATCCCAAGGACGATCATAACGGACAACGGGAAACAATTCACCAATGATCCCTTTAGTGCGAAGAAAATAAGATCCAGTAAAAATTGACAACTATTTATCATCCATAGGCGAATGGCCAAGTAGAAGTTACCAACTGCACCCTCGTCAAGAATTAGAGCTAGGCTCGATGGGGCAGCCAGAAATTGGATACGGGAATTTCCCATCATCTTATGTCCATACAGAACTACGAAATCTTCAGCCACATGGGAAACACCTTATAGCCTAGTCTATGGTTCCGAGGCGGTGATCCCAGTTGAAATAGGGCTGCCAATCCCGATGATGATGGCTATGGTCGGGGAAGATGTTAACAGTGAAAATTGGCATATGGATCTTGATATGGTCGATGGAGCACGAGAGTTAGCCTCGATACATGAGGATAAAGTGAAAGAAAAGGTGAAACATTATTATGATCGAAGGGTCAAGAAAGTGCAGTTTGCACCCAGTGATCTAGTTATGAGAAAGAATGAGAAAAGTAGGCAAGAGCCAAAGGGGAAGCTAGCAGTTAACTGAGAAAGAACGTATTGAGTGGTAGAAGCGTACCCCGGAGGAAGCTATACCCTCGAGACCATTGGGGGAACTCAGATCCCAAAGAGATGGAACATCGCTAATCTCTGGAGATATCACTGTGTATGATAGGGGCGAATAGTGCCGATAAATCCTGTGCCAAGCGCTAAGGTCGAGCTCAAACGATCCTACAACATACCAGCTAAGACTGAAGGCTCGAGCTCAAACACTCCTGCAAAAATTCTAGCTAAGACTGAAGGTTCGAGCTCAAATGCTCCTGCAAAAGTTCCAGCTAAGACTGAAGGCTCGAGCTTAAACGCTCCTGCAAAGCATTCTAGCTAAGGCTGTAGAATAGGGCCACGAGCTCCTAAATTGTATTCCAGCTAAGGTTGTAGAGTAGAGCCATGAGCTCCTAAATTGTATTCCAGCTAAGGCTATAAAGTAGAGAAATGAGCTCCTAAATTGTATTCTAGCGAAGGCGGTAGAGTATAGCCACGAACTCCTAAATTGTATTCCAGCTAAGGCTGAAGACCAGAGCCATGAGCTCACAAGAGCAAAAAAAAGGAAGAGGATTATGAAAGTAATATCCCCGATCCCCCTGCCGATTGTAGATATCGCTCGATGATCTAGTAAAAAAATTGTTCCAGGATGTAGGTGAAAAACACCGAACCTGGGTAAAATTGTTGTTTTTATTTTCAACCGATTATTAATTGCTTATAACTTACTTATCGAGAGTTTGGCATATCACGATCTAAGGTATGAAGGCTCAGAAGGCCATGATCATAAGGAAAAAACACGAAGGATAAGAGCAGTAAAAGATACTAGCGGAGTATAGAATGCAGTTACAATAGTTTCTTTAATTCCTTTTCTACTCTTGCTACTTCTTCATGTATCCTCATTATTTCTTCTGCCTTGATATCAGTAGCACACTGAAGATCCCTTCTTTGTTCCTCCTCGGGGATAGTCATCAGTATTTATTGCTGAAGTGGATTGACGACCACGGGAGTGGGTCTGCTTCCTCGCGTATCTCCCATAGGGGTGCCTCGAAGAACTACCGCCCCTAGCCACTTCCTCTGCTTCTAAATTTGCAGAGCGAATGGGTAATTTCTTTATGCATTCGAGGATAGCAGTGTAAGCTTCTATCTGCTTAAAAGTCTCTCGAGTTTCCACTTCATTCTTTATAAGCCAGTGGTGGAAGCGTGCTGAAAAATTTGGGTAAAAGCTTTTCTGAGATAGCTTTGGGATCAGCCACCCCATGAAATAAGCTATGATCATGAAGGCTTTGATAGCAAATACGAGCTTTCTTCTCCAACTTGACGTTCTACCTCTGCAATGTCTCATTTTCTGCCAGCAACCTTGAATTTTTGCTTAAGAGAGATTCTACTACTGAAGGTTCATCGCTAATAGAAGTACTGGACTTGGAGAGCACCTCATTTAGCCTCTAGATCTCATTTTGTGTGACCTCATAACGCTGTGCAATGTCACCCAGTTGAGCCATAAGCCCATAAGCTTGGCCCCGAGTGGCTATAAGACGGCTCTCAACTATATGCAACCTTTCAGCATCTGAAAGACACCTTTTAAGGGAACCAAATTTGTGGATTATGCGGTGAACGTCATCATCGTAGTTGGCCTCTAGGGGTCAGTATCGTCGACAACCTTGAGAGAGACGACACCCTTGAATCTTTTACGGTCGTGGTCCTTCAAGTGCGCTACAAAAATTGGGTGTTTTTCACTTTCCTAAGATTTCAAGTCCGCCTTAGCAAGATCAAGCTCCTTTTGGAAGGATCTTGTGGCCGAATTTAAGTTGGAGATGTTGTCTTGAAGACCAACTATAAAGGGGGTCTTATTACGCCACCGATCTAGTTCTTTGGAGCTTTTCTCCAGGCCGTCACAGCATGGGCTAAGTCTCTCCTAGTGGTTTTGAGTTTGGCTTTATCCTTAAGGAAATCTTCACGGGTGGATTGAAGTTCCCGTTGCAATGCGTTGAACTACGAGAATAAAAATTTTGGAAAAACACATCAATAAGGGAAATGAAATATTCATATAAAAGACAAAAATCAATTACACGGGGGCTTAAAGGGGCAAAATTATACATTGGTCCCTATTACGGTATCCCTCACTTGGCCCTCTTGAGCTGTTGCAGCCTCCGCCTCTGCATCCTTGTCTTCTTCATCCGGATTGGGAAAGGCACGAATATTGTCTAGGGTGATGTACTTCCCTGAACCCCTCAGAAGGCCCATCATGGATAAGCTCATTCGACTCTCGTTCACAACACTTTCTCACTTTTGGTTCATCATCTCGAGCCATTCAGACTTAGCCTCTTCCTTCAATGCTCTGACATTGTCCTCGGATAGGGACGATCCTATCTTAGGAAGAATCACTTCATCCACTAATATGAATCTCCCAACACCTTGGGCAACACTCAGAAGGGCCACAAAGAGGTCTAAGAGCTCCGGGCTTCGAAGAACTTTATCCTTGAAGGCCTCCAACATGGCCATTTGAGCCTTTGGGTCTCCAGATTGTTTGGCATCCTCGACAGCCAAATTCTTTTCAAATGATACGCGCTCTTGAGTGCTCTAGAGTTTAGAAACTTTTTGCTTGGAAGCCTTAAGCTCTAGCTGTAACGAGGCTATCTCCCTATTCTCGTCTTCATCAGTGGAAGATAATTCAAAACCTAAGTTTTAAATAAAGGAAGATAGGAAAGCGGTGATAGTGGACCTCACACCATCCAACTCCTTGACAACCTGAAAAAAAGGTGGCAAGAATGAGAAAACAAACAACATACATAATTGTTCTCAAAATAATTTTAATAAAATAACTTACCTCAGAGTTTTTCACAAAAGGACCAAGTGCAGTGGTCCTTAAGGCCGAGAGGCTCGACAAAGATGTCAAACCCTAGGTAACGATATCGAGCTCCTCATTAGAGGCCTCGGGATCAGACCTCTCATGAGAAATGTTTCGATGACCCTCCCTAACGGAAAGTTTGTCATCGAGTTTCCGCTTCAGCGATGTGTTGGTGGGGGCAACTGTTTGAAGGGGGATAGCGGGGGTAACCTTCTCCTTGGAGGAGAGGGTGTTTGCTCCTTTTTTGGTCATAGCACCCGCTAGACTCCGGCCCACTGAAGAGAAAGAAGATATTAGACAAGGTACAACAAAAAGTATATGTATAAATATGGTAGTAAATAGCAAAGCAGAGCACAAAATACATGAATGACACCTTCAATGTTAGGATAGAAAAGGGAATTCTCAAAAATGGGCTCTCAGATTTCTAAGTCTTGGGAAGGTCGTAGCTCATACCCCCTAACTAGTTTCCTTCTCTTTGAACCTACTGGAGGCTCATCGGATGGGGCCAAGTGGGGCTGTCTTAGTAATTTTCTTTTCTTAACAAGATTGTAGACAAACTTTTTGTAAACCTCGGGGGAGGGGGGGCAGGTTTGACCCCATATAAGGGGCATAAGAAATGGATGGGGATAGCAAACAATCTCGAGCACTCTGAAGGCAAGAAGGGCAAACAAACTTGTCAGGAAGCTGGGGTTCGACTTTAAGATTGGGATTCCATCGAGGAACCTTATATCTAAGGTAGTTAAACGTGAGAGCCCTCTTAGCCTCCTTCCACTTTCCCACGTTCCCAGGGAGAGTAAAAACCTTGCGTCTCCTTTGGCGAGGAGAAAAAGTAATGACCTTCTTGGAGGAGTTACCGCCAAAGGCCACGATGAAAAGGGAATGAAACAATTTTATACTCCGGTTCGATGTCTAGGTTGTAGCATTGACAGAGAAATAACATGAGGGTGGTTATAGCGTTAGGATGGACTTGGGCAGGGCTTACTTGGAATTCTCTGAGCACCCGCGAGAATATTGAAGGAAAAGGAAAACATAACCCTCACCAGATTTGTTTTAGGAAAATGACCGACTTCCCTTCTGGGGGATCTTTGTAAGATTCTGCTAACCACTCTAATTCCAAGTCAACGGGAATCCTCTGACCTGGCGGTAGCGATCTTATAACCCCGATATAGTTTAAGATTTATCCGGGGCTGGGGGCCCGTGCATTTCTTCTTCTACAGGGGGGCCTGGGGTCGAGGGCTCAACGGGGGAGGAGGCTTTGTAGCGGAGTAGTCCGCTATCCTCCTCTAACATCCTCGAAGGGCCTCCCTCCCTAGGAGAAGGGAAGCTAAACTCAATGTCTCCGACAGGCGAAGACTTCTGAATATATCCTTTCCCACGGCCGGGAGGCCAAAATTGGGGAAAACCCCCTCAGGAAAATCCAAAATTGGTATGTACCTTGAATTACCAATCTCATCGTCGCTAGGGCAGGAACCCCGGGGAGAATGCCCCAGATTGCTAAGCGTAGCTTAAGAATCTCCTCTTCTGGGAGATTCCTCCTCAAATCTCTCAAACTCAATTTCATCAGAATGCCCCCTTTCAACGAATTTCTAGCCTGAATCAGCCATGGGCACAAAGGATAAAGGAAAAGAAGCGAAGAAAGAGGAAGGTTAGGATAACTTATAGATGAAAGTAGAAGAAGGGAAATGTAGGCGAGGAACGGTGGGAGAAGAGAGTACTGAGAAAACCTTTGAAATCATCTGTAGTTAAAGTGAAGAGAACGTGGAGAAAATGGAGGTTAAGAAGCCCTAAAAACATGGCTAGAATAATGATTAACTTGGGAGAAGTGAAAATTTGAAAAGGCGTGAAAAGTTGGCATGCCTTTTCATAAACTGCTCCTTGACACACGCTTCCCTGTATAACTAACGCGCGCGTACGCCCTTTAAATTCTGCTAAAATGAAAATAATAATAAATGATAGTCATAAAGAAACTTAGATGGCACCTCGAGGTTAGGTATTCCTACTCCCAGAAAAAGACATGTGAAGATCCTCGATATCCTCTACGAGGAGTATAAGAACACGTGAACCCAGGGGCTCAGTAACGAAGGATAAACGTGAGACTCCTCGAAGATCCTAACCCCGAGAGTACCCTCAAATTTTCTGGGGGCTCTTGATGATAGGCAAACCCGCAATTGGGCCAAGAGTATCTTGGGCCGAGAGTGCCTGGGCCGAAAGAACTTCATGGCCGCGTCAGCACAATAAATCTCTTTTATAGAGAGGCGTACATCAAGGCGGAGATACGTTATTCCCTGATACAGTATAAATAGACATGTCCGCACTTGACTAAGACACTTACTAACTTAAGTATCAGTTAGTTTACCCCTGGGACCTCTCGGGGCTTTTTGTTTGCAGATTATCACTGAGAGACTCGACGTTACGACTGGACTGATTTCCGTATGCATCAATTTTTTATATATGTTAATACGATTGTGAATGTATCAGGAGATTCTTATTACATATAAGTAAAAAGACTTGGTTAGCTAGACAAAAGGAGCATGAAAGAATTTGAAGGCTTTGGACTTAGAGAGTGGAGATATTATCAGTGGCAGGTGACACGCGTTGAGATCACATTTTATAACTCTTTGTCGACTAATATAGAGTAAGAAAACTTTCGATACACTTATGTACAAGTCAAATTTAAATAAAACAAAATATAGAATTCTAATCAAACAATCTAACGTTTCATGTACTCTTAAGAGATGAAAAACAACAAAGATGAAAGCAAACGACTACTAAATTGAATCAAATTGGCCATCCTAATTACTAGATCATCGTCTACTCTAATTAATGCTTAAAGCAAAACAACGTGAAGCAGGAATCACATGCCTTTTGGCCCTTTCCCTTGTTTTTCTTCTTCAGGTTCACTGGGTACATAACAGCTTTAATTGCAGCATCAAACACCTGTTTCACATTATGGTGTGATTTAGAACCACACTCAATGTAAGCAGGGGCTCCAATCATCTTCCTCAGCTTTTCTCCTTGTGCCGTCGAGATTCGCTCTGCACCGGGATGTTCATCCAAGAATTGCTCGTCGTCGCGAAGGTCCAGTTTCGTTCCGACCAGAACAATTGGGACACCAGGGGCATAATGCTTCAACTCGGGAATCCACTTCTTGGAAACATCCTCGTAGCTAGCCTTACTGATGAGGGAAAAAGCCAAGATGAAAACTTCTGCTCCACGGTAACTCAGGGGTCTTATTCCATTGATGTAATCATCTTCATGTTGATCACCTGTTTCCCAGAATCCTAGGTTTATAACTGCGGCAGCCCCTTTGACGACTACATTTGCGCTGAAATTGTCGAACACAGTCGGAACATAATCCATGGGGAAGGTGTTGCTGCTGAAAGATTTTAACAAGTTGCCGACCGCACCATCTCCGACCGTCACGCATTTAATGAACCTCGAAGGGCTCATATTTATGTTCCTTTCAGCCAAGAAGAATTGAAAAACTGAATTGGATCGAACTAAACTGAATTACTCCTAGCTAGATCGGATCTTTGGAGAAGACCTGATAAAATTAATGCAGTACGCCTCTATTCGGGTCACAGCATCTTGCAATGTGGAGGAGGAATAAGAGATGATGAAAAACAAACCTCGGAAAAAAAGTTTCCTAATAAATTTTGAATGACGAATTAAACATTTGTTTTAAGATCACTGATTGGTTAACCAATACCTTCTCGATTAATTTTAAGTAAGAGATATTCCATTCCTTAATAAATAAATTTTACCAAGAAAGAAATGTAATTGAATCCTTATTATAACTTTTAGTTAAAGAAATAAATCCTTGATCAATGATATATTATTAGGGTTACGGGTAATCAATTTAAGCAAAATGCGTATGTAATATTAATGGCATCATTAATGCATGTGCAGTTACTTAACTACACAAGTAGTTAAAATATGATAATTATATTGTCTTTGGGCTATAAAAAATTGCGATGCCATATATGTATCTTTCAGAAAGTTATTTGCGGCGGAAATTGGCGAGACCGAGCAAGGAAGGGGAAAAAAACAGAGGTTACAGCCCATAAATTTGTGGATATATGTCACTTTAAATTTTAATTTGCAAGCTGTATTTTTAAAATTAAAATATTAATTTTTATAAGCTAAAACAAGTACGAGTGTTTGAATGTTAAAATATAAGAAACATTATATAAAATGTACAACATTTAACTTAAAAAATAGTCTATTTAAATTCAAAATTTAGTGTCTAATTTAAAAAATGCATTATTTAAGTAAAAAAATACAGTGCACTATCCACAACTTAATGACATACCACCTGACAGGAGACCTCCTCAAGGAAAAGTCTCGGGTGGTCTGTTATAAGTTTATAGACATTTCACTTTACATTTTAACTTAAAAACTCTATTTTAAAAAAATTAAACAATGTAATTTATAAGTTAAAACATGTAATAGTGTGCGTTTGATTGTGGAAATATAAGAAATAATGTATAAAAAATGAGTTCGTCTCTTGAAAGACGGTATTTCCATAAACCATGGAAAAACCAAGGTTTAAACAACAAATTAGAATAAATGAAGATAAAATTTTTATGTTGCATTAATCGGGTCATACACTTTATAACTATTGTGGGCTGCATAATAAATTTTTAATATTGCAAATCAAACTTTTTACCTTTTTATTATTCTAATTAATTAAATCCTGTCTTTCCATAATCATATAAAGACGGTCTTTCCCAAGACTTTGCAAAAAATATAATATTTGATTAACAAAAGCTAGCTGAGTACCATCGCATGTTGAACGATATTATTAATTAAAATATTAGGATTAAGTTTTTATGTACATATTGTGTCTTACATTTAAATTGAAAACAAATAATTTTATTTAAAATTTTAAAGTTTAATCATGTAAGGAAACTATATGAGATAGTTAGAAATCGTTAAATATTGAATGCAATAAAATTTAATTATTTTTATAATATTTCATTCAAATTATTCTAAAAGTAATTATTTATATGTTGAGATAGGCTACCATGATTATATGTATCTCATTGAAATAAATAAAAATAAATATCAAACGACCTTATTAGTCTCACTAATTAAAAAATATCCTCATTTACAGTTATTCGATCTAAAAAAAGAATAAATAAATAAATAATATGTATACATATTTCTATCAAAAGTAGTGCTCTATCAATGTACAAAAAATTCAAACATTTTGTTATTTCACATTATGTGTTTCTTTGAATTTTTTTAGTGATATATATAGTACAATCATATATTTATGATTTTAGTTATATCTTAAGAAGTTATATATATTAACAAGTTATGATTGATTATATACAGTAAAGAATTAAAATCAGTAACATATTATAATATTAGTATGTTATTTTTAGACAACTTGGGTTTAGGTTGGTCAAAATGAGTAGAGTACCTAACTGCATACTTAAATTGGACCTCAGGAAAGCTTTTGACAGGGTTAACTGGGATTTTCTTAGGAATGTTTTGGTTAGATTTGGATTTAATGGGAACTTCTTACATGATGTTATGAACAATCTTTCACAAGCTTATTTCTCAGTTCTTATCAATGGCAATCCAGTGGGCTTTTTTAAAGCCACTAGAGGCATCAAACAAGGTGATCCCCTCTCTCCCTTCCTCTTTCATATTTTCTCTGAGGCTTTCTCTAGGAGTCTTTCATTTATATTTTGGAACAATAGTCTCTCATATTATCAGTTACCAGCCTCAATCACAGCAGCTTCTCATTTAATGTATGCTGATGATACAGTCATTTTTATGCAAGCCTCTAAGTCTAGCCTGATTAAGATTAAAGTTTTCCTAGAGATCTTTGAATCTACCTTAGGACAAAAATTCAATTTCGAGAAATCTGACTTCTACATAGGCAAAAGGGCTGCAGCAGCTAAATTAAATCAGGTTAGGATGATTTTGAAAATGAAAAAAAGGTTCTTTTCCTTTTAAATACTTAGGTTGCCCAATTTTTAAAGGTAAAACCTTGAATAGATACTTCCAACCTTTGATGGAAAATCTGGACAAAAAACTGATGAACTGGAAAAACAAATGGCTGAGTTCAGGGGGGTAAATTGACTTTAATCCAATCTTGTTTATACTCTTTACCTCAGCATCTATGGACTGTTACCAAACCCCCTAACTATATAGTCAGAACATTTGAGAAAAAAATGTCTAGATTTTTCTGGGGTGAGTCAAATGGCAAAAAGAACAAAGTTTGGAAAAGATGGTCTGATCTAGCTGTACCAAAGTCCCAAAATGGCCTAGGGTTTAGATCAATTCAAGCCATAATTGACTCCTGCTCTCTTAAACTCTGGTGGAAGAGCCAGTTAGGAACTACAATGTGGGCTAAAATGATATGGTCCTTACAACATACACATAGAAAATCCATGACCTGGAAGAGAATCTGTTCAGTTAACTCATTTGCTGAGAATAACACCTTGATCATTCATGGTAAAGGTAGTTGAAATTTCTGGGCTGCTAACTGGTGCCCCAATGGGCATGTGATTAACTATATCCCTAGCTTTATCTCTTCCACATTATTATATTACTCTATGGCTGATTTTATCAGTAACAAAGCACCTGTTCTATATCAGATTTCCTCTTTCCTGGAACATAATACTCTCTCTTTTCTTCAGGATGCTGTAATTACCCAAGACAGAGAAGATAGATTGATATGGAAACCAGAAGTGACAGGTGTTTTCTCCTTCAAATCAGCATACAAGGAACTCACACTCTCCTCGGGTAATTTCCCTGCCACCAAACTTATCTGGAACCCTAAACTACAAAAAAAAGTTTCTATCTTCACACGGAAAATGTTGCATTCTTTCCTGCCTTTTGATGATGTGCTAACTAGATGTGGTTTTAGTCTTGCTTCTAAATGCCCAGCATGTTATCATTCATATTCTATTCTTCATTTTTTCATATCCTGCCCCCTTGCTCAAACTATATGGAATAAGATGGCATCTTCAGTGAACTTTCACCTTAATGATCAACATTCAATCAATGAAAGATTTTTTCTCTTCTGGAATAGTCATGATCTTCCTAAGTGGCACCAACTGATATGCAAAATTCTCCCACCTTTGATTTGTTGGTGCCTCTGGAAGGCAAGGAATAGGTTCTTATTTGATCACAAACGTTTTTCTTCAGAGCTTATATGCAAGGAAGTTTGTTATCAAATTTATCTGTCTCTCTATGCTAAACCATTCCACCTCAGTTCCCTCACAACTATTCCATCTAGCCTTTTGCATCTGATCCCTCTTCTTAGACCACCTCCAAATCCAAATATATCTATTGTTTTATGGGAAAGGCCTAAGACAGATTGCATAAAGATCAATATAGATGCATCCTGGTACCCTAATAATGCAACAGTGGGTCTGATTGCAAGGAATAGCTCAGGAACACCAGTCCTTATCAAATCAACAGCTGTTACTGTTGTTTCTTCACTTCAAGCAGAGATTTTAGCAATTTTATTTGCTTGCCAAACTTTTCCAGAACTAGATAACACTTTCACAATTGAATCAGATTCAATGTTGGCAGTACAAATGATTAATGATCCCTATACTGCTCATTGGCCTTTGTTTGATCTGACCTCTAAAGTACAGTCCCTTTTAAGAAATGCTGATCTTAAACATGTTTTTAGGGAATGCAATTCTATGGAAAATGCAATAGCTAAACATCATTCAATCCATAGTCTGAGCCTAAGCCTTTCTAATGTCCCAATACACATCAAAGGCCTCATTTCTTTGGATAAAGAGCATACTCCCTATATTAGAATTCATAAAAATGGCTCTTCATAGAATTGATACTGCTAAGGAGTTTGTTTTTTCATTGTTCAAAGGTTCAATGGAGGGAATTACAGTATCTGAAGTTCAGCTACACATTTCAATTGGTTTTCTTACTGTGGTTTTGTTAATGAATGCTCCACTACTAGATTTTGAATTCTCTGACTTACAACTTTAGGTTCGGTTTTTAACAATAGGATATGTAGCTTTTAGATTGAAGTTATCTGGCCAAAGGAAAGAATGAACACAAGGGATGGAGATTCTTTTCTTTGGAATCGCAACTTCAATAACTATCCTCTTTTACTATGGATAGTTTTTAGAACAGTCTAATACTAGATAGGTATCTCTTTTGGAGGCAACTATGTTGCCTCAGATCTCCTCATGAACAAAAAAGAAGGTTGGTCAAAATGACTTCAATATTCCGGTTGACAGCACCATCATATCAAACCACATAAAGGAAACAATTTCGATTATATTGTGCTTGAGATGAGAAGTGGGTCTCATGGGAGGCATCCTTAACTTTAGGTAGGGAACTTTCTGCAAAACCAACACAAAAAATCATCTTTCCCAAATTTATTAACATCTTTTAAAAATATCCCCTTTACCAATCAAAATGTTCAATAATTGCGTAATGATCCATGCCTAAACTTTAGTCAGCCTAAAACAAGACTTGATGCTTTAAAAATACTTTTATTTTATTTTAAAATTAAAATTTGAGTGTTTAATTTAGAAAATACAGTATATAAGTGAAAAAAATATAGTTGAATGGCCGTAACTTGACGACTGGCCTCCTCCGAGGAGACCTCCTCCCTCCTCAAAGAGAAATATGAAGATTAGAAGAAAAAACGGAAGTTTTATTTAAATGGGAGAAAGAACACAAGAGGCTTCTCTAACCAACTAAAGATACTTTTTAAAAATTCAATTTTGGAACAAAGCAGCTGTCTACACGTATATTGTTGATTTGTTATTATTCCATTCGTGAAAAATATATAAAAATATCTTCTATAATTCAACGAACTCACACTGACGTCACACATAAACTCCATATTCCTAATCTTACCAATAAAATCTTCTTTTCACCTTATATAAATATAACCAGTGTGTACTATATAAGAAGAGTCATTTTTTAACAATGGGACACACACAAATTGTTCATTCTCATACAATTAGGATGATGCCCATTTCCCTCCTCCTCCTTCTCTCCCTTTCAGCTTTCAGTCTACGATCTGCTTTTGCATCAGCAGATGATGCACATGTGTACGACAGTTTTGCAAACTGTCTAACAAAAAACGGCATCCAAAACGATGAAATTTCCCAGATCCTTTATAGTTCCACCAACGTATCGTTCGATGCAGTTCTAAATGCATATGTTCGGAATCTAAGGTTCAACACTACCAGCACCAAGAAACCCGCCATAATCGTTGCGCCGCTGCAAGCTAGGGGAGTTCAGGCCGCCGTGTTATGCACAAAGGAGGCAGGGTTGCAGCTGAAGATCAGGAGCGGCGGACATGATTACGAAGGTATTTCGTATGTTTCGGACAACCCTTTTGTCATTCTTGACATGTTCAACATTAGGAACATCACTGTTGATCTTCCAACTCGAACCGCATGGGTGCAAACCGGTGCTACAGTTGGCGAACTTTATCATTCGATTGCACAGAAAAGTGACGTTCTTGCGTATCCCGCCGGTGTTTGCTTGGCGGTGGGCATCGGCGGGCACATCAGCGGGGGCGCCTACGGTCCCTTGCTGCGCAAGTTTGGGCTGTCGGTTGACAATGTGGTCGATGCGAAGATTGTTGATGTCAATGGGAATGTTTTGGATAGGAAAGGAATGGGGGAGGACTTGTTTTGGGCTATTAGAGGTGGTGGAGGAGCAAGTTTTGGTGTTGTTTTGGCTTACAGGCTCAATTTAGTTCGTGTCCCAGAAATAGTCACGGTTTTTAATGTCGAGAGAAATCTGTCACAAAACGCGACGGATATTCTTGTTCAGTGGCAAAGCGTCGCGAATAAATACGACGAAAATCTTTTCATTAGGGTTCTTGTCCAGCCTGTGACATCGAATGATTCAACAGCAACAATTACACTCAAATTCATTGGCTTATATTTGGGAGATTCGGACAGCCTTCTCGGAGTTGTGAATTCCCAGCTCCCACTTTTGGGACTGACTGAAAGCGATTGTCTGGAAATGAGTTGGATCGAATCAATGCTTTTCTGGGTGAATTTCGACAACAAGACACCGCCAGATGCCCTACTCAGGAGAACCCCGAAATCTGTCAGTTTCTTCAAGAGGAAGTCTGATTATGTCCAAACCCCGATTCCCAAAAATGCACTGGCATCCATTTTCGAGAAAATTGCTCAGCTAGGTAAAGTAGGGCTTGCTCTCAACCCTTATGGAGGAAAAATGAGCCGGATAGCTGAAAGCGCCGCGCCATTTCCTCATCGCTCCGGGATCATTTACAAGATGCAGTATATGGCTAATTGGCAAGATGCATCGTTAAATCAGCAGTATCTGGATGCATTTACTGAGCTTTACAGGTTCATGACGCCTTATGTCTCGAGCAATCCGAGACAGGCCTTTCTCAACTATAGGGATCTTGATATTGGGACGACGAAAGACGGGGAAGATAGATACAGTGAAGGGAAAGTGTATGGAGTAAAGTACTTCAAGCAGAATTTTGATAGATTGGTGAAAGTGAAAACCGCGGTGGATCCTGGAAATTTCTTTCGGAATGAGCAGAGCATCCCGACACTTCCTGATCACTAATTGACAACTATTTGTCTTTATATTTTACTAGTTATCGTAGAATTTAATGTTTTTTTTTCATAGAAATTAATGTTGATCCCTAGCTAGCAATTGTGTTTGATTTGTCAGCTTTTGTTCCCAAGAGCTTGGACATTATCTAAGTATAGTGTCTGTGCTCTAATGCTCTTAGTGTTTTTAATGCAGTAATGAAAGAACGTCTTGTTAATTGTTATGTAAGACTTTCGTTCTTTATTTCTTTGCCTGCAGAATCTGCAGATGTATCTTTCTGCAAATTCTAGAATTCGAGTTTTAGATGATTTATGACGGAGAATGAGCCCTTTTAATGCGTCACTTTGAAAATTAAAATGTGAAAACTATACTTGTTTGCTTTCTGTAGATGATCACATATATGCCAGGAAATTATGCAATCAGAGTGTGAAGAAATGTTGCAAGCTTGTAGTATCTGTTTATTATTCAAAGCAGTATCAACTTTTCAGAGCCAGTAAAACTTCAAGCAACAATGAACACTGAGCTTAATTTGATTCATTCCTTTTTACAAAAGCTTTGACCTTCCTTGTGAATTTGATAGCCTAAGTAACTCAAACTCTATTAAACAGTCAATTGAACAAATTTTCCAGAAATCCAAAGTATGCATACCTCCATGACTGGTTGAAATAAAGAGTAAAGATAACTCCCAAGAAACCGGCTGCAAAACCAGGTCCGATACCAGCGTAAAGCCAAGAATACTCAAACTCATTTTCACCACCATCTGAGACAGGCTCATCAGATGGTACTGAATCATCACCAGGACAGCTCGCGAGTGGCTTACCACAAAGTCCGCTGTTCCCTTCATATATAGATGGATCATCCAAGGTATCAAAATGATTCCCCGACGGTATCTTCCCTGCCAAATTGTTAAAGGACAAGTTGAGATATCCCAGACTGTCTATATCAGCCAAACTTTGAGGAATAGTTCCTGAAAGTTGGTTCATTGACAGATCTAACGACTCCAGATGCTTCAAATTCCCGATCTTTTCTGAAATCCTTCCGCTTAAGTCATTGTTCGACAGATTCAAACTTTGCACCCCTATGAGATTCATCAACTCAACCGGGAGCTCACCTTGTAAATGGTTGTCCGAAAGAGAGATGAACTTTGCATACTTGAGGCTTGAGGTGTACCCCAATTCTTGTCCTTTGAAACTGTTCAACAATGTATCAATGTATGAAGTGAACACAGTACCATTAGCAGATTCATATGTTTGCATCATACTCAGGTTGCCCAGACAAGGAGGGATAGGGCCAACCAAACTGTTGTGTGCAAGGTTTAGAATTTGAAGAGATGGCAATTCGCATAAATTAACAGACATTTCACTAGAAAAATTGTTGGATTCAAATCTTAGATACTGCAACCACAAAAACTCACTTCCAATCCATTCAGGTGTAGAGCCTTGGAATTCATTTTCACCAAGATCAAGAGTCATTAAACTTGTCAAATTCTGCAGTGACGATGGAAGCTCCCCGGAGAGCTTGTTCCTGTTAAAATGCAGACGTTCAAGGTTGTTCAAGAAACTAAATTCTCTTGGAATACGACCAGAAAGCCTATTATTCGACAGATCCAGTATACCTAACCGTAACAAGTTTCCCAGACACGAAGGAATCTGTCCTGTCAGTTGGTTGTTGGCAAGAGACAGAATCATTAGAGACTTTAAGTTGCATAATTCATCAGGAATATTGCCAGTGATCTGGTTTCCAGAGAGATGAAGAACTACAAGTGATGCATTATTAAATGCATCAGATGTCGGAAGGGGGCCAGAAAGGCTGGCATTACTCATGATCAAGAATTCAAGATCTCTTTGGGTTTGAAGCCATCGGGGAATCTGAGTCCCTACGAAGACTGAGTCCATTCCAATTTGCACAACTTGAAACGGAGGGATCCATTCAGAACTCACATTTAGAACAAGAAACTTGTTCCTAGAAAAGGACAGCTTCTCTAAACTTTCGAGTCCCTCGAAAAAGGATTCAGACAGCTCACCGGTTAATGAATTGTCAGAAACATCTAGCTCCTGTAGTTTGGTTAAGTTCCCTAAAGTCGAAGGAATAGATGAACTAAAGTTATTCTGAGAAAGATCAAGGCTAGTAAGCTGCGTAAGGCTACCTAATTCGCTCGGTATTTCCCCACTCAGTTCGTTGTCTGCCATGTAAAGATACATCAGAGAAGTCAATTTGGCAAGGCAAAAGGGAAGTGAACCATGAAGCTTAGAGTTACTAAGATCCATATCAGTGAGATTAGTTAGGCTACACAATGAAATGGGAAATTCAGAACCTAACGAATTGTTATGAAGATCAAGAGTACTAAGAGAGGTTAAGATTTCAAACATGTTAGGAATCGGGCCGCGCAGGCCACTAGAAGAAATGCTAAGATCCTCAAGACTACTAAGATCGAACAACCACGATGGAAAGGTAGAATCAAACCTGTTTCCATCAAGGTGAAGTGAAACAAGGGACGTGAGATTAAGGTTCGAAACACCAGACACTTCCATACTGACAAGTCCACAATCCTCTAACGTTAATGATGACAAGGAAGAAAGCTTGCTAATAGAAGCCAACCACTCAACACACTCACTTAGGTTGGCTCCAAAAACACTCAAACTTTTTAAGGAAGAAAGTCCGGTGATCCAAGCCAGACTAGTGGAACTCAAGGAAGAATGAGGTTGATCACCAAGATAGAGATGTTCCAAATTGGAGAGATTTCCAAGCTGTTGAGGAATCTCCCCTCCGAATCCTGCATCGAAAAGGCTGAGATTCTGCAAACTACTGATGGAGCCAAAAAACGCGGGGATTGGGAGGCCTGAAAAATCATTCCACCTGAGATCCAAATGCTGCAGATGCTCCAAATTGAGTAAGGAGGAGTTTATTTGGCCTCCCAAGGAGCAGCCCTTAAAGTCAAGCCTCTGCACGAAACCGGTGAGATTATTACAAGTAATACCATACCAAGAACAGCAGTCGCGTCCTGTCCATGACGACAAACGATTTTCTTTGTCAATCAGGCTTCCCTTGAACTCCATCAGAGCTTTCCATTCACTCCCTCTGCAGCCTGAGTTTGATGTATTACTGGCGTGGGAAAAATGAATGTGGATGGGGTTCAAAAGAATGAATAGCGCCAACACAATGACTGCACTGCAGTTTCCCATGATGTAAAGATAATACCTTGAGATATCCAATTTATACAAAGTTTACCTCCATGTGCAAAGTCTTTGTAGGGTCTTTTGGTACAAAAAGTCTTTGTAGGATCATGGAAACAGCCGTGTATGGTTAACTAACCTTTTGATAATAGTCAAGACTCTGTCAAATTAAACCATTTCTCAAGATAACGTTCATATATTATGAGGATCTAAGAGAGACAATCACCTTTGATTTCCCTATCAAGACAGATTTTCTTCCCACGATGTTGTCCTAAACTATAATTTCACCTCTTTGAGCAGCCTCTGTGTGTGAAAACATAGCGAGAGAGCGCCCGAAACAAATTGAAAATCAAAACATCCTTTTCCCTTTTTGTTTTGTGATTGTGATCACATCAACTTTTTGTCGAGTCATGTGGAGTAGGATGGTCCTAATACTGCCACTTGGAGGCTTGTTTTAAATCCTCTACGATCCAAATCAATAAGGATGAAACCACAAAGGTAAACAGATTAGGGCAATACTGAATGAACCTATATGAATTCATCCAACTTGATAATGTGTAAAATCGTACAGGCTTAATGGCATGTGCGTACGACCAACAGCCCAAAGCTTTACCCCTTGAGTAAAGCCTCATTTTTGGGCCGGCCCAATTTGAAGTACTTATTCCACAAGCAAACAAAACATTAGCCCTATTTGCCTACCTATATAAAGGCTAAAGATAATCATACGCACTCAACTGTTAATTTCTACTTACACTCTCATACACTATTTGCTTACGTGGCCGTCGGAGCCGCTTCCCCCCGAACACCTCTGGTGGCTTTTTCTTGCAGATTCTGGTACGGCGGACTGCGGCGTAGAAGCAGCGCCAAATTGGGGCGCCATCAAATTGGCATGCCCAGTGGGACCCGTCGGAGTCAGATCTACACTATTTTGCGGTTTATGTCCGCCTCTACGGCAAGTTCATTGTGTAAGAATGAACGGTTGAAGGATAGAGGAGTTTCGACCGCCGAAAAAGAAGTACAGTCCTCGTACCGGAGAAGAAAAGGGTGTGGGACCAATCAGATGGATCCTACCCCCTCAGGCACCAGTAACCAACACATGAAGATCGTCCGGGATCAGATTCTGGAAACAAGAGGATTGGAGGGCCGTCAGAAGGAAGCCATCGTGCAGCCGAACACTCTAGGGAGGACGGACGTCAGTGTCGAGCCTCGGTTGGGGGCGTTACAGACCCTACCGCACAAAACTAGGCATGGCGGCCCAGAGAGGATGAGTCGCATTTCACAAAGGCTATGGTCGATTCATAAGTGGAGCCTACGGTAAGGGCCTTTCAGAGGACGAGGGGCACGAACAGTGCAATCCCCCTATCCTAACAGGACCTGGCGCAACTGGCCTAGACTCTCAGATCCGTGGGGTACCAGGTAGAACCCCCAATGCTCTGGCAACAGATGGCCTAGCAACAGGTGGGGGTCCCACCTTCAATGCCCCTGGCGCTAAACCAAAGGATCCGGATGCAGGATCCTCCAGGACCAATCCACCCATTGAACATAGAGGGTCAGGACCGGCCTCAGCCAACGTTCCACTCCAACTATTTCACTCAAACCGTGGCTAATTCAACACCAGTTTCGATCCCTAGTTTTGAAAGGCATGCGATCCCTTATTCGATGCCATGGAAAATAGGTGGATATCCAAGGTTCGAAGCCCAAATGCACTCATGGTCTCAGCCGGAGATGCCCCCATACGATCTCTATCACCTGGGCCATTAGCATATGCCATATAGTTTGGCTATTGGAGGATCACGACCGAGGTACATGGCTTCGAACCATGGACCCACCAATGATGCCCCCTGGCTAAATCGGTGGGGAGATCCACGAATGGGGGGAGAGTCAAGTAACTCTCTCGCGAGAGAGCTTGATAAACTAATCGGCCATTCAGGCCAAACTGCAGTCTCTCCCTTCAGCCCCACCATAATGGCCATCCGATGGCCTGACAATCTTAAACCTCCTGAAGGGCTCCCCATATACAGTGGAGATTCAGATCACCGGGAATTCATCCATACCTTCCTCAGTCTGATGAACTCAAGAGACTTCGATGAACAGCCGACGTGTAAGTTGGTCGGAAGCTACCTTTGGGAGAAGGCCCAGAAGTGGTTCAACAAGCTGGCCAAAGGATAATTTCATTCTTATAGGGACTTCAGAAGGGCCTTGCTAGGTCAGTTCTTTCAAAAAAAAAAGGTTTACCAAAAACCTTGGTAGAACTTTACCCGATCAAGCAAAACTAGGGGGAGTCAACCCAGGCATACTATCATAGATATGCGGACGAGAGCCTCAGTGTGATCAAGCGTACTGAGGATGGAGTAATCTTGGGGTACATGAAAGGGATATATGATATCAACCTATACAAGAAGTTGGTCTCGAAAAGGATGGAGACCTTGCAGCAGCTACAGAAGATCGTGGAACAATACTCCAAGATTGAAGAGACCGCGAAAAGGAAAAGAGAGGGGGACAGAGGTGGTGAAAAAGGCCCCAAGCACCCTGATAAATCTAGGAGACTTGAGGCTTCGAAAAAGAACTTCAGAAGCTACGTCCCACTGACTAAATCTGTGATGGAAATATATTCTATCCATATGGGCCTGTTCCAAAGGTCACCCTAAGGAAATGATTTCCCCGGAAAGAATGACTCGCCTAAGTTATGGGACTTCCATTAAGAATGGGGTGACGACTTAAATGAGTGCTGCCACCTGAAGCCAGAGATCGAAAGATGTGCTAAAGAAGGGTTGCTCTTGGATTGCGTCGAGGGATCAAAGAGAGGAACCTCTTTGAAGAGAAAGAAAAACCATTAGAAGGGTGGAAGAAAGGGAGGAAATCGAGGGGCCAAAGAACAGCAAAGAAATGAGGAACAAGCAGGAAATAGGGTAAGTGAGAACGACGGACCCGAGGTCAAAGAAAGGGCGGATCGAAACCGAAAAGATGGGCCAAACTGGGTAATTAATTTTATCAATGGTATAATAGGTGACTAGTCATCGAAAACCATTATTAAGGCACAGTCTTGGTACATGCCCCCCGGAGAGCTCATTCAGAAGCGGTTTCGACTAGAAAAAATTATCACTTTCTCAGAAGCAAACCCGGTGCCCAGTCGAACCCCCCATGCAAACCCAATGGTCATACATGCGACAATTGGGGATTTCTGTGTTAACAGGGTGTTCATCGACGATGGGAGGGCGGTAGAAGTGATGTTTTCCAATTGCTTTGATCAGCTAGGGCTCGACCGTGAAAGTTTGAAAAGAACAACCTCCCCCTTCTCCGGCTTTACTGGGAAAATGGTTCTACCTTTAGGGGTTATAAACCTTCCAGTTAGAGTGGCAGATGGAGAAAAGAAGGTCACAATTAATTGCATTTTTGTTGTAATTGATGTGGTATCTCCCTACAACGTTATATTGTGAAGACCTTGGATGTGCCAAGCGCGAGCCGTATGGTCCCCCTACCATCTGACAATGAAATTCCTCACAAAGAAGGGAGTAGCAAACATAAGGGAGGATCAGCCAGCGGCCAGAAGTTGTTTAGCCATTATGCTAAAAGAGGCTAAGAGGGAGAAAATGGTGTCTTCGGTCAACAGGGAGATCAAACCCACAGACACGGAAGCAGTGGTTGTTCGGGAAAAAGGAACAGTGCCTGTGGAAAAAATGATACCCTCATCGACAAAAAGAAAGTTATAGAACCTGTTGGATAACTATGTCGATGTGTTTTCTTGGGACACCTTCGACCTAACACTGGTTCCAGAGCAGCTGATGGTTCACAGATTAAATGTGGATCCTTCCTGAAAGCCGATAAAACAGAAAAGAAGATCATATGCCCCCGAAAGGGTGGATGCCATAATAGAAGAGGTCCAAAAGCTGCTTAAGGCTAAAGTGATCAAAGAGGAGTTCTATCCCAAATGGATAACGAATCCAGTGATGGTTCCCAAGCACGATGGGGCTTGGAGAATGTGCATTGATTTTATAGACCTTAACAAATGTTGCCCAAAGGACAGTTATCCCTTATCCTCCATTAACGTAATGGAAGAAGCCATTGTTGGATATAAGGTTTTGGCATTTTTTTTGTGCCCACAAAGGCTATCATCAGATACTCATGAACAAAGAGGATAAGTAGAAGACTCATTTCACAATAGACATAGGTACATTTTACTATAAAAATATGCCATTCGGCTTGAAGAACGCCAAAGCCACCTATTAGAGATTGGTCGATAAGCTGTTCCAAAGGCAAATCAGAAGAAACGTTGAAATATATGCAGATGATATGGTGGTGAAAATTAGAAGCTTCAATCAGTTCCTCTTAGACCTCAAGGAAACATTCCAAACGCTTCAGAAAGCCAACTTAAAGCTAAACTCAGCAAAATGTGTAATCGAGGTAGGAGCGGGAAAATTCCTTGGATTTATGGTCTCAGAAAGGGGTATGATGTTAACCCCAAAAAATTGAAGCTTTACTGCAGATGAAGCCCTCTCAGTCGGTAAAGGAAGTCCAAAGATTAACAGGGTCCCTAGCAGTCCTTAGTCGATTCCTTTCAAAGGGGGCAGAAAAACACTTTCCATTCTTCGACGTCCTTCGAAAGGCCAGAAATTCGAATGGATGGTAGAATGTGACAAAGCCTTCTGGGAGTTGAAGGACCGCTTGCAAAGCTTACCCACCTTAATGAAGCCAGACAAGGGGGAGGATCTATATTTGTACATCTTGGCATCCCCCTTGGCCATCAGTACAGTTCTGATAAAGGAAAATGACATAGCACAACACCCTATCTACTTCGTAAGTAGAGCTTTGCATGGTCCAGAAACTTGATACAATGCCCTCGAAAAGATTTTATTGGCCCTTGTCCATGCTTCGACGCACCTTCGGCCGTACCTCCAGAGTCATAAGATCATCTTACTCACAAGTCATCCGATAAGGCAAGTACTTATCTAGTCGGAGGCCTCGGGATGAATGATGAAGTGGGTCATCGAACTAGGTGAGCATGACATCCAGTTCTGCCCAAGGACAGCCATCAGGGGGCCAAGCTTTAGTGGACTTCATTGTAGAAATTACTGAACCAATCGTAGTACATGAAGAGAAAGAGTCTGAAGAGGCCTGGCAGTTGTATGTGAATGGTTCATCACATTTCCGGAGGCAGTAGGGCCGACATCTTGCTAACAATCCCCAAGAAGAAAGACTACCCCTATGCCTTACACTTTGACTTCAAGGTCATGAATAACGAAGCAGAATATGAAGCCTTAATCACAGGCCTTCGAATAGCCAAGGACTTGGGCGTTTAAAGTTTGGACATATTCAGCGATTCCCATATCGTAGTCCTTCAAGTCAAGGGAGAATATGAGGCTAGGGAAAGAACCCTACAACGCTATCTAGAAGTGGTGAAGCGCCTTCTTGGACATTTCCACCATTATACCCTCACACAGGTCCCTCGGGAGAAAAATCACAAGGCCGATGCTCTAAGCAAGTTGGCTTCATTCGATCTGGAACTGCAATCTCAAGGGCCCCTGATGGTGGAAACGTCGAGTAAACCAAGCTTTGATGAAGAGACAATGGTGATGATGGTAGAAGAGCAAGACTCATGGATAATGCCTATCATTGACTACCTTTGAGACGGTATCCTCCCGGAGGTTACTGTCGAAGCAAGGAAGATTAGGCTTAAAGCACCTAAGTATGTAATCCATGAGGATGTGCTACATCGTAAAGGACACTTGCAGCCACTCCTTCGGTGTGTAACTCTCTATGAGGCTGATTATCTAATTCATGAGGCTCACAAAGGGGCATGCAGAAGTCACTAGGAGGCTCGCTCAATAGCAAAGAAGATACTTCTTGGCCCAAGATGTTTGACAAAATCCATAAGCACATCTAGGCATGTCACCAATGCCAAAGGCATGCGCCGATCACCCACATCCCCCAAGAAGAGATGGTGAACATCAACAGCTCTTGGTCGTTCGACAAATGGGGAATCGACTTGGTGGGTCCTTTCTCGAAGGCCCCTGACACTTTTGATACCTGGTTGTGGCCATTGACTACTTCACAAAGTGGGTCGAGGTCGAAACCTTAACATGTGAAGGAAAAATTTGTAATCAGTTGTTGCTGGAAAATTATCATATGCCTCTTCGGAATCCCCCAAAACGATTATAACCGACAATGGGACTCAATTTTCAATGACCCCTTTAAGAGCTGGTGTTAGGAATACAAAATTTGCCAAAGGATTACCAGCGTTTACCACCCATAAGAAAATGGGAAAATGTAGGTCACAAATCGTTTCATTGTTAACGGTATCCGTTCGAGGCTCGAAGGGGTATGAGAAAGTTGGATCGATGAGCTCCCAAGTGTGTTTTGGTCGCTTCAGACAAAAGAGTCGTCTGTCACGAGCGTAACTTCCTACAGCCTAGTGTACAGTTCGGAGACGGTTATCCCCATGGAAGTGAGACTCCCAACCTTCCGAAGGACTGCCATAAACAATTAGCACCAAGAAGTTAATGACGAATAACATCGATTGGATCCGGACCTCCTCGAAGGGAAAAGAGAGAAAACATCCCTTCATGAAGCCAAGATCAAAGAGAGCATCAAGGGGTACCATGACTGAAGGGTCCGAAAGGTCCAGTTCTTTTCTGGAGACCTCATGATGAGAAACAAAATGAGAAAATTCGAACGGAGCCAGAGGGGAAGCTATCGGCTAACTGGGAAAGACCCTATTGGATTGTGAAAGTTTGCCCTGGAGACAGCTATGTTCTTGAAACCCTGAAACGTATTTGAAATAGGTCTCCTTGAATGTCTTTCGGCACGTTCCCCTTGGACGTTTGAAGACCGCCTTAAGGGCACTAATCCCTTAGGCTAATAATTCAGAAGGGTTCGAACTACCCATCGAAGACCCTAGGGATACTGACCCTCTGGGCTAACGTCTCAGAGGGTCTGAACTGCCCGCCAAAAACCTTAGAGACACAAATCCCTTAGACATATTTGAAATAGGTCTTCTCGAATGTGCAACAAGCACTCGAGGCTTAGACCTGATAAAATATATGAAGGGTCATCTCCCGTTCGATTGTACAAACCACACAGGGCTGAGACCTCGTAAATTGCTTGAAAAAATTTCAGAGAAACAAGTTAAAGAAATTTAGCTTGGGGGCAACGGCCCTACCTAAAAAAAGGGGAAAAAATGCTCTAACAACGGAGAAGGAAAAAACGTAATATTATTAGGCCAACATGGCTATTTTAAAATTACACAGAAATAAATTACAATTATTTTACAATATAGGAACCTTAAGAATCAGTGTCAGGGCTTCCTAACTAAAGGTTCTTCTTTGTCGTCGAAAGACCGTTATCGACTCCGACCAGCCGAAGGCGAAGAACCTCTCCCTCGGCCAGCGGAAGCGTGGCTTCGAGACGTGTTAGCTCTTTGAGCTGAAGTCACAGGAGGAGGGGTTTTACTTGACCTAGAAGCCTCACTTCTCCTAGGGCTGTACGGGAACTTGAAGCTCACGCTTTCACTTCCTGCACTCTGTCCAGCCACCTTCTATTCTCTTCATACGCTTCGCGGTACTTGGGGTTCTGAGTAATATGTTTTTGCTCTATGATATTTATAGTGTCTCGAAGAAAGCCTTTGAAATCATCTTCAATCAATGGAGCTTCAACTGTCCCTAGTCGAAGCTCGTAAGCTTGAAGGTTGTTGGTTGTTACCTCGTAGGTTGGATTCAGATCAGTAAGCTAAAGACCACCCCCCCCCCCTTTATCCGCCCAGTAAGGACCGGAGACAATCGGTCCCTAACATAGATTAAAAGACCGGGGCTCGAACCCTTACCATGGGCTACTGGGTTCCGAAGGCCACCAGAGGATATAAAAGAGGGCCGCCGAACCCTCGACACATTTTTTTTGCTCGAGTGAAAAGTTCAACGCCCACCTAGAATGGACCCTCAACTTGCCACGGGGATGCCAAAATCATACCCCTCAAGCGTTGGGAAGTTTCGGAGGCGAGTACGGATTCGAACCCCCGATCTGGGGATAAAATTTGAAGGCCGAACCCTCAATTTTCTATGGGCTTATTGATAATTAGTGAAACCGTACGGGCTTAATGGCCTGTGTGTCCAACCATCGGCCGTACGTGTTCCACAAACAAAAAAAATAGTAGTCATACTTGCCTACTCTATATAGGTTAAAGGTAATCCTACACACTTAATTGTTCATTCGTAATTACACTTTCATACACTGTTTGCTTACTTGATTGTCGGAGTCTCTTCCTCCCGGACACCTCCAGGAGCTTTTTCTTGCGGACAGCGGCGTGCAGCGGTGTAGAAGCGGCGGCAAATTGGGGCGCATCACTACTCAGAGAGTGTAGGGATATATTGAAACCACAGCTGCATCTTACTAGGAAAAAATAATTGGTCTTGTATATTCAAAAGAATGGCAACATAATTAAACAAATTGGTGTAAACTAAAATCCAGACAGAGATGCTGGTAAAAGAATTGGAAATTCAAACAAAATGAAAAAATTGTTCCATCAATCACCACGGGATATTGCTTCAGCTGCTGGATTTCTTGATCTTGTAGCGACAAAACGCCTTCTTTTTCTTGCTTGAAGAATTGGTAATTGTCAAGACAATTTTCCCTGGTTCAGTGTTCTTGAAAGTCTTGCGGATTGGTTCGGAGTTGGAGGCCATTTTCTTTTCCTTTTGGACAATTATGGTATATGAGTTTTCATCGGTTGGCACAAATTCTTCCTTGTAGTTCACCTCCCAACCAAAAACTGTCACATCCCAGATCAATGTAGTTTCAACCTGCATGTTTGTCCATAAAATTTAGATCTCAATCCCACCTTCAAATTAACCTAAACATGCAGCTATACTTCATAATCATATACCTCTGGTGTCGGGATTTCAACGACTTGAGTTGCTCCTGCCTTAACTACAATCTCCGAAACTTCATCATCAGTGGATGAGAATTCAAAATCCTCATCCCTTTTCATCCCACCATACTGAGTAGGAATTTCTCGAATCGAAACATACCTATTCAAATGAAACTCATCAAGATTTAGTAGCTGCATGAAACATACCTATGAATTCTTGAATGAAGCAGAAGAAATGGGTTCGTACTTGAGCAAGGTCTCAGTGACCTTAGCAGGGTGAGCAATCACAAATTTGCTCTTGGTTCTTTGGGTCAGAAACGGCGATAGCAGCGAATTCAAAGCATAGTACCAATAGGGGACATTGATGAAAATCTACAAGGGAAATGATTGTTATTATTACAAAGAATGAATGGACTTGATAAAAGAATGCTTACATTTTTAGCAGCAAATTCAGGGTAATTGTCCTGCAGAAGGGCAACAGCTTGCTTGGTAGCGACGCGTAGTTCCTTCCTCGTTGGGCCGGGAGAGTTGCTGAGATCATTGATCTGAAGCAAGGAGTTGGCACCACCGGCCTTAAAATCGAGCTTTTGGATCCCCTTCTCCATAAGCTGAACCCTCCATCTCAAGAACTGCTTCCTTTTCTCCTCAGTTCCAAATGTCTTCTTGTAGAGCTCCTCATCGTCCAAAGCCCCAAAAATGTTGTAGCAAATGGGGCGCCCTTCGCGATCAACGCCATTCATGTAAGAAACCGATCCCAGATCAGCCCCTAGATCCTCTTCATCCACAACGCCATCCAACTTTTCATCCTTCCTCCATTGGAGAGTTTTCTTGAGCATCTCAAAGGCCTCATTGACTTTGAAATCCCTGGCCCTCAGGAACTTCAGCAGCACCACATCAGTCCCTCCATGCCCCTTGCTGCCCACAAGGGGGATTCCCCAGATCGACACATCCATGTCCATTTCGACATCTGCTTCTGTTTCCTCGTCGCCATTCTCTTCGGTTTTTTCTGCCTCTTCCTTCTTGAAGAGCTTGTTTGCGGCGATGGCTTCTTCGAGCTTCGATTTCAGGTCGTTCAAAGCCTTCCTTTCGGATTCTTTGAGATCCGACACGAAGTTGCTCTCTTCCCTGTATGAAGAGCTCTTCTCAACTGCGTTGGCTTTAACCTCGTCGCCATTTCCGTTCATCACATCCTTCACCTGCTGGGCTTCCACCTCTGATTGCTGTACTTCCACCGTCATGGTATTCTTTTCTGCGAATCGAAAAAGAGGTTCAAAATGTAAGAGGAATGAACCAAAAGAACTGCGTCGATCAGCAAAATACAGAATACCCACCTCGAGATCTCCGTTCGTTATGTTCTTCAATCGGATTTGAGACGTTGAGATTACAGTGAGGAGGGATTGTAACGGTTATATAAGTGTTTGAAAGTTTCAGAGGAGGGCCCACAACGGTCACTTATTCTGCTGCCAGTAGTAATTAGCCGTTGGAATTGTTTTCTACGAGGGTTGTGCTAGTCTGGACTCCAGCAAAAACTGGTTTGTCGGAATCATTTTCTGGGCCCACCATGGGCATGTTTTGGAACACTAATCATTGATTTTTGGTCCTAATTGAGTTTTTTTTACTCCTAAAACCTTTCCGTTAAAATGTTTAAGGCCTCTGAGATCTTTGTATTATTGTGAACTGGATATTAAAATGAAATTTCGGTGGAGAATAAGTTGTATAGAAATCTTGATTTTAGTTTGGGGTCAAAAGATTAGCCAGTTTGTTGACCTGACCCACTTTCTCAATTATTTATGTCCATGTTCCGCAGCTCAAATACTTGATCTTTTCGTGAAGTTGTCTAGAGCTTAGATTAAAAAAGAAAGAATAAAGTGGTAAAATAACTCTAATTTTATCTTGAAAGTGTCAATATAACCTTATAAAATGAGAAAATATCAAAATAACCCTTATTTATTAATTTATGTGGCAATTTAACCCTAGGTGATGTTAACTTCAATTGTCAATGGGAAGTTTGGCCTCAATTTATTGAAATGACCATTTGCCCCTGGATTAAAAGAATTAAAAAAAAGGCAATATGCAAATTTGATACTATATGTTAAGGAAAGTGTAAATATAACACTCAATTATTTTTTATAGTGCAAATATAACACTCAATTATTTTTTATAGTGCAAATATAACCCTGGCTGTTGAATGAACGTGCAAATATAACCCTCCGACCATGATTCCGACGTTGACCATCAGAATCCGGCCATTGATCTACTTGCAATGACTAAATACCCTTATGGCTGAACCCTTGATCTGGAAGGACAATTTTGCCCTTATTAATATGGGGCCCACAAAAAACCATATGAAAACTGTCTTTAAAAAAAGTGCACATTCGTTCTCCCGTTAGTGCAGATAAGGCCAGGTGGTTGCGCCACCACCCCACACCCGCCTGGCTCCATCTCCACTGCCAGACCACCACCACCACCACCCACCAAGCCACTACCACCACCCGCCGGGCTCCAATATCACCACTCGCCTAGTACCACCTCCTTTGTCATATGTGAATTGATAGCAAAAATATCAAGTTACAGATAAGAAAAGGAAAAATAAATCAATTCTTTCACAAAAACAGAGCACCACGTTACTCACAACCAAAAAATGGCCAACCCCAGGTTCTAAATTTGTCCAAGATTCAATTTTTCCCCAGCCAACTGAGCAAGAAAAGCCCACAAATTTAATCAGTTCAAAACTTCTAAAAACCTCAACAACAACGAAAAAACTGCAAATTTCAAAGAATAAAAACGAACTCACTTTGAAACTGAGTATTTCCATTTCAATCATTCCATTTACACAACAAATTAAGCATCAGGGAGAGAGTTGTAGGTGGATGAAGAACCGACGCCAGATTTGAATTGGAGATTGACGACCTTGGCGCACCCCGACTCGAATCTGCATCACTGGGCTCTTCCAATACCACGGCGACCTCTCCAGTGGCGACGCCTGCGTGCAGAGGATCCAGGGCACGGCGAGGATATGCATGCGGAGGATCTGAGAAGATGAAAACGAAGAAAAATGGGAAAGGGAATGAATAAGGGTGACACAAAAGGGGTATTAATGCCAATGAAGGTAATAGCTTCATTTGATAAATGGCAGTTTTTCAGTTTTTTTAATAAAACCGTCAGGGGCAAATTGGTTATTTCAGTGTATTCCGATCTCAAACTGGCTGAAAAGGTTATATTTGGACATAACCTGAATAGATAGGGTTATATTTGTACTTTTGAATAGCACAGGGTTGTATTTGCACTTTCTTCAATTATATAGGGTTATATTTACACTTTTCTCAATAAAAATGAAAGGACAAAAATGCCCTCTATTTCTTCTTCTTCTTTCTTCTTTCTTCCCCGTTGGCGAATTGTTATTCTACTTTCTCTGCCTCCACTCCTCGCCGTCAACCCTCCTCAACCTCAAGGTATTCTTCTCCTGTCCTTCGGTCGTCACATTTCCATCACCAGTAGCAGTTCCTTGCGTCATCTCCCCCAACCAGTCTTCAACTTCATCTTCTCCATAGCGTCATCTCCGCCCGAGTTCTTTCATCCACTGCCTCCAGGTTGTCTTCTTCTTGGTTTCCGTCCATTTCAGCGACGTCGTCTCTCCTAGCGGTGGTCTCCGGGGAAGAATTAGTTCAGATGCTAATTTCTTTAATCAGAGCAATTGGAACATGTGATCCAATGATATGTATAGAAGCAATCAGATCCATGGATTTAGGTTTTGGTTTCTACTAATCAAAGCATTTGAATTGGACGTTCCAGATGAGCTTCAACGCATCGTTCGTCTCGGCCCCGGCCCATTTTCCCGGAAGGTATCTATTGCAATTGGGAGAGCTGGGCACTGGAGGTGGGTGGCGGGGATTGGGGGTGATTGGATGGTGGTGGTGTGTACGGGGGAGAGAAGGGGATAAGAGGTGGCAGCGAGATGTGGTGGCGATGGAGGCGCTTTAGGGTTTAGGGTGGTGGTTTAAGTGAAAAATATGGGTAAAATGAAAGACAAGCCAGCTTAATGGGTAAGGGTATTTTAGACCTTTCAAGTTTGGCCAATGCATAATTTCTTCAATAACACAAAAGGTTATAACTGCACAAATCATTAAGGTTAATTTGGCACTTTCTTGTTTTACAGGGTTATATTGGCACTTTCACCCTAGGGTTAGGAGTATATTTATCCCGTATAATTATTTAAAGGGAAAAGTGCAAAAATAACCCTAATAAATTGCAAAAGTGCAGATATAACCCTGTAAAAATCTGAAAGTGCGAAACTAACCCCATGTTTTTGTAAAATTGTGCAATTACACCCATTCTTCTCAATTCTGGCATTGACTCGAAAAGTCATCCATCGACCAAACATGAAAAGACATAAATACCCCTAAGTTTAAATTTGAAAATTTATAGACCACTTCACCCCTCACTTTTTCTTCTTTAGTTTCTCCTGCTCTGCCACCCCACCAATACGTCGTCGTTGCTCCATGCACCACCGTTGCTCCACTGTTGCTGCTGCTGAACCCCGTTTCCAGTCCACCGCATGCTATAACTGGCATCACCCAAATCCGTCGTCGCTGGCTAGAGCCCTAGATCTACCTTTCCCCTACAGCACGCCATAACTACCGCTCTCTGTCGCGCTCCACCCTAGCCCCGTCGTCGCCCAAATCTGCCACTACTGGCTAAAACCCTAGATCTGCCTCTCATTTACAACCCACTACCACCACCTCTCTCAGCCAAAAATCCCATATTTCAATGCATCGGAAAGTGCAAAGACAAAAGCGCCATGAATTGCAGATGTCATTGTCTCTCCGCAACGTTGACGAGTGAAGGTGAAATATACGGCTAGCCAACAAAAACCCTCAGCTAGATTCATCCAGGACAAGATTGGGGACTTGTTTGACTACTCCAGTAGTGGCGGTGGGTTCTCTAAGACTTGGTGGTGGTGGGTGGGAAGGAGTTCAGGCAGGACTTAGTGGTCGAGTGGGTTTAAGATGGAAATCTAAAAAAGAAGCTTAGATTAGGCGGGGGAGGAGCGGAGGTGTTAGGCGAAGAAATGGGAGTGGGGGTGAGAATGATATAATCTTTTCATATTTTTATTTTTAAAATTTTTTAACTCAGAGGTATTATGGTCTTTTCACCAATTTCCAGCCAATTTGGTTGTTGATATTTTGGTCAATGAAGTTCAGGGTTATTTTTGCACTTTCAAATATTACAAGGTCATATCTGCACTTTCATCACAAACATAGGGTTAAAAATGCACTTTTCTCTTATTTAAAAGAAGTGGGATATTTTAGAGATGTGGCGCCTCCTGTTAGACCGTCTAACCATTACACCAATCATGACAAACCCCATTCCTATAGCTTTTAAGGTCATATATACCACTCCCTACGTCCCAACAGAGATGACATAATTTCTATATTCGGCCGTCACAACATAACTAACATAGTTTGTATATTACCTAAAATGATAAAGAAATGTGTTGTTAAATTCCAAAATATGGTCTTTAAGTTCAACAACTTTGAAATTGGTCCCCCTACTTTCCCAATATAGCCTTAATTTTCAACACTTATACCCTACCATATCAGATTACAAAATATTGAGTCAAAAGTAATCTTGTAATTACAAATTAGACAGAAGGAGTATAATTATTTATTTATATTTTAAGATATATTTTAAAAGGTTTATTAAATTATAAAAATTTCGTTGCAATAAATGAAAACAAATATCACATCATCCTATTAGTTTATTAATTATAAAATGACCATGATAGTGATTATACAGTTTAAAACAAAACTTTGTGAATTTTAGAAAAAGAGAAAAACAAATGCTTAAAAAAAGTTCTAGTTCTTTACTTTACATGTAATATTCGTTAATCATACGTAATTATTGAAAAAATAATAAGATCGAACTCAGTTAGATCACCTTGTTACATCAATTATGCTAAATCTTGTTCCTATAATTGTAATATAAGGTTAAGTTATACTAAATGTGGCACCATAACTTTAAGTGCTTGGATTTAGGTGAATGAAATTAGTGGATCAAATGGAATTTAGAAAGAGAAAAGTAGAATGAGTGTATAAAAATAAAGGAATCTTACCATGCAATAAAAGTGTGTCAAATCCATAAAAACAATAATAATAATAAAAAGTGTGGCACATCCAATGAAACAAAAGGAGTAATTATTTATATTTTATAATAAACTTTAAAAGATTTTCAATAATATGAGAATCTCATTGCAATAAATGAAAACAGTTATCAAACCACCCATTATTTATTAATAAAAAAAATTACCCGTCTAACTATGCAACGGTTCAAAATAAGATGTTGTGACAAATTAATATTTAGACTGCTAAAATCAACGTGACATGTTAAGTAAATATTAAAAAAAGAATGATAATAGGGAGAGTGAAAATTTTATAATGAATAATTATAGGAGTCGTTTGGTTCACGTGGGAATTATATTCCTGCATTAATTTATATTTCATAAGAAATTATTTCATGATGAAAATTTCAGGATATATACATAACGTGTTTGGTAGTTATACAGGTAGGAATTTGTATTTCCTAGAATTTATGTTCTGAGATGTTGTTTGATTGACTTCATTTACTTTATGTGAAATCCATCGATTATAACTACTTTTTTTAAAAATAAATAAATTCACACATTAACAACATTCACTTATCACAATCTTCAAACATTCAAAGGACAAAATACTCATCACAATCTTCAAACATTCAAATGACAATATATATTGAATCTTATCTCACTCGAAATCTAAAAGACAACTTATTACACTAAAAAGAAATCAACCAAAATCAAGCTAATTGAAATCAAATTGTATAAATCTATTAATACTCGAATCTATTTTAATTAAACAATTAAGAATAAACAATCATATTGATAGAATGTAAAATCCACACCTAATTGTGGTTGTGTTTATTCATATATATATTGAGTACAAAGTGTATACAAGACCTAAACAAATATGGAATAAGATATATACAAAACCAATCAGAAGGGTATTCCTTTCTTATCCTGATAATAATTGATTTACAACTCTATTACCCCCTTCTCAAGCGAAGCGTAGGACTGGTCGTAATGCAAAGCTTGGAACGTAGAAACTCAAACTGAGGACGAGGTAGACCCTTCGTAAAGATGTCAACAAGCCACAAGTCCGTAGAAAAAAGAGCAACCTTGAGCTTTCCAGTGAACATCATCTCACGCACAAAATAATAGTCAATACCAATGTGCTTAGCTTTCTTATGAGAAACAGGATTCTGAACCAGGAAGAGGGCACTATTATTATCACACAACAAAATGGGCGAGGAGCACGACGTCACATGTAAGTCCCGAAAAAGATTCATCAACCAAGCTAACTCTACAGCTGTATTTGTCATAGCACGGTACTCTGATTCTGAACTGGAATGAGAAACTGTAGGCTGCTTCTTAGCACTCCGGGAAACCAGGTTGCCACTAAGGAAAATGGCATAACCATACGTAGACCTACGAGTCTCTATAGAACAAGCCCAATCAGCATCAGAGTAACCCTAAACTGGTAAAACAGAGGAGTTTGCACGAAATTGAAGACCATAGTGGAGTGTACCACGAACATAGCGCAAAATCTGAGTGACAGCTTAGTAATGGTCATCAGTAGGAGCCTGCATATACTAACTAACCGTATTCACAGCATAGGACAAGTCGGAACATGTGATCGAAAGATACATTAGCGCTCCAACTAAAGAACGATAAAGTGTTGGGTTCCCGATGGGTGATCACCGGCAACCTGAGAGCGGCGGTGATGATCAGAAAAACAAGGTGGGTGGGTGCGACCTAGATCGGAAAAAACATGGAAAAAAAGTGGAAATTTTTCGGGAAAAACCGGAGAATTTTGTTGAAACCCTACTAATACCATGATAGAATGCAAAACCCACAGCTAATTGTGGTTGTGTATATTCATATATATAGTGAGAACAAAGAGTATACAAGACCTAAACAAATATGGAACAGGATATATACAAAACCAATCAGAAAGGGTATTCATTTCTTATCCTGATTCTAATTGATTTACAACTCTATTACATATAAATCCATAATCCAAAACAAATTATATATATTTAAATACTCGAATATAAACTTGGTGGATATAATTATTCGGTGAAACACATTCAAACCCTAAACATAAAAATATGGTAAACCTATATCACATATAATCTTAAAAGTAATAAAACATATCAAATTTATTTTCATCAAATTAAATTTATATACATATAAATATGAGTTATAAATTATTCTTTTTTTTGTAAAAATCAATAAACTTTTAAAAAAAGTAATATATAAATAAAAATACAATGACAAAAATCAAAATTTTGGTAATGATATATTGTCATTCGTGGGATAAAAATGTAAATGCATATTAAAAAAGTGGAGGATTTGTAATCGACCGAGGGGTGTCCTTGGTAAGATACTTTCCACGTTAGGTGGGAAGTTCAAATTCCTCCGAATTCTAAATTCCCACGTTTTTACTATTTTTCATCAACCAAACAACCTTACCCATCCTAAAATTTTAGGAATGTGTAATTACCACATCTCTTACTGCCTATCAAACGACTCCACAGTGAATGATGTGGAATTCAACAAATTACCAAATCGCTAATCATCGACCTTAAAAGGCAACTATGAGATTACTAATCACTAATCATGGATATATTTGTCTTTTCATTAATGACATATCAGCCACTATGTGATTTCACTGTGTTTATCATTACTGTTAAAAAAACTATACTGCTACCCCGTCCAAATAAAAATGACACATTTTGACTTTTGGAAGTCAACTGTATCAATTTTCAGTTATTAATATCTTTATTTTTGTGCGTAAAAAATGTGAAAAAAAATATTAATTTAAAAATATGTATGTTACGATGAATCCAACAACATATAACATAATAATAGTTGTAGAAAAATAAGGGTAATCATTGTGTGTCTATTCCTAAACTCATGATACATTATATAGCAGTACATGATACCTATACAAGCTAGGAAAAGGTAATAGAATATAAATACAATTACAAGTAATATTCTAATTCCTTAACACCCTCCCGCAAGTTGGAGCATGAGGATCAGAAATGCACAACTTGCCAAGTAATGAATGAAACTGGTTACGTCCGAGAGTTTTGGTAAATAAATTCGCAGGTTGATCTGTAGTGCGGATATGATGAGTAACTATAGCACCAGACTGCACAAGATCCCGGACAAAATGACAATCAACTTCAATATGCTTCGTACGTTTATGGAACACTGGATTTGCTGCAATATTAAGAGCAGATTGACTATCACAAAACAAACGCATAGGAGCAGTATGCGCAACCCCTAAGTCTTTCAGTAAAGACCTAAGCCATAACAACTCACAACAGGTAATAGCCATAGCACGATACTCCGCTTCAGCAGAAGACCGAGAAACTGTGGGTTGCTTCTTAGTTTTCCAAGAAACTGGAGAATCACCAATCATCACAAAGTAACCGGAAAGAGAACGCTGGGTAATAGGGCAGGCAACCCAATCAGAATCATAGTAAGCAGTCAACTGTAACATACTACGAGAAGAGAGAAATAAACCTTGACCAGGATGACTCTTCAGGTAGTGCAACACACAAACAGCAGCTTGCCAGTGAGGAACACAAGGGGACTTCATGAATTGCGCAAGAGTGTGGACTGAATAACTCAGTTTAGGATGAGTAATAGTGAGGTAGATCAGGCGCCCAACCAGGCGTCGATACTGCTCCGGGTCATGGTAGGCTGGACCTTCAACACGTGCCAAATCAAGTTGTTGCTCCATCGGAAAGTCAGTCGGCTTAGAGGAAGATAAATCGGTATCCGATAAAATGTCCAAAGCATATTTCCTTTGCGAAAGGAACATCCCCTCTGGTCTTCGACCAATCTCTATGCCCAAAAAATACTTAAGCAGACCAAGATCCTTCATATGAAAACACGAACCTAACTATTTCTTGAACTCAGAGATAAGCGAAGAAGAACTACCAGCAATAACCAAATCATCCACGTAAACCAGAACATGTAAAGAAGTTGATCCACGAGAAAAGACAAACAAAGAGTAATTGGCCTTACTCTGAACAAATCCAAATGCTCGTAAAGCCTGAGCCAGTTTAGCAAACCAATTTTGAGGAGCCTGTCGAAGACCATAAAGAGATTTCTGTAGGCGACAGACCTGACCAGGCGGTACAGCGTAGCCAGGTGGAGGACACATGTACACTTCCTCATGCAAATCACCATGGAGGAAGGCATTATGAACATCCATCTGATGAAGTTCCCAACCACGAATAACTGCAACGGACAGAAATAAGCGAAAAGAACTCATCTTCGCAACCGGAGCAAAAGTCTCAGTATAATCAATTCCTTCAACCTGACGATTCCCAAGAACCACGAGGCGCGCCTTATGACGTTCAATAGTACCATCTGACTGAAACTTCGTCCGATAAACCCATTTGCATCCAATAGCCTTCTTGTGCGCAGGCAAACGAGACAAAGTCCATGTCTGATTTTGCTCCAGTGCAGTAAGTTCCTTAACCATCGCATCTCGCCAATAAGAATGACGGGAAGCCTCAGAGTAAGTAGTGGGATCTGCACTAGAAGTTACAGCACCCAAAAATCTAGAATGCATACTAGAAAAATTATCACAGTTTACATAATCGGTAAGAAGGTAGAGAACACCTGAGGAAAGTGATGAAGCATGAGGGAACGTAGTCGAATGGGGGGGTCTTCAGTGGTAAGAGCACAAGCATAATCATCACAATCATAATCTGCCAAATACGTCGGTGGACGACGAGATCGAACACTCTGTCTGGTAGAAGGTGGATCGACAGCAACTGGCGGAGAAGTACCGGTGACCGAGGGTGTCGGTAGAGCGATGGCGGCCGGCAAAGAGGAACCGGCATCGGGCGGCGGAGCACGGCCGATGGATGCCGGCGTCGTGACGTCGAAGATGACCATCGGGAGTTGGTCGGTGACTATCGTCGGTGAATCGATGGTGTTAACCGGTGTTGACCGGCCGGCGTTGACCAGTGTTGACTCACCGTGTTTGACCGACGTTAACCCACCGGCGTTGACCAGCATTGACTGGCCGGCATCGACCGGTAGTGAATGGCCGGCAGTGATCGATAAAACAACAGCCGGCATTGGAAAGCCAACGTTGACTGGTTGTGGTTGATCGGCTGCAGAAGGCGGATCGAAAAATCTGTGCGGCTCGGGTGAGAAGGAGGAGGAATCCGACGATGTTGTGGTGGCACCGCCAGGTTCATCGGATGAAGCAGAGTATGGGAACTGGTCTTCAAAGAAATCAGCATCTCGGGTATTAAAGATCACTCGAGATTCCAAGTCGAGAAGACGATAACCCTTCTTTCCGGCAGGATAACCAAGGAACAAACACCGCCGACTTCTTGGTGCAAACTTGTCACGATATCTGGAAACACGAGCAGCAAAACACAAGCAACCAAAAACCCGTAGAGAAGAGTAATTGGGCGCCTGGCCATAGAGTAACTCAAAGGGAGTACGACCGTTGAGAAGCTGAGTCGGGATTCGGTTGATCAGGTAGGCAGCAGTAAGAACACATTCTCCCCAAAATGCAATAGGAAGATTGGCTTGAAACCGTAAAGCACGCGCCACATTGAGTAAATGACGATGCTTTCTTTCAACTCGAGACATTGAGTAAATGACGATGCTTTCTTTCAACTCGACCATTCTGTTGCGGAGTATCAACCATAGATGTCTCAAAAATAATCCCAGATGCAATAAAGTGAGACCGGAGAGGCAAAAATTCAGGGTCGTTTTCAGCCCGAACTCGTTGAATTGTTCTTCCCCACTGGTTCTTGACTAAGGCACTAAATTCTAAAAATCTAGAAGCCACTTCAGATTTAGCTACTAACAAATAAACCCAAACAGCTCGGAAATAATCATCTACGATTGTCAAAAAATAAAATGCACCACTAGAGGATGGAGTTCGATAAGGTCCCCAAACATCACAATGTACTAATTGAAATAATGCAGTAGCATTTGTAGAACTCAATGGAAAATTATGCCTAGTCTATTTTGCTCTGTAACATACAGAGCAAGGTATAGTAGTATTATTGGTGCTAAAATCAAGAGTAGGAATAGAAGACAACACCGTAGATGATGGATGACCAAAACGCTGATGCCATAAATCAAATGAAGAAACCGTAGCAACTGTAGGAATATGAGGACGAAGGCGAGTATCCAACAGACGAAGCCAATAAACCCCTCATTTCTGTTCACCCACGCCAATCACAATCCCCGTACTGATTTTTTGTAAAATGCAATAATTTTCAGTAAACAAAGCTAGACATTTTAAGGCAGATAACAATCTAGAACATGATAATAAATTGCATCGCAAAGTAGGTATGTAGAGCACATGAGTAAGGGTGACATCACCAAAACAAATAGACCCATATTGTGTAGCAGGCGACACAGATCCATCAGGTAGTATAACATTCACAGTATTGGTAGCAGTAGTAATATCAGTAAGAGAACCTTTGTCACCAGTCATGTGATATGAGGCTCCCGAATCAAGAATCCAAGGTAAAGTAGACTTACCTGACGCATGGTCAGATAACGAATCAAACTGATTAAATAAATGTATGGTCATACTCCATTGGTCATCAGATAGAGCAGGACCAAAATCAGATCGTGTAGGTAAGCCAGAGGAGGCGGCCACTGCAAATCCTTGCGGCGATGTCACGTCGCCAGCGAAAAGAGCCATAACACAAATGGCAAGTGCAATTATAAGTAATAGAAGAGACAAAAGAAGTTGAATTTGGCGTGCGCCTCCTGTGTTAAACCAAAGCCAGAAGAAACAATTTGGCGTACGCTTCCTATGTGGCGCGTGAAAATCACGCGCCGGAAGAGATTACTGTGCATCTGGTATACCCGCGCGTGGATTCACGCGCTTCTGGAAGGTTGCACGCGTGAATCTCACGTGCATCTCACGCCTGAGCTGCTGGTCTGATTCAGACGGAGCTCGCCGGTCGGATGGCACCGTCTCTGTGGGGAGCTTCGCCGGTCGGATGGCGCCGTCTGTGGGGAGCTTCGCCGCCAAGGTTAAGCGTCGTAATCTCCAGAACTCGGTGGTGCCCAGTTGGGAGCTTCGCCAGTCGGAGCAGGAGCGAACGGAGGTGGTTCTTTTGGGAGCAGATTCAGGCGAGCGATCGAAGCCGGGAGCAGGTTCAGGCCGGCGGACGAACGGAGTCGGGAGCGGAACTGGTGGTGGAAGAAGAACTGTTTTTTTAAGGTAGTCCGGATCAGCGGCGCGTGGAAATCACGCACTAACGACGGCAGAAAATTTAGGACGGTATTTTAAGGTTTCGGAATTTTAGGCTCTGATAACATGTAGAAAAATAAGGGTAATCATTGTGTGTCTATTCCTGAAACTCAGGATACATTATATAGCAGTGCATGATACCTATACAGCTAGGAAAAGGCAATAGAATATAAATACAATTACAAGTAATATTCTAATTCCTTAACAATAGTATTGCATATATAATAATAGAATTTAATGGTAGAAAGTTTGACTTCCAAAAATTAAAATGTATCATTTTTATTGGGACGGAATAATAGTAAATATCTCAAAAAAAGAAGAAGAAGATGGTACTATAATTTTAGAAGGAAGTTCATATATCCAAGACTTTACCGTGGAATCAAATTACATAAATCCCGATTCTGGTGAAGCCAATATGCAGTAATGATCATATAGCGTAAATCTTCTCTTTCCTAATTAGCAATGTGGCCTGAATGTTGCTGCCCTGGATAAAGAAAAGAAGAAGTTGAAAAGAAGTTCAGCGATGACAGTAGAAATGGAGGAAACCGTGAAGTCAGAAAGTGGCGATGGGGTTCTTTCGTTTGCAGTGAATGGAGTGAGGTTTGAGGTGGCAAGTGTAGACCCTTCAATTACTTTGCTTCAGTTCTTGCGCAATCGGACTCCGTTTAAGAGCGTTAAACTAGGCTGTGGTGAAGGTATATATGTCAAAAGCCCGATTCTGTTTGGCTCTTTCGTTTTATCGTACGTGGTCAATATTTTATGCTGTTTTCTGCCTTCATTTCTTTGCAGCATGAAAGAGAATGATTATTAAATTTGTTGTCTTTTCTTCCATCGTATATTTTGGGGCCATCCGGTTAAAACATTTAACCTAAACCAGTTGCATTCAGCATTTCTACTTTATTCTTCAAAATAATTCAAAATTAACTGCATGTATATGTGCATTTTGCAAGCCGTGGGGATTTAGCAACAGGAATTTATGTATCAGAACTAAACAAGGCAAGTGGTCTTATTAGAATTTGAATTCGAGAAAAAAAAGTTGTATGAACCAGCACCAGAAAAGAGATTCGATGTGCTGATTATCTTGATCAGAATAAGTGTGACAATACCATATGTTTCAGGATCTTGAACCTTGGAAAAAGTTGATGGTTAGAAACAAATTGCTGCAGTGAACTGGATTAGCTCTAGTTTCTTAGAAACAAAATCTGTTAAAGAAATTCACTGCGTTTTCAGCTGTTCTGAATCTTTCCTTTCGACCTATTAACTATTTATGCTTCAATGGCTCAGGTGGTTGTGGTGCATGTGTAGTTATGCTGTCAAAGTATAACCCAGTTCTTGACCAAATTGAAGATTTTACTGTGAGTTCATGCCTAACCCTTCTTTGCACTATAAATGGTTGCTCGGTTACGACTAGTGAAGGCATTGGAAACAGCAAAAATGGTTTCCATCCAATTCATCAAAGGTTTTCGGGGTTTCATGCTTCTCAGTGTGGCTTTTGCACTCCCGGAATGTGCATTTCTCTATATTCAGCTCTGACAAATGCCAACAAGTTGCAGAGATCAGAACCTCGTACAGGATTCTCCAAGCTTACAGTTTCCGAGGCTGAAAAGGCCATAGCAGGACATCTTTGCCGGTGTACTGGATATCGGCCGATAGCCGATGCCTGCAAAAGTTTTGCTGCAAATGTTGATTTGGAGGACTTAGGATTGAACTCTTTCTGGAGGAAAGGTGATCCAGATGAAGTTAAACTAAAGGGTTTGCCGTCGTACAATCCGAACCTTATTGTCAATGCGCATCCACACTGTTTGGAAGGCAGGTCCAAATTAGCAGTGAAGTTGGATTCAAACAAGTATTCTTGGTACAGCCCCACCACTCTTAAAGAGCTGAGAAGCTTGTTGAAGTCGAATGCCACTGAAGACGGTAGAGAAGTTAAGCTACTCGTTGGTAACACGGGGACGGGTTACTACAAGGAGCTGGATCACCATGAAAGAAAACACATTGATTTGAGCCATATACCAGAGCTTTTGATTCTAAAAAGGAGTGATGAAGGGATTGAAATTGGAGCTGCTGTTTCAATTTCGCGAACTATCTCATTCCTAAAGGATGATGGGATTGCGAATTCTTCGTCTCATGGTAAGTTGGTGTTCCAAAAGATTGCAGGCCATATGGAGAGAATCGGTTCGGTGTTCATCAGAAACTCAGCTAGTGTTGGTGGGAATTTGGTGATGGCGCAAAGGAAAGGTTTTCCTTCAGATATAGCTACCATACTCCTTGCTGCAGCTGCTACAGTTAGTATAGCAACTTGTGACAAGCATGCAATTCTAACATTGGAAGATTTTTTAGCAAAAACATCTGTAGACTCAAGAAGTGTGCTTTTGAGTATAAATATCCCACTATTGCAGCCAAAAACAAAGGGTGAAATGGCAGGCCGGTCTGATTCCAGATTATACTTTGAGACCTATCGCGCTGCACCTCGGCCCCTGGGAGGTGCATTGCCATATCTGAATGCTTCTTTCCTGGCTGATGTGTCTCCTGATCATGGAAATGGAGTGTTTGTAAATGACATTAAGTTGGCATTTGGTGCTTATGGTGTAAGGCATGCAACTCGAGCTAGGAAGGTTGAAGAGTGTCTTTCGGGAAAGTTACTAACTATTAATGGTTTGCGCGAAGCGCTAAGATTAGTCAAACAAGAGGTGGTACCTGAATCTGCTACTTCACATGCTGCTTATCGGACGAGTTTGGCAGTTGGTTACCTTTTTCAGTTTCTTTCCCCACTTGTTGGCTGCCCAGGTTCTTCTGCTGTGGATGGTTCCCAAAATGGGTATAACACCTGTTTACTGGAGCCTGGTTCTGAAAACCTTAGTGATAGTTCAAATTGGCGAGTTGAACCTTCTAGATTATTGTCATCTGCTAAGCAAGAAGCGAAAATGAGTAGAGATTACTTCCCAGTAGGAGAGCCAATTAAGAAGACTGCTTCTGCCATCCAAGCTTCAGGTTTTTCGGTCATCTTGATTTCTAGGATCCGTCGCGCTTTACACTTGGTTCATGCAATTCATCTTGATCCGTCTTCTGTATCTTTGTTATCAATGTTGAATAATATTGATATTTGTGGTTTTATATAACTGTTTGATACGTGTGATTCATTAACATCATGGTAATCTATGTTTAATGGTTATTGTTGTAGGGGAAGCTGTATATGTTGGAGACATCCCATCGCCTCCAAACTGCCTGCACGGAGCCTTTGTGTATAGTACAAAACCATTGGCAAGGATCAAAGGTATTGAGCTAAGATCAGATGCTGCTGCTGTTATTACTTATAAAGACATTCCCGATGAAGGGAAAAATGATGTGGGATTGGGATTTGGCGTTGAGCCTCTGTTCGCCGATGAAGTAACCACGACAACTGGCCAGGCGATTGCATTCGTGGTAACTTAGTGCATCCAGAATCCTCGTTGTTAACTGTACGTGTCCAGTGACTGATTATTTTTCGTTGCATTTTACAATTAGGTAGCAGAAACACAACAGGCTGCTGATATAGCAGCAAGCACTGCTGTGGTGAGCTATGACACGGAGTTTCTTGACCCGCCAATATTAAGCGTTGAAGAAGCTGTTGAGAGATCTAGTTTTATAGGCGTTCCTCCTTTCTTTTATCCTAAATGTGTGGGTGATTTTGCAAAAGGAATGGCGGAAGCTGATCATAAGATTCCGTCAGCTGAGGTATGTATGCTCTTACTGTTTTACTCTTTCAGTTTCTTTGGATTCAACCATGTTTAACTGTCGATGAGCTTTGCAGATCAAACTTGGCTCCCAATACTTTTTCTATATGGAAACACAAACTGCGCTCGCAGTCCCGGATGAAGACAATTGCATGGTGGTCTATAGTTCAATTCAAAACCCCGAGTTGGCTCATGGAGTGATAGCGAAATGTGTTGGTGTTCCACAGCATAACATTCGTGTTATTACGAGAAGGGTTGGGGGAGGCTTTGGTGGAAAGTCAGTAAGAGCAATTCCTGTAAGTGTTGCATTTCAGTTCAGTTAATAATAATAAATTTTACCGAGTTCAGTTTTGTTTTGTTTTTACTATGATTGTTGTTCTAGCCTGCTTCATCGTGAGTGTTAATGGCATTGCTTAGGTTGCTGCCACATGCGCAGTTGCAGCGCACAAATTGCGCCGTCCTGTGAGAATATACAACAATCGAAAGACTGACATGATAATGTCTGGAGGAAGACATCCCATGAAAGTAACATACAATGTTGGATTCAAATCAAGTGGAAAGGTCACAGCTTTGCATCTAGACATGTTAATCGATGCTGGGATTATTCCTGATGCGAGCCCGCTAATGCCATTAAATGTAACAAATGCCATTAAGAAGTACAACTGGGGTGCTCTCTCCTTTAATATCAAAGTCTGTAAGACAAATAGCTGCAGCAAAACCGCAATGAGAGCTCCCGGGGAGGTACAAGGATTTTACATCGCAGAAGCGATTATCGAACACATAGCCTCAGTGCTTTCAATTGAGGTCGATTCAGTGAGGAGCGTAAATCTTCACACACATGAAAGTCTTGATGTATTCTATGAAGGTGCTTCAGGTGATGCACAAGAGTACACCTTACCTGATATATGGGAAAAACTTGTTCAATCTTCGCGCTTATTACAAAGAGTGGAAATGGTAGTGCAGTTTAATGATAGCAGCAAGTGGCGTAAAAGAGGTATCTCAAGGGTTCCCCTTGTGCATGAAGTGGCGGTAAGGTCAGCCCCAGGGAAAGTTAGCATTCTTTCTGATGGTTCGGTGGTTGTTGAAGTTGGGGGGATCGAGTTGGGGCAAGGGCTCTGGACTAAGGTAACGCAGATGGCAGCATTTGCTCTGAGTTCAGTCGGGTGCGCGGGAACAGAAAACCTCGCCCAAAGAATACGAGTGGTGCAATCTGACACCCTGAGCTTAATCCAAGGTGGTGTCACTGCTGGGAGCACAACGTCCGAATCTAGCTGCCAAGCTGTCAGATTGTGTTGCAATACTTTAGTTGAAAGATTAGCTCCACTTAAAACTGAATTGCAGGATGTTAACTGGGATACTCTCATACCTCAGGTACATACGATTCCTTGTGTTATCACTCGCTTTATAAGATAGGCTACACGTTCACCATTCATTCAGTCAAAATCGCTTAACTTTGATCATGAAATTCAATTGATGCATTTGTTAGAATATTATCATTTATGATCTTGTTAGATTAATTAATTGCGTATATTAGTGATCTGACATTTTTTGAGTTAACTGCCCAAAGCCAGAGAGTGCCTGGACACTCTAAACACGATAGATGAGATTTCCATCTTTGCTGTTCTAAGTTTGGGGTTTGTCTCACATTGTAGGCTCATTTGAGAGGCTTGAACATGGCAGCGCATTCTTATTTCGTGCCTGAAGCTGATTCCATTCGTTATCTTAACTATGGTGCAGCTGTCAGTGAGGTAAACCAGCATGCCTTTAATGAAAATTCTTCGACAATGCAAGTGTATAATGTAGGATAGGTGCGTAATAAATGATACATCTGTGAATCGTGCAGGTAGAGATAGACATACTGACAGGACAAACTACAATTCTTAGAACAGATATCGTCTATGATTGTGGACAGAGCTTGAACCCTGCAGTTGATTTGGGACAGGTCAGTTAATGTTTAAGGTTATTGATCATGGAATGTGTTATTTCTGCAGTTTGCAAAAGCATCCTGGAATCACTTGATCAATATAAAAACTTTCGATTTGTAGATTGAAGGAGCCTTTGTCCAAGGAATCGGGTTCTTCATGTCTGAAGAGTACCTTGTCAACAAAGATGGACAGATGATTACAGACAGCACATGGACATACAAGATCCCCACAATTGATACCATACCAAAGCATTTCAACGTCGAGGTGCTGAATAGTGGACATCACAAGAATCGCGTCCTATCATCTAAAGGTATTTGTCGCGAATATTTTCTTTCCAACATTGTAAATACATCCTTGTTCTATAAAATAAATAGCTTGAAACTGATGATCTTATAAATAAAGATGTCTAGATAAAAGGGAGACTGAAAAGTTTTCCCTGAGTTGTGTTCTCTCGTGACTTTCGTGCACATTGGTTCTCTTAGCTAGATTGCATTTAATTCTTTCGATCATTTTAAAAAATTTTAGAGCTGAATTTGAAATATGAACTACTGTTCTATAAATGCCAAGGAAGTAGCAGCATCACATCGATCACTTTTGTTGCTTTTGCAGCCTCTGGGGAACCGCCATTGCTTCTAGCAGCATCGGTACATTGTGCAACGAGAGCAGCGATTAGGGAAGCGAGAAAGCAGATAAAGGGTTGGGGGAAGGTTGATGCCGAAGAATCAACATTCACGTTGGACGTCCCTGCTATTATGCCCGTGGTGAAGAACCTATGTGGCCTAGACAGTGTAGAAATCTACTTGGAAAGTTTTGAGTCCTGATTTGAAAAGTGCTGAGTAATAATCCTTCCTTCCTTCCCAACCAAACATCTATTTTGCTATTGAGTTAGTTAAACTATCTAATTTTGACTTTCAACTTGAATTAATTAATAGGTAAGAGCATTTTGTCACAATATAATATATGTTGAATTCATTGTAACAATATACTTGTATATTTTTTGAATGACAAGTTTAGATTTACGTGGCTATATCCTCTTCGTCTAAAATCTAATGTTTTGAATTAGGGTGTTTCAGAGTGATGGCAGTTCTGAATTCCTCAACCATCGGTTTCATGCTCACTTCGATACCCAAGGAATCCATCACTAGGTTTCACGCTCTTACCAGAACGGTTGTGATGAGCACAAGTATCGTCATGTGGCTTAGATGAGCCTCACTACGCTTTTTAACTCTCATCTGCCACTATCTTTCTGGGATAGCGCATTTGTGACTGTTGTTTATACCATTAACTGTCTTCCTGCACCGGTTCTTAATGGAATTTCTCCCTATGGTGTCTTATTCGATCGATCCCTGTTTACTCTAACTTCCATTTGTTTAGTTGTAGAGTTTATCCTTTTGTTCGCCCTTATGCTAAGCAGCTTTTGCCACAAATCATTCCTTGTGTGTTCAATGGTTATAGCTCTCAACAAGGATTTCAGGTGTCTTGATACTACCCCCTGGTCGGGTGTACATCACTTGACATGCCCATTTCGATGAGAAACATTATCCTTTTCGTTACTACAGATTCAAGCTCCTCCTCATTCACATCCTTAGATGTTTCATCTTGTATTGATCTAGAGCTCCCTGATCCTATCTCTGAAGTCGTTTCTTCATCACCTTCAGCATCATGTAGGGGTGGGTGTTGGGTCAATTTAATCAGTTTCGGTTTATTTGGTTCAGGTTATTCGATTTTGCCCCTAAAAAACTCAAAATAGAAACCGATCTGAATAAGCCAAAAAATTGAACTATCCAAACTGAATTCGGAATTCAATTTTGGTTTGAATTCGGTTTCAAACCAAATAGACTGAATTCATGGGATTTTTATTAAAAATTACTAAAAATATATAACTAAATCTACAATTCTATAAAATTATGTAATTTAATTTTGAGTTAAATACTAAAATGACCCTATGTTTTGGTCGAAAATGCTAATTTAACCCTTTAAAATCTGAAAGTACAAATCTAACTCTATTATTTGGATGAAAGTGCCAATCTAAATCTGACAACTTGAAATTGGCCAGAATTCAGTAAAAGGACCATTATACCCCTGATTAAAAGAATTAAAATAAATAAATAATATCTATTTTCTTCTTCCCTCTTCTTCTTCCTCACTTCCTTTTATTTTCTTAATTCGTATTTGACCCCACCGCTTTTTATGGGGAAAGTAGCACGTGTTGAATTCCTGCCAATTCCCCAGCCAAATTCTACAGTCGACTCTTATTCAACACTAGAGATAGTTTAATCTACATATTCCGGTGAATTCCTTCTTCAAATTAAACCTTAGAGATACTTTAAACCCATTTTCTTTTGATTAAACCCGATCTGAACCCGTTTTCTTATACAACTCCCCCCTTCAGCGCCTCCTGCAGGGTATCTCCTCTCCAACACTTCTAGTAGTAGCTCTCCTCTTTGGCGCCTCTATTAGCCTATCTCTTCTCCGGCCCAACGATGGGGTTTCGGTTTCCCAGTGAAGCAACGGCTAGCCACTAGTGGAGAAATCTTGATTAAAGACACCAATCAAAGGCAGTTATATAGTTTTTTCCAAGAACCGCCTTCCCTGGAGTCTTCCGAACTCGGAAGTGGCCTAGATCGGGTCCCTGGTAATTTGGAAGGCAGTTGTAACAAAGAGGAAGTTTTTCACAAAGGCAATTTTTCATTTAACCACTTTCTATTAAATTGGTTAGAAGGTGATTATGTCTAACCGCCTTCTATTAAATTGGTTAGAAGGTGACTATGTCTAATCGCCTTATAATGAAGGTGTTCTAAGTTCGAAAAAAGGACCCGAGCTCAGTTACTGAATCGGAAGCTCATCGCATGTCGTATGCTGAAGGGCCGAAATAATTCCTGATCCGAAGCTGAAAATTGGATCAATTTTTTAGTTCGGAGTGCGATCGGCTTGGGATGGATTAGAAGGTCAACACGTTCCGAGTTTGGAACATGGTCATTGATGAACGTATGTGGACGAGGTCATTTGGGTTCAAGAACTCATAGCATTTGGAACTTAAATTTTCTCTGTGGGCATCTTCCAAAACTAACATAGAATACATTTGGGAGGACGAAAGGTATGTAATTATTCCTCAGTTGTGTTATATATATATATATATATATATATATATATATATATATATATGTATATGTGTGTGTGTGTGTGTGATTGGTAGATAAATGAATTTGTGTCGGAAAGCATGTATATTGTTATTTGAAATGGTTTTGATTTAGTTGAATTGGTGATTGTGAAACAATGTATTATGTTGTATAATGGTCATGTGGTTTGTACATCTCAATTTATTTATTATAGGGTTTTTTTATGGATCGAATTGAATTGATTCGTAAAGATTTGAGAAAATCACCCGATTATCTCCCTTTGGTAGAATAATTTCTTGTTGCAGCTTTTGAACATTTTTCCAAGAATGGTGTGGTGCAAGCACGTTGCTCATGTAAGGATTGTAGGAATGATGCATTTTTGGTTAGGAAGAAGTTACGTGCACATCTCATCACGTGCGGGTTTCAAACTAGTTACATCTCGTGGGAGTGGCTTGGGGAGGTTGACAATGCTATTGTAGATGATGTTGGACTTAAAGAATCTTATCAATATGACGTAGATGAAGAGTTCAATGGGATGGTGGATGACGTTTCTAGAGAATTCCATGGGAAACCTGAAGTGCTAGAAGCTTTTCACAACGACAATAAGACGCCTTTGTATAGTGGTTCAAAACATTCGATTTTGAGTGCAACTTTGTGAATGATGAATTTGAAAGTGAAATTCGGGTGGATTGACAAAGGGATGATGGAGACTCTGGAACTAATCAGGGAATTGCTTCTGGAGGGTAACAATTTACCCAACAATTTGTATGCCTAAAAAAAGATTAATTTGTCCTATGGGGATAAATTTGAAAAAAAAAATGCATGCTTGTCCCAACGATTGTATATAGAGGCCCGGAAGGGTGTAGGGTTTGTGGTGAGCCTTGATATAAGTTAAACTGTGACGGAATTGAGGTTGGTACTGAAGTTTCTTCAAATTCGAAAAAAGGACCCCGGCCAAAGTATTATGGTATCTCCCTATCATTCCACTGTTGAAGAATTTATTTTCTTTGAAAGAAGATGCAAAGTTGTTGCGATGGCATGAAGAAAGAGATCATCCGGCAAAGTAAGCATACGTTGGACGGTGAGCAGTGGAAGAAGCTTGACGTTTTGTGCCCTGAGTTTGGTGCGGAGCCCAGACATTTGAGGCTTGGCTTGTGTACCGATGGAATAAATCCATTTGGTAATATGTGTAGAACAAACAGCACATGACCTGTCATGGTGGTGATCTATAACCTACCCTCGTGGTTGACAATGAAGTGAAAGTATGTACAACTATCTTTGATGATATTGGGACCTAAGCAACCCAGTAATGATATAGATGTTTACCTTGCGCCTTTGGTCGGTGATTTGATAATGTTGTTCAACACAGGTGTTAGAACCTACGACGGTAGTGCCAAAGATTATTTTAGTTTAAAGGCTTTGCTGATTTGCACCGTTAATGATTGAAGCATGGTTGTAAAACCATTTATCAGGGGCACAAGCAGTTTCTTCCCGCGGGTCACCCATGGTGATTGGCAAAACTGTGGTTTGATGGGAAGGTGGAGAACAAAGAGAAACCTTTACCAATAACGGGGGTTAAGGTTTATGACAGAGTAAGGGATGTTAACAATGGTTTTTGGAAGAGGAAGCTTAAACTTGAGACCAAAGGTAGTTGGAAGAAATATTCCATTTTTTCAACCTTCCTTATTGGAAGCACTTGGAAGTAAAACATTGTCTTGATGTAATGCACATTGAGAAGAATGTGTGTGACTTTTTGGTTAGAACTTTGTTGAATACCCCGGGTAAAAGTAAGGATGGTTTGAAAGCTCGGCTCGACTTGGTGGAAATGGGAATTAAGAACAATTTGAGTCCGGTCATGAATGGTAATGATTGTTAACTTCCATCTGCTTGTTATTTGATGGTCTCAATCAAAGAAGAAATTGTACCGTGAGACCCTAGGAAGTTTGAAGGTGTCGGGGGCTTATTCGTCTAACATAAGTTCATGTGTAGTTGTGGAGGATTTGAAACTGGTTGGTTTGAAAACACACGATTGCCACAACCTTATGCAACAATTGAATGACATTGCAATTAGGCCGTCATTGCCCCCTCATGTTAGACTGTGTATTACGAAATTGTGTTTGTTTTTCAAGTCAATTTGCTCCAAAAGCATCAGCGTGGCTAAGCTCGATCGGTTGCTAGCGATGATATTGGAGGTTTTGTGTCGGATGGAGATGTACCCCCCCCTCCTCATTTTTTAATACTATAGTCCATTTGGTAGTTAATTTGTTCCGTGAGATCAAGTTGTGCATATCGGTTTTTTTGAGGTGGATGTACCCTTTTAAGAGGTATATGAAAATCTTAAACATTTTGTGAAGAATTGGTACAGACTGTATGCAAGTATTGTGCAACATTATGTGGCAGAAGAGGTCATAGATTTTTGCACCGATTATTTGAAGGAAGTTGATTCAGTGAGTGTTCCTAATTCTCCAGTGAGTGTTCCTAATTCTCGGCGTGAAGGGCAAGTACTTGGCAAAGGTTTGCAATAGGTAAAACTAATTAACCATACTGCGGAAGATTTGTGTGCGGTGCACCTTTATGTACTTCGAAACCATGAGAATGTTGTCCCGTATGTCGAGATCTACTTGGAGGAGATAAGAGTTATGCATCCTCAGTTCAATGAAGTGCGTGTTTTGCAACAACACAAGCACATTTGCTTTAGGCTGCTAAGTCATGTCGATATCAGTGATCATAATGGTTGGCTTGTTGACCAAAGGGCACAGTTTTATCGTATGGAGCTTACGACATTAACGGGTTTACTTTTGGTACAAAATCAAAGGATGACAAGGGTGTATCCCAGAATAGTGGGGTGACACTTGTATTCGAGGCCCTTTACGTTGCAAGTGCAAGTGACGACAATCTCATGTACGCACAACTATATTACTTTAATACTGTAATTGAGATTTTGGAGCTTGATTATGTGACTGTAAAAGTTCCTGTGCTTAAATGCCATTGGGTTGATGTTAATAATGGACAACAGACTGAGGATTTGGGATCACCCTTGTGGATTGTAGATAAGTCACTTGGAAAGAAGATCTACTCATATTGGCATCACAAGCCCACCAAGTATTCTATGTGAAAGACCTCGTTGACCCTCGTTGGGAGGTAGTTGTTGTGGGAAAGAGAGATTTTCTTAAGGATTACGAAGGCAATGATATAATTGGCTTTGGTTGGTACACAAAGATGGGATCCAATGGGGAAGACATTACATTTGAGGAGGATGATATGAGTGTACGTGGTCATTTAGGGCCAAGGCAAGATCAAGAAGAGGAGAAGGAAACTGAAAAATATTGGGAAAAGAAAGAAACAAAACTAGAGTTTGTTTTATGAAGTCAATTTGTTTGGACATAATTGTAATCTTGATGGACTGATAAGCTTCCGGTACCAGAAGCTCATCTTGGGTAATGGTAATACAACATTTCTAGAAAATTTACCTGTTGTAACTTTGGATTTGAACTACGCATAATGTAAATTCACATAATAGCTACATACATGATAAACAAAATGATTGTGAGGCGAAGAACATAAAAACACAAACATTACGAACCATTTTAAACCTTACAATTCGAATTTTGGATGTTTGTCCAAAATACAATAGTTCAAACATAAAAACATTCATCACAAATATTCTTCTACAACAAAATAGTGTCAAATTTGTTCAACGGTAAAACCATAAAACTTAAAATTCTTCATCTGCACAGGCCCTCGATGTTGATTCCAAATGGCTCTGCAAGGCACTTTGACTCTGCTCCAACTTCCATATCATTTCTCTCATCTAAGAAAGTTCCCTTCAAACCCATTTGTAGTATACTCTAAATCCTTTCAAGAACTGCGTGTCGGCTTCCTCTGAAATTGGTAAATAAATAAAAAATGTTAATACTTTCCAATATACTTTATTTGAATAAAACTATATAAACCAATGGCAAACATACTCAACTCAACTCTTGGCCTCTTGCTGGCTTTGTCACATTCGTGTGCCTTGTGTGCTCATTTGTGTTCAAACAAGACCCAGTGTTTCTTCGTGAAGTATTGTTTGTCGAACCACTTGCACGGCTTCTCCTCCCCGTGCAACGCTAACCCTTGAATTCCTTTCAAAATAAAAGTGATTAGGTTCCCATAAAGAAGACTCTTGATCACCTCTTTTGACGTGCCTACATACATCATGTGCTTGAATATCACAACCCCGAGATTTATTTTCCTCCCCTTGTTGATGTAATAAAAAATCATCAGGGTCGCACAGTTTGGCTCTGTTATGTGGCCGGAGGTCAGTGATAAGATGTCAAATGCATGCATTTTTCAAAGCATTTAACACCTCTTTTGTCATATTTTTGTTAGAAGATTGCTAGATTTAGGTTGGTTTACATCATAAGGGGTTTAAATGACCTTTTTCAGTTTTAATATCTAAATCCTTCATTTTGTAACCTATTTATATTTTAATGGATTTTTGGTCCTTACGAGCGTCTAGATTCCATTTTGTAAGCTTAATTTGTAGATTGTTCGTAAGCACTTCGTATTTGTTTAGTGAAAGTCATTCGCAAGGATGGTAGAAGATTGAAAGCAACGATACAAATGTGGTAGAAGAAAGTCTAGACTTGAAGAACGAAGGCCAGCTGACCGGCACGAAGACCGGCCGAGTGAAGAAGACCAGGCAAGTAGGCCAACGCCCGAAGTCACGCGCTGGAAAAGAAGCATTGGCGTGCATTCTTGGTCAAGGTTTGTGCATCCCGGTCGGCCTTGCGCATGCCCACGCGCCACAGAGCAGGCCTGGTGCAGGCCCTCAATTCCACATCGTGCGCCCAGTGCGGAGTAGCGTGCGCCCGCAAGCTGAGGTTTCTGATCAGAAGATTGGGCGCACAGCCCGCACGCGCAAGATTGGACTAGAGTGCAGCACCCAAGACTTCGTCGAACGGCATGTGCATCCCAATGCATGCACGTGCGCCTGCGCTCTCAACCGAGAGCCTCAGCCTCGTGTGCCCAGCCCGCAGCCAATGCACCTGCTGTGGTTTTGACTTTCTTTTGACTAAAACTTTGTACTATAAATATCCTAAAACCTTATCCTCTCTTCCCTCATTCATTTCCTATTAAAAAATACTCTCCAAAACCCTAGGAAGCATTTATTTCTTCTTCTTTTCTTCTATGTTTACCATGGATTCTTGTTCTTTTATTATGGGTTTTTATAATCTAGGCTAAATATACTCTTGGGAGCAATTGGTAAGCATTTCTAGTATAAATTTGTGAGATTTGATTTATCCTATTTTGTGCTTTGATTACCAAGTATGTTTTGTGCTTTCTTGTGTGATTAATGCATGATTTAGACTAGGATGACCAACTAGTTGATGATTGTGGGTTTATTCTTTGCTAGATTTTAGGTCAAACCCGGAAGAATTTAACTTTTTATCAATGCTAGGTTATATTTAGGAGTGAAAAATAAATATGATTGTTGATTGATTGATAGGATAATTATCTGTTGTTCTTTCATTGGGGAATTTAATTAAAGTGTTGATGTTTGAAGTGTATAATGGAGTTTTTATGGCCAAATTATGCAGTTAACATGGAGAAGAAACAGAGGACGGAAGAAGCATAATTTAGCATCAAGATTGAAGTGCAAAGGTGCAAGATTGAAGAGAAGAAGTTAGCAAGCAAAATGGAAGCAAGAAGTTGGGCTAAATTCATATGCTTAAGCCCACTAGTTAGTTTGTAATAAATACTCTTCCTAGTCCAAGATGGATTAGTAAGATATTTTGGTTGGTAGATTTTATATTATTTTACTCATTTTGAGCTCTATATAAATACCAAGAGCCAAAGTGATGAAGAGAACTTTTTGGGGAACAACTTGTGTAGATATTTTCGGATTCTTCTTCTTCTTGGAAGCTTGGCCGAGAGCCCTAGTTTTGGGACTCTTAAGTAGGTTTGATTTATTGCTTGTCTTTTCTTCTTTGTAAATTCCTTTACTTCTCTTAGTTAATGGAATCATTTCTTTATCTTGTTTTCTTTGTTCATAATATGAGTAGCTAAATTTCTTAGTTGGCTTGGATTGATTCAAGGTTGATTCATAAGTTGTGAGGATTGATATGCTTAAAAGTGTTCTTGCAAGTTCTTGGTTGATTATTGTATAAACTTAGGCTTTGTGGGTTGAGTTTGATCACCTCAATTCATGCTAAGCTAGAGCTAATTAAAGTAGCACTTTCTTGTAAAAAACAGATAACTGATACAGACTGTAATAGCAGGAAAATAATCAACTGGGTAGGTAGCTGTCTTTAGCAAATACTTGGATGTCTACCTAAATTAGGTCCTCTTTGTATTAATTTAACAATCTAGTAAGTTTAGCAAATACTTGCTTGCTAGTGGGTAATAAGAGAGGATTTTAGGAGTTCAGCAAATACTTGCTCTTATATAACTAATTGATTTGCGGGGATAACTAATTTGTAGCCGAGGATCAACTGAAGAATCAACGAGTTAATCTAAGCCAACTTCCTTCTTCATTATCTAGATTCCTTTCAATTTATTTTAGTGCTTTCAGTATTTATGAGTTTATGTGTGTTTATGTCTTTGTGTTTTTAGTCTCTTTTGTTTAGTAGTTTTTAGTTAAACAAATCTCAAGTTTAGGCGTGGTTGCTAAACCGATTAACTCTTTAGGTCAATCAATAGAATCAAATTGTTCCCTGTGGATCGACCCTGCTTACCCTGTACTAGTTTCATTATTATTGGAGTATTGCAGGTTTTATTTGTGTGAGGTAAACGACGCTCACCAAATTGGCGCCGTTGCCGGGGAGCGGTTGTTGATTTCTGTTGTTTGTTCTACTGATATGTGTGTTAGTTTTTCAGTATATGACCAGGTCTGATAAGCAGGTATTGGAGTTTGATTCTGAAATAGAAAAGACAGCCAAGAAGAATCGGAAGGAAGCTAAGTTGGAAAAGTTGAAGGCTGCAGGGGAACCTCAGTTTGCCCAAATCGAGACCCTTCCAGAGGCAGAAACTGAAGTTAAAACCGATCCTTCTCTAATGGCGAATCCTAATCTTAATGCTGACAATCCCTATATGTGGGAACTTACTGGTCACAGTGAAGAAGACCCCCCTACTCCCATCCAAGTGGCACCAACAGGGAGTCCCATTGAGATTAAGTTAGGCCTTTTGAATGTTCTTCCGAAATTCCATGGAAGGAGCACCGAAGATCCATACAATTTTCTGAATGAGTTCATAAAAATTTGCAAGGTGCAAAAGAGGCCTGAGAATGTCACGGAGGAGCAATTCAAGCTAGTTGCATTTCCATTTAGTTTGACAGGGGCAGCAAACCAATGGCTTTCTAGCTTACCACCAAATTCCATTACTACATGGAATGGTCTCAAGAAGCAATTTCTGGAGTATTATTTTCCCTCCACAAGGACTGAAACGTTGAAGAGAGAGATTTCTAGTATCCATCAAGAGTTTGATGAGCCATTAAGTGCATTTTGGCTTAGGTTTCGAAGGTTGGTGGATAGTTGCCCTAATCATCGCTTTTCGGAGGGACAATTGTTGCAATATTTCTACCAAGGGCTGACTTCGGTGAACAAAGACCTTATGAATTCAGCAAGCAATGGGGGATTTTCCCATCTTCGAGTGAATGAAGCTAGGGAAATTGTCAAGAAATTGATTGATTCCAAGAAGGAATATGACAGAGGTGATGTGAGGATTTTAAAGAAAGTGGTGGATACAAGCTCTTCGGGTGAGGATAAATTCAATGAAAGGATGGATAAATTGGAGAAAATTCTTTCAAAAGTGGTTGATAAAGTTGCTACTCCAAATACAAGCTCTTCTTCTAGCCCTTATGATCGTCCATGTGATACGTGTGGAACATATAGCCATACCACTTTGCAATGTAATTTTGCATTGGAAGAGCCACTTGTTCAAGCGAATACTATGGGGAATTGGAATGAGAGGCAGCCTAGGAGAGATCCTTATTCAGCTACTTACAATCCTGGTTGGAGAGATCATCCAAATTTCAGATGGAGAGATCAAGGAAACCCACCTCAACAAGCCTATGTTCTACCGAATCAAAGAATTCCTCAAGCTTATCCTCAAAATCAGCCACCTCCTCAAGTGAAGTCAATGGATGAGAAGCTAGATTTGATGATGAATATGCTTCAAGATCAGAAAGAGAGTTCTAAGAAAGCCGAGGCTACATTGGACGAGCATACCCGTCAAATTTCTCAATTGACAAATTCTTTGAATGAGCTTCGAATGCAACAACCTGGACTTCCTTCTCAAGTACAAATGAATCCGAGGGAGACAGCAAAACAGATCACTCTCAGAAGTGGAAAAGAAGTTGAGTCACCACCAAAAAAATTTGCAAGCGAGACCAATAAGGATCATCCTCAGCAATCTGGAGCAAACCCTGATTTGCCCAAACAGAGGCTGGTGACAGAAGCTGAAAATCTGGTAGGGGGTAATTTTGAATTAACCAAGGAGGAAACTCCGAGGAAGGTTCTGAATGATCCTCCAGTGAAAATTCTTCCTCCCTTTCCTCGTAGATTAGCAAAGAAAAAAGAAGAAACCATTGATTTCTTGTCTATTTTTGGAAAAATGGATATTAACATTCCTTTGTTGCAGGCAATGAGACTACCACCAGTGAGCAAGTTTTTGAAGGATTTTGTGGCAAGGAAACCACAGAACTCAAGCAAGGTGATAATGAGTGAGTCGGTTTCGGCAGTGCTAAAAAGAGAATTACCTCAAAAATGTAAGGACCCGGGTATGTTTTCTTTACCATGTCATATAGGAGAGGTAAAAATTGAGTCTGCTATGTGTGATTTGGGAGCTTCAATTAATGTTATGCCCTTATCTGTTTATAAGAAATTGATTGGAGCTGAATTGGTAGATACTAGGGTTGTGATTCAATTAGCGGACCGATCTTGTGTATACCCCGAAGGTCTTTTAGAAAATGTTCTTGTCAAGGTCAATGAATTTGTGTATCCCGCTGATTTTTATGTGGTGAAAATGAATCATGATAATGGTGAGAATAATTCTGGAGTTTTGTTAGGTCGGCCTTTCTTAAGGACGGCAAATACTGTTATTAATGTGGGAGATGGAACAATTTGTCTTGATTACTATGGTGACAAATATATTTTCAGCATTGAAGATGCGATGAAAAAACCACTTGATGCTGAAAATATATATGCCATCGATGTAATTGACCCTTTAGTCCAAGATTTTCTTGAGGCTGAGTTCTTGCAGGAAAGAATGGAGATTCCATCATCTACAGGTGCTACAGAGCTGATGGTGCAAGGAAAGAGTGATAAGGAGATTTGTGAGCTGCTGTGTTCTTTATATTCTCAAGAAGAAGTTTTGAGCACTGGAACCACTCTCGATTTGCCCAAACAGAGCCTTGCCGACAGACCACTGCCTTCTGAAATTTCACCACCAGTTTTGGAGCTTAAGGCACTGCCACCAAACCTGAAATATGTGTACCTTGGGGAATCTGAAACTTTGCCAGTTATTGTGAGTACCAAGTTGGAGGAGTCTCAAGAAGAAAAATTGATTGCCTTGTTGACGAAGTACAAGAAAGCAATTGGTTGGACTTTGGCGGATATCACGGGAATTAGCCCTGACATTTGCACACATCATATTTTATTGGAGCGGGATGCAAAACCTGTTCGAGATCCTCAAAGGAAGCTCAATCCTAACATGAGGGAGGTAGTTCTCAAGGAAATCCTTAAACTTTTATCCTTGGGAATTATTTACCCTATTTCGGATAGCAATTGGGTTAGTCCGGTCCATGTGGTACCCAAGAAGTCCGGTATTCAGGTGGTGCAGAATGAAAAGAATGAGTTGGTTCCTACTCGGCTAGTCACCGGATGGAGGATGTGTATCGATTATAGGAAGCTTAATGCGGCAACTCGGAAAGATCATTTTCCACTTCCTTTCATCGATCAAATGTTGGAGAGATTAGCGGGGAATAAATTCTTTTGTTTCTTGGATGGATATAGTGGATATTTCCAGATATGTGTGAACCCCGAGGATCAGGAAAAAACTACTTTTACATGTCCTTTTGGCACCTATGCTTATAGGAGAATGCCATTTGGATTGTGTAATGCTCCGGGCACTTTTCAAAGATGCATGATGAGTATTTTCTCGGATTTGATTGAATCAAGCATTGAGGTATTCATGGATGATTTTTCAGTGTATGGGAATTCTTTTGAGATGTGCTTGAGTAACTTGGAGCAAGTATTGATTCGATGTGTGAAAAGAAATCTAGTCTTGAACTATGAAAAATGTCATTTCATGGTGGATGAAGGCATAGTTTTGGGGCATGTAATTTCCGAAAAAGGAATTCAAGTTGACAAGGCTAAGGTGGAGACCATAGAACAACTACCTTATCCTACCAATGTCCGGGAGATTCGTGGATTCTTGGGGCATGCTGGATTTTATAGAAGGTTCATCAAGGATTTTGCCAAGATAGCGCAACCATTAACCAAACTTCTTCAAGATGATGTTCCTTTTGAAATGAATGAAGAGCGCAAGCTTTCCTTTGATGTGCTTAAAGAGAAACTCATCTCTGCCCCGATAATGCAACCACCAAATTGGGACATGCCCTTTGAATTGATGTGTGATGCAAGTGATTATGCGGTAGGGGCTGTTTTGGGACAAAAGCTAGGGAAGGAAAGCCATGTGATTTATTATGCTTCTAAGACTTTGAATCCGGCTCAATGCAATTACACCACTACTGAAAAGGAGCTGTTGGCAGTGGTGTTTGCTCTTGATAAATTCAGGTCTTATTTACTGGGATCAAAGATCATTGTCTACACCGATCATTCGGCGTTGAAGTATTTGTTTACAAAGAAGGAATCCAAGCCAAGGTTGATTAGGTGGATTTTGTTGTTACAAGAATTTGATTGGGAGATAAAAGACAAGAAGGGTGCTGAAAATCATGTTGCTGACCACCTGAGTCGGTTGGTAAAACCTGAGGATGCAATCCCCATTCAAGAATTTTTTCCCGAAGAACATTTATATGCTGCCACAGGCCTCGAATTGGCCAAACAGAGCCCTCTTACAGCAGCATTGCATGGGAAATCTGCTCATGATCCATGGTATGCAGATATTGTTAATTTCATCACCACTGGGGAAAGTCCAGAAACCTTCAGCACTGCCCAGAGAATGAAGCTCAAGAGTGAGTGTAAGCATTATATTTGGGATGAGCCATATCTGTGGAAAATCGGCTCGGACCAAATCATTAGGCGATGCGTTCCTGATGAAGAACAAGGTACAATTCTTTTGCATTGTCACTCTTTTGCTTGTGGAGGTCATTTTGGTCCTAAACGTACAGCTCGAAAGGTTCTTGATAGTGGATTTTATTGGCTGACTATTCATAAAGATGCTTACATGTTTTGTAAGAGTTGTGCTAGATGCCAAATGACAGGAAATATTTCTAAACGTGATGAAATGCCTCAAACTCCCATTATTGTTTGTGAGATATTTGATGTGTGGGGTATAGATTTCATGGGACCTTTTCCTAGTTCATATGGTAATCTTTACATATTACTTGCGGTTGATTATGTCTCAAAATGGGTGGAAGCGAAAGCCACCCGCACTGATGATTCTCAAGTTGTTTCAGGATTCTTGAAATCACATATTTTCAGCAGGTTTGGAGTGCCGCGAGCAATCATTAGTGACCAAGGAACTCATTTCAAAAACCGCACCATTGCAGCCCTTCTGAAGAAATATGGAGTGCATCATAGATTGGCTACTACTTATCATCCTCAGTCCAATGGCCAAGCGGAGGTGTCAAATAGAGAAATAAAGCAAGTTCTAGAAAGGACAGTGAATCCATCTCGGAAGGATTGGAGTAAAAGATTAGATGATGCTCTTTGGGCTTATCGAACCGCTTTCAAAACTCCTATTGGAATGTCCCCTTATAGGCTTGTTTTTGGGAAAATGTGCCATTTGCCAGTGGAGATTGAGCATAAGGCTTATTGGGCTGTGAAGGAGATGAATATGCAACCTCTCAAGTGTGAGGAGGAAAGGAAGTTTCAACTTCAAGAGTTGGAGGAACTCCGTTTGGAATCTTTTGATCAAGCTATGTGGTACAAAGAGCGCGCTAAAATGTGGCATGACAAGAATTTGAGGTCCAAGGAGTTCAAGATTGGCCAGAAAGTACTACTCTTTCAGTCTAGGCTTCGATTGATGCCCGGGAAACTAAAATCCAAATGGGCTGGTCCCTTTGAAGTGGTCTCTGTTTGGGCAAATGGAGCTGTTGAAATTAAAAGCATGCATACAGAGAAGTCTTTTCTGGTTAACGGTCATCGTCTCAAGCCATTTCACGATGCATCTCAAGTGGTAGTAGTGGAAGAAATTTCACTATGCCATACCTCCAGAACTTGACCGTATGACAAAGTCTAGCCACGGACTGTAAACGCGGGCGCTTATTGGGAGGCAACCCAATTTTTAATTTCATGTTCTTTCTTTTATTAGAATTTTAGTTTTTGGTAATTTACTTTTATGAAGTTAAACTTCTGTTTGGTTTTATTTTATGTGAAATATAATTAATACTAATTTTTGATGCTTTCCATTTTATTGTGCAGGGGTGTGCACAATTCTTCTTTAGGAAGAAAGGAAGAAAAGAAGATGAAGGATTAAGGCAATAGAACTCTCTTTGATGAAGTGCAGTCACTTCGGGCAGATGTGCAATTTTTGCACATGAAACTGGACGCTTTAGCTAGCACCTCTGCACTGGACATATTCAGTCTGCCTTAAGTCACCTCTGCACTGCTTGGTTTGCTAGCAATTCACAACAGCATCCACCACAAAACTTAAGTTCCCTAATTCCCTTCTCTATATTTATGTTCGTTTTATTTTATTCCTAGTTGTTAGTTGGTTTTTTCTCTGTTCCGCTTGACTTGCTTGAGGACCAGCAAGATTTAAGTGTGAGGAGGGTGGTTTAGTGGTCTAGGTGTCTGTTACTTATTTGAATGTTTATGTGTGTTTTATGTGTGTTTGTTGGTCAACAATTCAGCATGATAGGAGTACTGGAATTGACTTTGAAATGGAATAACTGTGCATGTTGAGAGAATTTGAGTAGTAAATAGGATTGCTTGATATCCCCTTGAGAATTTGAGATGATTGACCCCTGAAATCAGTTGCACTTGAATGAACTTGAGATAAATAAGATGAGTTTGAACAAAGCCTAGCAGATAGTAAGGATTGAGCCTAAAGTAGAGCACTCTCTACATCCAACTTGTTTTTGAGAGTTGTGGCAGCTAGGTTAATGCATGATGAGGTGATAAAAGGCAAATTAGGACTAACCCCACATCGTATATATAGCCATCCTTTATATCCCTTAGTGAACCCCTTTGAGCCTAACTTTTTCTTTGCTTTAACCCATTAAATAAAAAAATAAAAGATTGTATAGTCCGAGCCTTGTTGATATCCTTTTCTTGACCCTATTGTGCATACTCTTGAAGGCTTACGTATTGAATTCATCCATGGTGTAATATTGCATATAAGGCATTCCACAAGTAGGGGTATGGATCTGAATTGTTGTTCTGTAATTATGTTGTGTTTCCCTGGGATTAATTGTGAAAACAGTGCTGCTGAAAAAAAAAAAAAAAAAAAAAAAAAACGAAAAAAAAATATAAAATAAAAAAAAAAAAAGAAAGAGAAAAACAGAGCACTCAGATGTGATATGGGAATTGCCTAGTTGAGATGGATGGTAAATATGTGATGGAGTATGCATAAGATGTTATGAATGAACTTAGAGCCCGTAGGATCTTACCATGTTCATACACCCTTAACCCCATTACAACCTAAATAAAAGTCCTTTTTGATCTTCATGTTTTGATTGATGCTGCCACGGTATATATTGAGTGAAATAACCCTTACTTTTGAGTGGATTGAGTGACAACCGTGAGGAAGTTCATCTTGTCTATTTTGATCGGGTTGAAAACAAGTTTGACTGATGTAGGGGGGATTGATTTGATAGTTTAAAGGGGGATGATACCAATTCTGTTTATGAAAGGAGACTTGATATCATGCATAGTGAACTTTGTTGATGAGCCAATGAAAGGAAATTTGAAGTGCTGAATATTTGACCAAGGTTTTGTATATAATTTTTTCTCTTTTCTGTTTTCTGTTTTCTGTTTTGGTTTGTTTTTTTGTTTGTTTTCTGTTTTTTCTGTTTTAAAGTATGTTTCGGTTTGCTTTTAGAGTGTATTAAAAGATTGGGAATTGTGACTGAACAACATGCTTTATTAACATACTTGAGGACAAGTATGACTCAAGTGTGAGGATTTGATAGGATAATTATCTGTTGTTCTTTCATTGGGGAATTTAATTAAAGTGTTGATGTTTGAAGTGTATAATGGAGTTTTTATGGCCAAATTATGCAGTTAACATGGAGAAGAAACAGAGGACGGAAGAAGCATAATTTAGCATCAAGATTGAAGTGCAAAGGTGCAAGATTGAAGAGAAGAAGTTAGCAAGCAAAATGGAAGCAAGAAGTTGGGCTAAATTCATATGCTTAAGCCCACTAGTTAGTTTGTAATAAATACTCTTCCTAGTCCAAGATGGATTAGTAAGATATTTTGGTTGGTAGATTTTATATTATTTTACTCATTTTGAGCTCTATATAAATACCAAGAGCCAAAGTGATGAAGAGAACTTTTTGGGGAACAACTTGTGTAGATATTTTCGGATTCTTCTTCTTCTTGGAAGCTTGGCCGAGAGCCCTAGTTTTGGGACTCTTAAGTAGGTTTGATTTATTGCTTGTCTTTTCTTCTTTGTAAATTCCTTTACTTCTCTTAGTTAATGGAATCATTTCTTTATCTTGTTTTCTTTGTTCATAATATGAGTAGCTAAATTTCTTAGTTGGCTTGGATTGATTCAAGGTTGATTCATAAGTTGTGAGGATTGATATGCTTAAAAGTGTTCTTGCAAGTTCTTGGTTGATTATTGTATAAACTTAGGCTTTGTGGGTTGAGTTTGATCACCTCAATTCATGCTAAGCTAGAGCTAATTAAAGTAGCACTTTCTTGTAAAAAACAGATAACTGATACAGACTGTAATAGCAGGAAAATAATCAACTGGGTAGGTAGCTGTCTTTAGCAAATACTTGGATGTCTACCTAAATTAGGTCCTCTTTGTATTAATTTAACAATCTAGTAAGTTTAGCAAATACTTGCTTGCTAGTGGGTAATAAGAGAGGATTTTAGGAGTTCAGCAAATACTTGCTCTTATATAACTAATTGATTTGCGGGGATAACTAATTTGTAGCCGAGGATCAACTGAAGAATCAACGAGTTAATCTAAGCCAACTTCCTTCTTCATTATCTAGATTCCTTTCAATTTATTTTAGTGCTTTCAGTATTTATGAGTTTATGTGTGTTTATGTCTTTGTGTTTTTAGTCTCTTTTGTTTAGTAGTTTTTAGTTAAACAAATCTCAAGTTTAGGCGTGGTTGCTAAACCGATTAACTCTTTAGGTCAATCAATAGAATCAAATTGTTCCCTGTGGATCGACCCTGCTTACCCTGTACTAGTTTCATTATTATTGGAGTATTGCAGGTTTTATTTGTGTGAGGTAAACGACGCTCACCATTGATGAAATTGCTTAGGCTTAGGATGAATTTGAATGGGTTTGACTAATTATTAACATAGTTCACTAATAACGATTAGCATGAAGGCTGATCTTCGTAGTTGTTATTAGTAAACAACTTGTGCTAGATATGTGTTTCTGGGTTGTAGGGCATTGTGGTAGTTGTGTTGGGTCTCCATGTGTATTGCTATTATTGGGGAAGTCTATGACGTTGATCTTCTAGAGTGACTCAAGGATGAGGGTTATTGTGTAGTGCCGATCACCCATTCTAACTATAACCGAGGAGCAGTGAGAAATATCAACACTCAAAATGTGTTGATAAGTTCTCCAAAATATGTGGTTAATGCATAAAATAGGATAATTAATTGATCATCAAAGGATGACTAGAAATATAAACCAATTGCTCCCAAGACTCGTTATCATATTAATTACATCTTTCGTGCTATTATAATCGTAGTTATATTGTTTGTTCTAATTGTTTGTTAATTTAGTTGTTAAAGTAGTCGTAGTGTTTCCTAAAAGCAAAATCCCCCAACTTAGTTACCACACACGTAGAGTTATTTCTTCGTGTGTTTTTCAATTACATTTAACACTCGATAAAACCCTTTTTTCCTCGTGGACAACACCGTCTTATCACTAGATACTATTTAGTAGTTAGCCGTAATTGGGAAAATAAATACTATCTTTGAGAGACACGGCGATGGCCTCCCAGTTGGTATGATACTTCTAACTATCATTTCGTACATGATCCGTTGATCTATGGCCAATTATTTCAAACTGAAACTCTTTGGTTTCCCTAAGTTTGCAGGATTTCACCCAAAGTATCTATGACTACAAGTGATGGGATCAACAAACGAGTAGTTAGACTGAAGGGTAAAAGCCCTCCTATGATAAATGCCATCTAAAGGGCCTTGAGGTTTTGGGGGTATACATCCTCGAGACCTTTGTATGGACACTCTAACAATTGGTTAATTATCCATGAACTAAGATCTACGTTGTACCCATTTACCCTGGTCCAGTAATCACTATCCTCAACCTCAATTAAATTTGAATAAAACCGACAAGCCTCGTCAAAGTGGGATGGTTCGTTTAAGGTCAATAAGCTAAGGACATGTTGGCCCTCAACCTTTTTCATTGGATTGGCTAAACCAATGCTATATTATACATTAGATCAATAATGTAGCAATCAAGCAATATTCCATTTTGGTGTAAAGCATTGTACCTCGCTTGTGCTTGAGCAGTCATTTGCAGATAGGTAGTTCTTGAGCGCCTCGAGCTACCCACCTTGGATTTTCCTTTGCCTCCCCGACCTCCTTGTTGTGAAAATGACATTGTTTCAATGAGGTTTCCATGTATAATATTTTTCAAATAGGATTGGGAGTGCAGTTTCCGGAGTTGGGAGAGATAGATGGAGTTGTTAGGGTTTGATACTTGGGGATTTTAATCTGTGGCGATTGGGTTTTTTTATAATATACATGTCCTCCTTCCAAGTCCGGTAGTTATTTGGGACAATGTTGTGGAAGAGCCAATTTTACTGTTACGAGTCTGGAAGAACATCCTCTTCATTTTTTTAAAAACCAATTTTTTTATTACACGTTAAGAAATGGAAAGAGTTGAATTGCTTGAATTGTTCCAAAGCACCATCTTAGGTCTGGAAAGTTGAGCTAAGTTCGGAACTGGTCTTCCAAACTCGAAAGACAATCTTAGCGGCTAAAAAATGTCAACAAAAGTTTCTAACCAGTTTAAGGACGGAATATACATCGGAACTCAGAAGTTGATTGACTACTTGTATGCAATCACTTAATAATTGCTTACTAGTCTAGAACTTTTTCTGGTTCCAATTTCACACACAACTCGGAAGAAATGTTCATGGAAAAAAATAGGCTTACAAAATTTCCTTTGCTTCCCAGTTTCAAGGCAGAAAATGCTGATGAAATCGAAAGCTAAATGAGGTCTAGTATTCCACCGAGTAAGATTTACTTTCCGAGTCTGGAGCTACATCCGAACTCAATTTTGCACAAACACTGCGGGGTTTCGAACTCGGAACTGCTTCTTGAATTGATGTTAGTCTAAAACACTTATGGGAAAAATTAGTTTACGAAAAATGACACTTTAACATATAACATTTACGAAGAAATAAATACGGACAACAGTTTACATGATTTTAGTACTAAATTCTTCAACACAAGAGCATGTTTAAGGTAAACATTTTACGAACATATCTAAAGTTCAAATTTGCCTAAAATCAACAAGTCACAAAATCCATAGCACCTTAAAATTAGTGACATCAAAGTTTAATTATCGCCAAACATCTCTACAAAATCTGGGCCACTCTCTTTCTACATAGCATTTTGATTGGCATTTTCATTAGCATCCTCCACATTATTGGCCTTCTGCATACTGGTCTCTTCCGCAACCTCCTGTTCACGTGCAGTGTCTCCTCCAGCCTTGTCATCTACTTCTTCATTATCTTCTTCTTCAGGTTCACTCTTAAGGAATTTGGGAGCAAAGTTGGGCATTGCCTCCTCATCAGATGACAATTGTAAACCCACGGCTTCAATGAGCTTCACTTGTCGTGCTTCGACTCGGGCTAAATCCTTATTAACTTTCATAATGTCACCTCAAATGCAAGCAAGGTACCTACTCACGGTAATCTTCCAACCTAATCGGCCACCTGGAAAAATTCACAAAACAATCATATATCATTTAATTAGAAGGAAAATATAAAATCATACTATAAATGAAACCAAAAATTGGCACACTCACGAGATAAATAAGCCTCAGCCATGTCCAACTCTGCATCTCTTGCCCTTTTTGCTGCTTTTGCGGCTGAGCCCAAGATCTCCTTGTACTTCCACTTACCACTGTCACCCATTTCCAACTATTTATGCGCAAACCAGCTCAAGTCATAAACTCCAACTGCAAAGGTCTATCCACTGGTTAGACACCAAACTACTTTAGGAAAGTAGTGATAAGTCCACTGTAAGGTAGATCATTCTTCTTAGTTCCCGCCGCTTTCAACATGTAGCTCAAGATCATATATCACGGACTAATGGAGTTCCCCTCCATCACATAATAAAATAGCATCATATTGCTAATCTTTGGATCATAAATGATTCTTTGTTTTACAGTTAGTACACCTATGTCATAGGAATCTGTCTGACCAGCCAAACTCTCTTTCCTACCAAAATACTTTCTAGCTATTTCTACGGGGCACAAAGGGGTTCCTTCACTAACTTCAGGCCACTGTTGTTGATGGTATATCTCTAGGGGACCATCGGGAGTATTTGGCCTCAAACTCAAAGCAGTAGCATATGCATTACCTAAAACAACATTTATAGCATACTTCGTGACCGTCACTTGTTTGCCATTAACTAGGGTCATATACTTGTTTATAAAATTTTTCCCTAAGTTTGCATAGAATCGCACGACCTCGTTCGTGTGCCCAATCTCCTAACAGTCAACAATTTCTCCATACGCAAATTCCTAAAGTACCTCTATATATATCCTAGGGACAAATCATGCATATCTTCGCTACGAACAACTTTTGGATCTGTACACTTTCTAACTGTCAAAAAATCAGCATACCTTCTCTCGACTTTGGCATTGAAGAATTTCTCCAAAGCTCCCAACTCAGTGAACGAAACATAACTGCCCAAGGATGCATTTCACGTTCCTCTTTCTCCCCTCTTTCTCAACATGATCGTTGATTTGACAAGTGTGGAGTGCGAATTTAGGGCATCCAATTTCTTAGAAGAGCTAGAGTTGTATATGGATTTTAGGGTTCTTGAAACTGAATTCGAATTGGGATTTTTTTATATACCCCCAGGAGCTTCTGAGATAGGAAGCTCTTCTTCTCAGTATTTATTATGACCGAGACATCTTCCAGATCTTTAACATTTTCAGGTCTTACTTGCTTAAACATCCTGGCACATTTATGAGTCTGGAAATCAGTCGGTTCTGCTTTTACTATGAGCCAAACAACTTCCGGATCCGTAACACCTTCTTGTCTTCCATATTAGTTCTAATTCCACAACTTTTGATAGTGAAGGCTTATACTATGGCATTAAATAAATTTCAAAGTGAGTAATAAATGTATACATTTTTAGCGGAGTTTCCCACCTCTTTTCTCCCCCAGAACCCACTCTCAACAATCATCACATTCTTCTCATCTCCTTGTATAAATTCACACAATCGAATATAAACCTTATGAAGTCCTCCCATTTGTGCTAGGGTTTGGTGTTGTTGGGAATTTTTGGGATTCAAGGCAAGTGGGCAGGTAGGGTTTGTTCATCAAGGGGAATTTTGGTTTCAAATGCTACTAGATGCTAGATTTTGTTCAACATTGCTTATTAGTAAGTTTGTTACTAGGATTTAAGGTAAGTGAATATTATAGTTTGTGCAGATAATTATGTTCAATAAATTAATACTATCCATTTGTGATTGATCTTTATTTTTTGGCTCAATGTTGCTGATGGTGTGTATATTTATGTACATTAGTAGATCATGTTGCTATTTTTTTACTAGTTCTAGGGTTTGTGAAATAGTTCTAGGGTTTTTACTAGAATGGCAAGTGGTAATTTTAATGTGTGGTTCGTAGTCCAATTTCGAGGAAGAGGGGTCGAGATGAATTATTAAATTCCACTAACATAAATACCAAAACAACGGTTGATGAGAATGACGAGGAAGAAGGGAACAGACATGCGGGAATTACAAAAACACATTGTAGAACATTGGAAAGGAGAATGGCTAGGATGGAACTAACATAATAGGTTTTCAACAAAATGGGCCAGTGTTTTTCAAAAGCTCGTGCAAAGTGGTCAATTTGGGTGGGTAAATTCGATCGTACTCGAGTGGACATCCGTTACGATACTTGGCACAATGTGCCAAAGGAATACAAAGCCACCATATGGATGGAATGCAAGGTACCCATTGACGGGGAAGCCAATCATTTCTAACTATTCTTTGTATGTCACAATAAATATAGACCCTTTGAAATCGATGCCCCTGATCGACATGGACGAGTTAAGAAAGATAGCCATGAAGATGCTGTGAAAAAGTTGGCGAGAGAAAGAGTGCACACTCTCTAGATATTTCATTTTCTCAAATAGAAAAGGGGATCGTCCGTGGATAACTTACACACATATTGAACTGGAGAGTTGGAAGATCCACAAAAGAAGAGCATTAGAGAATTACAAAAATGTCAGTCCACTCCAAATCTAAATGGTCTAGATTTAGATTTTGTCAGTGTTGATATTCCATTGCTTTTCTCTTTTCTCATAGGGTCCGAGGAAAGAGAAAATATGCAATACAATGTTGAACATAACTCTGCATCGTAAGAGTCATGGAGGTCATGGATTGGCGGCATCGAGATGGTGAGAACTATTAGAACAAGATGTTCTACTAGCAATTCAAGGGGGAATGTCCGAGGAAGAGGCTAGGGCTTTAACTAATCCGATTAATGTCAACAAAATTTATCTGTGTGATCTATTTGTCAATGCACGGAAAAATAAGAAATAAGGGTTTGACAAAGTTGAGGAAATTAAACTTGCGGAAAAAGTGGTACATGTTTTATTACCTATTATTTTTCTCATGCACATTTTTTCTTGCACATATTTTTCCCACTCATACTGGGTATTAATGATCCTCATTGCTTTCGGTGTGCTAGGCTAAATTAAAACAAGATCAAATGGAAGGTCAATTCATTCCCACCGGTAAGCACGACATTTGTGCGAGGTAACTGGAAAAAAAAGATCACTCGGGACGTTCTAGAGGGGCTGGTGCTTTTGTGACACAAAGGTAGGCTTTTGGAATTATCCATTCATATGAGAGGGCTAGGCTATCAAGAATCTACTTGTTGCAAAAGGAAGCGATTCTCAAAGACAAACAATTACATCAACAAGAGATTTTGATCCAAAAGTTAGTGAACCACACTGGTCTTGTTGTACCCAAAAATCCCAACGATCTTAACAGCGACTGGGAGCCCCCATCGAGAGGTTCTCACACCTCTCTCAGCGACATTGAAGTGAACAAAAAAGGATTACACCAGGACCAAAATTGACATTTTTGGACAAGACAATCCTATCATCTCCAAAAAAGGTATGGACCCTTATTAACAATAAATGACATTTTATAAGTATGATGTGAAAAAAGTATTTTTTTTTACTAGGTGTAGGGTTCTCAAGTGTGCGATATTTACGTAGGGTTGGTGAAAATAGTCCATCGTTACATATCGTCGATGGTATTTATATAAGTCAATGAGACATCATCACTCCAAACCAATCGAGGATGGAATTACAAGGGTATCCGTAGAGAAATCGTTCATGCACAATGCAATGTTTCATATACCCAATAGAGATTACATGATAGTAGGCCCTGCCCAAGGAATGTTTCTTCATTGGCCTCGGCATCTTGTATATGTCGATCCCGAGAAATATGGTCATTTGAAGTTGACCCCCCCCCCCCCCGACAATCACAAAAACTATTGTACCGGCGGGGGAAAACACCAACCCACAATCGACAATAGCAAGAGTGGAGAGGGGCTCACCGCCTTTTGTCATATTGATCTCAGCACTCCAACGTAACTCAACATACATTTTTTCGGAAATGAGTGTGTTTTTGGAAGAAGACGAGACATCACTGCCTTATGGAGGGACTTTGAAGATTTATGTAAGTGTGACCAAGTCAACCAAACAATCATCTCCCTCTTTCTAATGTAAGTGCGAGTTTCATTTTTTATATTTATCTTTTTACGATGAAATGTCAGTACATACTTATACCTAACATTCTAAATTGTATGTGTAAGGTACGTGTATTACTTTGCTAACCAAAGAAAGAAGGGTTGGGTAGGATATTTTTGTCCGTTGATGATGCAAGGGATTAGGTGTTCGAAGCAAGAGCGGATAGAATATATACGCAAATGTATATCCTGGAATGATTAAAAGTTATACATTGCACCATACATTGAGAAGCAATGATTTATATTTTCCTACTATTATGCACAAACATGCATACTTACAGATTCATGCATACTAATATAGATGTTGGATGTAGGGATCATTGGAGATTGATTTTCATTGTTTCGGATGACAAGCGTGTGTATTGGATGGATCCATACACTTTCAACCTTCTTAAGCCTCTGTAGATATTTTGGAGAGTGCATTCAAGGATCCTAACCATCAAAATGACTTACACATAGTAGAAATCAAGGTTCGAATTAATACAGTTGTCAAATACAAAATTAATTCAATTAAATTTTTCATAACTTATTTTCATGCACTTAATTAGTACAAGAAGCAAGCGAAAGTATAGAAGTGTGGGTACTACATGATGCTATATGTGAAGAAGTGCGTTAAATATGTCCGGTTGGATTACCTAGAAATTGATAAGATATGGAGTTCATAAAATTCATTTCTGGCTTTCTATACCTATTATAAAAGCACGAATCTTTCCTTTTCATCCCGGTTTAGGTACGGTACCAGGTCTTTAGCTTCTTTCTTTCATTTGTACTGCTTGTTTCCTCATGTCTGCTTTTTTGTCCTCGCTTTCAATTTTGCTACCGCCTACTGCAAGTATGGAACAATTTCCCGGTACTCAGTTTCCCCCGTGAGTTCCCCCACTTGCCTTTTCCCTTCTCCTCATTGCTTGGTTCCTTTCTGTAAAGTCAAGGGATTTGCAAGTGAATATTTGATTGGCAATTTTGTGAACAAGAAAACATTCCATGTTGGAACATGCTGATGCAGAATATTCATGCCAAGGTTTTATGGAAATCAAAGCCGAAATATTGGAGTATTTCATAATATATGGAAGTCGTATATTTGGCTATGTATATCAGGCGTGTGAAGCATAATTGATTTATGGAAAATCCCTACTTATAAGGAGATGATATATTCGAATATATGGGATAGATTGATATAAGGTAAATCCCTTTATTTATGGGATTTGGATATGCTTCAAGAAGCAGATTTGGAATAGGAATATTGTGGAGATAACCAGGGAGTATTCCAATCTGTTCGTGGGTATAAATGGGGACAAACACGGCTGCATACTCACGAATTTAACAGAGCAAAAATCTGCATACAGATTTTTGAGATTTTCAAGAATTGCAAAGAGTCGACTACTGTGTTCCAACACACCTGACCTGTCGCACAAAGTTCAAAATTAGAAACCTTAATTCCTCAGGAGGAGGAGATCCAACGTCGATGGAGTTCGAGGTCAGATGGAGTCTGATCAAGGCGAATCGGTAGCTAGGGAAGCTAGCAGAATTCACGCTATATAGTTAGCAAAGATAAGTATTTTGTAAACTGTACTCTGTACTGTATCTTTCTAATTAGTGGATTCATTCTGAACTGGGCTAGGCCCTGCAGATGTAGGTGAATTACACCGAACTGCGTAACCAAGTCATGTGTTCTTTACGTTTTACGTTATTATGCACTTGGTTAGACTAGTCATGTTGGAACACACTAGTAACTACTAGAAAAAGTGGCAAAACTAAAGTTCATTTGGTATCAGAGCCTCGTGACTTATTATTCCCTTGGTTGTTTCAAGGAAAGTGAGATCCAGTTTTACCATGACGACAAGGGAAGGAGCTTCAGTCTCTCGACCACCCCTGCTAGAAGGCAACAACTACAACTATTGGAAGGCACGCATGAGGGTTTTCATCAATTCATTGGACGAACTTGCATGGTTTTATGTTGAGAATGAATGGAATCATCCTACAGAAGATGCTGATGCAAGTTCTAAGGCGGTAGAAGGAGAGTCAAGCCAAAGGAAGCAGAAACCCAAAGATAAGGCTAGATGGACTCCAGATGACCTCAAAGAATCTCTGGCGAATTCGAAGGCACTTAATGCAATCTTCACTGCAGTCGATGAAAATCAGTTCAAGCTTATCTCTATATGTCACCAATCAAAGAAAGCATGGGACATTTTACAGACTGTTCATGAAGGAACCAGTCGAGTTCGTGAATCCAAATTACAGATGCTGGCTACAAAGTTTGAGGAACTCAAAATGGATGAAGATGATACCATTGCTACATTCAATGGAAAACTCAGGAACATCTCCAACATGGCTTATCAACTTGGAAAGGTGTACAAAGAAATAAAACTGGTGAAAAAGACCCTGAGATCACTTCCCAAAATATTTGCAATGAAAGTAGCAGCAATAGAGGAAGCTAGAGACGTTGCCACCATGAGCCTAGATGAACTAATGGGTTCATTACATACATATGAGATGACATTCCAACAAGCTCCAAAAAGAGTCTCTAAGGAATTGGCGTTCAAAGTGTCTCCACCTAAGGATAATCACGAGTCTGACAGCGACGATGAGATTGAAAAACTTGCACTGATCACTAAGAATTTCTCGAGAATGCTAAAGAAGGTGGTCAACAAGAAATCTCAGGAAAGATTTGGCGAAAATAGATAAAGACAACAAGACTCAGGTAATAATCGTGGAATGAGATTTGAACCAGGGAATCCGCAGTTCGGGAGAAATCAGAACAACGAACCAAAACAGGTTGGGAGAATTCAGTGCAGAGAATGTGAAGGATACGGTCATATTCAGGCTGAATGTGCTAACACTCGCAAGAAACAAGAAAAATCATATGCCACCTCTTGGAGTGAAGATGAAGATGATGAGAAGGACGAAGAGGAATTCACCAGTAACTACGTAGCTTTCGGAGCAAAGGTTCATGATACATCAGAGGACCAATGTTCCAACACACTGAACAAAGGTAAAGTGTATGTTCCAGCATAGATCTGGATGACTCACACAGCAATGAAGATGATGATTTGTCTGTAAGTGATGAAGAAATCTACAGCACCTATGAAAAAATGTATGCTACGTGGGTCCAAGTAGCTGATGCAAACAAAGAGCTGAACGAAGAAAAAAGGAATTTAATGGAAAGTGAAAGAGAATTACGGTTCACAGTTGCAAAACTTGAAAATAGTAATGAAGAACTGAATGAAAAACTGATAGCAGCAGTCAAGAGGGCCGAGATGTCTGAAGCAACTATTGTTAAATTAAATTCCGGAAAGGTAAAACTTGATGATATTCTGGATATGGGAAGAAACTTTGGTGATTGACATGGGATTGGATACGGGAAAAAACCCAAGATTGAATCACATGAAAAACCAATAACCCTCAAGGTTAAGATCCAAGAAGTAAAGCGAAAGCATGGGATGCCATATCATAGAAAGCCCCTCATATGTAAATATTGTACGTATCAAGGACATACTGAAAAGCAGTGCAGAAGATTGATCAGAGATCAAATGACAGGAAGACAACTTCTGCTGTGTTCCAACACAGGCAATATTCATACAGTAAAATTGATCAGAAAGGTATGGATGGTTAAAAAATCTAGTACGTGTCTGGCGGCACACACTTCTCTAATAGCTTATTCTAGTGATTCATGCTACTTTGATAGCGCTTGTTTGCGCCACATGACTGGCACTCCAGAATATCTCACGAACATTACTCCATATGATGGCGGATATGTAACCTTTGGTGATGGAAAGAGAAGCAGAGTAATTGGCAAGGGCGAATTGAAAATTGAAGGGTTTCCAGTATTCACAAGTGTACTATTTGTTGAAGATCTAAAGGCAAACTTGCTAAGTATAAGCAAGCTGTGTGACGACAATATGGTAGTGGAGTTCCAGAAGGACAAATGTATAGTGAAGCATGGAGAAAACAAGGTTCTTTTAGGAATAAGATCATCAGACAATTGCTATTTTCTAGAACAAGGAGTTAGGTGTATGATTTCAAAGCAAGATGAAGGAATTCTTTGGCACAGGAAGCTCGGCCACATCAATTATAAAACATTGGTGAAAATCGCAAATGTGAAAGCTGTACGAGATATGCCTACCTTAACTAGCAAGGATGGAGTTGTATGTGGACCATGTCAACAAGGTAAACAAATTCAATCCCCTCACTCTTCAGTTCAGTATATTACTACATCTAGAAATCTGGAATTATTGCATATGGATTTGATGGATCCGGTTAAGACACCTAGTATAGGTGGAAAGAAATATATCTTTGTATGTGTTGATAACTTCTCCAGATTTACATGGGAGCCTTTTTGAAAGAAAAATCTGATACGATAGAAGTATTTAGAAGCCTTGTAGTGAAGTTACAAACTGAAAAGGGGAGTCCAGTAGGGAAGATAATTCGAATTCGAAGTGATCATGGTAGAGAATTTGAGAATGAACAATTCAGTTCCTTCTGCGATGAGCTTAGAATTCAACATGAGTTCTCGGCTCCTATCACCCCTCAACAGAATGGTATTGTAGAACGAAATAATAGAACTCTACAAGAGATGGCTCGAGTTATGTTGGCAGAGAAAGATGTTCACAAGAAATGATGGGCAGAAGTGATCAATACAGCATGTTATACAATCAATAGAGTGTATCTTCGACCATTCACTAGCAAGACATCCTATGAAATTTGGAAGGGCAGGAAACCAAATGTCTCATATTTTCATGTGTTCGGGAGCACATGCTATATTCTCAGAGATAGATAACAGTTGGCAAAATTTGATAATCAGAGTGATATAGGAATTTTTCTCAGGTATTCCATCAACAGCCGTGACTATAGAGTTTTTAATCATCGAACCAACACTCTCATGGAATCCATAAATGTTATTGTGGATGATTCAGAGAAGGAACAACATCCAGAAGGTGTAAAGGAAGAACCTAGCAACACTCATGTTCCAACACAGTCTCAAAACTCAGACAAAGAAAATCCAGCAGTTGACTCTGACCTTCACCAACGTCCTGGAACAAATGAGCAAAAGAATTCTAACTTTGCCAAAGCTGACCATGTTGGAACACAGTCCCCCGCTACTGACGCCCATGTTCCAACACATGATCAACTCGGTTCCACCATGAGAAGTACTCGATCAGTGCCTCGAGTTGATTACCGAAGACTGGCTAGACTACACTATTTTGTTTCTCTAATTGAACCCAAGAACTATAAAGAAGCCTTACTTGATGAGTATTGGATTGCTACAATGCAAGATTAACTTGGTCAGTTTACAAGGAATGATGTTTGGTATCTTACTTCTCGCCCCAAAGGCATTAATGTCATTGGTACGAAATAGATCTTCAGGAATAAGTCAGATGCAGACGGCTTAGTCACTCGAAACAAATCTAGACTTGTTGCTCAAGGATATACACAAGTGGAAGGTGTTGATTTTGATGAAATCTTTGCGCCAGTTGCCAGGTTAGAATCTATCTGAATTCTACTAGCTATTGCCTGCTCTTTGAACTTTACTTTGCATCAAATGGATATTAAGAGTGCTTTTTAAATAGAGTGGTGAATGAAGAAGTATATGTGGAACAACCTAAAGGCTTTGAAGATCCTCATTATCCACATCATGTATATCGTCTCAAGAAGGCTTTATACGGACTAAAGCAGGCACCCAGGGCATGGTATGAATGACTTACTACCTTCTTTCTTCAGAAAGGTTATCGTCGAGGGGGAGTAGATCGCACTTTATTTGTGCTTGACAAGGCTTCAATGTTTCTGATTGCTCAAATTTATGTTGATGACATAGTTTTTAGTTCTACTTCACCATCTATGGTACAGATTTTGTCACCATTATGCAATTTGAATTCGAAATGAGCATGGTTGGAGAGTTGACTTACTTTCTAGGATTGCAAGTCAAACAAGGACGGAATGGTCTATTCATAAATCAAAGTAAGTATGCCTTGAATTTGATTAAAAAATTTGGACTCAGTAGTGCTCGAGCAGTTCGAACTCCTATGGGAGTTTCTGATAAACTGGTAAAGGATTAAAAAGGAGTTCCGGTCGATCAGAAGTTATATAGAGGCATGATTGGAAGCTTATTGTATTTAACCGCAAGCAGACCAGATATATGTTTCAGTGTTGGGATATGTACGAGGTTTCAAGCTGATCCTAAGGAATCTCATCCCACTGCAGTTAAAAGAGTTATTCGGTATGTAAGTGGGACTTCTGAGTATGGTGTTTGGTATTCTAAGAGTCAAGATTATGAGCTATTTGGGTATAGTGATTCTGATTGGGCTGGTAATGCTGATGATCGAAAAAGTACCACAGGTGGATGTTTCTTTATGGGAACAAATTTGGTGTTTTGGTATAGCAAGAAACAGAACTCGATCTCTCTATCTACTGCAGAAGCAGAGTATCTTGTAGCAGGGAGTTGTTGTGCACAATTATCATGGATGAAACAAATGCTGAAAGATTATGGAATTCATCAAGGCCCCTTGAAGATTCTATGTGACAACACAAGTGCTATTGATATTTTGAAGAATCCAGTTCAACACTAGAGGACCAAACATATTGACATACGCCATCATTTTATTAGAGATCTGGTTGAAAGAAAGGAAGTGGAAGTAGTCTATGTTCCAACACACGAGCAATTTACTGATATATTTACAAAGCCGTTGGATGCCACCTCTTTTGAGAGCCTTCGACAACACTTAGGTGTTTGTCAAATCTGAGGTAATATTTACCATAATTACTCTTTCTTGTAAATATTTCTTTTGGTTATTTTTGTTTAGCAAAATCGAAAAAGAACAAAAAAATGGAAGGAAGCAAAGGTGTACAAAAATAGGAGATGGTTAGTATGGTGTGTTGGAAGTTATTTGTGGCATGACAACTTGATTTGACAAGAGGAGAAAGTGCCATCATTACAAGTTTGGGAAATCTAAAAAGGGACTTCGCAGGAAAAGAGGTGAATAGATGAAGAGTTAAAGTGGGATTCAAACTTGTCAAAAATCCCCTCGCATTCCTATACTCTCGGCCGAAATTTGTCTCTCCAAAAACCCTGCCGAAAATTTTTGCTTCAACAACTCTCCTCAGTCGCGATATTGGATTAAAAAATGTCAACTCCAAATTCTCCTGCACATGAAGCAGAGGCGTCAGGAATCATGAAGGAAGATCGAGTTTCAACTGATTTGGAATTGGTGATGGTTGCTGAGCAGAGAAAATATGTCTATCAAGCTGTTAGAGATGAAGAAGAAAACCAAGCTCAGATCGGAAGAAGCACGAAGAATGCAGAGGTTAAAGAGACAGTCTGTCTCGGAGGAAACTGATGCACGGGAACAATCTTCTGGAACCAAGAAGAAGAAGAAGAAACCCATGGTAACTGGCCCTGACCCTCGACCATTAAAATTCATGGGTATTGAATGTATGAGTATGGATGAAATTTTTGAATGGCTTGAGGCTAATAGAGTTGCCGTAGATTTAAGAAAGATCAAGAAAATTAGAGGAGAATTTTTTACGATTAAAGTTAAGGAGTTGGTGACTAGAAACATAGGTGAAATTAGGAGACTTGAGAATTATACGATGAAATTTGTGATGGGTAGATATGCCGAGTTTAGGGAAAAAGATAAATTCTACGTGCATTGCTATATTCCAGTACCAAGTTGTGTTTCTTTGAGAGAGATTAGTGAAAGTGAAGTGGCTGGATTAGAAGTGGTTAGGAAAGGAGATAAACTTCAGGTGGGGTTCTATGATATGAATTCAGCAAAGAGGATGGAAGATTTGAGGAAGCCTATCATCATTGTTCTGTCGGACAGTGATGACAGTGTTCCAACACAGAGAGATGAACCTGACTATATGGAGTTAGATTCTGATAATGATCTGGGAGGTGCAGGTGATGGTGATTTTCATGAAGGTCGGAAGGATGAAGTACCTGAAGGAAGCCTGTCTAATCAGAAAGATGGTTCTGAGAGCGAGGAAGAAATTGAGAAGGATGCTGAAAGATCAGAGAGTGTTCCAACACAGAATATTCCTAATCTGGAATATTCAAGTGATGAGGTACTGGATGATTACTATCAGATGGCAAAAGGCAAGAGAAAGGCAAAAGGCAAAGTCAAGGATTCTGCTCAAGCGAAGAGGAGCAAGAGAAGACATGACAGTAAGGAAAAGAATGTTTTACCTCCACCATCTGTTAGTAAGGCATTCTCTGCTGTTTATTTTGATGAAAAAGGTGCAGAGATGGGAGATTTTTTCTCAGAGAAGAAGTTCATAGCAGAAAGGCCTTTGGATTTAAAAGCCTATAAGGAGAGCGGCTTCACAGATTTTTCTAAAGCTGACTGGCATGACTACTGCAGTGACTATCCAGTTACAGTACCACAGGCAGGTTGTACTTGAGGTATATTCTAACCTCATGACTGGTAATTTAGAAATAAGTTCCTCATGGTATGGTAGGGTATATGTACGGGGAAAGATCATAGATGTTTCTGCTTCTAGAATCAACACATTGCTGGGTCTGAAGACACCTGAAACAGGGGGAATCTTTCCTAAAAATCTGGGATTGTCTGACAATGAAATATTAGGTGTTATATATGGTGGTTATAAGGTTGAATGGCCAGCAACTGGGTATTCCCAAGCATCCTGCTTGTCTTCAAGATTTTTTGGTTTATATCAGGTGGCTGTGCATTGTTGGTTGCTCTCAACTAATACCACAGCCTTGACAAGGGAAATGGCTAAACTGTTGTACTGTGTTGGAACACAGAAGAAGGTTAACGTTGGACTACTCATTCAGCAGCATTTAGTCAGACAAGCTACTGCTCCCAAAGTCAATGATGCCATCATTTACCCTGCTCTGGTCTCTGTACTAGCCAAGGGTGCAAAAGTAAAAGGGAAGGCCTCAGATGTTGTGATCGATACAGAGTTTCTGAGGCCCAACAAAAAGACATTCGGGCTAAGGCATGTGCAGGATCTTCCGTGGAAACCATCTAGATCGACTTCTTCATCAGCCGCGGAAAAGGAGGCTAGGCTGATGGTTCTGACTGCCCGAATGGGTGCTATAGGTATTCAAATGGCTGCTTTGGAGGAGGAGAAAACAAGTCTGTAGGCCGAGAAGTCCCAATTGGAAGAATGAGTCTTATGACTAATGCAGGGTGAGTGTTTTTTACTAAGCCTCGGATGCTGGTTGCTGTTTTTGTTAATATAATTTTGATGTTGGTTTTGGCCTTCTGTGTGGTCTCAGGGGGAGTGATTTTGGATGTTGGTTTTGAATTTGAATGTTTTATTCAATATGGCTGTAATTTTGGATTTCTGGATTTCGGCTTTCATGCTTAAGAGAATTCTGGTATTATGTTGATTAGTATTCTGCTATTCTGATTCAAGCTTATGATATTGATGGAAGTTTTTGTTGGAATTTACATGTCCAAAATATTATGGGTCCACAAAAATGCCAAAGGGGGAGGTTGTAAAGTTAAGGGATTTGCAAGTGAATATTTGATTGGCAATTTTGTGAACAAGAAAACATTCCATGTTGGAACATGTTGATGCAGAATATTCACGCCAAGGTTTTATGGAAATCAAAGCCGAAATATTGGAGTATTTTATAATATATGGAAGTCGTATATTTGGCTATGTATATCAGGCGTGTGAAGCATAATTGATTTATGGAAAATCCCTACTTATAAGGAGATGATATATTCGAATATATGGGATAGATTGATATAAGGTAAATCCCTTTATTTATGGGATTTGGATATGCTTCAAGAAGCAGATTGGAATAGGAATATTGTGGAGATAATCAAGGAGTATTCCAATCTGTTCATGGATATAAACGGGGACAAACACGGCTGCATACTCACAAATTTAACAGAGCAAAAATCTGCATACCGATTTTTGAGATTTTCGAGAATTGCAAAGAGTCGACTACTGTGTTCCAACACACCTGACCTGTCGCACAAAGTTCAAAATCATAAACCTTAATTCCTCGAGAGGAGGAGATCCAGCATCGACGGAGTTCGAGGTCAGAGGGAGTCTGATCAAGGCGGATCGGTAGCTAGGGGAGCTAGCAGAATTCACACTATATAGTTAGCAAAGATAAGTATTTTGTAAATTGTACTCTGTACTGTATCTTTCTAATTAGTGGATTCATTCTGAACTGGGCCAGGCCCCGCAGATGTAGGTGGATTACACCGAACTGCGTAACCAAGTCATGTGTTCTTTACGTTTTACGTTATTATGCACTTGATTATACTAGTATTGTTGGAACATACTAGTAACTAATAGAAAAAGTGGTAAAACTAAAGTTCACTTTCACGCCTTCGTCAATTGCTAGATTTTGTCGGTCTCCTGTCACCTCCTCCCTCCACCTGTTTGCTTCCGCGACCCTTCCCTACCTTTGATACGTGTCCCCCTCCTTCTCCCTCCACGCGTCTTTGCTTAACTGGGCGAAGCTATCTTTGTTTTTGGGTATTGCTATTTCACGCCCTGTATTTTACTATCCACGCCCTGTATTTATACTGTATATATACAATATATTTTAAAAATATATTGTATTTGAAAGATTTTAAATTGGAAAATGTTAAATGGGAGAAGGGAAACCGCCGCCGTCCACCGCCGGCCGCCGCCTGGCGCCGCCGATGCCGGCCGCCGCGGTAGCGCCGATGCTTCCCGGCTCCGCCGCCGAGCGCCGCCGGAGGCTCCGGTTCGCGACGGCCTGGCCGCGAGCAACCGCCGGTCCGTTCGCAGCAGACCGGGCGCGAGCCGGAGCGGCCTCCGCTTGCCGTGACCTTGGCGCGAGCCGGAGCGGCCTCCGCTCGCCGTGACCCTGGCGCGAGCCGGACGGGCGCCGCCCTCCGTGACCCTGGCGTGAGCCGGACGGGCACCGCTCGCCGTGCCTTGGGCGCGAGCCGGACGGGCGCCGCTCGCCGTGCCCTGGGCGCGAGCCGGACGGGCGCCGCTCGCCGTGCCCTGGGCGCGAGCCGGACGGGCGCCGCTCGCCGTGCCCTGGGCGCGAGCCGGACGGGCTCCGCTCGCCGTGCCCTGGGCGCGAGCCGGACGGGTCTCCGCTCGCCGTGCCCTGGGCGCGAGCCGGACGGGCGCCGCTCGCCGTGCCTTGGGCGCGAGCCGGACGGGCTCCGCTCGCCGTGCCCTGGGAGCGAGCCGGACGGTCCTCCGCTCGCCGTGCCCTTGGCGCGAGCTGGACGGGCTCCGCTCGCCATGCCACGAGCGCGAGCCGGACTTGCCTCCGCTCGCCGTGGCCTGGGCGCGAGCCGGAGGGGCTTCCTCTCCCCAACTAGTAATTTCTACTGCTATAAAAGTGTTTCTAAAAATATGAGGATCTCCAAATTTTTACTCTCCAAATTTTTACTCCCCAAATTTTTACTCTCCAAATTTTTACTCCAAACAAGGGTGTTAGAAATTTCATATCTTCGGAGGTAATTTTACTAATTAGTTTTCTGTCCATAAGTAGTAGTTAAATTTATTAATTTTTGCAGTAGAAATTTATGCTCATCTTTGTGTTTTAATTTATTAATTGTTACATAAAAATTATTGCACATTTATCTCCTATGAATTTATCTCCTATTAATAGCAGTAACGTTAATTTTGTTGTTAATTTTGTTGTTAATTTTGTTACGTAATTTTGTTGTTAATTTATCTACAATAATTTATCTCCTATTATTATCACTTTTTTTTTTACAATTACATGTAAGTTTTAGCTGTTAATAAGAAATGGAGCAGTGCACCATTAAGTCCGTAAGTGGGACAATTTGAAATGGATGAATGTAATTTCAGTTTAGGGAGTTAATTCATGTACGGGACTTTTATAACGTTAATTGGGACAATTTGCAGTAACGTTAATTTTGTTGTTAATTTTGTTGTTAATTTTGTTACGTAATTTTGTTGTTAATTTATCTACAATAATTTATCTCCTATTATTATCACTTTTTTTTTACAATTACATGTAAGTTTTAGCTGTTAATAAGAAATGGAGCAGTGCACCATTAAGTCCGTAAGTGGGACAATTTGAAATGGATGAATGTAATTTCAGTTTAGGGAGTTAATTCATGTACGGGACTTTTATAATTGTAATGTTATTTCTTCTAATTTAATTTTATCTTTATGTTTTCACATTTAAATATATGTTTTAACGTTTTAACTGTAATTTTATCTTTATTTGTTCATATTTCAATATATGTTTCTGACGATAATTAAAAATCAAGCAATGCACTTCTTGGTTTGTAAAAGTTATTTATGTAACGTTGTAAGTGTGAGCCTAAATTTATTTCCTCCAATATAATTTTTACTTTATTGTATGTTTGTTTTAAACAATTCATTTGTTTGAACGTTAATTGACGACGTCATTGTTGTTGGTATAGCAGTTGAGTGTAACTAATTACTTGATGTTTATTGCTGTTTAAGGATGACAATCAGTCATGTGAAGCTGCTGCAGAGCGGAATGGATACTCTCCATTTGCCACCTCAAATGTGTTTCCAAGTCACGCCGAGGCTTATTCCTACCTGCAACGGATTGCTCTGCAAGTGGGATTTGAACTTGTCGCGGGGTCCTACAAAAAGAATAGGAATGGTCCCCTGAGGTTATATTGCATTTGCAATCGGGGCCGAAAAGATAAGGTTATCGATACGAGCGATCCCGATGTAGTCCGACGGAGTAACACTTCGACTAGAAGTTGTGACTGCCCATTCACGATTGTCTTGAAAGAGAGTAGCACGGGGGACGGTTGGAATGTAGTGCCGTGCAAGGATCCTAGACGAGGGATGCACAACCACCCTTTCTCAGTGTACGCTGAGGGTCACAGACAGAGCTGCAAGCTCCATGCTGACGCAAAACAAATGATTAGAGATTTGACAGATTCAGAAACAGCCCCCAGGCATATCAATGCCAGCCTCAGTCATTCGTTTCCAGACCTGCATCAGACCATTAGGCAGGTGTACAATGAGAGATCGGCATATGTAACAGAAAGGCGAGGCGGGCGCAACACAGCGGAGAATTGTTTGCATCTTGCCACCTCGAAAGGGTATGTCACTAGTCACCGCTCAGCACTTGATGGTACTTTGACTCATTTATTCATGGCTCATCCCGATGCTGTTGTCGCATTTCGCACGTTTCCGTGGGTTGTGGCCATCGACTCAACGTACAAGACTAATCGCTACGGCATGCCATTCATTGAGATGGTTGGGATGTTTCCTTGCAACACAAATTTCCTGATTGCCTACGCAATTGTTGTTGAAGAAACGGCAGATACCTATGAGTGGGTGCTGAACGCACTCAAGAACTTGCTTGTGGATGGACCGTTCCCTGAGGTTGTGGTCACCGATCGAGAGCTGGGACTGATTAGGCCACTTCGGACTGTGTTTCCAGAATCGAATAATTTCCTCTGCACCTGGCATATTAACAAGGATGTGGAGGCACGTGTTACTGTGTTGACAGGGAATAAGAGGAACGGGGCAGCCTTCAAGAATGGTGCATGGTTCCGGGTTTGCAATGCATCCACCGTTTCAGAGTACGAAGCCGCCTTGGTGGACATGAGGATTGGATGGTCTTGGAGCGAAGCTGTTATTAGTTACGCTGAGACTACGTGGCTCAACCCCCATAAGGAGAAATTTGTGCGGGCATGGACGAACAGATTTCTGCATTTCAGGAACACAACTACATGTAGGGTCGAAAGTGCACACTCGTCATTGAAAGGGTGGTTACAAACGTCAACTGGTTCACTGGATACGATATGGAGGTGTGTCGACCTGCAGATAGCCGCGCAAATTACTATGATCAAGGCCAACCTGGAGAAATCAAGAACGTGCAATGGAAGATTGCACCGTAGGGCCCTTTTCAACAACTTGATCAACAATGTGTCCAAATACTGTCTGGATAAATTGACGGTCGAGTCCGGGAGGATTGATGCACTCGGAGCACAGGTATACGCATACTGTGGTTGTGTACTGCGTTCAACTCACGGAATACCGTGTGCATGCGTCATGGCGAGGGCAGTTGCACAAGGAATCCCCTTGTACTTGGACAACATTCATCCGCTGTTTAAGAGCCTGGCATTAGGTGATCTCGTGCGGAGCATGGAAAACATTTCGAGGGCTGAACAGGATCAGTCACTGTTCAACACTCAGTTGGAGGAGCTGGCACGCAGTGACCCTTCGGTCCGCCGACGAGTTTCAAGCTACATAGATGAGCAGTTGCGTCCGGAGGACAACGGCATTGGCGAGCCGGACAATTGTACTAGTGCACGTGGGAGACCAAGCGAGCAGGTCCCCCGATCAAGATCAACCCGACGTTCACCGAGCTACCACGAGCACGTGAACAGGCGATACGGGCGTAGCTCAAGGTCCCCGGGGCGCACCACATCACGGAGCGGTAGCCGGCACGGTAAGTACAAACACCATTCTTCCTATTGAATTAAATTTCTTACAAAGAAATTAATCTTACTGTTTTCTCCTACAGTGACAATCCCGTTCCTCGAAAGTGTCCCCCACATTGTCCGGCGTTACATCGAAGGCTGGAACGATGTCGTGAGTGATGGAAACTGTGGCTTCAGATGCGTTGCTGATGCGTTCCATGTAGACGGTGAAGGTGAATGGTCTGGAGCGCGTCGGGCAGTGTTTAACGAGATATCAACTCATTGGCCTAACTATGTTCCCATATACGGTTCGAAAGACAACGTTGAATTAGCTAGAGCCCGTATACACCACACCAAAGGTCCGTGTGGTCCAGAGCATTGGTTCACGGTCATTGCAGACATGTTTCCTGTCGCCACCTACTACAACACGGTTGTAGTTTTATATTACATTTTAGAGAATGGGTCGGCAGACTATTGCTGTACAGTCCTTCCATTGAGGGCAGGTGGGGGCGAGGATGGAACAAGGAGGGAGCTACACATTGTATACGTACGCAGTGCAAGCCATTTCGTCCGGATACACGTGAAGGAAAACTGTCCCATGCCCCCCGTGGTTAATCTATGGACCACATTGAGGAAGTCTGATGTAGTCGGTTGGGAGTTACCCTTTCGTAGGAGGATAAGGGCTTGGACCAAAGCATACAATGAGAGTAATTAACTATTGTACCCAGTGAAACATTTCGGCATGTACGCAACCGTTACAATTATTATCGAAGCGTTACAATTAGTCTAAAAGCGTTACCATTGCAAAAAGTGATGACTTATAAATTTGACATGCACAAACAATTGCGATTACATAAATGAGCAAACTGTGGGCAAACAGTCGGTACATACATAAGCAAACAGTCGCCTAGGGAATGGGTCCATAACCGAGCCGGCGATACTCATCGCGACGACCGATCCAAGTAGTCAACAACTCCTTCATGCACGGGTCGCCGAGTCCATCAACGGTTGTCGAGTCAATCAACGGTTGTCGAGTCAAACGGATCCAAGTCGCTCATCATGTCACTCAGCATCTGATGCACAGGAAACACATTTTTCAATACCGGAACAATCAAATGTAATACAATTACTCAAAGCAAACAGTTGGAGAAAACTTACCGATAACTGATGATGTGTCATATCCCGTCCACTCGTGGCAGCAAGTTCAGAATTCGCGATCAATGGGTGTGAATGAGTCGCGTACCACTCCTCATAATCCGAGGTACACTCTGACGGACTTGTGGCAATCGGGAACTCGGCAAGCTGACCGTCGTGCCAAGCGTGTGCCATATGCCATAGGGTCAGCTGCAGCATCCCTGGATAGGTCACCGAATAGCTGGCTGGATCAGCGGGCCGGGAACAAGGCTCTGGCACAATCATAAGACTCTGCGGTATACCCTGTATGAGACCGAACTGGCGCACAACGTGATCTGGCATGTACGCCTCCATTGCTTCGAGGTATCGAATCACGCCGCGGTAGTGAGTCCTCCCCCTAGCAGCCCTAACCACGTCCAGTCCATATGGCAACCAATCCACCTGCGCGTGTTTCACAGAAATGTAACGTTCCTATGGAATCCGATCTACCCACTACTATTAGAATAAGAGTAAAAGCATGGAATTCATACCTGGTCGGGCTGTAAGGCATCCACCTGACGCCGGATGGTAGCCAGCCTCCCGGTATCCCTCCCCATTTTATCCCCTGTGTGCCACCGGTTGGCGCGTCCTGGAAGAGCTGGTAGTGTACTCAGCCTCGACCGAAACATTGGAAAGTACTCGTATATCCATGCTTGCAGCAGCATGCAACAGCCGCATAGGCCGCGCGCCTTGGACCGGGACGCAATTCCCAACTGTAGATACAAACTGGCCAATGTCGCCGAGCCCCAGGACAACTGCGAATCAAGTAGAGGTAGAAGGTTGGCTCTAACCTTATTCCCAGTTTTATCCACGAAAAGCGTTGCTGAAAACAGGGTCAACATGTAGCACATAAATTGGAAGTTATCGCTCTGACCCGGCGCTACACACCTCGCCATCAATGATTGGTCATCTATGTTACCCCCGTTCCAGTCTTCCGCGACGAAGGACTCCACGTCTTTCCCAAATAGTTCAGCGCATGCTTCCTGAATACTCTCCACCGAAATGGTACTCGCAACAGCGCCACCCACGATAGGAATGCCAAGAATCATCTCTACGTCGTGCATCAGGATGGTCATCTCCCCGAAAGGTATGTGAAATGTGTTCGTGTCCGGCTGCCACCTCTCGACAAAAGCGGATATCAATGCCATGTCAAGGAACTGGAACATTATCCCAGGAAGGTGGGCCAACCCGGTCGCATGTATCCGGGCCTGTACAACATCGCTCAGGTCAGGGAGCGTAGTGACTAGCTGCTTGCATAGCGGCGACCGAGCATGGCATCTCAGCACACCTCGCTCTACACCATTCCAAACGTCGACAGCGACGTGTCCTCCGAAGCTTGGTATCACGAGGTCATCTTGTGGGCCACCAGCCATCGGTCCCCGCACTAGCCACGTCTCATCGGCGTGTCGCTTCCTCCTGTTCCTCGGTGCCCTTCCGATGCCAGTCTCACCGGCATTGCACGATCCACCAGAAGATTGCGTGAATCGACCAGCTCTATTCCTAACGGTGTGCCTGGCTCCTCCACCAGCATACCGTTCGAATCCAGCATCCAATGGCACACTCGTCCCAGGTTCGGCATCGAGTGGGCTACTTTCTGCGGGTAAGTCATACATCGACTGCCAATCACTATCATCACGGATTCCACCGGACGCGAGAATGTTAAGCTCCGGACCGTCCCATGTTGGCATGGGATCGAATGCATGATCGCGTCGTGGAGAAGGCCGCTCAGCTCCTACATCACACTCCTGCGGCGGAGGCGACTGTTCATCCTCGACCACGTGGCCTCTCGCCTGTCTCGCCGAGGCACTAACACCTCTTCGTCGTATTGAACGACCATGGCCGTCAGGTTGACCAGCAGTGCTCATCTACAACACAAGATATGTAATTAGTATAACAACAATTGATTTAAACTGATATGATAAAATAAATTAACATACATTTCAACAACGTGTAAACTAATATTTTCAAACTGTGCATAATTTCAATTTAACATAAAAACAAACCCCACTCCAAACAGCAAATTTAATTCTCTTACAATCCCATACAACGAACTACACATTTTTTTAAATTGCAAATTGGAAATCACATTACTAAATAATCTGAATTTTTAAGCACATCACACTAGTATTAACATTCAAAGAAACAATTGTCAAAACATATCATAAGCATTTACTACACAATTGTTTTCATCGGATTGATAAACTAGATTTTCATAAAGTCAATCTAAATAAGACTATACTCTATTATGGTACATATACTTTCCAAATTACGAAAATAGTTATCATTTCCAAATTTAAACTAAACAATTTCTAAAAATAACAATTTCTTCATTTTAATTCCAAAATTGATTAAATTCCTAATATCAGAGTTTTGCAAATTATTCTACTTTTTAATTTCCTATTATATTATGAGAGAAATTAATATAAGATTAAAGCCTCCTATTTTCTTATATTTACAACCAAACCCCTCATCTTCCTCCTCCTTCCACCACCGCCGGCCGCCGCCGGCCGCCTCCACCGCCGCCGGCCTACTCCGGCGCCGGCCGACCGGCACCACCTCCGCCCGCCAGCTCCTCCCCTTCACCTTCTCCTCCTCCTTCCCCTTCTCCTTCCCCTTCTCCTTCCCCTACCCCTTTCCCTTCTCCTTCCCCTCCTCCTTCCCCTCCTCCTTCCCCTTCTCCTTCCCCTTCTCCTTCCCCTTCTCCTTCCCCTACCCCTTACTATTCCGCCGGCCAAGGCCACCTCCGGCCAATACTCACCACCAACCCAACATCCATTCCACATTTACCAAAATTCTAACAAACCCCAATTCTAACAATTCCAACAAGTTCAACAAAATTCGAATAGATTGGCAACATTCAGGCAACATCCATATAATTTGTACGAAAATTTTAAAAATTTCGTCCAAAACTTACGTTTTCCGGCGGCGGCGGCGGAAATGGGGAGAAGGAGATGGAGAGAAGGTTATGGAGAGAAGGAGAGAAATGGAAGGGGAAATGGAGAGAAAATGGGAGAGAAATAGACCAATTTATACTACTTCTAAAAAATTTTATTTTTTATTTTCAAAATACTAATACGTGTATTTATACGTATTAGGGCGTGGATAGTAAAATACAGGGCGTGATATAGCAATCCACTTGTTTTTGTATCTTAATTTGGCCCTCAATTTAAGGTATCTTTTTTTTTTGTATTAGACCTTTGTTAATTACATTCGAGAAAAATTGGGCGAAGGTGAAACCTTGTAACGAATTTGGGATTCCTTCGGTATTCTTTTTTATGGTAAGTATTGGCAAAAGGCGAAGATCCGCTCGCCCTCAGCGGCCCATACCAATCGACACCCCGGCCAACGTATGAGAGGTAAATCACGGTAGCCCAGCACCAGGACCAATGGGCTTGGTATGGACTCGGTGCGCACAAGGGAGCCTTGCAAAGCAAGAGCTCCCCACACTGCCGCGGCCGAGTATCGAACCTGGGATCATTGGCTTACCCACCCATCTCCCAACCACTGGGGTACACCCGTGGGTTTTTTATGGTAAGTATGTTTTTTTGGGTGTTGGTATATAATCTCTTCTTCTTGCTCCAATTCCATCCTCACTGATGGCGTATTTAAGAGTTTATCTATTCGTTCACTTCTTTTTCCTCTTGCCTCTTTTGCAATTTTAATACCAGCGCACGAGATCTTTGACGATTTGCCTCAGTTGTTTATTAAATTACTTCCCCTTCTTTGATGATGGCTGGTTTTCTTTGGTCATCATTCTTTGTTTCTTGATTTTCTAAAAGACGGCGGCGTTATCGCCCTAAGCTGCCATATGCATATTTTCTTCAAAAGCTTGATTCTTCTAAAGTAATGATCTATGGTAGTTAATCCTATATTCTCTTTATTTTTATGGTTTTTCTATGACTTAAGCATTGGCCTTTTTCCATGGAATTGAGAGATTAAAGAGAGAGATGCTTCCTGAGTGCATGTAAACGGCAAACATTTATTGCCTGGTTTGCTTTCGCCATATAAAACGATGTACCTTTAATTATTCTTGTAAGGTCTACTAACTTTGTAATGAAGTCTTAACATGTTAGTCACTTCATGAAAGAGGATTTATAGTAATACTAGATGCTCTCTGATGGTTTGGTTTCATCTTGGGAGGAAATATCCCACGGGAGGTAAATTGAGAGATTAGATGATAACTAGATTGACTGTTTATAAGTTGCCGCTATTGTCTTCACTGCTTACAGGCTGACTGTTTATAAGAACTTCTCCGACAACTGTTGAAAGGGTGAGATTTTTCTTCTTCTTATCTTTTGGTTTCATGACATTTGGGGAAAGAGAAGATGCAACGATTAATACTTGTGAACAGAGAAATATGCACTGTGTGGATCTTACTGCCCATGCCAGTGAAGGCCTTATTAACTTTATAACTGGTCGAGCACTTGATCCAGGTAACAATAGCTCAAGTAATCGTTATAAGCCATTGGCCTAGCATCTTATTAATCGCCTACTGCACTCTTAACCCATTTTAAGATATTCACTCATTTCGTTGTAACTTACTATACAGGTCAAAGTCTGGGGAGCAGTTGATGAAACCTAAAAGTTTTGGTTCATTTTATCTACCTATGTTGAGTCAGAGGCGGTACACTGTTTTTTTCTGTTCTTGGTAGTTTGGGACTCAGTTTCATGTTGTCTTAGTTTACAAGGACCCTGTCTTACATCACCTATGCCTAATAGGATGCCCGAGAAAACTATCTTATTGTCACCTTCTCTTTTGTCTGAAACTGGAAGTAGGGGATCCCTCAGTTCAAAAGTCGCAATCTTTCCATCTATATTTTTGGTTTATGCTTCTTTATATGAGAGTAAACTGACACAGAAAGCGCTTGATTTGTTGTTGTACTCTGATTCATTATTGTGCAATTCAGATATGTTTCTCCTCCGTCTTTTTTCTTTTGACTAATTCTGCTTTAAGCCCACATTTCCTTTCTTCGAAGTTGTAAATTTTACTGGCATCTCTAAGTTTCATTATTATCTGAGCTCCCCTTTCTCTTGTCTTAACTACTTGCGTAAACACAATATTTTTGTTTGACTGCTTGCTAGCTACAGTCATTTTAAATTGCAGATTGCTCATTGTTCTTATTGAACATGTTTTTATCTAATTGCAGAATTCTTCACGAGCAGGTTTTCAGCCGCCTGTTGCTGATGCAAGAAAGGTTTATCAGAGAAATAGCCACAATGCTCCTCCTCCTGGTAACTCAGGTAAGAGTTTGATGGTTCATATTGTGATAAAGAAACCGGAATGGAAGGTGGCATACAAGAGCCTCCCAGATACTACAAGAGCCACAGCTACAATACCCACCTTCCTCCCTAACCTGCTGCAGGAGCAGACATAAATTTGACGAGTCAGATGTTGATGAAGACACTGGATGGAACCGCCGCCGCCACGGAAGCAAGGAGTAACATAATCGTGCCTGGGAACCAAAGAAAGGAGTGGAACGAGATTCAGATGTAGATGGTTTAAAATAGGAATACTGCTATACTGCTATGATTTAAAATAGGAATATAGATTAAAAAAGGGTTAGAATCCCCCCCTGACTTCTGAAAGCTTCATATTTTTCCGTAGTCTAGATCAGAGTACAGAATACAAGTTCCGTCAACTCATGCTTCTGCAATTGCATAGACTGAAAAGGCTATACTTTCACAAATAATTCCATTGATGCATCTCGTTGTACTGCTCTGTTCTACCAATTGGATAATACGGCTGTGGATTGGTTTTAGTGCCCGTTGGAGAAGCTCTCGGGGCTGTTGATTTGTCCTCCCCTTCGGTTGCAGGGTCGCGCCGGATGTGTTTGCGAGCAAAGTTTTGTTTGTAGAGACGGGTCATGGACAAGGGGTTAAATAGTGTTCTAGGAGGAGCAATTTCCGTTTCTTGCATTTTTCTCGTGATGTCCTGCTTAAAAATGCGTTTTATTTTTCCCAATTTTAATGGTGAGAAACCTGGGTTTAATTTGCAGAGTGCAATGACCATTATGACCGGCTCTACTTAAATTATAAACTACTAACCCACTCAAACTAATATATTATATTTTAATGTTCATAGATTTTTCCAAAGGAACACATGATGACATAAATGTGGCAAGAAATTGTGTGGCAAAACATCTAACAAATATCCGATTCGCGACTCTTGGAAGACCAAACGTGGCATTACGAAAAATATCTTAACAATAGTTACACGTATTTTGTGGAATAGAATTGTATAATTTTCTATTCCTATCTATGGATAGTTGATTGATTAGCATTGTCCATAGATTCTTGTTGAAGCTACTATAATGTTGTGTAGTGTTAGATAGTTATAAACTATAGATATTACGTGCGGAATAGAATCTATGTGATTTTTATTCCTACGTACAAATAATTGCTAATGTAGCGATGTCTATACATTTTTGTAAACTTAGACGTTGTATTCGAAATTGTTGGAAACACTAATGGTGATTTGAGGCTTTTTAGGCCGGATTTGGAAAATATTTTGAAATTTTGTAGTTAGAGCTGAAAGTATTTCCGAGTTTGAAAGAGTCCATCTCAGAATCCCAAAAGCACGATTTCAACTTTCCAAACTCAGAAACCGAAGAGCTGAAAGTAAATAGAAACTCGTAACTAAAATTATGTAAATAACAAATTCTCGGCCAAAAGCCAGATTTGGAACGGAAAATGAACCCGATGGAGGAACATGCGGTAGCTTTTGATTCTAGAAATGCCAACCACAACCAATGGAATCAATACTTTGACTAGCTCGTAATAAAAGTTATGCAAATAAGGAATTCTACGACAACAACTTGGTTTTGAACGGAAATTGGACCCGATGGAGTAACCTGTTGGCGCAGCATACAAACTGTGTTCAGCTCAATCTAGGGATTCTAACGAATCTCTAGAGACCTGTTTCTTAATACGATGAATTTAAAAATTGACTCAAAGGAAAAGAAGAATATCTCAGTTTTTTTATTTATCAAATCTGAATTACAAAGCAAAAGAATAGAACTATAAATAGTACTCTGAATCATAATCACAATCCGAATAGGAAGAGTAAACGTAGCCAAAACCAACAAGAATAAGGAAAATAGACTTAACCAAAACTAACTAGAATAAGGAAATAAAGAACCTAACCCTAACCCTAAATTATAGGAACACAAAAATGTCGCCAAACCTCAGTTACCGTTGCATCAAGACCCTCCGGGTGAGAAGGATTTGTCCTCAAATCTTGACCGCTAACTTGTGTTGTGATTCGGCCTTTATCGTCCTGCTCCTTCCGACGCCAGAGTCATCACTGTAAAACGACTTTCCTTTATATGCGTTCCAGTAACCATCGCGTGATATCTCTAAAAAAACTTTCTTCCTCCGTGCTCCTACCATTTCTCAGAGTGTTATCACGTGCAGTCTCTGTGCTTCTGCATCGTTCTCGAACTCGATCTACAGATTCCTGAATAATTAATCAACGTCACGGTCACCGCAATCTTCACGCCAATGAACTTATTCGGTGCGGCCACTTCATTGGCCTTACTTAGCACCAAAATAGTTTTTTCGTGCGCAACTTCGTCGTACTCCACATAATCGTATTGGGCCTCGGCGTCCACGGTGTGGTCATACAAGAGCGTGTTGTACACTGTCTCATTGTATATAGCTTCAGCGTACACGTCGTATATGGGGTTGTCGTATACTACCTTGTTGGACCCTGCTTCATCGTACACTGACTCGTCGTACACAGCCTAGCCCAAATCTGAGTGATCGTGATGCTCATTCTAATGTTCCAGCGGTGGTGGTGGTGCTTGTTGCATTATAAGCGCTTGCATTGCTACGATAAGTTATTGAACCTGGTCTTCGATGCCTACGAAGGTTTGTCGCATGATTTCTGCTTCAGATTGTGGTGGATCACGTCAAGGTCTTGCCATGGAAAAAGATTTTTTGCTCTAATACCAACTTGGCGCAGGATACAAACTGTATTCAACTCAATCTAGGAATTCTAATGAATCTCTAGAGACCCGCTTCTTGATATGATGAATTTAATCAAATCAACTCAAGGGAAGAGAAGAATGTCTCAGTTTCCGTATTTATCAAATCTGAATTACAAAGAAAAAGAATAGAACTATAAATAGTACTCTCAATCCTAATCACAATCCGAATAGGAAGAGTAGACTTAACCAAAACCAACTAGAATAAGGAAAATAGACTTAACAAAAACCAACTAGAATAAGGAAATAAAGAACCCTAACCCTAAACTATAGGAATGCAATAATGTCGCTAAACCTAAGATGTCGTTGCATCACCTGTGCATCTACTCCGACACTAGTTCAGGTACCGAAACCTGCGGTACCTTCCAATTTTGGAAGTGACAACCACAGCCGATGGAATCAAAACTTTTCCAAACTTGGAAGCTATTTAAAGGCGGTTCCATCGGCTAGATGAAGGCAAAAAATAACTGCCTTCGATTACGGAGTTTAAAGATGGCTCTAAGAATCGCCTTCGATTGAGGAGGATCAAAGGCACTCCCATAGAAGACACCTACAAGGTGGCTTCTCTTGTTCGATAGAACCCCCTTTAATCCTCCTTTCCCCACTAGTGGGCTTAGGGTAAGGCTACATTGGCGTTTCTTCACAAATAAGTATCTCAGGCAGGGCTTGGGTTAGGCTCGGATATTTTTGTGATGAGTTTTGGGTCAAACTTGGCCACCGGTGCTAGTTGGCGAGGACAAATGCGGTAGCTGGGATTTAGAGAGGAGATGGTAGTGGCGGTGGTGCTAGGGTTTAAAGAAGAGGTGGTGGTGGTAAGGCTGCTTTTCATTGGGTTTTCCATCTCTTCAGACCCACTCGATGACTACTCAGACTTGGCATCTGATGCCCTCATCGGTATAATGATTATGTTGTTACTATTCTTCTTGCTACTTTATTTACCCAGTCCAAGCCTCAGAATTATCAGGCTGCACTTCGTTATCCCCAGTAGGTTGCTATGATAGATGACGAGAAGTCCACTCTTCATTATCAGAACACTTGAGATTTAGTCCCTCATCCTTTTGATGTGAATGTTTTCGATTCTAAGTTAGTTTTCGGTTGAAGTATCATCCAAATGGTATTGTGGAGCATCATAAGGCTTTCCTTATTGCTCAAGTGTTCTCTCAGCTATTAGGTTTTCACTTTGATCACACTTTCAATCTTGTGATCAAAGATTCCACCGTACGTACGGTTCTTACCATTCCTACAATGCGGCAGTGGCCTTTGAACTAGTTGGATGTTAAGAATGCAATCCTTAATGATATTTTTTATGCTCCAGTTTATATGTTGCAACACGTTGGCTACAAGGATTATGTTCAGCCTGATTATGTGTGTCGCTTACGGAAAGCCATCTATGGGCTTAAGCAGGGGCCTCGAGCCTGGTTAAAGCGGTTGAGTTTTTATCTTCGAAAATTTGATTTTGTTTGCATATCCTCTAACTCGTCTCTATTTGTTTTTTCTCGAGGCATTATTCTTCTATATTTGCGGGTGTATGTGGATTATATCCTTCTTACCATCAATGATCCTGTTGTTATTAGCCACTTTACCTCTCACACTCATCAGGATTTTGCTATTAAGAATCTAGGTTTGTTGAGTTATTTTCTTGGCTTCGAGATATCTACCACTTCATCTGGTCTATTCTTAGAACATGCAAAGTATACTCGTGATATCGAGCAAGTATGAATGAAACCTGCCCCTGTCTCCACACATTTTTCCCTTGCTTCTCAGTTTCTCGGAAGCTCGAGTGAGCCCTTCGCTAACCCTACCTTATATCGGACTCTGTTGGCACTCTAAAGCATCTCACCTTCACTCGATCGGATTTGGCATTTACAGTGAACTTTGTCAGTCAGTTTCTCAAGGATTCTCGTGGATCATTTTGCAGCCGTGACCAGGATACTCAGATATGTCAGTGGTACTCTTCATTATGGATTATCTATTTGATCTTGCGCTTCCTCTGAACTGTTAAGATATGATGATGTTGACTGGGCCCACTGTCTTAAGACTAGTTGCTCGACATATAGTTATGTGGTTTTCCTTAGTGGCAATATGTTTCTTGGAGTGCCAATTTTCCCTTTCCAACTTGGAGTCTGAGTATCGTGCCATAGCTAACACTACGATAGAAGTTGTTTGGCTTTCCCACTTTCTTTTTATCTATAATTTCCTCTTTCCGAGTAGCCTCGTTTGCTTTGTGTCAACAACAACATGGCTTTCCTTGATCAGAATTCGGTGTCTTATAAGCGAGCGAAGGACATTGACATTGACTACCATTTTGTTCAGGAGTTGGTTGCCTCTGAGAAGCTCCGTGTCAGTCATATACCTACATCTCTTTAGATTGCCGACATATTTACTAAGGGTCTCTCTCGCCATTTGTTTGAGTTTTTCAGGTCTAGGCTTTGCGTTTCGATTCATCCAACACTTACTTGAGGGGGTGTTAGCACTAGTGGAGGAATGGGCCATTAAAAGCGATTATATCAAACCATTAAGGCCACTTTCAAAGTGCCTCCCTTAGTCCAGCCTTTAATCAATTTCGATCAAAGGCAGTTCAAAAACTGCCTTTAATTGGGGTTCAAAATAGGTTCCAAACTCAGAACGTATTTCTAACCTTCCAAAAACAATAGCTGCCGGAAACCAGTTTCCTGTAACCAAACGAATAACACATATCTGAAAGAACAAATTTAATCGATCAAGAACACAACACCAAATACTTATTCACGAAAACTATAGCAAAAACATCAAGACCTGAATTGGAGATGCGAGAATACACGGTCAACGGCGGAGGCGGAGAACGAGCGATTAGCGGCGGAGATGGAAGTGGAGGACAAGCCAGGGGTAGAGACGAAAGTGGAGGACATGCAAGCGGCAGAGGCAAGGGTGAGTGGACGAGCAACCGACGGAGCTTCACCGCAGAAGGTGGAGGAAGAAGAAAAAGACCACCGAAGCGGACAAGCGACCGATGGAGCTTCACGGCGAGTGACTGGCGAAGGCAGCACGGAGGGTGGAAGAAGATGGTGGTTGCATTAAAAATGTGTGGAAGAAGAGGGAGGCGGGTTTGGAAATAATGAAGAGAGTAGAAAAAAGGGAGGTGGGAGAGTAAAAATAAAAGGGATAGAAAACCCTAAGGCATGGGCCAAAAAGAGCCCATTAAAGGCCATTCTACCATTAGAACCGCCTTTAAAATAAAAGAGTGACATGGGATAGCAATTCCAAACTCGGAAGTTCTTTCGGACCCTATCATTAAAGCTGGAACCGCCTTTAATCGACTACCATTAAAGGTGGAACCACCTTTAATTGATTTTGAACCTCCTTTAAAATAAAAAGGAAGAACTGGGAGGGAGTTCCAAACTCGGAAGTTCCATCGGACCTCAATTAAGGGAGGTTTTGATGAAGCCGCCTTCTAACGTTGCATTTAACAGAGCCTTCTCCACCAGTATAGGATTGAAGAGGTTTGTGTATTCTCTAGAATTCAGGCATTGTGTATTTTTCTTTGTAACCCTCTAGAATTTTGGTAGTTTTTTTGAGTTTTAACCATAGTTATCTATTTATAGCTTTTTGCCAAGCCTTAGTTAATCTTAACCCTTTCTTCTTTCACTCCTAAACCTCAAACTTGTGCCTCAAAGACCGGAAATCTTGTAATTCCAGTTCGTTTCAAGGATTCCCATTCTACTGTACATAAATAACTCCAAACTAGCGAGTTTTACTAGCTATGTACATAAACATCTACCCATCAGGTCAAGATAGTAAGGGTTTATGTTGGACAAGATGGAAATGGGAATCAGCATCACCGTATTTCTGTCATGCTTATCGGTAGCCCAATCTCAAACTATCGTTGATGTCACAACTTTGGGTGGAAATCCAGGTTCCGACATCACCCAGGTAATTCAATAACTGGTAACATCAAACACAAGATCACTTCCAGATTTTCCCATCTCATAATTTATGCAGTTACAATGTATATGCGCATTCAGGCTTTGGCAACTGCTTGGGATACAGCATGCGCTGCTACCACATCGACTAGAATTGTGATCCCGAACGGGGCATTTACCTTGAAGGAGGCAAAACTAACCGGCCCGTGTAAGGCCCCGGTCGAAATTCAGGTGGATGGCACCATCCGAGCTCCATCAGATCCTTCCATGATAGACAGAGATACGGAGTGGTTCGATGTGACACACGTTCAGAACTTCACCCTCTTCGGAAAGGGAATCTTCGACGGCCAAGGAGGAGCTAAGGCGTGGCTCCAATCGGACCGCTGCGCCTCAGTCAGCTCATGCAGTAAGCTCGCAGATGTATGTATAAATGAATCTGGGTTTTTTTGTTCACTTTAGATAGCATGTATCGTTTCAATTAGCTACTTTTTCGATTGGCGTGAATTGCAGAACTTCGCATTCAATTTCGTGGACAACGCTGTAGTGAGTAACATAACTTCCAAGAACAGCAAACTGTTCCACATGCTTGTGTTTGGTTGCAACAACTTCACCATTTCCAATGTGACAATCGATGCACCCGCGGAGAGCCCTAACACGGATGGTATCCACATCGGCCGTTCCAACGGGGTGACAGTGGAGAACGCGATCATAAAGACCGGAGATGACTGTGTATCTCTTGGAGACGGTTCCAAGCAAGTGAACATAACCGGAGTGACCTGCGGGCCGGGACATGGCATCAGTATAGGAAGTCTTGGCATGTACAGCAATGAAGAGCCTGTGGAAGGAGTGTTCGTCAGGAACTGCACTCTTGTGGGCACAGACAACGGTGTCAGAATCAAAACCTGGGCCGGTGCTGCAGCTTATCCCCTTACAGCGGGTGATATTCATTTTGAAAACATTAGGCTTGAACACGTGAGCAACCCTATCTTCATCGACCAATTGTACTGCCCGTTGCCACCCTGCAAGATGGATGTAAGTACTTTTTGTGATCGCTTCTGTCTTGAAACCAATAGAAGTGGCGGTGACCTCATACTATATATTAAGATATGCAGTTTAGTAGGTGACTCTGACAGCACTTGATGTAACTTAATTGGGGTTGGAAACTGTTTCCCTGGCAGCCTCCATCTAAGGTTCAGATCAGCAAAGTGAGCTTCAAGGGGATTACGGGGACTTCGGCAACTCCAGAAGTTGTGAAACTAATTTGCAGCAGGAGGCTGCCATGCCAAGGTGTGGAGATTGGGGAAATCAATTTGTCATACCAAGGTCCACGGGGCCCTGCTACAACCAACTGCACAAATGTGCAGCTAAAATTCGTGGGCGAACAGACCCCGGCTGTGTGCAGATGAATTTTGATGTGTACGAGGCTGAGATTCGGCTGACTTTCCTTTTCTTGCTTCCAGCTGATTAATTCTCACCATCACTACCTACTGTAATGAATCCGCCATCTGTGAGATAAGGAAAAGAGGCTGGTGACAAAGTCCAATCTGGATGCCAGAGAGAAATGGTTGGCCAACTGAGAGAGGCTTCTTTTGTCGTTCGGGGCAGACGACAGCAACAAATTCACCAGTGTTTTTTTAGTGTAATATTCTTTGGATTGAATAAAACAACACCATTGCTTTTGGGTCCTCTTCCAAAAGTAATGCCAGCCATGTCCAACTTACGATATCTGAGGTTGAATCGGATGTAATCCATAAGCCCAACCCAGATGGTAATATTAAACATCCCCAACAAAATGGGTCGTTCAAAGGGTCACAGAAAAACTTGGTCAATTTTCAGTCCGAAAATTAACCAAGTTTTTGGTTATTTTAGAACTGGTTTATCAAATAAGGAAAGAATCAAAATCTTGCTAATTTAGTTTGGTAACTAAAAGCACCATGTGATTACTAAGGAATACTCTGCGCATTAAATATGGAATGCAGTCGTTATATATGTTTTGGGAGCAACGTCTAATGCATCTTGTAAATACTTGATAGATACCAACACATCAATTTTGTCCTATGGATCTCTCCGTGTTTCCATGTCGGCAGGTATTACTACGTTCATTGTTCTCAGTGTTCATAATTTAGTACTCCAGACTTGAGTTCTCATTGTTTGGGTGATTTTGTTTCTCAAATGCCAAGAAGAAGCCAGCGCCGCCGCCTCCAGCACCACCACCACCACCACCTCCGAAAGGACCGAGCTTCCCAGCTTGCATCCCAGAATTCATGCAGCAGTTGCCGTGAGTTCCAGGACCCAGAAACGTGGAGATGCTATTCCGGTGGAATCTCGGTGAAGATATGGATGGTTACCTAGGCTACACGAGTCGGGGTGTGGCGCCGGGACCTTTCGCTTCTATGGCACCACCAAGTCATCGTTACATGGGTCTGCCACTGCCTCCGCCACCACCACCACTACTAGGAGCAGGGATTCATGGTCGTGTTCAAAATTCTGTCACGTCTAATCAAAATTCAACCTTTGTACAGTGGAATTTAGCATAAGCTTCTAGTCTTTCCTTTCAACATCAACAAAATGTTTTGAGGCATTCAAGAATCCACTGCTTGGATGATCGTACCTGCATTTACCCAACCAAAGATTCCATGAAGCTGACTAGGGTCATTTGCATGATATGCAGTATTCGAACTTCATAAATGCAACAGAAGCGTGAAACCGATAGATTTAGCACACAAGCATTGAACTTCAGTTTCAGGGGGCACAGATTCTCAAAGGCAATTTGCTTACTGATTGACAGTGATAACACCACGTTCGCCTTCCAACTCAAATTAACCATACCACCCAATTCCAGGACGGTTCAATCAGAATTGCAAACTCAATCAATTTACGCCAAAACTATCAACTCGTATTAACATTCAACCTCGAATAATAAAGAGAATGGCACATCCATACGCCACACCCAAAAACAAAACAGCTTGCCCTTAAAAGACCTAAAACAGAAAAGAGTCTTCATAACTGATAGATGCTTTACAAGCTCCAACTATAACATAAAACAGTGAAATCGCCATTCCTACAATTCCTAAAACAACTAACACGGCTTAATAGTGATCGAGTATCAATTATACAAAGCTACAACATCAATTACAGTAAGCAAAGCCACGTAGAAGTAAAAAATCATTTTCACCAAATTCTGCCTTTCCTACAAACATAGAACAGTTAAAAAAAACCGCCTTCCTTATGTAAATGTATCAAATATTTTCTTTTAAAATGAAAAAATAAAATAAAGGATGGAGCTTTCAAGGGTTTCGAGGCTGGCGCTCTGGCGGTGCTTGGCCTCCAGTTCGGGGCCGCGGGAGCTGGTGAGTTGCATGATGCAGTAGCCGATAGCTCCCGGAATGATGCTGCACAAGGCGGCGAGCGCGAAGAAGAAGAGCATAGAGTCCTGAGTCTGGGTCACTATCCACCTCCATGCCGTGGACATTTCCACGATTTGATCGCAGCTGTTTTTCGATTGTCTTCTCGCTTAAAAACAAAACCTGCAAATTTTGGCCAATGAATCAGCTCTTCAAAAACAACATTAATCCTCTGACAAGAAATAGCATACCTGTTTTGATCATTGAGTCAGCGCTACAAAGAAAAAATTTCTTCCGGACCTGAAAAGAAAAGGTCAGAAAATATTTCTCGGCATTATCTTGCTAGAATGGCAATATACATGCCCAAATTATATTGTATGTGTAACATCCAAAGCTACTGAGCTATATCAATATTTAAAATCTTAGAAAATACTCAATTACGATAAAATCACACAAGCAAGGCCTCTCCTTTTCAACATGACCAAGTGTAGCAAAAGTACCGAAGGAATAAAATCAATAAAAGGAGGTCATAAGCAGCGATGAGCTTAGATAAAGTTGACAACTTTATTACTTAATTGACTAAAAACATAGAACCTATGAACATGTAAAAATGCACTATAAAAGATGACATGAAGGGAAAAAAGTAATCTAATAATTAAGGAGAGATGTTGATGAGGAAATCCTCTCATTTTCTCTACCTATTTTTAAAAGAGGGAAATGACTAAAATACATCACAATGATGTACTTTAGTCATTTGCTCTCATTTTCTCTACCTATTATTAAAAGAGTTCATTATTTTGAAATATAGAATTGGGAAATAATAAAGAGGAATTACTCTCTGAGGGTAGCAGAAGTAAACAATGATGAAATTGAAGATTCTTTTATCGACGTTGACCCAGGACACGTGTGAAACTTGATGAATGAGACATGGCTAAAGGTGTTGAGAAGGTGCACTTCTGAGTAAAGTCACAGTAAATCCTCTGCAGATCGAAGCAAGTCGTACAGTTTAACTTGGCTTCATGCTACTTTCATTCCAAGAACTTGTCAATCGCCTTGTACACCACTTACTTCGCCCCTTCTCCCCGAATTTTCATCAAAGTATCGAACAAACATGAAGCCAAAAAAACAAAAATATTATTATACTCTGACAAAAGTACAAATCAGGAATGACGTACAAATTAGCATCCATCAAATGATCATAGGCTAATCAAGACTTTTAAGATCTCGTGTTTTTAAATTTCAACCAAGTAATTTACTTTTTTAAAACTATGATATTACTTAAACTGCCAAATAAATTGTCCAGGCAGAAACCTTGTACGTATACTATTTTCATATCCCTTTTCCCTGAAATCATCAAATTACCGAGAAAAAGCACAATTGCTTAGCATCTATCTAGTGATCTAAGACTTGTCAGCAATTCAAGACCTACGACCGTTTCTTCACTAAAATTCACAAAACAAATATATTAGAACCATAAAAATCAAATATATGAAATGTTAAGTGTATGATTTAATTTGTAACCTCTGGTAACGTTGTTGGGTCAGAAAAAGAGTTTGGCTCAAAAAAAGTAAAGCACTACGGCGGCGCCACAGGAAGATTGGTGGTAAATTTTAAACCTAGGAAACTCTTCCAGACAAAATATCAAACACCTTGTATGCTACCCTAAAAACAAAAAAAAATCTTATACAAAACATGAAAATAGCAACACACGCACAGAATTTCGAATTCTACGATTTAAAGACATTCAAATGCTACTCAGAAGGGGGGAAATTACCTTGCTGAAAAGTAATCCATTTAAACTTGAAGTACTGCAATCAGGTTTTTCTTTGGATCTACCATGGCCTTTGAAGTGATTGATTTCACGCTCTGTTAGGGCTTCTTCATAGGAAAACTGGAAACATCAAGAACCCAGATGAAAAACTCATGATTAACAGCCAACACAAAAAAAGGTTCAATCATTAAATTCATTAGAACGCAGGGATGTTGGAGTTTAACCAGTTCGTGCGGGATTTGAGATAGCAGCAGGAAGGAATGGTGGAGTGGGGCTACAAATTCAATTGAGGATGTCGATTAGGGAATGATGGATGAAGAGTATCACAAGAGAATCGAGAATATCAGAGGCAGTAATATTTTCAAGAAACGAACAGAAGGGAGAAAGACGAAGGAGGTGGAAGGACGCGTGGGAAGAACAACAGAGGACACATATAGAAGAAATTGATGGTGGAAAAATAAAAGAAAAATAATACAAGGAACTAAAACGGTAGCTAAAAAACAATAAAAAATTGCAACAACGAAGAACATTGTTCATTCTTCGGATCCCCGCTTTGAATATATACAAGAGCGGTGCAATCTACCAATTGCCTTCGGGTCCTAAAACTTTTATACATCTTCTGAAGCTTCAAGGCAACAAGATACCTGTTACTCCCAGTCTCAGGCCCAGGAGAAGTTGACAATAGGACAGTTTTCTCGGACTACCTATCATGCGTAGATGATGCGAATTGGGATTGCTTGTTTACACTATTGACTGATCTACCTAAGTCCTTTATGGATCTTGCTTCCACCTAATCAGAATCCCATTGCTATTTAATTCCATCCCGAACTCGAATATTCAGTCAATGAATGTATACACATACAAAAACACAATTTGTAGTCACCAACATCAAATTTTAATAAACATCACCTCTGCTGCCTAGATGGCATTAGCCACAGTGATGTACTACTTGGGAAAGACTCATTTCAGTACCTAATGGCTTCAAAATTTGTGGAGCGAACCAGACCGGCATTTCGAAACCTCCAGTCCATTGTCCTTTCCCAGAATCTTCCAGCCATGGTGATCTAAACCTTCAATATTCATCCCTCTTGCTTTTGTACTGGAGTCTGCAGAAGCTGATAGAAGTGCCTGAATACAATTCTCACTCGCATAAAACACGCATCGCCTCAATGAATCCTCACCGATCAACCAAAATTGAGAAAAATTAAATATAAAACAATTACTAATTCAAATTTGAATTGTCCATTCAATAAATCCACCAGCTCCATGCTTATTTTCACTTCATTACTCTAACTATGGCATCATCATCAAAACAAGCTTCCAAATTTAAAAATTCTTTCCCGTTCTGGTTCAATCCCCCAGTCTAGATGCAAAAGCTTCATACGATTAAAGGGAAACCTTAAACAGCTAGTTAAAGGCATAAAAGAAAAAATTGTCTCAAGAGCTTTGCCAAATGATAAACAACAAAAGCTCCACGAGATCTGTCAAAAATTTAATTATGTTTAACAACCTACTAAGTTTGATTATGTTTAGTAGCCTACTAATTTGCATAATCAAAGGAGAATCTTTAATTACAATAGTGATTACAGTCTTAACCGCAAACGCAACAAAGCACACCAAAATAATGCAGTATCATACTTAAATTTTGTGGAAAATTAATTGACACGTTGAAATAACTTCATTAGTGTAAATACTTATTTTTTCAAATGTTAGCAATTCTTAAATCCTTAAATAGAAGTTACTTTAAAGTGTCAGATGCAAGCTTCAAAAGAAATGTACCTTTCACAACAAAGTTCTTCACCAAAAATGAACATCCTAACTATATCAACTGTATACGGTCTACTTCTGTGACAGGTATTGCAGACACAACGACCATTACCTGTAAAACAAACACACCCATTCAAGAAACAATCGGTACCGATGAGTATTGCTATCAGATATGGAGATTGCCAAGGAATAATCAACAATGTAACCAACAGGGAGATATGGATGCCTTTTCTTTCCTTTATTATGTCACCAGGACTTTCTTGGATGGCAATTGAAGTAACAAAGTGAGAACTGTTAGGAACATAAATGGATGGACCTTAGGATCCCGTTAACAGAAAACAATTTCTTCCAATTCAGCTTTGGCTTCATCACAAAAAGGCCATCACATGGACACACACCTGTTTAAATGCAATTGAGGCAATTGCACCAGCCGTGTAGTCCCCAGTCCCTCTGACCCTCTGAAGAGCAGCAACATCTTTACATATTTATTTCAATAATATAAGACATCTACATCTTTTACACAACAAACAAAATCACAATAAAACACAGAAATCCCACAAAGCTGACCTCAAGTAGAAACCGAGCACGTTGAGTGTATAATCACTCAACTCTATTCTTCCATAACCAACACCTGAGTCTGTCCAAGAGAAGGGACAACTTCTTTAGTAGAGCCCGAAACCTGATCTCCATGCTCCCACTGAATCACGACAGCACGGATTGCCATTAACGATTGAGATAGAGGTCAGGGCTCAATCTCCTGATTGTTGATCACATAATCAACCTGAAAAGAGAGACTCTTCCCGTTCTTTGCCTTCATTCCCAAAGGCATGGTTTTTAACAAAAGGATCTTCTTAAAGAAGAAGCTACTGAATATGCACCAATTCAATCACAAAGTAAATGCAAAGGGCAATGCATGTAAGAAAGAAGAACAAAAAGCGGAAAACAACTTACGAATCTTCTCCATTTGCATCTCCAAGTCCAACTTAACAGATGATTCCATTTTAAATCTGAAATCAACAGAAGTAAAAAATCAATAAGATAGTAAGGCAAATTATCAAACATCCTGTGTGCGGGAATTCAAACTCTGGAAAAGACCCAAAAAAAGAAATCAACAAATGAGAACAAGCACATAAGTTCGAATTCAACATCGTAAGAGATAAAATCATCAGGCATAGGAGAAAAATCGACTCAACATCAAAAGACCAAATTCTTCTATCTAAAGCAAGGAAAAGAAATAACCTTGATGTTCCTCTGCATTATACTCAACAAGAATCGTGTGAAGTGCAGGAGTCTTGACGCGTGGAATTGGAAAAGAACAAACGTGGAATTCTCTACAAAAGTGAAGAGTTTGCTATGAAGTGGTACGTGTAGGAGAGATGGAAGGCTGAAGTGAGAAGCGGCCTGAGGGATTGACGCGTGGATTTGGAAAAGAATAAAAAAAATACGACGACGAACCCCTGTTGTCGTTGTTCAAAGGATCACATAAAAACTTGGTCAATTTTCAGTCCGAAAATAAGGAAATTTTTGGTTATTTTAGAATTGGTTTATTAAATAAGGAAAGAATCAAAATCTCGTTAATTTAGTGTGGTAACTAAAAGCAGCATGTGATTACTAAGGAATACTCTGCGCATTAAATATGGAATGCAGTCGTTATATATGTTTTGGGAGCAACATTTAATGCATCTTGTAAATACTTGATAGATACTAGCGCATCAATTTTGTCCTATGGATTTCTCTGTGTTTCCCTGTCGGCAGGTATTATTACTACGTTCATTGTTCTCAGTGTTCATAATTTTGATTTAGTACTCCAGACTTGAGTTCTCATTGTTTGGGTGATTTTGTTTCTCAAAGGCCAAGAAGAAGCCAGCGCCGCCGCCTCCAGCACCACCACCACCACCACCGAAAGGACCGAGCTTCCCAGCTTGCATCCCAGAATTCATGCAGCAGTTGCCGCGAGTTCCAGGATCCAGAAACGTGGAGATGCTATTCCGGTGGAATCACGGTGAAGATATGGATGGTTACCCCGGCTACACGAGTCGGGGTGTGGCGCCGGGACCTTTCGCGTCTATGGCACCGCTAAGTCATCATTACATGGGCCTGCCACCACCTCCGCCACCAACACCACTACTAGGAGCAGGGATTCATGGTCGTGTTCATCCCTTCGCCCAAGGGATGCAAGGCCCTATTCATCCCTTCGCACAAGGGATGCATGACCACGGTCCCCCCTTGGGATATGGGATGCAAGGCCCCATTCATCCCTTTGCACAAGGGATGCATGACCACGGTCCCCCCTTAGGCTATGGGATGCAGGAGTATGACTACCCCTACGGCTATGGTCATGGAGACTATGGCTTTGATCCTTATGGTCCGCCGCCTCCACACCATTACGGGTATTATTAGTCGCTTGACACGAGATTTATGTCGTCGTTGATTGAGCACATCTTACTGCATTATCTTTTTAACAGATATGTAGGTCCAAAATTTCTTCAACTGATTTTAGATCTCTTAGTGTTACCAAGGTTCACATGCTTGTAATTAACAATTCTGTTTGATTTTTGGTTCAGCATTATACTATCCCGTTCGTATTTACTGTTTTATTACTTCCCATAAGTCGATGGTTTCTATTACGTGTAGCATTCCGTGCAGTAGAAGGAGAAAGTGATTTTGCTTTTTGACTGAGCATTTTGATGTTTAATATGAGGTTAAAGAAAGAAGAAAAGATATGTGGAGTATTAGGAGGAGAAAGTGATTCTGCTATACTATCAACTGATCTGTATTTTTACACATTTTTTGGCGAATTACGAATTTTTTTACTGTTTCGCTAATCTCCACCTCTTAATCGAGCAGAAAACTAATCTACCATGCAAATTTGTTTACCTACTTGCGTCATGTTACACACAGTTTTGGGAAGGTGAAACTAAGATTCTCATTGTTCAACTAAAACATTGAACTAAATGAAGATTTGAAATATATACAATCAAGATGTTCAGCAAATGTACAATCAAGAGGTTCAATATTAACTGGTGATGCCGAGACGACGAAAATTCTAATTAAAATTCAACCTTTGTACAATGGAATTTAGCATAAGCTTCTAGTCTTCCTTTCAACATCAACAAACTGTTTTGAGGCATTAAAGAGTCCATTGCTTGGATGATCGTACCTGCATTTACCCAACCAAAGATTCCTTGAAGCTGATATGCAGTATTCAAACTTCATAAATGCAACAGAAGCGTGAAAGCAATAGATTTAGCACACAAGCATTGAACTTCAGTTTCAGGGGGCACAGATTCTCAAAGGCAATTTGCTTACTGATTGACAGTGATAAAAACACGTTCGCCTTCCAACTCAAATCAACCATACCACCCAATTCCAGGACGGTTCAATCAGAACTGCAAACTCAATCAATTCACGCCAAAACTATCAACTCGTATTAACATTCAACCTCGAATAATAAAGAGAATGGCCCATCCATATGCCACACCCAAAAACAAAACAGCTTGCCCTTAAAAGACCCTAAAACAGAAAAGAGTCTTCATAACTGATAGATGCTTTACAAGCTCCAACTAAAAAGTAAAAAACCTTGGAAAACAAACATGAGAAAACGGAACTGCACATCAAGAAAATTGCCTTTTTTTTTGCTTCTAGTTCTCACAACAAAATTACATAATTGCCGGTCAATGTTTCTTCCATCGCCACCTCCCACCATTCATCCGCCACATTCAATCTTTCTCCAGTAATGAAATCCAAAACGCTGAAACCATCTATTCACCAATTTCCGGTACTAGCTGCCACCATATTACGTGACATCGTCATGTTTTTCCTCTTTTCATCCCAAGGTCTTACCCCAAATTAGACATGTCATCATCACCCACACAAACCACCATACAAATTGTTGTGTCACTGGATTTTTTTTTGTGAAATACCGCCTCCACATCCTGCCCAAACGACACTGAACTTTTAACCTTAGTATAACCTGTACTAACCGGCAAAAGAGAGGGTGGAACTAGTACAGGAAAGGAGTGAATGGATGGTTTCGGCGTTTTCACTGGCATGTTTAATGAAGTTTCTCATCACCAGGAGAGCTAGAAATTCATTTGAGATCCGGGTTGGGGACAGGGAAGTTGTCGTGGTGGATGGGTGTCTTCTTCGTTCAGACATGGTTAAAAATGGTGGGAGATGGTAGTGGGGCAGAAATTGACGGAAAATTCGTAAATTAATGTCCAAAACTAACAGAGTTACTTTGGATGGGTTTTTAAAGAGTTCGGAGGCTAATGTAGTATAAAATTAAGAGAATGGTCGAAAGCAAAGGGCTAGAACAATTGAGTGGCCTTCAAAATCATTTTCCCCAACAACAATAATAAATAAGTGTAGACATATGTCCAATCTACACATCCAATGCAAAACTAGTCAGCAATGTACTATCTAAGCCCTTGTAACTTTTATCTAACCAGATTATAATATAACTCAGCAATGCACATTCCGAAATTATAGTAAAGTAACCATCAAAAGCTTTATTGACAACAACAATAGCACAGGATTACAAAGATTTTGCGGTTCGTTTGGTTCATAAGCAATATAAAGTTGTGAAGAACCAGATATCAATCAAGCCAAAGAGGCTAAACAATGCTTTTCATGTACTACTTGAGAGCATAATATGTGCCTGTACATATGAAATACCCTTAGTACACACAAACAAACACAAACACTCGTAAAAGAAGAAGAAAAAGTAGCATGGTAACTTACAATTTTCATGAATGTACTTCACAACCTCCAGTGTTGACTCAGTGACTTTGAAAACCTGTATAATCCTTTCACACTCTTTCACTGCTTCAGCAGCAACAGACTCCTTGTTCTCTGCCTCGGCAGTGCAGCAGAAGCAACTGATCCAGAAGCCCCAGGGCTTGTTTCCGCAGATTCATCCCTTATCTTAGATCCGGGCGGGTACCGATTATCAAACAGTGACGTCGCACACACATCGATGAAAAATGGAGAAATTTAGTAGCTGGGGAAACAATACCTTGGAGCAGTAGGACAGAAAAGGCGCCGAATCAGGGTGTTCCCCCCTTTTCCGGCGACGGCGCGTGGACCTACCTCCTCCGAGTGCGTTTTCTTCCGCTGTATCAACATAGATGATTGGATTCACTTAGTTAATTTAGAACATAATTTGATGAAAATGAAAGGGCAATCTTACGCTCTGTGTTTTCATCCTCGTTCCGTTATGCGTCCGCAGGCGGAGTGCAGAAGGCGAATGCGAAAATCCAGTTTTATCTACCAGGAGAACGCTCCCCTCTTTCCTCTTTTCTCTCCAAAAAAAACAACCCAAACCGATCTGCACTTTCCGGCGGGGTGGCCACCGGCGATCTCCGCCGCATCGGCCACCCCTACCAGTAGTATAGCTCCAGACCACCTTCCTCCTTCCCCTCGCCAGAAGCCGCTACAACTCCGCACATCTACGGCGAAACCCAGCAACCGAGCTCGCATCAAGCTAAAGACCGGAGATCGTTGCCGGTGGGTACAGATCGGCGCCGATCTGTGATGTCACCCCACCGGTCGACGCTGCTCGACCTCTTCCAACACAGCTCAGCCCACGCGTCAGAGTTTCTGAAGCAGCTCGGCCCTCACAGATCGGACGACGCTCGTCGTCGACCGTCACCACTAGCCGCTGCTCATCTCCACGACGAAAGGCTGGAGCTGTGCATCCACGCCGGAACGCTTGCCGACTGCTCAGCTGGACATCTCGTCGGACCAGCTAGGAGGTGATACACCGGATTTAGGCCGCAAGGTGAAGAGGAGCCTAAGCCGCACTGGTCCCGCGCTGCTCCTCCGCCTCTGGCCGGTCAGATGCCAAACGCGACGACCACGCGCGGCTCTGCTGCCTCTCTCACGCTCCACCGCGTCCGCGCGTGTGGCCCACGCGCCACCGCGCCTGGCTGGGCTACCAGTGCGCCGGTGTTGGGTAGATGCAGTCACACCTCCGGGATGCTACCACTGTAATGGTTTCTATTCTTTTTCAATTACTTTTGTGTCTTTTTTCAGAATATTATTGCTCTTTTTTCTAGTTCAGTGTTAGGTTTTCGGATTCTCTTTTTAAATACGGTTTATGGGGTACGTGCTATGACGCTAGGTTTTTGATATAGTACTGGATTCGTCAGTTGTCCGCCACCATACTTTTTCCGATCAGTTTGGAAAAACTATGCTGGCTTCTGATCTGATTCAATAGATAGACAGGAGAAATCCAAGTCAAGGGAAGTATTGACTCTCCCATTGGCGACTCTGTCTGAATCAGATTTGTAGTTCGTACAGGTTGAGGTGTCTTTGACACCACTGCTTGATGCGGGTGGGCAGTTCACCGGCGTTCTGATAGTGTGTAAATGAACTGGGAAAGTCTCTTACTGTCATAGGGAGCCACACAGTGACTAATCCGGCAGAGCGAGGACGATTAGCTTTTAGCGAGGAATGAGACTTTTCTAGGGAGTGATCATATTGTTGGGGACGTCAGTTCAGTATTGTAGCTAGTATGCGATCGCATCCTGCTGGCTACGACCAGGATATTTACCCTTTTTTTTAGGTTTTAGGTTTTAGGTTTGCATGTTGCCTCCCTGCGTGGAGAATTCTCATATTGCCTCCATGCATGGAGTTTTAGACACAGAGATAGTATAGTCAGTCATATCTTTAGATCTCTGTCACAAATTGCCTCATTTATGGAGTTTATCTTGGATTTGGGGAGCCTTATATACACCCTCACTAAATTAAAAAAAAAAAAAGGCGAATGCGTACGAAATGGGGTTTGGATCCGATTTGTGTCTGATTGGGTTTGGACACATTCTGGAGACTGGGCCTTTTTCTGAAAATTAAATTTGGGCCTTTTAAAGTTTAAATGCATGCAACCATTGCATAAAATTTTATGAAGGGGGTGTTTTCTGTTCTTCAATTAATACTACTGTATCCTTAGGGTACTGTACAGTATACATGTAATATGTGCTTTTCATCATACAATTTTTACATAATAATTACCTAGTAAATGCAGCAATGCACAATCTCAAATAAAAGAATGCACGTCCTTAAAATTTAAAGTGCATAAAATATCCTTTTGGATACAATGTTCATGGTACCTTATGGATGCCATATAATTTTTTTAAGTTTGTTTCGATATTAATTTTGAGATAATGCCTCTCGTTATATCGAATAACGGATAGATCAATTTTTTTAAAATTTTTTTTATAATTTTTAAGATTAGACTATATATTAATATTTTAAGATTCATTTTTGAAGGTTTATATAATTATATATACCTCATTGCAATAGATATATTCTATAATTTTCCTCACCTAGTTTTAAGTGGTGTTTTTGGTTCTTCCTTTTCTTTTTCAAGTTTGTTTCAATATGTGTGTCTTACTTTGCCATAGACTTTTTTTTTAAAGAGTAAAGTGCATTCATACCCTCGAGTTCTTTGTTTAGTACACATATACCCCTCAATTTTTTAAAAGGGCACAAATACCCCTCCCAATTTTTTAAAAGTGCACATATAACCCTCCCATTTTTAAAAGTACACACATACCCCTATAGCTAGAGATTGGCGTTTAAAAAGTTGAGGGGTATATGTGCATTTTCGAAAAACTAAGAGGTATGTGTGCACTAAACAAGCGACTAGAGGGGCATGAATGCACTTTACTCTTTTTTCTAAAAGAGATGGCCTTCTGTTAGACAGTCTAAACTTTAACTATAAACCTTTATACAATTCTAACTATATTCTAATTCAAGGGACCTTTCCCCGATTTTTTCTAGGGACCTTTCCCTAATTTTCCATCATGTTCCCTCCTGCTGCGATATGCAAAAAAAAAATCAAATAAATATTTTTAAAAATTGCAAAAAAATCAATATGATCGTCGAAATGAAAATCATAAACATCAATTAAAGCTAAAAAAATATCAACTAAAAATAATAAAACATCAACATAATTGCAACAAAAAATATATTAAAAATCAAATAAATGTCAATGAAAAATTGCAAAACATCAACATAATCGTCAAACTGAAAATTCATAGACATCAATTAACAACTAGCAAAAAGATTAACTGAAAATCATAAACCATCAACAAAAATATTAAATTGTCATTTAAAAAAAACTACAAATATCAACCTATATCACCCAAAAAGATACAAACATCGACACATATCACTTAAACCTCACCCGAAAAATAAAAAACATTAACATGAGAAAAAAAACTACAAAAATCAACATATATCACCCAAAAAATTACAAAGATCAACTCATATCACCTAAATCTCACCAGGAAAATGAAAAATATCAACATGAGAGGAAAAAAATACAAACATCAACCTATATCACCCAAAAAGTTACAACATCAACTCCTATTACCTAAACCTCACCCGGAAAATGAAAAACATCAACAGAAGAAAAAAATTACAGGCATCAACGTATACCATCCAAAAAACTACAAATATCAACTCATATCATCTAAACTTCACCAAAAAAAGTGAAAAACATCAACAGATTAAAAAAATAAAAATTAACATATATTACCAAAAACAACTACAAACAGCAACTCTTTTAACCTAAATATCATAAAAAATGAAGGAAAAAAAACATCAACGAGAGAGAAAAAACTACAAACACCAACACATATCACCTAAAGAGTTACAAACATCAACTCATAACATCATCACGAACAACATAACATCATCATTATATAACATGATTGTTGTGCGGAATGGAGAAAGAACAGAAAGTATGAACGAAAATAACAAGACACAAGATTTACGTGGTTCACCAATTTGGCTATATCCACGGGAGACAGATTCACTATAATAGGTAGCAGGTTACAGACGCCAAGAAATTGGCCAAATTTCTACCTATCTAAGTGCAGAACAGAATTAATTTTTACAGAGAGAAGAGAGACACTTTATATACTGTCTCTACTAAACCCTAACAAACTGGGATTGGAACAAAACACAATTCGGCCCAAATCAACATCAGTCCAAATTGGAATTGGAATTATATTCTTATCATAATTGTAGATGTAGTTGTATTCCAGGCCAGGGTCGCAGAAGCGGCTATTACAGTATTCAAGGCATACCAACAAATCTCCACCTTGACTTGAATCCTCAAAGTAGAAAACTCCAGATGCACCATTACAGTGCCAGATGAGTAGACTTCGCCCTCCACTCCCGGGACTGCCCATAGAGCACCTAATCAGCTCTGATGTTCAGCAAGTCCAAACAATGTTGAAACTTGCTATGTGGAACAGGTTTGGTGAACATATCAGCGGGGTTGTCAGCAGTTCCCACTTTCTTCACCCTGATTCTCCTCTCACTCCTCAGGAAATGATATCTGACATCAATATGCTTGGTCCTCTCATGATGGACCTGATCCTTGGCTATGCAGATTGCACTCAAACTGTCACAATACACAGTAGCCTGATCATGATGTAGACCAAGATCACTAACCAGTCCTTTCAGCCATATTCCCTCCTTTGCAGCCTCTGTCAAAGCCATGTACTCTGCTTCCGTAGTAGACAACGTCACTGTAGGTTGCAAAGTTGCCTTCCAACTAACCACAGAACCTCCCAAAGTAATACATAACCAGTCATCGATCTCCTCGTGTCAACATCACCAGCATAATCAGAATCAGAGTAGCCTGTAACTAAGCACTCGGTATCACCTCCATAAATGAGACCCACATCAGACGTACCTCTAAGATACCTGAAGATCCTCTTCACAGCTTGCCAATGTTCCTTTCCCGGTTGCCCCATGAATATGCTCACAACACTGACTGCCTGTGCTAAATCTGGCCTCATGCAAACCATAGCATACATCAAACTCCCCACCGCGCTGGCATAAGGAACCCGAGACATATACTCCTTCTCCTCGTCTGACTGAGGAGCAAACATAGTGGTGAGATGAATATTTGCAGCACTAGGAGTGTCTATAGGCTTGGCTGTAGACATGCCAAACCTAGCCAACACTTTCTGAATGTAGCCTTTCTGTGACAAGAAAAGCTTCTGGTGACTTCGATCCCTAAGAATCTCCATTCCTAGTATCTTCCGAGCTGCACCCAGATCCTTCATCTCAAACTCAGCACTAAGAAGTCCTTTCAACTTCTGAATCTCGTGCTTACTCTTTGCGGCTACCAGCATGTCATTTCGTATATCCCAGCTGAAGCATGTAACTGTCAAACTTCTTGTACCACTGCCTCGGAGACTGCTTAAGTCCATACAAAGACTTCTTCAACTTGCAAACATACTTTTACTTTCCAGGAACTTGGAAACCATCTGGCTGAGTCATGTATATATCTTCCTCCAACTCTCCATGTAGAAAAGCGGTATTCACATCAAGTTGTTCAAGCTCCAAATCCTGATGTGTCACTATAACTAGCAACACCCTGATGGAAGTGTGTCTGACCACTGGTGAGAAAATCTCATTGTAATCTACTCCCTCTCTCTGACTGAAACCTCTTGCAACAACTCTTGCTTTGTACTTGACTCCCTCTGCAGGTGATATTCCTTCCTTCTTCTTGAAAACCCATCTGCAACTGATTACCTTTCTCCCTTGAGGCTGTTTGACCAATTCCCATGTCTGATTCTTCTGAAGAGACTCCATCTCATCTCCCATTGCAGCAAGCCATTTATCAGCATCAGTACATGAAGTAGCCTCTCTGAAGGTTGATGGCTCTTGAGTATCCACTTCCTCGGCAACTGACAGTGCATAACCCACCATATCCTCAAACCCATATCTCTTTGGCGCCCCAACTCCGACCCTCCTGAGTCGGTCCTGAGCTAAACTGCGGACTGTAGCTCCTGATGGTTGAGGATCTGGTGGTGGAGATTCTGGTATCTCAGATTCTGTCTGTGGCTCTTGATCCACCTCAAATTGTTCCAATCTATTTTCACCTTGAGTGACTTCAAGCTCCACCTGTTTATCAACTCCACCTGTTTATCAACTCCACTAGTTTCTGGCACAACTGTGGGCTTCACCATAGATCTAAGCAAAGAATTTTCATCAAAGACAACGTCCCTGCTCAGAATAACCCTCTTCTCACATGGAGACCATATCCTGGAGCCTTTAACTCCATCTCCATAACCCACAAAGACACCCTTCTTGGCTCGGGGCTCTAACTTACCATCACTAACATGATAATAAGATGTACAACCAAAAACTTTTAATTTGGAGTAATCAACAACTTTACCTGACCACAACTCCATAGGTATTTTGCACTCTATACCCGTGTGAGGCCCGCGGTTGATCAGGTAACAAGCTGTACTCACCGCCTCTGCCCAGAATCTCGTTTCCAAACCAGCATTAGAGAGCATGCACCTCGCTCTCGCCAGCAATGTCTGATTCATCCGCTCAGCTACGCCATTCTGCTGTGGCGTATTCCTGACTGTATGATGACGAGCAATCCCTTCATCCCTACAAAACTGATCAAACTCAGACGAGCAGAATTCCAACCCATTATCAGTTCGAAGCTTCTTGATCTTCTTCCCGGTCTGATTCTCCACCAAAGCTTTCCACTCCTTGAACTTCGAGAAAGCTTCACTCTTATGTTTCATCATGATAACCCAAGTCATCCTTGAGTAATCATCAATCAGAGAAACAAAGTACCTGTGACCTCCCAGTGACTCAACTCGGGAAGGTCCCCAACAATCAGAATGGATGTAATCCAATGTGCCCTTTGTTCTATGAATCGCCTTAGGAAACTTGCTGCGGTGATGCTTACCAAAAACGCAATGCTCACAGAAGTCCAAGCTCTTGATCTTGTGGCCACCAAGAAGATCATACTTCGACAGAATCTGCATCCCTCTTTCACCCATGTGACCAAGCCTCATATGCCATAACTTAGTCATATCATCCTGATGAACCTCCGAAGATGCAACATTAACAGAATCCATAACCGTGGAACCTTGTAGAAAATACAAGGTACCATGCAGAACACCTTTCAGAACCAGCCTAGAACCTTTGCAGACACACAGAACTCCATCATTCCCTGAGTAGACGAAACCCTTTCTATCCAACGTAGGAAGAGAAATCAGATTCTTTGTCATCGATGGAACATGCCTGACATCGTTCAAAGTACAGAAACTACCATAATGCGTCCTGATCTTGATTGAACCAATCCCAACTACCTTGCACGCAACACCATTTGCTGTAGTAATGATGCCCTCAGCTTGCTCATAAGTTGAGAAATAATCTCTCCTTGGGCATACATGGTAAGATGCCCCAGAATCAAGAAACCACGCATTAGAATGATTATTTTGCCCAGTAACAGCTAGAGCAAAATCATCTTCAGAACTGAAATCCCCTTCAGCCACAGCAGCAGTACCAGATGTACTCCCAGATTTACTAGCCTTCTTCGGACACTCCTTTTTCCAATGCCCCTTCTCCTTACAGTAGTTACAAACATCATTGGCCTTAGGATCCTTTGAAGATGACTTCTTGCCCTTCTTCTTATTGCCGGTTTCCTTGCCTTTTGTGTTTCCGTCACTAGCAAACAAGCCAGTGGCCTGACTTTCTGTACCTGTATTGTTTGCCTTATGTCGCAACTCTCTACTATGGAGAGAGGATCTTACTTCCTCCAGAGACACAGAATCTTTACCAACAATAAATGACTGAACAAAATTCTCATACGAAAGTGGTAAAGAAACTAGCAAAATCAAAGCAGCATCTTCATCTTCAATTTTCACATCTATATTTCGCAATTCTAATAACAAAGTATTCAATTGCTCTAGATGGTCCCTGAGTTGCGTACCTTCCTGCATTCGGAGACCGAAGAGGCGTTGTTTCAGAAGCAACTTGTTGGTTAGAGATTTCGTTATATACAAACTCTCCAACTTCAGCCACAGTTGTGCAGCAGTCTCCTGATCTGAGACCTCGGTGATGATTTCATCCGCGAGACACAACATAATCGTCGAGTGTGCCTTTTCTTCCAGACTCACAACATCGCCAGAACTGCTCACGAAATCCTTCGTCAGCGGAGTCCACAAACCTTGCTGTTTCAGCAAAGCTCGCATCTTGATCTGCCATAAACTGAAACTGTTTCTCCCGGTAAACTTGTCGATCTTCACGTTCAACCCAGACATCTTTCTCCCCGATCAGCCCCGATCTGATGAGCCCAGAATCCGATATACCCACTACGGATATCACCGGAAAAAGAAACCGCTCTGATACCAGTTTGTTGTGCGGAATGGAGAAAGAACAGAAAGTATGAACGAAAATAACAAGACACAAGATTTACGTGGTTCACCAATTTGGCTATATCCACGGGAGACAGATTCACTATAATAGGTAGCAGGTTACAGACGCCAAGAAATTGGCCAGATTTCTACCTATCTAAGTGCAGAACAGAATTAATTTTTACAGAGAGAAGAGAGACACTTTATATACTGTCTCTACTAAACCCTAACAAACTGGGATTGGAACAAAACACAATTCGGCCCAAATCAACATCAGTCCAAATTGGAATTGGAATTATATTCTTATCATAATTGTAGATGTAGTTGTATTCCAGGCCAGGGTCGCAGAAGCGGCTATTACAGTATTCAAGGCATACCAACATCAACTCATAACATCATCACGAACAACATAACATCATCATTATATAACATGATAATAACATATATCATCACATAACAGCATCACATCCCATATAAGATCACATTGTCACTTAGCAACATAGCATCATCACGTAACAACATAACATCATCATCATATAACATCATATAACATCATCGCATAACAACGTAACATAAAAAAAAGAAGATCAAACGCAATTGCTAACACATGCCTAATAATGTCCAAAATTGGTGTGCGCAAACTTCACACGCCAAATTCTTTTTCCCCAAGTGAGCGCGTGAATCTCATGCACACGACGAACCAATCGATCTTTCGACCTTCTGTCTCATCTTCCATTTCCACAAAGCGGCATAGGAGGCAGAGCTGAAGGCATTTGATGATGAGTTCAAGGTGTTTGAGGCGAAGCTGAAGCGTTCGACCTGTGGGAGCAGCGTCAAAGAACGAGATGTACACAACGATTCTGGCGCCTGTACGCAACGATTCCGGTGGTGGAGCTTGGCGGTTCCACGGTGGATCTGACAGTTAGTGAATAATTTTTCATTAGTGTTTTAGAAAAATATTTAGGAATATATACCAATATAACCTTACATACATGAATAAGTATCAATATAACTCTCACATAATTTTTAAAGCAAAAATAACACTAATTAGTTAATAAAAGTGTCAACTATTTCCAGCAATAACTTCAAATTTTCAATGTTGGCTTTATGTAAATTAACCAAAATACCCTTTAAAAAAACCTAAAATTGAGCAAATCTACCGCCGGACCCCGGCCGGATCAACACGAACCGCTGCCATAATACATGGGGAGCACATTTTTAAAAATTGATAAGGTTATATTAGCACATTCCTAAAACTTATAGGGTTATATTAGACATTTGTAACAAAAATGTAAGGTTATGTTAGCACATATTATATAAAAGTCAAGTGTGTGGTACTTGGTTTGCCTTAACGGGCGGCCACACCATCATATACACCATTATCACATTATAACAAATCTTATACACAATAAAAGTCGACATCATAAAACCATCATTCATATTAAACGCCATTATCGCATACGTAGCCTCGTTTCATAACTCATCAACATAAAAAACCCTAGTCAAAGAACACAACAAAATAACGACCAAACACAATGTCAAAGGTCATTCAATCATCAATCAAGACCAAACACAACAAAATATCATCAAACCTATATATTCTAGTATGATGACATAACCCTACATTTTTTTACTAATGTGCTGATATAATCATATAAGTTTTAAGATTGTGCTGATTTAATCCTAATAGTTTTCATAATGTACTGATATAACCCTACCTGTTACGGCGACAGCCCGACGTTGGTCTTGCGGCGGTCCGGTGACAATATATAGGGTATTAATGACTCTAAGGGTAATAAAAGTAATTTCCTTTTTTTAGTATTTTTATTTTTTCAAAAGGGCAAAATTGTATTTTTACATAATTCCAACTAAAATTGCCAGAGAGGGTTATTTAGCACTTTCATTGATTATCTAGGTAGAGTTATAAAACCCCTTTTCTCAAGTATTTATATTGATTGTAAAATTTCTCATAATTGCAACATGAATCCTCAAAATTTTTACATTTTAAAAAAAAGTACTACATCCTAATTGAAACTTTAAATAATTGCATAATAGACATTGTCTAAATTTTAGTCACAAGACTTTGTGTTTTTTAATAATATAGTACATTTATAGTTTTTTTTATTCTCCTAAGTAGTTTTCTACACATTTATGTCATTTTGGCCCACGTTTTTTTATTTTTAAAAATTTTATGTACAAACAAAATAGGAAAAATTTAGTAGTACAACAGATTGGGTATTTTTGTCCTTTTGATCTATAAATATGGTTTTTTAAAATTATAACCTTTACCATAAATTTTTATTTTATATAATCGTTACACGAGATTATTTTATAATTAGAGAAAATCTCCTACTGCCTCTGTCCAGCAAAAATGGCAGAATTGCTTTTGACTCGCTCTTTTATGCAAGTTGTTGTGGTAGGAAATAATTATGAAAAAATAGATATATTTTGGAAAAACAGTGGGTCCAGTCTAAAATTTATTAAAGTTAAAGATAACATTGTTATAATTTGAGAACACATTCTTTGCCGTTTTGGGTAATTTTCAACTCATGCTATATTTGTTAGGACGGACGAAAAAGAAAATTGTGTCATTTTTTTCCGGGACAGGGGGAGTATAAGATTGTCTCACCATAGGTTATGGTGAGACAAAAGGCCAAGATGAATTCTAATCAATTGAGGGGACAACGCAGGTCAAAGAAACCGAGTCATAACATCTAGATTCGGGTTGCAATCGGATCTTCCAATTCGGAAAGAAAATCACGAACTCATGCGATTGAATCCTTCCAAGCTTAACCTCAAATCGGAATCCTCAAACTCAACTTTTGATCGAAATTCCCAATCCCCAAATCACACGATTGAATCCTTCAAGAGAAAGAAAATGAAGCTTGCAATAGAACGAAATACCCAAACCTTGCAACCTCCAATCGAAATATCGCCAGCCAGAGCTCATATTTTGCCGATCTCGAACAAAATCGGAGCTCAGTAATGAAAATTTTATATTCTCTGATGGTAAAATTAACCAAGGTAACATCTAATTTATGGTTAAATATCTTAATTTTCATGAGCCCTAACTTTAATTTTGCAAAATCTTATAATCGGATTTGTTGGAAGGTTTTGTTGCTATGCATCATGGAAAACGAAGCGATTCGGGGAAACAAAAAAGTTGTATATAGAGGAGAAAGCAGTTAAGATTTTGAAACAGTGAAAATTGAACAAAGATATCAAGGTCAATGTTTTCCTTACTTGAATGTTGCTGGAATGTTTGTGCTAAGCCCTTACAAACACTATGAAATTGCATAAACACGTGAAATAAGGTGTGTATACAATATATATTATTGGATGTAGTTTTATCACTGTTATGATTATATATTTGCAGTAAGTGACAATGACTACAATTTGAGCGACTTATCTCAAATAGATGTCACAAATTGCGTCATAGGTTTGAGAGTAAAAATTCTACTTTAATCTCATCATTTGTACGGAAAACAGTCAAATGCATTTGGGTTTAGTGTACGGTTAAGGAACTACAAAAAGTTTTGATGTGAGGAGGGTACAAAAGCCGGAACCATCATTGAGAAATTCTTATGTCAAGGAATCACAAAAGTAAAGAGTGAAACACTAGAAACACCCTCCATATAGTTTTGATGGTGATGAGGGTAAAACAATTCCAAAAAAAATAGACTACTAACCAAGGGTATTTTGGTCATTTCCATGATGGTCAATGCTGGAATTTCCAGGGTCAACGCCAGAAATGAAAAATTGGTTAACTGCACAACTCATCCAAAAGTTAGGGTTAAATTGGAACTTTTTCATTTTGCAGGGTTATATTGGCACTTTCAGCCAAAAGATAGGGTTAGAAGTGAATTTTACCCTTTTTGTAATTTTCCTCATCTCGTGTTAACTTTTAGAGATTTGTACACTTCTAACCCTAACTTTAGGTTAAAAGTGGCAGTATAACCCTGCAGATGAGAAAGTGCCAAAATAATCCTTACTTTATGACGAATTGTGCAGTTATAACATTTTGGTTCTGGCATTGACTAGAGGAATTGGGCGTTGACTAAATATGAAATGTCTAAAATACCCCGACTATTACTTTCGTCTTCTTCTTCAACCCATCTTACCCCAGCTACCACCCACCATCACCGCACCACAATCCCGCCACCGCTCAAATCGCTCATCCATCACAGCCCAAATTGCCAAATCTTCTCTGTCGCATCTTACTCCCTTCCGCCCGCCACAACAACTTTGAAGAATACTAACCCTAGCCCCTTTTACCCAAATCGACCAATTCTTATCCACCATCACACACCCAGGTCATCGTTCTCCTCCATCGTCCACCTTCACGTCGCTCCATTCCGATAAGACCTGCCACTTGTTACCACAAAAAACTGACGCATCACCACCAAAGTTCTCAAGCGCCACTGTGTCAAGTTCCCTCCCACGATGTTTGTTTTCCCCATGCAACCAAGCCCACCGGGGAACTCAGTTGTAGCACTCCAGTCCATGCATGTAGCAGCAATAGTGCCCGACCTCTGTTCCACCTAACCCATCGACATAAACACCTTTTCGAGAGGCGCCACAACAACGAGTTTCCCCTCCACCCACCGTTGCTATGCCGGAGAATCATGGCGCCACCTCCGCAAGAAAAGAGGGAAAAGTAAGAAGAAGAGGAAATTTATGTCTTTTCCTTTTTGTCCCCTTTTTTTAATACCGGGGCAAAATGGCCATTTCATTGAATTCCAGCCAGATTCCCATGACAATTGAATTCAACGGTGCCCAAGGTTATATTGGCATACTCCCTCCGTCCCAGCTCAAATTGCACAAAATATTTTTCCCACTCATCAAGAAAATTGTCTAATCGTTAATATGTTTGACTACGTATAATAATGACAAACAAAAAGTTACTTTTGGAAAACTACTTGTTACGATGAATTCAACCATATAACATATGATAATATTATTATTTATAGAGTTAAGTGCCCGTAGGACCCTATGTTTCAGTTGAAAGTGTCAATATGACTTTGTAAAGTTTAAAAGTGCTATTGTAACCTTATATTTTGCTTGAAAGAGCTAATATAACCCTGGAGGCCTGAATTTGACCAAAATTTTTTGAATTGACTATTTTACCCTTATTTAAAAATTAAAATCCAAAAAACTTGGAAAAAACTACATTTCCCTTGTAAACCCTAGATTCTTCTTCTCTCACACCAGATCCCACTTTTCCCACTTCTTCATCCCCATAATAGCCTAAATGCCCCACCTCTCTCTCTCTCTCTAATCCTCTCTCTGCCATTGACCTCGTCGTACATTTCACTCAATTTCTCTCCCTCTGTTTTTGTTACCAACGTTGGATCCGATTGAGTGTCTGATGAATCGGTGCCCTTATTAATCGGTATTATTGGATTGGGATTGAGATTGGGATTGAGGATTAGGTTTTTGAATGATGTGCATTTGTGGTGTTGTGATTGTTCAGGTGAGGGAGTTGGAGACGGGCCTGTTCTTCAATTTGGGTTGTGGATCTGTGCTTACCGCATAAGGAACGATTAAGATGGAGGTGAACATCATGGATGGGACCGGGAGACTATGCGACACCATTTTGGGTGTCACCATCGTGAAGAATCCGGTGTCCCTCGCTCGTTTTGCCATTGGACAAATCTCCTCACTCTTATCTTGTCTTCTCTAGCGCTAAAGAATTCGCAAAAAAACAAGTTCAATTTCTTCCAGGGAAGCTCTGTTTTCTCCACACTTTATGGTCCCAAAGCCAATCGTTTATTAGATTAACACTTTTTGGTAAGGGAAGCAGGGCGGGGCACGGTGGTGTAGAGGCGAGGCAACGACTGGGCGCAATGGTGCAGATGCGGGGCAACGACGGGAAGTGGTGGGATGGGTTTTCCCATTCGTTGAAAAGATTTAACATAATTTTAGGCTTTGATTTATTTAAGTTTTTGCTGTGTTACAGAGGTAGGGGTTGTGAAAATCAGTAGGCAATCAATCCATGTTGTTTTTGGTTTCTCGTATGCTTACTTAGGGGATGCCGATATCCGTGAAGAATTTTGTTATGTTTGTTCTATTTAGCTATCATGTTTGTTTGTCCAAATTTCGGTGGCGGCAGAGCGACGACCATGGTGGTCGAGCGGCAGAGGAGCGGCGGCCGTCCGGCGGTGGTGGAGGACCAGCAGTGGTGGTGGAGCAGCTTTGAAGAGATGAAGAAGAATCTAGGGGAATTTTGTCATTAGATTTTTAGGTTTAACACTAGGAATATTTTAGTCCTTTTAGGTTTGGTCAACGCCGGAAATTATAAAGTCAACATCAGACTAGTGCCAAAAGGTTATATTGGCACTTCGCACTTTTTAACTTTACAGGGTCATATTGGCACTTTTGACCAAAATATAGGGTCATATTTGTATTTTGCCCTTGTTAATATATCTATTCAAATGTGTAGTCAAAGTTAGATATTGAATAGTGACATAAAGTGAAGTGTCCAGTTTGAGCTAGGACGAAGGGAGTATGCATCATAAACTTAGGATTACTTTGACGGTTTCTCATTTTGCATGATTATATTGGCACTTTCCACATAAAGTTTGGGTCATTTTAGTACTTTCCTCTTACAAAAATATAAAGTAGAGTTCAAAATTGAACCTGTATCATACATGAGGATCAGAAGTGCAATAAAACGTTTTTCTCATCACCATAGTGGTATTTGCTGAAAGGGCTACGGAATTCTATATTAATTATAGAATCACCCACTCCAACTCCTTACCATGTTTATTAGGCCCCCGTGTTTCAAACGATGCCCCCTTCACAGTGCGCAGCTGGACATCTTGACCAAGATTAAGATGGATTCTTCTACTAAACCATTTTCTGCAGCAAGGTTTGATTTGCGGGAACCTCGGAATGTTGCTGCTGACGTCACCCTCCAAGAATGGCAGAATTGGGGCCCCACTTGCTCTGTTCCAGCCATGGTCACTGAGGTCATTCAAGACTTGAAGCTTCTGGAGAAGGACAGTAATGCGGACATGGATTTTGGCGGCAACCACGGCTCCCTCCGTGTAATGACTAATTTCTCCTCCTTCATTTGATCCCCAAAACCCCTTAGCAGAATGAGATTGTAAGTACAAATGAGATACTTAAGTGCAAGATTGAAGCTTGAATTAGGTGTAGTCTATTTGAAAATGTATTGTGTATGTGTAGTCACAATAAGAGTCGAGTCTTTGTCAAGCTATGTTCGGTTTTGGTGTATGCATGATTATGGATGGATATGGTTTCTTCACCTTCAGGGAGAGTTTAAAGTGCAAGAAGATAAAAAGCATAGGGCCAAGTTTCAGTCTTTGGGAGATTCTGAGAAGAAGCTTCAGTTCTTTTCTGCTAGACAGATAGCATGTCGCTTGCTTGGAAGTAGAGGCTACCTCTGTCAAAAGGTGTTTATAGTTTGGTTATATGATGGTGTGAATTGGTTCTGTATTTTATAGGAGCCAATTAGTTTATGTTTCATTTGCATTTTTTAATCTTCTGTAGTGCTGGCTTCCTGAGGGAGATTGTATGTGTTTGAGGATGACACCGTGTTCTTTATGGCATCGCATACATTTCTGGTTGTATATGCATCCAAAGGTTCATATTCTGTCTTTCTATTTGTTTGTATGTTCGTTTTATCCATGTATATTTATGAGGATTGTCAGACTACTTACTTGTATTGTAGGATTTTCTGAGGCAGAACAATACTGGGAAGTTGCTATGGCAAGTTTTTGGCAACCAAGCAGCTACTTTGTGTCTTTATGGCATTTCTGAACTAGAGGAAATTATGTGGGAGTCTTTTAGACATGCAGGTTCGTTAACTCTACCCTTTCTTTTGCCATGTAATGGATTTTGACTTGTAAACATTTGTAAAACATTCCACTCACTTGAAAAGTAGAGAATGTAAACAATTTTTCAGCTCATTTCAAAAGTTCGAAAATTAGAGCCAGTCTTCAAATTGTGCCAATTCCTGAATTACTAAATATGCAGTACGGCAGTACCATACTGTATGGTAGAGACTGCTCATGATTTACTTAAACGTGATAAAGGCAATATACTCAGATTTTTTTGGAGATGCGTGTCTGCTGTGGATGACATTGATTAGCCTGGGTATGGACTGTGGAACTAATAATAACATGACAACAATGTTGAAAAATTAAAAGAATAGATATGTATTACGGCCAGCACTCAGCAGCCAAAACTCTTTACTACTTTGTTATTTCTTAGCATGCCTAATTAGATGATTATCGCACATCAATCTCCAACTTTCACTTAACTAAGTGATGTGGGTCTATCACAGGGAGAAGAAATGTTTGGTGTCTTTACCCTAATAAGAATGCAGCGCCAAAGTCAGTTCATGATTTATTCCTTCAAGATTCTTCCAATTGTTCTGAATCTGAAGGAAATTTGGTAATCCTCCTTTAAACTCATAGTCATTGCTACTGATAAGATTGAGTAATCTAGTTGTTTAAGTTGAATATAAATTTAGACTTTTATAAGCCCCAGCTTGAACTTTGAATTTTGGAACTATACCAATACAGTGAGTCTGGATGTTTAACTGGCTGTGTAGCTACAATATCCAGCTATAAACAGGAGGTTATTCACCTTACCTTAGTTCCACCTTAAATTTTCTTGTTCAACTTGCAGTGAGTGTATTATGTTCAGTTTAGTTTCATCTAAGATGCTACCATATTTTACATTTGCGTTATTCTGTAATTGATTATGGTAATCATTGGCAGATTGACTACAGAATATTAGGTAGCTCAAATCTCATAATAACTTCTTGAGTGATTATTTTTTGATGTGACTGAGCCAGAAGAGGGATTACATCAATGTAACATCGTGATCTTCTTTCTTCTGACCCTATTCAATATATGTGGCAAAGGTGAACATGGATGAAACGATGAACTTCATATTGATTGATGGTACCTGGAGTAATTCTCAAGCAATGTTCAACCGTTTGCAGGTAATTCGTAAAGCACGTCTGATATATTTTCAATCTGAATGTATTAAAAAATCTCCAAATATATGAGCATGCCCTCTCATGCATTAACCATAATTTGAAATTGGGACTTTGGCAGAAGTATTTCCTTGTAGTTCAATGTCTCGTTGTTTGTCAAAAGACATGCTAGTTCAATGTTTGGCACTTGAAACTCAACGAGTCTCTACTATATGTTTGTTTAATTGTCAGTAGTTGAAATATGGGCTTATATAAGCAGTGAAGTTGGTGATCCATTGTTCTTTTATTGCTGATAAATGGACAGGTGTCACAGATTTTCTTTGCAGAATAGTCATGATTTTATTTTTTGACATCATAAAGTCATAAATGTTGCAGTGGAAACATCTGGACAGGACATTTTTGTCCATAGTTGAGTTGACGTGTTGTCTTTTGCACATAACTATTTATTACCGAGTCTGTAAATTATGCTCATTGTTATTAACATAGCTATCTGTTTCCGTCAGCTTGTGTACAATTTCATTTCCTTGTGTAACATAGGCTATGTGACATAAGCCTTAGTGCAGTGGAAAAAACCGTTGCCTTGTGACCTGAGGTCAGGCCTCAAACTGCAGAAACAGTCTCTTTCAAAAAATGAAACGCAGGGCAAGGCAATGTAGGATGGACCTTGAGGATGGCCTTACTTGAATTGAGCTACCATTTCAATGTATAATATAGTTCAGTGAGAATAATAAAAGCCCCCAGTTTGAAACACACCTAGAGCTTCAACCCCTCACCAGGTCAATCCGCCCGACCCTCTCCAATGTTTCCATCTTGCTTTTGTTCTATTTAAGGATGTAATATGCAGCAATGTCTTCATGCATGTTAGTAAACTACGTGATAGGCTCGGCACTGATGTTTTCTAATGCATATATGGTGTTTCTGAAATGTTCGTGTCATTAAAATTTCTAACTCAGATAAGAAATTTAAGAGCAATAGTATTGTGATTTACCAACTTCCTGTTTAAGGTGTGTCCATATGAAAGTTAAAATTTGAATGCTCTCAAACCTTGTCATTTCAAAGATTTAAAACTTCATGTGCAGGATAGAGCTGAAATAGTTTGGGGGGAAGACCTTCCTTGCATCTCTCTTAATGCAGGGGTTTCTTCGATGCATAAACTTAGGCAAGCTACAATACTCTATGCACTTCTATTGTGCCTCTACAAGACCTTCAAAATTCAGCTTTGTCAACTTTACTAACTGATCTGCAAGTTGAATTTGCGCTCACTTTCTCTCTGATTGCAGACCACAGCCCTCATGGGACCGTACTTGCACTGCAGCAGCAGCGGTTGGTCTCCTCTATGAGCTTGAGCTCATTCCCGGGTTCAGCTCGCATGGACTGAGTAAACAAGCTGAATCAATCGAAGGTGCTTTAGATATTCTGCTGGAAATGCTTACCGCCCGACGAATCCGAATGGGCAGGTCCATATCCAGGAAGGAAAGGCATAATGTCAGTTTCTCCTAGGACACAACAACTTCTTGTTCAATATTTTTGGCTTTGTGGGAGAGATATGGGCTTGCCTGATATATGATTTCACTAACCAGATTAAATCCCAGTTTTGGATGTATGTTAACCAGAGCACTCTTTTTGGTTTGATTTGATTAATTGTAATTCATTGAACATGATACTTACATCACCTTTTGGCTGTCTTATGGCCTAGTTGGAAATGGATAAAAATATAAAACCCTCCCATCCATGTGAAGAGTTCTATTTTTGTAAAATAGTATAACTGATGAACAGTCAAACTCGTGTATTGGAGATCATGAAAAAAATTCTGTGCAATTTAATCTTGGATGGAGGGAGTAGGATATAAACATGTTACTCTCTTTATTTCATTTTTATCCTGACTCCTTCAGTAAGGATGACTGTTAATGATAGTAGGATAGAATGAAGTTATAAAAAAAAAGTAATTTTAAAGCTCCCAAGAAATCTGCTGCATTGTTGAGGAGTTACATATGCCTCACAAATACACATCTGTACCAACTAAAAAAAGGTAAACAAACAAAAATTCCAATGAAACTTAGGTTTAATTCCCAACATCCATTCTCCCAACCTTTTCTCTGTCATTGTCCAGCTTTGATCTATTTTCTCACACACAAATGCACTGAAAAAATATGATTCCATTGTTTCTCCATTTCAAGAAACCAACCTGTAAGAGAAAAATTACAGGGCTGGTCTTCCACCTCTTTCATCATAAGCCTAAACCAACAACATTGTGATTGTGAATAGAAAAGAAAAGAGAAAATGGAACCAAACCCATCTCTCATGTTGTTGATTTGGTTCCTTGTTCTTGGATTGGCCTCTTCATCCTACATTTCCAGTAATCCACATGTTTTCATCATCAAATCTGCCATTTCTCAATCCACTTTTCCATCTGAATCTTAACAACTTTCTGTACATTTCTCATGCAGATCATGCAATGGATCATCACGGATCAATAGGCCGCGACCTCCTCCAAGCCAAAACAAGTGAGTTGTTCATCATTCCTTTCTTGTTTTCATCCCGGTATGACTTTGTGATGAAACGAGAATCTTATGTATGTGTCGAGAAAATTGGATTGCATGATTGCATCCCAAACAATTTTCATTGATCGGCATTGGCCTTAATGTGATGTGGATCATGAGATGATGAGAATCATATATTGTTGCAGGTTGCCCTATAAACTTTGAGGAACAGAACTACACAATCATCACAAGCCAATGCAAAGGACCGAATTACAACCAGAAACTGTGCTGCGATGCGTTTAGGCAGTTTTCGTGCCCTTTTGCGGATCAGGTGAACGATATCAAGACTGGATGTGCAGAAACAATGTTCACTTACATCAACATTTATGGAAAATATCCTCCAGGACTCTTTGTTAACTTGTGCAAAGACGACAAAGAAGGCATTGTATGCCAACCTGAGGATCTCGAGAAAGCTCAGAAAAGTGGAGCAATGGCAACTGCTGCAAAATCATCTCCATTTTTCATCTTCTTAGCCGCTCTCTTGATGGTTCTGTGTGATTGGTTCTGAGCTGAAATTCATTCCAAGGACTCAACCTTTTTATTACTTTACAAATTGCTACATAAAACAAGCCTACATGGGCATTTTTATCCTTACTTTTTTGTTCTGTGGTACAATTATGAAGTGTACCTGCCATATAAGGGTATGAGAAGTTAAGTTTGGAATCTTCATGTGAAACAGATAAGTGAACAATGCTAAAATAACCCTATATTTATGATATAAGTGTCAATATAATCCTTTATTTTTCGAAAGTGTCAGAATGACCCTTGATAATCCATGAAAGTGCCAAACTACGCAATTCAACAACTTTTTGCCAGAATTAGAAAAAAATGACTCTTTTGCCCCTCTGAAAAAAAGGAGTAAATGACGGTTATGCCTCTTGATTAATACTTTATTTTCGTTTTCGTCTTCATCTCTCTAAAGTCATCCGATTCAAGATCGTCGTCGCTGTGCCTTGCCACCTTCAGCCGCTCAATTTCGACGGGAAGCAGTTATTGCCGCCACTCCAGGTCTCGCCTTCCAGCTCTGTTCCTACAGAAAATATATCCAGACAAGCTTGGTGCAATCATCAACAAATATAAGAAAATAACGATTTTCATTAAATGAAGAAACAAGGGTAGGACTCCAAACATCATAATATACCAAGTTAAATGGAACCGTACTGGGTTCGTGAACATGAGAAATAGGTAAACGATGACTTTTGCCAAGTTGACAAGATTCACGGACACTTTTAAAATTATTCCGAGTCACGGGTAATTGAAAACGAGAAATAAGATGCCTAAGGGAATACTCGTGAGGATGACTGAGATGTTCATGCTAGGATTGAATATCAGCCTTGGCACCAAGGAAGACACATGATAGTGCAAAAGTGGAGTTTTTGGGTGGATTAAGGCAATAGAGGCCATTCTCAACTGTTCTGGTTAGAAGTGTCTGGCTTTGAAAATATTTAACAAAACAATGATATGGAAAAAATAACATGTAAGCATCATTGTCATAAGTGATTTGAGAGACACTCTAGAGATTCGTATGAATATCAGGAACAAAATGAAAATTATGCCGATGAACAAGTTTATGAGAGGATAACAAAATGGATGAACCCAAATGAGTAATAGGAAGGGACGTACAATTGTCAACTTGTAAGCTTTCATTACTAGAGTAATTTGAGTGAACATAGAGATTGTAAAAGTCAGATGTGACATGATTGGTTGCCCTTAAATTAAAAAAATCAAGCAGGATCATAGAGGGTAGACGTGGGGTTGTTTACCAAGGCAGCGTACGCCTGATGCAGACCACAAGGATTCTGCACACCTCGGCCACGACCACGACCACGACCGATGTTGCGGGACTGGCGGGGAACTCAGTCACGTTCAGACGCTGCTAGCAGTTGAGAGTCTCATTTCCCTAACAACATCATATTTGACATTGAAAAGTAGGCCAAGAGGAAGCAGTGTCCGGCATGGCGGCGGTTGGCCGTACGGAAAGGTTGGCAACAAAATATGGGACCTCCGTTTGATGGTCTTGAATGCGTGCTTCTTCAGCGAGAAACATACCATGGAGTTAGTGCGATGAAATCGAGCCAAAGCGAAGGTTAAAAGCCGTACAAAATTCTGCATAAGGAACATCAAGACCATGAAGAACATATTCAACGAACTCATCATCAATGACAAAGTGAGAACATTCCGCCATTAAATTAATGCGAGTCTGTGCATGAAACATCTGCTCTAAGATCAGTTGCGCGTCGGAGGTAGTAATTGCACGAACAACATGGGCAAGCAGAGAAGGCATAATTGTCGATTGAATCCAAAGTAAAACCAAGTGATCCTTCTTCTTCCACATAACAAAAGCTAGATTTGAGCTCGGTGAAGAGGGCGACTTGGACAAATCAGAAACAAGTCGAGATCATATGCATGAAAAGCATACTTGATGGATTGATGCCAGAGAGAATAATTGTTTCGATCAAGACAAAATTGGAGAGCAGGGAGCTTGACAATGGGGGATTGATCAGAGGTGGAAGCATGAGAGGATCAGCATTGGGAGAGAACATGTCGTCAAATCATAGAGGAAGGTGATCAGCCGATCAGAAAATAGGGAGAGGCCACTGGCGAGATTTGGCGAATTTTAGTGTTCAGAAGAGATATGATCGGGTAGTCTGATACCATGTGAAACAATATAAATATCATGTAAAACTAACTTTTATTTATACAAGAAATTGCTTATAGAATAAGAAAAACTATGGTAATTAACCTAAAGAAATATAACAAATATATTCCAAAATACATATGGTTTTGAGTCCACCTCCCACGAGACCCTCTCATAGTAAGACAAGGGGAAAAAGAATAAAAATAGACTTATAAAACAAGACAATCTCAAATGTGGGGGCTAAAATATAATTAAATTAGGATTCATGGTAAATTTTAAAAGGAACTCTAAATTTTAGGGGATGAGTTGTAAATTTTCTAAATGAAGAACAAATTGGTTTCACGGTCTTCTTCTCCAGCTCCCAAATCTAAACGGTGGTGATGTTTCCGTCACCGTCTTGGTGTGCAGAGGTCACCAGCTCCTCCATTTCGATTTTGCCATCGTTTGCCGCCCGACATCTTAGGGATATAGAGCTGGTGATCCCGCTGGTATACGAGATGTGCAGGCATCTTAGGGATATAGAGCTGGTGATCCCGTCGGTATACGAGATGTGCAGGCATCTTAGGGATATAGAGCTGGTGATCCCGTCGGTATACGAGGTGCATGCATCTTAGGGATATAGAGCTGGTGATCCCGCCGGTATACGATATGTGCAGGCATCTTAGGGATATAGAGATGGTGATCCCACCGGTATACGAGATGTGCATGCATCTTAGGGATATAGAGCTGGTGATCCCGCCGGTATACGAGTTGTGCAGACATCTTAGGGATATAGAGCTGGTGATCCCGCCGGTATTCTAGATGTGCAGGCATCTTAGGGATATAGAGCTGGTGATCCCGCCGGTATACGAGATGTGCAGGCATCTTAGGGATATAGAGCTGGTGATCCCGCCGGTATACAAGATGTGCAGGCATCTTAGGGATATAGAGCTGGTGATCCTGCCGGTATACGAGATATGCAGGCATCTTAGGGATATAGAGTTGGTGATCCTGCCGGTATACGAGATGTGCAGGCATCTTAGGGATATAAAGCTGGTGATCCCGCCGATATACGAGATGTGCAGGCGGGATATAGAGCTGGTGATCCCATCGGTATACGAGATGTTCATGCATCTTAGGGATATAGAGCTAGTGATCCCGCCGGTATACGAGATGTGCAGGCATCTTAGGGATATAGAGCTGGTGATCCCGCCAGTATACGAGATGTGCAAGCATATTGAATCAAAGATTAAAAGCAATTCAATTGAAGCAGACTGAATCGGAGGAGATATATCAGCGGAGGGGAGCGTACGTGGGGAAGGGTAGGTTAGACGAGGCTGAAGAGGCGGTGGAGGTTGATCTCGGTTGTTGCAAGAGGTATGGAAGGTGCGATTGGATGGTTGCATCGTTGTCAGAATGGAAAATCTCTGCGTTTATGGCATGGAAAGGGTCTGGGTCGAAATCAAATTACATTTGGACTGAAAATATGAATGTGTCGTTGGGCTGATATGTATTTGAGTTTAATACCTATAATTCACCTTTAACTAATAAATCATCAAACAAAAAATAAATAAAATCAAATAAACATTTTGAATCATCAAATTAAATAATCATGCATAAAATTAAAATCATTAAAAATAAATTCAATTAAATAGTTAAACATTAAATAAAAATAAGTAATCATCGAAATAAAATATTAAAACATCAAATAAAAATACTAAATTTAAACATCAAAATAGAATGTTTAAATATCAAATGAAAACATTAAAAACCCACGTTAAAATAGTTAACATCAAATAAAAGCACCAAAAATACACTCCAAAATTTAAATAGATAAATATCAAATAAATTAACTAAACATCAAATAAAAACATTAAAAGTACACGTCAAAAATGGTTAAACATAAAAAAACTAAAATGTGCATCAAATTATAATAGTTAAAATTATATTTGTGAAACAAAAATGGTAAATTAAAATAGTTAAATATCAAATAAAACCACACTCAAATTTTAAAACATCTTAGTATGCACCAAAATGTGATACTCCCTTTGTTTCTCTATTAGTGGCACGCTTACATTAATGTGATGTTTCTTTTATGTTGGCACACTTTCCATTTTTAGCAAGATTCCTTCAATTTCATCCACTCATTTTACTTTTTACTTTCTACATTCAATTTTATTCACTCATTTTCTCTATCTAAATCCAAACACCTAAACCTATGGTGTCATTATTAGTGAAACGGAGGGAGTACCAATATCTAAAAACTAAACATCAATATTAGAATTTTAAAAAGTAATTCACATAGTTGAAACATCAAAGCATGCATCGGAAAAAATACACACGACTTTTAAAACATTAAAGTGTGCACTAAAATTTGACAGTGACATCGAAAAATATAAAGCAACAATATTAATATTTTAAAAAATTAATTAACGCTATTGAAATATCAAGAATATATTAAATAAAAATCTAATGTTCAAAAATAAGAAACATGAATATTAATTTTTAAAACATGCTGAAATGTTAACAAACAATGAAAAAAGAAATATACGTTAAATCTTCAAAATTAAGATAGTAAAATATCCCAAACTAATGTCAAAATAAGTAGAATGTGAAAAATCTAAACATAATATTTAAATTAAAAATCATAATTTTAACTCTAAACACATGATTTTGGTAGAAAAAAAAGACTTATGGTATAACATCACAAGGTTTGATTGAAACATCATGTACTGAAAATGAAACATCAAGTCCGAGAATGGAAAGTAGCGCATTGCACGGAATAGTGAGAAAAATTGAGCTGCGAGAATTTTGGACCCAGATTCTTGACTCGCGAGATTCTTATGACCTGGAATGATTAAGTCCCCAATCATTTATGTTCAGCACCACCAAAAAGTAGTATTTGCACCCAGATCCCTCATTTATTTTTCAAACTTTCTTAAATTATATTTGGAACCCTATCTCTAATTAAACTTCATAATATTGCACATTAATCTTTGGTCTCGCTGTGAGACGGTCTCACACAAGACTTTGCCATTGGTTTTATGGCACTCCCTCCGTCCCAACCCAAATTTCTCATCAATCATTGTACATTGTTCAAGAAACATATTTGACCGTTAATATGTTTAACTACGTATAATAATGACAAATAAAAAGTTGATATTTAGAAACTACTTGTTACGACGAATTCAACGATATCACATACAATGATATGATATTTCTCATATATCTATTCAAATATGCGATTAAATTTTGATAGAGAAGAAAAGTGGGTGGAAATTTTGGGTTGGGACAGAGGGAGTATAAGCTCACAATTCTTATAATTGTTGTGTATTCAACCTATATAGTGTATGTTTTATACGATATTTCTTGTATTTTACCTCCAACCACACCTTATTACTTACTTTGTCTCATTTCAAGCTGGGCATTTTGACTTTCATCAGTTGATTTAAAAAAATATTTAATTCTTAATATCTTTTATTAAGGATAATTGAACTTGTGAAAAGTTGATATCGCCGGTTTATCAAGAATACGCAAGAAAAGCACGTGGGCCCCAGTGGGAGGCTCGCATGACGGGAATTTTAAAAATATATGTTATAACAAATCTAACAAGGTATCACTCAATAATATTTATACTTATACACTAACTCAATTTTATGGTTAAACTTTAGAAATTTTGACAAAATAAAGAGTTAAATTGCAGATTAAAATGAGAAAGATGAACTCATGTTTAACTTATAATATATAATTTTCATTTGAAAACAAAGTGTTTAATTATTTTATAAATTTGGGAAATACCGACTATCTTAAAATTTATCCCATAAAAAATGCATTTGTTTGCTTTCATGACACCTCAAGTAAAATGGACAAGTTCCATATCCCACATAAGACTTAACTCATTGGTGTATACTTTCATTCCTTTTGGCTGGATCAAACGGACGAGTATCATTGAACAATGAGCATACAAAATGCATTTATTTGCTTTCGTGACTTCATGCCAAGGTGGATGAATATACTGAGATTAACATTTAATTAATGTCACGGTCTTTTTTTTTTTATGAGTCACTTCTTGTAGTATAATTTAATTCGTTGGAGCACAGCATGCAACCTGAAACCCAAGTAATCCACTTTTCTGTATTAATTTGCATCACGGGCTGTCATTTTCTGCATACTCATACTTCTTATTTGTTATTTTTTTTTAAAACGTGCGTGACATTTGATATTTCTAAATATTTACAATAATAACATATAAATTGTAAAGTCCAAAATGTAAACTGGCAATTTGTGACTATGTTGTAACATCAAAGACGGAGTCATGATGGAAGAAGGAAAGTGTGAAAGTATGAATCCGAGAAGGATGAATCTCGCCTTAAAGAAGTTGGTTTGCTGAATATTTCATCTTCCATATTCTGTGGGATTGGAATAAGATATATGAAGTTGGAAGAAGGAAGGAGATTCAGTTGTGGAAAAGGATTGGGACGAGATATTCTAAATCTCCTACTTCAAGGGATTAGATACACTAAATCCTATCTTTATCAAGATCTGAATATATGGAATAGTGATTGATTCGCACAAGGAAACTATGATGTGCGGAAGAGATATATATGGCGGACATTACAGTTTAAGCTACTTACGGAATTATAGAGAAAAATATGCAGTCAGTTTTCTGTTTTTATCAAGAGTAGCGCAGAGCTGTTTGGTGTCCCAGCATGATCAACGTTGTTTGATCTCAAAGTTCAGAACGAGAGGCTTAATTCCTCGGGAGGAGGAGATCCAGCGTCAACAGAGATCGAGGTCAGAGGGAGTCTGATCAAGGCGGATTGGCAAATAGGGGAGCTAGTAGAATTCACGAGTTGAATTAGAAACAAATATTTGTATGATGCATCTTGTACTATCTTTCAAATTAGTGGATTCATTCTGAACTGGGTCAGACCCCGCAGATGTAGGTGATTCTCACCGAACTGCTTAACCAATTTTGTATGTCTTTAAAGTTTTACTTTACCTACAAACTTGGTTAATCAAATGATATTGGAACACAGTAACCTCAATTGAAGTAATTAGGTAAAACCAAATTTTCATTTGGTATCAGAGTTTGGTCACTTACTCTTACCTTGGTTGTGTCAAGGAAAGTGTTGATTCGATTTTGGCGACCAGAAAGGTGCTTCTATCTCTTGACCCCCACTTCTGGAAGGATCAAGCTACAATTATTGGAAGGCACGAATGTGAGTGTTCATAGCTCACTTGATGAATTTGCATGGTACTTTGTTGAAACTGAATGGAATCATCCATTGGAAGATAGTCAGTCAAGCTCAAAGGAGAAAGAAGGATAATCAATTCCGAAGAAACAAGGAGTCAAGGACTTGCCTGAGCCACGATGGCAAATTCCAAAGCACTAAATGTCATCTTTACTGCAGTAAAAAAAACCAGTTTAAACTTATCTCAAACTGCTATCAAGCAAAGATGGCATGAGATATTCTACAAATAGTACATGAAGGAACAAGTCGTGAACGGGATTCCAAACTGCAAATGTTGGCCACAAAGTTTGAAGAATTGAATATGGAAGAAGATGAAACGGTTGCTATCTTCAACGAGAAGATAAGGGATATTACTAATGTGGATTATCAACTTGGGAAAACGTACAAGGAAGAAAAATTGGTAAAGAAAACATTAAGAGCTCTTCCAAGACGTTTTGCAATGAAGGTGGCTCCATTGAAGAAGCACGTGATGTGATAACAATGACACTTGACTAGTTGATTGGATCGCTACAGACTTATGAGATGACGTTTGCTCAACCAACAAAGAAATGCCATAAAGAGCTAGCCTTTAAGGTGTCATCCCCAAGAGATGAAGGAGATAGTGAGAGTGAAGCTGAAGAAATTGCACTTATTACGAAGAACTTCTCAAAAATGCTGAAAAAGGTAGTAAACAGAAGATCATAGGACAAACTGGGTGGAAATAGATCTTGATCACAGGTGGTTGGAAACTCTCATGGACCCAGAGTTGAGCGGAACAATAATCCATTTATGAGGAATAAAAATAATGAGACAAAACAGGCAGGAAATATCCAATGTACAGAATGTGAGGGGTTTGGTCATATTCAGATGGAATGAGCTAATACTAGAAAGAAACAAGGCAGATCATATGTTACTTTATGGAGTGATGATGAGGAAGAAAATGCTGGAGAAGAACTCACCAGCAACTATGTAGCTTTTGGAGCAAAGATAAATGAAGTTGTTACTCCATGTTCCAACATCGAAGAAATGAGAGAATCCATATGTTCCAATATGGAATTACTAAGTGAAAACTCATCAAGCGATGACGGTGGTCAAGAAGTGAATGATGACGAAATACGCCAAGAATATGAGAAAATGTACTCCATGTGGCTGAAAGTCATTGAGACGAATAAGATACTGAAAGCTGAAAAATACCAACTTATGGAAAGAAAAATGGAGCTAGTTGATATGATGGAGCTATTATAAAAATAGGTTGAAGTACTGAATCAAAAGCTTAAATCAGTAACTGAAAGAGCTGAAACTGCTAAAGAAGTAATCAAACGACTGAATTATGGAAAGGCAAAGCTTGATGAAATATGGAAATGGGAAAAAAACGCAGGTGACAGACAAGGAGTTGGTTATAAAAAATTGAGACAAGACCGACTTATTTCAAAGCTGAGTCACGTCCCCGACGCAAGCCTATACTATGCCACTACTGCTCATACCAAGGTCATGAAGAGGAACAATGTCTCAGACTACTCAGAGATATCATAAATGTTTGACGATTGTCAATATGTTCAAACATGAGCAACATTCAAAGAGCTAAACTCGTCAGAATGGTATGGATTCTTAAACAAAATATTGTATGTCTTGTTGCTCACACATCTCTCATTGCACACTCTAGAAACTTGTGGTATTTCGATAGTGGTTGTTCTAGACATATGACAGGAACTCTTGATTATTTGAATAATGTCAAACCGTACGACGATGGATTTGTACTTTTGGTGATGGAAAGAAAATCCGCGTGATTGGAGAAGGATAACTCCAGGTAGTGGGATTTCCTAGTTTGGCAAGTGTGCTACTTGTCAAAGATTTACAAGCAATTCTCCTGAGTATCAGTCAATTATGCGATGAAGATATGGCTATTGAGTTTCAAAAAGATAGGTGTATTGTGAAGCATGGAGAAAACAAAGTACTGTTAGGAGCACGATCGTCAGACAATTCCTATCTTCTGGAACAAGAAGTGAAGTGTTTAAGCTCTAAGGATGATGAAGTTACTCTGTGGCATCAAAAGCTTGGACATATAGATTACAAGACCTTGGTAAAAGTTGCCAATGTCAAAGCAGTACGAGGTATGCCTATTCTTACTCATAAAAAATGTGTTGTGTGTGAACCATGCCAACAAGGTAAAAAAATTTAATTTCCTCACTCTCCGGTTCAATATATTACTACCTCACAAAACTTTGAATTACTACATATGGATTTGATGGGGTCCAGTTAACACTCTCAACATTACTGGGAAGAGGTATATTTTTGTGTGTGTTGATGATTTTTCCAGATACACTTGGGTACCTTTCTCAAAGAAAAATTAGATGCAGTGGATGTCTTCAGAAGCTTGGTAATTAAGCTACAAACCGAGAAAGGAAAACACGTTGGAATGATTATAAGAATCCGCAGTGATCATGGAAGAGAATTTGAAAACTCGCAGTTCAGTGATTTCTATGATGAACTTGGCATACAACATGAGTTCTCTGCTCCCATTACTCCTCAGCAAAATGGGATTGTAGAAAGAAAGAACAGAACCCTATATGAGATTGCTCGAGTCATGCTAGCAGAAAAGGGTATTCACAAAAAATGGTGGGCAGAAGCTATCAACACAGCATGTTATACCATCAACAGGGTATACCTACCACCATTTACCAGCAAGACGTCATACAAAATCTGGAAAGGAATAAATCCAAATGTGGCTTACTTTCATGTGTTCGGGAACAAGTGCTACATACTCAGGGACAGAGAACAATTGGGAAAATTTGACAATCGCAGCGATGAAAGAGTCTTTTTGGAATATTCAGTCAATGGCCGTGCATATAGAGTATTTAATCTCCACACTTACACCCATATGGAGTCAATCAATGTGATCGTTGATGATTATGATAATAAGCAATGACCATAAAAAATGGAGGATGAAGCTGTGTCATCAACACCAAAAATTCCGATTAGCCAGCCTGCCGATGTTGGAACATCATAGCCTGATAGTACAGACACATATGCTGAAAGTGATGTTGGAACATCAACGCCAGACCCCCTATCTCATGTTCCAACACAGGTTGAACCTGAATCAAGTGCAAAACGAACTCGAACTCTACCATGAGTAAATTACAGGGAACTTGCTGGATTATAATGCTTCATCTCACTGATTGAGCCGGAAAAATATAAGGAAGCACTACTTGATGAGTACTGGATTGCTGCAATGCAAGAAGAACTTGAACAGTTTATAAGGAATGATGTATGGTTCCTTACTCCTCGACCAAAAGGGGTAAATGCCATTGGTACTAGAGAAATTTTCAAAAATAAGTCAGACGCTGGAGGTCAAATCACTCGTAATAAGGCCACACTAGTGGCACAAAGATACACTCAAGTAGAAGGTATTGATTTTGATGAAACCTTTGCACTTGTTGCCAGGTTAGAATCCATTCGTATCTTGCTTTCTATTTCATGCTCTATGAATTTCACATTGTACCAAATGGACGTGAAAAGTTCCTTTCTAAATGGGGTAGTTAATGAAGAGGTCTACGTTGAACAACCTAAAGGATTTGAGGATCCATATCATCCTCATCACGTGTATCGTCTAAAAAATGCTCTGTATGGGCTAAAACAGGCACCACAGGCATGATATGATCGACTGACTACCTTTCTTATTTAGAAAGGTTATCGCCGAGGGGGAGTAGATCGTACTTTATTTGTGCTTACCAGGTCATCAATTTTTTTGATTGCTCAAATTTATGTAGATGACATTGTTTTTGGCTCTACCTCACCATCTATGGTACAAGATTTTGTAAGTCTCATGCAGGATGAGTTCGAGATGAGCATGGTTGGTGAAGTTACCTATTTTTTAGGACTCCATATCAAGCACCAAAAGAATGGAATGTTCATAAATCAAGGGAAATATGCCATGAATCTAGTGAAATGCTTTGGATTGGAAAATTATCGATCAGTAAGAAGTCTTATAGGTGCTACGGATAAATTAGTAAAGGATGAGAAAGGTGTTTCAATGATCAGAAATTGTATAAAAGTGTGATTGGGAGTCTTTTGTATTTTACAGCTAGTCAACCATATATTTGTTTCAGTGTTGGAGTATGCGCAAGATTTCAGGAAAATCCTAAGGAATCTCATTTGACTGCAGTAAAGAGGATTATTCGATATATTAGTGGAACTTCTGAGTATGGTATCCAGTATTCTAAAACTGAAGATTCTGATCTATTTGGCTATAGTGATTCTGATTGGGCTGGAAATGAAGATGATCGCAAGAGCACAACTGGTGGGTGTTTCTTTATTGGCACAATCTGGTCTCTAAGTACAACAAGAAACGGAATTCTATACCATTGTCATTCGCTGAAGTAGAATATTTGGCTGCCAAAAGTTGCTGTGCGCAGTTATTATAGATGAAGCAAATGATGAAAGACTACGAGATTCATCAAGGGACTCTAAAGATCTTATGTGATAACAAGAGCGCTATAGATATATCCAAGAATCCAGTTCAGCATTCTCGGACAAAGCACATTGATATAAAATATCACTTTATTCGAGACCTTGTGGAAAGAAGGGAAGTTGTAGTGGTCTGTCTATGTTCCAACATCAGAACAATTTTCAGATATTTTCACAAAACCACTGGATTCATCCACATTTAAGCTTCTCAAAAAACACCTAGGTGTTTGTCATATTTGAGCTATTTTTGCCTAATGCTTTTCTAGATGTAAATATTACTGCGTACTGATCTCTGTTTAGTTATAATTTTTTTAAAATGGTGTTATATGGAAAAGGAAGTTGAAAAGATTTGATGGATGTTGGATTTTGGTAAGTGGAATCTGAAGAAAGAGAAAGGGACAAAAAGATGGCTGGTAATTATGACATTAGGAAGGGAAAAAAGAGGTTGAGTGGTTGAGGAAGGAAAGTGAATATTTTTTTAAAAAAATTCACCTTCCCTTCTCTGTTTTGTATTCTCTTTTTACTGAACTTCTTCTCGAAATTTCTGCAGTGGCTGAGAGTGTGAGTCGAAGTAAAACTCTCCTATCTGCAACTCAATCCCAAAATGGTTTCTCCATTCTCAAAATCTCTGGAGTCTCTATGATGAACAAGGGTCAAACATTCAAGATGGAGAAAATCAAGAAATTTCAAATTATGTTTGGAGAAATAGAGATGGCGGTGGAAATACCAGAGAACTACTTGATCAAGGAATGGAATGGTGTGAAAGAACCGGGCATTGAAGTGGTCCGGCCACCAACAGTAAAGCCTGCCAGGACCAAACCTAAGAAAGTAAAAATCAAGGTATTTCGGGGGAAAATTTTTACTTTCAATGGTCAAACATTTAAATCTCTAGAAGATTGTATGAGTCATTACCTAGAGAAGAAAAAAAGAGTAGATTTAAGAGGATACAAGTCAATGTGTGGCTATGTGAATGGTGTAAATCTAATTCGGATATTGAAAGGGGAAATTGGGGGTATTGTTGATAGAATTGGCATGTGTAAAGTATGAGGGAAAGAAGGTTATGTGTGTCTATACTACTGAACCATTGCCAAAATGAGTAAAGTTGAAGGAAATGAAGAACTGGCCTGAAAGGAAGATAACTCTGAGCTCTGCGAGTTATAAAGCTATACAGGTGTATGATCCTAAGGTCATCCAGATTCTTAGAAAGCTTAGGATTTGGCCTCGGACAGTGAGGAGGAAATAGATGTTGAAGAAAGAGGTGCTGAGAATGAAACAAAAGATGTTCCAACACAAGATGTTGGAGATGCACAGGAAGCTGAAGCTGAGGAAGACATGGATGTAGACCTTGGAGGAGAAGATGTTTCTCAGTCCCCCCCCAGAAAGGAGTAGGAGCGGAGGAAGAAAGGGCTCAGACAGGATGGGCTCAGGAAGATGCATTGGATGAGCAAGGCTTGAATCCCGAGATGAGGACAAGGGAAGAAAAAGATGAAAACACGACTAGAGATGATGTTTCAACATCAAAACAATCTACTCCAGAAACTGAAGAACTAGTCCTTGATGATGGTCCAACATCAGGCTAGGAGAGAACTAATGTTCCAACACAGGAAGTCAGTGTCAAAGACTTAACCTTCTCTAGTGATGAAGTCCTTGATGAGTTTGTGCAAACTCATGCAAGAAGGTCAAAAAGAAAAGTCACACGAAATGAGAATGAACAACCTAAGAGAAAGAAGAAAAGAACTACTACTGGTCAAAGCTCTAAACCAAGTATTTCTGTAGAGGAAGCTCTGAGTTTAAAATTCTTTGATGAAGGGTGCCTGACCAGCAGTAAGGATATCTGTAAAAAGCGGCTGATAGTTGAACGACCTGTTGATCCAGTGACTTATAAGGGGTGTGGGTTCTGTGATTTTCTGAACTATTTGGGATTTACAAAGGCATGCTCGGTATACAAGCAATATAGCCAAAATCTTATACAGGAGTTCTACTCAAATATAATGGAAGGTAATTTGGGATCCTGAATCACCCTGGTTCAATAAAGTCTATGTCTGAGGAAGGGTAGTCATATTCTCTGCAGAAAAGATGAATAAGCTACTGAGGCTACCAACACCTGTTTTTGGATCAATATTTTCAAAGGATTTTGAAGTACCACTTGATCAGATCTTGACTGAAATTACAGGAAGATATTAGACTGAGTGGCCTTGTCAAGGTAATGCTGCAACATCTTGTCTGAGCGCCAGGTATTTCTGCCTTTTCTAGGTTGCTATAAATTCTTGGTTACTATCTTCAAATACCACTGCTATCACCCGAGATATGGAAAAAGTCCTGTACTGTATTGGAACAAAAACTCATATGAATCCCGGGCTTCTTATCCAAGCTAACATATTGGAGAATGCTAGTTCTGCAAGGGCTAAATATGCTCTTCCATATCCCTGTATTATCTCTGAGGTGCTAAAAGGAGAAAAGGTGAAGGCTCAAGAGGGTGATGTTTTTGTTGAAGCGGTTTTTCTGAAGCCAAATAAGAAGACTTTCAATTTAAGATATGTGAAAGATTTTCCTTGGAAGCCATCACAGGGAGGATGCTCTGCTCAGAAAGGAAAGGAGGCTAAGAAGACTGTTGTGCAAGCCAAAATTGCAACATTAAAAGTTCAAATTGTTGTACTAGAAGAGGACTTAAAGAGATTGGATTCAGAGGATGCTATCTAGGGGAGCAGTGCTAAAGAGGCTAAGGGTTGATAAATTGTTAGTTGGAGGTTTGGCAAGGTTTATGGCCCCAAGGGGGAGTATTTTGGATGTTTTGTTTTTTTTAATTTCCGAATCTCTGCTAAGGTTTTATTTTGTTCTTTCTCGGATTTCCAGTATCTACATATTATTTTTTGGTGATTGAAGTTGATAATTGAGTATTGTTGAGATTTGATGTTCCAACATGGATGTTGAAGGTCTATAATTTTATGCTGAATGATTCAGGGGGAGTCAGAATATTTGTGACTATGTTGTAACATCAAAGATGAAGTCATGATGGAAGAAGGACAGTGTGAAAGTATGAATTTGAGAAGGATGAATCTCGCCTTAAAGAAGCTGATTTGCTAATATTTCATCTTCCATATCCTGTGGGATTGGAATAAGATATATAAAGTTGGAAGAAGGAAGGAGATTCGGTTGTGGAAAAGGATTGAGACGAGATATTCTAAATTCCTTACTTCAAGGGATTAGATCGGCTAAATCCTATCTTTATCAAGATTTGAATATACGGAAATATTATGAAGATATTGATTGATTCGCACAAGGAAACTATGATGTGCGGAAGGGTTGTATATGACGGACATCACAGGCTAAGCTACTTACGGAATTATAGAGAAAAATCTGCAGTCAGTTTTATGTTTTTATCAAGAGTAGCGCAGAGCTGTTTATTGGTGTTCCAACATGACCAACATTGTTTGATCTCAAAGTTCAGAACGAGAGGCTTAATTCCTCGGGAGGAGGAAATCTAACGTCGACGAAAATCGAGGTCAGAGGGAGTCTGATTAAGGCGGATCGACAACTAGGGGAGCTGGTAGAATTCACGAGTTGAATTAGAAAAGATAAGTAATTGTATGATGCATCTTGTACTATCTTTCTAATCAGTGAAGTCATTCTAAACTAGGTCAGACCCGCAGATGTAGGTGATTCTCACCGAACTGCGTAACCAATTTTGTGTGTATTTAAAGTTTTACTTTACCTACAAACTTGGTTAATCAAATGATGTTGGAACACAGTAACCTCAAGTGAATTAATTAGGTAAGACCAAAATTTCATATATATTTAAAATATACGCATTATAATAAATCTATCGTGATGACGTTACCAGTATTTTATATTTATAATTAAGCGTGTAACAGGAAAATTGATGAAAAGTGAAAAACAAATTCTGGAGTACTGCCTTGATGAGTTGGATTTGTGGTTTAACGATGCACCAATAGATTATTTCACGCTATATTTTACTTGGGATTTGCCCATGACGTCTCCAAATAATTTAAGAACGCTGTTGCTCTTCATCATCGCATATGTGTAATTAATATGACTTCACATTAGATCCCTACAAAGCAATCTAATCTGGCAACTTTTTGAGATTTTATTTTTGTGTCAACAGATTTTGCACTAGCCGTGGAAGGATTGGAGCTTCAGCCGTTGTCAACGTCCCAAAATAAACTTTCACTAAAAGCCAAGATAGCCTAGTAACGACAAATGATTTGATTTTTATTCACTTCCTTCTTACATACGGAGTTATGTATAGAAAAATCTTGCACTCACTTGTCAAATTCTAGCAGTAGTAGGAGATTCTCTGGAAGAAGGGTTATTTGTATACACTAAAAATTGATTACTAAATAATTAATTTTGGATGCTATGATTTACTCTCATCAATCCATAATATCAGAATGAGTACTCTAAGCGTCAACAATTTCCACTTTTGATTCACTTATAGAAAAATCTTGCATAGTATATCAGTTATTAATTACTAAGGCCTTGATCTCTAATTTTTATGAATTTTCTTAAAGCCCTCAAATAATGTATAAATTTTATGAAAAGGGACTTCCCCTTTCCCCCCTCTCCATGCATATGGGCTATGTTTGGTAGAGATATCTTTATAAGTAAAGTTGGTTTATTTTGAAAGCGGGGTATACCAACTTCTACTCTCCCCCCCTCCACTCCCCCCTACCCCCTAATCCAAAATGGCTCTGTTTGACAGAGCTATACTTATAACTAAATTTGGCTTATTTTGGAAGCAGAGAGATCAGCTTATGCTTTCAAAATAAACTATTTTTTTGCACTTTGCAAAATAATAAAAAGTGTTTTGCTTATAAGCCAAACTAATTAAAAGTTTTGCCAAACATAACTAATAGCTTATGCTTTCAAATTAAGCTATTTTTTAGCACTTTACCAAACACTAAAAAGTGATTTGCTTATAAGCACAACTTATAAGCTTTGCTAAACAGAGCCATAAGATCCCAAAATATATTTTTTTGGATTTTTACACTTCTAATCCTAACTTTGACTTCAAAATGCTAATATAATCCAGCAAAACAAAAAAGTGCCAAAAGAATCTAAACTTTATGACAAAATTATAACCTTTTGCCACTATCCAACGTTGATTCATCAATTTGGGTGTTGATCAGACCTGAAATGATGAAAATACCTCTGCCCCCATAAGTTGAATTTCCGTTTTAATTTAAGGGTGGAATTATCATTTCCTCAAATTCCGTCCAAATGTCTCGTTGACAAATGAAGTCAACGGCACACATGGTTAGATTGACATATACATCATAAAGAAGTTGGAGTTTTTTAACACTTTCTTATTTTATTAAACTATATTGGCACTTTTAATCTAAAATTAGGATCATTATAACACCCGACTCTAATTATGTCTTGGTATTTAAGCACCGCAAGGATGTGTATGATACAGTATATTATTGCATTATACAAAGTATTAAGAAAAAAAAGAAGTAAAGGCTGAAATGGCAAACTGAAGCCTCCATGGAACTGCCTTCAACTGGCTAGGCAGGTGGCAGATCTAATGAAGAAACATAGCATCCAAGCCAGTCACATCTACAGAGAAATCAATGGTGCAGCAGACTTCTTAGCAAAGTATGGACAACAAAGAAGGGATCCACAACATTTCACGGATCCTACATGCATCCCACAGCTGAAGGAAATACTTTTGAAGGACACACACTACTCTTGGAGAAGGATCAGGGCGTAGAACCGGAAATGCTAGGCTGGAGTGTACATCGACACTAGGGGTGGTGGAGGTGTACACAAACAGAAGGGCATGTCCGGTTAAACGATTAGCTTATATGTTGGGCTAGACATCTTATTTTCCATGTACAGGCCTCTTTTGATATTGGCATAGACTATGCCTGCAAGAATTGCGACAACTAGTGTCCAATTCTCTCTTGTATACATCTACTGGACTGGTTTCACGAGAATTAAATCTCAATCTGATGGTTAGGGGAGCCATAATAGAATCCCCCACCTACTGGTGGTTTTAATAAAAAAAAAAAAAAAGTAAAGGCTGAAGACATTATTGCGTTGATGTGGGCCAACAGGATGCGGTTGGGCAATGGACAACTTGCGCTCTCCATGATATTGATGATTTGTGGTGGTCAAAACTTAAGTGAACCAAACACAAAAATCTCAACCATGCAAAATACTTTTATGCAAAATACTTTTGTGGCCGAGTCAATAGCCACAAAATGCTAAAAGAATATCCATATCCTCCCACGCAAAATGGCCATCTCTATTCAACTTTGAACCAAATGCGCACTACCATACGTACAAGACACAACAAAGCCTATTATCTCAAGTTTTAATTAATCGAGTCTAGTGGTAAATTTATGTTCTAATTTAATTTTAATTTTTAAATCTATAAATGGATGTGTAAATGATAAAATATACCGGAACATGAAATTGGTAAAAAGTCAGCATAAAATGCAATAAAATACCGGGAGAATATTGAATGTTCGCCTTCCATTATGGTAATTACAGTAATAATTATATTTTCACGTGTTCATAGTATCTTGTTTTGAACATAAACGTGTAAACGCAAGAAAGTAGGTGCCCCTTATTAAATCAATACCTTATTAAAATACATATTTGTCAGCTGGTTCTATTTCCCATCGAAGTCATGTTTGTTAAAGTACCATGCTTGAATTTAGCTTTTAAGTAAATGTAAAATTATAATAATACTATATATGTTTATTTTTTTTCTTAATACTTATGCTAAATTAAAATTCAGCTTTTAAAAAAAATAGTGTTAGAGCTTGAAAATTCAACTAAACCCACATTAATATGATACTGTTCTTGGCGAGCCTAATCAGCTTAATTTTGTTGCCGGATCTGTCTCAAGCTAGCTAGATACTCCATCTGTTTCTCTAACAGTGGCACATCACTTTTGATGATAAAATTTAGGAGATGCTAAATGAGTGGATGAAATTGAATTGAAAGAGGAAAAAGTAAAATGAGTGAATGTATTAACCTTAAACTTGCTATGAATAGAAAGTGTCAATATAAAAGAAACATCCCAAATTAGAAAGTGTGCCACTATTAAAGAGACATCCCAAATTATATTCAAAGCGCGCATCTCTTAAATACATTTATGATGTGGGACACGATTGGCTACCCAAATAAACCTGTCATCAAACTAACAACCAATCTTTAATAGATTGTGGTGAACTATTGGACCATGCCACCACCATCATGGCTCTAATAACAGATTGATGCTGATTCAAGTCTCCCAGAATTCTAATATTACTGTTGGGACTGAAAAATCCACTAATCTACTTTCATTCAAGTCAAGATAGTTTTTGTTAGTTGCTCATCCCTCAAAGTAATTGAACATGGATGTACTTTATGTTTAAAACATCTCTTGAACATATTTTTGATGTGAAACTTGATTTGCTATCCAACAGACATTGTTAGGGCTATATTAAATCTTAATTAATATGATTTTTGTTTCGGTTTATGGTATATGGCAGGTTGTCTTCCTTTACTGTTTTTAAAATTTATAAACTATGCAAGTCTACCTGTGTATCGTATAAATTGGGCAAAGTCATATTCTGCTTTTATTTTTGTAGTTGGAGAAATTGATACAGAGAAGGTTTAAGAAATGCGGTCTTTCCTTAGGTTTAGGAACCTTAAATATTATATTTTTTTTAAAAAAAATTAAATTTTAAAATAAAAATAAGTAATAATATGTATTTGAATTGAAAATATAAAAATATATAGTAATATAAAAATATTTTTAAAATATCTAAGTTGAGTATGTAATTTGAGTCCGTCTCTTGAAAGACGGTCTTTCCATAAGCTATGGAAAGACCAAGGTTTAAAGTGTAAATTAGAAGAAATGGAGATAAAATTTTCGGGTTGCATGAACTGGATTATAAATTTTATAACTACTACATGTTGCATACTAAAAGTTTAATATTGCAACTAAGACCTTTTACCTTTTATTATTCTAGTTAAACCCCGTCTTTCCATAAGCCTATGGAAAGACCGTCTTTCCCAAGACTTTGCCTTTAACAAATACATTATATAAGGTAAACAATAATTGATCGGTATATAAGCTCCTATCAGGAGACCTACTCATTGATATATACTCTTATTTGTTTTTGTCCGTAGGATTTAAAACTTTCAAACGTCTGTTTTGATATGCGAAATCTTCCAGATAAGTTTTATAATTATGAAGATAACAACAGTGCATTCACTTATTTCTTAACTTATATATTACATTTGTTAAATTACATATAAAATTTAAAATTTTTGAAAATATTTTTTATATCATATATATTTTTTATTTTTACCTTCAAATACATATTATTATTAGTTTTAACTTATAAAATACAATATTTAAATTTTATAAAAAATTACAACATTTAAGATAATGTCCCTATCCACAACCTTTTAGAAAGACTGCATTTCCTGAGACTTTCCCCCACATGTTAATAAGTTAGCGATGTTGTTTTGTTTTTTTTCTTTATCGTTATCTTAAATTGTGCTGAAATTAATTTTCTAATATGTAATAGCACATTATTATATTTATCAAATATATTCATTACATTTTTTTTTAAAAGGCAAAGTTTTGGGAAATACTGTCTTTCCATAAACTTTTAGAAAGATGATGTTTAATTAGAATAATAAAAGGTAAAAATTGTTTGTTGCAATATTATAAATTTATTATGCAAGGTGTAGTAGTTATAAAGTTTATAACTCGATTCATGCAACCCGAAAAATTTATTTTCATTTTTTCCAATTTGCACTTTAAACCTTAACATTTTCATGATTTATGAAAAAAATCATCTTTCAAGAGACGGGCTCTTTTGAAAAATAATTTTTTAATATGAAGTAATATCAAAATGATAAATACCAAATTTTGTTTTATGAATTGGAAGAAGTACTCTGTAGTATCACATGCTAGCTATATTAGCTATATTAGGGTATAAGAATAGAGCCTTGACACTTTCCTCTCTATATAAGAAGAATATTGATATGAAAAATTCCACTCTAACCTTATACCCTAATACAATTCACAGCAAAATGGAAAAATACCACTCTTTTTCCGCATAAAATTTTCATTTGATACTACCTCCGTCCCACCCGAATTTGCACATTTTTTTGTCAACTTTCTCAAGACACATTTGACCATAAATTTCAATTAATATATAGATACCAATATCATCATGTGAAATATTGTTGGATTCTCTGCATGCTGTATTTTCTAAATATCAAATTTTAACACACCGTTAATATACATAACTAAAGTTATCGTTGATCAAACATGACCTGAGAAAGTTGACCAAAAAGTGTGCACATTCAGCTGAGACGGAGTAATAGAAAATATGCACCTTTTATTTACCTTTGTTTTTCCTATTTAGCATAACATTATTACATAATATTCTCATTTAATACATTCTATTTAAGTTTATTTTACAATCTTTGCTTTAAATCAAAGTAATGAATACACAATTCAACTGATTATTTGATGTATCGACTAATCAAGCAAAAAAACCGATCTTTTCATCCTTGAAGAAAGAAGAATGGTAAAATGCAGATATGAACTTATGTTTTGGTTAAAATTGTCAATATAATCGTGTAAAGTTTGAAAGTGCTATTATAACCTTATCTTTTGCTTTAGAAGTCTCGATATAACCTTTTGACACTATTCTGACATTGACTTGATAATTTTCGGCATTGACCAAACCTAAAAAGACAAAAATATCTCTAGTCTTAAACCTAAAAATCTAATGACAAAAATACCCCTAGGGTTCTTCATTTTCTTCATCTCCATAAGCAGAGCCACCACTCCTCCACCACTACGCTGCCACCTGCATCATTTCACCGCCTTTTCGCCGCCACTTCCACCACTCCGCCATCACCTCTGCTACCGCCAGAATCTGGATTTCTGTCCCAACTCGACCGATCTGAACCAATTCTTCGATAGATTAAAATCAACAACAATTCTATTGAATCTTCTTACTTCATAATGCCAAAAAGAATGACTTAGTTAAGTAAAATGCACAAACAGAGAATCTCAAGCGAATCTCAAATGATATGAAAACTTACCAAACAATGCCAGATAATCTCAACCGAGGCTGCACTGTACACTTACCGCCCAACACCATCACTGCCACCCAACACCACCACCGCCACCATCTCTAAACTGCATCACCACGATGAATATCCACCGGCAGCGGAGCAGCGTAACCATGATGAATCCATGGTGGAGGACGTCCGATTCGAAGACCTGGGGGATTGGCCCCGATGAACCCAACAAAGACCGACGAAAGCCCACCACCACCACCGCGGCTGAAGACCGCGATTGAAATCCACCATCACCGCGACGAAGCCCCCACCGCGACTAAGACTCGGAGAATCCCGCCACCACCGTCGGGTTTTCAATCGCCCAGACTCTGTCGGGATTTCAATCGCCGATAGATACTCCTGTTTCTCACACCGTTAATTTTCACGATTTGGTGGTACAACTGCTTCTCATGATTTGATAAGGTAAAACTGCTTCTCACTATTCGAGGGAGGCGGGAGTATTTGAAGAAGAAGATTTTAAAGTTTTTGATAAGGGTTTACAAGGGCAATGTCAATATAGTCTTTTTCAAGTTTTTGATTTTTTTATACAGGGGTATAATAGTCATATAGAATTCCGGCCAAATTGAGGCCTCAAAGTTATATTAGTACTTTCGAGTAAAACATAGGATCATATGAACACTTATAACTTTACATGATCATATTGACACTTTTGACCAAAACATAGGATCATATGGGCACTTAGAGCAAGCGCAGTGGGGGTTTCTTAAATTTAAAAAACTGCTCTAAAAACCGAAAACACTCACAGTGGTGGTTTCTAGGCTGGTTTCTTGTTAAGAAACTGGCCCACAGTAGCCAAGTAGGGAACCAGTTAAGAAACCGGTCCGTGCCAGCGTGTCAGGCCGCGCACATGGCAAAGGGGCCGCCTGTTGTGGCCAATTTTTCTTTGTCTAAGTGGGACACGTGTCACCCATGCATTGGGCCACGTGTCCCACATGCAGAATTAAATTTTTTTGTTTTAAATCCGTTGACACATGGCGCCTTCTAGTTGGGCCACGTGTCCAACGGATTAAAAACTTCTGTCACAGATATGGCGACATGTGTCCCATCTCAACGGAAACTACTGCTTTCCATTTTTAAATGGGACACGTGTCCCAACCGTATGGTGACACGTGTCCCAACCGTATGGTGACACGTGTCCCAACCGTATGGTGACACGTGTCCCAACCGTATGGTGACATGTGTCCCAACAGCTATTTTAAAAAAATTGCAAATTTTGTTTTAAAAAATTAAATTTCAGATCTTTAAATGTGTTCAAAATTTTCCAACGGCTCCTTTTTTTTTACTTATAAATAGAGCCAATTCACCCAATTTAACAACACCACTTTCAATTCCAACACTTCTACCTCAATCTTTCATCTCCTAAATTTGTCTCCAATATTCACTTTTTTATCAATTTTTTAAATGGATTCGCAAAGACCGTCGAATGGGAAAGATAAGGTAATTCCAAATTCTTCTCATTCTAAAAATTCATCCCAAAATCCGAATATTCGTCCAATTTCAAATTCAGAATTTTATGAAAATTTGCCAAACATCCCGCCCAATTTTTATATGAATTCCCAACATTTGTACATGAATTTCCAAAATCAATATAACTCTTCCCAAAATGCATACACGAACACTTCTTACCCGAACCACTATTCCCAAAATTCTAATGCCCAATCGCAAAATTCCTACCCGAACTTTTATAGTCCAAACTTTCATTCTCCACACCTTGAGGCAATTAACGAATCGGGGATCATTTTGCTACCAAGGAGGTCGGGGTTCACCGGGTCAAAATTTTGCAAATGACCATGGGCGTCAATTTGGAAGTCACGAAGTTCCGGATGGTAAACCCTATCTTAATGTGTTATATTTTAATTATGAAGAATCCAGTTCATCATTAATTTTTATTGCCTTTATTTATTTATGTTATATTTAAAATTAGTATATTCGATATATTATTCAAATGGATAAAAGTATTTATTAAATGTAAAATAGTTCACGTGCTTATATGTAAACATATGTAAAATACATTAATATTTACTATACATGTTCATTTATGTGTAGACAATTTTTGTTAATTTACATGTAGTATTTATTTTAAAGTATTTAAATCACAATATATTAAATAGTATTTTTTTATTATTTAAATTATGAAATGTACATAATTTATTTTCGTTGGCTCTATTTAACAATGTAGTATATTTAATTCAACAATGTTGCATCTCTTTTTACTTTATATATACAAATTCGTATATTTAATTTGTTCGTATATTTTAATAGAATTTGAAGAAAGCGATGACCTTACACTGGTGTGCGAGAGTAAGGATACGAAGAAGAAAAGTAACCGGGAGAAATGGACTGTAGAAACTGATAATGTTCTATGCAACGCTTGGTTTGATAATTCCACCGATTGTATAATGGGTACGGGGCAGAATGCTGGTGTGTTTTGGCATAAAATTACATCCGATTTGAATAAGTATGCAAAATGCAACCAGACAATGAAGTCATGCAAGGCTAGGTGGCAAAAACTTTCTCACGATATCGCCAAATATGTGGGATGTGAAAGTAAAGCCGCACGGCACTTCAGTCGGGTTGGGAGTGGCTCCAGCCAAGGAGATATGAAGCCATGGGCCATGAATTTGTATGCAGATGAAAATGATGACCAACAGTTTCTATTCTTTCATTGCTATGAATAGACGAACCTTAAATTTATGGCACAATATGGCCCAAAGGGCACTAACGGAGGGGAATATTCACCGCGGGTGCCTTCAACGCCCCGTAGTAGCAATGATGCTCAGACAACGCAATATCCATCCAGGACTATTGGTGTGAAAGCCAAAAAATGCAAGGCAAGGGGAAAGGGAAAGGCAACGCGAAGAACAACATATGATGAGCAATCAAAAGAATCACAACGAATGCAGTGTATGACCACAATCGAAGAAGCTTCTAAGAATGCTGAAAAGATTGCAGATAGCGAAAGAGCTAAAATGGAGTACAGCATAGCACAACGGGAGTTTGTCCAAATGCAATTAGAGCGCGAAGTTTATGTAGCTAACACTAGACTCCTTAATACTCTGATGCAAAGGGAAGATTTGAGCACAGTAGAGGAAGCACTACGAGATAAATTAATTGGGATAGTCTATTTTCGAAATTGATTGTAATAATTTATTTGTAATAATTGGCCAGACTAGATCATACAAAATCAATGCGGTTGTAATTGACAAGTCACATCGAGTCACGTGGGTCGAATTCATCAATTTCAAAGATTCCGACATACAAAATCAATGCGGTTGTCATTGACAAGTCCCATCGAGTCACGTGGGTCGAATTCATCAATTTCAAAGATTCCGACATACAAATCCAATGCGGTTTTCACATGTGATGGTTCTATATAAAGGGGTCATCGCTTATGTTTCATTTCATTCCCAAATTCCTATCAACCCAATTTTCCTTCTTCTACACAACTATGTCTTCCTCTACCTCCCCTAACAACGATAATGACCTTCACTTTGAAAAATCATCAAACACAAATACTTATGATATTCCCGATTTTCTACCCGATACCGATCCAGAGACGATTAATTTTGTCATGAATTTTCCAGAAATGGCAAGACAATTGTACGCAATCTTTGAGGATGAGAGTGCTCAAACTTCTTCAACCTTACCAAAGAAAACCAGAATTCATATAAGAAGAGACCGTCTCCGAGCACAGGAAGTACTCCAGAGGCAATATTTTTCTCTACCCCCCTGAAAGAATGTACGATGATCAACAGTTTCGTATGCGGCGAAATGTATTCGAGCGTATACTGGAAGATATCACCAACCACGATCCTTATTTCAGACAAAGGGCCGATGCAACCGGTTATCAAGGATTTCGCCACTCCATAATTGGTCAGACTAGATCAATATTTCAGTTTCATATTTGAAATAATTGGTCAGACTAGATCCTTATTTATATTTTCAATTCGTAATAATTTGTCGAACTAGATCAAATATTTTATCATTTAAGTATTTATTGTAATTTATCTTCTCGTTATAATTGGCCTTTCTAATGTCATGTTTTAAACTTATTTTTATAAATTCAATATATCTTATTCTTTATTATAGATAAAAAAAATATTTAACAATTTCATGACAAGAAAAAAGAAACTTCATTTCATTTTTGAATAATAAAACACGAAGATTATAAATAAAAAAAGTTAATTATTTTATACTTTTTAAAATAAAATAAAATGCTATTAATAAAAATTATAATGTATTATTAAATTTCACATTCAACTTATGGGTGAACAAATTAAATTAAATTAAATGTTAACGGTAAAATTAATGAGTAGGATAGAAAAAATTAAGTGGGGTCAATGACTAATCAAAAGTGATTTCTTACCATTGTGGGGATAAAAAAATGTGGTTTCTTAAGTTGTTTATTAAGATTCGGTGAAAGATAGAGAATGAGAGAAATAATATATTTAGTTGGTAAGAAATCGGTAGAGACTGCAATGCTCTTAACTCATTGAAGAAAAAAGGGAACCGACTAAGCAAAACCAATTCTTGTACTGTATATTTATTCCAAGACAGCGCCGTCCCTCCCACCCTTTGGTAACAGCGGTGCAGACGGAGCATCAACAGCCACAGTAGTTTTCCTGGACAACATGTCTCTTAAATTATTTTGCCATGTTTTTATATACAGATTTAAGTCAGAATATTATAATTTGTCCATCTAATCCATAGCTTATGAAAGGCTGCATTTTCAATATGACCTTGCGAAAACGTTCGTACTTCACAAGACAAGTTTAATATAATACAATATTTAGTCAATTAAGAGGCACCATTAAGAGCCCTACAATGATATAGATGACGATGATACAGTAATTGCTTGGTATATAAAATCGATATCGAATTAGTTTTATAATAAAACCTCATGGCTGTTGCAGCAACAAGACAAAATGGGGCTGGAAATTAACAGTGACGAGAGAAGCATCAAACAGTTCTTCCTACTAATTACGGCTACAATGACAAAGAAACAGAGATATTGCTCTCTTCTTCTTTTCTCCGATATGTCGTATGATTATGACTTTGAATGAATGTCTGAAAAACATCTTATACAAATACCGGTAGTTTTCCAGAAGAATCGATTTCAAAAACCATCTGCTCATATTTTCATCGGTGAGCAGTGACCAGAGTCTCTATAAACCTCAATCCATCAAACCTCGGAGCGAATCTGTCGGAAGAAGAAGACGCCCGCAACGAAGATTTCTCGTTAGTCTTGCCGGAACGATCCACTTCCTGCAAATTTCACACCGTTAAATCTAGTGAAAAACGAAGAAATTCAGCGAACATAAAACTTGTGCAGAAATTGAAGAGGACTTAATTACCTCGTTAGGGAGGTTAGATTTGGAGGAAGAACAGACGGTGGCGGAAACGGCGGCCATGGAAGCTGCCACGAATCCGGATTTCTTCATTGGGGTGAGATTTTTTTGTTGGAGGAGAAGATTGGAAATGAGAAAGGGGGGAAATGGAGGGGACGTTTTATAGTGAGGAAGATGGAATATGGAGGGTGGACTTTCCCACTTTGGGGTATGTTAGACGCCGTAAACCACAACAGCTTGGGCCCATTTTTCTCATGACATTACACGTAAGATTAATTACTTGGATGCCATTCAATGTTAAAAGACAAGTTCGTGTCAGTTTGGGTTACAGGTCATAATCGAATTATTGTTAGTCCGTCTCTTGAAATACAGTATTTTCATAAATTATGGAAAGATCAATAAATTAAAAAAATAAAAATAAATTTTTTGGGTTGCATTAATCGGATCATAAACTTTATACCTACGGTACGTTGCATAATAAATATTTAATATTAGAACTAAAATCTTTTACCTTTTTATTTTTATAATTAAACATCATCTTTCTATAAATCTATGAAAAAAATAATCTTTCCCAAAATTTTACCTTATTGTTATAGTACTAGTTAGGTAACACCGCGTTACACAGTGAGTTAGATAATGAATTGTATTAACATTTGTATGACATTCTCCTTTATATTAAAGTATTACATCATAAATGAGATGAAATGAATCTGTGAGATTGAGGTAATCTATAAAACAAAGGAAGTTTTATTTGCTAAATATGTTATTAAAAGCCATCTAATTAAAGACCTCATTTATTTTGATTCTGTTCTCTACTTCCCTTTAGATTTTTCCAAAGATTTATGCACCTATAAAACAAAATTGACTTGGTTCCGTTTGGAGGGAGCAAAAACAATAATCAAGTAAATTCAGTTCTTTAGAAATTAAGAACCAAAATGAAGTCTCTCACCAAAGATAACAACAATAGGTGGTTGGGTTCTTTGTCTCAAATGAACAAAATAGAGGGTGAAAATCTTCAAGATTTACTATGTTCGAATGCAGTTTCTTCCACTTCACTCCCAATGACCTTTTTCCACCCTCCCCTTCATTTGAACTACTCATTAATGTACTGTGAGGGGTAATAGAGGGTGAAAATCTTGCCTCATTTTACCCTCAAGTCTCTATGATGCCATTAAAATCAGATGGCTCCTTGTGCTTAATGGAAGTCATGAATAGGTCACAACCTCAAGGTCTACCTCTAAACACCCCGTATTTCAGCTTTCCTGCTTTATGTACACTTATTGGTTTTCTTTTACTGATTCATTTGTGAAATTTTCCATTTTTGGCTTTTTGAGTGTAGCTCCAAAACTTGAGAACTTCTTCGGTGGAGGAGCAGTGGGGTCCCATCATTATGAAGCAGCTCCAGAAACAAGCGCTCAGTATTTCTCCCGAGAGCATTGGTTTCAAGTTCAGCAATATGCAGAATTCACTTGTGAAACCCCGAACCCAATTAGATTAATAAATAATACGTACATCTGATACAAATCATGTCATCTGAATTTAACCCTTCAATACCACTCTAATTGATTTTTTTAATATTATGGATGTTAATCTCGGACGAAGTAAATTTGGATTAATAATCTTAATTATTGAAATATATATATATATATATATATATATATATATATATATATATATATATATATCAAACAATGATAAAGTATCACACAAGGGATGGAGACATGGAAAATGGAATCATCGACAAAAACACCCTAAGTAGAATTTCGCTCAGAAAATTTGACAACCACATATTATCTTTTTGTACAGAGTCTTCAAAATTATTTTGAAGCAAATCTTTATAAATGAATCTTTTACCGTTTTCAGGTTTGGGGAACCTAATACATATCCCTCCCATTAATATGGGTTAATTTTTTTAAAAAAGATGATAAAGTATTGGCATTTAGTATGGGTTTCACTTAAGGAAGAGGAAGGAAATAATAGTACGTAAACGGGATATACAAATTGCACATTTTAAAATAGTAAAGTAATAAATGATAAATTGAGTTGTTAAATAATTATCTAGAAGCATCTCCAATGGTTTACCTTGTATCTTTCTCTAAAACGAATATTCCTTCAATTTATTGATGAACACTAATTTTATAAATATTCTTCCATACTTATCACAATTTTATATAATGGTAATTTTCATATGTAATTATAAATAAGAATAAAATAAATAAGTTATCATTTCTAATATTGTTTTGATTTCAAGGAATATAATTGTATTATATATATATATGATTGATTATAAGTCTTGTAAATTAAAAAGAAGAAAAGCCAGTAAATGAAGAATTAAAAAAAGGAACTAATAAAGATAAAATGAGAGAATAAGTAATCAAACAAATTAAAACACTAAAAAGGAAAACAAATAGTACTTTGGGATGTGGTGTCATAAGAAAATATTTGGAGTACAAGAGAAAACAAAGCAATGGCTAAAATAATACTACTAATACCAATAGTATTAATAGTAATAAATAAATAAAGAAGTAAATGAATAAATAAATATATCAAAAGGAATTACCAGGAAGAAGATATATATATAATAAATAAATAAGAGAAATTATCGAGAAGAGAATTTACTTATTTATACATATGTATACATTACATAATATACTAATACTAATAATAAATAAATAAATAAATAAGCAATTGAATAAACAAGTGAAAGAAATTACCGTGAAAGAGAAGCTGACAACGGACGTGAAAAATTATCCAAAGTAATTTTTGGGCAAGTGGAATTATTGGGAAGAAGAAGAAGTCGGCGAACTTCAAGTAATTTTTGGGCAAATGAATTAGAAAATTATCCAAAGTGAAATTCGGGAAGAAAAATATTGGGAAGAGAGTCATAATTATTATCATAATAATAATATAATGGGAAGAGAAAGCCGGCGAGCGGACATGAGAGAATTTATCCAAAGGAATTTTTGGCAAGTGGACATAGGCACTTGCGTGTTAAAAGGATAAAATTCTAGGTAGGTAGGGTGTTAGAACCTATGTTTTTACCTAGTATAAAACTAGTGATATCCTCTTCAAAACTCATAGCCTTAAGAAAAAGTCTTATCAAAGAACAGTGGTTAAGCAGTGAAGTAGCAGCGGAGGTTGCCAACGAAGTTTAACTAAGGTGAGTGTTTGCACTGCCTTCGCATGAATTGAAGTATATATATATATATATATATATATATATATATATTATTATTATTATCTTGTATGTGTACAGGCTGCTCTCGAACCCCTGTTGAACAGTAACCTCTTGAACCCCTGCCATCGAACCCCTACTGAAACTACCTCTCGAACCCCTGTTAAACCTTTACCTCTCGAACCCTTGCCCTCGAACCCCTGCTGAAACTGCCTCTCGAACCCCTGTTAAACCTTTACCTCTCGAACCCCTGCCCTCAAACTCCTACTGAAACTACCTCTCGAACCCCTGTTAAACCTTTACCTCCCGAACCTCTGCTAAACCTTTACCTCTCGAACCCCTGCTAAGCAGTACCTCTTGAACCCCTGCTAAACCTTTACCTCTCGAATCCTTGCCCTCAGACCTACTAAAACTACCTCTCGAACCCCTGCTAAACAGTATCTCTCAAACCCTGCTAAACCTTTACATCTCGATTCCCTGCTAAACCTTTATGTCTCGAATCCCTGCTAAACAGTACCTCTCGATCCCCTGCTAAACAGTACCTCTCGATCCCCTGCTAAACAGTACCTCTCGAACCCCTGCTAAACCTTTACATCTCGAACCCCTGCTAAACAGTACCTCTCGAACCCCTGCTAAACAGTACCTCTCGAACCCCTGCTAAACAGTACCTCTCGAACCCCTGCTAAACAGTACCTCTCGAACCCCTGCTAAACTTTTACCTCTCGAACCCCTGCTAAACAGTACCTCTCGAATCCATGTTAAACCTTTACTTCTCGAACCTGTGCTAAACCTTTATCCCTCGAACCTATTGAAAGACTTCACCCCTCGAACTACTGAAAGACTTCACCTCTCGAACCTACTGAAAATTTCACCCCTCGAACCTACTGAAAGACTTCACCCTTTGATCCTACTGAAAGACTTCACCCCTCGAACCCACTGAAAGACTTCACCACTCAAACCTTACCCCTCGAATTAGTGCTATTGGAACCGTTACCCCTCGAACCAGTACCATTGGAACCTTACCTCTCGAACCACTTACCACTCTAACCTTAGCACTCGAACTGATAATACTTACCACTTGAACCTCACCACTCGAACTGGCAATACTTACCACTCAAACCGGTACCACTTACCACTCAAACCTATACAACCCGATACCCGTACCACTTGAACCTTCTTCACTCGAATTCTTTACTCGAACCCCCTGTACTTAAACCCAACTACTCGAACCCCTATACTCGAAATACATACTTGAACCTGTACTCGAACTCCATTATAAAGAGACATACCTGTTAAACTTAAATTGATAATATATACTGACTGTTAAACTGAATGTGTATATTACTGTGTTCAATTATCGTGAAACTGAGTTATGAACTGCTCCGATATTTTTCTATGAATAACCGACTTTTACTTTATCTTGCTGTGTCAAACTTGAATCATATACTGCTCTGATATGTTATGTGGATGAACGACTTGTACTTTATCTTGCCGTGTCAAACGTGAATTATTTGCTACCTGATTACCTGTCTATGATTTCGGGGCCCCGATGCAATTGTAGTTTGGTCAAAGTCGGTGGGGAACGGTATTAACCGGACCGTCTGATTAGACCGGCTAGTCGTAGAGTTTCTAGTATGCTAGCGTTACCCATTGTAACGTAGGATACGAGCTTGTAACTGAACATATGATTGGGCATGGTCGACGAGACTGAATTTTGAACTGATAGCCTTCGGGCACTACTGAAAGGTTGTGCCCTGTATGTTAGTCAGAGTTGCCACATAGGCACTTGACAACAACTTGGCTCTAACCACCCGTATCTTTTTACTATGTGCTAGGACTTATATGGCTATTTGTTATTTGATATTCGTGATCACTAATACTCAACTGGGTAAATACTGGTGATGTAACCTCACTAAGCAAGGAGCTTACCCTAGTTAAATAACATTTTTAGGTGAAGAAGAACTGTAAGAGAAAAGTACTTTGACGTCTTTACTTATTTTGAGAGAGATCCTGGATGAATCTTAACATGAATTTTAAATCTGTAAAAGTTAGGTGAAACTTTCATTTAACACTTATAGTAATACCTTCACAGTAATAGTAAATTAGGATTTGAATGGTCTAATTACTTCCATATATAATTTATCTGCTTGTTACTGTTATTATTTTTGGTAGCACGACCAAACTCGACACGACACTGTGTGGTGGGTTTGGGGTGTTACAACCCTGGCCATGAAACCGAGCTTCCGGTGATGCCGAATGACAAAGTAACTGGGATGAAAATCTAGGTTTCAAGGAACTACTTGGCTGATAAAAAATGGCAAGGAATCTGGTTGCATCAATGGGGTATGGAGATTTGTAGTCTTTGAGTTCATCAATGAGCTCTAACTCTCAGTTTAGCAGCTGTGTCATCGACATTTCTCCGGCGATTACGGTTGCTGCAGATAATAAGAAGAGGGGCCTAGAGAAGGTTGATCACAAGCAAATTAATCACATGTAGTCCATTGATAACAAGAAAGAATGGCAAACCATAAGGGATCAACCTTAAAAGCCCCCCAAATAAAAAAACTAAACATCTTCAACGAACCTGCTCCTTTTGCTACTGTAGTCTCCAAATAAGTTATGCCAACATTGAAGCCCTCTACTTCAACAAAACCAGCAATGCACAGAGACCATAAAGACACTGCTGCAATCATTTCTCGGAGTCTCTTCTTTGAGTAGGGGTGTCAACTGAAATACCAAGGGGTGGCGGAATCTCCGGAGGTGCGCCCAATACTAAAGCCCTTACCAATGTATCTAGGGGTGGCGTCGGAGATCCCTCGCCACCCTGGTTCCTCCTTTAAGTACCTAAAATTTTCCACACTCAAAATGCAAATCAATAATAGACTCAAAAAGAAAAAACAAAACAACATTTAGGAAAATCCTCCAGTGTTAGGGACAAGAGAAGGCAGATACATGTCAATATCCTCATCGTTAATGAAGTCATCCACAAGTGACTCATTCCCCGTTCTCCTCTTTATCATCCATCTAGTGCTTATAAAATCCACAAAATGCATCACAACAACAAATTTAGTCAGGCCTTTCAGTATCAAAACTGTAATAAACAAAATTTAGATTCCTTGCGCACTTCCGAAAGAGCAATACGCAACCATTAACTTCACAACAATTCATCTGGTTACGAATTCCCACAGACACAAACTCTTTAACTCTTCTAATCATTCCGCACTCAAACACACAAACTCTGTAACAAAAAACCATCAAACTCAACATTAGAACATAGTTAGCCATGCAAAGAACTAATTAATGAAAAACCAATCTTACTTAGGCCCCCAGAGAGATGCAACAACCAACAACTACAAATTCAATAACACATAACCGAAACCATCAACATATTCAAGCTCAGTTAAATTTAAAAATAATCGCACAGCTCGTACCTAAGTAAGGGTGCAATGTGGCGTACAAATCAGTAAACTATCTGAACAAATACGCCAGCACATTAAGATCCACTTTAACACAATAGCATATCCACCACAAAAAAATCAGGTGTATTCTCGCGCTCAAAGCAACACATAGCAATCCCGCGTGAATCATTACGACTTCATTTAACATCAAACAAACCTCACACTCATGCATATCTATAGAATCACAGATTTAAAATCATTACGCAAATCCGTAAGCAAACAAACACGTGTGTTTATATATTTCATTCAGAACTCACAAGATAACCCTACAAATCCTAAATCCAAGGACAACACATGCACATATTTTCAAACCCTATGCAAGCCTTAATCACAGATAAACACGCATGAGATCCAAATCAATGAAGAACAGATCGAAACAACGATGGAGACCGCGCGCTGCTAAATCCAAATTCAACACGAATAAAATGATGACAAATTTATGAAACGATGAGACGGTAGGGAGAGGATAAGAAGGAGTATACCTCAGGAGGAAGCAACGAGCGATGAAGAACATAGCTCTTCTCCCTAGACGTCGTGGCTTCCATTCTGCGGAAGGAAAATAGCAAGGTTTAAGACTGTGAAATGGCATCGTTTCACGCAGCCACTGTAGAGCACATGGATAGGAACATCATAAGTTGCGAAATCACACCACAACACAACAAAAGAAAATGTCCAAAATACCCTCGGGCGACGATTGTGTCAACCATGGGATTGGAGGATTTCTTTTAAAGATTTATGGGAGATAAATTAATATGATTAATAAAATAATTTGATGTATATCTTTATTTCTTGCAACAAAATTCTCGTAATTTTAAGGCTAATTTTTTAAAATGAGAAATTCTTGGGAAATGTGGCATGTCCATAAGTTTATATACAAGCCCCTTGACTTTTTACCATAAAAATTATAATTTTTAGAAAAAATAAATATTGATTTATAATTTGAAATGTTATATAAGTTAAATCAAGTAATAATGTGTATTCGAATATGATTATATAAAAAAGTATAATATAAAAATTATATTTAAAAATGTTTAAGTTTTGTATGTAATTTAACAAATACAAAGATTTGGGTGAGACCGTCTCACCCAATCTTATGGTGAGACAGAGGTAATATAAGTTAGTTATAAGGACTAATCTGGAATTATAAAATAGTAATATCTTATATTTATTGACTATATTTTCTCTCTCTAATCTGTTCCCTTTTCCCTCTCAACCGCCAAATTCTCTCAACCCTAAGATTTCGATTTCATAATTCCTTCCTTCTCCAATCAACGATTTTACCGGCGAATTATGTTGAATTTCATCATTCCAGCATCTAAAGGTAATATTTTTATTTTGTAGTCAGCAATTTGGTTTTTTTCTCGTTTTCTAGCTTTGATTTTTTATCTTGGCGTCTTCTACCTGACCTTGACCGGAGAAGAAGAGCACATGCTACATTGCGACCATCACCGAACCATCTGCTGCGCTCTATCTCAGGTTAAATCCCAATCTTACACATGATTTGACGTTGAAGAAGCCATTGGTGTAAGCACGAAGATCAGTTTGGAGCTTTTGGCGGGTGACAACCAGTTTTTCAAATGCTGGCGCCAGACTTCAAAACTTAGTTAAACGCAGGATTAGTTGTCATTTCATTTATCTTACATTTTTTGTTACTGACTTGCCCCCGTGGACTGTAGCTATTGGTTGAGATTTTTTGTTGGTTTAGTATAAACCACACAGAAGGCAGCTTATTTTCGTATGCTTCTTGAACCACATAATTGAAACACAAAATTTCTCCATCTCTGCTTCTTCTTCATTTCCTTCAGCTGCTTATGTCAGTCTTCATGGTATCAGAGCAATCGACCCATACAATGAGAAATACTGATTTGAATTCCTCTTGAAATCCTCTTTATTCTGAGATCCATTAACCATGTCTTCAGATGATGATTCTGTCAATTCTGTGGCACAGTCCATTGCTGGATCTGGCCATAATCAGCGAAGGAAAAGAGAAAGGAATGATCCGTATAAGCTTGAAAGTGGTGAGAACAATAGCTTGGTGTTAGTTGCTGAACCACTGAATGAGTACAACTACATAACATGGAGCAAGGCTATGGTCCGAGCTATCAGATCTAAAGGGAAGCTGAAGTATCTAACAGGGGAGATCAGACCTCCAGATCCTGAAGATGAAATTTATGATCAATGGGATAAGGTGAATTCCACTGTACTTCACCAAATGCTTCAAGAGGACAGCAGTATCAGCAAGGATTTCACAGACATGCTGCTCATGCAGTAGCAGAAGAAGAGGATACACCAATTACTGACACAGATGCAAAGTTACATGCAATGATTGCCAAGATGGTTGAGATGCAGTTTGAAAAAAAATAGAAGGAAAGAGAGGTGATAAAAGACTATGGAGGACCAATTGATTATAGTCACTATCATGACTACTCAGGTAGTGTGATCACTAATCTTTCACTCAGTGTTTTTGCATTGTCAAATAATAGTTGGATTGTGGACAGTGGAGCTTCAAGTCACATGTGCAGTGATATGTCAGTTTTTAATTCCTTTTCTTCAGTCAATACACCTACACCTGTTTACATGCCTGATCACACAACAAAACTTGTTCAAGCCATAGGAGAAGTAATTCTTACTCCCTCAGTCATCTTACAAAACTGTCTCCTAGTTCCTGATTTCAAATACAATCTTCTGTCAGTAAGTAAGCTCTCCAAAACTATGCCAATCTATTTCAGTTTTACATCCAATCTCTGCTTGCTGCAGGACCACAAGACTAGGAAGGTTCTTGCAGCAGTAAGAGAAGTGAATGGATTATACATCTTAGATCAGCATTCTTTCAAACCAGATGAGATCAAGAAAAGAATTTAGTCAAGTTTTCAGAATGAAGTCTCTACAGATAGTGTAGTGAATACTGTTAGGCAGAACATTGATATTCCTTTGCATTCTTGGCATTGTAGGCTAGGGCATCCTTCTAATGATGTCATGAAACATCTCAATGTAATCAAATTTCCTGCTGAAATAGATACTTTCTGTACTATTTGTCCTGCTGCTAAACAACACAGATTACCTTTCCATTCTAGCTCATCTTTTACAACAAAATTGTTTGAACTCATTCATGTTGATCTGTGGGGGCCTTACAAAATACCCTCAACTTCTGGCTGTAAGTATTTTTTGACCATTGTGGATGATTTTTCTAGAAGTACTTGGACTTATCTAGTTAAATCAAAGGATAAAATCCCTTCCCTGCTCAGAACTTTTTTCAATATGGTGAAAAATCATTTCCATACCACTGTGCAGTCTTTCAGATCAGACAATGGAAGTGAATTTGTCAACCAAGACTGTGATATGCTGTTTTCTAATCTAGGTATCCTTCATCAAAAATCTTGTCCTTACACTCCCCAACAAAATGGGGCAGTGGAAAGGAAACACCAGCACATGCTCCAAGTTGCTAGAGCTTTGCTTTTCCAATCTCATCTTCCAAAGGATTTCTGGGGGGAGGCCATTTTAACAGCAACTTATCTCATCAATAGATTACCTACTCCAGTCCTTTCATGGCATTCTCGCTATGAGCTCTTGTTTAACAAATTCCCAGACTTCCAGTCACTCAGAGTCATTGGGTGTTTGGTTTATGCCACTAACACCACACCACACAAAGACAAGTTATCTGAGAGAGCATTCCCTTGTGTCTTCATTGGATACCCCTTAGGCCAGAAAGCATACAAGCTCTTTGATCTTCAAAATCAAAGAGTGATCATTTCAAGGGATGTCTTGTTTCATGAAACTATTTTTCCATACTCCAATCCTAGTTTGTTTTCTTTTCCACTTCCTTTTTTAGAACCTCTCACACATGATCATCACTCATCTCTTCTTGTTCCTCAAATACATGAACCTCCTCAAGTCACACCTTCACCACCTGCTGATACTTCTTTAAGGCATAGTACTAGGGTCATCAGGGCACCTGTATGGACAAAAGATTTTGTTTCATCTTCTGTCCTCTTATCTTCTGAGCCTCAGTCCATTATCCCTGCATATGTGGCTTCTTCTTCACAGGTTCCTGAACCATCTAATTATCACCAGGCAAAGCATTTCACTGAGTGGACTCAGGCCATGAATGAGGAGTTGGCAGCCCTTGAACAGAATCATACTTGGGACTTGGTTAAACTGCCACCAGGAAAGAAGGGCATAAGATCAAAATGGGTGTACAAAACTAAGTATAATGCAGATGGTTCTCTCGCAAAGCATAAGGCTAGATTGGTTGCCAAAGGTTTTAATCAGATAGAGGGAATAGACTTTTCTGAAGTGTTTTCCCCAGTTGCTAAAGCTGTCACCATCAGATTACTTCTTGCTATTGCAGCTGCATCAGGCTGGCATATGCATCAGATTGACATTAACAATGCATTCCTGCATGGGCACCTTGATGAAGAGGTTTATATGAAATTGCCTGATGGTTATTCAGTTCCTGATACTCAGTTAGTTTGTAAGCTCACAAAAAGCTTGTATGGACTCAAGCAAGCTTCCAGATAGTGGAATAAGGAGTTTACACAGCATCTACTTAGCCTTGGTTTTGATCAATCTCACCATGATCATTATTTGTTCTTGAAGTTCACTTCCCAGTACATGCTGGCCCTAGTGGTGTATGTTGATGATGTCTTGGTTATGGGAACCTCACTTGATGCCATTGCAGCTGTTAAACAATCTTTGCATCAGAAGTTCACTATTAAGGATCTAGGTAAAGCTAACTATTTTCTTGGCTTGGAACTTCACAGAACAGATTATGGTCTTCATCTCCTGCAAACCAAGTACATTACTGATATTGTTTCAGACTGTGGATTATTACACTGCAAGCCTACTGCAACTCCTCTTCCTCCTTCTTGGCTTGTGCATGATGAATCTTCACCATTGCTTCCTAATCCAAGTCAATTCAGAAGACTTATTGGGAGGCTCCTTTACCTCAATTATACTAGACCTGATGTTACCTTTGCAGTCCATCAACTCAGCCAGTTTGTTCAAGCACCAACTCATCATCATCTCTCTGGTGCTCTCTACATTGTGAAGTATCTGCATCATCATCTTCCATTTGGCCTATTTTATCCTTCTCAGAATGATCTTCAGCTTCATTCATACTGTGATGCAGACTGGGCTTCTTGCAAGGTTTCCAGGAGATCAGTCACAGGTTATGCAGTTTTTTTGGGATCAGCCTTGATTTCTTGGAAATCTAAGAAACAGTCTACAGTTTCTAAGTCCTCAGCTGAAGCAGAATATAGGAGTCTTTCCATGACTGCTTGTGAGCTCAAATGGATCAGTTACTTGATCAGGGATCTCCACCTTCATATCTCTTTTCCCATTCCCCTTTTTTGTGATAATCAAGCAGCTCTGCATCTCACCGCTAATCCCGTCTTCCATGAGAGGACTAAACATCTTGAAATAGATTGTCATCTGGTGAGAGATTATTATTTAGAGGGGTTCTTGCTGCCATCCTTTGTTTCCTCTCGTTTCCAGCCGGCGGATATCTTCACCAAATCTCTTCCTGCTGCTTCTTTCTTTGCTAATCTGTTCAATCTCAGCTTTCGGGTTTCCCCAGCTGAGCTTGAGGAGGGGGTGAAGAAGCTATTGGTGTAAGCACGAAGATCAGTTTGGAGCTTTTGGCGGGTGACAACCAGTTTTTCAAATGCTGGCGCCAGACTTCAAAACTTAGTTAAACGCAGGATTAGTTGTCGTTTCATTTATCTTACATTTTTTGTTACTGACTTGCCCCCGTGGACTGTAGCTATTGGTTGAGCTTTTTTGTTGGTTTAGTATAAACCACACAGAAGGCAGCTTATTTTCGTATGCTTTTTGAACCACATAATTGAAACACAAACTTTCTCCATCTCTGCTTCTTCTTCATTTCCTTCAGCTGCTTATGTCAGTCTTCAGACGTCCAATACATGAGTCTAGTTTCTTTCATATTTTGTGTAATCAAGTTTTACGGTTACTTATTGAGTAAAGTGAGTTATTGAGTTTGTGGTGCATCATTAGGTGATGGTGATTCAAGGATGATTGAGTGACCAAATGCCTTTGAAATGGCCTCTGTGAGCATTCGATACCTCTACTCTTTTGAGTGTTTGATTTGACAAGAAGGTATTAGAGGATCATTTCTTGTGATTTATTGTGTTTATTAGTTTGACGTTTTTAGTACTATGTTTATGTGTTTAAGTGTGTTGCTTTATGTGTTTACTGCTCTATTCTGTACTAGAATCAGATTTGATGGCTTAAGTATGAAGAGTTTAGGATTTTTATGATATGTTTGTTGGTTCTGGGGTTTAATTAGGTTATTTTACGATTGTACCTTAGTTTTGGATGAATGTATGTTGACGGAAACACGATTTGTTGGATGCCTGCTTGATTTTGGGATCTATTATTGCTGCAACATCTCTTGTATTCTGTTTTGCTTTGTATCCTCTTCATAATTGAATTATGTTTGAATCCATGGTACTTTTTGTAGCGTACTATGCCGAATGATATTAATGTCTAGTCATCCATGTAATGTAGTTCAACTAGTTATGGATATGTTATTCCTAACACGTGTTTTAGTATTGTGTCTCCCCTTTGCCGAAGAATCACTTGATGAAGATATTGTATCTCCCCTTTGCTGAAGAATCACTTGATGAAGATATTGTTTCTCCCTTTTTACTGCTGTTTTATGATATTGTGTATACATTTGTTACTTTTATACTTTGACTATCACAGGAACCCCCTCGGGCACCCATTTTTTTGCCCCAAAAAACCGGTGCCTAAGTAGGGGATGAAATGGTTTCACCGGTATTCAAAAAATCGGGGTTAATTTAGTAGTGGTTTTTTACTAGCACCATTTTTAAAAAAAATCGGTGTTAATTTTAGCACCAGTTTTTTTGTTAGCACCGGTGTTTAAACCTGTGTTAATTTTAGCACCAATTTTTTTGTTAGCACTGATTTTTTTAAACCGGTGTTAATTTTAGCACCAGTTTTTTGAACCGGTGCCAAAATTTTTACAACGATTAAAAAAAATCCCTTCCTTTGAAAGCAGCTGTGCGCAGCCGCTTCCAGAGGAAGGGAAAACATATCCCAAATTGATAATTTAGTGGGGAATTAATTTAATAACAAAATTAACTTCACAAAATTGATAATATAGAAATAAAACAAAAAAATGTATGATACAAAATTAATAATCTATGGGACTAAACATAACTATCCCAAACATAACTATCTACAAGACTAAACATAACTTTAACTAGCAATTGAATCATGTGGCGTCTACACATCAAATCACAAGGTTAAGCCACACAACTAATTTTGAATCTATGGTCTTTAGAAATGATCAAATGTACCCTGCCATACCATATGCTAAAAAATAAATACTCAACTTTTCACCCGATCTGAACTAATTACTCAAATAATTACTCATTAAGAAATTGAAGAAAATGTATCAAATACATGTATTCATCATGCCCCCAAGATATCACTACATTGTCCAATCTTCAGCCTTGAGTGTAGATGAAGTGCCCATTTATATGGTTATTTTAAGACTTTTAGGTTTACTTTTGTACACTTTTGTGTTCTAGATGTGGCATTTTCCCTTGAAATTCTCTAAGGAGAGTTAAAAATGACTTTTACGCTTTTATTACTTTTCTAGATAATTTTGTGTGACAAGGAAATTTGTTTGAAGACTTTGAAGATTACCTTTGAAGATTTGAAGACTTGCATTTGAGATTTTGAAAACTTGAAAAATTGAATGTAAAAAGAAGTGAAGAGGAGAACTTGAAACAAGAAGAAGAAAAAAACCAAAGATGTTGGAATCGGCAAAGTTTGCCCAGGGTGAACTTTTGTTTGCCCAACGCGAACTACGGGTGGCCAGAATGTTTTCCTGCTTTTTTGTACTATAAATACTTACTTTAACCTTTCCCTCCTTGCTCTCTTCTTCTCCTGTGATTTTCTATGTTTAAAACCCTAGTTTTCTTCTTTCTTTTCTTAGTTTTTGTAGGATTAATTATGTTTATTTTTTCATCATCTAGGTTAGTTTAATCTTGGGAGCAATTGATTGAAGCTTCCATATCTATGTAGTAAGAAACTCTATTTCACTATTTCTTGAAGCATTTGTTAGTTAGCATTCATGTGTTTTAATGTGATGTTTTACTACATTTATATCATGGGTTGTTTGAGAATATGAAGTGTTTGTATGATTGAAGTGTTAGGGTGTTAGGAAAGTTGCAAATTTCTTAACTCATTTGGCATGAAAATCCAAAAACATGGACTTAGAACTTCTAGTGTATAATGTGTTATAATTATTGCTAGATAAGTATGTTAATTTGGATTGTTCTCATATTTATCCTATAGAAGCAATGAAAGGTTGAATCTTGAATGAGGTTTGTTCTAGGTTTAGCCTAATGAAGGCTATGTTTTGTTAAATGACTATGTCTTTGGTAGAAGTATTGTTGTTGTCAAATCTATGGTTCTTCGTGTATAATATCGTTGATGAAATACCTTTATGGTGTGGTTTGCCCAAAGTGATTGTCAATGAGGTTTGCAAATGGTCGTTGTTTGTCTTTGTGAATTACCATTAAGAAGAAATGAATGTTGATCTTCAATTGGGAAGTTTTATCATTCCCCATAGGTAATGAATGTGATGGAATGAGTGAATGGTTCAATGATCTACATTAGGTTTGGAAGTGGATATCAATTGCCCCCAAGGCTTTATCTTTTGTAGTTTTTACCCCTTTTCCTTAGTTTGTTTGATGATTATCATAGTTACTTAAGTTTGCTAGTTATCTTGTCTTTAAATTCATAACTTTGCAGTGACCCATCCATGTATACCCTTATCGGCCTCTTCTTTTTCCAAGCTGGTCGCCGAGAGCATAAGCCTAGCGGAGAGCAGGTCGTCAACGCTTCATACGGCGGTGGGGCATCATCCAGGTGGATTTCAAGTCCCACATCCGCCTCGAAACTTCACCTCTGTTGCTCCCGCTTGGCAAGGGTTTGAGGCTGCCAGCACCAGCTCGCCAGTCCTATCTCATCGATGAGCCGCGTGTTTTCGCCGTCGTCCCTCAATTATGCTCTGCGGTGGGATCTCTATGCACATTGGAAGGAGTAAGTGGTGGTGAAATTGGGAACACGTGAAAGATGATGGAAGAAAGGAATAAGCAATGCTAGAAATTAGGGTTAGATTATTTATATACTCATAGGATTTAACGATTCAGATTCAATTCTAGGAAGAAATCAATGGTCCAGATTAAAACAACACACCTTCATAATTAGCTTTTTATTTTAAAATTATTCATCATTATATAGCTATAATTATAATTTTCTTTTTTTATTATTTTATTTTGAATATTGATTCTTTTAAACATTTGATATAACATTGTACATATATATATATATATATTGTACATATATTTTGAGAGTATGTTTAATTTTTTAAAATGCTGAAACTTATTAATATCAACTAGTGGAGTACCACGCGTTGCGTGATACCATTAATTAAAATATTGAGATTAAGTTTTATTAAAAAAATTTAAAGTTTAGTCATCTAAGGAAAATTATATGAGCTATGAAGTGAAATAATTAATTTAGTTAGAAACTGTTAAATACTGAATACAATACAAATTAACACCGGTTTTTAAATTTTAACACCGGTTTTTAAAAAACCAGTGTTAATTTAACACCAAATTTTAAAAAAGTTGTGTTAAAATAAAAAATTTACACCGATTTTTAAAAAACCGGTGTTAAAATAAAATGAAACAGTGCTATTACATTTTGGGCACCGCTTTTCAAAAACCGATGCTAAAAAATCGGTGCTAGAGGGGGGTCTCTGTGGTAGTGTTTCAGTACTTTGGCTTATGTGTTAGTAGGGTTTGATTAGGCTTGTGTGTTTATGGTGTTTTGCATTTATTTTGATGCTTTTGAATTGTTTGCTTGGTTTTTGGGTTCTTCTGTTATTTCAATAGAGTCAAGGTTCTTTTGTTAGTTTGATATTTTCTATAATTTATTTATTTGTTAATAGGTTTTGATTAGACTTGTATGTTTATGTGTTTGCGTGATATTTTTCTTTTTATATCTTTAGTTAAGATATTTCATTAGTTTATATGAAGTGAAATTCAATGCCAATGGTTTTCATATTTTGAAACTGTAAAATATCTAATGGAAAGCTTTTATGAAACATGTTTAAGTTCTGGCACCTTTCAGATCTCAGAAACTTACCTGTTGAACTTCCACGTTGTTCTAGAAATACAAATTGTCTTCAGAGATCGTAGCATGAGAAATTGCATCAAAAGATTGACGGAAGGGCATGTAACTAGACGAAGAGATGAAGAAGAAGCAGAAACCATAGTTTGATAGCATACAACCAAATGTTGAATTAGTTTGATCTTTTATTTTTCATTCTAGATTAAGATAAAATATACAATTAACAAATGTATAAATTAGTTCATATGTTTAGAGTATTTGTTAATAGTTTAAAGAACTTTGTTTGAACTTTTTCTTTCAATATAGCTATAGAACTTATAAGAACTTTGTTAGAAATTTTATTTAATTTTCAATATAACTATAGAACTTATGATTAGAAAATGTAAAATTACTTTCTATATTTACAATGCTTGTTAAAGGGTTTAGTAATTTAGTTTAGACTTTTATTTTTAACAATAGAAGTTACAATTGGAAATATCTATAAATTAGTTCATATTCATGCTTTTAATTATGGATTGAAATCGAGCAGAGTAAACATGTTTCAAAAATTAAATTCGAATTTTCACCTAATCGAATTTGTATAAAATGAATAAAGTCAACTTATATCCCATTAGCTCATGTATTTAAAAAGTTTGTTAATCCATTTAATAATTTAGTTTAGTCTTTCATTTTGTGCAAGTTAAATATGATAGTATTTATAGTTAGCATATACTTTGTATATTAATTAGTTCATATGTTTAGAGTGTTTGTTCACCGTTTTAAAGATTTTGTTGGGACTTTAATTTTATGCAGAATAATAATTATAAAATTTAAACTTACAACTAGAAAATATATAGATTAGTTTGTATATATTGAATGTTTGTTAATTGGTTTGATGAATTTGTTAAGAATTTCATTTCTGCATTATATAATAATAATAAATTTTACAACTAGCATGTATCACTACTAGAAAACAGATACATAGGCTTCAGTATGTCAGTGATAACGGTGATAGAAAACCAAAATTCAGCACCGGTACACAAAACACCGGTGCCTATGAATAAATTCAGCACTGGTACACTGAATACCGGTTCTACAAAACCAAAATTCAACACTGGTACACAAAAAATTGGTGCCTATAAATAAATTCAGCACCGGTACGCTGGATACCGGTGCCACAAAACAAAAATTCAGCACCGGTACACAAAAAACTGGTGCCTATGAATAAATTCAGCACCAGTAACACAATTTTGTGCCACAGTGTAATTTTCCAAGGATTTATAGAAGTAATCAATCTTGAATCTTGAGACCCTTCCGTTTATTCATACATTCCCAAATTATAGAGTTACGAATATATATTATTGAATTTCATTTTGGTTATGCCAATTTTGTGATCCGACGACTCAATCTTTCTTGGAGGGACCTAAGTGCAAAAAGTAAAAACTTTACTCGTAACTCCAAATTGAAATTCGCTCAAACGTGATCCTACCCCATACACCACCATTGTATTTTTCATTCATGTAAAGGAAATATTTATAAAAAATTGAGTACAATAACATATCCATAATCCTTACCGATTTCACTTTGTAACTTCCAAGTAATCAACCATAAGTTACTCTAGAACATGCACTAGTGCTTTTCAATATTTCACCAAAAAAATCATTTATTTTATGTTTCCATATTTATCCAAGAATAACAAAAATCATGTATTTTGGAGCAATGCAAAATGAGGTAACACAATTTTGGGCCACAGTGTAATTTTCCAAGAACTTATAGAAGTAATCAATGTTGACTTTCGAGACCCTTCCGTTCACCCATACATACCCATATTTCAAAGTTGCAATAATATATTATTGAATTACATTTTGGTTCCGCCAATTTCGTGGTTCGACGATTCCAACTTTCTTGGAGGGACCTAAGTGTAAAAAGTAAAAACTTTACACGTAATTCCAAATTGAAATTTGCTCGAATGTGATGCTACCATGTACACCCTTATTGTATTTTACAAGTCAGTAACGAAATATTTATCAACAATCGAGCACACGAACATATCCATAATCCTTTCCGATTTCCCTTTCTATCTTCTAAGTAATCAACTCTAGGTTACTATAGAGTATGTAGTAGCTCTTTTCAAAAGTTCATCAAAAAAATACATTTTCTATTTATATATTTATGCAACAATAACAAAATTCGTATATTTTGGACATAAGGATAATGTCGTAACAAATTTTTGATCCATAACGTAATTTTCCAAAAATATGTTAGAGGCGTTTCCGTTCGCCCATTGTACCTCAAATTTTAAAGACGCAATAATCTATTATTTAATTGCATTTTAGTGTCTTCAATGATTCTCCGCCTCCAAATTTCTTCTATGGACCTGAGAGTTTAAATTAAAAAGTTAACTTAAAGATCAAATAATACCAACAACGGCATTGTTTTTCATTCATACATGTGCTATGTTATAGTGGTCGAATGAATTTTTCAAAATTTCATTCCAAATTTTGTAGGGATTGTTTAAAATTTTATAATTTTGGAATTAGCACTGGTATTAGTTACTTAGGCACCGGTATGTGTACTGGGGGTCCATACTTAGAAAAAAATTCTTGGGTTCAATATTTTTTTAAAAAACCATTCAAAGCAGCCCTGAGCAGGTGCTTTTTGTATATTTAGGCACCGATATGAGCATTTTGGGCTCTGGTATTTGTAACGGTGCTCAACACTGGTATTTGTTCACAGATGAAAGCTTATGAACAACCCTTACGAGCAAATTAGGCAACATATATGAATACCTCGCAATCTGACTTAGCCAGGGCAGTTTAAATGTTAGCAGAGGTGGAGTATCAGGTCACGCCTTCTTAAGCCCCGATATCCCACTCTTGAGGTATGAGAGCCCCGATGATAACATTTCCTTACTTTGGATATCCTCAAGGGGACTAGGCATGTCCTAAACCTTCATTCCGTGAACCCCTGGGGTTGGCACGTCCCAGACCCCCTCCAGTTCTGACAACCTTGATGGGAGGATATCCCAGAGCTGATCTGCCTTCGATACCCAAACCCCTGGGGATAGCACATTCTAGACCCACTGCAGTTTTGGTAATATTGATGGGAGGATATTCCAGAGCTGAGATGAGGTATTGGTCTCAAGGGTATAGAAGCATAGGGATGTTGAACCCGTCACCAGGTTATGGCTTGTACGACCCTTATGGGTTATATGGTGGAAGTTCAGGGATCACGGTGGCCTGGAAAAATTCTGGGAAGGTAATTCAACCCCCTCAGCATCAGATGGCTTATAGCGACCCCCCATAGAGGATTACTAAACCCTTGAGAGCAAAGAGGATATACTAGATATGCCCTCAAGAGAGAGTTAGACAAGCTGATTGGGACACTTAGCCAGGTAGCAGGATCCCCATTTTCATCGCTGATAACCTCAGAGCGATGGCTTATAGATACCAAGCCCCCAGAGGGGCTCTCAACGTATAGTGGAGAGTCTGATCCCATAGAGTTCATCCTAACATTCCTTAGTCTAATTAATTCGAGGGATTTCGACAAAAAACTGACTTACAAACAGGTGGGGAGTTATCTCTGAGGAAAGGCTTAAGAGTGGTATAACAAGTTGCCAAAGGGGTCTTTGCACTCCTATAGATATTTTAGTGCGGCATTGTTGAGTTAATATGCCCAAAAGAAGAAGTTTACCAAAATCTTGCCGGAGTTATACTAGACAATACAAAACCCGAGAGAATCAACAGAAGCCTTCTACTACTGCTTTGTAGATGAAAACTTATGGGTGGTGGAGACCACAAAAAATGAAGTGATACAAGGATACTTACTCGGGATGAGAGATATAGAGCTATACAAGAAAATAAGTAATAATGTCCCTCGAACCCTACAAAAGCTTCACAAGAGAGTTGAGCAGCACTCGAAAGTTGAAGAAACCACTAGGAGAAAGAAAGAGAGTATGATTGATAGGCTAGAAAGAAATAATGATCATCGAGAGAAGAAGACAACGGAGGCATCTAGGCCTAACTTCAAGAGGTATACTCCTGCTAGTAGGCCTCTAGCGTAGATCCTAAGTATTTATAGAGGGATATTCAGACAACCGTATCCCTTGTCAAATGCGCCTGTTGCAGTAGCAGGACGAAGGGCTACGAACTTATTCAGCGACTTTCACAAGGATTATGGACATGATACGAATTATTGCATCCATTTGAAAAGGGAGATATAAAGGAATGAAAGAGAGGGTGGCTTCAGGGCTCCGAACCTAGACGTGGAAGTCAAGGGGAACTCCCTCGACCCCAGAGGGTTCGTTCACCATACAAGAGATATCCTCAGAATAACTGGGGTAGAGGAGATGGAAGACATCAGGGATAAGAACGTCGAGGCAAAGATCAGGTAAGAAGGGATAAAGGTCCACGGGAACAACCCGCTACAAACCAGGACAATAGGAATGGGAAAAATCCACCTATTTGAAGAGTGATTAACATGATAAGTGGGATAATAGGAGAGAGGTATTCAAACTTAGTCATGAAGGATGATTCTTAAAGGGCTCCTGTAGAAGAGCCAAACCACAAGAGATTTCGTCTGGACAAGACAATCACATTCTCAGCAGCTGACGCTGTCCCAAACTAAACCCCGAACGCGGATCCAATGGTGGTAGCGGCAGTAATTGGAATGACCTTAGTAAAAAGGGTCTTTATTGATGCTGGAAGTGGGGTTGAGATAATGTTCGTTGAATGTTTTAATCAGCTAGATATTGGAAGGAATAATTTGAAAAAGTTAGCTACCCCCTCTCAGGATTTACGGGAAACCCAAAATATCCCATAGGAGAAGTCACCTTGCCAGTATGAATATCTGAAGGGGATAAGGGGGTGACAATCGAATGCACCTTTGCATCATTTGATTCTTATTCCCCGTACAATGTAATTTTGGGAAGGCCTTAGATGTGCCAGGCTCGAGTAGTGTGGTTCCAGTATCATCTAATGATAAAGTTTCCAACGAGTAAAGGGATAGCTTCCATCCAAGGGGACCAGGCCGTGGCTAAGAGCTGTAACCTCACAATATTTCGTACTTTTTGCTTTTGTTTACATACGTTTTTTTGTGGGGCGGTGACTGAAACATTTCCTTTATTTTGATAGAAACAACAAGAGCAAGGCCAATCACTGAACACCAAGCCAATCTCGATCCTTAGTTAGGTCGATAATATGATCCATTGTAAGAGAAGCAAAGAGGGTGAGAGATGTAGCATCGATACATAGAGGAGTTTGCCTTTTTGAAACTGAGCAAATGTCAATCTTGGATAAGGAGGTAGTGGCTGTGGGGAAACTTACCCTCGAGGATGTGAAAGATAATATGAGCAAGTTAATGGAGAAATACGAAGATGTGTTTTCGTGGGATACCTCAGATCTTACAGAGGTTCCTTGGGAATTAGCTTTCCATAGGTTAAACATTGACTCAGGGATTAGGCATGTCAAACAAAAAAAGAGAGTATTCATGCCAGAAAGGGAAGAAACCATCAAGGCAGAGGTAGACAAATTGCTGAAGGCTGATGTAATCGAGGAAGCACTTTACCCGAAATGGCTAGCCAATCCGGTTATGGTCCCAAAACATGATGGTACTTGGAAAATGTGTATAGATTTTATGGATTTGAACAAATACTGCCCAAAGGATAGTTATCCCTTATCCCCATCGATAAGTTAGTGGAAGCGATTACAGGGTATCAAGTATTGGCTTTCTTCGATGCCCACAAGGGTTATCACTAGATAATGATGGCTAATGAGGACAAGGAAAAGACTTCGTTTATCACAGATATGGGCACGTACTGTTACAAGAAGATGCCTTTTGGCTTGAAAAATGCAGGGGCAACATACCAGAGGCAAGTGGACAAGTTGTTTAGAAAATAGAATGGTAGGAATGTGGAGATATATGTGGACGATATGGTGGTAAAGAGCATGAGCTACAAGGGATTCTTGATGGATTTGAAGGATTTTTTTGAGATACTCAGGAGTGCAAATCTAAACCTGACCGCTAAATGTGTCATAGGAGTGGGGCCAGGAAAATTCCTAGGGTTCATGGTTAAGAAAGGGGAATCAAAGTTAATCTAGAGAAGGTCGAGGCCCTGATAAGGATGAAGAGACCCTAGAACGTGAAGGACGTACAAAAGATCACTGGAAAGAAAAAAGCAAAGAAGTATGAATGGACAGATCGGTGTGAACATGCTTTTCAATAACTTAAGGATAATCTTCAAAGGTTACCGGCGCTAATGAAACCTGAGAATGGGGAGGTCCTGTTCCTTTACATCTCCGCTTTGTCCCTAGCCATTAGTGCGGTACTTGTGAAAGAAAAAGGTAAAGTGCAACACCCTATATACTTTGTGAGCCGAGCCCTAAAGGGACCAGAGATAAGATACACCGTCCTCGAGAAACTCATACTAGCACTGGTACATGCCGCTTGAAGACTGTGACATTATTTTCAAGGACACAAGATCATCTTACTCATTAACTATCCCCTAAGGAAAGTCCTCTTGAAACCCGAGGCATCAGGGAGGATGATGAAGTGGGCAGTAGAGCTGGGAGAACATGACATACAATTTCAGCCAAGGGCAGCGATTAAAGGTCAAGCCCTGGTGGACTTTATAGTCAAAACCACCGAGACTATCGAGCCTATTGAAATGGAGGAAGAGAAGATGGTCGAGAAGGGATCTTAATGGAAAGAAGTATGGAGGTTATACATTGATGGTTCCTCACATTCAGGAGGAAGTAGGGCATGAGTCTTACTCACTAGCCCTGATAGAAAAGACTACCCGTACGCACTGTACTTTGCCTTTAAAGCAATAAATAATGAGGCTGAATATGAACCCCTAATCACTGGTTTAAGGTTAGCTACAGAATTGAATGTAAAGGATTTGGATATTTATAGTGATTCACAGATAGTGATGCAGCAGGTAAAAGGGGAATACGAGGCCAGGGAGCACAATTTGCAGAATTATCTTGAGTTTGTGAAGCCTCTACTCAGGAATTTCAAAAACCATACCTTAGAGCAAGTACGAAGAGTAAACAACCATAATGCTAATGCCTTGACCTAGTTAGCCTCATCGAATTTAGGAGCGGAGGCTCAAGGGCAGCTGCTCATGGAGACCCTTCAAAATTGAAGTTTTCAGGAGCAAAGGGTAATGTCAGTAGAGGAAGAAATTTGCTGGATGATGCCCATTGTTAAATATCTTTGAGATGGGACACTCTCGGAGTCCCGTCGAAGCTAGAAAATTCAGGCTGAAAGCACCAAAATATGCAATGCAAGAGGGAATTCAGTATAAAAGAGGGCATCTGCAACCGCTATGTGTGAGCCCCCTCAAGGCGTATTCTTTGATAAGGGAGGTCCATGAGGGTATATGTGGGAGTCATCAAGGAGTTAGGTCAGTATCGAGGAAACTTATCCGAGCCGAGTATTATTGGCCCATAATGTTCAAAGATGCAAACCGGTATATACAAACTTTCCATCAATGCCCAAAAAATGCTCCATTGAAGCATATTCCCCAGAGGAGATGATGAATATTTACGGCTCATGGCTATTTGATCAAATAGGGTATTGACCTAGTTGGGCGATTCCCTGAATCCCTGGGAAAGTTAAAATATTTGATCATGGCCGTGGATTATTTTACGAAAGGGGTGGGAGTTGAACCATTGACCAATATCATAGGTAAAAGAATCATTGCTTTTTGATGGAAAAACACTGTCTGTAGGTTTGGGATCCCAAGGACGATTATAACAGACAACGAGAAGCAGTTCGCCAATGATCTCTTTAAGAGGTGGTGCAAATAATATAAGATCCAGCAAAAGTTGATGGCTATTTATCATCCTTAGGCGAATGGCTAAGTAAAAGTTACCAACCACACCCTCGTCAATGGAATCAGAGCTAGGCACAAGGGGGCAATCGGAAATTGGATACGGGAATTGCCCAACGTCTTATGGGCATACAGAACTACGAAATATTCAGCCATAGGGGAAACACCTTATAGCCTAGTCTATGGTTCCGAGGCAATGATCCCAGTTGAAATAGGGCTGCCAAGCCCGAGGATGATGGCTATGGTCGGGGAAGATGTTAACAGTGAAAATTGGCATCAGGATCCTGATATGATCGATGAAGAGCGAGAGTTAGCCTTGTACATGAGGCTAAAGTGTAAGAAAAGGTGAAACATTATTATGATCAAAGGGCCAGGATAGTTTAGTTTACACCCGGCGATCTAGTTATGAGAAAGAATGAGAAAAGTAAGCAAGAGCCGGAGGGGAAGCTTGCAGCTAACTAGGAAGGACCATATCGAGTGGCAGAAGCGTACCCTGGAGGAAGCTATACCCTCGAGACCATTGGGGGAACTCAGATCCCAAGGAGATGGAGCATCGCTAATCTCCGAAGATATCACCATGTATGATAGGGGTGAAAAGCGATGATAAATCCTATACCAAGCGCTTAAATGCTCGAGCTCAAATGCTAGCTAAGACTGAAGGCTTGAGCTCAAATGCTCCTGCAAAAATTATAGCTAAGACTGAAGACTCGAGCTGAAACGCTCCTGCGAAGCATTCCAGCTAAGGCTGTAGAGTAGAGCCATGAGCTCCTAAATTGTATTCCAGCTAAGGCTGTAGAATAGAGCCACGAGCTCCTAAATTGTATTCAAGCTAAGGCTGTAGAATAGAGCCACAAGCTCCTAAATTGTATTCCAGCCAAGGCTGTAGAATTGAGCCATGAGCTTGCAAGTGGAAAGAAAGGGGGAGGAATGTGAAAGTAATATCCTTGATCCCCATGCCGATTGTAGATGTCGCTCGATGATCTAGCAAAAATATTGTTGCAGGATGTAGGTGAAAAACACCGAACCTGGGTAAAATCGTTGTTTTTATTTTCAATCAATTATTAATTGATTTTAATTAAATTTTCAAAAGTTTGGCATATCACGATCTAAGGTATGAAGGCTCAAAAGGCCATGCTTATATAGGCAAAAGAATGAAGGATAAGAGCAATAAAAAAATACAAGTGGAGTATAGAATGTAGTTACAATAGTTTCTTTAATTCCTTTTCTACACTTGCTACTTCTTCCTGTATCCTCGTTATTTCTTCTGCCTTAATACCAGTAGCACGGTGAAGGTCCTTTCTTTATTCCTCCTCGGGATAGTCATCTGTATTTATTGCCGAAGTGGATCGATGACCACGAGGATGGGTCCACTCCGTTGTAGATCTCCCATAGAGGTGCCTCGAAGAACTACTGACCCTAGCTACTTCATGTGCTTCTAAATTCATGGATCACCTTCGATTCTTAGGAGGAGGAATGGGTAGTTTCTTTATCCATTCGAGGATAGCAGTGTAAGCTTCTTTCTGCTTAAAAGTTCCTCGAGTTTCTACTTCATTCTTTATGAGCCAGTGGTAGGAAGCGTGCAGAAGAAATTTGGGTAAAAGCTTGTCTGAGATAACTTTGGGATTAGCCACCCCATGAAATAAGCTATAATCATGCTTTGATAGCAAAGAAAAGCTTTCTTCTCCAACTTGACGTTCTGCCTCTGCAATGTCTCATTTTCTTACAACAACCTTGAGTTTTCACCTAAAAGAGATTCTACTTCTGAAAGATCATAGCTGATAGAAGTACCGTGCTTGGAGAGCACCTCGTTTAGGCTCAAGATCTTATTTTGTGCGACCTCAAAATGCTGCAAAACAATACCCAATTGAGCCATAAGCCCATAAGCCTGTCCCCGAGTGGCTATAAGACGACTCTCGACTATATGCAACTTTTCAGCATCTGAAAGACACCTTTTAAGGGAACCAAAATTTTGGATTATGGAATGAACGTCATCTTCACAGTTGGCCTCCGGGGGTCAGCATTGTCGACAAACTTGAGAGGGACGAAACCCTTGAATCTTCTACGGTCGTGATCCTTCAAGCGCGCTACGAAAAATCAGGTGTTTACCACTTTCCCAAGATTTCATGTCCGCCTTAGCAAGATCAAGCTTCTTTTGGAAGATCTTGCAGCTGAATTCATGCTGGAGATGTTATCTTGAAGGCTAACTATGAAGGGGTGCGTCTTATTATGCCACAACTGTAGTTCTTTGGAGCTTTTCTCCAAGGTTGTCACAACAAGGGCTAAGTCCCTCCTAGTGGTTTCGAGTTCGGCTTTAGCCTTAAGGAAATTTTTGCGGGTGGATTGAAGTTCTTGTTGCAATGCGTTGAACTATGAGAAAGAAAATTTTGGAGAAACACATCAATAAGGGAAATGAAATGTTAATATAAAATACCAAAATCAATTACATGGGGGCCCAAAGGGGTAGAATTATACATTGGTCCCTATTACGGTACCCCTCACTTGGTCCTCTTGAGCTACTGCGGCCTCCATCTCTGCATCCTTGTCTTCTTTATCCAGATCAGTTAAGGCATATATCATCCAGGGTGACGTAATTCCCCAAACCCCTCAGAAGATCCATCATGGATAAGCTCATTCGACCCTCGTTCACAGTACTTTCCCACTTTCAGTTTATTGTCTCGAGCCCTTCGGACTTAGCCTCTCCTTCAATGCTTTGACACCGTTCTCGGATAGGGACGATCCCATCTTAGGAATAATCACTTCATATACTAAGCTAGATCTCCCAATGCCCTGGGCATTGTTCAGAAGGTTCACAAAGAGTTCAAAGAGCTCCATGCTTCAAATAGCTTTATCTTTGAAGGCCTCCAACATTCCATTTGAGCTTCTAGGTCTCAGGCTTGTTTGGCATCCTTGACAGCCGAGTTCCTTTCAAATGTTAGGCACTCTTGAGTGCTTTAGAGTTCAAAATGTTTTTGCTAGGATGGCTTGAGCTATAGCTGCACAAGGCTATCTCCTTATTCTTATCTTCATAAGTGGAAGATAATTCAGAGCCTAAGTTTTGAATGAAGGAAGATAGGGAAGCAGTGATGGTAGACCTCACACCATCCAACTCCTTGAAAATATGAAAAAAGGTGGTGGGAATGAGAAAACAAACAACACATATAATCATTCTCAAAATAATTTTGATGAAATAACTTACCTCGGAGTTCTTCACAAAAAGACCAAGGGCAGCGGTCCCTAAGGCTGAGAGGCTCGATGAACATGCCAAACCACAGGTAGCGGCATCGAGCTCCTCATTAATGGCCTCAGGAGTAGACCTCTCATGAGAAAGTTTTTGATGACCCTCCCTAACAGAAAGATCGTCCTCGGGTTTTTGCTTCAACTATGTATCGGTGGGGGTAACTGTCTGAAGAGGGGTACCAGGGGTAACCTTCTCCTTGAAGGAGAGGGTGTTTTCTCCCTTATTGGTCATAGCACTTGCTAGACTCCCGCCCACTGAAGAGAAAGAAGATATCAGATAAGGTACAACAAAAAGTATATATATAAATATGATAGTAAGCAGTAAAGCAAAGCACAAAATACATGAACGACACCTTCAATGTCATGAAAGGAAAGGGAATCCTCGAGAAGGGGCTCTCAGATTACTAATTCCTAGGAAGGTCGTGGCTTATACCCCTTAACTAGCTTCCTTCTCTTTGAACCTACCGGGGGCTCATGGGATTCAGCTAAGTGGGGCTGTCTCCCCAATTTTCTTTTCTTAACAATATCGCAGACAAACGTTTTGTAAATCTGGGGGGGCCAGGCTTGACCCCAAAATAAGTTGTTGGAATTGGTATAAGAGGCATATAAAAAAGGTGATGATAGCAAACAATATCGAGCACTCTCAAAGCGAAGAGGTCAAACAAACTTGTCAAGAAACTGAGATTCAACTTTAACATCGAGATTCCATAGAGGTACCTTATATCTAAGGCAGTTAAACGTGAGACCCCAGTTAGCCTCCTTCAACTTTCCCACATCCCCAAGGAGAGTAAAAACATTGCATCTCCTTTGCAGAGAAGAAAAGGTAATGATCTTCTCGGAAGAGTTACCACCGAAGGCCACGGTGAAAAGGAAATGGAACAACTTATACTAGGTGTCTAGGTTGTAGCATTGACAAAGAATTAACATAAGGGTGGTTATGGCGTTAGGATGGACTTGGGCAGGGCTTACATGGAAATCTCTGAGCACCCTGAAGAATATCGGAGGAAAGGGAAAACACAACCCTGATTGGATCTGCTTTAGGAAAATGACTGACCTCCCTCCAAGGGGATCTTTGTAGGATTATGCTGCCCCTAACCATTCAAATTCCACATCAGCAAGAATCCTTTGACCTGGCGGTAGTAATCTTAAAACACTCGATATTGTCCAAGACTTGTCTGGGGATGGGGGCCTATACATTTCTTCTTCTACGGGGGAACCTGGGGATGGGGGGACCTGGGGCTGGGGGGACCTGGGGCTGGGGGCTCAACGGTAGAGGAGGATTTAGAGTGGAGTAGCCCACTATCCTCCTCTAATATCCTCGAAGGGAGCTAAACTCAATGTCTCCGACATGCGAAGACTTTTGAATATATCATTTCCCTTGGTCGGGAGGCCAAACTCGTGGAAAAATCTCTTCAGGAAAATCCAAAACTGGTATGTACCTTGAATTACCAATCTCATCGTCGCTAGTGCTGTAACCCTGAGGAGAATGCCCCGAATTGCTAAGTGTAGCTTCATAATCTCCTCTTTTGGGAGATTCCCCCCCAAATCTCTCAAACTCAATTTTTTCAGAATGCCCCTCTCAATGGATTTCTCACCTGAATCAGCCATGGGTACAAAGGATAAAGGAAAAGAAGTGAAGAAAGATAAAGGTTAGGATAACTAACTGATGAAAGTAGAAGAAGGGAAATGTAGGCGAGGAACAGAGGGAGAAGAGAGTACTGAGAAACCTTTGAAATCACATGCATTTTAAGTGAAGAGAATTTGGAGAAAATGGAAGTTAAGAAACACAAAAAAGGCGGTTAGAATACTGATTAACTTGGGAGAAGTGAAAATTTGAAAAGGCATGAAAAGTTGGCATGCCTTTTCATAAATTTCTCCCTGACACATGCTTCCCTGTATAACCAACACGTGCAAGTGCACCCCTTGGAATTCTGCTAAAAAGAAAATAATAATAAATGATAGTTATAAAGAAAATTAGATGGCACCTCGGGATTAGGGATTCCTACTCCCAGAAAAATACAAGTGGAGCTCCTCGACACCCTCTATGATAACACGTGAACCAAAGAACTCCTCGAAGATCCTAACCCCGGGAGTACCCTCAAATTTTCTGGGGGCTCTTGATGATAAGCTAACTTTCAATTGGGTTAAGAGTACCTTAGGCCAAGAGTGCCTTGGGCCAAGGGCACACCATGACCGTGCTAGCACAATAAATATCTTTAATGGAGATGCGCACATCAAGGCGTATAATCTGAAGATACGTTATTCTCTGATGCAGTATAAATATAAAGGCACACACTTACTAGAGAGAACTTTTAAACATTTTTACTAAGACACTTACTAACTTAAGCATCAGAGAGTTTACCCCTGGGACTCCCGAGGCTTTTTGCTTGCAGATTACACCGATGGACTCTACGTTATGACTCGACCGATTTCCAGACGCATCAATCCCAACTTGGTTTCATCTAAACCATTGATATCTTTTGTTGATTGAATCTCAACCATTAAAAAATTACCTATATAAACTAAATCTAAAACCCTAAACCTACCCTTCATTTCCCTCTCATTATCTTGCCTCTACTTCCTCTCCATCTTCTCCCTCCTCCACCACCACCTCTCCCTCTCCACCGCCACCTAGCGCTGCCAATAAAAGCACACCCCCTCTCTACTTCAACGTCATTTAAATAACGCCGCTGATGACCCCTCTCTGCCCTTCCTGTGGAGCCATCTCCCGGACTATCCCGATGCTATCTCCCAGACCATCTCGACTCCATCTCTGCCCTCCCCGTGGTGCACCATTCCCAACCCCATCTCCCCACATTTTGGTCACTGGTTGGAGTTGCAAGCTCCACCAAAATTTTTGGTTCAACTCAGATTTGACCCCACCTTCATTGTTTTTGTTCGTTGATGTTATCTAGGGTTTCTGGAAATTAGGTTCTAGTTTTTATGATGATTAATGTTATTAATCTATGTTTAGGTATAACTTGTTTCATGAATTGAGAGATGTTATGTATTTTCAATTATATGTAATGATGTACTAGGTTGTGGTATGAATTTTCCAATTTTTTACATGAGCTTATGTTGTTTTTGTGTTTTGGTCATTCTAGGTTTTATATTCTGGTCGATGAGTTTATTCTCACTGGCTGGATTGTTTTTAATTGATTGCCTATTTACTAGCACCGGTATTTCATGCATAGGCACTTGTAAATAGTACCGGTGCTGGAATAGATTCTCGCACTGGTACAACTTACCGGTGCCTATGACACTGCACTTTTTGCACCGGGCCACTTAGACACTGGTGTGAAAATTCTCAAAATACCGGTGCCTATGGGGTGAAAATACTGGTGCCTATGGGGGTCCTCCCAGTAGTGTATGATAATTAGTATAGAATGTTTTTTAATTGATTTAATTAGATTTGATTTAGGAAATGGAAGAAAATAGTTGTGATATTTGAACAAATCAACATTGGCATTGAGTTATTAATAGGAATTAATAAATAGATTCACTCAAACACAAATAGTACTTGAAAAATAGTCAAATCTTTTTGCGAAAATCCAGCTTCTCATAAATTTGATTGCATTGCGGTTGTCTCACAGAAACAGGAAGAGCTATATCTGCATCGGCACTCTATCATCCAAATCTGCATCGCTCATGAAATACTCATATTGCTTTGACACTCTATCATCCAAATCTGCTCCTCTCCTAAAATTCTAATTTGTAAGTAAACTAAGAAACTATACACAAAAAAGTCGATCAATACACGAGAATACTCATGCTTGATTGGGCTGATATTACCCTATGTTTTGGGCTGTATTTGAGTTGATATTTTGATTAAATTTGTGGAAACTCATATTTTGATGATATTTTTTTGTAGTTTAGAATTTTTGAATGAAATTGATGAGCGGCTGCAGTTATCAGTCGGGATGACCATCCCGACCAATTTTTGGGCAAATGGAAACAACAATACAAATTTGATGCTGGAATCGTACGTATAGAAGAAGAATAAAAAGAAAGTTTTTGTACAAGAAAAGTGGACATTATGATGGAATATTTTGGTGGATTAATTTTGCCAAGTTCAAATTAGAAATAAAATTGGATTGCTTGAAGACTCGCAAATTTTTGGAGAAGATATTTTCTAACTTCTTGAATTTTAAATAGATGGGTAAAGACATATTTTATTTCTTATGTATCTTTTGGGTGTAGTAATTTTTTCTGGTGTTCATTCGTTAGCATAGTCAAAGAACTGAGACAGTAATTTGCACGCTTACAGACGCAGAAACAGTATTCGGTTTTGGAGCTGTACAATATTCTATTCAGAAATTTTTCATCATTTATTTTTATGCTTTTGATTGTTAATTCAGTTATATTTTCTAGTTAAATTCATCTTTTCCTGTAAAGATCGAGGAAGTACTGGTATTGATCTCGTGAGATCTAATTAGTTTTTATCCTTTGATTGCATGCTTGCATATGTTGTTCTTGATTATAATGTTTATGATTTCTTTCATGTTATTGAGTAGTCACTACTGGGAGAACCCCCCACAGGTACCAGTATTTTCACTCCATAGGCACCTGTATAAAACACCGGTGCCTAAGTGACCCTGTGCAAAAGGTGTAGTGTCATAGGCACCAGTAAGTCATGCCGGTGCTAGAATCTATTCCAGCACTGGTACCATTACTAGTGCCCGTGCATGAAATACTGGTGCTAGTAAATAGGAGATTAATTTAAAAAAAAATATGGCTGGTGAGAATAAACTCACCGACCGAAAATGAAACCTTGAACGAACAAAACACAAAAAGAATGGAAGCTTATGTAAAAAGCTGGAAATTTCATACCACAACCCAGAATTTCATTACATATAATTGAAAATACATAACACCTCTCAATTCATGAAACAAGGTATACTTAAACATAGATTAACAACATCAATCATCATAAAAAGTAGAACCTAATTTCCAGAAACCCTAGATAACATCAACGAACCAAAATAGTGAAGGTGAGGTCGGGTCTGAGCTGAACCGGAAATTTTGGTGAAGCTAGTAACTCCAACTAGTGACCATAGTGCGGGGCAATGGTGTCGGGGATGCTGCACCGCGGGGAGGGAAAAGATGGGGTCGGGATGGTCTGGGAGATGGCGTCGGGATGGTCTGGGAGATGGCGTCAGAATGGTCGTGGAGATGGTATCATGGGGATGGCAGAGAGGGGTCGTCAGCGGCATTATGAAGTGACATCGAAGCAGAGAGGGGTTGCGCTTTCATCGGAGGTGCTAGGTGGTAGTGGAGAGGGATAGGTGGTGGAGGAGGAGGGAGAAGATGTAGATGAGGTTGATGAGAAGATAATGAGAGGGAAATGAGGGTGGGTAGATTAGGGTTTCATGGGGTAGTATATATAGGCAATTTTTTAATGGTTGAGATTCAATCAAAAAAGAAATTAACGGTTCAGATGAAACCAAGTTTGGCTTTTTTTTAAGTGTTGAGCTTTGGTACCGGTGCCCAAAATGCTCATACCGGTGCTTAAGAAATTGAAACGCAGCTGCTTAGGGATGATTTGAATGTTTTTTTTAAAAAAAATTGAACCCGAGAGGAAACCCAAGAAATTTTATCAAAGTGTTGAGCCCCAGTACAAATACTAGTGCCCAAAATGCTCATACTGATGCCTAAATATATGAAAAGCAGCTGCTTAGGGCTGCTTTGAATGGTATTTTTTTTATGCTCATACTGATGCCTAAATATATGAAAAGCAGCTACTTAGGGCTGCTTTGAATGGTATTTTTTTTAAAAAAAATATTGAACCTGAAAGCAAACCCAATAATTTGTTTCTAAGTAAATAATACCGGTGCTAATCCAAAATTTTAAACAATCCCTACAAAATTTGGAATGAAAATTTGAAAAATTCATTATCTCGCCATAACATAGCACCGGCATGAATGGAAAACAATGACGGTGCTAGTATTATTTGATCTCTAAGTTAACATTTTAATTTTTACTATTAGGTCCATAGAAGAAATTTGGAGGTAGAGAATCACAAAATTGAAGACACAAAAATGCAATTGAATTAGAGATGATTGCGTCTTTAAAATTTGAGGTAGAATGGGTAACGGAAATGCCTCTTACACATTTTAGAAAATTACGCTATGGCCTAAAAATTTATTACAACATTATCCTTCTGTAAAAAATATACGAATTTTGTTATTCTTGCATAAATATGGAAATAGAAAATAATTTATTTTTTTGATGAAATTTTGAAAAGCGCTATTGCATGTTCTATAGTAACCCAGAGTTGATTACATAGAAGATAGAAAGGAAAATAAAAAAGGATTATGGATATATTCTTGTGCCCAATTGTTGATAAATATTTCACTACTGACTTGGAAAATACAATGAGGGTGTATAGGGTATTATCACGTTCGAGCGGATTTTAATTTGGAGTTACAAGTAAAGTTTTTACTTTTTGCACATAGGTCCCTCCAAGAAAGTTGGAGTCGTCGAATCACGAAATTGGCAGAACCAAAATGAAATTCAATAATATATGATTACAACTCTGCAGTTTGGGTACGTATGGGTGAACGGAAAGGTCTCAAACTCAATATTGATTACTTCTATAAATTCTTGGAAAATTATGTCGTGGCCCAAAATTGTCTTACCCCATTACTCATTGCTCCAAAATACGTAATTTTTGTTATTCATGCCTGAATATAGAAATATTAAATAAATGATTTTTTTGGTGAATTATTGAAAAGCGCTAGTACATGTTCTAGAGTAACTTATGGTTGATTACTTGGAAGTTGCAAAGTGAAACTGAAAAGGATTATGGATATGTTCTTGTGCTTAATTATTTTTATAAATATTCCCTTATAGGCATGGAAAATACAATGGGGTGTATAGGGTAGGATCACTTTTGAGTGGATTTCAATTTGGAGTTGCGAGTAATGTTTTTACTTTTTGCACTTAAGTTCATCCAAGAAAGTTGGAGTCATCAAATCACAAAATTGGTGGAACCAAAATGCAATTCAATAATATATGATCGTAAACCTACAATTTGGGAATGTATGGGTGAATGGAAGGGTCTCAGAAGTCAAGATTGATTACTTCTATAAATCCTTGGAAAATTACACAGTGGCCCAAAACTGTTTTTACTTTTTGTACTTTGGTCCCTCTAAGAAAGTTGGAGTCATCAAATCATAAAATTGGGGGAACTAAAATACAATTAAATAATAAACGATCGTAACTCTGCAATTTGGGAGTGTATGGGTGAACGTAAGGGTTTCAAAAGTCAAGATTGATTAGTTCTACATATTCTTGGAAAATTACACTGTGGCCCAAAACTGTGTTACCAGTGCTAAATTTATTCACAGGCACATATTTTTTGTGTACCGGTGCTGAAATTTGGTGTTGTAGAACAGGTATTAAGTGTTACTAGTGCTGAAATTATTCACAGGCACTGGTTTTTATTGTACCTGTGCTAAAATTATTCATAGGGACCGGTTTTTGTGTATTAGTGCTGAATTTTGGTTTTGTAGCACCGGTATTCAGTGCATGGGTACCGTTTTTTTGTATACCAGTGCTGAATTTTAGTTTTTTGCACCGGTATCATTGACATACCGGTGCCTATGTACTTGTTTTCTAGTAATGAGTGGCCAATATTTGATAGCATGTTAGTCATTTAATACCAATTGAACCCATCATCCGTATTTGTGATTTCAATTCAATCAGTGGTAGGGAATAATAGTCTTAATTTAACAATTTGGCGTCCGAGTTTGTTGGTTATAAATTGGGTCTTTCTCGTTATTAATGCTGCTAGCATATTAAATCTATAAAGCGTCTCTTAGGTTATATGTTAGTTAGAGGAATAGTTTGTGAGTCGTCCTTCAGATTATCGACAAGGTAAGGAAATATTGGTTGCTTTCAACTATAACCAATTTGTATGCATGCATTTAAAGTCATCTTTGCATCGATGATCGAGATAGAAAGCCAGTATGGAATTGATCAAACCAAAATTCTCTCATCATAGTTGAATCTTTTGCAACCTGTAACAATTTTCCAATTTTATTTGTTCTCAATTTTTGATGAGATGTCAAATGCATGTACTTTCCAAAGCATTTAACATCACTTTGGTCATATTTTTGGTGTAATATTGCTAGATTTAGGTAGGTTTACATGATAAGAGGTTTAGACGACCATTTATGGTTTTACATCTAAATTCTTCTTTCTGTAACCTATGTTTGGTCTAATGGATTTTTGGTCCTTACCAGCATCTAGATTCCATTTTGTGAGCATCATTTTTAGATGTCTCGTGAGCCCTTTGGAGTGGTTTAGTGAAGGCCACGTGCCAAAACGTGGTAGAAGATAGAAGGGTCGAAGAAGGAAGGCAAAGAAGCGGATGAATTGTCACCCACAAGTTTAGACAAAGTTCTTAAAATTATCCGAGAAGAATAAGCCTACAAGAGGGGCGTCATTGGATTCGTCTTCTCAAGTATTATAAAATAAACTACAAGAAATTCCCCCCAAAAATAAATCAACGGTTCACCCATGGGAAGCAAAACAAGAAGCCTCAAATTATAGTTCGCCCATGCGGATCAACATCTGCCCGGGCAGATGAATTTAAATATTGGGCTGAAGCCTCCACTATCCAGGCAAGGCCATCTCCGCCTGGGCGAGGCCATTTCTGCCCGGGCGACGCCATCTTCGCCTGGGCGATACCTGCTGCATTTTCTTTTTGACCAACTTGGGATATAAATAGTCCTTTTTCTTCCCCATTTGCCCAAGCCCGACTTTGGGGGCTCTAAAACCCTAGTTTCCCCCTTTTCTTAAATTTTCTTCTTCTTTGTTTGTAGATTTATGTTCTATGTTATGAGTTTTGATTATCTATATTAGTTTTGTACTTGGGAGTAATTGATTGAGACCTCCTTGCTAATGTCTTGAAAATCATTTCTATCTATCTATTGCATTCTCTATTTTGCATTTATTGAGCTTTGAATGTGGATTGTTAATGGAATTAATGTTGTTGGAAGTTTGAGTATATGAATTTCTTGTATGATTGCTTGTTAGGGTTGGGAGAAAGTAGCTAATTTTCCCTCTTTTAATGTGGAATCCAAAAGCATGAGTTAGAGCTTCTAAATAATGTTGATGTGTTGATAATTTCTAGATGAATGTGATGATGTTGAACTCGTTGTCATGTTTTTTTTAGGTAGAAAATGAGATAAGTCTATGAATGTCGATCGTTCTTGACTAATCTTGTGTAAATGAATGAATTGGTTAAATGCTTCGACACAGTGTAGTGTTTATAAGTGTTGCCAAGCTTGTTGATTCTTTGTGCTCAATGTCATCAATGGGATACATTTAGTCGTGTTTCAACAAAGGGAGTCATTGGTGAGGTTTGACAAGAGATGTCGAATTCACTCTTGCAAACTACTATCTAAGAAGGATAGAAGATTTATCTTCACAACAAGTAGTTAAAGCAATGAATAGATTGGTTCACTCGTTCTTGAAGATTTTATTATATATCATTCATGTGTTCTTAATGCTATGTCTTACTTCATTTATGCCATGGGGTGTTTGAGAATAGGAAGTGTTTGTATGAGTAAAGTGTTAGGGTGTCAGGAAAGTTACGAATTCCTTAGCTCTTTGGCATGAAAATCCAAGAGCATGGAATTAGAACTTCTCGTGCATAATGTTTTGCGATTCTTGCAAGATAAGTATGTTAATGTGGATTGTTCTCATATTTATCCTATAGATGCAATGTAAGGTTGAATCTTGTATTTTTTTTTACTTTCTCTCTTATTTCTTTATCTTATCCTTTTCACATTGAGGACAATGTGTGTTTCAAGTGTGGGGAGGTAAAGAGAAATATATCTCAATGTATTGTATTTTAGTGTGCTTATGCTCCACTTTGATTTTTTTTTAAATGAAAAATGAAAAAAAATTCCAGCTAAGTTGAAAACCGAAGAGGGCAACTTAGGCAAAAGTGGGAGGCCCGGATAGGTTGAAAACCCGAAAGGGTGACCTATGCAAAAATGAGAGGCTAAATGGTGTGAAAAAAGGTGAGGGTGAGCATTGAAAAAGAAAAATGTGTGAAGCTAGGATGAAAGCCCAGGAGGGCTACTAGGTAAAATGAGAGAAAATGAGTGAAATTGAAAAAAATTATGCTTCTCTTTATGTGCCTATTGGGTGGCTTTTTCGGTAGAGTAAGTTAGCTTGGAATTATATGTATACCTCACTTTTGTTATGGTTTCTTGGTTTTTTAGATTATCTTAGGCTCTGGGATGTGAGAGTGTGATAGATTCTTATGTCTTGGGGGTTAAGGTAGTCTAGGAATATGATGTTGTTGGATGTTTTGGGAAAAATTTTACATGCTAGTTTACGCTTTGATCTTTGATTGTTCTTATTTACTCGAGGACGAGTAAGGTTTAAGTGTGGAGATATTTGATGAGACGTCAAATGCATGTATTTTCCAAAGCATTTAACATCACTTTTGTCATATTTTTTTTGTAAGATTGCTAGATTTAGGTAGGTTTACATGATAAGGGGTGTAGATGACCATTTTTGGTTTTTATATCTAAATCCTTCATTTTGTAACCTATGTTTAGTATAATGGATTTTTGGTCCTCACGAGCATCTAGATTCCATTTTGTGAGCTTCATTTGTAGATTTCTTGTGAGCCCTTTGGAGTGGTTTAGGGAAGCCCACATGCCAAAACGTGGTAGAGTATAGAAGGGTCGAAGAAGAAATGCAAAGAAGCGGATAAATTGTCACCCGAAAGTTTAGACAAAGTTCTTAAAACTATCAGAGAAGAATCACCCTACAAGGGTGGTGTCATTGGATTTTTCTTCTCGAACACTATAAAATTTACTACAAGAACTCCCAAAATGGATCAACGGTTCACCTGTGGGAAGCAAAACAAGAAGCCGTAAATTGTAGCTCGCCCGCGCGGATCAATATTTATCTGGGCGGATGGATCTAAATATTTGGTTGAAGCCTCCACCACCCGGGCAAGGACATTTCGGCCCGGGTGACACCATTTTTTCCCGGGTTACGCCTGCTACGTTTTCGTTTTGACCAACTTGGGACATAAAT